>CM068836.1:1466250-2932500 GCA_028554795.2 Sinohyriopsis cumingii
AGAAGTGCACACGACGTGCAAAGTGAAAGGACTGACTCTGAATTATCGTACCAGTCGAGTGGTCAACTTTGGGGTATTGAAAGAAGCCTTGCAATCGGGAGAGGATGGAAACTTTAAAGTGACCACCTACCAACCGAACAAAATTGTACGTTTACCCACTCACCACATCGTCAGTCTACCTTTGGAAAAAGTTTATCAAATCGTGTACCAGAAGCGAGTGCGACTTCCCAATCATTTCACCTTACCGTACGGTCACGTCGGTATTGGTCTGTATATAAAAAAGGAACCCTAGGCAAGATCGATAGTTCATTGGGACTACCAAGACCGAGCGAACAAGATGAATACTTTGAAAAAGACATCGTTCCAGTTTGGGAATTGTAAAAAAGCTGTATCTTCCTCTAGTGTGACTAATACTGGATGGATAAGACCCATGCATTGCGACGGAAAATGTCCGGAAGGAAACTGCGATTGTCCATGTGGTTACCATTGTAATTGCGTAACGGAGTTTGCAGACGAGTGCGATTGTGAGCCTTGCGATGGGACCGATGCTGTACGTTGTGACCTGAGCGATGCCGTAAAGCATCATGGGAACTTTGTTCTCACTGCCCCTGTCATGGAAAGTGATGCTGTGCGTGTCAAACCTGAGGGATGCGAAAGCGATGCCGCTCGTCCTCTTAGACATTTTACCGGGTTTAAAGGGGAATGTTCACCTTCACGTCTACCCCCCTACGGATGTCATCCAGCCCTGAGCAAACTCCTGTTCATGTCACCCAACCCTTATCGAAACGAACCTGTGAAAGACGAATATTCGTTTCCTGTGCGTTTGTCGGAATACTGCGACTTTGAAAATCGTCTTCAATCGTTCAAAGGAAAATGGCCAAAGTATCTGGGAGGACCGACCCCCGAAGAATTAGCCAGAGCCGGATTTTTCTACTTGGGCGAAGGAGATAAAGTCAAGTGCTTCAGTTGCAGTGTGTCACTTCACCACTGGGAACCGCAAGATTCGGCCTACGTAGAACATGCTCGATGGTCACCGAATTGTCATTACTTACCTTTAGTGGGACCGAGACATTGAAGTAACTTTTTTACCATAATAATCTGTTCATGGATACTTTACAAGAGAACATTCGTGCTTTGCCTGTGGAGTTGAGAGAACGCATTTATCGAGAACTGGTCAAAATACAAGTGAAACGTAAAGAACAATTGCATCCGATACGTCACCGGTGTTTGAACCACTGGTACCTGAAGGCTATACAAGGACTGATTCAATTGAAAGTGTTCCATTGGACAGACATTGATCAACGACCTCCTGGTTATAAAAAGGAATGGTTTGGTATTGACGAGTTTATCTACTACATTGTAAACGTACTGCATCGAATTCCAGAGGAAGAGTTAACGAATTACCAACATCTTGAACACAATGTCAACTTGGTGAAAGAGGAAACTTCTGAACGAATTGTAATGTGTAGATTAGTGACTCAACGATTTAAATTCGACACTGAAGTGAAACCATGTTTGTGCAAAGAGTACATTTCTTGTGTCAGACCAAAGAGGATTTAGTATGACCTATTCATGGATACTTTACAAGAGAACATTCGTGCTTTGCCTGTGGAGTTGAGAGAACGCATTTATCGAGAACTGGTCAAAATACAAGTGAAACGTAAAGAACAATTGCATCCGATACGTCACCAGATCTTTAACCACTGGTACCTGAAGGGTATAAGAGAACTGATTCGTCAGAAATTCTTTCAATGGTCAGACATTGTTCAAAACTTTGAGGTCGCTAATGATCGACATGTTCATGATTATGGTTACTTCGAGATTCACCTAGTGCAATGCATTGAGGAAGACAAGTTAAAGGATTACCAACATATTTTACGTGGAATCTACTTAGAGGAAGAGGAAACACCTAAACGAACTCTGACGTTTCGGTTACAGTATGCAAGATTTAGATTCCCTACTGGAGAACGAAGATCTCTGGCTAGAAAGTACGTCTATTGCATCCGAAAAAAAGAGAATATAAAAAGAGGCTGCCATGCCACGGTTTATGTCACATGTCATCCAGCAGATTCCGTGGAAGGAACTCAATGACCATATTCAAACCGTGGATCATTACCATCAATTATTACAAGAACTGTATCCATTCAATTTGGGACGACAAGTGGTGTGTGTCTTAGTGACTTGTTTTCTGGGATTTCGTTTACCAGCCGATTCTTTGTGGACTCTTTACGATCAGTACTTACCACCTCCATGGCCTTAAATGGTCACGAAAAACTCCTTTTGCTCAAAGCCTTGCGTTTTCATCTGGATACTTCTCGACCTCAACAGGAAAAAAAGATTCGTCAACTTTTAGCGACCCAAGACGTGTATGACGATGTGTGTGTAGCTTGTGACTTACACCCTCATTGGACAGATGTTCGTGATTGGAAAAAGGGGGGTTTTGAGGCTTGGACCCAAGAAGTGGCCCAGTATGCACAAGAGTTGTTCAAGGAAAAAAGTTACTTTTCAACCCGTGTTAGTGACGGTGCCAGAAGAACCCGTCACCGAGAACAACCACTCGCTTCAGGACAGGACTGTCATGGACATGCCTGAAAGGTCATTCCGGGAGGACACTTGTGTGACAATACCTCATGTAGAGACTGTAAGAACATTACACACTGTCCCTAGGACATCTTGGTTACCCAAAACATGTTGTACAGACACTTGTTTATATTCCACTTTGATCGCTTTGCTGTGTTTTATATTCCTGTACATCACTATTTGGGTTGTATGTATTTTTGTCTTTCGTGTTCATATTTGAAACATTCAATAAACGTGTTCTGAAAAAGTATATAAACTCTTGTCTTGTTTGTTTTTTCGTGTCACAAGTGACATTTCTCATACCATGGCTACCTCTGCTGTCTCTGCTCCCTCTTCCTCTACTGTCAAAGTCATCGACGAACACTTAGATCGTGCCAGTTGGGAGGCTTTGTATCTTCGCCATCCCTTTAACATGCTCATTGCTGGACCTAGCGGTTCAGGCAAAACCGAATTCGTCAAACGTTTGATCGAACATAAACATCATTTGATCGATCGGCCCCCTCAACGGATCGTGTGGTGTTACAAAGAGTGGCAATCGGCGTACAACCTCTTGCGAGAAAGTCAAGGCGATTCCATCGTGTTTGTGGAAGGCATTCCTAAAGAAGACGATGGCATCGTCTCTGACTCCCGTCTAACCCATTTGGTCATTTTCGACGACATGTTAGGAGAAGACGAAGAAGAAATTAAATTGTGGTTTACGCGGAAAGGGCATCACCGTAATGCCAGTGTCATTTACATCACCCAAAATTTGTTTCAACAAAGTAAAGCCCATCGCACCATTAGTCTCAATGCGCATTACGTGGTCTTGTTTAAAAGCCCTCGAGATAAATCGCAAGTACAAGTCTTAGCCAAACAGTTAGGAACGCCTTGGCTGACTCAGGCGTACGACGATGCCACTCAAACGCCACACGCCTATTTACTCGTCGATTTGAAACCTACGACTCCCGAGGATTTGCGATTTCGTACCCACTTGTTTCACCACTGGTGCCAAGACGGAGGGCCTGTCCTGTACACGTCTCCGTCCTCGACTTCATTTCACTCCCCATAAAAAAATCTATAAAAACCTCAGACCCTTTTTCGTCTGTCTCACACAGTGTGAACATGACGTCCCTTCAGTCACATCTTCCCGTCAAATTGATTCGTGCCTTGTATGGCATCAGTCGAGAAAAAGATCCACAAACACGAGCTCGTGTCTTAGAAGCTAGTCTCAAAGAAGTCTTACGATGGTTCACGGTGACGGCACGTCAATTACTCCAAGGAATCATTCAGATTCCTCATCAAACCCAACGCTTTTTCGATCGAAACAAAGTCGCTTTGGTCCAACTGGCCGATCCCCGCATCGACACTCAAACCAAAAAACAAATCATTTTGAAACCTGGAGGGAGCGGTACTCTAGGAGGGGTCATCATTCGCTCACTCTTAAGATGGGATCCTAATGCCCCCAAAGTTATCCCTAAGACAAAAGTCCAACGAAGCCCCAAGAAGAAAAAGACCAGGTCCCCAAAGAGAAGAACTTCTCCAGTGGCGGGACCCTCCTCTTACCAGACACCACCCCGGAAAAAGAAAAGAAGCCCCCAGAAAAAGAAACAGAGAAAAAGTCCCCAGAAAAAGAAAAGTCCACAGAAGAAAACTAGTCGCAAGAGAGGCACTGCGGCCAGGACGCAGCCTTACACTCGCAAACCACGACCTGCCACAGCGGTGACTGCGTCTCCGACAGCCTAACGTTTATCCACTTCTCCGTTGATGTCACCAGGAACTGAAGAGTATTTGGAGACGTTGATCACACCAAGAACTTCTCCGTTGATTACCCCCAAAAGAACTTCCCCAGTGGCAGGACCCTCCCATTTAGCGGTAGTGGCTGCTGCTCACAAAGTACCTTCTCCCAAAATCAAAGTCCATGAACGATCGGGCATGTTACAAAGTTTACTGGATTTGTCCAAGCAAGAACTGACTCGATTTAGTCCGTTACGTACCCCTGCACGACGTGTCATGCCTGTCATGAAGTTGATACGACGTAAAGACAATCAGTGGCGACGCGTTCCAGTATAAAAAAGGCCTGTGACCGAGTAGGGTATCAGTGTTTTTTTGGTACTCCTAAAGACTCAAAGATGTCACCCTCCAGAAAACCCCAAGGAAAGAAAAGGAAAGGACTGCCACCACGTTTAGCCAAACATGGGGACCTGTTATCTGTCCTGTCCAAAGCTTCTCCACCCCTACGAAAAAACTCATTCAAACAGCCTCCAAAGAGGTCATCGATACCGTGTGCGAATGTTGTTTGAACGTTTTGAAAGGCACGATCCCTTTGTCCAAACACCAGAAACAATGCTTAAGCAAACATCGTCACGTTCTTCGCCAAATGGTTCGAAAGAAAATTCCCATTCGTCAAAAAAAGAAGATGTTGGTTCAACGTGGAGGCATTTTGCCTCTCTTGTTAGGCCCCATACTGAAAGGAGTCTTGGGAACCATGTTGGGAGGACTGGTGGGAGCAAGATAAAAAGGCCTTCGAAAGTCCCAAGATCTCAGAATCGACCCCTGACAACCCCATGGAAGGACGAAAACTAGCTTTAGTGCCTTACAAACGATGGATGGAATACCATCGGTGGCAAGAACAACGCACCCCGCATTTACCTCCCAATCCCAATTTGAGCGAGATGTCCCAGTTACAACACGAATTGCAGTCCTTGATGGATCGCCAAGATTTGTCCGAAACAGAAAAATCGCAAAAGTACGGTCAACTCTTGCAACGATTGCAACTCTTTCACCAGAAAGCTTTAGACGAAACAGCTCTACCCACTCTGAAAGATTTTAAGACCTTGATGAAAAGTCCAGCACCATCACCAGTACCAGTACCAGTGGTCAAGACAGAAAAAGGAAAAGAAGAAGAAGAAGAAGGGTTTCAAACTCCACCAGAAAAAGTACGCAAGTTAACAACACCACCTACCTCCAGAATTGGATGGATTAAAAAGATGATGGCCACCCCTTCTTCCTCACAAGAGAAAAAGAAAGTGAAGACAGAAGTGAAACAAGAACCGATATCCCCCGCTCAGACATCCTCCTCCTCTTCGACACCTATTGCCGGTCGCACACGCAAAGCCTTGCAATCCAAGAAAATACCCCAAGAGAAAAAGAGTAGCCTCTTCCAAGAGTGGGTGCCTTATTAACACAAAAAATGGAAAAAGTCTTAGCCAGCATTTACTACGATCCCTCGCATCCTGCAGGTTACGCAGGAGTTCAAAAATTGTATCGTGCTGCCAAAACGCGACTGAAAAGTCTCCGTTTACCTCAAGTGCAACGATGGTTACAAGAACAAGCTACCTACACTTTACACAAACCCATTCGACGCAAGTTTGCCAGAAGTCGCACCCGAGTGGAAGGCATCGATCATCAATGGCAAGCCGATTTAGCCGATGTCTCTCATTTGGCCAGCTACAATCGTGGCTACAAATATTTGTTCTGTGTCATCGACGTCTTTTCCAAATTTGCCTGGGTCGTGCCCTTGACTTCCAAATCGAGCAGCGAGTTAGTGCGAGCCCTGCAACGGGTGTTGAAACAAAGTGGTCGTCACCCTCTTCGATGGCAAACGGACAAAGGCACCGAATTTCTGAACCAAGCTTTCCAAAAAGAATTAAAGAAACGTGACATTCATTTTTTTACCACCGAGAATCCCGAAACCAAAGCCAGCATCGTGGAACGTTTTCAACGCACTTTGAAAGAACGCATGTGGAAATATTTTACGCATCACCACACTCTGAAGTACATCGACATCTTACCGCACCTGGTGCAAGCGTACAACCAATCTTACCATCGAAGCATCGGACGTGCCCCGCAAGACGTGACTCCCGACAACGAAGTGCTGGTGTTCGAGCGCCTGTTCGGTACGTCCCCGACGAGGGCTGTCCCCAAGAAAAGTGGAGAGTTGACCGTGGGAGATTGGGTGCGCATTGGCAAAACCAAACGCACTTTCGACAAAGGTTACTTACCTAACTGGACGACCGAATTGTTTCGCGTCACTGGACGAGTGCATGGTCGTCATCCTGCCGTCTATAAATTGGAAGATATGAACGGAGAAGTGCTCAAAGGAACGTTTTATTTGCCCGAGTTACAACGTGTGACCAAAAAAGAAGACGACGTGTACGACATCGAAAGCATTCTCGAACGCAGAACCCGTAAAGTGGGCAAACGACGTGTCAAAGAAGTCAAAGTACGTTGGAAAGGATATCCACCCAGTTTCGATTCTTGGATCGACGCTTCGCAAGTCATCGACTATAAAAAGAAGAAGTGACCATCATGCCCTTTCACACAGCAGACGCAGCTACGTCGACCAGTCCTTCTTCCCCTAGTTCTTCTGTGCAAGATTTACAAAAACAACCCTTGTGGGTGTGGTGTGGAGAACGTGTGCCTAAAACGCAAATCGTCTTTTTCTGCCAAATCTTCGTGGTGTATTGTGTCATCGGGGCAGCCATTGCCAATTTGAGTTTGCAACAAGGAGACAAACAATTGTGGACCATTTTATTGAGCAGCTGCATCGGTTACCTGCTTCCTAATCCTTCCCTGAAATTCTCCTCGAACGGGAACCACGGGAACCTCGTGTCCAGTGCCAGTGTCAGTCACCACTCCAACAACAACCAGAACCCCATTTTGGGCGGAGACACACCTCTGACATCCACTAATATTCCCTCGGACAGCCACAGAACTCTGGAATTATGAGTCACCAAAACCAATTTTACTTAACCTTACCCAGTGACAGTTCCATGGAGGTGTTTCCCAACAACACGTTGTGCTGTTACACGGCCAAATTACCTCAAGCCATCCCCTTAGATCACGAAGCCCATTGGGAAGTGGCTTTAGTGGAAATCATTCACCCAACCCAAGTCCTCAATGTCCTTCCCAATCAAAATTTTTTTCATGTGGAAGTTCATGACGAGTCATTGCAACAGGAGTTGAATAAGAAAGTCATATATGACAATAAAACCTATAATGAGAAAACTCAAAAGTGGACCTACCACTTTTTCATTCCCCCAGGTTATTATTTCAGTGGTCAACATTTGGTCAACATCATAGCTGCCAAGTTTAATGGCGTGTTTCTGAAAGCTTTGGAGCATGTTAACAAAAGTGTCACCATGGAGTACCACAAAGTAGCTCGTCGCTTCTCGATGAAATTTGAGCGGAGTAAAATCATGTCCATTTTATTTTGTCCTGAATTGTTTGACATGTTGGGCGGAGACATAAACCTGAGAATGAACATACTCAAGAACAACGAATTACCCATCGTTTACGACAACGAGTCTTTTAGCAAGTTATTTCGTACCCCAGTAGAACTGAACCAAGGACTGAATTTGATGTTCGTGTACTCCGATGCGGTGGAGTATAACGTGGTGGGACACACCTCCGTACCGTTACTGCGTGTCATTCCTTTCAAAGTGGATTCTGCCGCGAACGCTGACGAGGAAGGTGGAAACACTTACCACGTCCACCGCGAATTTGTCCATCCTCACTATTTGCCAGTCAGCAAGTCGTATTTGGACACGGTCAACATTACTATAAAAGGAGATCTGGGACAAAATATTCCATTTACCAAAGGAAAAGTCACGGTGAAACTCCATTTTCGAAAACGGTTCTCTCACGATTCGTAAGTAAGTCATGTATCCAGTGTACCAAGGGGTTGCACGACAGCGAGGACACGGTTTAGGAGACATGTTAAAATCGGCCTTTCGTTCGGTGGCCCCGGTGTTGAAACCGATGGTGACACGCGGATTGCACGCCTTGAAAGATGCGGCACTGACGCAAGGCAAAGAATTTCTCCAAAATGTCATCATCGACAAACAAAACCCTAAAGAAGCCTTCATGAGGGCAGGCAAAAATGTCCTGCTGCAAACGGGTAAAGACATTTTAGGCCGACGAGACACACCTATAAATGCCCTGCACGCTACCGAGTCAGGCATTCAGCAAGGACAAGGCAGAAAGAGACGACGAAGAAAACACCCTTTCACCAGACTTCAAGCTAGAAAAGCCAAGAAAAGAAGAACCGTTCGAGACTTAGACGTTTTCGATTATTGAGACACAGAAAAAAATGATGCACCGAGAGTCATGTGCTTGTTCCAAGACGGAACTGGATATGTTTGCCATGCCCCCCACCATGATGACGATGCAAGAATCCCAGTGGGTGGAATTTCATCCCGTCTCCTCTTTGACGGATTCCGCTCCCATCGAGTTCGAAATCAAAGGACAACCCGAAGATTACATCGATCTGAATAGCAGTTACCTGTATTTGAAAGTCAAAGTGATCAAAACTGACAACACCAATCCTGGAGCCAATGATAGGGTAGCGCCCGTCAACAATTTCATGCATTCCTTGTTCAGCGAAGTGGACTTGTACTTGAATAACAAACTGGTCAGCAGCAGCATGGATACTTACCCATATCGTGCCTACTTGGAAAATCTCTTGACGTACGGAAAAGAAGCCAAGAATACTCATCTGGATGCTTGCGTGGTATGGAAACCTGACACGGCAGGTGCAGGCACGTTTAGCGACACAGCCCTGACAGAAGATGACAATCCTCACAATGTGGGGTTTAACACACGTAGAACTAAAATTCTGCAAGGACGTAGTTTAGAACTGATGGATCGTTTGCATTTGGACATGTGGTTACAAGAAAAGTATTTACTGAACGGAGTTGATATTCGCCTGAGACTGAATCGTAGCACTGCCGCTTTCCATTTGATGGCCCATGCCAACGAATACAAAACTGTTATCCAAGAAGCCAGACTTTACGTACGCCGTGTGGAAGTGTTACCTAAAGTGGGAAACGACATCAGTCAGACGTTGAGCAGAACGAACGCCAAGTATCCCATACGACGTGTGGAAGTGAAAACGTTCACCATTCCTGTTGGACAGCGATCCATGATCGAAGATCATCTGTTCCAAGGACAGTTACCCAAGCGTTTGATCGTTGGTATCGTCAGGAATTCAGCTTTCAATGGACTTCACAACGAAAATCCTTTTGAGTTTCGACACTCTAGCGTGTCCAAAATCGAAGTCAGTCGAGACGGCAAGACCTTGTGTACACGGCCCTTTGAGCCTAACTTTGCCCAGAACAATTACTTGAGATCGTACTTGTCCCTGTACGAAGCCACCGGACAGTTAGGAACCAATACCAGTCACGGTATTACGTACGAGGATTATGCAGGAGGCTACGCTTTGTGGGCTTTCGATTTCACTCCAGACCAAGGCAGCGACGAGGGACATTTCCACCCTATAAAATCTGGCCAGATTCGTGTGGAAATTCAGTTTGCAAATCGAGACCCTGCTGATCCAACGTTGAACGTCATCCTGTATGCAGAATTCGATAATACCATAGAAATCAACAGTTTGAGAGAAGTCATTCTAGATTATTAGAAAGCCATGGAAGACTGTTATCCCTCTTTACCTAGTGGAGAAACTTTGGAGATGGAATGTAAGGAGACTGTGGAAGGAGAAGAATCTCAGGACAAAGACGAAGAAGTTTTGATGAAGTCGAGATGGCCCGAACAAGAAGCCCATTTAGTCTCCTGTTTTGCCAAACACTTGGTCGACAAAATGACGGAATTGATCAAGAAAAATTGTTATGGATGTCAAAACGATCATCCCAGTCAAATTCAACACGATAAATGCCTGATGTTGAGTCAAGAAGAAAAATTGGACGAGTATCTGGACGAAGCTTGGAGTCTCATCTCGAACAAAGACGTGTTGCACCAGTGGTATAAAGACTTGCGTGAACATTCTTGTCCACCATTAGCCACTCAAGAGATCCATCGTATCGAAGCTCTCCTGAATCAGAGTGAGGAAACAGAACGAATAACCGTTTATTCGTCAGACATTTTCAAGCAAAAAGTCAGGATCGAATTGACGACTTATTATTACCTGTGAAGAAGAAAAAAACATGGATACCTGGGAACTTCATTACCTTTTGAACCACAGTTCGTATACGGCTTCTTGGAATCCTGTCGTCTGTGCTAAAGATGAACTCCCTCATCGCAAACCTAAAAACCATCAAGCTTACGTGATCAACACGGACGAGAGTCATCTCCCAGGAACCCACTGGGTAGCCGTCTACTTTCCTCAAGAAGGATGTGTGGAATATTTCGATTCGTATGGATTACCCCCTTTGGAAGACGATATCATCGACTTTATGAAAAGAAATGCTCAAACCACCCGATTCAATAATGTGAAATTACAAGGCACAGATTCCTTGGTGTGCGGACAGTACTGTGTGTATTTTCTGCATCATCGCAGCCTGGGCTATTCCTTAGAACATTTAGTGACTCATTTCGATCCTCGTTCTTCTGCTAGAAACGATGTGAAAGTAGATCAATGGTTTTGTAACCATTATGCTTATCTTTTGTCTCAAGCTAGGAAACGTAGTGTCCATCAATGGCCTAATGATTTCCAACAGTGGAAATCACGATTTCATTCACAACGTTGTCAGCCTTGCTTAAAGTAGACTGTCAATTGAGAAAAAAATTGTGTTTTGAAAAAAAATTGTTTGATGTTATAGTGTTGGGTTATTGTTAAAAATGTTAGAGTTGTTGTTTAGTGTTAAGTGATTTTTGAATAAAAAATGTTGTGTTTTGAAAAAATGTCTTTGTCTTTTGTTTAGCTAGAAGAATGTTGGATTGATGCTCTTTCATTTCTTACTATCCCTCTCATGAACGTTGCGGCTCGAAAACCGTGTGGGGGATGTTTTCCATCACGTCCGCGCTTTCACTTTAAGAACCGGTTTGTTCCCAGTCTAACCATCCATTGTCGACTCATCCTCCTACGAAGATGTGCTCCAAACTAGCTAAGCTCAACGAAGCCTACGTGAATTTGCATAGGGTCAGACACAGTCTGATACCGAAACCAGAAGAAATAGAGAATGTGAGAATGTTAAAAATCACTGAAGACCTGATAGAAGAACTCTTCAGAGAAGAAATGAACAGGGAGAAAGAAGAATGGACAGAGAAGTACAGACTTCAGAGACAGCAGCAACAGCAGCAACAACAACAGCAGCAGCAACAACCTGAAGCTGACAGAGGCTTTGTCGATTGTCGTATCGACACCAAAGAATTCTTCTTCTCTTTCCGAAGAAGCAGACCTATTGCCAGAAAGTCTATCCTCAGAGGACATCGCATTCTTAGAAACTAAAAAGAATGCCATAGCAAAACAAAACAAAAAAACAGCCCTTTTCAGGGCTACCCAATACTCTAGAAAAGAAATAACTATTAATTTGCCAATGTGTGTAGGTAGAGTAGTGTGAAAATAAACACTAACTCTTTCTTAAAAAATGTGAGGGTATGAGTTTGTGTGATTGTGTCTGTAAGTGATAAAATAGGTTGGTGTGGATAGTAGATTAAAATGATGTTTTTTTTGGGCTGTTTGAGGTGTATATTTGGGGTTAGATTGGATTGCCTTGCGTATGTGGATAGTCTATTGAAGTGATGGGTAGCATAAAAAAGTGAGCGAGTGTTTCTTTTAGGTCCGCGCGTTGTTGTTGTTTTTTTGGTCATGATCTAGGTAAGATCAATTTTATGTTATTAGGGGATGTTTTCCATCACGTCCGCGCTTTCACTATAAATTGAAACTCGTTCGGCAGTCCAGCTACCCTTGTTGATTGATCAACACCAAAAATGAACACGAGACTGGAGAAACTGTTGGAGCTTCATGTGCATCTGGAATATGCCAGGCGCATATTAAATGAACTGGCCGCGGAAGCCATTGTCGAGGAGGGAAGAATAAGAGAGGAGGAAAGAAGAAACAAAGAAGAGGAGGAGAGAAGATATAAAGAAGAAGAAGAAAGAAGATATAAAGAGGAAAGAAGAAACAAAGAAGAGGAGGAGGAAAAGGAGAGAAGAATAAATTTCAAAATCCCAGAGAGCGAAAATTGGGATTCTGAAGCGACATATCCTGCCTCTGCTCTCTCCCCCCAAAAGGTAAAAAGTAACTGGGGGATAAGATGCGTATGTGGCGCCAGGCCTGGAAGGTGCCACCATTAACCAGGTGCCCATGAAGTTCCAAACAAAACAGCCCTTTTCAGGGCTACCCAAAAGTCTAGAAAAGAAATAACGATCAATTTGCCAATGTGTGAAGGTAGAGTAGTGTGTAAATAAACACTAACTCTTTTTAAAAAAATGTGAGGGTATCTGTTTGTGTGTTTGTGTTTGTATGTGATAAAGTAGGTTGGTGAGAATAGTAGATTATGGGTTTCTTTATTGTTTCTTAGCAAATGGGGAGAGTATAGTTTGGGTTATATTATATGAAATGAAATGAAAAAAGTAGGGGATGTTTTCCTTCACGTCCGCGCGTTGTTGGGTCATGATCTAGGTAAGATCAATTTTATGTTTTTTTAGGGGGATGTTTTCCATCACGTACGCACTTTCAGTATAAAACTAACAGTGTTGGCCATTGGAACCCATTCTACGGAATAAGCAAACAAGAAGATGCCAGCAGCTTCAGCTTTATACAACGATCTTATGGGAAGTTGGTATTGGATGGTAGATGGATTGAGTGTAGCAGAAAGGGTTGAACAGGAATGGAGGTATGAAGTGACAAAAGACTTCGTCTCAAGACAAGTAAAGAGCCTGCACTTAGCCGTAAACATCGTGAAAGAAATGATAGAGGATGAGGAGAAGAGAATCAGAGGTTTAATTAACCCACCGTATGTCAAAGTGGGTAAGTTAAAAGAAGCAATAGATAATGTGACAAGTGCAAGGTGCTTTTTAGAAGACGTTGTAGAATGGACAGATTGGTGTTTCGCAAAGTGGGGGTTAGAAAAACTTAAGAAAGCTGAAGAACTAATGAGGAATGTGCTGACCAAAGAGGTCAAGAAGATCAAAGAAAAGTGGTCCAATGAAAGAAAAGACGAAGAAAATAGAAGAAAAAAGGATGAATTAGAAAAACTGAACAAAAACTGGATGAAAATCCAAGAGAAGTTCCGGGCCATGGGCCACCCGGACTGGTTGCCGGAAACAGAAAAGAAAAAGAAGAAAGGAATGATGGACAAAATAAGAGGATGGTGGAAGAAGTTAAGAAGTTAAAAGAAGAAAAAACCCAAAGGCCCTTTTCAGGGCCAGCCATATTTCTCGAAAAGAGATAGTCTTTGAATTGCCTACCCTTTTTTAAATTTAAATTTAAATTTAAATTTTAAAAAAAACTTTTTAAAAAAAAGAATCCCATGTTAAATTCCCCTTGTCCGTAGAGTGTCCCACGATTTATTCCCATGTTAATTCCCCTTGTCCGTAAAGTGTCCCACGATTTATTCCCATGTTAATTCCCCTTGTCCGTAAAGTGTCCCACGATTTTTCTCCATGTTAATTCCCCTTGTCCGTAAAGTGTCCCACGATTTTTCTCCATGTTAAATTTCCCTTGTCCGTAAAGTGTCCCAAGGGTGTTTTTAATGCTAATTCCCATTGTCCGTAAAGTGTCCCCCTTCACTACTGTCAGATCAGGGGCCCTGCGTGGCCGAGCGGTCTAACGCGCTCACTGTTATGGATCTTTGCCATCTCACCTCTGTGTGCGTGGGTTCGAGTCTCAGGTTCGGCCAATGATGGTATGTGAGAAAGCTTGCCAGTAGCGTCTCGTGGGTCGGAGGTTGTTTCTGGGGTTTTCCCGGGTTCTTCCTCCACCATTGATACTGGCCGCCATGTATAGCCTATCTTGTGCTGAAGAAAATGGCGTTAAACCCTACAACAATAACAACATTGTCAGATTGTGCAGTATTTTGCGAAACTGAACACCTTCATGTAGCACGAACGTGTTCAATACATGTGCCTAAAGATAGCATAGTGTATTAGGAACTACTCTGAAGAAAAAACCCACGTACACTCGTGTAGTAGACAATTTAGGTTTTGGTTGATTGCATTTTTCTGTGTTTCGTCCATCTGAAAGTATAGTTGATAAAGTTAACGATCTGGACGAGTTCGATGAGTCAAAAACGAAATTGTGAAAGAAGCTAACCAATGTGCATGATATTCGCAATGTCAACAACAAATATGAGAGACGCAGTCATTGAAAATACCGTTCTGATCTTTTAAACAGATATTTAGGAGAATATTCAGCTCTTTTCGCAAATAGAATGGTTAAGACTGTGACGAGTGCTCTCTAGGGTCTAAAAATAGAAAAGCTTAATGAGGTCAAGGACTATCGCATATCTATCAGAGACATACCATTCTAAAAGTCTGTCAAAATATTAGATTCGAGGAAATAATGCAACTAAAGGTTTTGGTAGGAAACTAAGATCCTCAGAGCCAATAATCCAAGACGATGAGAAACCATTATCTCCGCTGTGTTAATGGATTGTCACACAACAGCTGCTTTTCAAATTCCCCTGTGTAACTATTTTGATACAATGCTACGCTACTGACATAAGTCACACTGGATGATACAGGTCATAGCTGGGGTCCCTCCAACAGCGAGATGCAAGTGACATAATCACGTTTTCTTTAGCTGGTAATAAGAATGGTAATAAATATACTTACAAGTAAGCATTTTGAATTTCCTTAAATTGTACTTTCTTAGTTAGTTCTTCAAATCCAACCGACATGTCCTGCAAAACCTGATACACAAAGAGGCTGTATTTGACTTTGTTCGAGTAGCCTACATTTCTAACTGAAATCCATTCTCCTTACTGCAATGAACTGAGCCAATAATCTAGTTCCTCATAATCAGAAAAGCAGAATTGAGTTGGATCAACATAGAAACAAAAATCCATGAGAATTCATTCACACAATTACTCTAAATTTAAAATTTAAGTAGACCAAATAATCAATTCTTTAGAGCGCGCGACTAAATTAAAAGGTCGCTGGGCAGAGCTATGTACGAATGAATACCGTTTTTGTGTATTGACGATTCTACGGTCTTGAATTTATTTTGGAATAAAGCATAAATTGAATTACAATGCTTTTTGTAATGTCTTTTATTATTAAGCCTTAGGTAATTAAACAAAATGAGCATATAATAAAAGGTTATTGTATTTGTATGCGAATGAATTCGTTTTTATTCTAAAGTATTTTTCAGAAAACCTAGTTCAAATTTTCCCATACAAATACAGTAACCTATAAATATTTTATTGCTATCACAAACACATACATATACTTGTTTTTGAAAAGAGTTAAAATTGACAACGGGTAACTATGTATTGACCGAATGGATGAACTCTTCACATCCCTGCCAAATGTGTCCGCTACAAAATGTAGTTCTGTGCCTTTTATGGCTATCTACATTGCCCTTAGTAAACTGATAAATTACTTCTTTTCTTTCTGAGCTTATATATTCATTAATGTTGTGTAAATCAATATAAGACACACTTATGATTTCAACATAAGCGATTATTTCAATGAAGAAAGTAGAGCACTACAAACACATGGATAGCTTCCTGAACACTGAATGCTCAGCCATTTTTGACGTACCGGTGAATGTTTGGAAATGAGTGTGGAATAGAAACTGAGCGAAATGGCAAACCAATTCAAACCGTGTAATGTATATACAGTTGATCTAAGTAATTATTCTGCTTTAATCAGCATTGCTACCAACCATACAATTGTGTTTATCGTACATCCATCTCTTTCCAACTTGTTCCATCTTTCATATGTCCAGAAACATCATCATATGCGAGAAAGGATCTTGCTAAGAGAGAGAGAGAGAGAGAGAGAGAGGTTGTAGGTGGGTTAAGGTAGACGATTACAGATCTGCTGCCTGATCAACCAACACAGTGAAAGAACGTGGGGAGTGGCGACCTTCAAATGTTTTCATATTTAAAAATATTCGGTTTTTAGAACTCTAGTATGTTTTTACGAAACAATACAAACAACAACAACAAAAACAAGAAGAAGAATAAGAAATAAGCATGAAATAGATTACAGTAGTGTGCCTCGTAACCAAGAAAGTTACCGTAGCTGTTTGTATGGAGATGTCTGGCTATTGTACATTTGTATCATTGATATTATGAACACTAGATAAATCCCACATAAAGTTACGACGAACCAGGTTCTTGTAGGTTACTTGGTTTAAGTTCAGTTTCAAGGGTTTCATCAAGCGCAGATGCTTTTTCTGTTCCACTCCAGATTTATATGCATTTTGTCCCTTATGCAGGGGGGTGGGGTGTTACAAAATAAGGAAAGTAGCAAGGACTGCGATGAAATTGTGTGACATATTAAATTCATTTAGAAAACGGATATTTTTACTATTTGTATCGTTATTTTCTTACGTCGCTAATGATTAATCAGTGGAAATTCATCAATGACTTATTGAATCGATAGCACACACTTGAAACAATGTCTATATATGCGTATTAATGAGCCATTGGAGGATCACAATTTGATATATCAGAGTTCTGTTGGTATATCGATATATACGGTCTTTCCTTTTAAAACGAAATCCATTGTGCGATTGTCCAGCAAGCAACAATGGTTTGTATGGGACTCTTGTGGCATGACTACTAATTGATTTAATGCTTATAATGAGAAGCATGTACCGTGAATACTAACTGCTTTAGGTTGGGGCTAAATTTACCAGAATTTCTTGGTAATAAAAATTAAAACATTTCTGATCAGCGGGAGGAAGCACGTGGGAGCGGAGTGATATGTACAGCCACCATTATTGTACAACCACAGTTCGCTGAAAAACTTCGGTGCAGATGAGATATCGGGACCTTGTTGGCAATTAGTTGGTATTACAAGTAAGAAAAAGAAATGTACACGTCTCTATAAAGTTGTAAAGTATCATATCTACAATTCAAAACGGAACATAGTTCACCTAGATAGCAAACATACATGTTATTATTTCGTAAATGTACCTTTGTTCCTACCGAGAGTGATTGGGATCAGTGGTGCATGAGATAACGAAGATCAAAACCGAAATATCACTAGGACCCACCCACACATATTTTCTTGTATATTTTTAAGAACAGTATTTATGCTATGCATGTAAAACATTGTCTAAATTAAATAAATTAGAAAATATGTATGTCAATATTAAACCATCATAAAAAATATTTTTAAAAATCACTAATTTGAACGTTGGACCTTGACCACGGGAACCTGCGTATTATATACTACGCACGTAATAAAATATTTACAGTTCTTGTAGTTATATTGATGAAATTATTTTATCAGATTAGCAGTAGGAGATGAAGTGAATTTGAGGCAGTCTGACCAGCGGACTCTGACTGATAGTCGAGCACATTTAATTGGACTATCTAATTATCCGTTATTTTGTTTTCAAAAAATTGGGGGTGGGGGTGGGGTGGAGCTCACATTGGGTCTAGTGGTGTTGATGTTAGTCAGCGGGAGCTCACCAGATTTAGTATTTAGTCACCAAAAGTTCGCAGGGGTTAGTCCATACTTATTTGTATCTGACGAGAATATCTACGCTTTTTAGGTCTAGTATTAGCTGCACCAAGCCGCTTCAAGCCGATTTGATCATGAAGTCTCAAGAGAGGGACATACGGTGGGACGATGTTCATCGTAATGAGTGTATCATTAGCTCAGAGGCTAAGGGCCTTGACATCACCGGCCTTACCTATACCCTCGATATCTACACGCCCCATATTTTGTGCGGTTACAAAGAGAAGTTTTTATTCAGCATGGAAGAACCTATTTTGAGACCCGTGATGGTGATCCCGCGAACTACAATTACCACATCCTTAGCCGATAAGCCTGTTTAAAAATAGTTTTCGACAGCTCTAGATAAGGTCAATGCCTTTGCAAAACTCCTTGCAAACAACCGTGAAAAGACAAGAACGATGTCCACCGCCAGCACTAACAGGTTTTCAGTCAGCCAGACAACCTGCAACGTTACCCACTAACAGGTTTACAGCCAGCCAGCCTGCAACGTTACCCACTAACAGGTTTCCAGTCAGACAGCCAGCCTGCAACGTTACCCACTAACAGGTTTCCAGTCAGACAGCCAGCATGCAACGTTACCCACTAACAGGTTACCAGTCAGACAGCCAGCCTGCAACGTTACCCAATGTTCTGAAGAAGAATGAAACAAGATATGGTATCATGAATCCTAGACAGAGCTGTAGCCTTTTCTTCCAAATGGTATCATGAATCCTGGACAGAGATTTAGCCTATTCTTCCAAATGACATCATGAATCCTGGACAGAGCTATAGCCTTTCTGTCCAAACGGTATCGTGAATCTTGTCGGCACTATTTTACAAACCCACTAGCGAACTTTATTTCTTCCAGGTGGTGGCGGAGCTGGCGGCGGACAGGAAAACGGAGGAGCAGCATCCTAGCCAATGGTGATAGCAATTACAATGGTAGAAAATAATAAACCCAATCACCGAAAGAAACGAGGAAACGGTAACGCCAAGATCACAAAAAAGGTTTCGTAATCTCTCAGCCAAGGGTACATTATTATGTGACAACAGTTCAATGGGCTCAGTGATAGCAGCCAGCTTACTTTTAATCTGACATCTAAAATTCCCTCTTCCTGTGACTAAAGCTTTGCAGACCTAACCGAAAATTGAGCCTGCAGATGCTCTCTCTCTCTCTCTCCTTTTTATTTAGGGCTAGATCAGTACTAACTTTAAGCACTTCCTCGTCCCCCTTAAGGGAGACAATGTTAACTTGAGTAACCGTATGTGCTCCGTGTACAGTCTGAAGGGTTTTATTAAGCCCAATAATATCACAAATAGAAAGATCCTACTCAACGTGCATCCCATGAATCGTGTAACGTAGCAATATTTACTCTATCACCCCGAGAAGAGCTCACTGATACGATGTCATGGCTCTCCGGAGAAACATGATCTCCTGGATAGTACACGAGACCGTAGGAATAAGTCTCGCCTTTGATGCTATGCGTGTGAGGTTAAGTTTTTCATATAACTACCCACACCATTCGAGGGATCGAGTATTGTATGGTGTACGGCATTTCATTGCCCTTTCTTATTTTACCCCTCTTAGTTATAAACAAACCTTTATTATTCCCTTTGAACGGGAGTCACAGTCTGCGTATATCTATGGATCAGGAGCATTTGGAGCCTCATAAAAAGATCATTGCTCGCTAACTAACAAGATCACGCCCAAGACGAACAAACTCTTCTCCCTCTGACAAGTCTTCCAACCTTTCCTCGTTTTGGAGAGTCACTCATCACCACTTGGACCGTAAATGGACATCCTTTACTGTTCATCAGTGTATTGCTTCTTGCTATAATGTTATTTTAATTCAAATATCGAAGCTATAGTGTAATATTATTTTAAATTAAAATTGTTTAGATAACTGATATAGATCCAGAATTCTGAAAATGGGTTTATGTAGACATTTTCAGGGTTTAAAACTTACAGACTAGAATCTGTACACTGATGCTTGTCTAATGGGACTAAGGAAAATTCTATTATTATTATTATTATTATTATTATTATTTTGTTATTGTTGTTGTTATTATTATTATTATTATTATTATTCTGAATGCTCATATTTGTTTATCAGCACTATAAATACATATACATAATGGCATGATATTATTCAGACTATCCGACGCCGATCTCCACTTCCAAATCAATATCAAGAACATTTACCTAGCAGTGATAGCCTCGTTTTGACTTTTTAGCACTCCCTATCAGGAACGGCAACTCGTCCGAAATGCGTATTGTGAAAGGGATACATTAGACATGTATCATTATTTGATATCATCACCCAATCGCCATGCCTAAGATTGGTACAATAACTTTTGCCTGATTGTATGTAAGAAGGACATGGACATGCTGTAGTCGATGTCTGGGTACCTAGTATGCACCAAATAACCACACGTTTAAAAGACAAGAATGTAAAGACCAACCCTGCTGGAGGTGTCGATGAGGCAACGGTGCCTAACACCGAATATGCAACGTATATGGAAAGGGCCAACCACAGAACGCACTCACTGGTAACGAGAAAACAGGCAGCGACGATTCCAGAAGGTTAAGAGGAGCCTATACGCCTTCCTGCCAACCGATCTAACACCTGTTCATTGCGAAAGATTTTTTTTTCATTTAACATGGGAGAGCCAAAAGGCGCCGGTTTCACCTATTTCCATATCAGCAGGCGTGGGAGATACGGCGGTTCTTTCCAAGGCAGAACGAAAAGGCTTCTTTTCAACGCTCCACAGAAGAAGGCCTACAGTGGATCAGGCTGATACTACCTTGCTGAGAACAGCCATTCTCTCAACCTAACTAAGAAAGCTTGTCTGTTAAACTTCCGCCAGTGCCACGTCTTCAACGTCTTTTATCAAGTTTTTGATCTTTTCTTTGACCTCCTCTGCATTCTTCTCTACCGTTTCTGCCCAAACCTCTTGCGTCACCGCTATATCACACATTATATCCTTAACGGCTTATACATCACCCTTGACTGCCACTGCAGATGCGCTCGTATTTCTTCCTCCAGAAAGGCGGGGATAGAAATCGATGACGGGGGAAACCTCGGCACTAGCGTGACAACAGCTACAAGTGGCTGGAGGATTTCTGAACGGACCGTTGGCTGTGGCCATGCATGTCATTAAATCTCATTGCATTGAAATTCCATATGTTATGAAGCCGCCTGGAATTGATACAAAACCGGTTGTTTCATCTAAGGCACACTACAGCACAAGACTCTACTCTCATCCTCTTCTTCTTCTTCCATGTCTCTCAAGTGTATCATTAATGGTCATGTCATCGGAATTTACCTGATGTCATCAGACTGACTTAGTATCGTCAGGCACGCTTAGTGTTCCTTGAAAGCGTTTATTAATGTTTAGCATTGTCAGGTTTTACCTTTATTCAATTGAACATACGTATCAATATGTACACAAACTAGGCAGGTGTCAGATGAGAAGGCGAAGGACATTGTTGCCACCAGCAGGACCATGGATCTACGAGACCTATCCACCATATGTCAGATAGGTCGGGGAGACTATACAGGTTTTATCATCTGTTACTGCCTTTGAAACCAGGCAGGAGATCAAGCGCGACTTCAATCCTACTCTCAGACCTGTGCGTTTGGAGTAGAAAATCCGGGAAAAAGATGTTGGACGGGTAAAGATAGATCGGTGTGTGGAGGAGTTAAGACAGTTGGACAAACATCCTTCACATCTTACCTTTTATCTATGTAACCGTTACACGGGACAGTGTCTATGCTTAGACACAGTTAAATCGGAAGGCCAGACTGGTGCTCAACTCTACAATGTGGATCTAATTGAACGGGTGTTTGAAATATTATTCTTTGCCATAGAAGTTACCCATAATATCGTTTAGATATAATCATGTGGGTCGCGACTGTACTAGAAACCATAAGAAGTGATTTACTATGAGGACTAGATGCCTTAATTACCATGTGGGAAAGATCACTTCAACATTTCCTCTTCATAGGTTGGCTGCGGATGACATAATGTCCCTGTTGGTCTTTAACTTACCGTTGACTCGGTTCCTGATAATGTTATGCACGATCCGAATAGTCGTGCTGGCATACTCTTTCTTTCCGAGGAGTTTCTCTACCTAGAACTTATCTTGAGGGTCATTTTAAATACGGATCTGGCGACAATTGTGCCTTTATAATCTCCTATTGACTTGCAATTTAATAGAGAACACCTTGAGACGATGGCTTACAAACTCTGAAATGGGAGCGCCGTTACATTCATCCTTAACCTTCCTGCAACCTCTTATTAATAACACTACGGAGGGGTGATCCTTAGGAACGTCGCTGGTAACATAAACGTGAGCGGTTTATTTCATATCCGCATACGCATCGGTGGTCTTAGTGAATAATGGGATATCTACATAGAGGAGTTGTGCCTAAACACCTTAGCCGTCAGTTAGCTCTGTGTAATAAAGTCGTACATTTTGAGTTTTGAGAGACCCGGAATAATCTACCAAGATAAAGGCGCCTATACAAAGTTAGCTTTGCATTTTTACTGTAAAGGGCCGCTAAGTTTTAATGAAATATTTCTCGGCTCTCAAACTCGGGGTCAGCGATCAATCGTCGAAGCTTGACGCTTCGCCATCGTGTCTGACAGGATCTTCCCGCTTACGCTTCTGTACGTTCTCCGTGGTTAATGTGGTCTTACAAAAGACATCAGTTATCCATAGCTACCTGGATTCAACATTCAATACAGAAGGGTACAGGAGTTCATCAACGATGGGTCTTAAAGCTTAAAATCTTTATTCAGGTTCAGGAAAGACAAAGCGCTATGGCTTGGAGTCAGTGCCAGTACAATCAACCTTGTGTGTCTCAATCAGGTCATCTTGGGTGTCAGCACTGTCAACAGACGTTCTTTCAATTCTCATTTTTGTTATTAATATATAACGTGTGTGCAAGACCTTTAATTCATACGTGCCGAGTGGTCTAAAGCGCTCTCCGTTACGGATCACTGCCATCTCACCTCTGCCTGCGTGGATTCGAGTCTCTGATTCGGCCAATGTGGGTATGTGAAAAAGCTTGCCAGTAGCTTCTCGTGGGTCGGTGGTTCTTTCTGGGGTTTTCCCGGGTTCTTCCTCCATCATTAATACTGGCCGCCATGTATAGCCTATCGTGTGCTGAAAAATGGCGTTAAACCCTACAACAACAACAACAACATAATTCATGCGTAGTAGTTGTTACTTCCTTCAGTGATAAGGAGAAGGTCATCCTCATGCCAGCGTTTTGCTATTTAAATATGTATGGGAACAATGTTCTCCGTTGCCAGCCAAATGCTCTGACAGAGCAAACTTTTGACACGGTACCAAGTTTTGTCTGGAAACTTGGTACCCTCCAAGTTGAACATATTGAGGCAGTTTAGAAGACCCCGTGCGGTCATCATGCACATGGACTGAGTTAAGGGCAGAAAGTAATGCCCACTCGATGCAGCGGTTATCCTCATCTTTAACATACATTAACAATGATTTTTGAGGATATCGTTTTGGGGTCGGATGTTGATGTTTCTAGAAAGGGTTGGTATTGGACTATGTGATCACGGAGGCCCTCCACGCGAAGAAACTTACAGTTAGATTCCCTCCTCCCCCATATACATTTCAAGTTGTTTGATGTGATCGGGCTGAATGCATTCTAATTCATCTTGATCTCATTCAGATCCATGATGGAAACAGAGCGATTAGTAACATAGGATATAGTTTCTTCCTTCCGCTGATTTGATTCTTTGGAATATGTGCTTTCTAAGCCTTGGGTGGCGACCTTTTCCAACTAGGAGGTTATCGTCTCGCTAACCTTTAAGACGAGCCAGATTCTTCTTCTGTAGAGACGTAAGTCGAGGGGCAAATGTGTTAACGCCCATAAGGGGTCTTTTATCACGGCTATAATAAGACGTAGATTTAAATCTTTGACAGTTCTATCCTGCGGTTTTCGTTCTAGGGCTCAAATCGTTGAATTTCGTATTGGTTTAGATACAGCTTTACGCCTGCCTACCACTCTGATCTCTGCTCGTTGTTCTTCCATCGTGATATCTCCTTTGCGTAGTTGCGAATGTAGCCACTTGATGCTTAACGCTGCCATACATGTATGTTGTTGTACTATGTCACAAAGCAGCCACATTTACTATATAAACCCCAAATACCCCCCTACCCACCAAAAAAATATAAGCTATTTGCAGGCATTTAACGGGTCTTACTAAATGTTCTCGATGGTCGGTTAGATAGTTCGATGATCTCAAATCGGCCATTTAATTGTAATTCGTTAAGGTGACGAATATTTCTCTTCTCAATACAGGTTTTACCATGCCGTTTTGGCTTCTTGACCCAGCGATGTAATTGACAATTTACATTTTAAACTCTTGTGTTGACAGTAACACATATTTAGTATACTCAGACGAAGGTCAAGGCCACGCCATATCTTTCTTTTTATCGGAAATGTCCTCTTCAACTGATAATTTTAGCAAACTGTTTCCTTATTTTTCTGTCACCTGCTAATGGCCACTTTGGATTAGTGTGGGACTTCCGACAGCAATGAGTTTCGAGGATGCAGCCATAACATCACGCAGCTACGAAGTGAATAGATTTTAACACTTTCATTGAACAGAAAATCACTGAGATTGCACGAACAAGTAAAAACGTATTCCAAGCAACCGCATGACTTTGAAAACACAATAATCGCTACACAGTCACATGACAACACACCTTCGAAACAGAAGCCCGTGTATTGACACGATGACTGGACAGCCAGTTGATGTGCACAGTAGACAATACATTTTGGGTGTGCATTTTCTTCATTATCTACGTGTATGTGTGTCCACCAATATTAAGCAATGAAGTTAGCCAACATATGGATCAGCTTGAAATATTCAGTTGTAAACAAACGTAAGAATAATATGCACACCTTGTGAATTTAAAAAGCAGTTTTCTTTAAAGGGTAGAATATGAGTTTGCTTTATAAGTACAATTTTGTAATTATTTACCTTTCAGTATCCATACTAGCAAATTATAGTCCGTTCGTTTTGGATGCACGACCAACTCCTTTTTAATAAAGGAAATTTCTTGTTGGGCTACTAGTTAGGTTAAATCCAGGTTTGGTTGCAGCCATGTTTCGTCGCTATGCAGTTGCACACCGAATACACTCGATTTCTTAATATCATGACTCAGACTACTACTTCTCCTTAAATACTAAGACTGAATCCAGTGGCATACTAAAGGGGGGGGGGGAGTGTCCACCCCGGGTGACAGTCAGAAGGGGGTGTGTGCAATCGGGAGAGTTTAAATACTAATACAAGTTTTCAAACCAAATGAAAATTCACCAAAGTAAAAATTATTTCCAGTTTGTTTACGACATCACTGTACTGTTTAAAAATATACTTGCAAACATAATATATTTTTCTGTGTGTTTACATTTTTAAATTAGTTTTTGGGGGTGCCAAAGGAAGGATCAGCCCCGGGTGCCAAACGCTTCAGGTACGCCCCTGATTGCATGCATAAATAGTTTAGAAACGTGTTATGTATAACAGGCAAAAACACGTTCAGAGGCGAAGTCAGGGGGTGGGGTGGAGTGAGCGATAGAAGTGCCCCCCTCCGTTCCACCCTTATGTGCGGACGTCCATGTAGTTTTAAAATATATACATATTTAAGCTAAGTTGTAATACCACTAATTGCTGACCTTCCAGACGGAGTAGGTTTTTTGAGTTGACATTTGACTAATCATTAGCTGTAAACAACAGACAATGACCGCCGTATTTCTATATTCCCACATGATGGTCAGCACAAGCTCATGTATATCGCGGGTCTGGCTATTTAGCGTCGATGTTTCAAGCTAATGTATATCGCTGGTCTGGTTATTTAGCCTCGATGTTTCAATATGTTACGTATTTTCATACCAAAATTAAACGAAATCGACAGTACTATGTAAAACAAAAATTTTAAATATGTAAATAAAAACATACTATATCATATCAAAGAGCGTGGTATGAGTACCTATGTTTTTGACGGAGGGGATCCCAGCTACAGTCAGAGTTTGTTTATTTGGTATTGCTCGTTTTTTGTTTTTTCGTTTTTTTTAAATCGTATATGGTATAAAGCAAAGTTGTTGGCAATGTTGGTAGTGAAAATATTACATTACTAAGTGGCTGTTGGAAGACGTTTCACATTTTTTATCAGAAACACTTTAGTGCAAAAAGTTTCATGTTAGTTGCATGTAAGTAGTTTTGCTCTTGTAACATACTGACGCTTTACTCGTCAGGATAATTAAATATAGGTGTCTGCTCAAGGGCATACCTTACTCGGAACACGACCAGGCCTTTCCGCCAATGATCGGAGTAACGCCTCCAAAATTCTACTAGGATGTGCGGGGCTCAAGCCAGCAAAAGCGATAAGCGGGGCCCCAAGCAAAAATATTAAATTGCGGAGTTGATTTCTTGAAAGCGAGGGACCCAAGGCGGTTGCCTGGTTCGCCTTGCCCTAGGACAGGGCCTGTACAGCTGCAACTATTGCATATACACGAATTTTTTAACAATTTTTTAAAAACAAAACTCAACGTGTTCACGTCACTAGTTTTCATAGAGTTCAGCAATTACATCGGCTCCCGCGTTTCTTGCCCGACTTATTCACACCACCTGAAGCGTGAACACAGAATATAGTGCTCATCACGCCAGTGTCACCGCAGAGCAGAAAACGTTTTTGCCGAGTTGATCAATTTCCACGCTGACATAGAAGTGTTTTGACAAGTGACTGCGGTTTATATAACAGATTCGTGAATTTTTGGGGTGACTGGTTTGTGTAACAGATTTTGACCATATATTTTAAGGATCATATATGTGTTTGTTACCTTTATCTTTTATTTTAGATACATTTTACCGAATTTTAACATCTTTACGTTTATATTTTATTTTAGATACATTTTACACAATTTTTAATAATTTTACGTTTATCTGTTATTTTTATACATTTTAGAGAATTTTAACATCTTTACGTTTATCTGTTATTTATATATATTTTACAGAATTTTAACATCGGTTTACGATTATCGTTTATTTGATATTCGTTTTACAGAATTTTAACTTCTTTAGGTTTTATATTTTATCTTGTTATTCGTGGGTTTATCTTAAACTTTTGTGAATTTATTTTACAGTTTTCGAAGTTTCCTCTTAGTTGCACCATATAGCCACTATTATGTTGAGGTACAGTTAAACCCTACATACATACATACATACATACATACATACATACATACATACATACATAAACCTGCTGGAGAACTTGTTACGACTGAGCGGACAGTAATTTCATAAATGTATCAAAATGCTTTTCATTGTTCAATTTGGCCTAGCGTCCGATTGTGAATCGCACTCTTCACGGTAGGCTAGGGACCGACTATTTAAGCTTTATTTTGACGGTTGGATTGGAGGCCCTGGGACTGCTGCATATTTTTTCATTTTTCTCTCAAAATATTTTTTAACTAGTATGATTACTATTATTTCAATCTGTCTGGAAGACTGACTCCTTTGAACCGAATAACACTAATGTTATAACGCTCTAACTTCGGTGCTAAAATGCCACTTGGAGAAAACCGTACGCTCTCACAATTGCAACCGGCGCAATTTTGGTAGCAATTGCTTTGATCTTTTGTTTAATAAGGGCTTTATTGCAGAATGGGATGAGCTTGCTAAATGCGTAGGAGGAGAAAGTCAGCAATTCTTTACTTGCAGTGATGAACACGTGGTTATCCATGTTGTAAGGTTGTACACGGCAGAGATTGCAATAAACTATAAAGATGACGTCACTTTGAAGCGCGACGGTGTCGTCATACATAGTTCGCTTCTTTTTTCCTTATTAATTTTGCTAGTATGAACTTTTCAACCTGTCCTAACTGTCACCTTTACTCAGTGGTCACCTGTTCACAACAGTCATGCTAATTTTCCCCGGGTAAAATTCCTATATAAACGTACTGGATGTAACAATCACTTACCTTCTGCGGTTAGAGGTCATCAGTTTTTTAACCAAACAATAGTTTGTCCCTGTCCTCAGCGGTCACTAAAGCGTATCTTTGGACACAGTTCTGTCTGTACAAACTGAATTTTTACTTTATGAGGAAGACATTAAGTAAACGAATATCAAGGAGATCGATGTGCAAATAGTGATTTTGGTAAGGACTACCTACAAAGACGAAGTGAACACATCATCCTCTTCCTTGTATATTTGCACTAGCTGCCACTCAGACCATGCCAAGCTAGTTGTCGCATACACATTATAGTAAGTATGCGCTTCATCTCACAGCTGATTCAGATGGGGAAAAACAACACTTTGCCTGCTCACATGCAACACACGACCCCCTGCAACCAGCTGGACCAAGATCTTCCGTGGCAACATCTTCCAGCTTGTCAGTGTCTATTCTAATTGTTCTACATCGGACTTTAAAAGAATACCATCGACTCTGATCAGCCGAGGCGTAACGCGAAAACCAGATTCATGCTATTAGCAGTTAATGCAAGTTAAAGGCGGGTTGCATGATATTATTTTTTACTTCTCTTTTATATTGTTTTGTCTATAATTTTTTCTATCTCATCCATTATATTTGTTATGCGTGTTCGCCTGGCGTTACGTCAGTATTGTGTTCAGAAGATAGGTAAATAAATTAAACTGAAATTTTTAGAGTTCAGATTACTTCAACAGGTACGCTCCAGTGGCCTAGTGGTTAGAGTGTCCGCCTCGGATGTGGGAGATCGCGGGTTCAAGCCCCGGCCAAGTCATAACAAAGGCTTTAAAAAAAATGGTTCTTACAGCTGCCTTGCTAGGTCTCAGCATTAAGAGGTTAGTGTTAGGACTGGTCGGCTTGTTGTCAGGATAATGTGACTGGGTGGGAAATGATAGTACATGCCCATCATTATAAACTGCCACACTGCAGACATCGTAGCGATATGACTGAACAATTGTTAAAGCTACGTTAAAAATCAAAATCGCACACACACTTCAACAGGTTTGTGACTGACTGCCTTTGTATGCTTTAACGAAATGTTGCTTATTTGCCATGTTACCCTTGTCCAGACTGGATCCATTGTTGCTTATTTGCCATGTTACCCTTGTTCAAACTGGATCCATTGTTGCTTATTTGCCATGTTACCCTTGTCCAAACTGGATCCATTGTTGCTTATTTGCCATGTTACCCTTGTCCAAACTGGATCCATTGTTGCTTATTTGCCATGTTACACTTGTCTAATCTGTATTCATTGCTGCTTATTTGCCATGTTACCCTTGTCCAGATTGGATCCATTGTTGATTATTTGCCATGTTACCCTTGTCCAAACTGGATCCATTGTTGCTTATTTGCCATGTTACCCTTGTCCAAACTGGATCCATTGTTGCTTATTTGCCATGTTACACTTGTCTAATCTGTATTCATTGCTGCTTATTTGCCATGTTACCCTTGTCCAGATTGTATCCATTGTTGATTATTTGCCATGTTACCCTTGTCCAAACTGGATCCATTGTTGCTTATTTGCCATGTTACCCTTGTCCAAACTGGATCCATTGTTGCTTATTTGCCATGTTACCCTTGTCCAAACTGGATCCATTGTTGCTTATTTGCCATGTTACCCTTGTCCAAACTGGATCCATTGTTGCTTATTTGCCATGTTACACTTGTCTAATCTATATTCATTGCTGTTTATTTGCCATGTTAATCTTGTCTTGTCTAAACTGTATCGATTGTTGCATATTTTGATATCAGATTATTTATTTATAATTATATTTCTGTTGTATCGTATATTTGGTTTGCTCTTTCATTGCATAGTAACAAAAGAAATCTATTTTAGTGTTGAGTACTAAACGAACAAATATCTAATTTCAAAAGGACAATGGCCTCTTAGTTGTAATATGGCACCAACACGTGTATTCTACCGTAATTAGTTGTAATGCACCTAAAAGCATAAGGCGAGATGAAAAGAAACTGACCGTGAGCCATAGACCGAAACAAGTAAGGTACTGAACTGTATATATTTACAATGGCATAACCAAATACAGATTTCTTTTGGTTGGGAAAGACTAAATTATGTTGCTCACGCATCGTCTATTCGCAATGTTATCTCATGGCATTGAATTTTATGCACCAGCTAGCCTGATGACAAATTTATTGTCGCATTGTATGACTCAATATAAATTATGTACACAACACATATCGAATGATGAAAGCTTTGCACCAACACAGTTGAGATTATTGTACGGGAACTAAGGGCCCTCTTTCAACACAAAATAGTTTGAATACATTCGGTTATGTACTCACTTATAACATGAGTCCAACTGCAAACTGCATAGATCCAGATCTGTCGTCGCATAAAGCGTCGGTAGATCTGGGTCTGTGCAGTTGGTTAGGATTAACCAGTAGAACAAATAACATAAACCATGATCTGCAGGCGCATTATGTTACAGCAGATCTGGATCTTTGTTGTTTGCAGTTTGACAAGTCTTATCCGCGAGTACAGACGGTATTCAACTCAACTTCATGAAAGCTTAATGGAGTTAAAGTGCATATGAATTATTATTATAACGAACTTCCTCTTCTCTTGAAAGATCTTAATATGATGTGATGTTTCATTGTCATTATGCAGCAAGGACGAACCATGATAACCACCGGAGCTTATCAGATGTTAGGATTTGAACCCGCACCTTTTCGGTTGAGAGTCGAGTGCGCTGATCATCCAGTTACTACAGTTCGTGCCTTTACGTTGGCACCTTGATTATAGTCCTGGACTCGTGACCAATATGGCAATTATTTTGACTCGATTGACACCACTTTATTTTACAATCTTTGCAAAAATGATTTACACCATGTTAGAATTTCAATAAAAGGATAAATGCTAATGGTAAAACTTAAAATGCAGTTTGCAAAGAATGAAAACTTTTGTTAAATATAAACAGTGTTTTTATTTTCAATTTCTTGTCGCACGGCGTTTGCCAACACCAACACCTTTACAAGACACGTTTCGGTTGACTTGTAAAGAAAATCGTTTAGTGTAGTGAGCAATCAAAGAAATTACTGTTCGACATTTGATGTCTCCGCCGTTGCAGTAAGGATCGTACTCAATTTTTTTATTGGACTGATGAGTCCAACACTCAGGTCCGAATTAAGTACAATAAACACTTGGGAGTTGATTACAACAGCTAATGGTAGAAGGATTCTTTATAAAGTTTCTTTCCTTTATAAAGTTTCTTACCATTAGGTACTGACTCATTGTTACACGTATCAAACATTTCACAAGATTGGTTTCTTCAAAGAACTAAATCAATGGAAAAATCAGACACCGAACTGTGCATCATTTTGTAAAATAGTTTTAACCAATGTTTACGTCATCGAACTTCGTGTGTTTTTCAGCTTTTTTCCTCTAGAAGTTTGTTTATAGTTCAACTTTTCAAGGAAACTTGTTAGAAAACTCTTGAAGTTCGAACGTCCAACATAAGTTAATATTATTTTTATATTTATTTAAAGTCTCCTCGATTATATAACTACCACACAAATACTAAGCCCATGTGTTTATTTGACGTTATTTTACTGAGAATAATCCATAAATAACAGAAGACGCTGACGTATTTTTCTCATTCCTGAGACCGCAGTAGTTTTTGTGTCTTGATAGGATTAAAATAACAAGTCTAATCTTCAACCAACAAACTAGTTTCTTTTTCTGTTGGGTCACCTCTATGGCTATCGACAATTTTCCAACTGTCAGGATAGACACGTCAAAATTTCTTTTTAAATTGGAGAGCGGATAAGCCAGTTCACGTGCTCTCTCCCTGGGTGGTTTTAATTCATCAAATTAAGGCCTGGCCATATACTACTAAGTAAAGACGTAAGCACATCCTTCACGTCTGTGATTGAAATAGAAGCATGACTCAAGTTAGTAGATTAACAATGTTTAAAGCGACGATTATTCGAGTGAATGGTTGTTGAACTAACCAATCTTACATCGGTCGTCTGATAAAATTTTGCTATCTTGTTCATGTGATCGAATGAATTATGTATTGGCTTTAAAAAGTTCAAAAGTTACCTTCCATGCATTTCGAAACATGACTTTTGCTGCTGCTTGGGCTAGTTTAGCAAACACAAGCAGTGGTGTCGAACACAATTGTTATTGTTGTGGCAAGATCAAATCAGAAAATCACGATCCGATGAAAGTGATTAGGTTCAGTAATAAGTAACGTCATGGTGAATGATAGTATTTCGCGTATGTATAATCTTTTGTTTCTGAGTTGATCGTTGCTTAATCACGTACAAATATTAAATATGTTAATGGGTATGGCTTCATCTACATATTCGTTTATTCTGTCCAAATTACTTGATAAATTTGCAATTTTTTTTGGTCTGTAATAACTAAATTTTGCCAATATATTTTTAATATTAAGCTGAATGATTGTGATGTTTTCTTGCAAATGCGTGCTCTGAGAAGAAACATGGCTGATAAATCGTTGATGTCATTGACCTTCATTAGTTACATTTTGCAAGGATACAAAGCCATAAAACTCGGTTATAACATATCAGCTTCTAAGTATTGCATTAACTGCTTAAGTTAGATAAATTATTTCTCTAGGATACTGTTACATTTATTGGATTTAATTTATGTTTGATTTAATTCAATTGTTTGTTTGTTAGCTTTATTTACTGGATTTGGCACTGTTCAGTAATTCAGTTCTGTTTGACCTGACTGTTTTTCGTAAACAACTAATAATAGAAACTTTGTATCTAATGCTGATCTAGTTCCTGGCCTTGATTCAGAACCAGTAAGAGTTGAAGTAAACTACTTTTTTTATTATTTCTCAGAGTACGATTTATAAAATGCAATCGATGCCATACTTGGAGTACGTTACAAATAACATGTATCAATTAGGTTTTTCCAGAGGAGTGACCCACATACGGGCATCTGTTTTGCGCAGTAGCTAGATTTATTATTGATGTTTTGAGAAAGAATAGTCATCAGTGCCTTAGCACTTGAGAAGTTAAGTATTTTATTTTCTGATCAGCTTTTGGGGCTAATTATTTTGTTTTCTTCAAATTATTTGGATTACAAGAGATTCTTTCTCCCTGGAAATGCTTTTGTTGTTAATTAATTCTTGGGCAAAGACAGTTATCGAAATTTACACAGAATTCAAACACTGGAATATTATTTTCTGTGATTCAACAAAGAACTGTAGACACATCTGTACGACGCTGACCACATCATACATCATCACCTTCTAGTTTGGAATTCTTCAGCATTCGAAGTCAGTTTAATTAGGACCTTCTGTTACTGGGACTTCTATTTTTTAATTCTTGGATTATTTTTGGAATTGATTCGTAGAACTGTAAGTTCTTTTTCTCATTTTTACCTTGTTTCTCTAGAGAAATAAATTATTTGTTAAATTTTACAAAGCTTGTTGTCTTCAGCTTCACTCTTTTCTTGTTACTGTTTGAATTAGCCTAAACACGTAAAAGATACACACGTTTAAATTATAGGATTTACAGGTTTCGGTATGTTTCGGATAAAGCATTCATTTTGTTTGAGCAATTCTAAGAGAGCGTAACATATAATACAGCAGAAATGAAAAATAATAAGGCAATTACAACTAGATATCTCAGCATTTTTGCATATAACATAAGGAAAAGGTCTTGGGCATTATAATCCATGTTCAGCGGAAAAGTGTCATCAGAATTAAAGTAATTTCAGTTCTACTGATAGCCGGAAAAGTCGGAGCGGAACCCCAGCAGTACAGGCCTGGATAAACCCCAGCCCGCGTCCATATCATGAACATGGTTATTTTTGTCAGTACTCAACATCGAAGATCAACATTATATTGCTTCATAACATACTGTGTTTCCAATGCAGTCGAAAAGTGAAAAATAATCAGTAAAGTTCACAAGATGAAATAATGCATTGAACTTAGTTGGGAAAATAACATGGTACAAATGCATGACCAAAAAAAAAAAAAAATCCCCACACAAACATCATGGCATAGATAAGCATTAATAAGAATTGAGAATTGAGACTCAGGAGCATATCTACCGAAGGCTTCCAAATATCAGATGCCGTGCATACAGTTACCGTTTACGTTGAGCGACACACAGCTAACATGCAGCTGTGAAAAGTGCAATAATTAATAATTATCGGCTGGATCAATTAATACATATTCATGTAGACATTCAACAAAGGTTTACATAATGAAATAATGTCTAAATCAGTTATTACTTCAAGTTATTACATTGTTCAGGACCAAAAGGCTCTTTCTTTTGAATATGGTGTCTATTACATTGTGATCGATATTGAGGCTCTATTACATTGTGATCGATATTGAGGATCTATTATATTGTGATCGATATTGAGGATCTATTACCTTGTGATCGATATTGAGGATCTATTACATTGTGATCGATATTGAGGATCTATTACATTGTGATGATATTGAGGATCTATTACACTGTAATTGATATTGAGGATCTATTACATTGTGATCGATATTGAAGTTACAATCATACAAACTTGCAATATTGACTTGATATTCCAAGTGAGTCAAAGAAAGTTTATTACAATTTTTTATTAAGTTTTATTTTCCCACTTTTGTTATTATACCAAGTATTTGGCGATATGACTTTTCAACGAGTATAGTAAAAACTCTGTATACTGTAATTAATTCGGACTGATAGTAATACCTATACTAAATTATGGTCATTGTTCATAGGTTAAAATAATATTGAATAAACTGCCAGAAGAACAAACAATGCACAGTTGTTACTCTCTAAAGCTTCACTAAGGACGAAATCCAAAGCATTCAGATTCATTTTTTGAATTGACCCTTAAAAAGCGTAGCTGTAAAGTCGAGATTACTCACCTCACAAGTGGACATTACATTGTTTACATGACCACTGTGATGTTAAGTAAGACTGCAACGTTTACACGTATAAGAGGATTATCTTACTTTAAGCGTTTACAAAATCGGTTAAGGTATAAACCAACATGCCTGCGGCTGATATTGAGGCAAGAACTGCACATTCGGATTAAATTACAAAGTTCTGCATAAGAGGACCGTTTTTCAGTTGGTAGTAATCCTTTTCATTAAGTGCGCATGTCTGATTTTCATAGCTAATTTGGAAATGTTAGGTAAAAGCGATAACTGGTAATAACTATTTTACACGAAGCTACACATCAAGATAATATGCATATAATGCAGATAAAACGTCTTTAAACAGCTTGTTTGTTATAATGCGGACACATAAATGGAACTGTCGCAAGACGAGCGACGGATGTACGAAACGCTGTCACTATATAAATAAGAAGAAGGATCAAGTTTCTAATCGATTTGATTAAACATCATTTTGTTATAGCAAGGGATGTACACATTCAATAAGCCTAATGTAAATAGATGATAACAGATCGAGTTTCTAATCGTTTTGATTAATCATCATTTTGTTACGGCAAAGGATGTACACCTTCAATGTGATTAATGTAAAGAGAGGAGGACAGATCAAGTTTCTAATCATTTTGATTAAATATTATTTTGTTACTGCAAAGGTTGACACATTCAATAAGCCTACTGGAAATAAAGGATAACATATCAAGTTTCTAATCGTTTTAATTAAACATCATTTTGTTACTGCAAAGGATGTACACATTCAATAGGATTAATGTAAAGAGAGGATAACAGATTAAGTTTCTAATCATTTTGATTAAACATCATTTTGTTACTGCAAAGGTCGTACACATTCAATAAAATTAATGTAAAGAGAGGATAACAGATTAAGTTTCTAATCATTTTGATTAAATATTATTTTGTTACTGCAAAGGTTGACACATTCAATAAGCCTACTGGAAATAAAGGATAACATATCAAGTTTCTAATCGTTTTAATTAAACATCATTTTGTTACTGCAAAGGATGTACACATTCAATAGGATTAATGTAAAGAGAGGATAACATATCAAGTTTCTAATCATTTTGATTAAACATCATTATGTTACTGCAAAGGATGTACATATTCAATAAGATTAACGTAAATAGAGGAGAAAAGATCAAGTTTCTAATCATTTTGACTAAACATCATTTTGATTACTGCAAAGGTCGTACACATTCAATAAAATTAATGTAAAGAGAGGATAACAGATTAAGTTTCTAATCATTTTGATTAAACATCATTTTGTTACTGCAAAGGATGTACACATTCAATATGATTAATGTAAAGAGAGGAGAAAAGAAAATCATCATTTTGATTACTGCAAAGGTTAACACATTCAATGAGCCTACTGTAAATAGAGGATAACAGATCAAGTTTCAAATCGTTTTGATTAATCATCATTTTGTTACTGCAAAGGATGTACACCTTCAATAAGATTGATGTAAATAGAGGAGGACAGATCGAGTTTCTAATCGTTTTGATGGAATTGCATCGTTTCGCTTATGGTAAATCGCGAATTGGTTTATAACCTTTAAGTAAATGTTGAAAACTTTCTGTGTATACATTTCTGCACGTGCTCTTTTGTATAGGGGTTGATACGAATCAGCTCTGAAGTGTTTCGGGCTTAGACAAGTGAAGTTTCGATAAAGTAAATAATGTGTTGGTTCAAGCTAAGAGGTAGATATCCGACTCTTCTAGTTCTTATCTTCAATTCATAAAACTTCAAATGTAAAAGCAGACTTCAAGCATTGGTCCTGGATGTCACTAAACTGGTTGAATAAAGCTAAACCGAATCAGAATCACGACAATAAGCCAAAGAAACCATATTTAAATTCTCCAAGTAAGAACAGAAAATATTATATTTAGAAATGTTGGCAATTAAAATTTTGCTGATAGTAAATAAATATACAATCGGATTTTAGTTTGAAATCTTCTCTCCTTATTATAGTCTTATGTTCAGATAGTAAATAAAAAATATACTCAAAGTTTAGTTTGAAATCTTTTGTCCTTGTTATAGTCTTATGTTCAAGACGTATTATAACTACTGGACCAGTCACACTTTTATGCTTCTAGTGACAGTAGCATGGGGGGTGGGGCTGTCTTCCAATTTCGCAAATGTTTCCCATTTATTTGTGTATCTTAAACATTTTTTTAAACATTGGAGCATTATATTGCACAGGAATTTCTATAACTTGATTTGTTGAGTTCTAAATTTATATCAGTCATATATGACTGAAATGTCTTATATGCTAGTATGTTCTGTAAAAGAATATGTAATAGGAAATTTGTAAAGATACCGCCCTTGATGAGAGTACAAGAATCTATCGATTTTGCAAACTAAGGTAAATAAATTATTCAAAATTGTACCTGCACCGTATGCTACCAGTCTGGACCTGGCCTCGTTACATAATAGCGTCACTGATATAAATGTCATCGAAATTTATCTGATTTTCCCATATCTGTTCTTCAGGACCGAACAAGGGTTAATATTATTTGTCAAACAAACAATCAATTTGACCTTAAACAAGACTGAATAAATTTAGTTTTAAATATTGTAAATATTTGATCACTGATTCAAATAATTTATTTCTATATTTGAGAGCGGATTCAACAAATGCCATGGTCCCTAAATTTTACCCTCAAGAAATAATAAACTAAGTAAATTGTTTACGCAAGGATAAAACGCAGACGAAAGCTAATTTCCTACCTTAACTTGAGATAGCCACTATGAATTAGAAGAATATCAAAAGAATTTAGCAATGAATAAAAAGAAAATTCGTTTGTAAATTGGTATAGTGATTGTTACGTGTTTAGGCTCTTACAAAATGTAACAAGCACAAATTGAAGACAACAAGCTTTTTCAAATTTAACAAATAATTAATTTCCCTAGAAAAACAAGGTAAAAATGAGTAAAAAGAACTTACGATTCTACGAATTAAATCCACCAATAATCCAAGATGAATGAAAGAATTTAAAAAAGGAAGCCTTTGTAATAAAAGTCTTAATAAAACTGAGTTCGAATCTCAATGAAATCCAAAATGAAAGGTGATGACGTAAGCTTTGGTCAGCGTCGTACTGATGTGTCAACATTTCTTTGTTGAATCACAGAAAATAATATTCCAGTGTTTGAATTCTGTGTAAATTTTCATAACTCTCTTTGACCAAGAATTAATTTTGAGCACAAGTATTTCCGGGAAAACATACATGAAATCCAAATAAATTGAAGAAAACAAAATAATTAGCCCAAAAACTGGTCACAACAGAAAACTCTAATTTCTCAAGTGTTAGGGCACTAATGACTATTCTTTCTCAAAACATCAATAACAAATCCAGCTACGTCGCAAAACAGATGCCCGGATGTGGGTGAAAACACTGGAAAAACCTAAATGATACACGTTATTTGTCACGTACTACTCCATGTATGGCTCGATTTCACTTAATGAATCTTACTCTGATAAAGAATTTTTTTTTAAAATATTAAAAAACTGTTTACTTCAACTCTTTCTTACTGGTTCTGAATCAAGGTCAGGAACTAGGTCAGCATTAGATGCAATGTCTCTATCAAGTTGTTTACGACAAAAATAATAAACATCAGTCAGAACTGAACTATATTCCAGAAAATAAAGTTACAATGCAATAGCAAGTAATGAAATAAACTAAATTAAAACTTACAAACAAATAATTAAATTAAATCAAATATAAATTAAATAAAATATACATAATATGATTATCAATTTAAACAGTTTTGGATAAGATTAACTTGTTGATGATTAAGACTGACTTTTTTAATTCTGAATAGGATTTTAATTTTGTAAAACCTTGCAATGTCTAGTCGTTTCTCTTCTTTACACAAAAAACATTATATATATATATATATATATATATATATATATATATATATATATATATATATATATATATATATATATATATATATATATATATATATATATATATATATATATATTGCTATATTTCAATAGATTTTCGAAACTTTTAGTATACAGTCTGACAAATGTATTTTGTACAGTCACATTGGAATTGAGGTCAAATCAAGGACAAATAAAGGACAAATAAAGCAGCCAAATTTGTTCTGCAGTCACCCATTGCTGAATGGAGGATTCCACATACTGACCTCAAATATTACACCAATCAGCAGTTTCTTCCAAATTGGTAAAATACGTGGAAAAAGAAAACTACATAATCAAGCTTCAGAGCATCATACAGTCATGGATACAAACATGCCATGGATGTTCAAAGTTTGTACAATTTTAGTCGTCTAGATGTCAGTCTGTTTGTATGTTTGTATGAATGCTAACATAAATTTCATATTTGAAGTTTATGACGGCATCAATGTAAAATAATAGATTTTATGTGTCTGCATTATAAACGCTAGTAGTGAATGGGGTCACCCTACGGACAATGGGAATTAGCATTAAAAACACCCTTGGGTCACTCTACGGACAATGGAAATTTAACATGGCGAAAAATCGTGGGTCACTCTACGGACAAGGGGAATTTAACGTGGCAATAAATCGTGGGTCACTCTACGGACAAGGGGAATTTAACGTGGCAATAAATCGTGGGTCACTCTACGGACAAGGGGAATTTAACATGGGATTTTTTTTTAAAAAATTTTTTTAAAAAAAGGGTAGGCAATTCAAAGACTATCTCTTTTCGAGAAATATGGCTGGCCCTGAAAAGGGCCTTTGGGTTTTTCTTCTTCTTCTTCTTCTAACTCCTCCACTTCTTCCACCAAGTCCTCACTTTTTCCATTATTCCTTTCTTCTTCTTCTTTTCCTCCTCTGTTATCCAGTCAGGATGGCCCATCTCTCTAAATTTCTGTTGGATCTTCATCCAGTTGTTATTCAATCTTTCAAACTCTAATTTCTTCTTCTTAATCTCTTCTTCCTTTCTCTCTTTGCTCCATTTTTCTTTTATCTTCATCACTTCTACTTTCATTACCTCTCTAATTAGTTCTTCTGCTTTTATTAACTGGTTACAACCCCACTTTACGTACCACCAGTCAGTCCAAATAAAGATATTTTCTAGGAAGCTCCTGACTTCTGTGATATGATCCAAGGCTTCCTTTAAAGTACCTACTCTCACGTAAGGTGGGTCAATGAATCCTCTGATTCTTTCTACTTCTTCCTCAGTCATTCCCCCTATTTGATCTTTTGCTACTCCAAGATTCTTCACATTGTTCAGGCTACCTTCAAATCTTCCTTCCTTATTCAATCTTTCTACTACATAAGTTCCGTCCATGATCCAAAAATAGCTATGTCTCAAATCGTTAAATAATTTTGTCACCTCCATCTTCTTTTTTTATTCTTTGCAGAATGGTTTGAACCACTAATACTGTGGGTTCTTATACAAAAAGCGCGGACGTGATGGAAAACATCCCCCTAAAAACATAAAATTGATCTTACCTAGATCATGACCTAACAACGTGCGGACGTGAAGGAAAACATTCCCACTTTTCTCATTTCATATAATCAAACCCAAACTATACTCTCCACATACTCTAAGAAACAATAAATAAACCCATAATCTACTATTCACACAATCATACCTGAGCTCTTACAAACACAAACACAAACTCACAATCACACAAACACATACCCTCACATTTTTTGAAAAAGAGTTAGTTTTTATAATCACACTACTCTACCTACACACATTGGCAAATGGATTGTTATTTCTTTTCTAGACTATTGGGTAGCCCTGAAAAGGGCTGTTTTTTTTAAACTCCAGATGCACCTATCTAATGGTTGCACCTTCCTGGCCTGGCGCCGCACACGCATCTTCTTCCCCAGTCTTCTTTCACCTTTCTTCTGGGGAGCGCAGAGGGAGGATGATTCGCTTCAGCACCCCAATCCTCTGTTTCAGGAATATTAAACGACATCATCTCTTCTCTTTTCTTTTCCTCCTCTTCCCTCTGTCTTCTCTCCTCTTCTTCCTTCTTTATTCTTGCTTCTTCTACTATAGCCTCCGCTGATAGTTCGTTTACTATCCGCCTGGCATATTCCAGCAGCATCTGGAGTTCTAACAGTTTCACTATTCTGCTAGTCATTCTTCTGGCTGTGTTGATCAATCAACAAGGGTAGCTGGACTGCCGAACGAGTTTCAATTTATACTGAAAGCGCGGACGCGAAGGAAAACATCCCCTAATAACATAAAATTCATCTTACCTAGATCATGACCAAAAAACAACAACGCGCGGACCTAAAAGAAACACTCGCTCACTTTTTTATGCTACCCATCACTTCAATAGACTATCCACATACGCAAGGCAATCCAATCTAACCCCAAATATACACCTCAAACAGCCCAAAAAACCAAACATCATTTTAATCTACTATCCACACCAACCTATTTTATCACTTACAAACACAAACACACCAACTCATACCCTCACATTTTTTAAGAAAGAGTTAGTGTTTATTTTCACACTACTCTACCTACACACATTGGCAAATTGATGGTTATTTCTTTTCTAGAGTATTGGGTAGCCCTGAAAAGGGCTGTTTTTTTGTTTTGCTATGGCATTCTTTTTTAGTTTCTAAGAATGCAATGTCCTCTGAGGATAGACTTTCTGGCGATAGGTCTGCTTCTTCGGAAAGAGAAGAAGAATTCTTTGGTGTCGATACGACAATCGACAAAGCCTCTGTCAGCTTCAGGTTGCTGCTGTTGCTGTTGTTGCTGCTGTTGCTGCTGTCTCTGAAGTCTGTACTTCTCTGTCCATTCTTCTTTCTCCCTGTTCATTTCTTCTCTGAAGAGCTCTTCTATCAGGTCTTCAGTGATTTTTAACATTCTCACATTCTCTATTTCTTCTGGTTTCGGTATCAGACTGTGTCTGACCCTATGCAGATTCACGTAGGCTTCGTTGAGCTTAGCTAGTTTGGAGCACATCTTCTTAGGAGGATGAGTCGACAATGGATGGCTAGACTGGGAACAACCCGGTTCTTAAAGTTAAAGCGCGGACGTGAAGGAAAACATCCCCCACACGGTTTTCGAGCCGCAACGTTCATGAGAGGGATAGTAAGAAATGAAAGAGCATCAATCCAACATTCTTATAGCTAAACAAAAGACAAAGGCATTTTTTTCTAAACACAACATTTTTTATTCAAAAATCACTTAACACTAAACAACAACATTTTTAACAATAATTCAACATGATAACATCAAACAATTTTTTTCAAATCACAAACATTTTTTTCTTCAAATACAATCTACTTTAAACAAGGCTGACAACGTTGTGAATAAAATTGTGATTTCCACTGTTGGAAATCATTAGGCCATTGATGGACACTACGTTTCCTAGCTTGAGACAAAAGATAAGCATAATGGTCACAAAACCATCGATCTACTTTCACATCGTTTCTAGCAGAAGAACGAGGATCGAAATGAGTCACTAAATGTTCTAAGGAATAGCCCAGGCTGCGATGATGCAGAAAATACACACAGTATTGTCCACACACCAAGGAATCTGTGCCTTGTAATTTCACGTTATTGAATCGGGTGGTTTGAGCATTTCTTCTCATAAAGTCGATGATATCGTCTTCCAAAGGGGGCAATCCGTACGAATCGAAATATTCCACACAGCCTTCTTGAGGAAAGTAGACGGCTACCCAGTGGGTTCCTGGGAGATGACTCTCGTCCGTGTTGATCACGTAAGCTTGATGGTCTTTAGGTTTGCGATGAGGGAGTTCATCTTTAGCACAGACGACGGGATTCCAAGAAGACGTATACGAACTGTGGTTCAAAAGGTAATAAAGTTCCCAGGTATCCATTGTTTTGTGTTTTTTCTTCACAGGTAATAATAAGTTGTCAATTCGATCCTGACTTTTTGCTTGAAAATGTCTGACGAATAAACGGTTATTCGTTCTGTTTCCTCACTTTGATTCAGGAGAGTTTCGATACGATGAATCTCTTGAGTGGTTAATGCTGGACAAGAATGTTCACGCAAGTCTTTATACCACTGGTGCAACACGTCTTTGTTTGAGATGAGACTCCAAGCTTCGTCCAGATACTCGTCCAATTTTTCTTCTTGACTCAACATCAGGCATTTATCGTGTTGAATTTGACTGGGATGATCGTTTTGACATCCATAACAATTTTTCTTGATCAATTCCGTCATTTTGTCGACCAAGTGTTTGGCAAAACAGGAGACTAAATGGGCTTCTTGTTCTGGCCATCTCGACTTCATCAAAACTTCTTCGTCTTTGTCTTGAGATTCTTCTCCTTCCACAGTCTCCTCACATTTCATCTCCAAAGTTTCTCCACTAGGTAAAGAGGGATAACAGTCTTCCATGGCTTTCTAATAATCTAGAATGACTTCTCTCAAACTGTTGATTTCTATGGTATTATCGAATTCTGCATACAGGATGACGTTCAACGTTGGATCAGCAGGGTCTCGATTTGCAAACTGAAGTTCCACACGAATCTGGCCAGATTTTATAGGGTGGAAATGTCCCTCGTCGCTGCCTTTGTCTGGAGTGAAATCGAAAGCCCACAAAGCGTAGCCTCCTGCATAATCTTCGTACGTAATACCGTGACTGGCATTGGTTCCTAACTGTCCGGTGGCTTCGTACAGGGACAAGTACGATCTCAAGTAATTGTTCTGGGCAAAGTTAGGCTCAAAGGGTCGTGTACACAAGGTCTTGCCGTCTCGACTGACTTCGATTTTGGACACGCTAGAGTGTCGAAACTCAAAAGGATTTTCGTTGTGAAGTCCATTGAAAGCTGAATTCCTGACGATACCAACGATCAAACGCTTGGGTAACTGTCCTTGGAACAGATGATCTTCGATCATGGATCGCTGTCCAACAGGAATGGTGAACGTTTTCACTTCCACACGTCGTATGGGATACTTGGCGTTCGTTCTGCTCAACGTCTGACTGATGTCGTTTCCCACTTTAGGTAACACTTCCACACGGCGTATGTAAAGTCTGGCTTCTTGGATAACAGTTTTGTATTCGTTGGCATGGGCCATCAAATGGAAAGCGGCAGTGCTACGATTCAGTCTCAGGCGAATATCAACTCCGTTCAGTAAATACTTTTCTTGTAACCACATGTCCAAATGCAAACGATCCATCAGTTCTAAACTACGTCCTTGCAGAATTTTAGTTCTACGTGTGTTAAACCCCACATTGTGAGGATTGTCATCTTCTGTCAGGGCTGTGTCGCTAAACGTGCCTGCACCTGCCGTGTCAGGTTTCCATACCACGCAAGCATCCAGATGAGTATTCTTGGCTTCTTTTCCGTACGTCAAGAGATTTTCCAAGTAGGCACGATATGGGTAAGTATCCATGCTGCTGCTGACCAGTTTGTTATTCAAGTACAAGTCCACTTCGCTGAACAAGGAATGCATGAAATTGTTGACGGGCGCTACCCTATCATTGGCTCCAGGATTGGTGTTGTCAGTTTTGATCACTTTGACTTTCAAATACAGGTAACTGCTATTCAGATCGATGTAATCTTCGGGTTGTCCTTTGATTTCGAACTCGATGGGAGCGGAATCCGTCAAAGAGGAGACGGGATGAAATTCCACCCACTGGGATTCTTGCATCGTCATCATGGTGGGGGGCATGGCAAACATATCCAGTTCCGTCTTGGAACAAGCACATGACTCTCGGTGCATCATTTTTTTCTGTGTCTCAATAATCGAAAACGTCTAAGTCTCGAACGGTTCTTCTTTTCTTGGCTTTTCTAGCTTGAAGTCTGGTGAAAGGGTGTTTTCTTCGTCGTCTCTTTCTGCCTTGTCCTTGCTGAATGCCTGACTCGGTAGCGTGCAGGGCATTTATAGGTGTGTCTCGTCGGCCTAAAATGTCTTTGCCCGTTTGCAGCAGGACATTTTTGCCTGCCCTCATGAAGGCTTCTTTAGGGTTTTGTTTGTCGATGATGACATTTTGGAGAAATTCTTTGCCTTGCGTCAGTGCCGCATCTTTCAAGGCGTGCAATCCGCGTGTCACCATCGGTTTCAACACCGGAGCCACCGAACGAAAGGCCGATTTTAACATGTCTCCTAAACCGTGTCCTCGCTGTCGTGCAACCCCTTGGTACACTGGATACATGACTTACTTACGAATCGTGAGAGAACCGTTTTCGAAAATGGAGTTTCACCGTGACTTTTCCTTTGGTGAATGGAATATTTTGTCCCAGATCTCCTTTTATAGTAATGTTGACCGTGTCCAAATACGACTTGCTGACTGGCAAATAGTGAGGATGGACAAATTCGCGGTGGACGTGGTAAGTGTTTCCACCTTCCTCGTCAGCGTTCGCGGCAGAATCCACTTTGAAAGGAATGACACGCAGTAACGGTACGGAGGTGTGTCCCACCACGTTATACTCCACCACATCGGAGTACACGAACATCAAATTCAGTCCTTGGTTCAGTTCTACTGGGGTACGAAATAACTTGCTAAAAGACTCGTTGTCGTAAACGATGGGTAATTCGTTGTTCTTGAGTATGTTCATTCTCAGGTTCATGTCTCCGCCCAACATGTCAAACAATTCAGGACAAAATAAAATGGACATGATTTTACTCCGCTCAAATTTCATCGAGAAGCGACGAGCTACTTTGTGGTACTCCATGGTGACACTTTTGCTGACATGCTCCAAAGCTTTCCCAAACACGCCATTAAACTTGGTAGCTATGATGTTGACCAAATGTTGACCACTGAAATAATAACCTGGGGGAATGAAAAAGTGGTAGGTCCACTTTTGGGTTTTCTCATTATAGGTTTTATTGTCATATATGACTTTCTTATTCAACTCCTGTTGCAATGACTCGTCATGAACTTCCACATGAAAAAAATTTTGATTGGGAAGGACATTGAGGACTTGGGTTGGGTGAATGATTTCCACTAAAGCCACTTCCCAATGGGCTTCGTGATCTAAGGGGATGGCCTGAGGTAATTTGGCCGTGTAACAGCACAACGTGTTGTGGGGAAACACCTCCATGGAACTGTCACTGGGCAAGGTTAAGTAAAATTGGTTTTGGTGACTCATAATTCCAGAGTTCTGTGGCTGTCCGAGGGGTTAGTGGATGTCAGAGGTGTGTCTCCGCCCAAAATGGGGTTCTGGTTGTGGTTGTTGTTGGAGTGGTGACTGGCACTGGCACTGGACACAACGTTCCCGTTCGAGGAGAATTTCAGGGAGGGATTGGGAAGCAGGTAACCGATGCAACTGCTCAATAAAATGGTCCACAATTGTTTGTCTCCTTGTTGCAAACTCAAATTGGCAATGGTTGCCCCGATGACACAATACACCACGAAGATTTGGCAGAAAAAGACGATTTGCGTTTTAGGCACACGTTCTCCACACCACACCCACAAGGGTTGTTTTTGTAAATCTTGCACAGAAGAACTAGGGGAAGAAGGAGTGGTCGACGTAGCTGCGTCTGCTGTGTGAAAGGGCATGATGGTCACTTCTTCTTTTTATAGTCGATGACTTGCGAAGCGTCGATCCAAGAATCGAAACTGGGTGGATATCCTTTCCAACGTACTTTGACTTCTTTGACACGTCGTTTGCCCACTTTACGGGTTCTGCGTTCGAGAATGCTTTCGATGTCGTACACGTCGTCTTCTTTTTTGGTCACACATTGTAACTCGGGCAAATAAAACGTTCCTTTGAGTACTTCTCCGTTCATGTCTTCCAATTTATAGACGGCAGGATGACGGCCATGCACTCGTTCAGTGACGCGAAACAATTCGGTCGTCCAGTTAGGTAAGTAACCTTTGTCGAAAGTGCGTTTGGTTTTGCCAATGCGCACCCAATCTCCTACGGTCAACTCTCCACTTTTCTTGGGGACAGCCCTCGTCGGGGACGTACCGAACAGGCGCTCAAACACCAGCACTTCGTTGTCGGGAGTCACGTCTTGCGGGGCACGTCCGATGCTTCGATGGTAAGATTGGTTGTACGCTTGCACCAGGTGCGGTAAGATGTCGATGTACTTCAGAGTGTGGTGATGCGTAAAATATTTCCACATGCGTTCTTTCAAAGTGCGTTGAAAACGTTCCACGATGCTGGCTTTGGTTTCGGGATTCTCGGTGGTAAAAAAATGAATGTCACGTTTCTTTAATTCTTTTTGGAAAGCTTGGTTCAGAAATTCGGTGCCTTTGTCCGTTTGCCATCGAAGAGGGTGACGACCGCTTTGTTTCAACACCCGTTGCAGGGCTCGCACTAACTCGCTGCTCGATTTGGAAGTCAAGGGCACGACCCAGGCAAATTTGGAAAAGACGTCGATGACACAGAACAAATATTTGTAGCCACGATTGTAGCTGGCCAAATGAGAGACATCGGCTAAATCGGCTTGCCATTGATGATCGATGCCTTCCACTCGGGTGCGACTTCTGGCAAACTTGCGTCGAATGGGTTTGTGTAAAGTGTAGGTAGCTTGTTCTTGTAACCATCGTTGCACTTGAGGTAAACGGAGACTTTTCAGTCGCGTTTTGGCAGCACGATACAATTTTTGAACTCCTGCGTAACCTGCAGGATGCGAGGGATCGTAGTAAATGCTGGCTAAGACTTTTTCCATTTTTTTGTGTTAATAAGGCACCCACTCTTGGAAGAGGCTACTCTTTTTCTCTTGGGGTATTTTCTTGGATTGCAAGGCTTTGCGTGTGCGACCGGCAATAGGTGTCGAAGAGGAGGAGGATGTCTGAGCGGGGGATATCGGTTCTTGTTTCACTTCTGTCTTCACTTCTGTCTTCACTTTCTTTTTCTCTTGTGAGGAAGAAGGGGTGGCCATCATCTTTTTAATCCATCCAATTTTGGAGGTAGGTGGTGTTGTTAACTTGCGTACTTTTTCTGGTGGAGTTTGAAACCCTTCCTCTTCTTCTCCTTTTTCTGTCTTGGTCACGGGTAGTGATGGTACTGGTACTGGTACTGGTACTGGTGATGGTGCTGGACTTTTCATCAAGGTCTTAAAATCTTTCAGAGTGGGTAGAGCTGTTTCGTCTAAAGCTTTCTGGTGAAAGAGTTGCAGTCGTTGCAAGAGTTGACCGTACTTTTGCGATTTTTTTGTTTCGGACAAATCTTGGCGATCCATCAAGGACTGCAATTCGTGTTGTAACTGGGACATCTCGCTCAAATGGGGATTGGGAGGTAAATGCGGGGTGCGTTGTTCTTGCCACCGATGGTATTCCATCCATCGTTTGTAAGGCACTAAAGCTAGTTTTCGTCCTTCCATGGGGTTGTCAGGGGTGAATTCTGAGATCTTGGGACTTCCGAAGGCCTTTTTATCTTGCTCCCACCAGTCCTCCCAACATGGTTCCCAAGACTCCTTTCAGTATGGGGCCTAACAAGAGAGGTAAAATGCCTCCACGTTTGACCAACATCTTCTTTTTTTGACGAATGGGAATTTTCTTTCGAACCATTTGGCGAAGAACGTGACGATGTTTGCTTAAGCATTGTTTCTGGTGTTTGGACAAAGGGATCGTGCCTTTCAAAACGTTCAAACAACATTCGCACACGGTATCGATGACCTCTTTGGAGGCCGTTTGGATGAGTTTTTTTCGTAGGGGTGGAGAAGCTTTGGACAGGACAGATAACAGGTCCCCATGTTTGGCTAAACGTGGTGGCAGTCCTTTCCTTTTCTTTCCTTGGGGTTTTCTGGAGGGTGACATCTTTGAGTCTTTAGGAGCACCTAAAAACACTGATACTCTACTCGGTCACAGGCCTTTTTTATACTGGAACGCGTCGCCACTGATTGTCTTTACGGCGTATCAACTTCATGACAGGCATGACACGTCGTGCAGGGGTACGTAACGGACTAAATCGAGCCAATTCTTGCTTGGACAAATCCAGTAAACTTTGTAACATGCCCGATCTTTCATGGACTTTGATTTTGGGAGAAGGTACTTTGTGAGCAGCAGCCACTGCCACTAAATTGGAAGGTCCTGCCACTGGGGAAGTTCTTTTGGGGGTCATCAACGGAGAAGTTCTTGGTGTGATCAACGTCTCCAAGTACTCTTCAGTTCCTGGTGACATCAACGGAGAAGTGGACAAACGTGAGGCTGCCGGAGACGCAGTCACCGCTGTGGCAGGTCGTGGTTTGCGAGTGTAAGGTTGCGTCCTGGCCGAAGTGCCTCTCTTGCGACTAGTTTTCTTCTTCTGTGGACTTTTCTTTTTCTGGGGACTTTTTCTTTGTTTCTTTTTCTGGGGGCTTCTTTTCTTTTTCCGGGGTGGTGGTGTCTGGTAAGAGGAGGGCCCTGCCACTGGAGAAGTTATTCTTCTTGGGGACCTGGTCTTTTTCTTTTTCTTCTTGGGGCTTCGTTGAACTTTTGTCTTGGGGACAACTTTGGGGGCATTAGGATCCCATCTTAAGAGTGAGCGAATGATGACCCCTCCTAGAGTACCGCTCCCTCCAGGTTTCAAAATGATTTGTTTTTTGGTTTGAGTGTCGATGCGGGGATCGGCCAGTTGGACCAAAGCGACTTTGTTTCGATCGAAAAAGCGTTGGGTTTGATGAGGAATCTGAATGATTCCTTGGAGTAATTGACGTGCCGTCACCGTGAACCATCGTAAGACTTCTTTGAGGCTAGCTTCTAAGACACGAGCTCGTGTTTGTGGATCTTTTTCTCGACTGATGCCATACAAGGCACGAATCAATTTGACGGGAAGATGCGACTGAAGGGACGTCATGTTCGCACTGAGTGTGAGACAGACGAAAAAGGGTCTGAGGTTTTTATAGATTTTTTTCATGGGGAGTGAAATGAAGTCGAGGACGGAGACGTGTACAGGACAGGTCCTCCGTCTTGGCACCAGTGGTGAAACAAGTGGGTACGAAATCGCAAATCCTCGGGAGTGGTAGGTTTCAAATCGACGAGTAAATAGGCGTGTGGCGTTTGAGTGGCATCGTCGTACGCCTGAGTCAGCCAAGGCGTTCCTAACTGTTTGGCTAAGACTTGCACTTGCGATTTATCTCGAGGGCTTTTAAACAAGACCACGTAATGTGCATTGAGACTGATGGTGCGATGGGCTTTACTTTGTTGAAACAAATTTTGGGTGATGTAAACGACACTGGCATTACGGTGATGCCCTTTGCGCGTAAACCACAATTTAATTTCTTCTTCGTCTTCTCCTAACATGTCGTCGAAAATGACCAAATGGGTTAGACGGGAGTCAGAGACGATACCATCGTCTTCTTTAGGAATGCCTTCCACAAACACGATGGAATCGCCTTGACTTTCTCGCAAGAGGTTGTACGCCGATTGCCACTCTTTGTAACACCACACGATCCGTTGAGGGGGCCGATCGATCAAATGATGTTTATGTTCGATCAAACGTTTGACGAATTCGGTTTTACCTGAACCGCTAGGTCCAGCAATGAGCATGTTAAAGGGATGGCGAAGATACAAAGCCTCCCAACTGGCACGATCTAAGTGTTCGTCGATGACTTTGACAGTAGAGGAAGAGGGAGCAGAGACAGCAGAGGTAGCCATGGTATGAGAAATGTCACTTGTGACACGAAAAAACAAACAAGACAAGAGTTTATATACTTTTTCAGAACACGTTTATTGAATGTTTCAAATATGAACACGAAAGACAAAAATACATACAACCCAAATAGTGATGTACAGGAATATAAAACACAGCAAAGCGATCAAAGTGGAATATAAACAAGTGTCTGTACAACATGTTTTGGTTAACCAAGATGTCCTAGGGACAGTGTGTAATGTTCTTACAGTCTCTACATGAGGTATTGTCACACAAGTGTCCTCCCGGAATGACCTTTCAGGCATGTCCATGACAGTCCTGTCCTGAAGCGAGTGGTTGTTCTCGGTGACGGGTTCTTCTGGCACCGTCACTAACACGGGTTGAAAAGTAACTTTTTTCCTTGAACAACTCTTGTGCATACTGGGCCACTTCTTGGGTCCAAGCCTCAAAACCCCCCTTTTTCCAATCACGAACATCTGTCCAATGAGGGTGTAAGTCACAAGCTACACACACATCGTCATACACGTCTTGGGTCGCTAAAAGTTGACGAATCTTTTTTTCCTGTTGAGGTCGAGAAGTATCCAGATGAAAACGCAAGGCTTTGAGCAAAAGGAGTTTTTCGTGACCATTTAAGGCCATGGAGGTGGTAAGTACTGATCGTAAAGAGTCCACAAAGAATCGGCTGGTAAACGAAATCCCAGAAAACAAGTCACTAAGACACACACCACTTGTCGTCCAAAATTGAATGGATACAGTTCTTGTAATAATTGATGGTAATGATCCACGGTTTGAATATGGTCATTGAGTTCCTTCCACGGAATCTGCTGGATGACATGTGACATAAACCGTGGCATGGCAGCCTCTTTTTATATTCTCTTTTTTTCGGATGCAATAGACGTACTTTCTAGCCAGAGATCTTCGTTCTCCAGTAGGGAATCTAAATCTTGCATACTGTAACCGAAACGTCAGAGTTCGTTTAGGTGTTTCCTCTTCCTCTAAGTAGATTCCACGTAAAATATGTTGGTAATCCTTTAACTTGTCTTCCTCAATGCATTGCACTAGGTGAATCTCGAAGTAACCATAATCATGAACATGTCGATCATTAGCGACCTCAAAGTTTTGAACAATGTCTGACCATTGAAAGAATTTCTGACGAATCAGTTCTCTTATACCCTTCAGGTACCAGTGGTTAAAGATCTGGTGACGTATCGGATGCAATTGTTCTTTACGTTTCACTTGTATTTTGACCAGCTCTCGGTAAATGGGTTCTCTCAACTCCACAGGCAAAGCACGAATGTTCTCTTGTAAAGTATCCATGAATAGGTCATACTAAATCCTCTTTGGTCTGACACAAGAAATGTACTCTTTGCACAAACATGGTTTCACTTCAGTGTCGAATTTAAATCGTTGAGTCACTAATCTACACATTACAATTCGTTCAGAAGTTTCCTCTTTCACCAAGTTGACATTGTGTTCAAGATGTTGGTAATTCGTTAACTCTTCCTCTGGAATTCGATGCAGTACGTTTACAATGTAGTAGATAGAATCGTCAATACCAAACCATTCCTTTTTATAACCAGGAGTTCGTTGATCAATGTCTGTCCAATGGAACACTTTCAACTCAATCAGTCCTTGTATAGCCTTCAGGTACCAGTGGTTCAAACACCGGTGACGTAACGGATGCAATTGTTCTTTACGTTTCACTTGTATTTTGACCAGCTCTCGGTAAATGCGTTCTCTCAACTCCACAGGCAAAGCACGAATGTTCTCTTGTAAAGTATCCATGAACAGATTATTATGGTAAGAAGTTACTTCAATGTCTCGGTCCCACTAAGGGTAAGTAATGACAATTCGGTGACCATCGAGCATGTTCTACGTAGGCCGAATCTTGCGGTTCCCAGTGGTGAAGTGTCACATCGCAACTGAAGCACCTGACTTTATCTCCTTCGCCCAAGTAGAAAAATCCGGCTCTGGCTAATTCTTCGGGGGTCGGTCCTCCCAGATACTTTGGCCATTTTCCTTTGAACGATTGAAGACGATTTTCAAAGTCGCAGTATTCCGACAAACGCACAGGAAACGAATATTCGTCTTTCACAGGTTCGTTTCGATAAGGGTTGGGTGACATGAACAGGAGTTTGCTCAGGGCTGGATGACATCCGTAGGGGGGTAGACGTGAAGGTGAACATTCCCCTTTAAACCCGGTAAAATGTCTAAGAGGACGAGCGGCATCGCTTTCGCATCCCTCAGGTTTGACACGCACAGCATCACTTTCCATGACAGGGGCAGTGAGAACAAAGTTCCCATGATGCTTTACGGCATCGCTCAGGTCACAACGTACAGCATCGGTCCCATCGCAAGGCTCACAATCGCACTCGTCTGCAAACTCCGTTACGCAATTACAATGGTAACCACATGGACAATCGCAGTTTCCTTCCGGACATTTTCCGTCGCAATGCATGGGTCTTATCCATCCAATATTAGTCACACTAGAGGAAGATACAACTTTTTTACAATCCCCAAACTGGAACGATGCCTCTTTCAAAGTATTCATCTTGTTCGCTCGGTCTTGGTAGTCACGATGAACTATCGATCTTGCCTAGGGTTCCTTTTTTATATACAGACCAATACCGACGTGACCGTACGGTAAGGTGAAATGATTGGGAAGTCGAACTCGCTTCTGGTACACGATTTGATAGACTTTTTCCAAGGGTCGACTGACGATGTGGTGAGTGGGTAAACGTACAATCTTGTTCGGTTGGTGAGTGGTCACTTTAAAGTTTCCATCCTCTCCCGATTGCAAGGCTTCTTTCAATACCCCAAAGTTGACCACTCGACTGGTACGATAATTCAGAGTCAGTCCTTTCACTTTACACGTCGTGTGCACTTCTCCTTGTTTGTCACGGTATTCGTAGCCGTAATTTTTGGGACCGCCACTGACGAAACTTAGAATCTTGTCGTCGGGATGCTCGTCTGTCCAGGCTCCTAAACGGTCTCCTTCGATGTTAGGGTGATGTTGAATCGGGTGATGGATGTAAATGCAACTGTCCGTGTCAAAGTACAGGACACGTTCTTCTAACAGTTCTAAAGCTTCGTACAATTTTTAGCGAGCATGGGCTGTCACGTAAGCCGCAATGATGACATTTCCAAAAGGGTGGTCTTGTACAAAGTCCAGATCTTCTTCGTAATTGACCAAGATCAAATTCTCTCGAACGACGTCCACGTGTTTCATGTATTTGGTTTTGTCGTGAATCATCTGGAAGTAGCGGGAAGGTTCTGTCAAATATTCCGTCTTGGGTAAACACGGTCGTTGTGCCATTTTACCCCACAAGCAATTTAACATCACTTTGGCAAACGATCGCCTGCCTTCGTTTTTCTCGATGTGGTCTAAAGTGATGCCTTCTTGTTCGTAGTATTTCTCTTTGAATTGTATTTGGTCTTCGGGAGTGTGACACCAGGAAGGATAGCCACTGGCTTCTTGCTTCAGTTTCAAAAAGGCATCCACGTAGTCTGCGAAAATGCCTTTCTGACTGGGATCACCCTTGCGATACTGTTGTGTCTTGGGAAAGTGGCAAATTTCGTACACTTCTAACAGTTGGTATCCCATGTCCAGAGCTTTGAACAATTCTACGCTGACCCAGGTTCCCGTCAAGGCCCGTTCTTCCTGGCTGTGCTGACAAGGCTGATCTTGGTTGCACGTTTCGGCACAAGTACGGCACAAGGGAAACATCAATTTGCCTTGACAATGGTGAGGTAAGACGGGATGGTATAGGTTCGTGGGAGGCAAAACTTTACACTTGATCAAGCCTTCGTATTGTCGAATGTTTTTCAGGTCGATGTGTTCCGTCAGCAATTGCGGGTGCCCTACAGGAAAGCGACAATATTTGCACACGTAGGGATATAGCGAACACACGTCCAAGTATTTGATTTCTTCTCCTTTCTCTTCGTCGGCTTGGTACAGCAAACAGGTGGCATTGGTCCTTCCTCCGTACAAACTATCCCTCGGGTTCAGCGGGTCCATGAACTGGTAACTTTCCACGAGGCGTTTAAACTCGGGATCGGTTTTCATACGGTGATCGTACTCGTGTTCCCACATTTCCACCACTTGGTATCCTTGCTGTTCTAACTTTAGGCGTCGCTGACAAGTGTCCTGGTACAAGTCTTCCATGGTTCGTTGCAAAAACTGATTTTTAGTGCCACGGTCAGGGTAACAAACGGGACATCCGTGAAATAAGCAACCGTTAAACTCGTACACGATCTTGGGGTTTTCTAAGTCCCAGCCATCGACCGAATACGTTCCGATGGTCTTTTCGCCCCCTCCGTTGCGGGCATGCTGAATCCACTTGTCTTCCTTGTCGCACAAGTAATGTAGCCAACGTAGGGCTTTGACCGAGTATTGACGTTTGACAAAGTGGGTCGTTTGAGGGCTGATGACAGCCACGGTGTTTTCAGGCATGAATCGTTGTCGATACACTAGGGAACACGCTTTGGCAATGGTGCAAGCTTCTTTCAAAGGATCCACCCCTCCGTGTTCCATGAACAGTTCTCGAAATTTTCCACAGCAACGTCGTAAAATGTCCACGTCGGAACGACAATACTTTAGCATTTCTTCCTGAAAGTCGAAAGGGTCCGAGGCGTGAGCCTGGTACCAAGCGTAGAAAGCTTCTCGTTGTTCGGTACGCATGTTGTCGGGGTCGTAATAGTGAGCCTCAGGCAAATGGGGTAGAACGGCGTGTTGATTGGCTTCCGTATTGAAAAAGTGTGGAAAGTACCCTTTAGCCATTTCTGTCATTCCAAACGTTTTAGGCATTCGACTCAAAGGCATGGCCAAATAGCTCATCGAATCTTTAAACTGTACTTGTCCCACTTGCATGAAAATGATTTTGGCTCCGTTCAAAGTCACTTTAGGACGTTCGGTGCCTTGTTCCGTATAGTGCCTCAAAAGAAACTGTCCATCGTATCCGGAGAAATTGTGAGCCATCACCGTGGCATGACGATGACAATCTCCGTAACGTTCGATGTCCTCTTGGCTCCACGTCTTGTCGATGGGGTCTAAGACCCATCGAGCGAAATCGGCTAGCGTGTTCGGTCCCCGAAAGATTTTTTCACGTCCTCCAGGAATCTTGCTGCAGTGAGGGCAATGACTGAAGATAGGTTCTTGAATGCACTTCTCGCACGCTCGATGAGCCACGCAGAAATTAGGAATGTGAATGCCAGTCTCTTGCATGCATTCGAAATCGAAAAAGATGAAATTGCCTTTCTTCTTGTGACCGTCCTCTTTCTCTGGTGGGGGTTGGTATTTTTGCACGTAACATTGGTGTTCCAAGTCCACGATGTGGTGACAAATGTGACATTTTTTCTTTCCTGAACATACGTGTGCCTTGACACTATTGGTACGTATGCCTTGTCTACACGCGGGGCACAATCTCAGCAGTTGACAAGCGCATTTCTTCTGTGAACCTTGCGTCTTCAAATGTTGCTGGTAACAGGTAGGGCTGACAAACGTGCGCAGACAAGTTGAACAAGGCACTGGTTCTTCGCTCAGACAGGGTGAAGAGGCCAAACATCCTGTGCATTTCGATCCACAATGCTTGTGTTGCTCTCGATTGTTATAACCATGGTCACATTTCTCACAATAATAAACATATCCCAGGAATCCAGTGATAGTGGTAATCGTATCGAAATGGTCATCGTGATAATAGACATGAATGTATTTTCCGTCCTTAAAGTCTTGCCCTCGAAACAATAGAGGTCCGCGCACTTCTTGAGGGTGCACTTTCAAGGTGTAGCGTGGAGCTAGGACATCTTGCAATTTTTGCATCTCAGGAATGCCACAGGGTGTGTCTTTGGGCAGTCCGGCTTGTTGTAACAGGAGTTCTGCTTCATTTCGTTGTTTGGCTCGGTCGGAACGTTGAATATTGTCCCAGGTTCTTTTCCATTCTACCGTGTCGTTCTTGTTGGCATAGGTTCGTCCCACCACGATGGCACGGGCTAAACACATCTGGTCATGAGGGTTGTTAATTCGGACGAGACTCGTTTTGGTGTTGCGAAGGTCGTCCACCAATAACATCTTTTTGCGTCCTGTCCCTTGAGGAGGAGAGACGTGGGTCATGTCCAGTGTGGCTTTACCATCGGTGATGTCAAACTGGTCATTAGATTGTTGTACGTGTTGAATCTTGTCCATGACTTTGGAAGCAGTCAATTCTGCAGGGGTGCTAAACTCGATCCAAACAGGGGATTTCAAACCGTCGTGTTGTATGGAAAGTCTCAAGCGATCGTCTTCTTTGGGTTGACATTGTCGCTTGAGTGCGGTGAGCAAAGAATCCCACACCTCGGTGATGAACACTTCTGCTTTCTCTAACGGCACTTCGGACTTGAAATCTTTAAACTTCACCGTGTATTTGTAAGCCGTGGTTCTAAATTTTCTAGAGGAGCGCTTTTCCGTCTCTCGAATGGAATAGTACTTTTCAGGGTTAACTAAGGGTGATGAACTTGGTTTAGAGGGTTCGGATTCTGGTTCACTCATGTCCTCTTCAAAATCACTGGCATGAATTTGTGCCAAGATTTCAGCCCTGGTACGAGGCGATAGATCACGTTTCTGCCTCTTACTTTCTTCTTCTTTCTTCTCGAATGAATGGGATCGTTTCATCTTGAAAGCAAAAAGTCAAATGACTCAAGTTCAAACACCATAAACTACTTTATAGTCATAGCAGACCAGCGTATATAAAAGGGTGTGTGTCTTGTCCTTTCACTATTCATTTCACTCTCAAGCCGAGCACAACGATGGAAGAGACTAACCAGATGGAACGTTTCGTCAGAGCTTTGCGAGGGGTCATTAGAAAATTCTCTTCAGACCAGCCGACGGACTACTCTCCTTCCTTTAGAGATAAAAGTCAAGATACTTGCTATATCTGTCAGAAGAAAGGGCATTGGTCTTCAGAGTGTCCAGACCGTCAAAAAAGAAAAAAAACAGGGGATAAAAAAGACAAAAGTCAAGATACCTGTTATTATTGTCAAGAAAAAGGACATTGGTCTCCAGATTGCCCAAAAAAGAAACAAGAGGAGTCAGAAGAAAAGAGGAATTCTTCAGAAGAAGAGAGGGATTCTTCAGAGGAAGAGAGGGATTCTTCTGAGGAAGAAAGAAGACAGGTGAAGAAAAAGAAACAGGAGAAAAAAAGAAGAAGGGAAGAAAGCGAGGAGGAAGAAGAGGAAAAGAGTGTGACGGTGAAGAAATTCAAAAAACAGAGAGACTAAAAAAAGGAGAAAGAAGAAGTCAATGAACTTTTTATTAAAGTGTTGTGTTGTGAATTGTGAATTGGATTGTAAAAAAAATGGAGAAAAGAATAAATGAATGATATAAGGTAAGTGTCTTTGAGTTTTGATTTAAAAAAATAAGAAGCTACACTCACGCACTCATACACAGACACGTACTATAAGGGTAAAATGGGTGAGTTTTTTTTGAGTTATTGGCAAATTGAAATTGTATTTCTTTTCGAGAAATGTGGGTGGCCCTGAAAAGGGCCTTTTTTTCTTCATGGTGAAAGGGTGAGTTTAAGCAATCAACTTTAACTGCCTTATGCCTTTGCCACGGCCAAGGCCTACTTCTGGACTGCGTAATGTTGATGATTGAGTTGAAATCACTAAGGGTGGTACGGTAGGCTTAGTCACAGGGTTGACATGTTTGGCTCGGGAAGGTCGTATTCTCTTCGGTCGTGATAAAGAAGTCTGATACATTTGTTTAAGACTTCTTAACTCTGCTAAAATGTCCAACAGGACCGTGACCGTTTGATTTTCACCCTCTTGTTTCTTTGCTGCTACTTCTTCTTGCTGTTGCTGCTGTTGTTTTTTTCTTACCTCTTCTTCTTGTTGCTGTTGCTGTAGGAGAAAAGCCTGTTCCGCTTCCTTTTGTCGTTGTATAAATTTCTCCAATTCTTCTTTCTGTCTCTGTCTAAAATTTTCCACTTGCGGTAATGAAGAAGGTAACGAAGGTTCCGGAACAAATTCTTGCGAGGAGAGAAAATCCACAAAATCCCAATTCACCTCTTCTGAAAGTAAGTCCGAGTTCCCTTGGGCAGTCTCCCCTGCTGGTGCACCCCAATGGATCGTTTTCTGAGTTTCCGTCATGTTGAATCAGTGTCGCATAGATTGACTGCACACAAGCGCTAGCGAATCTATATAGACTACGTGACGTCACAGACTGCTCTCTTCGGATTGGATGCGGGCTGACTGAATTCTGTAACGCGTGTTAGGATTGGTGAATGAACTCAATCCGTTTCAATCCTTCCTATCCCTATAAATAAGCGCCGTTCACTGCATTGATTCACCTATTCTCGGAGCCTCAACATGTGGACAGACGTTGAATCTTCAACCCTTGTGTCAACAATGATGTTCAGGACGGACATGCTCATGTATGTCCGATCCAAGTGGACCGTTGTCCACAGGACCAACAGCAGCCTGTGGATAAGAAGAGTCTATATAGAGAGACAAGGTTGCCTCAAGAGGACTCTGATGTATGGCCCTGCTGTAAGACGAAGTTTGAGGAAAAGAAGATGTCGCAAATGCCCTTTATGTTAAGGGCATATTAACATAAACCAAAGGCCCTTTTCAGGGCCAGCCATATTTCTCGAAAAGAGATAGTCTTTGAATTGCCTACCCTTTTTTTAAAAAAATTTTTAAAAAAAAAATCCCATGTTAAATTCCCCTTGTCCGTAGAGTGACCCACGATTTATTGCCACGTTAAATTCCCCTTGTCCGTAGAGTGACCCACGATTTATTGCCACGTTAAATTCCCCTTGTCCGTAGAGTGACCCACGATTTTTCGCCATGTTAAATTTCCATTGTCCGTAGAGTGACCCAAGGGTGTTTTTAATGCTAATTCCCATTGTCCGTAGGGTGACCCCATTCACTACTAACGCTTTTACATTATTTTATCTTTATTTTTTATCGTCGACGTCGGACCATAGATAAACAAACAAGAAGTGGAAATGAAGAGGTGGATTACTCTCAGACAATCCTTAACCTCAATGACCTATGTAATCTTTATACCAGGCTGGTTTACTTTGAAACATATTACTATTATGAGAAACATTTACTTCCCGATTTCCCATCTTTTTCAGATAAATCGGTAATTCGTTTGTTTGTGAATGCAAAACAAATCTATGGACACAGTGCTACCAGAGTCAGGGCTTAGATCCGTATGGTCAAATTAAGAATATTTAAAATGACTTGTGTTTTGTGCCCCGAACTTGAATTGGAATCAGTTCACTTATCTTCCGCTAAAAATATTGTCGTAAGAAAAACAGGAATGAAAATAACAGCAATAAACAACCATTGATAGAATAAGTTGAAGACTGGTCGCTTACGCAGACACCCACGTTATGTTGTTTCCTCTTAATCCTGATTAGACGAAGTTACCAGGAAAAGAAAGTTGACGTAATGCTGATTTGATGAACAATACTTATGATCAAATATCGAGTCCGGCGTATTAGGATATTGCACTTCAGTTAATTGCCCGGTAGTAATTTCCTCATATATTGTTGCGGAGAGAGAGAGGTGGGGATGCGGAAGACATGGGGTTGGGCGTAAAATGATTTGCAGCAATTGCGAAAGGCATTGTTAACTTGGCAAATGGAAGTTCAACTGCAGGATTTTGTGTATAGGGGGTTTCATTATTTGTAGAAGCTGGGATCTAACGCACTGTTAAATAGTAGCCGTTTCATTATTTGTAGAAGCTGGGATCTGTCGCCCTGTTAAATAGTAGCTGTTTCATTATTTGTAGAAGCTGTGATCTTTCGCCCAGTTAAATAGTAGCTGTTTCATTATTTGTAGAAGCTGGGATATTTCGCCTTGTTAAATAGTAGCTGTTTCATTATTTGTAGAAGTTGTGATCTTTCACCCTGTAAAATAGCAGCTGTTCATCATTTGTAGAAGCTGGAATATTTCGCCCTGTTAAACACTAGATGTTTCATTATTTGTAGAAGCTGGAATCTTTCGCCCTGTTAAATAGTAGCTGTTTCATTATTTGTGTACGCTGGGCGCTATCGCCCGGTTAAATAGTAGCTGTTTAATTATTTGTTGAAGCTGGGTTCTTACGCCCTGTTCAATAGTAGATTTTTCAATATTTGTGTAAGCTGGGATCTTTCGCCCTGTTAAATAGTCACAGTTTCATTTTTTTGTAGAAGCTGGAATCTTTCGCCCTGTTAATTAGTAGCTGTTTCATTATTTGTAGAAGCTGGAATCTTTCACCCTGTTAAATAGCAGCTGTTTCATTATTTGTTGAAGCTGAGATCTTTCGCCCTGTTAAATAGCAGCTGTTTCATTATTTGTACAAGCTGGGATCTTTCGCCCTGTTAATTAGTAGCTGTTTCATTATTTGTAGAAGCTGGGATCTTTCTCCCTGTTAAATAGCAGCTGTTTCATTATTTGTTGAAGCTGGGATCTGTCGCATTGTTAAATAGTAGCTGCTTCATTATTTGTAGAAACTGGGATCTTTCGACCTGTTACATAGTAGCTATTTACTTATTTTCAGAAGCTGGGATTTGTCGCCCCGTTAAATAGTGGCTGTTTCATTATTTTGTAGAAGCTGCCATCTTTCGCCCTGTTAAACAGTAGATGTTTCATTATTTGTAGAATCTGGGATCTTTCGCCCTGTTAAATAGTAGCTGTTTCATTATTTGTAGAAGCTGGAATATTTCGCCTTGATAAATAGTATTTGTACCATCATTTGTAGAAGCTGCGATCTTTCGCCCTGTTAAATAGTAGATGTTTCATTATTTGTAGAAGCTGGGATCTTTCGCCCTCTTAAATAGTAGCTGTTTCATTATTTGTAGAAGCTGGAATCTTTCGCCCTATTAATTAGTAGCTGTTTCATTATTTGTAGAAGCTGGAATCTTTCGCCCTGTTAAATAGCAGCTGTTTCATTATTCATAGAAGCTGTGATCTTACGCCCTGTTAAACAGCAGCTGTTTCATTATTTGTAGAAGCTGGAATCTTTCGCCCTGTTAAATAGTAGCTGTTTCATTATTTGTAGAAGCTGTGATCTTTCGCCCTGTTAAATAGTAGCTGTTTCATTATTTGTAGAAGATGGAATCTTTCGCCCTGTTAAATAGTAGCTGTTTCATTATTTGTAGAAGCTGGAATCTTTCGCCTTGATAAATAGTATTTGTACCATCATTTGTAGAAGCTGCGATCTTTCGCCCAGTTAAATAGATGTTTCATTATTTGTAGAAGCTGGGATCTTTCGCCCTCTTAAATAGTAACTGTTTCATTATTTGTTGAAGCTGGAATCTTTCGCCCTGTTAAATAGCAGCTGTTTCATTATTTATAGAAGCTGTGATCTTTCGCCCTGTTAAATAGCAGCTGTTTCATTATTTGTAGAAGCTGGAATTTTTCGCCCTGTTAAATAGTAGCTGTTTCATTATTTTTAGAAGCTGTGATCTTTCGCCCTGTTAAATAGTAGCTGTTTCATTATTTGTAGAAGCTGGAATCTTTCGCCTTGATAAATAGTATTTGTACCATCATTTGTAGAAGCTGCGATCTTCCGCCCTGTTAAATAGTAGATGTTTCATTATTTGTAGAAGCTGGGATCTTTCGCCCTCTTAAATAGTAGCTGTTTCATTATTTGTAGAAGCTGGAATCTTTCGCCCTATTAATTAGTAGCTGTTTCATTCTTTGTAGAAGCTGGGATATTTCGCCCTGTTAAATAGCAGCTGTTTTATTATTTGTAGAAGCTGGGATCTTTCGCCCTGTTACATAGCAGCTGTTTTATTATTTGTAGAAGCTGAAATCTTTTGCCCTGTTAAATAGTAGCTGCTTCATTATTTGTAGAAGCTGAGAGCTTTCGCCCTGTTAAATAGCAGCTGATTCATTATTTGTAGAAGCTGGGATCTTTCGCCCTGTTACATAATAGCTATTTACTTATTTTCAGAAGCTGGGATTTGTCGTCCCGTTAAATAGTGGCTGTTTCATTATTTTGTAGAAGCTGCCATCTTTCGCCCTGTTAAACAGTAGATGTTTCATTATTTGTAGAATCTGGGATCTTTCGCCCTGTTAAATAGTAGCTGTTTCATTATTTGTAGAAGCTGGAATCTCTCGCCTTGATAAATAGTATTTGTACCATCATTTGTAGAAGCTGCGATCTTTCGCCCTGTTAAATAGTAGATGTTTCATTATTTGTAGAAGCTGGAATCTCTCGCCTTGATAAATAGTATTTGTACCATCATTTGTAGAAGCTGCGATCTTTCGCCCTGTTAAATAGTAGATGTTTCATTATTTGTAGAAGCTGGGATCTTTCGCCCTCTTAAATAGTAGCTGTTTCATTATTTGTAGAAGCTGGAATCTTTCGCCCTATTAATTAGTAGCTGTTTCATTATTTGTAGAAGCTGGAATCTTTCGCCCTGTTAAATAGCAGCTGTTTCATTATTTGTAGAAGCTGAAATCTTTCGCCCTGTTAAATAGTAGCTGTTTCATTATTTGTAGAAGCTGTGATCTTTCGCCGTGCTAAATAGTAGCTGTTTCATTATTTGTAGAAGATGGAATCTTTCGCCCTGTTAAATAGTAGCTGTTTCATTATTTGTAGAAGATGGAATCTTTCGCCATGTTAAATAGTAGCTGTTTCATTATTTGTACACGCTGGACGCTTTCGCCCTGTTAAATAGCACCTGTTTCATTATTTGTTGAAGCTGGGATCTTACGCCCTGTTAAATAGTAGCAGTTTCATTCTTTGTAGAAGCTGTGATCTTTCGCCCTGTTAATTAGTAGCTGTTTCATTATTTGTAGAAGCTGGAATCTTTCGCCTTGGTAAATAGCAGCTATTTCATTCTTTGTAGAAGCTGGGATATTTCGCCCTGTTAAATAGCAGCTGTTTTATTATTTGTAGAAGCTGGGATCTTTCGCCCTGTTACATAGCAGCTGTTTTATTATTTGTAGAAGCTGAAATCTTTTGCCCTGTTAAATAGTAGCTGCTTCATTATTTGTAGAAGCTGAGAGCTTTCGCCCTGTTAAATAGCAGCTGTTTCATTATTTGTAGAAACTGGGATCTTTCGCCCTGTTAAACAGTAGCTGTTTACTTATTTGTAGAAGCTGGGATTTGTCATCCCGTTCAATAGTAGCTGTTTCATTATTTGTTGAAGCTGGGATGTTTCGCCCTGTTAATTAGTAACTGTTTCATTATTTGTACAAGCTGGGATCTTTCGCCCTGTTAATTAGTAGCTGTTTCATTATTTGTAGAAGCTGGGATCTTTCTCCCTGTTAAATAGCAGCTGTTTCATTATTTGTTGAAGCTGGGATCCGTCGCATTGTTAAATAGTAGCTGCTTCATTATTTGTAGAAGCTGGGATCTTTCGCCCTGTTACATAGTAGCTATTTACTTATTTTCAGAAGCTGGGATTTGTCGCCCCGTTAAATAGTGGCTGTTTCATTATTTTGTAGAAGCTGCCATCTTTCGCCCTGTTAAACAGTAGATGTTTCATTATTTGTAGAATCTGGGATCTTTCGCCCTGTTAAATAGTAGCTGTTTCATTATTTGTAGAAGCTGGAATATTTCGCCTTGATAAATAGTATTTGTACCATCATTTGTAGAAGCTGCGATCTTTCGCCCTGTTAAATAGTAGATGTTTCATTATTTGTAGAAGCTGGGATCTTTCGCCCTCTTAAATAGTAGCTGTTTCATTATTTGTAGAAGCTGGAATCTTTTGCCCTATTAATTAGTAGCTGTTTCATTATTTGTAGAAGCTGGAATCTTTCGCCCTGTTAAATAGTAGCTGTTTCATTATTTATAGAAGCTGTGATCTTTCGCCCTGTTAAATAGCAGCTGTTTCATTATTTGTAGAAGCTGGAATCTTTCGCCCTGTTAAATAGTTGCTGTTTCATTATTTGTAGAAGCTGTGATTTTTCGCCCTGTTAAATAGTAGCTGTTTCATTTTTTGTAGAAGACGGAATCTTTCGCCCTGTTAAATAGTAGCTGTTTCATTATTTGTAGAAGCTGGAATCTTTCGCCTTGATAAATAGTATTTGTACCATCATTTGTAGAAGCTGCGATCCTTCGCCCTGTTAAATAGTAGATGTTTCATTATTTGTAGAAGCTGGGATCTTTCGCCCTCTTACATAGCAGCTGTTTTATTATTTGTAGAAGCTGAAATCTTTTGCCCTGTTAAATAGTAGCTGCTTCATTATTTGTAGAAGCTGAGAGCTTTCGCCCTGTTAAATAGCAGCTGTTTCATTATTTGTAGAAACTGGGATCTTTCGCCCTGTTAAACAGTAGCTGTTTACTTATTTGTAGAAGCTGGGATTTGTCATCCCGTTAAATAGTAGCTGTTTCATTATTTGTTGAAGCTGGGATGTTTCGCCCTGTTAATTAGTAACTGTTTCATTATTTGTACAAGCTGGGATCTTTCGCCCTGTTAATTAGTAGCTGTTTCATTATTTGTAGAAGCTGGGATCTTTCTCCCTGTTAAATAGCAGCTGTTTCATTATTTGTTGAAGCTGGGATCTGTCGCATTGTTAAATAGTAGCTGCTTCATTATTTGTAGAAGCTGGGATCTTTCGCCCTGTTACATAGTAGCTATTTACTTATTTTCAGAAGCTGGGATTTGTCGCCCCGTTAAATAGTGGCTGTTTCATTATTTTGTAGAAGCTGCCATCTTTCGCCCTGTTAAACAGTAGATGTTTCATTATTTGTAGAACCTGGGATCTTTCGCCCTGTTAAATAGTAGCTGTTTCATTATTTGTAGAAGCTGGAATATTTCGCCTTGATAAATAGTATTTGTACCATCATTTGTAGAAGCTGCGATCTTTCGCCCTGTTAAATAGTAGATGTTTCATTATTTGTAGAAGCTGGGATATTTCGCCCTCTTAAATAGTAGCTGTTTCATTATTTGTAGAAGCTGGAATCTTTTGCCCTATTAATTAGTAGCTGTTTCATTATTTGTAGAAGCTGGAATCTTTCGCCCTGTTAAATAGCAGCTGTTTCATTATTTATAGAAGCTGTGATCTTTCGCCCTGTTAAATAGCAGCTGTTTCATTATTTGTAGAAGCTGGAATCTTTCGCCCTGTTAAATAGTAGCTGTTTCATTATTTGTAGAAGCTGTGATTTTTCGCCCTGTTAAATAGTAGCTGTTTCATTATTTGTAGTAGATGGAATCTTTCGCCCTGTTAAATAGTAGCTGTTTCATTATTTGTAGAAGCTGGAATCTTTCGCCTTGATAAATAGTATTTGTACCATCATTTGTAGAAGCTGCGATCTTTCGCCCTGTTAAATAGTAGATGTTTCATTATTTGTAGAAGCTGGGATCTTTCGCCCTCTTAAATAGTAGCTGTTTCATTATTTGTAGAAGCTGGAATATTTCGCCCTATTAATTAGTAGCTGTTTCATTATTTGTAGAAGCTGGAATCTTTCGCCCTGTTAAATAGCAGCTGTTTCATTATTTATAGAAGCTGTGATCTTTCGCCCTGTTAAATAGTAGCTGTTTCATTATTTGTAGAAGATGGAATCTTTCGCCCTGTTAAATAGTAGTTGTTTCATTATTTGTACACGCTGGACGCTTTCGCCCTGTTAAATAGCACCTGTTTCATTATTTGTTGAAGCTGGGATCTTACGCCCTGTTAAATAGTAGCTGTTCCATTATTTGTAGAAGCTGTGATCTTTCGCCCTGTTAAATAGTAGCAGTTTCATTCTTTGTACAAGCTGGAATCTTTCGCCCTGTTGATTAGTAGCTGTTTCATTATTTGTAGAAGCTAGAATCTTTCGCCTTGGTAAATAGCAGCTATTTCATTCTTTGTAGAAGCTGGGATATTTCGCCCTGTTAAATAGCAGCTGTTTTATTATTTGTAGAAGCTGGGATCTTTCGCCCTGTAACATAGCAGCTGTTTTATTATTTGTAGAAGCTGAAATCTTTTGCCCTGTTAAATAGTAGCTGCTTCATTATTTGTAGAAGCTGAGAGCTTTCGCCCTGTTAAATAGCAGCTGTTTCATTATTTGTAGAAGCTGGGATCTTTCGCCCTGTTACATAGTAGCTATTTACTTATTTTCAGAAGCTGGGATTTGTCGTCCCGTTAAATAGTGGCTGTTTCATTATTTTGTAGAAGCTGCCATCTTTCGCCCTGTTAAACAGTAGATGTTTCATTATTTGTAGAATCTGGGATTTTTCGCCCTGTTAAATAGTAGCTGTTTCATTATTTGTAGAAGCTGGAATCTTTCGCCTTGATAAATAGTATTTGTACCATCATTTGTAGAAGCTGCGATCTTTCGCCCTGTTAAATAGTAGATGTTTCATTATTTGTAGAAGCTGGGATCTTTCGCCCTCTTAAATAGTAGCTGTTTCATTATTTGTAGAAGCTGGAATCTTTCGCCCTATTAATTAATAGCTGTTTCATTATTTGTAGAAGCTGGAATCTTTCGCCCTGTTAAATAGCAGCTGTTTCATTATTTGTAGAAGCTGTGATCTTTCGCCGTGTTAAATAGTAGCTGTTTCATTATTTGTAGAAGCTGGAATCTTTCGCCCTGTTAAATAGTAGCTGTTTCATTATTTGTAGAAGATGGAATCTTTCGCCATGTTAAATAGTAGCTGTTTCATTATTTGTACACGCTGGACGCTTTCGCCCTGTTAAATAGCACCTGTTTCATTATTTGTTGAAGCTGGGATCTTACGCCCTGTTAAATAGTAGCTGTTCCATTATTTGTAGAAGCTGTGATCTTTCGCCCTGTTAAATAGTAGCAGTTTCATTCTTTGTACAAGCTGGAATCTTTCGCCCTATTAATTAGTAGCTGTTTCATTATTTGTACAAGCTGGAATCTTTCGCCCTGTTAAATAGCAGCTGTTTCATTATTTATAGAAGCTGTGATCTTTCGCCCTGTTAAATAGTAGCAGTTTCATTCTTTGTACAAGCTGGAATCTTTCGCCCTGTTAATTAGTAGCTGTTTCATTATTTGTAGAAGCTAGAATCTTTCGCCTTGGTAAATAGCAGCTATTTCATTCTTTGTAGAAGCTGGGATATTTCGCCCTGTTAAATAGCAGCTGTTTTATTATTTGTAGAAGCTGGGATCTTTCGCCCTGTTACATAGCAGCTGTTTTATTATTTGTAGAAGCTGAAATCTTTTGCCCTGTTAAATAGTAGCTGCTTCATTATTTGTAGAAGCTGAGAGCTTTCGCCCTGTTAAATAGCAGCTGTTTCATTTTGTAGAAGCTGGGATCTTTCGCCCTGTTACATAGTAGCTATTTACTTATTTTCAGAAACTGGGATTTTGTCGTCCCGTTAAATAGTGGCTGTTTCATTATTTTGTAGAAGCTGGGATCTTTCGCCCTGTTAAACAGTAGATGTTTCATTATTTGTAGAATCTGGGATCTTTCGCCCTGTTAAATAGTAGCTGTTTGATTATTTGTACAAACTGGGATCTTTCGCTTTGTTAAACAGTAGCTGTTTCATTATTTATTGAAGCTGGAATATTTTCATCATGTTAAATAGTAGCTGTTTCATTATTTGTTGAAGCTGGGATCTTACGCCCTGTTAAATAGCAGCTGTTTCATTATTTGTTGAAGCTGGGATCTTACGCCCTGTTAAATAGTAGCTGATTCATTATTTGTAGAAGCTGTGATCTTTCGCCCTGCTGAATAGTAGCTGTTTCATTTTTGACAAGAGCTTCAGTCACTCACAGCGTTATAACCATACTTATATTTCATGTTATCTTAGGGATGCTTTGTTAATGCTGGCCTACCATTCTGTGGTGTCAGCGCTTTCCACTGCACCATATGGTTTGAAGTGGTTTCCGCTCGCATTAAGCAACAGGTCGGACAACCAGAACATATCAGCAGTTGAAAATAAAATTCGTAAACAACAATTTTCATTTTAACACTTGTGGATTTGAAAGATGTGGCCTTGTACTGTGAGGTGTGTTGCTATCCCCTGTCTGTAAAACTTAACTTTCTTGAATTTGTTCATGAAAGAGCTAGTATCTCGATCCTTTTCTCAGAAACTGGATTATTTATTCAGGAATGAGTCGTCCTTCAATTTTAAGCAACTGTTCCGATTCCGTATTGCAGACAACACTTTCTGAACGGCTGTCCTTGCTATGTTCATGTTTGGGTTCTTGCATTACCTCTTGTGCTTTTCATCCTGTTTTACGTCTTCAAGACACATTTTACCGCTTTAACAGAAAACCAAACTTTAAAAAGAAACATTATGATGATCCAGATTCGAGTCCCTTAGGAACTAAGAATATTTTGGGCTGTATTTTCCCAGTTCTGGTCAGAAACCGATCTTGTCAGTGACATGCAGCTGGAGGTGCCAAGTCGAGAGTGTACCTCCTGGTCTGTTCCTCCATCAGTAAATTTCGTCATACCTTTGGTATATTTTTCTTTTGAAGATTTTGGATGTGACAGTTGGATTCTAAGTGATTACGTTGCATTGTGGCTCTTCGTGTATATCTGTAATGCTAGAATTAAGAACAACTAAAGGAGTTATCGATGACTTGGACATATCGTGATTCATGGCAACTGAAATGTTATGGTAATCACAATGCTTATACCCCTAACTCCACCGGACACATCACTCACTGGTTGAACAGTACCTTGGCTTGGCTATCACAGAAAAGCTGTACCCGCTTACCCTTTAGCTCTATTTCCCTTTTGCTTGAAGTTCCTTATTGTGTTTGTCAATTATATTTATCGAGTTGTGATTCCCAGAGCTGCTGTCTTTGGTATGCTGCCTTATTACAGCAGTCATCTACAGCTGTGACCAGTTCTACAAGGTCAATAAGTTCTTCGAATATGTGTTATTTATCCGATCCGTAGGACAAGGGTTTAAAGATCTTATATCTACCAAGAGATGATGTTCAAGACAAATGAGGCCCAGTCTTTCTTTCCTTTCTGATATGGCTGATTTTGCTTCTTCCAGAAACAGCGCAGTATGCATGAACTTTATTAAGTATTTTTTCAGTATTTATATGTATTTCATTTTTAGGCGATGAGTGATTATTCTTTATTTTTAGTTGAATCACCTTCACTAATGGCCATATTCAGCCTGTACAGTGGATATGTTCACCTTCACTAATGGTCATATTCAGCCTGTACAGTGGATATGTTCACCTTCACCAATGGTCATATTCAGCCTGTACAGTGGATATGTTCAGCTTGTACAGTGGCTGTTTTTACCTTGTACAGTGGTTATGTTCATCTTGTTCAATGGTGATGTTCATTTTGTACAGTGGTTATGTTCACCTTGTACAGTGGATATGTTAATTTTGTACAGTGGTTATGTTCACCTTGTACAGTGGATATGTTAATTTTGTACAGTGGTTATGTTCATTTTGTACAGTGGTTATGTTTACCTTGTACAGTGTTTATGTTCACTCTGGTTTGGGAGATCTGTTACATGTATTGTGAAATTCATGAAGAAGACTTTTCTCGACCGTAGATGCGTGAATTTGTAAATTAAACATTAGATTAAGAATTTAGTTCATCCCTTCTATCTTAATCGGCCAATTTGATTTAAGAAACAAACCAACACCATGACTGTTATTATTCACAATATTCATTAATGTTGTGTCATTTTCCATGTGTTTCATGAATCTTCAACTTGTTTCAATGTTTAGTTTTCGTGTTTCAAATATAAACAATTTACAGTCACCGAAAGAAAAGAAAAAAAAACATCAACACAAAAGAAAACTTGTTATATTATGGAAGCATTGGAAGCGACGAGATTGTTTTTTTATCATACCTGTCGCTTACGTCCTAGAAGATTCAATATCAAAAGGAAAACTACGATTTAGAACTCCCTTTCGTAACCAATTATATTTGAATTTTTTAGAGCTTTATTTTCATTGGTCCCACTTCAAAACAAATGTTTCCCTTTATAAAAAATAGTTTTGTTTCGTCGTGATCCTTATAAACTAACATTCTCTACCAGATAACTTTGGGAATCGAAATTCTGTTTATTTTATTTATCATTGTTTCAGGTAACAAATCCTCGAAACAAATCTGAGTAGTTCGATGCTGGAAAAGGCTGTCGCCATATCCGAGCATTAGTTACATTTATGATGCAAATATAAACGAATCTAGGTTGTTTCAAGTTTCTAAACAAAGCAAAAAGGCCGGTTAGCTTAAAGTTAAGCTTTCTATGGGTTCTTTAGACCGTCCAGTGATCACCAACACTTCACTAGGAAATAAAATATGTTTAAATTAAGTCGGGGAAAAAAATCTCACCGCGATTGAGAACTATATTTGAAACTACTTTTGTTCACATTGCTGAAAATGGCGGAAGGAATCAAAGTCACAGCTGGAACATTGTCGGCCTTTTCTGTCGCAACATGTTGGGTGCACTCCACCGACGGAGAATCACCAAACTCATCAAATCTAGGTGCATTTCTACAACTATATCTGACACCGTTTCTTCGCGGAAATGGCCGATCACAGTTCCGATTAGGGTAGATCCAGTTATAGTCTCTTTCAAGCAGACTCGTGTGGACTCTTAATATCGCCACCATACAAAAGCCTCATAACAAAGTCTGGTTTTCTTGAAAACTAGAGCGAGACTTTCTCAATATTTAGAAAAGTGATTTGACTGGCTTTTGAGAGGAGGTGAAGTAACACGTCGTTATGATGATGAGCTGACGTCATGTTTCACGTAAATATGGACAGCTTCATTAATTGACTGATTGATTGAGAAACGCCTTATGCATCGGTATTTGGTTAGAAAATGATGTTTAATTGTATCCTGTTAAGTTCCAATAGAATCGCAGAAAAAATATCATATATATTTTGAGATTGTGAAAAATGTTTTTGTAGTTTTGTTTCTAGAAAGTTTGACCGAGGCGCCTTCTGTCAGTAACAACAAACAATGAATCGTTTTGCAATTCGCAGATTTTCGGTCAATATTATGCATCATACCTCGAATTTATGCCAATATCTGCCTTTCAGACCACCTCGGCTATCTACAAAACAAGGACCGTCTAAGAAGTTGCGAATGCAAGGAGCTGTTATTTCATGCGCAACTTCTTGGTCAATCCAATCGTAGAAATAGGTGCACTGAATAGATCGTGGTTTCTTGTTTTAGGAAGAGATTTCCAGCGAATAAAATGTATGATTTTTCTACAAACTACTACACCGACATATGCCCAATGCGTATTTTTCCGCAGAAATGGTCGATGTGGTCCAAATGGCATTTCACCAGGCACGCGATACCGACTGAACCAGACTAACCAATTGATATGTTATGATTCGAAAACAGATCGCTAACACACTTTATTTTCCTGTTTATGGATTCTGTTCTCATTTTATCGACCTTTGAATAGAGTATTTTAACATATTTCCAATAAATTTAATTTTCTATTTACCACTGTGCTGTTTTTCTGTTTCTAGACAACCACGATGTATTTAAAGATGGGGGTATAAAGTACGGGTAAACGTTCGATTGGAACATCGTTCGGTCATTTTCGTCAGGTCGTGAAATAAATTTCTGATGTAAATGGTCGCCATTGAAAACTCTATTCAGAACTACTTTCTTTCAAATGGAACAACATGACGTGGGAAGGAGACAAAGTCACAACCGGGATTACCTCGGCCTTTACTGTCATAACATATGTGGTGCACTCCGCCAAAGGCGAATCGCCAAGCACATCAAAATTGATTTGTATTCCTACAACTACTTCCGAGGTTATTTCATGATCTGACGGAAATACGATGTTCCGATCGGGTAAACGTTATATCGTGCATCCAGTCAAAGTAACGGTTACACAAATACATGACGGACATACTTGGTTACAGTCAGAAGGTCCTCGGCATTTTCTGCTAAGTCTAGAAAGAAATCTCGGATGTAATTCGTCACCATTGAAAACTACAACCTGCAATTTCGTCCACGTGGAACAATATGGCAGCGGAAGTAGACAAAGTCACAATCGGTACAACTTGGCCTTTGCTCTTGTAACATATAATGTGTATCCGCCAGCGGCAAATCACCAGTCACTTCAAATTGATGTGTATTTCCTTCTACCACTATCTACCATTTCAAGATTATAACGATCTCACGGAAACGGCCGAGCGATGTTCCGATCTGTGACAACTGACCTGTAATCCATGATTTCTCGTTGACCATGAGCTATTCCAGATTGTCATTGTCGGAGTATCATAATATATTATGATAGCCTTTAATTATTGGTATGAGACTAAATACACCATCATCATTGATTTACACATTTGGAAAATATACTTGCCAAAATTATATGATTGAAAACTAGTAGTTAGAGAAGTTGTGATAGTTTCTGAAGTGTTTACCTAAGTTGCTAATACGGTTGTAGCAAGACTTTTTATTCATCCAGATAAATCTGACCATCCATCTATCCATCCAGCCATCCAGCCATCCAGCCAGCCATCTACTGTAATCGATCAATGACAATCACACATGCTTGTACGGCCCGATGACTAAAATTAGTTTTTCTAGTTTTTCCGATCTCATGGAAATGGCCGAACGATGTTCCGATGGGTGACAACTTATCAGATTTAATCCGACTCATTGGTCTGGTCTTCACAAAATCGTGATTATGATAGTGGTTGCGGTGGTCCTGATGATGAGGACAATAAAAACGTGTTAGAAATTATCAAGGTAGCGAAGAAGATACGATTCTGAAGATGATACAATCTTTACGATGATACGATTGTGAAGACAATAAGATTGTGCAGATAATACGATTGTGAAAAGTATACGACTGTGAAGATGATACGACTGTGAAGATGATACGATGGTTAAGATGACAAATAGCTAAGATGATGCGATTGTAAATATAATACGTTTGTGAAGATGATACGATTGTAAAGATGATACGATAGCGAAGATGATGCGATTGTGAAGATGATACGAGAGTAACGATGATACGATTGTGAAGATGATACTATTGTAAAGATCTACTCCAGAAACTTCAAAAAGTTCAAAATACAGCTGCTCGGATCATATTTAGAGTACCACGATCAGAGCACACCTCCCCGCTGCTCTGTACCCTACACTGGATATCCATTCGATCCAGAATCAAGCACAAAATGTGTTCTCTGTGCTACGTTTCACTGACGGACTCTAGTCCAACATACCTATCCGACCTCACCCATGTGTACAAACCAGCAAGATACTTACGCTCCTCTTCTGACAATCGTATACTCATTATTCCCACTATGAAAACAAAGTCATATGGACAGCATTCTTTTGCATACCAGGGCCCAGCAACGTGAAATGAATAGCCCACTGAACTTAGACACAAAGACACCGTGATCCCTTTCAAGAATGCTCTTAAAACTCACTTATTTTGACTGCAAGAACAAACTTAAAAGACCTAATAATGTTTCCTACCTTAAATATTTTCAGCATGTTTTTATGTTTTCTAATTTCATGGTGTGTTTTTTTTTTTTTGGTAATCATATCATTATATATGTTTTTTATGTTACAGGTGTTGTCTAATGTTGTAAAGCGCGTAGAGCTTCTAAAAATTAGGCGCTATACAAAGTCCTCATTATTATTATTATTATTATTATTAAAGATAATACGGGAGTAAAGATGATACGATTGTGAAACGGAGGTGATACCGTTAAAATGATTATCATGACCCTGATGATAAGGATATTAATGAAGATAACGATGATTGGCTTGATGCTCAAAACAAAAAAAAAACGATTGTAAATATGATGACTATGATGGCGATGATGACGATACGGCAACGACAATGATGATGTAGGCTTGTACTCCTTAGGAAGCTGAAGCAAGTTTTGTCTTTAAACGGGTATCGAAATACAATAAAATACTTACCGACTAATAAAATACTTACCGACTGATAAAATATTTACTGACCGACATTATAAAAATTTAACTAAGGACCTATCTCTGTGGTGCGCAATTTAAAGCACATGTTATAAACACATGTAGATCCATGTCACAATACTATCATGTTTTAGCTATTTTGTGTTAAACTATTATCGTTTTCTTTTAATGAAATATGTATACATCTCGTGGTATATCATTGATACAGCTCTTCGTTTAGACTGATAGCTGTTTGAATATCCTTTAATGTCACACGTATGCAAAGGCACACACGTATATATATATATATATATATATATATATATATATATATATATATATATATATATATATATATATATATATATATATATATGGGTGTGGGGGTGTGGGTGGGAGGGTGCTTAAGTTTGAATAACATTCATGTACATGTATCACGTTCAAGGATGTCATCCTTTCCTACACGCAATTGTCGATTGCTGTGCAGTCTAAGTCGTGGTAAATGATTTTTATCTTGATCATGACTGTACAGCCTTTTTTCTAACAAAGGAAGCCCAGACTGTATTTGGGAACTTACCATACAACATTCGATTTGAGTCATTTTCCCATAGCTTTATCTCCTCATTTGAGACTTATCTGTTAAATCAACCCACAGGAAATATGGCTATGCATCAAAGACCATTAAAGTAGACAATGGCAATGACCATAATGACGGAGGTATTCCTAATCGACCTTAACAATTGTGGGATGTCAATTATCCTGACATTTTTCAAGGCGAAAGCAGCCGCGGGCAGTTTGACACGAATAGAAGGTGATTGTGGCGCTTAGAAAAATGATTTGTATTAATTTGCAAGGAATTATCTTGGCCTCTTTATGAGACATGAAACTACTACCACTACTACAGCTGCTACTGTTGCCTCATTTTGGCGCCCCTGTACCTTGACGCCCGGGGACATATGTACCCCCCTGCCCCCCCCCCCCAGCTACGCCTCTGCACAAACAGGCTACATGTTCTGCTAATTCTGTCGTTGCAGCTGCTACTACCAGTGCTGCCATAAATAGGCTACTTGTTCTGCTAACTAATTCTGTCGTTGCAGCTGCTACTACCAGTGCTGCCATAAATAGGCTACTTGTTCTGCTAATTCTGTCGTTGCAGCTGCTACTAACAGTGCTGCTATGAACCTGCTGCTGTTTATGTCAATTACTGCTAAATTTGCAGATGCTAATGCCCGTGCTTTCACAAAGCTGCTAATGCTTCTGCTACACAAAAATCCTGCTGCTTCTACCGCTACTACCCTGATTCTACTATTACTAATATCACTATGACCACCACTAAGACTACTCCTGCCACCAGTGTTATTACTACCACCACCACCATCACTACCACTTCTGCTACTACCAACACTATTATTGCTACAGTAACATTCACGACTGCTAATACGACTGTGCTGGTATTACTGCAAGATGGATGTATTGCACATATCACGACCGATACCATGGTTACAAGAGGAACTTCGATATTACAAATTACAATCATCGCACATGAGGTCGGGTGAAAACAGTGTTCGTATTTTTGTGTCATCAACTTGGTTATCTGTGAGAAGGTTGATGCTTTAAAAAAAATCAAGATTATATATAAACTGCTTTATAACAGCAACAACAACAACAACAATAATAATAATAATAATAATAATAAAACTAACATCTCACATCTCATACCGAATTTTTTTTTCTATGAGCAAGATGCAGCAGAGAGAGACAGACAGACAGACAGACAGACAGACAGAGAGGGGGGCTATTTGATGATATTTATAACATTCAAGTACAAAACATCTGAACTTATTTGTTAGAATATAATAACTACTAGCTGATAATGAGTAACAAAGTGCTTTGCTATAGATTCAAGACACGCAGTTTCTGGCAAAATAATGCGCATGAACTGGCTTTTGCGATTGCAGTGCAGATAAACAAACGAATTGTAATCACGCAAATACATTCAAGAATTGTATTTGACACACACCAAAGTCATGGCTCGCAGAATTTTGTGCAACCAAAGTATAATATACAGACACACGCTAATGGGATGATAGTTTATTTTAAAATAGGCGAGTGAGCGATGGCTAGGACCTTATCAATGTGAATAGATATTTTATACTTTTTATGGGGTTATAGGTACGTATGTATGTATGTTATGTATGTATGTATGTATGTATGTATGTCTCTCCCATGTTCTTTTTTCTTTCATTCCTAGTTGTATTTATCAGACTAGTATGCCCATGGAGGTGGTTTCAGGACTCATCAGTAACGAAGGGTCTTTATTGTGGTACGTAAAATTCCATTGGACATTTGAAAATTGGGCCTTATTACTACCGTGTTCAGTAACAGAAGACCGATATAACGCGGTTTATAAGTCACGTCGTTATTAAATTGAAGAAAACAGATTGTTTCACGCTTCATCGGACCTTGCAAATGCTTGCTACAAAATTTCGTATTTTTAACTTGTCGTAATGTCAAACCTAGAATATACAATTTTAATGGCTTTGATGGACGCAAACTCTGAAGAAGGATGAGGAAAGATTATCAGCTTTTCTGTGAAGCTTGCATTGATATATACAGTAAAATGTCGATTATTCAAATGCTGGTTGTTCGTATTATTCGCTAGCACGGAATACTGCCGTGTTCTCAAATTATTTATTTATTAGTCTGTACACATAATTTATAAATAAAATTAATTTGCAGAACACAAAGCCAGCTTTCAAAGAGTGAAAGAAATCAGAACACTTACAATTGAATCTAATACAGTAGAAATGGTATTATAACAAAAGTATATTTTTAATTAAAAATACATTTTATTAGGAGAAAAGAAGACGCATAGAGATAACGTTGCACCTGCATGTTGCGAAGTAAGTGCTCTTGAGATCAAATTTAATTTGTCATATAAAAATTCAAATTTAATTTGTCATATAAAAATTCAAATTTAATTTGTCATATAAAAATTCAAAGCTAATCAAAGATGATTAAGACTTAATGCAGTTGATTATACGATTGTCGGTCGCATTTATTTTAGACTCTTCATTCACGGCTCTACTTTCTGGCCAAAACTTATCATCCAGACGACCGATTATCCGGACGAAACCTATGTCTCCCGATGGTTCTGCATAATGCACATACAACGTAAAGGTAAACTTCTTTTTAGTGCATATTCCTCTGAAGACATACTACTGTAATGAGAATCCTTTTACACTATATGCAACAATAGATAATGGGTGGACCTCATATATATATATATATATATATATATATATATATATATATATATATATATATATATATATATATATTTCTCTGTAAAAAGAACAAAAAGAAAATAAAATCAGCACACAGAATTCTAGTATAAATACAAACGGCTAACAATTTAAGTCTGCCCTCTTTTATTTTCATGTTTTTTGTTGGGGTTTTTTGGGGTGGTGGGGTGGTTGTGATAGGTCTTTATACTGGTTTTTCACTTCTCTTTTCGAGAATTGTCTGTCCTGCTTTGTCTGTTAGATAGGCATTTGGGTAGATAAATCATCATCATGACGTCAGTGGATGTGTCTTCAAAGCGTAATTTCCTTTCTATTTATTTTATAATATCCAATAAGCATTTAACTTCTTGCTATATGGATCCGGTGAGAAAATAACAATAACTATAATGAGATTTTCATCATAAAGTTTTGAAGGCACGCCATTTTCCCCGCGGATGAATTTAAATAAACTATTACCAATCTAAATCTTTTCAGACGATTTTATAAAATAAATAAACAGCCTCCGGCAGCGGAATGAAAGAGCGTCCTTTGTGGTTATTTGTGGCACTTTCTGTCTTTTCATGTTTACTTTATCACTCAATAATGTCTCAGGTAATATCACTTTGTATTTTAAGTACTGACGCTCAGTAAAGTCGTGTTGACAATTGACCATGGGTATATATACCTGATGGACTGAGGCTATTTAACTATTAAATAGGGCCTATCTTACACGCTGAATAGAAATAAATTACATTTCCACTTTAATAGGAAGGCATGCTTGTATTTCCTCATTTTTTAAAATTATCATCTTCAATAAAATATTAATGTTCACAAGTTTTAAACACCACAAGACTAGGATCGAAGCAAGTGAAAAAGTTGAATAAATCATATTTCCAGCTTCGACTTTTAGTCATTTATTTATTATAATACATAACTGCATGGATGCATATAAATTGTTTTATCTGTTAACGGTTATATATATATATATATATATATATATATATATATATATATATATATATATATATATATATTGTTTATTTCTTCTAAAATTATAAAATCTCCCCGCTTGTAAGCAAATCTTTTATTTGTAAGTCCGATATATTATTATAGCTAAAGGTCAGACAAAAATTTCTGTTACGCAAATAACACACATTGCTTTGCCTCTGCCATCACAGTGTAAATGGGCGATATGCGTGAACTTAAATTGTCTTTTTCTAAAAAGAGGACCTTGTAAAACAGCAATTTGTACCATACTAATTAATATTAAAAAAGAGATGACCTTGTGAAAACAGCAATATGTACCATACTAATTATTATAAGACACATGACTGAGATGCAAAGGAGTTACTAAAAAGACAACAAGAAATTCCAAATGTTGTATAAAAAAATCGTCAATATGTTCTGCTTGTAGTTAACTTGTTTACGCTGCCTACTCTCTATTTATTCACTTTACGCATAGTTTGTGTATTTTAAATTCAATACTTTAAGAACCATAAAGTACAATACATCAATCGTATTCCTCACTCCTGATTAATGAATTAATTAAATTTATTTTGGAGTGGAATTTGTAAATTGAAAAAATTGTTTCAAATCCTTTATATTTAAACTAAACCCTGTTTTGGGGGTTCAGTTAATTTTCAAGTTGTGTATTAAACTGCTAAAATTACATGTCGAATTTCTGGATAGATAGATAGATAGATACACAGATACATAGATTATATAGATTAGATAGATAGATAGAGAGAGAGAGAGAGAGAGATAGATAGATAGATAGATAGGTAGATAGGTAGATAGATAGATACATAGATAGATAGATAGATTAGATAGATAGATAGATAGATAGATAGAGACAGACAGACAGACAGACAAACATACAAACAGACAGATAGATATATAGATAGATAAAGAGAGATAGATAGACAGACAGACAGACAAAAATACAGATATATATATATATATATATATATATATATATATATATATATATATATATATATATATATATATAGATAGATAGATAGATAGATAGATAGATAGATAGATAGATAGATATCCTTGTAGAGTTGACAATTTATTGATAATCAAGAATATAAATGCTACAATACACAATAATACGCAATAGCAAATGACTTTTATTATTTTGTATGAAGTGATTCAAATTTAAAAATAAATTATATATATACAACAAGTAAAGTGGCACCGTCGGGTGTCTTTCTTTTTTTCGCTTGGCAGTTAAAAGATGTTCATCTTTTCGCCATTTCTTTGATCTTGTTTAGTTCTTTCAATAGGTTCATGTTTCAAAAAACCTAAAGAAATTTTTTGAATGGACAGCTTCGTTTAATTTCTGAATCAAGCTATTGCCAACATGTTATCATTTACAAAGGAGATGACCATATACACACATATTAATATCAGAGTAATGCGATCTTGATTGCTTGATCACATGACTTGTCAGCATCAGAAAACCCGGATCATTGCGAGATATTTCAATCTTTGTAATACAAGCTTCTTCTGAAATCGTAAACCGAATCACATAGTGATTGGCAGAATATCACCATTTATGAGTGAAGCACCTGAAACGACTGTCACGATTTTTTACGACAATCACTGTTCATTTTTGGACTCGTGTCACGATTTTTATTACGATCACTGTGCATTTTTGGACACGTGGGAACGGCAGACCCATGTATTACATTATATTGCGTAGTTCTAAAACTTTGTATGATGGAAAATTGAAATAGTTGAAGGACTCTAACGAGGCCATCAGACTAGCTTTTGAACTGACAATGTAAGAGGCTCTGATGGGGACTTGGCATGTGTATAACGTCATTGTTTTGAAAGTTATTTAAAACGGGAGTGGACAAATTGTTGGAACGTGATACGATGTTACGTAATAGTTGTTCGCTCTTATTAAGTTGTAACCGGGAAACCTCGAGGAAAAAGTAATCCCAGATTCGTTGGGAGGATGATGCTAACGAATCAGTAAACAAAGGCATCGCTTCCCACTTCTAGGTAATTGGCAATTACGGTAAAATTAATACCCTTTCTTGAATAAAAAGATTTATTGGTGTATAATAAATACATTTATCTATATTAGAGCTCATTAGGATTTGACATTTAAAAAACAAACATGTAAATGGGATATAAATATTTTAAAATATGATGGAAAGTTAATGTAACTTTCTTTCTCCATTTTGGACTTCATATGTGGGATAAGTATTTCGTACTTGATAACAATTATTGTGTAAAATGGTAAAATAAAAATTGATGGGTTTAGATATACTTAAATTTTTAAAACTTTTTTGTTCATTTTTATAAAGTTTCAATAAAAGGACCGATTTGTGTTACTGCTTTGATGGTGGTGGGTGGGTGGGGCTGGTAGGGTAAATGCCTGTCTCCCACTGCCATTTGTACAGGTAACTCAATAGCTACTGACACTTTCATATATTCAATCGGTAAACATTGAACGGAGGTGAGGGTGGGAATGGAGGTTTGGATGGAGTGAGATGAAAAGGGATGCAAGTCTCAGATGAAACTTATTTACTTACTTATTCACTCACTCATGTACTTACTCTGTCTGAGGTATGTAAAAGAAGCGGAGAAAAAATAAAATCCAGGAATTTATTACACTCTTACTGTATTTGATACTTCAGTAACAAGTAGCGGATGGCCCTTCTTCCTAGTCATGTACAAAACAAATAACAAAATGATTATTAATTAACAACAGTAGTTACGATGATTTGTTACGACGCATAGTTTCGTGTTATGACCTCTAAAAGTCTAGAGTATAGTGTAATCAAAGCAACGTACGCACGAATGGACGCGACCACTGGTCACAGGTAAAAGAAATGACCCGCACTTGAAGTATATCACGGTTATTGGCATGCACGAAGCAGTCTTCGAACGCATTCTACATCGATCATGATATAATGTGACGCGATACTTTGCCTGATTGCACTGCGAAAAAATAAAACACGAAGGTATTTCCCCTGAACATTACATTTAGCAAAACACTTATACACTGTGAATACAAAGATCTATTTTTGTCACGCGCTCCGTTCTCTTATTCCGGGTATACACCTAGGAATACCTGGAAAACTATAACGTCACACAATTACCTGCTGACCTGAAATATTAATCTACACAAAAGATCACGAGGGCATTAAAGTGAATTTTGCAATCCTTACAGTTCCGATAAAATTATTAAAAGGTTATATTATGAATGAATACATTACTATTGTACAGCGAGAAAACGGTTGACTTTGTTACACATCATTTTGTTTTCTAAATTAAAGTTACTTAGAAAATAATTACGGATGAATAAAGTTTATAATTGGCTTTAGACCTGACAGTGCGATCAGAAAAAAGTAATCTATAATTCATGTGCATAGATCTGCCTGACTGTCTGTCTGTCTGTCTGATTCACCGACTTGACTGTATGTATGTAATTCTTAAGTATAAACTGCTATAAGAATGCATAATTTCAATTTTGTTCTTTGTTTCTATTGTCACCAATAAGTGAAAATCAAGCTGTAGACTTTGCAAGCAACTACTTTAATTCAAATTGTATATTGCATAAAGTCCCTACCAATGTTAAACTATATATTTGTTTTTGTTTCTCCATTATTTAGCGTCAGGAACATCGTGATAAAGCTTTCCATTCGTTCTTGTATCCATTCGTCCATCAGTCATTCCATTACTCAGACTCTTCCTAAACCGCTGGGAGGTTATTTACCAAATTGTTATGTTGTCTTGGCTATGACTACCATCTGCAAGGGAGATATTAGCCACCGTCCCTGGGGCTCCTAGGATATAGCTACCGACCCTGGGGTTCCTATGACAGTGGAGAAGGCATAGGTACTATGTACGAATATTTCACTTACAGTGACATCTTCAAATATTATTTTGACCAAATTTGATATATGGAAAGAAAGCACCTAATATGTTTAGTAGACTTCTGGATCTGACCCTGAATCACCGTCAGTGAGTGGCGAGGAGTTGTGGTAGGGGAGAGGGAATAGGGGTAGGAGTGGCTCGTTTAATGGCAAATTTCTGTAAATCTAGAGATTACGAAAACCCGCCCATGCAGAGGAAAATATTTCCTATTGTTTACAGACATGATCGAAACAATCGTAATTACCGTATATAGTGGCTTATAAGTCAAGTCCAACTGCAAACTGCAGAGAGCCAGATCTGCCGGCGTACTCTGCGCCGGCAGATCTGGATCTGTGCAGTTTCTTAGGGGTAATCAGTAGAATAAGCAACACAGACCCTGATCTGCAGGCGCATTTTGCTATGGCAGATCAGTATCTTTGTTGCTTGCAGTTTGACTCAGTTTACAAACGAGTAGAGACCGTATGTTTCATTCAATGTAAAATCAATAGGACTTGTACCTTTCTGTTAAAATATTCCTAAACAGTGGTGTGGAAAAGGGACGATATCTCGCATTCTACAAAAATGTATTTAAAAAAATCAGAAGTATAAATTATTATGTATATATGAATTTCTTAACAGGTGTTTCTTTGATGAAATGTTATTTAAGTAGTGGAAAAGTGGGACATCATCAGCAAAAACATAAGACCTATGACATTTTAAAGGTTGAAAGAGATCTCCTTTTCATAACAAATCATCAAGGAGCATTTTCCCCCATTGTGTACAAACCTTTGAAACAAATAATTGCATTTAGTGCGATCTCAAGTCACATTTTTGCTTGTTATTGATAAGCTGTGAAGAGAGTGTTCATCAAAATGAGCATCCTGTAACATCAAAGCTACTAGTGAAAAATGCATTATTGTATTGTACAACACTGTAGTATGTATCTCCATATCAGCCCTATTGAAAACAATACGTCTCAATGTTCGAAGAGGCAGTTTGTATGATGTACCTTCGGTCTCGCTCTTTTGGGTCTTGCTTGTTATTGATACGAAACTCACCGAAATGATTATTAATCTGGCAGTACAATTTTTTTGTGTACAATTGCATTTACACACATACACATACACCATACAGAGAAGCCAGTGTCATATAAAACACTACTAATTATTGTAATGCAATTATGTTGCGTATTCACGTTAATTTTCTGGTTAGTCCACGTTTCCTTGTTATTCTTTTAGCAAGTAAATTAAACAGAGAAGAGGTGTCTAGATTATGTATGTATAAAAATTCGTATCACATGAAAACAGTTGAGACAGGATTACGCCATTTACCGTATATACTCACTTATATATCGAGTAAAATTGCAAACGACAAATATCATGATTTGCCGTTTTATAATGTGCCTGCAGATTAGGGTCTGTGTTATATGTCCGACTGATTACTCCTACCAAACTGCACCGAACCAGATCTGCCAGCGTATTAGGCAGGTCTGGGTCTGTGCGGTTTGCAGTTAATGCTCTCACGAAAGGGGTAGGGGGATATCACTCCAAATGAATCATGTGCTTTTAGGATTTCAATAACTTCCTCTCTTCTACTGAATGGGGTGAATTCAGATTCGACAAAAGAGATAAGTGGTGAAGGGTGTGAGAAGTGACAAGGTACTTAAGTTGACAAATTGAACGAATGCTCCTCACGGTAGTGTATACGCATTGTCGTCCTCACAATAACAGCAAGGTTTTGGCGGAACACTATTTCTCGCCTACGAACAAGACTTATATGTGTGTGATATGACAATTCAAAGACTGTAAAACACAGTTTTAACTTTGTTTATGTTCCATTCGCAGTCGTCTCAGTCGGAAAGTGATACCTATCATTGGCCGTTTCCTAAGGCAGGTGATATAAAACAATAAAGTCAAAAGTAACAATATCGTCCACAAAAACAGCCATAACGAAAGCAGCGGCAGTAACACCAAAACAACCACCAAATAATAATAATAATAATAATAATAATAATAGTAATAATAATAATAATAGTAATAATAATAATAATAGTAATAATAATAATAATGCTTCAGCAGCGTAGAGTAGGTAGTGTAGAAGCAACATCAGTAGTAGTACTAGTAGTGATATTAATAGCAAAGAAATTATTTTCGTCTTAGTTTTGTACATAGTAGTTGTTCTCGTTGTCAGGTGTAGATTAAGTTTGTTTCAGTTGATTTTATGTGTGGTTTTTTGCTCTGCAAATATCGTCAATTACCAATGTTAGTATCCTAGTCTCCTTGGGTGTATGTACGTGCTTCCTCATAAATGGATGCAAGCTAAAATTCAAAGAAAAATTTAAAAACCTTGCAACAATACAAAAAGGATCCAATATGTATATATATATATATATATATATATATATATATATATATATATATATATATATATGTCAAAAGAGTGTTAATGCAATGAAATAAACACTTCATGAAAACCTCGACTATCACCTAAAAGATTGAAATGTCTTTGAGATGGAGTTATCATCATCGACATCATCGTCGTTGTCTTCATCGTTTAGGCAGCGGCATAAATGTGCTTAAGATACACGAAAAACTACATCCTCGGACACCACCACCAGTGTACCACCATCACCACAATTATCACTACCACGATCATTGTTAGTGTATTCTGCGCCTTCATCGATTACCATGTTGATTTCAGTAAAATATTGATTGCCTTCAGAGATGACAGCTATTAAGTATTTTGGCATCTAAAGAAGAGAAATTTAACTTTTGAACCCGTATCATTGACAAAAGCAATGAAAACTTTATATACATAAAATGGAAGGCAGCAAATGTATTGCCTGCCTACGAAAGTATGCATGCATGTACCGATAACAAAATTATATAGGAACATTTGTAAATGACGTAATCACTGCATCAGATTTTGTAATTGAATAAATATATGATTTCTCTAAGGAAAGGGAAAAAATGTTGGCAATACGAAGGAATTGCAAAAGTAGTTAAAATTTATAATATTGAAACTTGGATGTCCCTAATATATCTCCAAAATAACAATTAATGTACGAAAACACTTTTGGTCTCGCAATATTGCACCAAAACGTGTACAAGGAGTTGATAGTTATATCACTGTTTTTATCGCGCTGAACACAAAATACCAGTTTATGAAGACCAGTTGGCATATTGGGCAATTTGCCAGGACACAATTCACCGATAGTAGAACTGACCTACATATGTAGGTACGTGTTTGACAGAGCTTCGACCAATCGGAGAATGTAAATCTTTTAACTGTTGTGAATAATGTACTTCATTTTCGATGTATAAAGGAGTTTCAAATTCTATGTTCTATGCAATGTTCGTGTCTTTCATTGCCACCTCTAAGACAAACACGAAAATAAAAAAGAACGATAATTTAATCAATAAACATGATATAGGAATCAAATACAATACACACGCTAGCGGTAATGTGTCCGCGTGAAACTCGTATAAACACAGACGCACAGACACACAACAAAATAAAAAATTAAGAACAACGACGACGACGGCGGTGAAAATGGCAAGAGTAATCGCACGAAGCCGAAGAAGGAAAGAAAATTACTACTACTATTACTGCTACTATTACTATAATTCTTGGTGATGGGTGGTGTTGCTGTTGTTGGTGGTGGTAGTAGTGATGTGGTGGTGATAATAATAATAATAATGGTGAAGATGATAATGATGATGACGACGACAATTATGATGAAGCCGTATAAAAGGATGATGAGGAGGAGAAGATAAAGATAAAGCAATAAAGGTATGGTCGCGTTTGAATCCTCTATTAATTGTGTGCCTACACACTACGAAGAGAGTGGATATTTTATTTATTACTACACCATAACATTTTCCTAGTCCAACTAATTTACTATTTATAGTGAAATGTCATTTGACGACGATGTTGTGAAATCAATTCAAAATTCGGGATTGGTTTAATTTTCTGTAACGACGGTGAATAATAATTACGTTAAAATATATATATGTCATGTACCATATACACGGTGTGATTGAGAAGGGGATTCCCCTAATTTTAGATGTGTCTCTGTGATTGGCTGGCATACCGTGATCACATGATCAGGCTACTGACTTTAATAAGCCACTGTCTCATGAACGTATCATTATTCACATTAACGTAGGATTTATAACATACAACATACGGACATAAGCAAGGAACTGCTTCTTGCTTTGGTGAGTTTTTTTTATATACACAGTTACTTAGTGATACATACAACTAATATTGATTTGTGATTGGTTGTTAATGAATTTATGCATGCATTTAAACTGTATTGTTCTAATATGACGAGTTCGATAACATATTCTGGAGGCATAATTTTTTTATATAAAAAAATATATATATAATTTTTAATTTAAAGGCTTCATTGGTAATTCTTTTTCAAAACTATTCACGGAAACCGTCAGCATTCGTTGTTCTTTTACGTAAATAAAATATTGATATAAACAGAAAGTCAATCCCGAAACAATAATTATCAATATCGTATCCTGAAACAATAATTATCAATATCGTATCCTGAAACAATAATTATCAATATCGTATCCTGATTAGTCTATTTTAATAACCCAAATCCGGTATGCACTTCAGAAAGAACGAAAGGCACGGTATTGATGACTTTCTGTTAAATATTCGAGGTACTACAGCTGCCGTGCGACATATACATGTACTTATATCGATTGATCCACTTTCTGTGATGTATGGTAAGCGAGTTCGATCGGGAGATTGGAACGAAATTTTTATTTAATTTTATTTGTACGTTATCTTCTTTACCTTAAAGAATTGCCGATGGAATAGACCCCGATATGCCGTGCAATAACGCACAGGCAGATCTGCTTCGACTCTGTTGGTTCAAAATTCCAACAGTGCGAACATCGTCAGTATCTTCCCATGATGCATCGACAGATCTGACTCTACGCCGATTGCATCAAGTTAATGTAGTGCCAACACAGTAGACAAGATGTACGCGCATTATGGAACCGTATCGTTGGGTTTATGATGTTCATGCTTAATTGCGTGTTTTAGTTGTTGGATGGTTTTTAAGAGTACTTTCTCCACTCTCTTTGGCTATGTCATGCCGAGGAAATGGGAACTAACGGCCTTTCCCAATGACACATCGCGGCTTGCTTAATACAGACGGAAATATTCAGCGTATGCTTAACCTGCCTCTTTAATCTGTATAAAACTGATGTGCACAGAATACATGCATAGTGACAAAGGTGCATCTGTTCATGTCAGGCCATACAACTCTCTCCAGGTGCGATAGCGAGGGGGCTGATTTATCGGACTAGGTAGCATTGGGCGCGACCAATACAGCACAGTCTATTTATTGTATATGTTTTTAGGCTTTAGGCTATTCTTTGGGGTGGGAGTGGGAGAAAAGATCTTAAAAGGATTAGCTGTTCTAATGATGACGGTGGTGAGGATAATAATAATAATAATAATAATAACAACAACAACAAAAAATAGCAGCAAAAAAATAAAAAGAAACACAAGAACGATGGAAAACCAGTGCGTAAGCACAGTGGCTCATATCGTTGCTTACAATTTACCTTTCATACGTGTCCTATATAATAACTACAAGGGAGGATACTTCTCTCCTTTCTCGCGCGTCTAATTAAGAATAAACGCTGATATTTCATGCTACGTTTTGCATAGCTTAATAAATTTGGTACCCATATTTAGGTTTTGCATTCCACTGTGTATCCCTATCAAAAGTTTGACTTTTTTCCAGGTTACCACTCCAAATGGCCCTGATCGCACCCGCTTAATATGCAAGTAAAACCCCGCTGAATTTTAAGACTCTCCTCTCATTGGTTAAAACAAAATGATGTCCTGCATATTTTATAACTTATTTTCAGTTTGCCAATGAAGAGGCAGTATTCCATTCAGCGCGCTGTTTTTGCATATTAAGCGGGCGCGATCATGGCCATGTCGAGTAGTAGTGTGGAAAAATGGTCTGGCATTCCTTAAAGGAATGATAGTAAACCAAACTTCGGATACGGATACCGAGTCGAATGCCTGAGTTAAACATCAGTACCAATGTATTACGCTACTCGAAATGTAGCTTTAAATATCAGCGTTTATTCTTAAATAGGTTGAGCGAGAAAGGAGAGAAAAGTCCTCCCTTGAAGTTATTATATAGTACATGTATGACAGGTAACTTGTAAGCCCCTGTGTGAATAAGCGCAAACATATTTATAGTTAGATGTAAACATTCTCGCACTCTTAATTTATAACAATAACAAAACAAAAACACAAAAAACCAAAAGGAAGTTACGTTCTCCATACTTGTAAGTTATCGAACTCTACAGAAAATGACATCAGCCGTTTTTGACATCAAAATTCAATACTTAGCCTTTTCTTTAAAACAAAATTAGCAGTAAAGAAAGACTTGCATTTGAATCGATAATAGATAGTGAAACTGCTTACGTGATTTTTTGTTGTTGTTGAGTTTTTGTTTTTTGTTTTGTTTCTAAAAGAGGTTGCCATAAGTCTTTCCTTGTGCAAAAAGCTATCTAACTATATAGTGAATAAAAAAGAATTATTCTTGCGACACTATCTAAAGGTGTGTCACAATTATCAAGGCTTGTGCATCGTGACATAAAAGACCATCATTGACACAATTTGTAAAGAAAATAAAACTGTACCGAGCACGCCATTTTCTGACAACAGGCTAACAATAAAAATGATTGATGAAAGATAGAAAACGATTCCCATGGCGTCACGTGTCTCCGAGGCAAATAGCCAGCGGGCTAGCCGATTTAAGGTCGTGCGCGGGATCAAATTGATTTGCATGATGGATGAGTATGACGTCGGACTAAGTAACTGCCAATGCGCTCGCTCTCTCTCTCTCTCTCTCTCTCTCTCTCCACGGTATAATAAAATCATTTTGTTTTCAGGTAAAAGAGAAGAAGCAGACACGATGGCCGCTGCAATAACATTACAATCGGTAAGTGATTTTAAAATGTTAAACTTGACTAAAGTGTGTACTGCGTGGTTTATTATCAGTATTGTGTGATTTTTTATCAGTTTAAAGAGAGAGAGAGAGAGAGAGAGAGAGAGAGATTCAAATAATTTCAAATGTTTAAATTCCTTTGATCATATTTATAAATTTTAAAATTGTCTATTTAAGTTTACGGTGGCTAGTGAAATGTACCTAATTTTTTAATTTGCGAATCATGCTTTAGATTACAATCATAAAATCTTCAACTATGAGTAAGTTCTTTCTTTATCAAATGCTCTTTGTTTCTTTCTATTTCTGTCTATTTGTCTCTCGGTGTATGTATGTATGTATGTATGTATGTATATATATATATATATATATATATATATATATATATATATATATATATATATATGTGTGTGTTCAGGTTCCTGATCAGCTTCACGATGTGCTCACTGACACTGATGTCTACATGTATACCGACTCTCCACCTCACGTGTCTGTGAAGTTAGAAGAGGGGAAGAGATCTAACTGTTGTGAGGGGGACATACCCTCCTATTTTGATCTCTCCACTAGCACTATCATGTTCCCATCTGTGAAGAAAGGTAAGGCAGCTTCTATTCTTTCTTTGTGATTTTTCATTGGCAAGCAATGACACTCGTAGACGTGTAAAAAGTGATACAATAATAATAATAATAATAATAATATTGATAATAATAATAATAATGATAATAATAATAATAACAACAACAACAATAATTACGATGATGATAATAATAATAATAATGATATCACTATTTATTTATTACACGTTATATTTTTGTTTATAGGTTAAGTCATGTACTTAGTCATTGCTTATATTACTTATATTACTTGTTTGATCTTAATTAAGCAATTTTCTGGCGGTATGCTTCATTACGGATTCATTTACAGGATATTTAATGTGGAATTATTAAATTATTTTAATTGAATTGAATCGCAATGAATTAAGTTGCTTTAATTTGATTTTGAGTGGAATTGAAGTGAAATTAGTTAAATTGAATTGACAGAGGTGGACGAAGACCTGCTCAGCTGGACTTTGAAGCACCCAGAACATTGGACCACTCAGGAAGTGTTAGACTGGATCTACTGGGTTGCGGACTATCAAAACATGGACTGTACTCGACTGAAAGGTGAAGCCTTCCAGAATATTACGGGAGTGCAGCTTTGCCATATGACACTTGAGGACTTCACGATCAGGGACCCAGAATTTGGAACTTGTCTTTTTGAGATGTTTAAGAACTTGAGTAGAGATGGTAAGTTTGTATTCTTCTTGTTCTTGTTCTTCTTGTTGTTCTTGTTCTTTTTCTTGTTGTTGTTGTTCTCCTTCTTCTCATGATGATGGTGTGATGATGACGCTTTGCGTATATATTTTCTGATTTGAACAAAATAGGAAAATAGGCAAACAAATAAAACTTATCTCTTTCTTACAGTAAAATTTATCGAACCACCACCATCTGAATTCATCTACCCTGAAAATTCAGTCTCCATGGGTCGTCTGGAAGAAAAAGTTTGGGAACAAGCATATAATGTACATTCCACCGGTAAGCCGACTGCCATCATATTGCATGATTTGTGTTACGTATTGTTTGGGAAAGATAACATTTTGTATAAATGCCCGCTTGACGAGCATTGTGGTATCAATCATTTTGGTCTTGCCTGTAATAATTAATATTGGATGTTAAGCGCTAACTTGACTCGAACCTTCGACATATCTTTGTTTTTAAAGAAAATATATGATGAATCTGCCAGTATTTGGTAGCTAAATTCTGGTCCAGTTAGTTGATTGGCTTGTAGTTGTCTCCCTTGACGACAAACAACGTTATGCACCGATCAGATCAAGGCTAACGTGCAAATTTAAGTTTTAAGTTGATACAAATGAATTTAACTACATTTAAAATAAGGATTGAATATTGTATGTAAAACAAGATGGGTATTGCTTCCTATTTGCAAATGGATGCGGGTATGTGAGTGTCTTTCTTTAAAACATAGAACTCGATGTAAAGCATTATGTGTAGAAATCAATAAAGTTGCCATAGGTTATGTCATTTAAGTTGCCATGGTAACGTCATTTAAGACGCTATAGGTAACGTCATTTAAAACGCCATAGGTAACGTCATTTAAGACGCCATAGGTAACGTCATTTAAAGCAACACTGCGTTTAAAAATCGAAATAACCGGCAACTATTGCCCTTCTCATTCGGAGTGCTTCCATCCTATTGCAGATTTAACAGATGGCTTAATCATTGTGAATAACCGCGTGAGCTTTGATCATGGTGAACACTGGTATGATTTTGATATAGAAGAGGAAATGAGTAAATTGGAAGGTTCCACATCATCATCAGATGGGTACAAAAGTGGAAGTAGTTCAGGTAAAAAAAAAATTACAACTTCAAAGTCTATTCATATCTTTTCTGTAAAGCTGTTAAAGACCTTTGTCGCCAATATATTTCTGCCTAAGAAAATACTCTTCTGAGAACACGATCTAACTTCTTTTTGCTTTATACTTTAGAAGTAAATTCTCCGTGAATAGTTCTATGTTTTAAAATAGAGACTAAATGCATGGTGACGGTCATTGGCTTCTGTTTGTTTGCTTCTTATGTCGTTCTCTATGTTGTCCTTATACTATAACTAAGACGTATTTTTTGTTCTCGAAACATTTTTGCTATTTAGAAATGATTGTATTATTAATTGTGATCTAGTATTTTAATTTTGCTGTTAGCATCAGATGCCATCATACCGTCGTTTAGGGACAAAAAGTCACGCGCCACTTCATTTGAAGAGACGAAAGCTTGCACATATTCAGATGATGTAATATATTTCACCATTTGGATCACTTCGTACTTTTTCCAACTGAATTTCCATGTTCGACATTCTTAATTGGATGGGTAGAATATCAGAAATAATTCGTCAGAACCTACTGCGCGACGTAATCAAAGTAATGGCCATGTTTTCAAAGGGAAAGTATCTAAAATGTGATTGAAACAAAGAATTGCTATATAATAGTAGATGGTAGGAATGGACCTACAATGTTGTATGTAATCTGGATTTAAGTTTTTATGAGCAAATATCTCTCAAATGTAATTATATGCAACAAAATGTATTTATTATAAAAGATATAACAATTGTATTGAAAACACCACTGGCCTAATTGTCTTCAGATTCCGACGTTGCTAGTGATGCCGATAAATCAGAACTATACAGGCAGATATCAGTGGATTCAGACGTCTTTTCTGAGGAGGAAAGTTCTTCATTCGTCCCCGAGAACCCTTCAGTGAAATCGTCAAGAAAGAAGTCCTCAAAATCTTCCAAGTCGTCATGTGATGACTGTGGAACATCTGATGAACCTAGGAAGACAAATAGAGGAAGAAAGCTCGGACAAGGTATTTATTGTCAATAATAAATCAATAAATTAATAAATAAAACGTAAACAAATATTCTATGAAATACATAGTTTGGATGAACCTTCAGTATTTTTAATTACTTTTCAGAAATATCTTTATTACAGGCAAAAACACCAGGGAACATTATAAACGAAAATATATGTTTCATTAAAACTTGAGTAGCTCTCATACACAAGTCATAATGGTTGTAATAAAACTGATTCTAAACCGTTATGTTTTAATTATTTTCGTTTTGTAGTAAATAACTAATTCATTACATTTTCATATTGATAGCTTCAAAAGGAAACCATTTATGGGAATTCATCCGAGACCTCCTTAAAGACAACAAGTTTAACCCCCATCTTTTACGGTGGGAGGACAAAGAGACCGGTGTGTTCCGATTCGTCCAATCGGAAGCTGTAGCGCAAATGTGGGGCCGGAAGAAAAATAATCCCGGCATGACCTACGAGAAACTCAGCCGTGCTATGAGGTATGACACAATTTCCATCTGCTTGTTCAGCAGTCGTATGTCAAATGTTAACTCTTTCAGTGGCAAAAAGAAAGCCATTTTGCTGTGCACCGTGTCATTATATTGGTGCACTAGAACACATCCAAAAAACGTAAAACAATAAATATGCAATGAAACAGTTTGCGAGGGGTTAATTTTGATATAGCGCACGGGCTCAGACTAGGCTATAATGGCACTGAACGAGTTAAAACTACAATTGTCATCCGGTACCTCTTGTTTGTGTCCCCGTGTCAAATTACTATAGCATTTGCTGGCATGAGTTGTTATTTGCATGCAATATGATATTGTTTGTCATGAAATATTCAATGTATAGCCATTTTTAACGGGAGTAAAACTACATCATAAAATGCTGTTTAAAATATTGAGAAAAATTGTATTGCAATATATAAAGAGAACGGTGAATGACTGCATGAAATTAATTGGTTGGTTATGGTATAAGAATTGGTGAAGGGTAGAATTTTTTGTAATATAATTTTTTTTTCTTTTTGGTTGGCAAAACATGTTAAAAATCTGCACCAACAGGAGATGTAAGAAATCTATTGGCCAGTGGTGTGAAGTGCAGAAACAAATATCTGCATGACAAACGGAATGAAAGCAAATATAGATTTCTCTCAGTAAGGCGTCCGTTTGCAGTGATTGTAGTGTCGAATCTACGGATTACAGAGATATTATAGGCTGCATTTATTTTATTCAGGTTCTGCAGGTCGGCAGGATATTTTGCTGAAGTACCAAAAAATGGGAAATTTCCCAAGAAATTGTGCTTCCGATTCGGAAAGAAAGCTACAGGATGGAACGATTAGACTGGGAGCCTAGGTTAATAATTTAACAAATTAGTCATCCCCTCCCCTTTTGCATATGCTTACTAATCTTCTATAATGGATGCATGCATACTGGTGACGGTTTTGCTGTTTTTAAATGAGTGATTTTCAGAAGGTTAGAATTATGTGTACTATGATCTAACTTCAATCCTCGTTATAAAGCGCTTGATTTTTATTGTCATCTCAAGCGCTCATGACTAGCACTGTTCAAACCTTCCCAAGATTCTTTTCCATGTGAAAACCACTCATATAAAATGTACTGATAAAACAAAGGAATTAGACGGGGAATTAAAATCTGCAATGTTTCGAAATGCAAAGTTGGAAAATTATCCTTAGATTTATTCAAATGATTTTACAGCATGAAAGGTAAATTAGTCAATATTGAGAATGAACATAGTTTATCAGTACATTTTGACACATATCTGCAAGACATCTCTTTGAGCACATAAAAATTCTTTGATTGTTAAAATTATATATATATATATATATATATATATATATATATATATATATATATATATAACTGCAAATCTCCATATGCAAATTTTTTTGATTTTCTGAAGGGTCATTGAATACTGTAATGTAAATGATGTCATAGATAAACATGAGCTCAAAGAGTAATCATAGTCATGTGACAATCCAGACTGGCACATTCAAGTCCTTGACCTTACCTCTCTGCTTCAAATGTCATGGTCATGTGACGATCCAGACCGGCACATTCAGGTCCTTTATCTTACCTCTCTGCTAAAACGTTCTAGCATCTATCATATAATAACTGATAACTATATGCAAATTAGGACCATAACTATTATTTAAAAAAATATAAATCCTAATATTTTATCTGTAGATATTTCTCTGGAGAGATTTCTATTTGATAGCAAACAGTAGATACGATATAGCTAGATACTAATGTATTTTCACATAATACTTCCAACAGTAACTCTTGTTTGCCTTTTTCCTCCATAAAATTTATATAGATCTTTCATTTCTTTCCTGTTTTTGAGTGTGTGATATTAACATTTCAACCAGTTTTTAACAATATACTTTTTCTTGACTTCACTATGCCTATATAACCACCGAGAAACACTATTTATTTTTCTTGACTTCACTGTCCCCATATAACCATTGAGAGACACTATATTTATTTTTCTTTGGTTCAACATATGCAACTTATTTTTTATTGTTTCATGTAAATCCTAAATTAGATTGACTTTGATGAGGAATATTTTCTAAACTGTGTGGATATTAGTAAGGTTTAGTTTTTTAAAAGATCTACCGTCGAGAAACGGTGGTAAATTAAAAAAGATATTATCTTAAAAAGTTATACCAGTTTTATCATTTCACAAAGATCACTATAATACCAATAGATAGAAGTAATCGATTCGGAAATTACAGCTAAATTTAAGCAACAGCTGGTACTTGTTTGTGTCAAACTGTTGGCTGTTTTGTGCATGGGTGTAGGGTTGCATGCTATTTGGCTTCATACAGTACTTGTATACATATAATCAACACATATAAATTAAAAACACTAATGGATTAATTCTTATTTATTTCAGATATTACTACAAAAGAGGCATTCTTGATAGAGTTGACGGTCGTAGACTGGTCTACAAATTTGGCGCTAATTCCCATGGTTGGAAGGGCTAAGCTGTGATACAGTCTGCATCGGATTACTTCCACTTCCGGTGTTGACTGCAATACGCTTACTGTGCCCGCTCAACGACAGAACATTATTCTATGTTACGTTACAAAACAGCGTTTATCAATACATTTCAACACCTATCACTGTTGTTGATATGGTTTCCAGATGACATGATTACGTTGAGAAACATATCCTGCGAACGAAGCATCTTTTCAGAAAGCATGAAGGAATGACAAAATCCATATGAACATTCGCAGACTTGATGCTGGAACGAGTGTTTTCCTGCAAGTGAACATACCAACCATGTGTCAGGAAAGATAACTGTGTGCAAAAGCCACTTACAATCAGTTCTTTTCTTATAGCTGCATGTGTAACATACAAGTGGAAAATATACCGGGATCAAAGTGCAAAACAAGTCGTTTAGCAGTTAATATTAAATACCCAATGCTGTAAATATTCTTTAAAATTCCGCAGCGACCACTATCAATGTACATCTATTTTTCTCAAGACCTAAATTCGTAAAATGAATGCAACTATTACTTACAAATATGAACCTCATATTCAGTTTTAAAGGCGCACGTGCGCGTTAAGGATCCCTTCAGTGCTGCAACTATGGCTACTCGCAAGAAATATTCTATGCATCAATATACCCCAAAGAAAGATGGGAGCATAGCAAAGACAAGTAAAGCTAGAACCCGTCCAATAAGCCTATGTCATAGCTGGACTAAGATTAATAGGCGAGTTAACATCTAAGACCAAACTGTTTATATTTTACTTCACTTTTTGGTATTCAAAACTTACCATCTGATCTTGACAGTTTTAAGGAATCAGCCTTAATCATCGACCATTATCGATTTTTCTCATCAATAACTATATCCATGGTCATATTTTATTCATTATACATTTTCTGATATTAGGAAATCCATAAACATTCTGTCTGTAAAATGAGCTCGTCATCGTTTGTCAGTGAAATCTCATTGCTATAAGCAAACTTCACTCGTGTAAGAATAGACTCATAAGTAACTTGACCTTCAGTACGACTGTCTCAGCATGTGTTTACTTTTTTGCCTGCGGTCATTTATGTCTGTGAGAAAGCCACGTATGTCTTTGAGAAAGCCACGGAAGTCTAAGAGAAACTTGAGTTGTAATTCTTATTGTTGTAGATCCCGAGACATGATTTCTGTTGTGTCAGATTTCGGTTAGATTCTTTATTCTGTCTGTTCAATATTCTCCGTGGCTGATAGGTCTCTGAAATAAAGTAAGTTAGAATCATCGCTAAACTAAATATTTAAGGTATTTTTCCCTGTGTGACTTCAGATGCGGCACAGATCTATGTGCAGTGCAAGTTGGTTTAAAAAAAACGACGTTCTCATGACGCCTGTCATGTGTCCACTTGTTTAAATATTGTATACAAATCTTTAAATGGGCTCATCCAAGTTGGAAAAATAATTATGAAACCCTATGCTGTAAAAGACATGTGCAGGCTATTGTAGTATAATGTTGCAATCTCTTTGGCTGGCTTTATTTCGTGGCCCGTGAGTCGTAATCCTCGTGCAAGCTCTTTAGCTGAATCTCATGAGCCGTTAGCTGTAGCCATGACACAACCGTCTTAAGTCTGAAAGAAAATTTCTCAAATTGCCCCTAATTTAGTTGAGAAGTACCGTCAACTTTCTTCGGTCACACCAAGGAACATGCATCTGTACATGGCATTCGTCTTCGATCATGGTCTACGTGTTTCATATTGAATCTTAGGTAACATGCTGTATGTAGATTGAACTGGAGGTCAGATATACTTTGATTTGTTGAATAAAACATTTTTGTGTAACATTTGATGGTATTAAATACCACTAACTTAACTAATCATCCTTTCATTTAACTTGAATGTTAGAATATGACCTCCTAGGGGAACATTGTATGACCCTAAAAGGGTTTAAATACTGATATAGGGCTTTAAATGACGAATCTACCGAAGTGCAATATTTTTTTTAAAAATATAGTTTCAATTCATGGTTGTAAATATCTGTACATTACTGTAAATGTTGTTTTTATAAGTCAGTGAAAAAGTGAATTCAATGATAATTAAAAAAATAAAACTTTACTTTTTGTTTTCAATGGAGAGTGAAAGCGTCTTTCTTAAGAAGATGTACGTGCATCTGTATTGACTTATATTGTCTGTCTGTCTGTATGTATGTATGTACGTATATATGTATGTATGTATTTGTGTGTGTGTGTATGTATTTATGTATGTGTACGTGTGTACGTGTATGCATATGCGTTTCTGCCTTTCTGTCTCGATGTGAACAAATATTACACTTCACATAAACAGCAAGGCGTAAAACACTTAAAGCAAAAAAAGCTATACTAAAACGACCAAGCTCTAGTTTCACACATTTTCTTCCTTAAATTGATGTATTCTTGAGATCTTTAATTTTGCTTGATTGTCATTAATCACGTTTATTTTGAAAGGCTTGCATTAGGGGTTAAAATAAAGTTATAATATCTTGAATATTCTCAACAAGAGTCTGCATTTATCATTCATACACAATTCAGGATTTCCCAAATAAATTCCAGGAATAAAAAGCTTCTTAGCGAAATTATTTGTCAACTATGTTGCCTCTGACAAAAGCATCACTATTTTCAACTATTTTTGGCTCTGACAGAATCCTTAGAACTGTCAACTATTTTTCCTCTATTTTTTTCCTCTGACAAAAGCCTCAGCACTGTCAACTATTTTTTTCCCTCCGACAAAAGCCTCAGTATGTTCAAAAGTTCCAGACGCACAATACATTAAAATCTAAACTTGAGGAACGTTTTGAAGAAAGTTAGTGGTGTATCTATATGTGTAAATGATATCATAAAAAAGCAAATTTAAATAAATTATGTTTATCCGAAAATAGATACCCAAACACATTATAGTAGGAATATTAAACCTGTGACCTCGCGAATCCAGCCCTACTAAAAGACAACAATCGTCTTTTCCTGTCTATATCATATATCAAAGGGTAATAACTTTTGCCCATTAGCTCCGCTTCCCACCGCTTAGCGATAGACTAACAAAGACGATCGCATAGCGGGTGGTTGGGAGGGTTTTTAAGTAATGTGATTTGGTAAGTATTTTCGAAGAAACATGATTTACTTAAACATTGCTTTCTCCTTTAAATACGTTTCCCAATCGTATTACGTTAGGAGAATGGGTAATTGGAGGAGTGAATGCTGAGTATCCGACCTCTACTTCGGGTATCTCTAGGGAATAAAGGCTGGATTCCCCATGCGAACGTAAACCCTTTTATATAATTAAAAAAGCACCACGGCCTAAGTTGTTGTGGAATTTAATGCAATTTTTCAGCACAATATCAGCTATAAAGCGGCCGGTTGGAAGGAAAACCCTGGGGAAAGTTCTTCACTATAGAACTATTTATTAAAGCTGCTTTCTCGGTTAATTCTACCCATATCGCATATTTTTGATAGACATTAAAAATATAACTTCCTATCCTGTCTTTGTTTTCTTGTATTACCCAGGCCTCAAACTATAGTTGATGCAAATCTAATGAACTAATTTTTATAATTTATACCATATTAGGGAGAACTCATTCTCAATATGCATTTTACTGTAAAATGTGAGTGCAAGCCTTCCCAAACTTGGCACCATATATATCCATGGTAGTAAAATTTTAAGCCAAGGCAACTGATTTTGAATGAAATTTAAATCAGGTGACTGTGCTTGTCAAGTAATACATCGAATATTATTTCATCATTTAAATCCCTCAACTATACGATCCACATCCACTGTGTGTGTCTGTGTGTGTGATTTAGATTTTTAACGCAGTTATAACACTTTTTCAGTCGTATCGCTACGATGTCTGTAGTTTGGCAATTTATCGTGATGTCTAGCACTGGGACATCATGCCGCAGACATGTAGGATAATGCCCCACCCAGTTACATTATCCTGACATCAGGCCGACTAGTCCTAACACCAATCTGTCCTAGAAACAGTAGGGTTTATCGCTAAAATCTTTAGATTTTGCTTCCTCACTACATATTACTTGACCCCATTGGTCATCATTCTATGTGACTACACTTGTCATCATTTCATCTCCTATAGTATAAAGTCCACAAAAACCTCTATTTTTTCTCTGTTAATTTTCTCTGCGTACATCTATAGAACTACATTACGCAAATTATTATTTCTGTGCAAAACTTGCTGAACAGAAACAGAACGAACTTTCTCAATCGTGTATTCATCAAATTCACCAATTAGATCCGTACACGATTTATCTTGACACTTCTCGATAGGCTGCCTTCATCGTGTCGACTTATTTTGCAATGTCGATCTGACCCTGGTGCATCTTATTCCCAACGAGACTTTCTTCAACACACTTCGAATAGTGGATTCCGAAATATTTAATATAAAAACAATTTCTATGACCTTTTAAATCTACAGTCAGTTGTTATATGACAGAACTCAGTTCAGCGGACATACAACCCATGTTTACTGATAAGTTGTGTACTGTATCGCTCTTGAAACGCATGGAATAATGTTGAAAGTAAACGAGAAAAGAAGTTAAATAGCTACAACACAAAACACATAATGTTACTAACGTTATATGCATTTAATTTATTTGTATTGTGCGTTCGATTTTTGTCCGTAATTTGTTAAGAAATATGTTTACTTGGATTTGGGTTCAGGGCATTGGTTGTTCCCTTGGAGAAACCAAGGTCTATCTGATTTTGTCAGAATGTTTGGTAAAATTTGAGCAAAAGATATTCTAACGACATCGCCGATCGTGAGATCGGAAATAGGGTTATCCATGCAGAGGGTATCAACTAACTGTTCGGTCAAAACTGGAGCTTCATTCTCTATCCTTGCGACGGGTATACGATCGATCGTCTGATCGAGTAGCATATAGGTGGTCTCCCACCCGAGCATTTGACTATCGTTCACGAAACTACGCTTGATGACCACACCCGTACAACCGGTGTCATGCAATACAGCGACCTCTTGCCCGTGTACGGTACCTCTCGCTGTTGGTACACACACTTCAGGGACAAGACACGTACTGAGTGATGAATACCATATTCGACCAGTATAGGACTAGCGGACCCGTTACTTTTACTCTCTGTAACAATGGTTACCTTGTGACCGTTCCTTTTGGGACTCTTTGCATGTACATGACCCCCCATCAGTTACATGCATAACATTGTATATCCTGACGAACTGTTTCCTTGCCGGACCTACTTGTCTCATTTGATTTCACGGACTCTTCACGCGTCTGTCCCCTAGACTGGTTTCCAGACTTATAACCTTTTGAAACCACGTTCTGGGTTCCAAAACGAGCTTCGTCAAAATAATCTGCCTGCTTGTCATGTCTATAAAATTAAAGTTTGAAAAGACTTTTTTTTTTAGAAATGTAGCCAACTTCCTATCATCGGTACCTAACAATTGATCTCTGAATAAGAAATCTGTTAAGCCTTCAAACGTTTTCTGCACTTTCTCACATCAATCAATAGTTGTAAATAATTAGCTTTTCTGAAGATGAACTAGCCAAAGTTTTCTTCCTTCTCGGGTTTGCTTCTCCTGAACTTTTTACGAAAACCCTGCTCAATCAGCTCATACCTTTTCAGAAGTGCTTCAAACGGAGCATTGTAATTAAACACATTGCTCTAGTGAGTCGCGAAAATACACACAGCGCTTTACCTTTTAATAAGAGAGATCAATCGCCTCGTTTCCACTTCTGATTCTCGGCATATCACTCAAACTGATGGAGATAACTATCCATGCTATCTTTTCCATTGTCAAAGTGGAGGGGGTAATTTGGGGCTCGTTAATTTGCTACATTCTTGTTCACTTCTAGGGGTTAGCAACTCCAATCATACTCTCTTCGCTTACATTTCTCTTCTGCTTCTATAATCTCTAATATTGCCCGCTTTTCTAATTTTATTCTCCTTTCATCTGCTTCTTTTTCTTATTCATTTTTTTTCTTTCTAGTTGTTTTGCCATTCCTACCCTTCTTTCCTCGGCTTCCCTTTCTAAAGCCAAACTCTCCTTTTCTGCTCCCCCTTTATTTGGCAATTTTTCCAAGAGAACTAAGGCAACTGTTCTTTCCATGTTATAGTGTGTGTGTGTGTGTGATTTAGATTTTTAACGTAGCTTTAACAATTTTCCAGTCATATCGCTACGATGTCTGCCGTGTGGCAGCTTAAAGTGATGTCTAGCACTGGGGCATCATGCGGCAGACATTTAGCATGATGTCCCACCCAGTCACATTATCCTGACACCAGGCCGACCAGTCCTAACACTAACCTCTTAATGCTGAGCGCCAAGCGAGGCAGCTGTTAGTACCTTTTTTGTATGACTCGGCCGGGGTTCTAACCCACGATCCCCCGCATCCGAGCGGACGCTGTAACCACTAGGCCACCTGAGCGATCCCATGTTATAGATGGTGACTTTCCGGACAAGTTAGTCATCAGGTAGGTGCGTATTTTTTCTTCTTTTCTGTGTATAGGGTCCATACATATACATGTTCATTTTGTTTCGGTTGCCTTGACAACAAAGACAAAGCTGATAATTGCAGTTTTACCTGCGTTAAGGCTCATTAAATACAAATTTGTTTAGATTAGTTGACCTTATCAACTAACAATCATGTCGTCACTTAGCTGATTTGGGTATAGGACTGGGATATGAGGGAGAAACTGAGACAAAAAAGTTAAGGACGAGCAAGCCCGGGAGAGGGATGAAAGGGCAAGGGAAAGGGAAGAAGAAAAGGAAAAGTTGGTATTAGAAAGACAGACTGAAGAAGAAAGGGAAAGAATCAGAAAAGGAAACGTTGACATTAGATAGGGAGTCAGAAAAGGAAAAATTGGCGCTAGAAAGGGAAATAGAAAACGAAAAAAGATTCATTTCACTAACATCTACCAAACAACAAGCAAAATATCTTTATTAAATATAAGCCATCGTCGACTGAATTGAAACACTCTTTAAATGATAACAATTTCATATCACTAGATTTTATTCCTGATACCTGATTTCCTAAATTGTTTTAATACAATTAAGTATTTTTAAAATACACATCAACAAATCTGGCTGTAATTTCTGTAATGATTCGCTTTATATCTATTTATAGTAGACTTTGATCTAGCACATACCAATTTAATCCTGTTGCCATCGGATATATTATTTCTGTATTCATGAAATAACGTTTACTGTCATAACAATCCCCTTTTACCCATGGATTCATTTACACAAATATTAAAGTCATAACTAGTTATATTATCACGCTCCTTGCGCTTCAGTAATGGTAAAAGTACACCAACAACGATATTATTAAAACTATTAATACAGCTATTAACGTCATTACATTGTTGTAGTACTTCGTACATGGTCCTGCACAAAGGTAAATTCCGCAAGAAAATCACAAAATATTTAGTTCAAGAACATAAAAATCTTTTGGATAATAAAACATACTGTCAACTAAACTTGATCATCTATGACTTACAAATGCACGCCAGCGCACACCTTCATTGTATGAACGTGTTCCAGCCTACACCTTTATCACGTCCATCCATTATATGAATGTGTTCCAGCCTACATCTTCATCGCGTACATCCACTGTATGAACGTGTTCCAGCCTACATCTTATCGCGTCCATCCATTACATTAAAACCTGCCCGTTTGCATATATCTAACAAAAGGAACGTTATTATTCAGTAATCTTCTGAATATCTATTTTGTATCGGTATATAATTATCTGGTAACAGAGTCCTAGGTAGAGTGTCATCATCCAAGATCAGCGTTAATCGAGTTACGATCGTTAAAATCCTCTACACAGTAGATAATAACTATCATACCATTTCAAATATGAATATACGAGCCCGTACAAATAGTCTTTTCAATCGCTGATGACTGCTTCCTAGCAAAACGTAGCCAAGACCAATAGACTAATTATCCTATGGCACGACGTAGTCAAGACCAATAAACTAATTATCCTATGGCACGACGTAGCCAAGACCAATAAACTAATTATCCTATGGCACGACGTAGCCAAGACCAATAAACTAATTATCCTATGGCACGACGTAGCCAAGACCAATAAACTAATTATCCTATGGCACAACGTAGCCAAGACCAATAAACTAATTATCCTATGGCACGACGTAGCCAAGACCAATAAACTAATTATCCTATGGCACAACGTAGCCAAGACCAATACACTAATTATCCTATGGCACGACGTAGCCAAGACCAAAAGACTAATTATCCGATGGCACGACGTAGCCAAGACCAATAAACTAATTATCCTATGGCACGACGTAGCCAAGACCAATAAACTAATTATTCTATGGCACGACGTAGCCAAGACCAATAAACAAATTATGGTATGGCACGACGTAGCCAAGACCAATAGACTAATTATCCTATGGCACAACGTAGCCAAGACCAATAAACAAATTATCCTATGGCACAACGTAGCCAAGACCAATAAACTAATTATCCTATGGCACGACGTAGCCAAGACCAATAGACTAATTATCCTATGGCACGACGTAGCCAAGACCAATAGACTAATTATCCGATGGCACGACATAGCCAAGACCAATAGACTAATTATCCTATGGCACGACGTAGCCAAGACCAATAAACTAATTATCCTATGGCACGACGTAGCCAAGACCAATAGACTAATTATCGTATGGCACGACGTAGCCAAGACCAATAAACAAATTATCGTATGGCACGACGTAGCCAAGACCAATAAACAAATTATCCTATGGCACAACGTAGCCAAGACCAATAAACGAATTATCCTATGGCACAACGTAGCCAAGACCAATAAACAAATTATCCTATGGCACGACGTAGCCAAGACCAATAGACTAATTATCCTATGGTACGACGTAGCCAAGACCAATAAACTAATTATCCTATGGCACGACGTAGCCAAGACCAATAAACTAATTATCCTATGGCACAACGTAGCCAAGACCAATAAACAAATTATCCTATGGCACGACGTAGCCAAGACCAATAAACAAATTATCCTATGGCACGACGTAGCCAAGACCAATAAAGAAATTATCCTATGGCACAACGTAGCCAAGACCAGTAAAGAAATTATCCTATGGCACGACGTAGCCAAGATCAATAAAGAAATTATCCTATGGCACGACGTAGCCAAGACCAATAAAGAAATTATCCTATGGCACAACGTAGCCAAGACCAATAAAGAAATTATCCTATGGCACGACGTAGCCAAGACCAATAAACAAATTATCCTATGGCACGACGTAGCCAAGACCAATAGACAAATTATCCTATGGCACGACGTAGCCAAGACCAATAAACAAATTATCCTATGGCACGACGTAGCCAAGACCAATAAAGAAATTATCCTATGGCACGACGTAGCCAAGACCAATAAACAAATTATCCTATGGCACAACGTAGCCAAGACCAATAAACTAATTATCCTATGGCACGACGTAGCCAAGACCAATAGACTAATTATCCTATGGCACGACGTAGCCAAGACCAATAAACAAATTATCCTATGGCACGACGTAGCCAAGACCAATAAACTAATTATCCTATGGCACAACGTAGCCAAGACCAATAAACAAATTATCCTATGGCACAACGTAACCAAGACCAATAAACAAATTATCCTATGGCACGACGTAGCCAAGACCAATAAACTAATTATCCTATGGCACAACGTAGCCAAGACCAATAAACAAATTATCCTATGGCACGACGTAGCCAAGACCAATAAACAAATTATCCTATGGCACGACGTAGCCAAGACCAATAAAAAAATTATCCTATGGCACAACGTAGCCAAGACCAATAAAGAAATTATCCTATGGCACGACGTAGCCAAGACCAATAAACAAATTATCCTATGGCACGACGTAGCCAAGACCAATAAACTAATTATCCTATGGCACAACGTAGCCAAGACCAATAAACAAATTATCCTATGGCACGACGTAGCCAAGACCAATAAACTAATTATCCTATGGCACGACGTAGCCAAGACCAATAGACTAATTATCCTATGGCACGACGTAGCCAAGACCAATAAACAAATTATCCTATGGCACGACGTAGCCAAGACCAATAAACAAATTATCCTATGGCACAACGTAGCCAAGACCAATAAACAAATTATCCTATGACACAACGTAGCCAAGACCAATAAACAAATTATCCTATGGCACGACGTAGCCAAGACCAATAAACAAATTATCCTATGGCACAACGTAGCCAAGACCAATAAACTAATTATCCTATGGCACGACGTAGCCAAGACCAATAAACTAATTATCCTATGGCACGACGTAGCCAAGACCAATAAACAAATTATCCTATGGCACAACGTAGCCAAGACCAATAAACAAATTATCCTATGGCACGACGTAGCCAAGACCAATAAACAAATTATCCTATGGCACAACGTAGCCAAGACCAATAAACAAATTATCCTATGGCACGACGTAGCCAAGACCAATAAACTAATTATCCTATGGCACGACGTAGCCAAGACCAATAGACTAATTATCCTATGGCACGACGTAGCCAAGACCAATAAACAAATTATCCTATGGCACGACGTAGCCAAGACCAATAAACAAATTATCCTATGGCACAACGTAGCCAAGACCAATAAACAAATTATCCTATGACACAACGTAGCCAAGACCAATAAACAAATTATCCTATGGCACGACGTAGCCAAGACCAATAAACTAATTATCCTATGGCACAACGTAGCCAAGACCAATAAACTAATTATCCTATGGCACGACGTAGCCAAGACCAATAAACTAATTATCCTATGGCACGACGTAGCCAAGACCAATAAACAAATTATCCTATGGCACAACGTAGCCAAGACCAATAAACAAATTATCCTATGGCACGACGTAGCCAAGACCAATAAACAAATTATCCTATGGCACAACGTAGCCAAGACCAATAAACAAATTATCCTATGGCACGACGTAGCCAAGACCAATAAACTAATTATCCTATGGCACGACGTAGCCAAGACCAATAGACTAATTATCCTATGGCACGACGTAGCCAAGACCAATAAACAAATTATCCTATGGCACGACGTAGCCAAGACCAATAAACAAATTATCCTATGGCACAACGTAGCCAAGACCAATAAACAAATTATCCTATGACACAACGTAGCCAAGACCAATAAACAAATTATCCTATGGCACGACGTAGCCAAGACCAATAAACTAATTATCCTATGGCACAACGTAGCCAAGACCAATAAACTAATTATCCTATGGCACGACGTAGCCAAGACCAATAAACTAATTATCCTATGGCACGACGTAGCCAAGACCAATAAACAAATTATCCTATGGCACGACGTAGCCAAGACCAATAAACAAATTATCCTATGGCACAACGTAGACAAGACCAATAAACTAATTATCCTATGGCACGACGTAGCCAAGACCAATAAACTAATTATCCTATGGCACAACGTAGCCAAGACCAATAAACAAATTATCCTGTGGCACGACGTAGCCAAGACCAATAAACAAATTATCCTATGGCACGACGTAGCCAAGACCAATAAAGAAATTATCCTATGGCACAACGTAGCCAAGACCAATAAACTAATTACCTTCTGCCATGAATGTTTATCACAATGACCTCAACCTTGCGATGAAATACGAAGGTATGATAAGAAACATGAAAATTGCGTATGTACAAAACAATGATGCCTGAATTATATTTGCGAACATTGTTTATATTTATCTTCTGTGCACAACAAAATGTTCAAAGTTGTTATACATGAAAATCAGAAAATTCATCACTCCATGTTTCAGTGAAGAGTAAAATGTAATATGTTTTTGAATATTTGTCAAATTCAATACTTTTCTGTTTATTTGTCATTTTTGTAATTAAAACTTGTACCTTTTGTGTGGTAAATCACATTAACACTTTCTCTCTGTAACAGCAACGTCTAAACTGGCACAGCAATGCAATTCCCCGTGCTCATGGATATGTGGATTTACGCCACAGCATAAACACATTTATAACATCAATATATATCTACAATATACGTGCGTGTGTCTGTGTGTATGTGTGTTTGTGTGTGCGTGTGTCATAAATGGGGATAAAGTGCAATATAATTCTTTGCAGGGGCGCTGGGGTCGAAGTAATTTGTTTTGATTGGTCAATAAATTAGTGATGAGTCAACAAATCTTTCAGAATAAACCTTCTGCCTATGCTTCATCTTCATCCTACGCTGTTAACTAGTCAGCCTCAAGTTTAATCCAGTTATTTGAAGTTTTTGAATTGTAAGTTTGGCGGTGTGTATTAACTTTCTGGGAAAAAAAATTCGTGTTTCTTTTCAGCGGCAACCAATCAGGGCCTGTGACTTTCTTTTGTATCCCGCTGAACGTGTGTCGTCGTCATCTTGAATTTTTTCCATCTTAGTTTAAGGCGACCATGCATGTCAGAGTTTTGATTATTAGGCATTCCTTCATTCGACGTCATTTTCAACAAAATGCAAGCGACGCACAGGTGGATGGGGATTTTAATTTATCACCAAATGATCTCTACATGTGGGTGCCAGAGTGGATGACATATGCGGGTCGTGTGGGTGTCAGAATGGATGACATACGCGGGTTTTGTTGGTGCCAGAATGGAAGACATTGAATACAAGTGTGTCTTGGTCGTTCTGGATAGTGGTCATTCAGATTGGCACTAATGACCTGTGTGATGCTTCACTCTAAGCTCGGATTGTGTAGAGGAAAATACTGCAGTTGGTTCCGAAACTTCGGAATAGCTTTGCACCGTCCGCCCGAAGAGTGTGTTATGATCCTTCTCTAGTCATTCGTAAGTGTTTTTATCAAAGTTCACTTAAATAGGCGGGAATGTCTTAAATACTCTAATAGAGTGCCTGGTTTTCTTGTCAGTCAGAAAATGAGTCTCACCACTGATAATAATTGGTTCAATGACGATACGTTTGCAATGCCTAGCCTTCTCTATTATTCATGCAGTAAAATAGTTATAAATTTCATGATCTTGTTCTCTTGCTTATCCACAGCAGAACACTGACTTTATACATCAGCATTACATTTGCTTTCTGAGTTGAAAATGGCAGGAAAACGGGTTAGTAGCCCTGTTTTACCCCAGCAGAATCCGGGGTTTTGCAGCTACTTGTTGGTCTACACATTGCTTTATTGCAGAACACTATTCTTCAGTTTGCACAGTTATCTTAAGTGTATTGTTGCTGTTGCGTTCGATTCCATAATGTCCTCGATCCCATAATGTCATCGACACACACACACACACACACACACATATATATATGTATATATATGTCTATACCTTTCGACTGTGTAATTTGTCCACAACGTGTCTAGCTATAACACAGAAACAGGTTATTTTATAAATACGTTTGCTGTTCTAGACATTTCATATGTTATAAAAGGTATTCCTTTTACCTCGTCTCCTCAGGTTTGTTGGGTACTTTCTAAGCTTCTTCTCCATGACTGCGGATGGAGAGAACTTCCCATTCGGATTATAGCGAATCATTTTTATGGCTTGATTTTCTGCCCCATCTGTGTGACGTGATAAAACATAGGATGTTTACAATGTTTAGAATATGATTTAATCTGGGATAATTACTCCACATCAAGTGTTCATACTTCGTGCAATTTGTTTTATTCATTGCTCTTTTGGCATTATAATTAATGCCCTTAAACAACATTTTTTTCTTCATTATTGTTATGTATCAAAACTACCTGTACCATGGATCTGAGCCCCCATTTCATGTGGAGGGGTTGTCGATCCACTGCTTTACACAAAATAATGTTTGATAGGTTACACAGAGCAATCCTCGGTTCCTCTGAAGGTTTAAGGTGCTTAGGTTGTTCTGCCTATCTATCTAGATCTACTGTCACACTCGAATTTTAAACAATTGCTGGTGTACGGACAAGATAATAGGAAATATCGTAGCAAAATGATAGAAGAGGAATAATAGGAAAGGTAGAAATAAATGAAAGACTGCCTACGTTTCGTTCCTTCATACTCAGACCAACCCGACTACAACGGCGGCGAAGAGATAAATATACATCAACCAGCATAACCCTACGAATCACTCTCTAGGTCTTACGTGTAGCTGACGATTGCATTGGAGTGAATATGGGAAGCTTAAGCAACTGTGGCCGGTAATATGGTTCATGTCACTATGGTAATACGGTTCATGTCACTATGGCAATATGGTCCATGTCACTATGGTAATATGGTCCATGTCACTTTTGTGCACGGAAAGAAGCTGATGTTAGAAGATGTTTTTGCTGCGGACATTTGTCGGATCTTCATGGAGTGATTTGCCCTGGTTCGGCTGGATGCTAGGGTCAGATATTTGTCTGCGGATATGTCCACTAGGGTGTTGGATTTCTTTAAGAGAATGGTTAACTGGGCCTTGGCTAGAATAGACTCCTGCAATTCTTTAAGAGAATGATTAGCTGGGCCTTGGCTAGCATATACTCTAGCGATTCTTTAAGATAGTGGTTAGCTGGGCCTTGGCTAGCATAGACTCTAGCGATTCAAACTGGATATGATTCAGCATAGCACTGACACTGGTAATGTTTATATATCTGTTTGTAGCACATCTAACAGTCCTCCTCTGAACCATCTCTATCTTGTTTTCTATTGGCTCTTGGTTACGCAGGCTTCATATGGTCAAGTATTACTCAAGGCCAGGTTTCACAAGATAGAATCATGCCGGGCTTTCAACTTTCTCGTTGTTTATTAGAAGTCTGCAGCGTAACCAGGTTCGATGTTGTCGCTTTTCACCATTTTGTCTAAGTGGCGTTTCCAAAAGAGGTCAATATAGAATTGCACCTTAAGATACTTTGTTGCATACTCAGTGGCTAGCTTGCACCCCTTAAGGGTGTAGTTGGAGATTTTTTGCCTGTAAACTCTATGGATGCTATATTCTTCTGGGTGAAAGGACATATCCCAAGTTCTTTCACAGAGCGCCAGTCGGCTCATGTCTTCTTGTAGTATGTTGATACATTTTGGGGCGTTGATTTCCCGTTAGACTAAACAGTCGTCTGCAAGTAGCCCTGTGTTGATTTGACTCTTGATGGTGGATTCCTGATGAGCACTAAAATGAAGATGGAACAGAAAACACTCCTTTGATACATTCTGCTAGGTTTGACGTTGCTCCATCAACGGTGACCCTCCCTCTGGGAATATATGTCAGAAAATCTCCGGTCCACTTCTGAACATTACCCCTGATACCGCAATAAAGGAATCTTGTATGGGGGGGGGGGACACAGTCGAAACAGTCAACACCGACAAGGTTGTACTGCTTTCATTGCCTTAAGATTTTGCAAGCTGATCCAAGGGATTAACAGTAGTGTTCAGTGACGAGTCTTTTATGGAAAACATGGTCGAAAGTGTTACTAAAGTTAAGGACCGCCAGGTCGTATTGATTTCCTCTGTCTAAATATTTGGCAAGCTCATTAACATGGGTTAAAAGTTGTTTTACAGCTTCGTCTGACACTGAAACCATACTGACAGTCTGACACTGAAACCATGCTGACAGTCTGACACTGAAACCATGCTGACAGTCTGTTTGGATGATGAATGGATCCAGCATGGAATTATTAATCTGTTTTAGGGATCAATTGTTTCAACATCTTCATTGTGCGGGTAGGATCTCATAAGTGGCTTTATACTGCAGTATAAATATATGTATTACATCGATATACATATGCAGTATACGGTATAGGGTTCTTATATGGGGAAATATGGTAATATAATTCTTTACCGGTGACAGAGCGCTGCGTCCGAGTAATTTGCTTCGACTGTTTAATTAATCAGTGACGAGTCAACTATTTTCTTATATTAGATGAAGTTACTTTGCTCCAGACACGCTGTCCATTAGTCAGCTCCAAGTTTAAAACAGTTCATTAATTTTTTTCACCGAGTTACAGCTGACTGGTTATGTGTTCTATTTTTCGTGCTTCGTGAAATCCTGTCCGAGCTTAGCGATTGACTAGCGTGTCATCGATATGGGACTGAAGACAGTGACCGTCTCTTAGTAAGATTTGCTGTGTGAGACACGTGGTCACTACCAAGATGCTGATCTGGTTATTCGGAATAATTCTGTTTTCGTCCTGCATGATGCATTACTGCTTGCTGTCGTGACAAATTGAATTTGATGTCATTCGGAACTTTTTAGGAGAATTGGATTTGAATACGGATCATTCCATATTCATGATTGAGAGCGAAGTAGAAGATAGAGCCACTATGTTCTCGATGTTCACTTTTAGAGGTGAATTGAAAACGGCAAGTTGAAACAGTACAATTATTATCAACAATGCCTGCTCTGTTGTTTTCAATGCTACTTCTACAACGTACTATGAATGTCGGGATCAGTATCACGCTTGTTCAGAATTTATTTGGTAGTGATAAATTTTAATATTTCTACAGCCGTTTACATTTTTGATGTAGGTAAAATCCTGAAGTCAATCAAATTCCGTACTAACTGCGGACATCGTAGCGATATGACTGAAACTTGTTAAAGCTACGTTAAAAATCATAATCACACACACATACCGCTGAAGTAGCTGATGCACAATTTCAGATTTCCACACTTACTTTGTAGATGCCGCGAGTTGTACTATCTATTAGCAAAACAATAGAACTTGAGGCAATGCTTACAACGTACACACAAATGATACATTTTCAGCAAAATAAAATATACCAAACAGCAGTTAATAACACAACTGATTATACATGGAGGATTACAACCTCTCGTAGCCAACAATTGCCAAGACAATTGTTTGTTGTGTTTTAACTACGAGCACGACGTGGTAGTCAACACCAAAATAATGCAGTATTTGATAACGCTAATGTTATACGAATATTTACCAGATTCAACTCAAAACAGTATCCCAAACAAGCAATCGAATGTAAGTTTACAAATGACGTAACAACAAACGTTACACGGCCATATATGTACCTGATGGAAAGAATGCAAAAGTATCAGGACGCGGATAGCGTAAGTCAAATCGTTTTTGAAAAATTTCGAATGCTGTATCCGATATTTATTTCGATGCAAGCAAGCACAGCGAAAGAGCTATTGGATCAACTTCAGATATTGAGGTAACTCGGACACTTAGCGCTGCTTCAGCTTCTGCGTTAAATATGTATGCGCTTGTTGTTAGTGATAGATTTATTACAATTGACGCGACAAAGAGCAAAATGACTCTGCAAGTAAAATATTGTATAACAAACATGCATAATAATGACGACAAAATATACTGTAACAAAATATACTTGACGCAAGGACAAATTAAAAATTTGGTGACATCAATCACAAAACGACGTGCAGTTTCACTTAAAATAGATCATAGTCATAGAAAGACTAACTCGAAAACTGGTACACAAATGAAATTAATGTTAACTGTCACATTATAAGTAAGGAACAATAGCGAGATTGCAACATGTACATGCTAGACCCTGAGGCTAATTATTCGCTTCATAAATGTTGCGAGTGTGAGCCGACATCAAAAAGACGGGGGGGGGGGGGAGGGAGCCAGTTGTATATAACATGGCCATAGGAACTTGTTGCTAGCGCCTTATTCTGCTGAGTGCGATTCACAGGTAAGGTGCATGAATTGCCGGTGTTGGCTTAAAGGAATATCAAGTGGGGGTCGTAAATCCACCCTTGACAGACTGCCGGGGAGGGGGTAATGTCTCTTAATTATGTAGACCATGGGTGAATCGACATCCACTCGGAAATGAGCAAGGCGTAGCCACCATTTGAATCGCAAGTTTAAATCTAGTGTCTTGAAACTAAACGTCAGTAGTCGCTAAACCATCTTGCGGGATTTACACAAGGAAGCTACTCCGAATTCATTCGAAGTTGGCGGGAAACATTGTTATTCTGGGAATTACAAAGGAGTTTCGGAAAGGTCAGTGACTTATTTGATCGATTGTCGCAATCTATTACGGCAAGGTAATTGTACTTTAATTATGTGCAGTATGTATACTTCATTACTAGAATCGTTAGTATGTAGAATTACCATTTGTTTGTAGGATTTGATTCATTTGTAGCATTTGATTTACATGCATATTTTGAGATATGAGTAATGTTTATGTAAAGAATTAATATTGTAATTCGCTATTTGGTTAATTCTTAGTAACCTCGTGCATTTATTCGTGTGATATTCTAGATTTGTCAATGTTGAATTGAATTATAATTTTGTATAATGGTTGCAGTGTGCAACATTAGTTAATAGGGGTATTTGACTATTTGTGTATACTTTGCAGGAATATAATGTGTAAGGATATATCAGCCCTTGGATATGTATATATCTGTGTACACTTTGTAGAAGTGTGATGTACAGAAATGCGTCTGATTAAGTAATAATAAGATTAAGAATCTATATATAACGATGTGATGAAATCTATTGATATATGCATGATAAGCAGTTGATACCGTGTATACCATACCAGAAAGTGTGGGTATTTCGATGTGGACGAATGCGTGACCAAAGAAAGTAATGGCTTATCTGATGATAGATTTTTGTTTAGTGTGAGGCTAGATAGCTATAGGAATATGCTAATGTCCTTGTGTGTGTTCGGACAGGAACCTTTTAGGGACCGGAGGAACTGTAGGAGACAGAGAAGGGAAATACCTTGGTACAGTTGGTCCCGAATCTCTGGAAGACAAGAAAAGGAGAGAACGGAAGTGGAAGGTTGAAGGACGTGGTTGTTGGACTGAAGGGGTACTGGGTACCAGTCAAGAAATACTACAGATGAGTAGAAACACAGGACAGGAGGAAAATCTATCACACTAAGTCAGATGATGAAATAGGTCGTCACTTGGTCGAGTGAAAGACGAGTGATATGGTTTTGAATATTGAATTTTATTTGAGAAAGGACTTTCTGTAATTGAATGGCATTAAATTTGTTGTTTATTTGAATTTCACCTTTTGTGTATTCAGTAATTTAACTGTCGGCATCGTTGACTGAGGGCGCGGAGCTTTGCATCTCTATCACTACTTCAATTTCTAACAAAAACGAGCCCGGGTGGGTCTTTTGTAATAATTAAAGATAATACTAAGACCCCTTTACAGTAAAACAACAATAACCAACTTCGATAAAGGAAAACAGTTTGTCTTGAATCGTTCAGTGTCAAAAGTAATAGCAATGGCAAAACATGGGGGATTCTTTGGACCAGCATTATCAGTTACACCCAAACTATTTTACCAAAACTATTACCAGTACTAGGAACGTTAGGCATAGCAGCAGTATCAGAGGCAATATCAGGAGCAACTACAAAAAAGCGGTATCTGGCAATGGAATCACTGTTGGCGGTATCAAACAAATTGTGTAAACTTTTGTGTGCCACACACAATTTTGTGTGTGGATAATAAATAAATTGCCAAACGAGAAGCCACATGCAAAGCGTTCTCTAGAAGAAAAAAAAGGCAGCAACAAGGCGTTCGAAAAAAAGACAAACTCGAAGCGTTCGCGCAAAACATAAGGTGGATTCATCGCACCACTGCTGGCGGGAATAGCTGGCAGTCTGCTGCCAAATCTGCTGAGAATTGGTGGTAGTGGACTACTGTTTCCGGGAACAAGGAGATGAAATCTTTAGTGACGGAGTCACTGGCGTTAAGTAACTTTGATATACTTAACAAATTTAAAATAATTAAAGAAAATTCGTGGAGTTTATTCCAGGTATGAACTTGGAAACAATCGAGGTGGCTCATGTGTAATTAATATTCAAGATTTTAATGACGGATCTGGAACGCATTGGATGGCAATTTACAATAATAATTACTTTGACTCATTTGATCTTCCACCGTGAGATGTCATCAGGAAATATATTAAGAAAAAATCACAAAAAATTATTCTTCAAATCAACTGCAACCAGTTGAAACATCTGCTTGCGGTTATTATTGTGTTGTGTTTGGATTTCGTAAAGTTTATTTTACAGTTTTACAAGTTTCCGAGTAAAAACAATGATAATATAGCGATAAATTTTGTGTAGCAAATGTAAATATAAAAAATGACACAGTCTACATACTGCCTAAAATGTAAGACGAAAACGTCAAACTACCAATTATGAAATAATAAAAACTAAAAACAACAGGAGAATGATAAACAAACAGTATTAGTGCTGTTTGTGGTTAAAAGAAAAGCGCGTTCCTAACATCGAAAACTGGAGGATGCTGTGATTGAATATTTTTTTCGATGATTAAAATAATACATTTATAAAAGAATACTTTATTAATTCTCTTTTATGTGAGGAAAAATATAAAAAAATGAAAGAACGTAATTGCGATGCAGTTGATAAAGATCATTTTATCGAGCAAGATAAAGTTATTACCTACTGCACGAGCTGCGGTAGAAGAGATTTAATCGGAGCAGGCAAATTAATTGGCAAATTACCAAAATGACTCGTTTCTAGTTGGACATTACCAGGACATAAACGTACTGGTCCGTATAATCCGCTGGATCAACAACTCGATGAAAATGAAAATCCGCTTCCGGGATAAAAACCTTATAATCAAGTTGATTCAACAGCAATGCGACATGACATTTGCGATCAAGGCGTTAAAAACGTCAAGAATGGCAACAATGACGTTGTCAAGGTTGACAAAAAAAAGCATGACTGTGATAAGACAATGTTAAACGAACTTCACATAAAACCGACAAATCTTCGAGAACGATTCGATTAAAGAAAACTTGTTCAGGGATTAATTGTTTCAAAATCTACACTTGGACTAAGTAGAGACTCACTCGGAGAGTCTCCTCAAATTCAACATACAACTGAACTACATCGGCCTGAACTACACTGGCTGCTAAATCAGTTGATTAACGAAGATGATAATATATTTAGACGTTTAAAAAGACAATACCAATGATAAAACGTACATCTCAACAAGAATATGATTATAAAGAAGCAATATTTTGTCATATATGTGAAAAAGTTTCATGAATAAAAAGGTTCATGATCATTGTCATTTGACAGGACAATATCGTGATATATGCAATATAAAGTGTCATGCTCCGAACTTTATTCCTGTCATTTTACATCATTTTCGTGGCTATGACAGTCACATTATTATTGAAGCTTTTGGAGACCCTGAAATAATATTTCGCTTAAAACTCGATAATGCAATCAAGTGTATCCCAAAAATATTGAAAAGTATGTGTCTGTTACTTTGGGTAAATTGCGTTACAGTTTATGGCAGCATCGTTAGATGAGCTTGTATAATAATTCTAATCTAATTATTGAGTTATATTGAGTTCTATAACTTGCAAGATTGTTTCGGCAGCGCCAGCTGCGCTAAATCAAGTTTGTTAACAGAAAAGGAATAATTTCTTACGAATATCTCGACGATTGGGATATAGTTAATGAAACTGCTTTGCCTGACAAAGATAAATTTAATTCACAGCTAAAAAATTAAAACATAACTGATGATAAATATAATTATGCTAAACAATTTGGAGAAAACAATTCTTGTAAAACATTTGGTGATTATCACGATTTATATTGAAAACTGATGTATTATTACCTGCTGATGTATCTGAGAGTTATAACAGTTACGGATTAGATCCATGCTGATATCACCCTGCACTGGGTTTATCATGGGACGCTCTGCTAAAGTTTAGTAAAGTAGAGCTAGAATTATTGACAGATGTTGATATGTTCAATTATATTGAGAGAGGGATTCGAGGTGGTATTAGCGTGATAACAAAAAATAATAAGTATATGAAAGAATATAATCCCAATCTTATGTCAAAATATATTATTTATCTCGATAAAAATAATTTGCATGGTTATGCAATGTCAGAGCCAATGCCAACTTAAGGACTTCCTTTGATCAAACCTGATCAATTTTTATTGGAAACAGAAAAAAGTTACCAGAAGACGTTTCACATTTTGTTGAAGTTGATCTCAATTTTCCTTATTAGTTACACGATTTAAATAACGATTATCCGTTTTGTGCTGAATCAGTTATAATCAACTATAGTTTATTATCTGAGGAACAAAAAGCAATGGTATCATCAAAACAAATTTCTATGGTAAATAAACTAGTACCAAATTTGCTTAACAAGCGAAATTATCTTTTGCATTATAAAGTTCTTAAACAAGCAATATATGCTGGTCTTGTCCTGAGAAAAGTTAATCGTATGCTAAAATTTAATCAGTCACCGTGGATGAGAGATTATATTAACTCAAATACTTCGAGAAGAGCTGTAATAAAAACTGATTTTCTAAATATAAAAAATACTTCTTTAAGCTCATGAATGACTCTGTCTTTGGAGAAACAATGGAAAAAATAGAAAGCGGGTAAATATTGAGCTAGTTAATGAAATCAACCGCAGAAACAAACTTGTGTGAAGTGATCATTTTGTCAGCATGAAAATATTTAATGAAAATCTTGTCGCGATACAGCGAAGAAAGACAAATTTAAAACTAAATAAGTCGATTTATGTTGGAGGTGCTGTGTTAGATTTATCAAAATTGTTCATGTACGATTTTCATTATAATTTTGCTAAAAATCAATGGCTGTCAAGTAGACTACTATATACTGATACGGACTCGCTTGTTTATGAAATAGAGTGTGATGATATATACCAGATATTTATAATAACCGACATGTGTTTGATATTCCAGATTATCCGCGCGATAGTAAATTTCATGATGACATAAACAAAAAGATTATTGGCAAGTTTAAGGATGAGATGAATTCGCTCATTATAAAATATTTTATCGGACTGCGCAGCAAAATGTATTCTGTACTGTTGGACAATAACAAAGCAACAAAAAAAGCAAAAGGTTTGCCTCGTAAATTTGTTTAAAAAAATTATCGGTTTCGACGATTTCAAATATGCGCTTGACGGAGGAGTTAGCTTTATAAGCGCAATGGCTATTCGAACAAATCATCATAAACTTGAAACAGATGTTATAACAAAGCGTGGCTTGAGTAAATTTGATGTTACACGTTTTTGTGAAAATGGAATAGATACGTTTGCCTTTGGTCATTATCAAACAAACGCAAAGCAGAATGCAAAGCAATCTGCGCGAAAGTTTGATGATAAACATATACTTGACATTATCTTTTCAGACTAGTTTATAACAAATTTATTTAAATAAATTTTATCTAAACTTTATAAATAATCTTTAAAAATTTAGTTGTATCAGATGGAAGCAGCATTAGAATTAAACGATTAACAATCAACGGTCAACCGTTAACAGTTGAAATAAATAATGAGGTTTCAGGTATTTGTTTTGGAAAATTTGATAAACTAAAACTTTCGCTCATAAAATCAGACGACAGTAAATATTTTAATTATATTGAGCAATCGGGTGACGAGTTAATGTCACGATATAATAACTTTCATGATCCTTTCAGCCAACGAAAATATACTAAACTCTCTATTGATCTTGATAAGTCAAAAGTAATAGCTGTAGGTAGCAGGTGTCCCCTCGGTAAAACAGCAATCAAAGATTTATTTGAATGTCATCGTAAGGTTAGTGGACGATAAAAGTTTTGTTTATATCATCGCGATAATGAGATACTTCTTATATCTACAGTTGAAATTTTGATTGTTGGTGAATAAGTATTATAGCAACAGTAGGTGAAAAACAGAATTTCTGGATCAGGGCTACTAATCATCAAATCAAATACAAAAATCACTTTTGTATCATGTTTAAGAAAAAATAATATCTTGACGTTTTTGACTCAAATATATAATCTAAAAATAGGACATTTCTCATTTTAAAAACATATTTGAGATATAAACTTGAACGATATGATGTTTCTAGTTTATGGACGGCGAAAAAAGTGATTTTTGTATTTGATTTGATGATGACAAGTGCCCCCTGAGCCAGAAATATTTTTTTTCACCTACTACTGTATTCCCAGCAAAAGTTTTCCACTTCGTAATTCTAGTCACCGCCTTCTATCACTTTGGAGGCTTTTGTAAGTGTAATGTTAAATCATTCATGTGGAAGAGCGCAACATTAAAGTGGATAATGATATATTAGGATCTGTTCAAGTCCATCAACATAAACAATATTGCTTCAATATGATATATATAATGCATTTATTGCCTACATAGGATGTAATTCATTCATAAAATATAGAATTTACGTTTTACAAAATTGACTTTTAGCTTTTGTTGCCCTGAACTTAACTGCTTATGGACAGACTCAGTAATGCCAAGTCTGAAAATTTCAAATCATAGTTCTGGTTTAGATTGCAACGGCTTCTCTTCATAGATATGAATGTTTTGGGAGTTGTATGGCAGCTGTAACAACAAAGACAAGCAAATGTGCAGAAAACCATGCAAATCTGATCAAAGAAACAAAGGCCACAGAGACATTAATAATTAAATTAAATGGAAAGATATAAATGTCTGTCATAATGTCAGTCTTCGTATGTATTTGTGTGTCTTTGCATATATTTGCTTGTATGTGTTAGTGAGCGTGTGTCTTTGTGCGTCTTTGAACGCAGAAAGTCCTGCAAATGTGAACGAAGACACACAAAATCCAGTACGACAAACATAATCATTGCAAAACAGTAAAAAAATTATTAACTTGAATGAGTGTTTGTGTGTCAATTTGTCTGTCTTTGTATATCTTTGTGTATATTTACATATTTTGGTGCTTCGTTGTTTGTTTATGCATGTATGTATGGTTCTTTGTAATTCTTTGCGTGTCCTTGTACATATCTTTGTGTATCTTTGTACCCTTTTACATGTCTTAACAGTGTTTAGTAAGACCCGTTTATCGTTACTGTGCAGATATTGTAGATCAATTGGCATTATACTCTGAAACTTTGCATCCCCTCCGATGCTAAACAATAAGTAAAAGGATTTCCATAAGGAAGTTAGTGAACATGGAATGAGTTCTGTAATGATGAGTCAGATTACATCACATACGATGAACTTTCTTCTGTCTTTTTTTACGTTAAATCAGAAAAATCAGATGGAGTAGATAATACAAATTATGAACATCTTTAGAACGGGAAAAATACACTAAGATCCGTATTGGTTACTCCTTACAACTGGACGTTGAAATGTGTATATATTCATGATCAATTTAAAGAAGGTCTGATAGCAACAGGAGGGAATAAAGCAAAATGTGATGATAATAATTATCGGGAAATAACGCTTCTTCTAGTTATTTGTAAGGTTTATAAAAAGATTTTTATTAAATAGGATACATAGTGATCTTAAGAATTCCGAATCTCCAATTTTTACTGGGCGTGTAGCTTTCAATAGGGTCAGGGTATGACCTCATTACTAGTGTATGAGTTAGCTTGTTACGCTAATTAAAGCCAAAGCAAGCTTTATACAGCTTTTTAAGACAAAGAGAAAATTTTTGATAACGTATAACACGATGGTTTATTTTACAAATTAAATCATACTGGTATAAAATCCAGAATATTGGAAGTGATTGTCAGCTTATGCTCAAATATCTTTAGCAGAGTTGTTCTGTCTTAAAGAGTTTCTCGAATATTTCCTGTTTTGAACGGAAAACACAAAGGAGAAATTTTATCTCCGTGGCTTTACAATGTGTTTACAAATGAATTTCTTGATGTATTATCAACGTATAAGAATGGTTATTATTTTTTTTGGATAACCTTGCCCGTGTCCTACTGTAACAGACCATATGCTTCGTTTTAATCTTTCGTAGTCAGGCTTGGATCAGTTACATGTAACGACTACTCCATAAAGTGGGAATTTGGATATAATTCCAAGAGAACTAACACTGTAGTGTTCAACTAAAACTCCTCTGACTAGAAAAAACAATCAACAATGGTTCTTGGGTGTTGAGAGTGTTCGAGAAACAGTCATATTGACATTTAGGTATCAATGTTAAGTATAGCAGAATAGACACCAAACTTATAGAGACCAAAATATAAACTTTTAAGTATGCTATTCAGGTTCATTAATATTGGAGTAAATAAGAATGGATGTAATCCGCTCACATTTAAGATTTTGTATGAAGCTATTTTGCAATACCGCGAGCGTTGAATTGTTGTAAAGACTGGTTTAACCCTAACCCTCACAATATGGAAAAGCCATCGATTTTGCTCTGAGAATATACCATGTATCCCTACGTAGAAATTTGGCATTTTACCATTTCAAACTTACATTGATATAAAAAAGCTAATTCTTTTGAGCAACTGTACAGGCTGTAAGCAGTCTATTTTGCAAAACAATTATATTTACTCTGTCGTTTTAGCTATCAGATATTTAAATTGTAAGTTAAAAAAACTGGCTTCATTCCAGAAATGTACTAACTACTTGAACGACGTAAACAAATCGCACATTCTACAAGGTTGATTTCCGACTGATAACGCTAAAAGGCAAAGTATTGTTAAATCCCAAGTCCGTTTCTTACACCAAAATGATTTGAAATGTAAACTTTATGAAGATATTCGGGTGTTACTGCGTAATGGCAGTTTGATTCCCTCAATAACAAGGGAAGTAAGAAAAGAATTTCCAGGATCTCTCGAGTCATGTCGGCTCGTTGTCAATGTTGTCACCAATTTTTTTTTTTTTTTTTTTTATCTCTGGAGAAATCTGCATGTATTCGTTGTCAAGCCGTCTGCCCTTAGTGGTTGATTATTTTCCAGCCATATGAAGTTTTCTTATACAAGACCTTGAAATGTCTTGTTGTGATATTATTGATCAATCTGAGGTGCATATTTTCATGTACTTAGCTTCAATATCCAATACTGATTTGGTGAATACTCTCTCATGAATGATGACCTGTGAGTCATAATTCTTTTAAGCAGTGAACAACGGATTTATTTCCATCTCAAATGTATTTTAACTGTTGCTTACATGAGGATAAAACATACAACGAATGTTTGACTGTGACGATACTGAGAATAAACGTATTCCTATTTATATTGTGTCATCTACTCTATAATTTAGTTTATTAGCACCATATATTCTGTGTTGTTAATCAATGATAATATTTATATTATTCCAATCTTTTTATATGAAGGAAGCAACATCTGCATTTCACAATAAATTTTGTAATAAGTATTATTTATTTACCTCGAAATCTACCTTGCAACAGCGACAGCTGTGTTCACGTAACGGTAATCCCACTGTTACAATGTGTATGGGAAAATGTTGAAACGAACTATAACATAAAGATACACCCAGTTAATTGTCATTAGTCCTCGTGACGAATGTTCACGGTATAATCATTTATTTATTTCTGATTATTTGATGTATTCAAGGTACTACTGACTCTACTCTTAGTAATATATTAATATGTTTCCATGCAACTTGAAACTTTTCAAGCTAGGTTCTACCCAATTTCGAAACGTGTATGCTAGTTTGTAATTCACTGTAACCCTGTTACTCCATTTGCTATGCTAATGTTACGCTTTGTCTTGTAAATGAATTTCTTGATGTATTGACTAACAATTTTGTCCGGTGAAAAAAATTGCTATTAGATTGTCAATCTCAGTCGTGAAAAATACCATGGAAGAATCTTCGCAAGTTCTTCAAAATCACTGATCGGTGTAAAATCACAGCAGATTTTCTTCAAAAGCATGAAAAATGCACAACGGTAATTATTGTAACAATTGTGGTTAAAGACACAAATTATCAACAATTAGGCAACAATTACACATTACTGATGATGCATATTTTCCATTTCCTTGTCTAAATTAAATATTTTTAATAAAATATGTTTTATTATCATCAAACTTTCACTCACTTCAGATAGAGCTAATCCCAAATTTAGTGACAAAGAGCAAGTTGGTAATGTCGCTGTATATATTAAAACATTTAACAATGACTTGAAAATGAAGCATTCACTAAGATTTCGTTCGTATTCTTGATTTCCTTTTCAATCACCATTTCCATCATTTTCAAAATAATTTTCCCCGATGATTTTCCAATCTTTTGTTCTGAAAATGTGCTGTTAGTGCAGAGTCCGAGTGGTTTTACCTTTCCAGAATAGGGTCTAAGTTTTGTACAGGTGGTCTGCTTAGCAATAAAACTAACACGTGTATGCGAGTGTACGGTATTCTGTTGTATTTCTTTTTTAAATTTACCCTCTTTTATCAGAATCAAGCAGTTTCTTTTAGTGGCGAATTTAAAGGAACGAAATACGTAAGTATTATCTCCCCCCAATACTGCTTACGCAGCTTTGTAAAGTATAAAATAATATGAAAAATATTGTTTGCATATATCATATACAAAGCGGGTTTTGTACTTTAAAAGAAAATACTTTTGCGTGATTAAAAGTTTCAAATGGAATGTTGGAATACAGGTACAACAACTTTACATCTCTATATTTTTTAATGAATCCACTAAAACATAATGGTCAGCATGTATCACGGGAAATAATTTCATTACGCTGTAAAACCACTTTTTATCTTTAATCTACATTGCTACAAATTTTATTTATTTTACTGCTTTAAATGTGAAAAGGTGTCCATTTACTTTTCAACGTTTATAAAAACAGTACAAATCTATCTATTGTAAGATTATAGTGTGTGAAGAGACTTCTGAAGGAAAAAGTGCAAGGATTTTTCTCTCAATATTTTGGGGTTCTTTTTTCCTCAAAACGAACGAGTTATTGTTATTTTATTTTCATGTTTTATTTCATTTCAGATAAAAGGATTGGAAGCATAAAATGAAGCGTTTTCAAAATGCGTTTCCTCATACCACAGACCAAGGCATGATTGCTAACGTTCATCTGTCAATAAATAAAGGATATTACACGAGTGCTAATAATGCATCTGTCAATTAGTAGATGATATTGCATGAGTGCTAATGTGCATTTGTCAATAAATAAAGGGTATCTGTCAGTAAATAGATGGTTTTACATGAGTGCTAATGTGCATTTGTCAATAAATAGAGGGTATCTGTCAGTAAATAGATGGTTTTACATGAGTGCTAATGTGCATTTGTCAATAAATAGAGGGTATCTGTCAGCAAATAGATGGTTTTATATGAGTGCTAATGTGCATTTGTCAATAAATAGAGGGTATCTGTCAGTAAATAGATGGTTTTGCATGAGTGCTAATGTGCATTTGTCAATAAATAGAGGGTATCTGTCAGTAAATAGATGGTTTTACATGAGTGCTAATGTGCATTTGTCAATAAATAGAGGGTATCTGTCAGTAAATAGATGGTTTTGCATGAGTGCTAATGTGCATTTGTCAATAAATAGAGGGTATCTGTCAGTAAATAGATGGTTTTACATGAGTGCTAATGTGCATTTGTCAATAAATAGAGGGTATCTGTCAGTAAATAGATGGTTTTACATGAGTGCTAATGTGTATTTGTCAATAAATAGAGGGTATCTGTCAGTAAATAGATGGTTTTACATGAGTGCTAATGTTCATATTTTAGTAAATTGAGGATATTACATAAGTGCTCATGTTCATCTGTCAATAAACACAGGGTATGAACTATGTACTCATTATAAATAAAATTTAAGAAACTCCTACAGAAATATAAATCTTAAAATCTGATATGGGTATATATTTACCTAAATAACACAGTAGCCATGTGACCATGTAATTAATTTGAAGATCTTGAGTTTTGGGTATGGTTCACTGAGTAGTTGATTGATTCGTGTTGAAAAGAATGTCGTTCCCAGTCAATTGACCAGTCGTAAATTCTTCATGCTTGGTCTCACTCAGATCAAACTACGGCATGGTAGTCGACAACCACTCTACACTATCTGGACTCAGTTACGGTATGGTAGTCGACAATCACTCTACACTATCTGGACTCAACTACGGTATGGTAGTCGACAACCACTCTACACTATCTGGACTCAACTACGGCATGGTAGTCGACAACCACTCTACACTATCTGGACTCAACTACGGCATGGTAGTCGACAAACACTCTACACTATCTGGACTCAGCTCTCTTTCCTACGATTCATTTGAAATTTTCAACAATACAAAACCATCCATCGCAAACGCCAGAGAGGAAGTACTTTTAGTAAAATTGAATATGTACATTCTGTGAAGATTTCTTGAGCTGGAGATAATGAGGTCAAATTTTTCCGACAGAATATTTCGTGGTCACTGCAAGTCTCTTGAAATGCAAAGAACACACATCTCTTGCAAGCATCGATTAGAAAATCATAGTTTTGGGCGCTACATTACTGACACATGTCTTTTGGATGCTAGATTACTGATGCATGTTTTTGGGTGCTACGTTACTGATACATGTTTTTGGGTGGTACATTACTTATACATGTTTTGGGTGGTACATTACTGATACATGTTTTGGGGTGATACATTGCTGATACATGTTCTTGGGTGATACATTACTGATACATGTTTTAGGATTATACAATACTGATGCATGTTTTAGGTGATACGTCACTGATACATGTTCTCAAGTACTAAGATTTACTGTCCGAATTATGATGTGGTCAACACTCATTTGAGAATAATGACCGTATTTGGCTAGCTCTTCTTAGCAACGATCTAATTGTATGTATTTCCATACTTTCTCAATGTTCGACTGCACACAGGGCCGATAAATTAATTGTTAAATTATTTATATGTTTTCGATCCTTCATTCTGCTTTATTAAATATTCGCTTTCTTATGTTTAATGTTTACTTGCTTATGTTAAAAGCCATGTGTTATGTACATGGCATTAACGGTTTCTTTTATTTCATGATTTGTTGATCTGTTGTTATACACCAAACATTTAAATGAATTTAAAACAATACTGAATTAAGTCAAAATGTGTGTTTCAATAGTATTTTTAGTACACTATCTCTGTTGTTTTGAATGGAACATCCGTACGTACAACTAGATGATAATTTTCATGGTCAATTCTGCCGTTCATCCCTTATGTATGTTATTGAAATCTGTATTTCCCTGTTTAAACCTATTTCATTCTTCTCCTTCTCCTTTTTCTTCTTCTTCTTCTTCTTCTTCTCGGAAGGAATAGTTATTAAATTCTGTCAAGACCCATCACTGTACATTTATTTAATCATTAAGGAAACCCATAAAAATGCCTAAAAACAAACTCCTAACAACAAAAGTAGGCTTCAAGTACAACATGAATCTTGTCAAATATAGTGACCAAGCTTACATGTAACCCATACAGTATGCCTTTTGCACTTTACGACAAAAGGTCACGTGTTTAGGACAGTCTCTTAGTAAAATATAGTGATAAAATCGACAAACGGTTACGTGTTTGGGACAGTCTCTTAGTCAAATATAGTGATAAATTCGACAAACGGTTACGTGTTTGGGACAGTCTCTTAGTGATAAAATCGTATATGTAGCGATGATAACTCTCAACAAAATTATAACCATGTATGAAAATAACGGATAAATCGGGTATTGATGAGTGTTGGTTGGAAACCGAAATTAAGTGAACTTAGAAATTTGGGCGCAGTGTCAATTACCGAGCTAGACTGCAAGCTTGTCACGACTAAACTCTCTCTTTTTAATGCAGAAATGAACAATATAAAGAACCAAAATCCATACAAGTAAATTCGTAATCATTAAATTATTGTGTTTAAAGATGTTAAGCACTGAAATCTGTCGATGTGACCGCTCCGTAATATTTTTTACAGTCCCTTTATCCACAACAATGTTACTTGTATTAATCAAAAGTACTGTTAACGAAAATACAAATCTCTTCATTTTCGTTTGAAAAGAATGATTACAAAAAAGAACTAAATACGTAGTTTGAAGTTTTATTGGAACAAGATAAATTTGTATAAATTCGCTGTCGTGAAATTATTGTAAATTTTGGAGCTTCTTTTTATGAATGTAGTAATTCAGCCGCCCAAAGTAGAGGGGAAACTCATGCAAATCGGACTATTTTGCTTTCAAATATATATATAATGAAAAGATAATTTAAGTTTTTGAATAGATAGGGAAATATTGCACTCGTGAACTGAAAAGATTTTGTGTTATCACTCGTGAATTCACTCACAAGTGACAACTGGCTGTATGTATGTATGTACGTTTTGTTTTCGGGGTTAGCCTGCGGGGTTCTGGAAACCTTCGAACGTTCCCCCGATCCGGCCGTGGTAGCTGTGTCGCTTAAACATGATGTGATAGGTTAAGCATATTGTCAGTTAACCCTTGAGTCGCTTTGGTCACTTACGGAGAATTGCAAGGTCTTTTGTGTTATTCGGCCTTATTTCAGGCAAAGAATTTCATAGATTCATGGTTACGACCACCTGAACTTACTTGCAAGAGATTTTTATCTGACCTGATATTTATAACAATTTTACCGTAACATTTTTTCCGATATGACATATACAGCAGTATAAAAAAATGTCCACAGAAGCAGATTGAGACATTGAAATAGCAATGACACAGTGAGTCTTTAATGAAGAGAAAAATTGATGTACTGATGTGTTATCTTGCCGTGTCATCTGCAATATACGAAGAACGTAATGTTATAACGTCAAGTAAAATTCAGTTAGAGGATGATCTAAAGTGCCGTGATTTAATATATTGTTACGCCATGATAACTATGCAGTGACGGCATATTACGCAGCAAAAAAACCACGTGATTCATGTGTGTGTGCTTGAGGACACATAATAAGTAGACAATTTACTGGCTCTTTCCAAGAAATGCATTTGCACAAGATCTCACTATCCGGGTAGTAATATGATGATTAATCACATGTTTCCCTTGAGAGTGGTTTCTGATTGGATGGAACAATGTCACATGATATGTGATATTTATGTCACATGCTTATGCTCTAATTTAATTTTAAGTGACATCATAGCATTAATTTCGTAATATCATACAGTTGAAATGGATTTTTGTACTATTATAAAGCAAATTAAATTGCTTTGTGTTAATTTTTAATAAGTCATATAATAAAAAAGATATAAATGTTTGTTTCTTCAGTATCAGCTTTTATGAGCTTGTAAAGCTATCATATTGACATCCACTTGGAGTGGGTCAGTATTACATCTACTAGTTCATAAAATTTCATATCCAACTCAACAAAGGTCTGTAATTAAATATTATAGCAAATCAGATGATCAATTCTCTCCATAAAAATAGCTACTCTCATAAGAATCAGTTCCTAAGGAACGTTTTATAAAACCGAAATTTATTTGACCAGTTAATTGTCATCCTCAACGCTTCTTCAATAATTGGATACTAACACTGCTGAACACTTGAACTGCGTCAATTTATGTTGCATGCTGCTGTTTACATCTCGTCATTTAGCATCGTTTTAGTGTTGGGAAAGCCCATCTATACTTAGAACTGAGGTAAATTCTATTCTAAGGTCGGGTACAACGGCAAGTAATATACAAAGATTTTGTGGGGTTTTCCAGGATTAATTGGGGCAGGACGGATGACATTTTTTTTGTCGAATATAATGTCATCAAACAATATGCCATTCACTGGTGACATTCATTTAAATTTGCCAATATGATACTGTGCACTAAATTATCAGTCACATCTGGGAATTTCCCATCACAATGTATTCCGGAGAGTTATCGTCACAACTCTGGTTTCCGATTTACATTTCCCAATGTCTCTGTCTGTCTCTCTCTTTCTCTCTCTCTCTCTCTCTCTCTCACACACACACACACACACACACACACACACACACCTCTCTCTCTCTCTCTCTCTCTCTCTCTCTCACACACACACACACAAACACAAACACACACAATAAGTAGACAATTTACTGGTTCTTCCCAAGAAATGCATTTGCATAAGATCTCACCATCCGGGTAGTAATATGATAATTAATTACATGTTTCTTTTGAGAGATGGTTTCTGATGGGGATGGAACAATGTTATATGACATGTGATATTTCTATATGTCACATGATCATGCTGTCATTTAATTTTACGTGACATGATAACATTAAGTTTTCATTATCATGCAGCTCACATGCCATTTATTTGACCAATTAATTGGCATTCTCAACGATTCTTCAATAATTTGATGCTAACACTGCTGAACACTTGAACTGCGTCAATTTCTGCTGCCATGCTGCTGTTTACATCTCGTTATTTAGCATCGTTTTAGTGTTGGGAAAGCCCATCTATACATAGAGTTGAGGTAAATTCTATTCTAAGGTCGGGTACAATGGCAAGTATTATACAAAGATTTGTGGGGTTTTCCAGGATTAATTGGGGCAGGACGGATGACATTTTTTGTCGAAAATAATGTCATCAAAAAATATGCCATTCACTGGTGGTATTCATTTAAATTTGCCAATATGATACTGTGCACTAAATTATCAGTCACATCTGGGAATTTCCCATCACAATGTATTCCGGAGAGTTATCGTCACAACTCTGGTTTCCGATTTACATTTCCCAATGTCTCTGTCTGTCTCTCTCTTTGTCTCTCTCTCTCTCTCTCTCTCTCTCTCACACACACATCTCTCTCTCTCTCTCTCTCTCACACACACACACACCTCTCTCTCTCTCTCTCTCTCACACACACACACACACAAACACAAACACACACAATAAGTAGACAATTTACTGGTTCTTCCCAAGAAATGCATTTGCATAAGATCTCACCATCCGGGTAGTAATATGATAATTAATTACATGTTTCCTTTGAGAGATGGTTTCTGATGGGATGGAACAATGTCATATGACATGTGATATTTCTATATGTCACATGATCATGCTGTCATTTAATTTTACGTGACATGATAACATTAAGTTTTCATTGTCATGCAGCTCACATGCCATTTATTTGACCAATTAATTGGCATTCTCAACGATTCTTCAATAATATGATGCTAACACTGCTGAACACTTGAACTGCGTCAATTTCTGCTGCCATGCTGCTGTTTACATCTCGTTATTTAGCATCTTTTAGTGTTGGGAAAGCCCATCTATACATAGAGTTGAGGTAAATTCTATTCTAAGGTCGGGTACAATGGCAAGTATTATACAAAGATTTGTGGGGTTTTCCAGGATTAATTGGGGCAGGACGGATGACATTTTTTGTCGAAAATAATGTCATCAAAAAATATGCCATTCACTGGTGGTATTCATTTAAATTTGCCAATATGATACTGTGCACTAAATTATCAGTCACATCTGGGAATTTCCCATCACAATGTATTCCGGAGAGTTATCGTCACAACTCTGGTTTCCGATTTACATCTCTCTCTCTCTCGCTCTCTCTCTCACACACACACACACACACACACACACGAGCGTGCGCGAGCCAAAAAGTGAAAATAGAATAAATTAGAATGTTGGTCAATTGTTAGTACATGACTCCTTTGAGAAATTATTTTTGATTGCTCGAAATGACGGCATATGATTAACGATAAGTTCTTATATTGTACTGTCGTGACTTCATAATGTATTGTTCAACCACATGCTGCTGCAATGGCATCGTCACTGAAACAATATAATTTTTAAATATATTTTGCATTGTACCATGGACATACAACAAGTATAAACCTTTTGTTTGCTGAACTGTATATAAAACTTTATATTCAGTCAACCAAGGTGAATCAATGTATAGTATTGTATCCAAAGGATGTTCGATTTGTTGTTGGGGCATCCTGATGTATGTGTGTTTCATCTAAGATAATAAATGTTTTACGCATATTTGGTAACTGACTTGACCATGTTACACTTCTTTCTTTAGAAAGATAGAAACAAGTAATGCGTTTCTGTACAGATTCTGGCAGATATGTCCTTTTGGAATAAAGCGAATGTGTGTGTAGGGGCATAGGTGCATGTTTGTTGTACCTGAATATATACATTCCACACTTAGGGTAGATTTCACTTGAAGATTGATAATCAACACATATTGTGTAACCGCCCAAAGCGGAATATAAAAGTAACTGAGGAGCACAAAGTTTGAAATTTTCAACTTAATACATATATCGTGCTTTTAACATAATAACTTAGGATTATCATAAAATTTACAATCGACGCTTTTAGGTTGAATTTATGAATGTATAAAAATAGTTAATTTGACAAATAATTTGTAATAATAAGCACCACCATCATGTCTTTATTATCACGTGAACTCCATTTACTTGAATACAGCTAATTTCCCTTGAAGCCCTCTACTACGTAAAAATTTTACAAAGTAGAAGTCCTCATATACAGCCAAAATGCGTGCTCCCATTCTTTTTTGTCTCTCTTTCTTTTTCTCTATCTCAATATATATATATATATATATATATATATATATATATATATATATATATATATATATATATATATATATATATAATCAATCCCTGACACACGTGATCCCTTGCTGGATCTAGTGCACTTGAAAGGATTGTTATTCGCCATATGATTTGTATTCTTTATATATATGTGTGTGTGTGTGTGTGTGTGTGTGTGTGTGTGTGTGTGTTGCTAAGTACATTAGGAAAGCAGAAGGGTTTAACTACATGTATAAATTGCTATTCCATCCATTTATAACTCTTATGGAATAGCAGATGTGGTGGGGCTTATTTAATTTCGTTCCGCAAACCTGAAATATATATTATTTCTCAAATATTTTTTTAAAAACTTGAAAAATAGATTTATTCAATTTTCAGGAGTGAGTACATTTTTGGGTCATGCTTAGTTGAATACATAGAAAATATTTGCTTGAAACGAGTGAATAATGGATATATTTCATCGAGTGGATGAAAATACTAGAGTTTATCACCCACGAGATGAAATGTATCCGTTATTCACTCGTTTCAAGCAAATATTCTTTTTATTTTATGCTCACATAAGTTGGCTACCTAAAGTTTGTGACACAGTGAATTAGCAGATTTCTTAGGATAATGTCAGCTGTTTACCGTACATGTTCTGCTGTGCTATGTGTACCTGCGCAAAAAAATAGTTCCACATCAGATTGATAAAAATTAACTGATATTTCCAGAATAACAAACTACGAGTTTCAAGGATAACAGACAGGGATTATTAATAATGACAATGACAAGAGGTAAGTATGTTCTGACCCCAAAAAGTAGTTCCTGTAGTGAACAAATATTGTTAATTTTTACAATACTCAGATTTATTTCAACGAAGTAAACGCTATAACCTCTAGGCCACCAGAAGCTGGTTACATATATTGATATTACAGCGGGTAGGTTACATAGGTTGGTTTTCTACCAATCCCTCGGTTTTATTAATATACGTAGAAAACTGAGTCAAAATGTAATATTTTCATTCTATCTTGCGTTACAATTTCAAAGAAGAAATGAGTCTATTCATATACCGCTCCGGTGGCCTAGTGATTAGAGCGTCCGCCTCGGATGCGGGAAGTCGTGGGTTCGATCCCCGGTCGAGTCCTACCAAAGACTTACAAAAATGGTATTAACAGCTGCCTCGCTTGGCGCTCAGCATTAATAAGTTAGTGCTCTGACTGGTCATCCTGGTGTCAGAATAATGTGACTGGGTGGGACATCATGCTACATGTCTGATGCATGATGCCCCAGTGCTAGACATTATTCTGACACCAGGATGACCAGTCAGAACACTAACTATAAACTGTCACACTGCAGACATCGTAGCGATATGACTGAAAAATTGTTAAAACTACGTTAAAAATTCAAATCACACACACACACACACGCTCAAATCACACGGTATATTCATAAAACTTAATGTTTAATACGTCAGTGGAAAATATCAAAGACAAAAATAAAACTGAAAGTTATTTATAGGATGTCTCCGTAGCCTAATGGGTACAGTAAGTTGTCTCCATATCTCGTAGATTCCCTACTAAATCCTTTGATGTAGACTGTTACGTAATGCACACAAAAGTAATGTACATATAATCAACAGGAATATTTAAAATTCTACATGAAATCTCTTTTTACCTTAATGTACAACAGTTTAAATATAACTTGGTTAAACCAGAAGTGACGTGGCCGGTACTAAGTGAGGAGATGACCGAAATGACGTGGCCGGTACTAAGTGAGGATATGACCGAAATGACATGGCCGGTACTAAGTGAGGATATGACCAAAATGACGTGGCCGGTACTAAGTGAGATATATGACTGAAATGACGTGGCCGGTACTAAGTGAGATATATGACCGAAATGACGTGGCCGGTACTAAGTGATTATATGACCAAAACGACATGGCCGGTACTAAGTAAGGATATGACCGAAATAACGTGGCCGATACTAAGTAAGGATATGACCGAAATGACGTGGCCGGTACTAAGTGAGATATATGACCGAAATAACGTGCCCGGTACTAAGTAAGGATATGACCGAAATGACGTGGCCGGTACTAAGTGAGGATATGACCGAAATGATATGGCCGGTACTAAGTGAGGATATGACAAAAATGACGTGGCCGGTACTAAGTGAGATATATGACCGAAATAACGTGCCCGGTACTAAGTAAGGATATGACCGAAATGACGTGGTCGGTACTAAGTGAGATATATGACCGAAATGACGTGGCCAATACTAAGTAAGGATATGACCGAAATGACGTGGCCTATACTAAGTGAGGATATGACCGAAATGATATGGCCGGTACTAAGTGAGGATATGACAAAAATGACGTGGCCGGTACTAAGTGAGATATATGACCGAAATGACGTGGCCAATACTAAGTAAGGATATGACCGAAATGACGTGGCCGGTACTAAGTGAGGATATGACCGAAATGATATGGCCGGTACTAAGTGAGGATATGACAAAAATGACGTGGCCGGTACTAAGTGAGATATATGACCGAAATAGCGTGCCCGGTACTAAGTAAGGATATGACCGAAATGACGTGGCCGGTACTAAGTGAGGATATGACCGAAATGATATGGCCGGTACTAAGTGAGGATATGACAAAAATGACGTGGCCGGTACTAAGTGAGATATATGACCGAAATAACGTGCCCGGTACTAAGTAAGGATATGACCGAAATGACGTGGCCGGTACTAAGTGAGGATATGACCGAAATGACGTGGCCGGTACTAAGTGAGATATATGACCGAAATAACGTGGCCAATACTAAGTAAGGATATGAGCGAAATGACGTGGCCGGCACTTTCAGGACAGTCTGATCATTTAGATCACGTGAATTGTTATTACAAAATGCGAGCTTTCAGAATTAAGTCTGTTGTAATAATTGCCATGTAGGCTACAGTTTGTGTAAATGTGCATTTAATATTTAATCCCGTCATACAAGTTTCACCTTTCCATAGTTTTCTTTTAGACTACAAGAGCTTGCCCATAATCCCCTCATACAAAGTTCACCTTTGCATAGTTTTCCTTATTATACTAGTTTTTACCCTTAATCCCATCGTACAAGGTTCACCTTTGCATCGTTTTCTTAAGACTACAAGAGCGTACCCTTGAGCAAATTGCTGGTTCACTGGAACCAAAATCTATTACGTGAACATTTACGTAAGACCTGCCGTCATGGATAGTTTAAATTTGTTCTTGTAAGCAATTGCAATACAACCAGTTGTCATGGTAATGGTAATGATTAAGACAGTCAAAATCAGCTGTAACACATTTTAAGGGTTACTGAATAATGCAAACTTGCTTCATATAATGGGTGGGTTAGGCATAGACAGATATCACGTACAGAAAGTATTAAAGTGGGAAATGCAATAATATTTACCAGCTAAAAATGGATTTTAGGGTATAAGAGCTAATTAGGCTGTTTGATATCTCAGTTAATTTTCTATCTCCATCTCCAGATTACGACGGCATGAAAGTAGAACAGTTAATTAGCTTTGTCCTGAAAGCTATAATTCTAAGATTATAGCTTCCCCACCCCACCCCCTACCCCAACAACAAACGGCGGCAAATCACAGAAACAAGCGAAGGAAATGCGCCATAAAGAATTTGATGAAAAAGGCAAAGCTTGTGATTCCTCACATTATTGAGCATATGCATTTCTCGATAGACCAAACACAGTTCTTCCCGCTTGAAATTGCAACTTGACTAATTTGGGATTTTCTTCAGTCGTGCGGACATAACTGACGACGTAAGCATATTCAAGTAAAGACAGAATGTTAGTGAATTATATTCCTCTAAGAGTTTTATAGTGGATTTGCATTCAAGTGTTTCAAATGTCTTGATCATTTTTGAAGCACATGAAAACAAGTGATCAGTATGTTGTGCCCAATTGCCTAAAGTACTAAAGTAACTCCAAGGTGTTTATGATTGTCAACGAATGGTTAGGGCTCAGTTTTAAATTTCAGTTTAAGAAAGATGCGTTCGAATTTACGTGAAACTAGCGGTGCTTCAATTTTTTTTCAGGCTTAAAGTCGACCAGTCATTATCAACGGTATTTTTGTACACGGGAATTACTTTTACTCTTTTCCATAATGTCGGATATGATTCTGTCTCTAACGACATGTTGTTAAGAACATTTTATTGTGCGAACAAGGTATTATGCAGTCGGTTTGTTTTCAGCATCGGAAAAGCCAATAACTTCTTGACGCTTCCAGCTTGTTCGACTCAGTGTACCAACGTACCAACACTTATCCACGCATTGTACCAACCTACTAATACTTATCCATTGTTTTCACAGTTACAGTCCGAAACGGAATTCACTCTTAAACTAATTTGATATAAGCAAAGGTAACATTTCGACGTCGACGTCCAGTGAACCAGCAACTGGCCAATCTATACGTGAAATAAAAGCATTAGAGTTTTCATAGTCAGTCTTTTTATATCACCATTCGTCTCTTTCTTTTTTTGTTGTTGCAGGAAACATGTTTTTAGTTCAGCCGTGTAAGGATGAAGGCGGCATTGTGATCACTTATTGTCTCCTCAGCTGAACTCACTCCAGAGTGTAAGGCCTCAGTAGTTCGAGAAAATATGAACGATCAAGTCAAATTGATAACTGATTATACACTCTGGTCGACTCAGGTATGATGTCATGCAAGTCGTTAGAATAATGACATATCTGAGGTTTTATATGCAGCGTTGAAAACGTCCTCATTAAAATCGCACAAGATTATAATATTATCAGAAATGTTTGACGCTTACACGGTGCTGACGTTTAGTAATTCCGAGCATAGTAATGGTGGGCGGTAAATTACAGCTAAAAGATATTTCAAACCTTTAGCAAATATTTGTACTTGCGTATCCTTTGAGATCATGCACAAATAGGACGATGACTTAAAAAAAAACTAACAACAACAAAAGAAAGCCATTATTTCAACTATAAACCATTATACCACCTCCATGGCTACTTCTATCGCACCAGTTGGGTTTATTATTGCCTTCACTCCTGAAAAGTGATCAGCATTGTTACCTTGGTGTGTCTCGGATCAATTGTGTCAAATCAGCAAAGTTAGTCAAATTATAGCCTAATGTTCTGTCTCTTACGTCAAACTGAACAAATGATAAAATGCCGTCATTAGCCTATCTCAGTGAGCTATCGGACTATAGAGTCTGACCTAAACGTTGGTCCAGAATTCAACTCGGTGTCCCCTGATATGATAACACGAAATATAAATTCGGCCTTGATATGCGAATAATCTTTCCCTATTTTTGGCAAAATCACCTGATAGTGAACATACTGGTATATGAAAACATGCAGAAGGTAGGAGGAAAGTACAATGAACATATGCCTAACCGCATCCTTGCCAAAAACAATTTGAGTGAACAGAAGCAAAAAGAAAGCAGTATATAACAGTTAAACTATTGGATTTGAATACATTGTTCCTGTACCATGATCAAGATTGTTATATCAAGTTGCCTACACGATTAAGCGCATCTCTCACCATAGTACAATATCAGGTTCTACGTTTAACACTTACCACTGACAGTCAGGAGTAAAATCAAATAGCGACCTATACGATTATTTCGTGCCCACCTCTCACGATGGTACAATGCGAGGTTCCGCATGTGACGTAAATGACACAGAATGCCGATATTGACGGAAAACTGACTGCGAATGGTTGAAGCGCAAAAGATGACGTCATAGAGACAGACCCGAGCAATTGGATTGTAATTTTAACGTATTGCATATGGACTAAACATGATGCAAGGATAGATTGTGCATACACATGTGTCTTACGTGCAAACATCCCGATACACATGTGTCTTACGTGCAAACATCCCGATACACATGTGTCTTACGTGCAAACATCCCGATACAACGTAATGGGTGCTGTTGTACTGGTCTTTTTCCTAGTCAATACAGTCTCATGGTTGGGAGTCCTAGTTCATGCAAGTCTGTAACCCGCTGGCTATCAAAGTTTCCGTATAGAAAGTTCAGCTGTGTTTTGTACTGTTAATAGTGATAAAAATTCAGAACACGTGAGACTTAAATTATCAACTGAAGTATTCTTTTATTTTACTTTCACTTAAGTGGCACTGCATGAATTTCTGAAAATATTATTCTGCTGGATTTGATAGCTTCCGACATTGCCAATATGTCCTTTTTACTACCCTTCCAAACTATTCTATATATGATCGATATTCTAAACATGCATTACATTTCTTCTTGACTTTTTGTACATCAAATGATTTTTCTTGCAATCATGCGAATTATTATTGTACCTGTATGACGTGTTTCCGTTAGCGTGTGAGAAGACATATCCTACAAAGCAAAAATGTGGTTAAAGAAATTAAAATCGTTAATGACATGAAAATTAAGAACTGATCAGGTTACACACACGCACACACACACACACACACAGATATATATATATATATGTATATATATATATATATATATATATATATATATATATATATATATATATATATATATATATATATATATATATATATTAATAAACTGACTTCGAACAGTGTAAAGCTAGTATCTAGCTAGTTTCATTCTATGAAGGTTGATCCTTTTGTGTAGTTTTTCAGTTTCTCCGACAAACTGAATGCTACAGATCTTACATCTCTCATCTGACTGGATGGCATATAAGCTTTACAGGAGCCCAGTCGCAGAACACTTATCCTCCCATAACCACACTTTCAGTGATATAACACTCATGGCAATTACTCACAGCCCCAAATGGAGTTACGAAACCAGGAAAGAAAAGGAATCTTACTAGATACGCCGGTTTAGAACATTGAAACCAAGCGGTTTAAACCAAGAAGACTAGAAAAAGACGGCCATTCACAAATAAATTACCTTTATGCAGCCGGCATATTCTCTTTTCAATAATTCTCTAAATTTGATTATTAGTCACCCAACAAACTATAATTACTACTATAACAATCAAATATCCGGGATATAATTTGCGCGTTCATAAATTTACATAAAATAACAGATGTCGTTATGGCTCATCGATTTCTAGGTCAATATAACATATTTTTCAGCATCCGCAACAAGTCATAGTCATGTAAACGTTTATAAAGACAAAGGTTTGTCTGTTTCATTTATTTGTCTTGTCTATGTTTTGTATTTGCACTTGGAAAAGACTCATTAAGAGTCGAAAACGCTTTGGCTAGCTAGATACTAGTTTTGCACTGTTCGTAGTTAGTTTATTTATTACATTTATCTTAATCAATCACTGACAAGCGTGATCCCTTGCTGGATCCAGTGCTCTTGAAAGGACTGTTATTCGCCATATGATTTGTATTTTATATATATATATATATATATATATATATATATATATATATATATATATATATATATATATAGATAGATAGATAGATAGATAGATACGTAAGCCATGGGCGTGTGTTGTGTATCAAAAAGATATGAGAAGGTCAAAACAGTATCATCATGCCGAGGTTAGTGTCCACCATATCAATATATTTAAATGAAATGAATATCCTATCAACCTATGAAGGGAAAATTAGCAACAGGGTTGTGCGCCGCATTCCTATTCAATCTTTCATTACAATAGTGAAAATGCTGTTGCTTCAAGTAAAACAGACTATAGACATTTTGAATGTTTCCAGAGTTAAAAACCTAGAGAGTCTGACAGAGCACGTCATTGACATCACACAGTCTGGTTGATGCTAAGGAGTCCAAAAGACTGTAGAGAATGGTGGCAGTTCTGTAACCTTGCATATTGATGGTCGCAAAGCGGACTAGCGAGCATATTATAGCTATTTGCCATAGTCGTAGTACAAAATGTAATTGAATATTCACATAGATAGCGAGCATATTATAGCTATTTGCCATAGCTGTAGTACAAAATGAAATTGAATATTCACATAGCGAGCATATTATAGCTATTTGCCATAGCTGTAGTACAAAATGTAATTTATTATAGCTATTTGCTATAGATGTAGTACAAAATGTAATTGAATATTCACATAGATAGCGAGCATATTATAGCTATTTGCCATAGCTGTAGTACAAAATGTAATTGAATATTCACATAGATAGCGAGCATGTTATAGCTATTTGCCATAGCTGTAGTACAAAATGTAATTTATTATATCTATTTGCTATAGATGTAGTACAAAATGTAATTGAATATTCACATGAATAGATTTGCAACATGAAAATGAACGGGTTATTAAAATATTCTAAACTATCCAGCTTGGGGAAGATCATAGTGTTTGTTACTGACATCATCATCAAAATTATTATTATTATTATTATTATTACCAATAGACGTGTATAAATGTGTCATTGTGTTTCTCATTAAATACTGCTAATAACCAGAACAGGTCTTCAGTGCCATTTGATAGATTCTCCTTTCCAGATTTTCACACCTGATTATAAATGATTGTTATGTGCAAACAGTATGTGAGGAAAGCAGCGTATCTTCGGTTTCTCTCAGTTTTAGAAACACAAGACCTACTTCTCCTTGCCCTCTCAGTGGCTTACTGATAAATTTCATGGTCCTTTTTGTTTCAGTGCATAAATAATCTATAATCTATACCGATGCATACCGCTTCAAAATCTGTCGACATAAAAGTATGATTTTTTATATAATTTTAAGTCATTATTTCACGCACTGCTGAGTGTTACATGATACTTACTGAATGAAATAGGATGCCACTATTGTCATTATTTATAGTCATTTCTTCACAATCAAAGTAAGACCACACCTACCTGTGTTGGACTGCTCATTACTAATATAGTGTTTTCCCCTTCTGTTTTAGGATCAGCAGAGGAAATAGACAAATAATTGTGGTATTAACATATCTCCACCTTCAACATGTTTGTGCCATATGCATGAAAGTATTAAATACCTCCAAACTCAACAAAACATTGGGGTAAAACGTGCACTTACCACTATGGGTACGTCCATGAAACGGATGGGAGGGAGTTTAACAAAAGTGTACTCCTGCGTCAAGGAAGAAAGGTGGAGTGACTGTTAATATGTACGTACATTCTGTACTGTAAGCATTTTACATTTTTCTTAGACAAGCATTAGAAACGACTTTGTTTAAAATTTAAGCTACGTTTTATAGTTGATGTTAATACTTCTTCACTTTCGTATTCAGGCATTAAAATCATTTTGGTTAAGTTTCGTTACATGGCATTAAAACTTAAACTGCTTATTTTTAAAAGAAAGTATTAAATTTCATCTTTCAAAGTTTGATTGTCCTAGCTTTTGTTGGGGTGGTGATGGTGACGCACATGCCTACGTACGCGGGGATGGGTTGTTACAAAAGTGTATGCTATTCAACTGGATGGGGCAGCGGGTCGAAACAGGCCAATTTTTTGCGTACTTACTTTAGTGACGTCCCCATCTTGACCTTCGCCTGCAAAACCCCACAAAAAAAAACCCCAAAACAATCGTGATGGCGACTGTAGTGAATACTAAAGCCAATAAATGGTGAAGTGCGATGCCAACGCATTCTAGCACAAACAAGATATGATTGACAGTGTGATATTAAGACGGTAACACCGACAACGCTAAAAGTATTCTTGGTCCTTTGTCTCGCGACCGTCACTTATATAGCTTTGTAAATTCTTTTGTAATGGCCATTACTCCAAAAATTGTTGACGTTAAATACTGAAAACAGACTCATCCATTCTATTTTTTAAATATACGGGGCACAGAAAATTTAATTCCAATCCAATTAATTGTCGTGAAATCGTCGATATTGGCCACATTACCATGGACTTCTCTCATTATCCTCCAATTTTTAAAGGTTATCGTTGCAGACGCAAAGGTAAGGGAAGAGCCTGCATATAAATAAAATCCAGTCTAACGATCACTGAATGCACTATTCTTTTGATGGAAGTTGATGCCTCGTTCCATCGTACAGTAACAACACTTTTGCTGTGTTTTATTATACAGACAAATCCTCCTTCCTGTGTCAAGTTTGATATGCTCACATAATGCAGAAGCAGAAAGAGAACCTCCCTTGCATATGACTCTATTTGATCGCTCTGGCATGATTTCATATTGCTGGAATAGTTGTGGCGGAAGATAAAACCTTTGGAGAGTAAACCTGTTTGCGTTTAGACAGATTTAAACCTTATGAGATTTTCATGTGATCTGAGAAATTAAAATCTTTCCAGATCTCGTGCAATCCGAAAGAAATGTTCTTCTGTATTCACAGTACCGTAGCATTCAGCGTTTGACCATTCACTTCTTTTCTGTGCTAGTATGTTTTGGTATAAAGGGTTAATTTTAATCCTGGCTACCAGTGTGGGCCTGAAGTCTTCGCTCCGTTCCCAATCCAGTCATTATTTATTGCAAAAGAACTTCGTGACAAGCATATTCAGACGTTTACTTTGGGAATCATTGCTTTTTAAAGATTTCTTGAAAATGTCACATGCTAACCTAGTTTCCTGTCTACCTAAGGAGGCTTTAGGCGTGACGTTTTCCACCCTGTCTTGACTCTTTTCAGGAGTGTATTAATAAGGGACAAGTCTGCTTCAATACCATAAATTGTTTTCGCCACTGAACTCTGACATGGTCACAGGTTAATATGCGCATGCGGGTTGCAATTTGACCCTATCAATAAATAATCAAAAGTTACTAGCATCATATCAATTGTTCGAAGCAGTAGTTTGAACACAATAGTTTCGAGACGGAAGAAATCGTGAGAATATAATTAGATGCATCATTATGACTCCCTCTAGATGGTGATGATTCAATGTTGTATTGAATGAATTACTCTGACAACGCCATTTTATAATGCATTGTTATTTGGATTGAGTTTTTGTTCGGCACAGTGACGCTTGAATGTTATGTCGTGCCATAACAAAATGAGTAAAGCACCATGTCCAAAGAGACTGCATGGTAAATATTAAACCCTCATTCTTCTGGCGATAGCAGCTCTTCCGTGGTAGACTGGCTTTTAGTCATCCCCGAAGAAAAAGGGCGACTTTCTTATAGTTTCACGCTTTTCTCTATTGACCACGTTTACCCACTCAAACTTTAATGTACTAATTAATGTTGCACGGTTTACTGTTATTTGCTGGAATTCTTATTTAAAAAGGAACACACACATAGGCACACACACACACACACACACACACACACACACACACACATTCATACAAATCACTGGCGTCTGAGACTATCAAAAGTTGCACAGTTTGTGTCTGTCTCTACACGAAATGTAAATGCAGTGTCCAGTATTTTTGGTTGTGATACCCACTACCATGTGTCATAACAGTCGCTTATAAGTCGAGTAAAACTGCAAAGAACATCACATAATGCGCCTGCAGTCCATGGCATATGCTGCTTGTTTTACTAATTACTCAAATTGCACAGACCCAAATATGCCGGCGCATTATGCTATGGCAGATCTGGGTCTGTACAGTTTGCAGTTGGAATCATCTTAAAATCGAGTACCTACGGTACAAAGCATTAATTGGTAGCTTCGGGGTACGATTGGATTTTGTTGAAATATAGCTTCTTCTTACCTTTAATTCCCGGACAGTCTAAGACGCATAGACATTTGTTTGGCTCTAATGTTTGCATTTCATTTTTCTCGGCACTGTACTTCAGCGTATTCAATGTTATCTTGTTACCAAAGCAGTGACGAAGCAGTCATACAAGTTTTGTTTATTCATTTTAAATTGTTTTATACGATTTGGCAAACTCATGGTATGTGATCACCAAAATCTACCTAAGACCGAAATTATGAATTTAACGCAATACAGGAGTTTTACCAAAGATGATCGTACTCTTTCACTTCAGTTGTTAAAGTTTATGTTCTTTCCTGATATCCTAATTTTCTTATCTTAAAAAGAAATGAGCAAAGAGAGAAAGAGAGAGAGAGATTATAAATTTTAACCATTCAATTTACTGATGACAAAAACGATGTATACTTTATCTAAAACAGCATATAATTTAAATACATTTAGTACATCTTTGTTTTTATTTTAGAATATATGAATCCCTGGCCCCAATATATGAATCCCTGGCCCCAATGAACTCGTATGCATCTCACTCTCACCAAGAAAATACGTACGTACATGTACATGCATGAATACATACATACATACATACATACATACATACATGCATGCATGCATGCATGCATGCATCCATCCATCCATCCATCCATACACACACACATACAGCTGGAATATGTAAATCGTCTTATTATTTAGACTGGCCAATTTTCGGAACACAATATTATATATACAATGGATGGCTGTTAAGAAGTACACCCCTCAGTCTTTCAAAATATGATTTATTTCCACACTTGCGCGCGCATACACATACGAAAACCTACTTTTTGATATATGAATACAGACATATAGACGTGTTATATATATATATATATATATATATATATATATATATATATATATATATATATATATATATATATATATAATTCATTTACATTAATGTAGGCACACTAATAGATGCATCGTTACATAACTCTATCTACATATCTCTACATACATGTTCATCATCTTTATTTCATTTTTCTCTTTCATCCTTTACACAAATTGCTCATCAGGTAAAAAAAAAAAAACACTCTGGAGATGGTACTGTTTGCCCAACATAGAATAAAACTCGATGAAGTTCTTGGGCTAGATTCGATACAGGCTCAAGATGGGTCAATGGCTTTCACAGAGAGACTGTACATTCCTGAGCAAGTCAAAACCCCTTGTAAAACCCATTATTACAAAGACCGGCACATACTTACTTACTTACATATCGGGGAATGACAACCACCAGGGAGCTGGCTCACTCAACGAGTTTGCAAAACAAACACCAAATTTATCTACACACTTCAAGGCCTTTTTATTGACATAATTTTAATTCGGCTCTCTGTGAGTCGGCTTTGTGTCACAGGTAGAATAAATTCATTTTTACTTGGGGAAAACCCTTCTATCGTCTCATCCAATCAATGCAGAGCATTTTGTGACAGTTGTAGTCAAGTGGAACATATATATGAACAACCGTATATACTCTTATGTAACTCAGACAGAATGGGTCTTGATATCATTGCTCCGACACGTAAAAGCGTTAGAGATATGGTTGTTTGTTCATATGTCAGTCGGCCATATTCTCTATTCCCTCATAACCTAATATAGTAAAATACAGAACAGCCTGGCTATTTGCGATGGCGGGTCCCTAGAGAAGCGCTTGTTTTCGACCAACCCGATTTCAAATCTACTTAAAATTTGGCATTGTCTATCATTAAAAAAAAAAAAAAGGAAACTGTTTCAGAGCCTCGTCGTGATCATCGATAACGCTTTTAATACTAAACGAACAATTCACGAACGTTATGTGACCGAGTAAAAAGTACTGAGTATTTACGATAATTGAAGATATAGCTCATCGTACATTTGACGATTTATATATATCATATCCTTCATGCATCCCTAAGTATTAGCTACGTTTTGCTCTTTACAAAATACTTCAGTGGGAAAACAGTTGTTACTTTTGTCTGGATCATTGACAATGTTAAGTATAAGATAGAAGGCAATGGAGTACAAAGGAGATGAAATCAAATATTTTGTAGATATGTTGCGAATATGTTTCGAATTAGTAAAGTAGCCTTACTAGCAGCTCAGTTTATATTTTACTTTTGAATTATTTGAGCAATAATAGTTGAAAATATAGGTTATATCCCATTGATTAGTGTTCTTTCTATCAGTCATTCTGACTGTCTGTCTATATATATATTAACAAAACATCAGAACCTACTTCGATTCCAGTTCTGTCATTATATTTACTACTGTGGCGTATCTCTGTAATAGTGCTATTAAAATTTAACTACTATAGCTAATAGAGTGGATAAAATGCTACAGTTACGATATTGAAAAATCTTCACACAAAATGGGAAAAAGTAGAAGCGGAAAAAAGAAAATAGAAATATATAGAGACAAACTGATTTTAAAAAAATATAATCGATAATTACTTACCATGAAAAATCACCATAAGAAACTTATTCATATTTCAAAACTGGATATATATCTATCCTAGAAAAATGCTACGGTAGACTTTGGATGTTAATTGTACATGGGGGCTATGAGTTGGATTTAAAATGTTCTGAGTTTTAGTTAACAATATATTAATACATCCCTTCAGTGCACTCCTCAGCCACTTCTATTGACACTGTCAGTTTAATTATCCAAATTACTAAATATAATTTTTTTAAATATAATTTTCAGTCTATTGTTAATACAACGGAAGAATGCACTTCCAGCCGCATGGCGCCAATGAAATAGTCTATCCCTATGAGAATATTTAATAATGGGGATTCTGTGAAATATGACTTGGAGCTAAAGCACGGGTGTAGGGAGGATGTGGCAAAGTTTGGCTGTTGAGCTCCTTCGGAAGTCTGCCATGATTGCAGGTGTCTAGCGTGCTGCACGTACAGCTGAAATTCATTTTATAGAACGTTATTTTGTCGAGCTGCATTAAATTTGCTGACAGAATAAAACAAAAAAAACAAAACTTTATAGCAAAATATTGTGAACTTTTCAAATGCCTCTATTTTGAATAGGAAGTAAAAATTGAAAATAAACGGACACTTACCATTAACGAAAGGGAAAACCCTCTCTAATGAAAATATTTATTGATATATTATACATTCATTTTTAAATTACATAACTATTAAATTGCTGCATCTGGGTAGAAACTCCGAATTGTTCACATTGTTTGACGGAAGATGTCCGTTACATTAATAATGTCGAGCCTCCAAGAACGTACAAAATTTGAACATATGATCTATCGTATTGCATTTCAGGCGTTGCTTCGCTCGCAGTAGAGATGTTCTGATCTACTAAACTTTTCGGAAAGCAATGAGAAAGAATGCCATGATTCTTTGTGCAGGACATTATTTCAGTAGAAACGTGGGGACTTCAAAATTGAAACAGAGACACCAACAACTAGACAAAGGTAAATTAGGATGATTTTAATATGGAATTCTTACGATTGGTATATTTCCATTCCTGTTCATGAACAACTTCCTACGTCTTTCCATGCTTCACCTTAACTTTCGTTCAATTACTTCATGGCCATATCTTCCTCTGAATGCCTTTGGAAAAAGAAGCTGAGACTTAAAAATCAGACAGAAAGTTTTATGTGATGCGATTATTTAATTCGTTTGGTTCACTGTTGAAATACAGAGATTTAGGAACGCTAAAGGACCAGTCGACGTTGTTCACTGTCAGCTTAAGGTTAGTTGCAACCTATGGCTTGCAAGATGATCACAATATTTCACAAAGCCGTTGTTCTTCACTGCTTATGTTAGATACTTATAGATCAAATGAACATGAAATCAGCTTGTTCACATTCAAAAGAGTTATATTATAGATAATATAATTGTTTCTATCTCACAGCGTGCAAAATAAACTAATTTTATTTGTTTCATCAGCTATTTTGAATAATCCGCGTTCTTTTCTGGGTCATGCAAGTATTTTTATCATGAGAAAGTTCCATAATATCTATTTTGTATCTATTTGTTTTTCCATCTCTCCATTTCACACACACACACACACACACACACACACACACACACATATATATATATATATATATATATATATATATATATATATATATATATATATATATATATATATATATATATATATATATATATATATATAGACAGACAGACATACATGCATACACATATACATATTGACAGACAGAAAAGAACATAAATATATACGGTCATTGATAAAACATTGAATTGTATATCAAGCATCCCCTGGAGCTGACCGAGTGTATGATTTGTCTCCCTGTCAACATTTTGTTGTAATTTCTTAGGACACATTCTGATCCTCTCTAAGTTCTTTAGAAAGATATATGGTTCCTTATCCACATTTTTTAATTGTTTATCTTTTGGTTTACATTATCCTTATCCATAAATGGGTCAATAGCACCTCGCAGGTAGAATAACTTGTTTTGTAAGAGGGGAAAACCATTGAAATATTCAGCCAATGAAAACAATGCGTTTTGTTCCAATCCTGGTAAATGGCAGCCTGCGAAATCACAACCAAATGTGTTGAACAGTAGATTAAAGAGAACGGGCATGGGATAAAGACCTTTATATCTTTGCATTAGACCAATATAGACTTGATTTAGCATTTATAAAAAAGTGTCTTATCTGGATAGTGCACATTATTTTTAAAAAGAAAGTAAGTACAAAAGCATAGTGAACTTGCAATACCGTACGAACGATGGTCAAGTATGTTTGGACTAGTGATAGCCACTAATAGTGGATACTTAAAATAAAACCATCTTATACACTGTATAGCTACTACTAAGGCTCATTATAGTATATTTTATTTATCTTTAGATCAAATTCTTTGGACGGCTATGCTTGTCACACTCCGTACCTTGTTACAGTAGCGTAGAAAAGCCATCAGCATACTTTATTACAGTAGCGTAGAAAAGTCATCAGTGTACTTTATTACAGTATCGTAGCAAAGCCATCAGCGTACTTTATTACAACAGCGTAGCAAAGCCATCAGTGTACTTTATTAGAGTAGCGTAGCAAAGCCATCAGCATACTTTATTATAGTAGCGTAGAAAAGCCACCAGCGTACTTTATTACAGTAGCGTAGAAAAGCCATCAAACATACTTTATTACATTACCGTAGAAAGCCATCAAACATACTTTATTACAGTACCGTAGAAAAGCCATCACACTACTTTATTATAATAGCGTAGCAAAGCCATCAGTGTACTTATTGCAGTAGCGTAGTAAAGCCATCAGCGTACAAAACTTTGTTAGATTATATAGTAAATTTCACAAACATGTGTTGCTAATAATTTTGAAATCATATATAGAATTGTAAAAAAAATGTTTGGAATTTAAAAGGACAGGTTTGACGAATTTAAATTTTTCGAAAGAAAATAAAATTACACGAAATCTCTTGGCATAGAGAAGGATATAAGTAGTAAAGTGGGGCACATTAGGGACAATGGGACTTAGCATTAAAAAGACCCCTGGGTCAGATTAGGGACAATGGAAATTTAACATGGAGAGAAATCGTGGGTCACTTTAGGGACAATGGGAATTTAACATAGAGTTTGGGTCTGTCTAGGGACAAGGGAAATTAACATGGGGGATAGAGTTTGGGCTTTTGGGATTTTTTTAAAAAAATTTTTAAATTTAAATTTAAATTTAAATTTAAATTTAAAAAAAAGGGGTAGGCAATGGAAAGGCTATCTCTTTTCGAGAAATATGGCTGGCCCTGAAAAGGGCCTTTGGGTTTTCTTCTTCTTCTTCTGCTTCTAGTTTCTTCTTTTTCTCCACCAAGTTCTTATTTTATCTCCAACACTCTTTCTCTTCTTTTCTTTCTTTTTTTTCTCCTGCTCTTCTTTCTTCTTCTCTTCCTCCTCTTCTTTCTTCCTCTTTTCATTTTCTTCTTCTTTTTCAATTTTTTCATTCCATGCTCTCATCCTTATCCTTTCCTCTTCATCCTCCTTCTCCTCCTTTATTTCTTTCAACAGATCACTGATGATTACCTTCATTTTTCGTAAATTGTTTATCTCCATCTTCACTCGATGGGGACTATAAGAATAGTGATCCTCGTTTAGGTTAACCAACATTTGCTCTATCATTCCTAAATTGTCGAGGACGTTTTGCAATTTTTCCATTTTGTCCATTTGGTTAGAAGCCATCTTCTTTTTTTATTCTTTGCAGAATGGTTTGAACGACGAATACTGTGGGTTCTTATACGAAAAGCGCGGACGTGAAGGAAAACATCCCCCTACTTTTTCATTTCATATAATAAAACCCAAACTATACTTTCTCATTTCATATAATAAAAACCCAAACTATACTCTCCACATACGCTAAGAAACAATAAACAAAATCCATAATCTACTATCCACACAATCTTACGTGAGCGCTTACAAAACCCAAACTATACTCTCCACATATGCTAAGAAACAATAAACAAAATCCATAATCTACTATCCACACAATCGTACGTGATCGGTTACAAAACCCAAACTATACTCTCCACATACGCTAAGAAACAATAAACAAATCCATAATCTACTATCCACACAATCGTATGTGAGCGCTTACAAAACCCTAACTATACTCTCCACATACGCTAAGAAACAATTAACAAAATCCATAATCTACTATCCACACAATCGTACGTGAGCGGTTACAAAACCCTAACTATACTCTCCACATACGCTAAGAAACAATAAAAAATCCATAATCTACTATTCACACAATCGTACGTGAGCGGGTACAAACACAAACACACAAACACAAACACACAAACACATACGCTAAGAAACAATAAACAAATCCATAATCTACTATCCACACAATCGTACGTGAGCGGTTACAAAACCCTAACTATACTCTCCACATAAGCTAAGAAACAATTAACAAAATCCATAATCTACTATCCACACAATCTTACGTGAGCGCTTACAAAACCCAAACTATACTCTTCACATACGCTAAGAAACAATAAAGAAACCCATAATCTACCATTCACACAAACTTACGTGAGCAGTTACAAACACAAACACACAAACACATACTCTCGCACTATGAAAAAAGAGTTAGTGTTTATAATCACACTACTCTACCTACACACACACACACACACACACACACACACACACACACACACATTGGCAAATCGATAGTTATTTCTTTTCTAGAGTATTGGGTAGCCCTTAAAAGGGCTGGGTTTTTTTTGAACTCCAGATGCACCTATCTAATGGTTGCACCTTCCTGGCCTGGCGCCACACACGCATCTTCTTCCCCAGTCTCCTTTCACCTTTCTTCTGGGGAGCGCAGAGGGAGGATGATTCGCTTCAACACCCCAATCCTCTGTCTCGGGAATATTGTACGACATCCTCTCTTCTAGTTTCTTTTCCTCCTCTCCCCTCTGTCTTCTCTCCTCCTCTTCGTTCTTCATTCTTTCCTCTTCTACTATAGCCTACGCGGCCAGTTCATTTAACAGGCGCCTGACATATTCCAGATGTATCTGGAGTTCAAGAAGTTTGCTTATTCTGCTATTCATTCTTGTGTTGATCAATCAACAAGGGTAGCTAGACTGCCCAGCGAGTTTCAATTTATAGTGAAAGCGCGGACGTGATGGAAAACATCCCCCTAAAAACATAAAATTGATCTTACCTAGATCATAACCAAAAAAAAAACAACAACGCGCGGACCTAAAAGAAACACTCACTCACTTTTTTATGCTACCCATCACTATTTTAAAATTTTTTATAAATCACTTCAATAGACTATCCACATACGCAAAGCAATCCAATCTAACCCCAAATATACACCTCAAACACCAAAAAAAAAGACATCATTTTAATCTACTATCCATACCAACTTACTTAACCACTTACAAACACAAACACACAAACACATACCCTCACATTTTTTAAAAAAGAGTTAGTGTTTATTTTCACACTACTCTACCTACACACATTGGCAAATCGATTGTTATTTCTTTTCTAGAGTATTGGGTAACCCTGAAAAGGGCTGGGTTTTTTTGTTTGCTATCGCATTCTTTTTAGTTTCTAAGAATGCGATGTCCTCTGAGGATAGACTTTCTGGCGATAGGTCTGCTTCTTCGGAAAGAGAAGAAGAACTCTTTGGTGTCGATACGACAATCGACAAAGCCTCTGTCAGCTTCAGGTTGCTGCTGCTGCTCTTGTTGTTGTTGTTGCTGCTGTCTCTGAAGTCTGTACTTCTCTGTCCATTCTTCTTTTTCCCTGTTCATTTCTTCTCTGAAGAGCTCTTCTATCAGGTCTTCAGTGATTTTTAACATTCTCACATTCTCTATTTCTTCTGGCTTCGGTATTAGACTGTGTCTGACCCTATGCAAATTCACGTAGGCTTCGTTGAGTTTAGCTAGTTTGGAGCACATCTTCTTAGGAGGATGAGTCGACAATGGATGGTTAGACTGGAAACAACCCGGTTCTTAAAGTCAAAGCGCGGACGTGAAGGAAAACATCCCCCACACGGTTTTTGAGTCGCAACGTTTAGTGAGTGTCATGAGAGGGATAGTAAGAAATGAAAGAGCATCAATCCAACATTCTTATAGCTAAACAAAAGACAAAGGCATTTTTTTCAAAACACAACATTTTTTATTCAAAAATCACTTAACACTAAACAACATCTCTAACATTTTTAACAATAATCCAACAATATAACATCAAACAATTTTTTCAAAACACAACAGTTTTTATTCAAAAATCACTTAACACTAAACAACAACTCTAACATTTTTTAACAACAATGCAACACTAAAAGTTTCTCCACTAGGTAAAGACGGATAACAGTCTTCCATGGTTTCTAGTAATCTAGGATGACTTCTCTCAAACTGTTGATTTCTATGGTATTATCGAATTCTGCATACAGGATGACGTTCACCGTTTCATCAGGGTCTCGGTCTTTAAACTGAATTTCCACACGAATCTGGCCGGATTTTATAGGGTGGAAATGTCCCTCGTCGCTGCCTTGGTCTGGAGTGAAATCGAAAGCCCACAAAGCGTAGCCTCCTGCATAATCCTCGTACGTAATACCGTGACTGGTATTGGTTCCTAACTGTCCGGTGGCTTCGTACAGGGACAAGTACGATCTCAAGTAATTCTTCTTGGTAAAGTCAGGTTCGAAAGGTCGGGTACACAAGGTCTTGCCATCGCGACTGACTTCGATTTTGGACACGCCAAAGTGTTGAAAGTAGAAAGGATTTTTTTCGGCAGCTCCGTTGAAGGCTGTATTCTCGACGATACCAACGATCAAACGTTTGGGTAACTGTCCTTGGAACAGATGATCTTCGATCATGGATCGCTGTCCCTTGGGAATGGTGAAGGTTTTCACTTCCACGCGTCGTATGGGATACTTGGCAGTCGTTCTGCTCAACGTCTGACTGATGTCGTTTCCCACTTTAGGTAACACTTCCACACGGCGTACGTAGAGTCTGGCTTCTAGGATTTTGGTTTTGTAACCGTCACTATCAGCCATCAAATGGAAAGCGGCACTGCTACGATTCAGTCTCAGGCGGACATCCACCCCGTTCAGCAAATACTTTTCTTGCAACCACATGTCCAAATGCAAACGATCCATCAGTTCTAAACTTGTGTCGGCTCCCGTGATTCTCTTTCTTCGTTCTACAAATCCATCATTGTTGTCTTTCTTTTCATCAGTTTCCAATATTTCAAACTTGGTAGGTTCGTCAGCTTCCCATACCACACAGGCATTGAGATGAGTGTTCTTGGCATCTATTCCGTACGTCAAGAGATTTTCCAGGTAGGCACGATAAGGGTAAGTATCCATGCTGCTACTGACCAGTTTGTTATTCAAGTACAAGTCCACTCCACTGAACAAGGAATGCATGAAATTGTTGACGGGAGCTACTGCTTCATCGTCTATAGCACCTCCAGTCTTATCTAGAATTTTGACTTTCAGGTACAAGTAACTGCTATTCAGATCGATGTAATCTTCGGGCTGTCCTTTGATTTCAAACTCGATGGGAGCGGAATCGGTCAGTGAGGAGACGGGGTGAAATTCCACTCACTGGGATTCTTGCATCGTCATCATCGTGGGGGGCATGGCAAACAGATCCAGTTCCGTCTTGGAACAAGCGCAAGATTCTCGGTGCATCATTTTTTTGTCTCTTTTCTCAATAATCGAAAACGTCTAAGTCTCGAACGGTTCTTCTTTTCTTGGCCTTTATAGCTTGAAGTCTGGTGAAAGGGTGTTTTCTTCGTCGTCTCTTTCTGCCTTGTCCTTGCTGAATGCCTGACTCGGTAGCGTGCAGGGCATTTATAGGTGTTTCTCGGTGACCCAAAATGTCTTTGCCCGTTTGCAGCAAGACATTTTTGCCTGCCCTCATGAAGGCTTCTTTAGGGTTTTGTTTGTCGATGATGACATTTTGGAGAAATTCTTTGCCTTGCGTCAGTGCCACATCTTCCAAGGCGTGCAATCCGCGTGTCACCATCGGTTTCAACACCGGGGCCACCGAACGAAAGGCCGATTTTAACATATCTCCTAAGCCGTGTCCTCGCTGTCGAGCAACCCCTCGGTACACTGGATACATGACTTACGAATCGTGAGAAAACCGTTTTCGAAAATGGAGTTTCACCGTGACTTTTCCTTTGGTGAATGCAATATTTTGTCCCAAATCTCCTTTTATAGTAATGTTGACCGTGTCCAAATACGACTTACTGACAGGCAAATAGTGAGGATGTACAAATTCGCGGTGGACGTGGTAAGTGTTTCCACCTTCCTCGTCAGTGTTCGTGGCAGAATCCACTTTGAAAGGAATGACACGCAGTAACGGTACGGAGGTGTGTCCCACCACGTTATACTCCACCACATCGGAGTACACAAACATCAAATTCAGTCCTTGGTTCAGTTCTACCGGGGCACGAAATAACTTGCTAAAAGACTCGTTGTCGTAAACGATGGGTAATTCGCTTTTCTTCATCATGCTCATTCTCAGGTTCATGTCTCCGCCCAACATGTCATACAATTCAGGACAAAATAAAATGGACAGGATTTTACTCCGTTCAAATTTCATCAAGAAACGACGAGCTGTTTTGTGGTACTCCATGGTGACACTTTTGTTAACATGCTCCAAAGCTTTCAGAAACACGGCATTAAACCTGGAGGCTATGGTGCTGACCAAATGTTGACCACTAAAATAATAGCCTGGGGAAATGAACAAGTGATAGGTGGTGTACTTTTGTGTACGGGTTTTCTTGTCATATTTGACATTGCTATCCATCCACTGTTGCAATTGTTCGTCATGAACTTCCACATCAAAAAAATTTTGATTGGGAAGGACATTGAGGACTTGGGTCGGGTGAATCATTTCTACTAGAGCCACTTCCCAATGGGCTTCGTGATCTAAGGGGATGGCTTGAGGTAATTTGGCCGTGTAACAGCACAACGTGTTCTTGGGAAACACCTCCATGGAACTGTCACTGGGTAAGGTTAAGTAAAATTGGTTTTGGTGACTCATAATTCCAGAGTTCTGTGGCTGTCCGAGGGGGTTAGTGGACGTCAGAGGCGTGTCTCCGCCCAAAATGGGGTTCTGGTTGTGGTTGAAGTGGTGACTGGCACTGGCACTGGACACAAGGTTCCCGGGGTTCCCGTTCGAGGTGAATTTCAGGGAGGGATTAGGAAGCAGGTAACCGATGCAACTGCTCAATAAAATGGTCCACAATTGTTTGTCTCCTTGTTGCAAACTCAAATTGGCGATGGCTGCCCCGATGACACAATACACCACGAAGATTTGGCAGAAAAAGACGATTTGCGTTTTAGGCACACGTTCTCCACACCACACCCACAAGGGTTGTTTTTGTAAATCTTGCACAGAAGAACTGGGTGAAGGAGGAGTGGTCGACGTAGTTGCGTCTGTGTGAAAAGGCATGATGGTCACTTCTTTTTATAGTCGATGACTTGCGAAGCGTCGATCCAAGAATCAAAACTGGGCGGATATCCTTTCCAACGTACTTTGACTTCTTTGACACGTCGTTTGCCCACTTTACGGGTTCTGCGTTCGAGAATGCTTTCGATGTCGTACACGTCGTCTTCTTTTTTGGTGACACGTTGTAACTCGGGCAAATAAAACGTTCCTTTGAGCACTTCTCCGTTCATGTCTTCCAATTTATAGACGGCAGTATGACGGCCATGCACTCGTCCAGTGACGCGAAACAGTTCGGTCGTCCAGTTAGGTAAGTAACCTTTGTCAAAAGTGCGTTTGGTTTTGCCAATGCGCACCCAATCTCCTACGGCCAACTCTCCACTTTTCTTGGGGACAGCCCTCGTCGGGGACGTACCAAACAGACGCTCAAACACCAGCACTTCGTTGTCAGGAGTCACGTCTTGCGGGGCACGTCCGATGCTTCGATGGTAAGATTGGTTGTACGCTTGCACCAGGTGCGGTAAGATGTCGATGTACTTCAGAGTGTGGTGATGCGTAAAATATTTCCACATGCGTTCTTTCAAAGTGCGTTGAAAACGTTCCACGATGCTGGCTTTGGTTTCGGGATTCTCGGTGGTAAAAAAATGAATGTCACGTTTCTTTAATTCTTTTTGGAAAGCTTGGTTCAGAAATTCGGTACCTTTGTCCGTTTGCCATCGAAGAGGGTGACGACCGCTTTGTTTCAACACCCGTTGCAGGGCTCGCACTAACTCGCTGCTCGATTTGGAAGTCAAGGGTACGACCCAAGCAAATTTGGAAAAGACGTCGATGACACAAAACAAATATTTGTAGCCACGATTGTAGCTGGCCAAATGAGAGACATCGGCTAAATCGGCTTGCCATTGATGATCGATGCCTTCCACTCGGGTGCGACTTCTGGCAAACTTGCGTCGAATGGGTTTGTGTAAAGTGTAGGTAGCTTGTTCTTGTAACCATCGTTGCGCTTGAGGTAAACGGAGACTTTTCAGTTGCGTTTTGGCAGCACGATACAATTTTTGAACTCCTGCGTAACCTGCAGGATGGGAGGGATCGTAGTAAATGCTGGCTAAGACTTTTTCCATTTTTTTGTGTTGGTTGGTGTGTTAATAAGGCACCCACTCTTGGAGGATGCTACTCTTTTTCTCTTGGGGTATTTTCTTGGATTGCAATGCTTTGCGTGTGCGACCGGCAATAGGTGTTGAAGAGGAGGAGGATGTCTGAGCGGGGGATATCGGTTCTTGTTTCACTTCTGTCTTCACTTCTGTCTTCACTTTCTTTTTCTCTTGTGAGGAAGAAGGGGTGGCCATCATCTTTTTAATCCATCCAATTCTGGAGGTAGGTGGTGTTGTTAACTTCCGTGCTTTTTCTGGTGGAGTTTGAAACCCTTCTTCTTCTTCTTTTCCTTTTTCTGTCTTGGTCACTGGTACTGGTGGTACTGGTACTGGTACTGGTGATGGTGCTGGACTTTTCATCAAGGTCTTAAAATCTTTCAGAGTGGGTAGAGCTGTTTCGTCTAAAGCTTTCTGGTGAAAGAGTTGCAGTCGTTGCAAGAGTTGACCGTACTTTTGCGATTTTTCTGTTTCGGACAAATCTTGGCGATCCATCAAGGACTGCAATTCGTGTTGTAACTGGGACATCTCGCTCAAATGGGGATTGGGAGGTAAATGCGGGGTGTGTTGTTCTTGCCACCGATGGTATTCCATCCATCGTTTGTAAGGCACTAAAGCTAGTTTTCGTCCTTCCATGGGGTTGTCAGGGGTCGATTCTGAGATCTTGGAACTTCCGAGGCCTTTTTATCTTGCTCCCACCAGTCCTCCCAACATGGTTCCCAAGACTCCTTTCAGTATGGGGCCTAACAAGAGAGGTAAAATACCTCCACGTTGCACTAACAACTTCTTTTTTTGACGAATGGGAATTTTCTTTTGAACCATTTGGCGAAGAACGTGACGATGTTTGCCTAAGCATTGTTTCTGGTGTTTGGACAAAGGGATCGTGCCTTTCAAAACGTTCAAACAACATTCGCACACGGTATCGATGACCTCTTTGGAGGCCGTTTGAATGAGTTTTTTTCGTACGGGCGGAGAAGCTTTGGACAGGACAGATAACATGTCCCCATGTTTAGCTAAACGTGGTGGCAGTCCTTTCCTTTTCTTTCCTTTGGGTTTTCTGGAGGGTGACATCTTTGAGTCTTCAGGAGCACCAAAAAACACTGATACCCGACTTGGTCACAGGCCTTTTTTATACTGGAACGCGTCGCCACTGATTGTCTTGACATCGTATTAGTTTGAGGACAGGCATGACACGTCGTGCAGGGGTACGTAACGGACTAAATCGAGCCAATTCTTGCTTGGACAAATCCAGTAAACCTTGTAACATGCCCGATCTTTCTTGAACTTTGATTTTGGGAGAAGGTACTTTGTGAGCAGCAGCCACTGCCACTAAATTGGAAGGTCCTGCCACTGGGGAAGTTCTTTTGGGGGTCATTAACGGAGAAGTTCTTGGTGTGATCAACGTCTCCAAGTACTCTTCAGTTCCTGGTATCATCAACGGAGAAGTGGATAAACGTGAGGATGCCGGAGACGCAGTCACTGCCGTGGCAGATCGTGGTTTGCGAGTGTAAGGTTGCGTCCTGGCCGAAGTGCCTCTCTTGCGACTAGTTTTCTTCTGTGGACTTTTCTTTTTCTGGGGACTTTTTCTCTGTTTCTTTTTCTGGGGGTTCTTTTCTTTTTCCGGGGTGGTGGTGTCTGGTCAGAGGAGGGTCCTGCCACTGGAGAAGTTCTCCTTGGGGACCTGGTCTTTTTCTTCTTGGGGCTTCGTTGGACTTTTGTCTTGGGTGTAACTTTGGGGGCATTAGGATCCCATCTTAAGAGTGAGCGAATGATGACCCCTCCTAGAGTACCGCTCCCTCCAGGTTTCAAAATGATTTGTTTTTTGGTTTGAGTGTCGATGCGGGGATCGGCCAGTTGGACCAAAGCGACTTTGTTTCGATCGAAAAAGCGTTTGGTTTGATGAGGAATCTGAATGATTCCTTGGAGTAATTGACGTGCCGTGACCGTGAACCATCGTAAGACTTCTTTGAGACTAGCTTCTAAGACACGAGCTCGTGTTTGTGGATCTTTTTCTCGACTGATGCCATACAAGGCACGAATCAATTTGACGGGAAGATGCGACTGAAGGGACGTCATGTTCGCACTGAGAGTGAGACAGACGAAAAAGGGTCTGAGGTTTTTATAGATTTTTTTATGGGGAGTGAAATGAAGTCGAGGACGGAGACGTGTACAGGACAGGCCCTCCGTCTTGGCACCAGTGGTGAAACAAGTGGGTACGAAATCGCAAATCCTCGGGAGTCGTAGGTTTCAAATCGACGAGTAAATAGGCGTGTGGAGTTTGAGTGGCATCGTCGTACGCCTGAGTCAGCCAAGGCGTTCCTAACTGTTTGGCTAAGACTTGCACTTGCGATTTATCTCGAGGGCTTTTAAACAAGACCACGTAATGCGCATTGAGACTGATGGTGCGATGGGCTTTACTTTGTTGAAACAAATTTTGGGTGATGTAAACGACACTGGCATTACGGTGATGCCCTTTGCGCGTGAACCACAGTTTAATTTCTTCTTCGTCTTCTCCTAACATGTCGTCGAAAATGACCAAATGGGTTAGACGGCAGTCAGAGACGATGCCGTCGTCTTCTTTAGGAATGCCTTCCACAAACACAATGGAATCGCCTTGACTTTCTCGCAAGAGGTTGTACGCCGATTGCCACTCTTTGTAACACCACACGATCCGTTGAGGGGGTCGATCGATCAAATGATGTTTATGTTCGATCAAACATTTGACGAATTCGGTTTTGCCTGAACCGCTAGGTCCAGCAATGAGCATGTTAAAGGGATGGCGAAGATACAAAGCCTGCCAACTGGCACGATCTAAGTGTTCGTCGATGACTTTGACAGTAGAGGAAGAGGGAGCAGAGACAGCAGATGTAGCCATGGTGTGAGAAATGTCACTTGTGACACGAAAAACAAACAAGACAAGAGTTTATATACTTTTTCAGAACACGTTTATTGAATGTTTTTTTTCAAACATGAATACGAAAGACAAAAATACATAAAAGCCAAAGGCTTAAGTACAAGAATAAAAGGCACATGATAACCATGAGCGTGGAATAAACACAAGTGTCTGTACAACATGTTTTGGGTAAAGTTCTAACCAGTTCTATAGTAGGGGGTAAGGTCACACAAGTGTCCTCCCGAAAGGGTCTTTCAGGCCTGTCCACGACAGTCCTGTCTTGGGTGACGGGTTCTTCTGGTACCGTCACTAACACAGGTTGAAAAGTAACTTTTTTCCTTGAATAACTCTCGTGCATACTGGGCCACCTCTTGTGTCCAAGCCTCAAAACCCTGGTCTCGGTGATGTCCAACATTTGACTCCTAACCAATCTGGTTTCTTCTTCGTCAACGACATGGTAAGTTACTTCAATGAACAATGAACTATCGATCTTGCCTAGGGTTCCTTTTCATATACAGACCAATACCAACGTGACCGTACGGCAACGTAAAGTGATTGGGAAGTCTCACTCGCTTCTGGTACACGATTTGATAGACTTTTTCTAGGGGCCGACTGACGATGTGGTGAGTGGGTAAACGTACAATCTTGTTCGGTTGATAAGTGGTCACTTTAAAGTTTCCATCCTCTCCCGATTGCAAGGCTTCTTTCAATACCCCAAAGTTGACCACTCGACTGGTACGATGATTCAGAGTCAGTCCTTTCACTTTGCACGTCGTGTGCACTTCTCCTTGTTTGTCCCGGTATTCGTAGCCGTAATTTTTGGGACCACCACTGACGAAACTTAGAATCTTGTCGTCGGGATGCTCGTCTGTCCAGGCTCCTAAACGGTCTCCTTCGATGTCAGGGTGCTGTTGACTCGGGTGATGGATGTAAATGCAACTGTCCGTGTCAAAGTACAGGACGCGTTCTTCTAACAGTTCTAAAGCTTCGTACAATTTTAAGCGAGCATGAGCTGTCACGTAAGCCGCAATGATGACATTTCCAAAAGGGTCGTCTTGTACAAAGTCCAGATCTTCTTCGTAATTGACCAAGATCAAATCCTCTCGAACGACGTCCACGTGTTTCATGTATTTGGTTTTGTCGTGAATCATCTGGAAGTAGCGGGAAGGTTCTGTCAAATATTCCGTCTTGGGTAAACACGGTCGTTGTGCCATTTTACCCCACAAGCAATTTAACATCACTTTGGCAAACGATCGCCTGCCTTCGTTTTTCTCTATGTGGTCTAAAGAGATGCCTTCTTGTTCATAGTATTTCTCTTTGAATTGTATTTGGTCTTCGGGAGTGTGACACCAGGACGGTAAGCCGCTGGCTTCTTGCTTCAGTTTCAAAAAGGCATCCACGTAGTCGGCGAAAATGCCTTTCTGACTGGGGTCACCCTTGTGGTATTGTTGTGTCTTGGGAAAGTGGCAAATTTCGTACACTTCTAACAGTTGGTATCCCATGTCCAGAGCTTTGAACAATTCCACGCTGACCCAGGTTCCCGTCAAGGCACGTTCTTCCTGGCTGTGATGGCAAGGTTGGTCCTGGTTGCACGTTTCGGCACAAGTACGGCACAAGGGAAACATCAGTTTGCCTTGACAATGGTGAGGTAAGACGGGATGGTATAGGTTCGTGGGAGGCAAAACTTTACACTTGATCAAGCCTTCGTATTGTCGAATGTTTTTCAGGTCGATGTGTTCCGTAAGCAATTGTGGGTGTCCTACAGGAAAGCGACAATATTTGCACACGTAGGGATACAGCGAACACACATCCAAGTATTTGATTTCTTCTCCTTTCTCTTCGTCGGCTTGGTACAGCAAACAGGTGGCATTGGTCCTTCCTCCGTACAAACTATCCCTCGGGTTCAACGGGTCCATGAACTGGTAACTTTCCACGAGGCGTTTAAACTCGGGATATGTTTTCATACGGTGATCGTACTCGTGTTCCCACATTTCCACCACTTGGTATCCTTGCTGTTCTAACTTTAGGCGCCGCTGACAAGTGTCCTGGTACAAGTCTTCCATGGTTCGTTGTAAAAACTGATTTTTAGTGCTACGGTCAGGGTAACAGACGGGACATCCGTGAAATAAGCAGCCGTTAAACTCGTACACGATCTTGGGGTTTTCTAAGTCCCAGCCATCGACCGAATACGTTCCGATGGTCTTTTCGCCCCCTCCGTTGCGGGCATGCTGAATCCATTTGTCTTCCTTGTCGCACAAGTAATGTAACCAACGTAGGGCTTTGACCGAGTATTGACGTTTGACAAAGTGGGTCGTTTGAGGACTGATGACAGCTACGGCGTTTTCAGGCATGAATCGTTGTCGATACACTAAGGAACACGCTTTGGCAATGGTGCAAGCTTCTTTCAAAGGATCGACCCCTCCGTGTTCCATGAACAGTTCTCGAAATTTTCCACAGCAACGCCGTAAAATGTCCACGTCGGAACGACAATACTTTAGCATTTCTTCCTGAAAGTCGAAAGGGTCCGAGGCGTGAGCCTGGTACCAAGCGTAGAAAGCTTCTCGTTGTTCGGTACGCATGTTGTCGGGGTCGTAATAGTGAGCCTCAGGCAAATGGGTTAGAACGGCATGTTGATTGGCTTCCGTATTGAAAAAGTGAGGAAAGTACCCTTTAGCCATTTCTGTCATTCCAAACGTTTTAGGCATTCGACTCAAAGGCATGGCCAAGTAACTCATCGAATCTTTAAACTGCACTTGTCCCACTTGCATGAAAATGATTTTGGCTCCGTTCAAAGTCACTTCAGGACGCTCGGTGCCTTGTTCCGTTTTGTATCTCAAAAGAAACTGTCCATCGTATCCGGAAAAATTGTGAGCCATCACCGTGGCATGACGATGACAATCTCCGTAACGTTCGATGTCCTCTTGGCTCCACGTCTTGTCGATGGGGTCTAAAACCCATTGGGCAAAATCGGCTAACGTGTTCGGTCCCCGAAAGATTTTTTCACGCCCTCCAGGAATCTTGCTGCAGTGAGGGCAATGACTGAAGATAGGTTCTTGAATGCACTTCTCGCACGCTCGATGAGCCACGCAGAAATTAGGAATGTGAATGCCGGTCTCTTGCATGCATTCGAAATCGAAAAAGATGAAATTGCCTTTCTTCTTGTGACCGTCCTCTTTCTCTGGTGGGGGTTGGTATTTTTGCACGTAGCATTGGTGTTCCAAGTCCACGATGTGGTGACAAATGTGACATTTTTTCTTTCCTCGACATACGTGTGCCTTGGCATTATTGGTAAGTATGCCTTGTCCACAGGTAGGGCACAATCTCAGGAGTTGACAAGCACATTTCTTCTGTGAACCTTGTGTTTTCAAATGTTGTTGGTAACAGGTAGGGCTGACAAACGTGCGCAGACAAGTCGAACAAGGCACTGGTTCTTCGCTCAGACAGGGTGGAGAGGCCAAACATCCTGAGCATTTCCATCCACAATGTTTGTGTTGCTCTCGATTATTATAACCATAGTCACATTTCTCACAATAATAAGCATATCCCAGGAATCCAGTGATACTGGTAATGGTATCGAAATGGTCATCGTGATGACAAACATGAATGTATTTTCCGTCCTTAAAATGTTGGCCTCGAAACAACAGAGGCCCGCGCATTTCTTGAGGGTGCACTTTCAAGGTGTAGCGTGGAGCTAGGGCATCTTGCAATTTTTGCATCTCAGGAATGCCACAGGGTGTGTCTTTGGACAGGCCAGCTTGTTGCAACAGGAGTTCTGCTTCGTTTCGTTGTTTGGTTCGGTTCGATTTTCGAATGTTCTCCCAGGTTCTTTTCCATTCTACCGTGTCGTTCTTGTTGGCATAGGTTCGTCCCACCACGATGGCACGGGCTAAGCACATCTGGTCTTGAGGGTTGTTAATTCGGACGAGACTCTTTTTGGTGTTGCGAAGGTCGTTCACCAGTAGGACCTTTTTGCGTCCTGTCCCTTGAGGAAGAGAGACGTGAGCCATTTTCAGTGTGGCTTTACCATCGGTGATGTCAAACTGGTCATTAGATTGTTGTACGTGTTGAATCTTGTCCATGACTTTGGAACGGGTTAGTTCTGCGGGTCTGCTAAACTCGATCCAAACAGGGGATTTCAAACCGTCGTGATCTATGGATAGTGTCAAGCGATCGTCTTCTTTGGGTTGACATTGTCGCTTGAGTGCGGTGAGCAAAGAATCCCACATCTCGGTGATAAACCCTTCTGCTTTCTCCAATGGTACGTCGGCCTTGAAATCTTTAAACTTCACCGTGTAGGTGTAAGCCGTGGTTCTAAATTTTCTAGAGGAGCGCTTTTCCGTCTCTCGAATGGAATAGTACTTTTCAGGGTTGACTAAGGGTGGTGAACTTGGTTTAGAGGGTTCTGATTCTGGTTCACTCATGTCCTCTTCAAAATCACTGGCATGAATTTGTGCCAAGATTTCAGCCCTGGTACGAGGCGATAGATCACGTTTCTGCCTCTTACTTTCTTCTTCTTCTTTCTTCTCGAATGAATAGGATCGTTTCATCTTGAGTGCAAAACGTCAAATGACTCAAGTTCAAACACCATAGACTAATTTATAGTCATGGCAAACCAGCGTATATAAAAAGGGTGTGTCTTGTCCTTTCACTATTCATTTCACTCTCAAACCGAGCACAACGATGGAAGAGACTACCCAGATGGAACGTTTCGTCAGAGCTTTGCGAGGGGTCATTAGAAAATTCTCTTCAGACCAGCCGACGGACTACTCTCCTTCCTTTCGAGATAAGAGTCAGGATACTTGCTATATCTGTCAGAAGAAAGGGCATTGGTCTTCAGAGTGTCCAGACCGTCAAAAAAGAAAAAAAAACAGGGGCTAAAAAAGACAAAAGTCAAGATACCTGTTATTATTGTAAAGAAAAAGGACATTGGTCTCCAGATTGCCCAAAAAAGAAACAAGAGGAGTCAGAAGAAAAGAAGGATTCTTCAGAAGAAGAGAGGGATTCTTCGGAAGAAGAGAGGGATTCTTCAGAGGAAGAAAGAAGACAATTCTATTTAAAAGAAGCAAAGAAACAGGAGAAGAAAAGAAGAAGGGAAGAAAATGAGGAAAAAACGGTGAAGAAATTCAAAAAACAGAGAGACTAAACAAGGAGAAAGAAGAAGTCAATGAACTTTTAATTAAAGTGTTGTGTTGTGAATTGGATTGTAAAAAATGGATAAAAGAATACATGAATGATATAAGGTAAGTGTCTTTGAGTTTTGATTTTAAAATAAGAAGCTACACTCACGCACTCATACACAGACACGTACTATAAGGGTAAAATGGGTGGCGTTTATTTTTGAGTTATTGGCAAATTGAAATTGTATTTCTTTTCGAGAAATGTGGGTGGCCCTGAAAAGGGCCTTTTTATTTTGGTGTAGGGGTGAGTTTAACCAATCAACTTTAACTGCCTTAAGCCTTTGCCACGGCCAAGGCCTACTTCTGATGATTGGGTTGAAATCACTAAGGGTGGTACGACAGGCTTAGTCACAGGGTTGGCGTGTTTAGCTCGGGAAGGTCGTATTCTCTTCGGTCGTGATAAAGAAGTCTGATACATTTGTTTCAGACTTCTTAACTCCGCTAAAATGTCCAACAGTACCGTAGCCGTTTGATTTTCACCCTCTTGTTTCTTTGCTGCTACTTCTTCTTGCTGTTGTTGCTGTTGTTTTTTTCTTACCTCTTCTTGTTGCTGTTGCTGTTGCTGTAGGAGAAAAGCTTGTTCCGCTTCCTTTTGTCGTTGCATAAATTTCTCCAATTCTTCTTTCTGTCTCTGTCTAAAATTCTCCACTTGCGGTAATGAAGAAGGTAACGAAGGTTCCGGAACAAATTCTTGCGAGGTAAGAAAATCCACAAAATCCCAATGTACCTCTTCTGAAAGTAAGTCCGGGTTCCCTTGGGCAGTCTCCCCTGTTGGTGCACCCCAATGGATCGTTTTCTGAGTTTCCGTCATGTTGAATCACTGTCGCATAGATTGACTGCACACAAGCGCTAGCGAATCTATATAGACCAACTGACGTCACAGACTACTCTCTTCGGATTGGATGCGGGCTGACTGAATTTTGTAACGCGTGTTTGGATTGGTGAATGAACTCAATCCGTTTCAATCCTGCCTCTACCTATAAATAAGCGCAGTTCAGTGCATTGATTCACTTGTTCTCGTCGCTTCAAGATGTGGACCGATGTGCAATCTTCTACGCTTGTGTCTTCCATGATGTTCCGGACGGACATACCCATGTATGTCCGATCCAAGTGGACCGTTGTCCACAGGACAAACACCAGTCTGTGGATACGTAGGATCTACGTAGAAAGACAAGGATGCCTCAAAAGAGTCCTGATTTACGGTCCTACAGTGAAACGCAGCCTAAGGACAAGAAGAAGACCAATGCGGTGCCCTTTATGTTAATGAATACATTAACATAAACCCAAAGGCCCTTTTCAGGGCCAGCCATATTTCTCGAAAAGAAATAGCCTTTCCATTGCCTACCCCTTTTTTTAAAATTAAAATTTAAATTTAAATTTAAATTTAAAAATTTTTTTAAAAAAATCCCAAAAGCCCAAACTCTATTCCCCATGTTAATTTCCCTTGTCCCTAGACAGACCCAAACTCTATGTTAAATTCCCATTGTCCCTAAAGTGACCCACGTTTTCTCTCCATGTTAAATTTCCATTGTCCCTAATCTGACCCAGGGGTCTTTTTAATGCTAAGTCCCATTGTCCCTAATGTGCCCCACTTTACTACTGATATACCTAACGACATAAAATCAGCCCATTGACAAATTATATGATAAATGATAAGAGATTTAAATATTTTTGATACGTAGGTCTACGGTTGAGAAAGACAACTATTTTCGCTATTAATGGTAAAGCCTTTTATATTTATTTAATTTATTTTTGCATTGTACGTTTCAGTTACCAAATGCAACATTGACTGTCGCACCACAATCATTCTTTCATAACAGATCAGATTACTTATTATTATTATTATTATTATTATTATAGTATTGTTTTGACATTTACAAATTGATTAACTATCTAATCGACGTACAGGCGACATGAGTATTCTACCAGGCTTTCCCTTAATTGGGGTCATGTACCATTTACAACCGGTCGTTGTATTTAAGGCAAAATGAATAACTTTCTTTACTTGCGTTGTTTAAATAAGGGTCACTTGATAGTGAGATAAATAGGAAAAAATCGTATTAAACCCTTCTTTAGGAATGCAGTTAAACAAAAATCTTTAAAATTATTTTATTATTTTAAGACATAAAATGACTAATTTCATATAACAAGATCAAAGCTTAAATTTTTGCTGCTTCGTTGTTAGAAACTGCAAATATGTAATCGATTCAACATATAAAGAAACCTTCGGTTTCAACGAGTCATATAATTAATATACATACACAGGAATTAGCTCATATTAGGTCTTCCAAAAAAAAACCCGTACAGTATATACTAACTTATCGTCGAGTCAAACTGCAAACATAAAAATCCAAATCTGCCGTAGCATAATGCGCCTGAGACCAAGGCTTATTTGTTTCTTCTACTGATTACTCGTAACTGCACATACCGAGATCTTCTGACTCATTGTGCGACGGCAGATCAGGGTTTGTGCAGCTTGAAATGGGAATAGATTTGCACGCGAGCATATACGGTATGTTAAAGCAAATAAAACACAGTGCGAAACATCTATAAATCATATGTCGGCATGATTTTTTGACACGAACTAAAACGTCAGTAAATCTTCGTTCAAATACTATCAAATTAATTTGTATGTGACTACGATATCTGTTGATCCTGATTAAGTCCTAGTACTGAATGTGTCACGGACAGCTTTTAAATGTAAAGAAAATTCGCTTTTCTTCAAGAAGACACAATCGAAATTTAAAAATTATTTAAGTTATATTGAATGATTCAATTCATTTATCTTTTTTATTGAAGTAATTGTAGTTTTCTTCTCTTTCACAAAAGCAATAATAACAAATTAGTGTGCAACGTTATATCGATTATTAAATGAAATTCATGCATAAACGAAATGCTCGATATGCTTGACACGTTGAAAATTTCTGATTTCTTTTAAATCGTCACTGGATATCGTCATACCATAGAAATACATATACATGTGTATAATCTCCCCTCTCCCACGCAAAACTTAATTATGGAGCCATCCCACTCCAAGTAAAAAGGGATGTTTGATGGAAATATTGTACCCACTAAACATAAATATCTCAAATGGACCTTCCCTGGCTTTAACGTCCTTAAAAGTTAGTAGACATTCTCAGTTGACAATTTTCTTCATCTTTAAGCATTTGGTTATTAGATGCCTGATTAGTTTTTGCGCAAGGTGGAAAACACGTTAACATTACCAATATAAATTTATTCACGGAGTGTTTATATATATATATATATATATATATATATATATATATATATATATATATATATATATATATATATATATATATATATGTATGTATATATGTATATATATATTCTCAATAGAAATTATTGTCGCTGTACCTGTGAATTGTTATGTAGTATATCACAGATAGAAATTATTGTCGCTGTACCTGTGAATTGTTATGTAGTATATCACAGATAGAAATTATTGTCGCTGTACCTGTGAATTGTTATGTAGTATATCACAGATAGAAATTATTGTCGCTGTACCTGTGAATTGTTATGTAGTATATCACAGATAGAAACACATGGATTCATTCTCTGGAAGCTGTCAGAATATATGTAACTTAAACTATTAATTTCACTTATTTAAATTTTAATTTTGACTTATTTCAGTATTAATTTTCACTTATGTCAATATTAATTTTCGCTTATTTAAAGACCTAAGAAAGTATCATGTGACTTCACCGCTGGTGTTATAAAAGCTAGGGTAAAGATAATTCCCAGCTTTTAAACCATCAACCATTTTTTAAATAGTAAAATGCACTGAGGAATAATGTGATGTGATAATTAAATTATTCTTTTCTTTCCTCAAAACATGTAATTGCTCTATGTTAGGTTGTTTTAACTTTAACTAAACATGGAATTTACACACAACAAAATATAAACTTGCAATAATAAATGTTTAATAAATATCTTGTAAGAAAATGAAAACATATAGTACAATATTATTTTGCTCTCTCTCTCTCTCTCTCTCTCTGGGGTGTGCATGTGAATTAGAATATGAAAAGAAACACACTGCACACTACAATGATGTACTATAGTTTTCGCCTACCCTCCCGGCAGTTTGTACCCCCTCCCGCCCCCAACTCCAGCCACATATTTTGTGAACGAAAAGCATCTGACGTTCGAACAAATGCACTGGATACACTATGTAACACAATTTTTTGTTCCTGGGTAGTAAGTGTTATTTCGTAATGTAGATCAAAGAGCTTGCACTAGTGTTTATACTTCGATAACCCTATTAGGGCTAATTGTTTCAATCAACGGGATTTTTATACTATTTTTGGAAATTTATAGGCCGTAGACTGTCGTATTAACTTGTTGGATCTCTATCCTGGTCCCATTTCATACAATAGGCAGATTTGTCAGCACTCAGACGTCAAACGTATGTCAGAGTCGCAGTTTGATGCTTCAAATAACGTTAGAGTCGCTGTTCGAGAACCTTGCTGTTGGCGTGCGTATTGCTGGATCAATTGACTTTCTGGAAGTTTCACATATCCCAACAAATTATGAATCAGAAAGTTTACACGAAGAAAATGTCCTGGTATTTCTGTGTTATTTTGTGTGGAAAGGTCTTAAGTGTGGAAAACATGGCCTTGCATCGTTCTTAAGCCAAATACAAGAATTAGAGCTGTTTGCATGGTTACGTCTCATAGTGAGACCAAACCGTTTAGAATTAGAGCTGTTTGCATGGTTACGTCTCATAGTGAGACCAAACCGTTTAGAATTAGAGCTGTTTGCATGGTAACGTCTCATAGTGAGACCAAACCGTTTAGAATTAGAGCTATTTGCATGGTAACGTCTCATAGTGAGACCAAACCGTTTAGAATTAGAGCTGTTTGCATGGTTACGTCTCATAGTGAGACCAAACCGTTTAGAATTAGAGCTATTTGCATGGTAACGTCTCATAGTGAGACCAAACCGTTTAGAATTAGAGCTGTTTGCATGGTAACGTCTCATAGTGAGACCAAACCGTTTAGAATCAGAGCTGTTTGCATGGTTACGTCTCATAGTGAGACCAAACCGTTTAGAATTAGAGCTGTTTGCATGGTTACGTCTCATAGTGAGACCAAACCGTTTAGAATTAGAGCTGTTTGCATGGTAACGTCTCATAGTGAGACCAAACCGTTTAGAATTAGAGCTGTTTGCATGGTTACGTCTCATAGTGAGACCAAACCGTTTAGAATTAGAGCTGTTTGCATGGTAACGTCTCATCGTTTAGAATTAGAGCTGTTTGCATGGTAACGTCTCATAGTGAGACCAAACTGTATGCATATATCTCTTGCATCATCTCTTGCTTCTGCAGTTTGACCTCCATTCAAGTTGATTATCTTGCCGCATACAAGCTTGTGTACTTTGACCTCCATTCGAGTTTGCTATTTTGCTGTTTACAAGCTTGTGTACTTTTATCTCCATTCGAGTTTGCTATTTTGCTGTTTACAAGCTTGTCTACATTGACCTCCATTCGAATGTATTTTCTTGTTTAATATAAGCAACATTAAGTAATTTTCCAAGGACACAATCAGAGTTTTATGTTTGTCAGCAGCAGAACACGGAATCATTAGAAAGTCACTGAATATAAAATCCTATACTCAAACTATGATATGATATAAACAAAATGAAACTTGGGTAGCAGTGGTCTATAATTGGATATATTGGTGTTAAATATACTAAAGTGATTTTTTCCCCCGAACAAATTGATCGGCATTGCATGAAAGGGTGATTTGTATAGCGTCTATTTTGTCTGTCTCTATTTCGGTCAACCAGCCAGTTTACATCACTTTACACACATTCAACACACACAATTACGTACGTGCATGCGTACACACACACACACACACACACACACACCCACACATACATACATACATATATATATATATATATATATATATATATATATATATATATATATATATATATATATATATATACACGCATAGATACATACATATGTGCGTACATACATACATATTTTGATATTTTTGGCCATATACTTGCTTCTGTTTTAGTTGACTTTCTGCATAAGAGGCAATGAAGGACCATAGTAATCATACAAAGAATCGTTAGTTTATATTCTCGTGTCCTTCAAATTTCAGTAGGAAAAAACGAGTAATTTGTTCACGTGATCCAGCTATTGACTTGGAAAACGCGTCTAGCATTTCATAACAATTGCCACTTTTGTCTACTAATTTGTTGACATTCTAAACTTACAATATATGAATTGTGCTTTGTTTGAAGGGGAAACCCCATAGTATACGCTCAACCAATCACTTACTTGGGATTAGTTCCAGATCTGATAAATCGAAATATTTCACTAATTTGCCAAACATAAATATATGAAGGAGGGTGAAAAATATATTGCGTAAACCTATGAAGGTCATGTGGCTAATAACTGTTACTCCCTTGTTGGTGTGTCTGTCTCTTGTTTAGAAAAATGAATATGTTAGTCTTACAGCTATTGCAAAATATCTCGTTAGGACACCAGTCTGCTGGTTACAATAGTTAAAGCAGATCTACTACGCATTTTCCCACTTTTCAAGCTTAGCTTTACTTCCTTTTTTTAATAAGGTTATTTGAGCCATTTCTTTTCATATTAGTTCCAAATGTTCTAAGTTGAATATAATAGTAAACATAGACTGATTCAATTATAACATGTTCATTGTTCCATAATATGTTAAATTTTCTTTAACCTGCCGTGAATTTACATAATTTATGTGCTGTTGGCAAAAGCAGATTATCTTTAACAGAATTGGAGCGGAGGAATCAGGATCATGGTATACAGTCTTTTTGTCTTACAAAATTTGTGAAGTGCCATCGAATAGATTGCGAAAAAAGCGGTCATGGGTCTTCTTGGGAATAAGAGCAATTTGCAGTCAAAGATTGCACAGTTAAAGTAGTAACAAAAACATTTAGATTTGTGTCATTATCGCAACAAGAAGGACAAGAAACTACTAAAATGTTTGCGACAGTCGAGTAGGTGTAAATGTGTGTGTGTTTTTGTGTGTGTGTGTGTGTGGGGGGGTTGTTGGTAATATGTCAGTCTTCATGTCCCAATGTTACAAATAAGGAAACATTTGATGTACTCAGACTTGATTTTTAACTAGAGCTATTGTAAAAATTGGTGCATATCTCGTGCTATCGCCAAAAACAAACATGTTAATTAACATACACGAACAAAACGCTGGAGAGACAGCATGACCAATGGAACATGGTTAAAGGTGGACAGCATGACCAATGGAACATGGTTAAACGTGGAAAACATGATCAATGGAACATGGTTAAACGTGGAGAGCATGATCAATGGAACATGGTTAAACGTGGACAGCATGGTCAATGGAACCTTGTTAAACATGGACAGCATGATCAATGGAACATGGTTAAACGTGGACAGCATGATCAAAGGATCATGATTTAACGTGGATTCCAGATGTCGTTATGGCTCATCGATTTCTAGGTCAATAGGGATGTTTTCTAGTGTCAGCAAAAAGCTGAAATAAACTAATTGACAGTAATACAGTTAAAATGTTCAATTCCTGTAGAAACAGCCACGTAAAGTTTCACAAACATAACCGTTTTTCTGTTTTCTTTTTTTTTTGTTGTCTTGTTTATGTTTTGTATTTGCCTTTGAAAAAGACTTCTTAAAGAGTCGAAAGCGTTCAGGCTAGCTAGATACAAGTTTTGCACTGTTCGTTGTCAGTTTATTGTATTTATCTTAATCAATCCCTGACAAACGTGATCCCATGCTGGATCCAGTGTACTTGAACGGATTGTTATTCGCCATATGATTGTATTCTTTATATATATATATATATATATATATATATATATATATATATATATATATATATATATATATATATATACTGACATTGCTGGCCATTTATCACATGCATGGATTTTCTGACATTACTAGCAATTTTGTAATATTTTCTAACATTACTTGCCAAATTGCAATTTTTTTTCTGACATTACTGGCCATTTTGTATTGCATGCAGTTTCTGTCAGTGCTGGTAATTTTGTATTATTTTCTGACATTACTGGCCATTTAGTATTATTTTCTGACATTACTAGCCATTTTGTAATATTTTCTAACATTACTTGCCAAATCGTATTATTTTCTGACATTGCTGGCCATTTTGTATTACATGCAGTTTCTGTTATGTCTGGTAATTTTGTTTTATTTTCTGACATTACTGGTCATTTTGTATTATTTTCCTGACATTACTAGCAATTTTGTAATATTTTCTAGCATTTCTTGCCAATTTGTATTATTTTCTGACATTACTGGTCATTTTGTATTACATGCAGTTTCTGTCAGTACTGGTTATTTTGTATTATTTTCTGATATTACTGGCCATTTAGTATTACATGCAGTTTCTGTCAGTACTGGTTATTTTGTATTATTTTCTGACATTACTAGCCATTTTGTAATATTTTCTAGCATTACTTCCAATTTATATTATTTTCTGACATTACTGGCCATTTTGTATTCATGCAGTTTCTGTCAGTACTGGTAATTTTGTATTATTTTCTGACAATACTGTCCATTTTGTATTATTTTCCTGACATTACTTGCCAATTTGTATTATTTTCCTGACATTACTGTCCATTTTGTTTTATTTTCATGACATTACTAGCCATTTTGTAATATTTTCTAACATTACTTCCAATTTATATTATTTTCTGACATTATTGGCCATTTTGTATCACATGCAGTTTCTGTCAGTACTGGTAATTTTGTATTATTTTCTGACATTACTGTCCATTTTGTATTATTTTCCTGACATTACTGTCCATTTTGTAATATTTTCTAACATTACTTCCAATTTGTATTATTTTCCTGACATTACTGTCCATTTTGTAATATTTTCTAACATTACTTCCAATTTGTATTATTTTCTGACATTACTGGCCATTTTGTATTCATGCAGTTTCTGTCAGTACTGGTAATTTTGTATTATTTTCTGACATTACTGTCCATTTTGTATTATTTTCCTGACATTACTAGCCATTTTGTAATATTTTCTAACATTACTTGCCAATTTGTATTATTTTCTGACAATACTGTCCATTATGTATTATTTTCCTGACATTACTGTCCATTTTGTAATATTTTCTAACATTACTTCCAATTTGTATTATTTTCTGACATTATTGGCCATTTTGTATCACATGCAGTTTCTGTCAGTACTGGTAATTTTGTATTATTTTCTGACATTACTGTCCATTTTGTATTATTTTCCTGACATTACTGTCCATTTTGTAATATTTTCTAACATTACTTCCAATTTGTATTATTTTCTGACAATACTGTCCATTATGTATTATTTTCCTGACATTACTGTCCATTTTGTATTATTTTCTAACATTACTTCCAATTTGTATTATTTTCCTGACATTACTGTCCATTTTGTAATATTTTCTAACATTACTTCCAATTTGTATTATTTTCTGACATTACTGGCCATTTTGTATTCATGCAGTTTCTGTCAGTACTGGTAATTTTGTATTATTTTCTGACATTACTAGCCATTTTGTAATATTTTCTAGCATTACTTGCCAATTTGTATTATTTTCCTGACATTACTGTCCATTTTGTATTATTTTCCTGACATTACTAGCCATTTTGTAATATTTTCTAACATTACTTGCCAATTTGTATTATTTTCTGACAATACTGTCCATTATGTATTATTTTCCTGACATTACTGTCCATTTTGTAATATTTTCTAACATTGCTTCCAATTTGTATTATTTTCCTGACATTACTGTCCATTATGTATTATTTTCCTGACATTACTGTCCATTTTGTAATATTTTCTAACATTACTTCCAATTTGTATTATTTTCCTGACATTACTGTCCATTATGTATTATTTTCCTGACATTACTGTCCATTTTGTAATATTTTCTAACATTACTTCCAATTTGTATTATTTTCCTGACATTACTGTCCATTATGTATTATTTTCCTGACATTACTGTCCATTTTGTAATATTTTCTAACATTACTTGCCAATTTGTATTATTTTCTGACATTACTGGCCATTATGTATTATTTTCCTGACATTACTGTCCATTTTGTAATATTTTCTAACATTACTTCCAATTTGTATTATTTTCCTGACATTACTGTCCATTATGCATTATTTTCCTGACATTACTGTCCATTATGTATTATTTTCCTGACATTACTGTCCATTTTGTAATATTTTCTAACATTACTTCCAATTTGTATTATTTTCCTGACATTACTGTCCATTATGTATTATTTTCCTGACATTACTGTCCATTTTGTATTATTTTCCTGACATTACTGTCCATTTTGTAATATTTCCTAACATTACTTCCAATTTGTATTATTTTCCTGACATTACTGTCCATTATGTATTATTTTCCTGACATTACTGTCCATTATGTATTATTTTCCTGACATTACTGTCCATTTTGTATTATTTTCCTGACATTACTGTCCATTTTGTAATATTTTCTAACATTACTTCCAATTTGTATTATTTTCCTGACATTACTGTCCATTATGTATTATTTTCCTGACATTACTAGCCATTTTGTATTATTTAACTGACATTATTGGCCAAAGCTGAGAACAGTTGAAATCTGATAGTTATTTTGTAATATAGACCATAGCGATTTGTCATACTTAGTCAAACAAAATTAAGTTGTGCGCGTGTTCTAGTTTGAATCATTCCCCACTCTATATTAATTTTTCGACAGGAGTCCATGGGTGCTTCTGTTGAAAGAAGTCAGTTAAAATTGTTGAAGTTAGTACTTGCATTAAAATTTTTAAGTGCAAGTCAGTTAAAATTGTTGAAGTTAGTACTTGCATTAAAATTTTTAAGTGCAAGTCAATTAATAATTGCTATATGTTCTATATTAATAGTTTAGCTTCGTTGTGAATCGAGTGAGTTAAAGATGAAAACTGATTGTGTCTTCAAATTTAAAGAATTCCTCAACTTATATTTTAAGCACAAAAAATCTCTGGTCTGCAAGTTTAAAATTAAGGAGGTTTTTTTTTTCATTGCATTATCGCTATCGCTAACAACAACTATAACAATGTCAGAAATCTATTTGAATGTTATAGAATTATATAAAAGTTTGTTAATGATCACCTATCAGTGAATTTTTAATAATTAATAATACTTAGTTTTTAAATGTGTTCCCCGTCCACCTTTATCACGAAAGGTCATGCTCTCTCTCTCTCTCTCTCTCTCTCTCTCTCTCTCTCTCTCTCTCCACCCCGTTAAAGGGGACGGACAGGAAATAAGATGAAAAATGATACATGTAACGTCGTTTAAATTTTGTTTCTTCGCCCTATGAAGGATACCCGTTTACTGTTAGGAGAAAATAGATAAGCATTTGGCATTAAACGTAGCAGATCACAAAAAGCACAATTTCGCATTTAACATGCTTTCTTACAACATCACTTATAAGACCATTACCAGTCTCCATTTCGTATGAATCACGTGCATGAAACACTTAGAATTTAGCAGACTGAATAATAAAGAATAAAGCATTTAGCGATTCGCGTGACACAATTTGGACAGATCATGTAGCGCTTTGCAAATCACATTTCGCACCAATCATGTAGTATTTAGTTATTCGCCGAGTACAGGATATGTGCAATGTAAACACAAGTCTCTTTTCAAACATGGAACTTAACAAGGGAATTGTTAGTAAATTTATTTAAGGGTGAACGCAAAATACAAACAACTATGTACGTATAAATATATTTACACCAGTAAGATTGAGTTTGGTTCTGATTTTTGTAAATGTGTATGCTCATATATGTACTGATATTTGTTATGTAGAAATCTTAATCGTTTCCACACACACACACACACACACACACACATATATATATATATATATATATATATATATATATATATATATATATATATATATATATATATATATATATATATATATATATATATTCTTTTTTCGTATGTACATGCACAATATTTGCTTTTATTTCATATCTCTCATTCTCTCTCTCATCCTTTTTTCTGTCAACATAGAGCGACACAAAATAATTATGCAGTATTGCTTTCTTTCCGTATTGAGAAGTGGTAAAAGTTTTGGACCAACAAAAAACATAACCGTATAATTTCCTGAAAGCCTTAAAAAGTAAAACTGAACAACAAAAAACATTTCTTCAAAATCATCGTATAATTTCCTGAAAGCCTTAAAAAGTAAAACTGAACAACAAAAAACATTTTTTCAAAATCACCGTATAATTTCCTGAAAGCCTTAAAAAGTAAAACTGAACAACAGCTTTTTGTAAAAATGGACAGTAGATGCAAAATATCTGATACTAAAGGAGAAGCCATGTCGCTTAACATTTAAAATATGGGAATCAAAAGTTGAAATGCAATTTATATATATCCTTTCCTTTGAATATTCATATATCCTTTACCTTCAAATGTTCATATATCCTTTCTCTTACAATATTGAAATAATTCATATATCCTTTGTCTTAGAATATTTATATATCCTTTCTCTTACAATATTGAAATAATTCATATATCCTTTGTCTTAGAATATTTATATATCATTTATCTTACAATGTTCATATACTTCATATATTCTTCCCCTCGGAATATTCAGAGATCCTTTCCTTTATAACGTTTATATATAATTTCCTTTAGAATAGTCATATTTCTTTTACCTTATAATGTTCATATATCATTTTCCTTAGAAAATACACATATCCATTTCCCTTAGAATATTCATATGTCCTTTTCCGTATAATATTCATATATCCTCTGCCTTAGAACGTTCATTTTACGTGCTTTCAAGACAATTAACAACATAAATGACGCAATTAATTGCGAATACCCGCTTTGAACATAAGCTTGAAGAGCAGTGTTAAATACATGGAGTCTGATTTATTCATGTACTTGATGCTTGTCACGTAAGTTGAGATTGCAGTCAAAAATTATTTTAAAAAAAACACAAGATAAAAATAGTCCTGCTTTAAACGAATCTCATGTTAAGGAATAGAAAATGATAAAGAGACTCACAAACACAGACGCACACGCACATACGCAAGTGAGCAGCTTTCTGCCGAATAGATACAGCAGGCGATAAAAGCCCAGGGGCTAGCATGTGTACATGAGGTTGTTTTGTTGCACATGCGTCTTTCGTCCTTAGTGTTATATATTATAGCGGTCGACATTCTCAGCAAAAACTATATATACAACTAACAAAACAAATATAGGTATTTTTGATGATATATTAGACATCTGATGTATCATACAAGTGATAGTTCTCACCTTATATGTATATCTTTAATCACAAACGCCTCTTTTGTCCACGTATTTGCTTACAAGCCAAATGAACGTTATCTTTTTAACTATTTACGGGTCGACGTTATGTGACAGGAAGAAAGAATTGTCAAATATGCTAAGGGGAATACCCTAGCATACCCTCAACCAATCAGTAACGTTCGCTAAAGTTTTGCTACTAAACTCGTGATCAAATTAGAATTTAAGTTCAACAGAGTAGGTGAAGGTCGATTATATTTTGGCCTGTGTGCATATTTTATTTCATTACAGAAAAGAGACAGTTAAGACGGAAAGAAGAGGGGGGAGAAAGAAAGACAGTATTTTAAAGCCAAGAACTACGTCCGAAAGGTTAAATCAGACTGTAGAGGAGATACAGCTTATCTACGCCATCCCGTGTAAAATGAATAACGATACATGTATAATTACTATCATCCTTAGAGATTTAAAGCGTTTCAACCAGATATTATTTTCATGTTTCAGTAAATGCGTTAATACCATCTACCCCGAACTAATAATAGATATGATTTATGTACTGCTTGTCTTTCCTGTTTTTCTTCGTCTTCCAAATTATGCAGTATTTGCTTTTTCTTGAATGTCAAGTGATATCGTACATACAGTTAACAATGAACATATGTTTCGCTTGATTTGCTATCAGTCTTAATTGCGCAAATACATCACAAAGAAACCAGTATTCTAGTGACTACCTTGAAAAATGACACGGTGACATTGTGATTGTTCTCCTTCGTCTTCTATATCACTCAAATAGAGTATTTTGTTGTTTGCCAAATGGCCATCTGTTCTATTAAGAACTCAGATCTAATACATTTTTATTCCTTTATATTCTCTTGGCCAAATAAAGTTTCGATCATTACCTTCTTTGTTCTATCTGTCCATCTTTATACATGTAGCTGGGTTGAATTTGTGGGATATATCTTTTTCTCTCCGCAATTTCTCAATAATGTTCATAGTAAATTTTGTAATCTGCAGAAACTGCTTATCTTTATTAAACAGACAAAACACTGAAATTTAAAGGTTAGTTAAAGTCTGTTTAAAATTTCATTTCAATTGTTTGTTACCATGGCAACTATTCATAAACGCTCAGAAAATTTGATCTTTACATTAATAAATAAATGATGTAAAATATCCTGTTTATTAGCAAAACACTAGAATAAATGCTAAATCGGCATTTCCTAGTTTCGCCTATTTCTCGCAAAAAAAATGAATACACGTTCTCAATTAACAGTAACTACAAGACACAAGAACAAGAAATTTACTTAACAAGATACAATGTACATGAAGTTATATATAGTCTGGGGGAAAAAACCCACTAGCTCTGGACAAACTGTTGTACCGACGCGATTAGCTAATTTACAGGCACGGAGAATTATATTTGTGTAAGAAGGATTGTACTTTAACATTATCAATATGCAGTATACATGCATACACGTGCAACTTATTCAAATACCCTCCTATACATTGTTCATGCGAGAAGTTTGGCACACTCATACGGTTTTCCATTTTTCAAACCATCTATACAGTCCGCTTCGGATGCGGAAATCGCGGGTTCGAACACTAGCCGAATCGTACCAAAGACTTATAACAATGGTACTAACAGCTGCCTCGCTTGGCGCTCAGCATTAAGATGTTAGTGTTTGGACTGGTCGGCTGGGTGTCAGGATTATGTGTATGGGTGGGACATCATGCTATATGTCTGCGGCATGATGCCCCAGTGGTAGACATCACGATAAACTGCCACACTGCAGACATCGTAGCGATATGACTGATTTTTTAAAAAGCTACGTTAATAATCCAAATCTCTCTCTCTCTCTCTCTCTCTCTCTCTCTTTATCTCTCTCTCTCTCTCTCACACACACACACACACACACACACCCTCTTGCAGTGCACACAATAAGACGCTTTTTCATCCTTTACTTTACAGCACACCTAATGACACTATACGATACTGTACGGCCCAATATATGATTATTACATGGTTTATTGCACACATAATGGGTATAACTTTGCATGCATTCGACACTATTGATTGTAATTTGCGTATCTGTACTGCAATATAACATTGAAGGTCAACATGTTGCAATTCTGTAAAAGGTATATAAAAGATACAGGTCAATGATTCGAAGTCCGTAACAATATATCGTCCACATTTTTAAATAAACTGTATTCCATGAGAAACGACTTTCTTGAGCTGTACATCATAATGAAGTTCTGTTCACATAAATTAAAAGCTCCTGATTCATGGGGTGGAAGTCAGTACATTCAACAAGAATGGTATCCCCTGTCAGCTTTCACTGGCAGGGTATGCAGTCCGGTCGAGGCTCACCATCATGAATACTATTTATAGAAGTGTTGCGTATTCACAAGAATATATGAACCTCTATTTCCCTTTATTTATGTTGTTTTTCATATGATACCAATCTTTCATCTTTGAAAAGAAACTTTTATGTATATTTGTTTTAATTTAATTGTTTTTTGTTGCTTTAACATTATTTTTTTGGGTATTCCATTACGTGCTATTGTAAGATAATCTTTATTTACTGGATTTGACATTGTCCAGAAATTCAGTTCAGTTCTGTTTGACCTGACTGTTATTGATAAACACCTAATAATAGAAACACTGTATCAAACTCATGACCTTGATTCAGAACCAGTGATAGTTTTGGTAAACAACTTTTTTTTTTCTTTCTTCTATTCTTTCTTAGAGTAAGATTGATTGATAAGCAGCAAGGCCATACCTGGACTACGTGACATCAAGCATGTGTCTGTTATTAGAAACTTCTAATTTTTCTAGAAGGTTGACCCACATCCGGGAATCTGTTTTGCGTCTTAAACTTGTGTATAACTGTTGCCTTGCTAAAGATTGTTCAATCGGGCTCCCAGTATATGTTGTGACAAGTTTGAGTTGAAATTTTATTTTATTGAATTTCAAGTGATTTTTTTTCTCTGGAAATACATAAGTGCTCTTAAAACATTCTTGGATAAAAACATTTATCGGAAGTTATATAGAATTAAAAGCTGGAATACTATTTTCTGTGATTCAACAAGAAACTGTTTACACAACAGCACTTCGCAGGTTACAACAGACGTCATCGCCTTCCATTTTGAATTTCATCGGGATTCGAACTCAGTTTCATTCATGACTTTTTATTACTAGGGCTTCTATTTTTTAATTCTTGGATTATTTTTGGATTTGATTCGTAGAACGGAAAGTTCTTTTTTCCCATTTTTCACTTGATATTCTAGGGAAATAAATTATTTGTTAAATTTTACAGAGTTTGTTGTCTTCACTCTTTTTTGCTACTTTTTGTAAGAGCCTAGACTCGTAATAGAAAATTGGGGTGCTCTTCTTTAAATATATGAATTTTGGCTAAAATATTTCAGAAAACTGTGTTTATTTTAAATTTGAATTCCCAATAGTTTTGAAATTTTTAAAATCCCAAGTATTATTTCACATTTTAGAATTCTTTAGTGAAATTAACATGCTTTTTTTTACAATGTCATCAAATATGGAGTTTTTTTTATCAAATCCTACCCAGGAACAGTTAGACCTTTCGAAAAAAGATGAATTGCTTCAACTTGCCAGAAAATATGATTTTTCTGAGGCAAAATCTTTTTAACGAAGCAAAAAATAAAAAAACATTTTGGTCCTGTATTTGGTGGAAAAGAATGTTTTGGATAAAAGTGTTTTGGTTTGAATCAGTAAGTATGTATCAGACTCTGACATAAAAGTAAAGAAATAAAAATTAAAATACAATATGGAATTAGAGTTAAGAAAGCTTGAACTTCCGAAAGATAAGGAAGAAAAATAAATTCATTTGCAATTGGAGAAAGAGAAAAAAACTAATGTTATAGGACAAAGAGGAAAAACATATGCAAATGCAGTTACGAGCGCAGAAAGATGAGAGAGAGAGTCAAATGCAGTTACTGAAAGAACAAATGCAGTTACAAAAGGGACAAATTTAGTTACAGAAAGAAGAGAAACGATGCAGTTGCAATTGGGTACGAGAGAGGAGTTAGAGAAACAAATGCAGTCACAATCGTAGAAAGAGGAGAGAGAAAGAGAGAGAGAGAGATGCAAATGCAAAGACAGAAAGAAGAGAGGGAATATCAACTTCGAATAAAAGAATTACAGCTGGCAAGTGAAATGCACGTTCCCACTTTACATTCAAATTCAAGTTTTGATGTTACTAAAAACATTAGGTTAGTGCCCCCTTTTAGAGAAAAAGAAGTAGACAAATAGTTTCCTCAGTCTGAAAAAGTTCCTGAAAATTTGAAATGGCCAGGGGAACATTGGACTCTATTATTACAATGTGTATTTACTAGTAAAGCTAGTGATATGTATAATTCACTGTCACTACAGCAAAGAGCTCACAACGATCTGGTTAAGGAATGCATCTTAGAGTTTTATGAATTAGTCTCTGATGCTTATCGGCAAACATTCAGCCGTAAAAAGGAAGCTGGACAAACTCATGTCGAATTTGCAAGAGAAAAAGTGCAGTTATTTGATCCATGGTGCTTAGCCAAAAAAGTTGATTAAGATTACGAAAATCTCAGACAACTCGTATTACTTGAAGAGTTTGAGAACTGTGTCCATAGTGACATTAAGACTCATCTTGATGAACATAAGGTTGAAACCTTGGAAAATGCTGCTGGTACAGCTGACAAGTATTTCTTAGCTCATAAAGTTTCTTTTGTAGGCAAGTCTTTCACTCAGCAGTCTTCTGGTAAAATAATAGTTCAGCCTAATCCGAGCCCTTTTAAATTTCAATCCTGCACAACGTCTAGAAATCGAACTTCTGATAAGCCTGATCAAAAATCCCTATCTCTTCCTACGTTTACCTATTGCAAAAAGAAAGGACACGTTATATCTGATTGCTATAAATTAAAAAATAACCTTCAGAATCAAGAGAGACCTATTCACATTCATGTATTGAAAACAATACATTCGTTGTGTATAATAAACCCTGTTCTGATTTTATTATGGAGAATTATGGAATTCATGTCGAATGGTTCTATATCAATCTTGTGTGATTCGGCCAATCCCATCCCTATTAAAATTTTAAGGGACACAAGAGCTTCTCACAGTCTTTTATTATCATGTAATTTGCATTTTTCTGAGAAGTCGTCTTCTAATGAGAGTGTTCTTATTCAAGGAGTAGGGTGCGGCTTTGTTAATGTTCCTCTCCATTGTGTAAATTTGTCATCAGACTTTGTCTCATGACCCTGACAGTCAGAACAGTGCGTTATTTACCCGTTGAGGTCATTCATTTATTACTAGGCAACGACCTAGCTAGAGAAAAGATTGTGGTTAATCCACTTGTAACTGATAAGCCTTGTTTCGATCAGAAAGTCGATCCTATGGAAAAAGAATTCATTGATTTATACCCAACTTGTGCAGTTACTATAGCTATGGTAAAGAAAGCTCTTGAGAATGATGTTGATCGGGAAAGTATTCCTTTAGCTGACACATGTATTGGTCAGGCTTTTGATGATGAGGTCACTTTCACTCCTTGTTTGGATCAATCAAAAGGTATTGGTCACAATGATCCTCTTTTAACTATTCATTCTCTTTATCTAATCAGGGTGATAAATGACAATCACTTGTCGTAGAAAAGGAAAAAGATCCTGAGATCTCCTGTTTGTTTCAAATGGCAATTAGTGAAACAAGCCACTAAAGTTCCTGTCTGTTATTTCATTAAAAATGGGATTCTTGTGAGAAAATGGAGACCTCCCGAGGTACTTGCTGGTGACGAGTGGTCAGTGAACTATCAAACTGTAGCTCCAAAATCATACAGACAGGAAATACTTAGTCTGGCCCATGAAACTCCTTTGGCTGGTCATTTAGGGATTAATAAGACTTACCACAAGATCTTTAATCACTTCTACTGGCCGAAAATCAAAAGTGATGTTTGTAAATACTGTAGATCCTGTCATACTTGTCAAATAGTGTGAACTTCCAATCGGATTATACATAAGGTTCATCTCCAACCTATTCCTGCATTTGACGATCCATTTAGCAGCATAATGGTAGATTGTGTTGGTCCCTTACCAAAGACAAGTCAGGTAATCAATACTTGCTGACCATAACGTGTGCGTCAACAAGATTCCAGAGGCAATTACTTTGAGGAATATTAAAACTAAAACAATAGTAAAAGCTTTGATAAAGTTTTTTTAATACTCAATTTAGCCTTCCCAAATCTGTCTAATCTGATGAAGAGTCAATTTTAGATTTAAAATTTTCCAACTAATTATGCTTAAATTTGGCATTCAGCAATTCAAGTCAAAAGTGAAATTATGGTTTGACAGAACTACAATGGAGAGAACATTTGAGTCTGGTAATAGAGTTCTGTCTATCTTGTTCATTCTTCAAAAATTTCTTTAGATTAGCTATTACGGCCCTTACAAAGTTAAGAAGACAATGAATGAGTTAAATTATAATATTAGTACTTATGGGATGTAAATAAATTAAAGGAGTACCAGTATATTGAAAGAGATAACCAGGTTAATCATGCAATTAATTTAGTTGTCCCTGAGGATTTAAGCGAAGAAATGCAATCGGATTATACTGATTGTAGTGTAACAAATCTTTATAATTCCGAAATTATGAATAATCTGGACCAGAAACTTTCACATATGCAACAACAAGAAAGACATTAATTTAAACAGTTATTACTTGAATATGAGCACTTATTTCCAGATGTTCTTACAAGTGCAAATACAATTTTCCATGACGTTGAATTTGTAAATTCCACACATTGGACGGAAAAATGTAAGGAGGCTTTTGATAAGTTAAAGGCCATACTTAACAGTGCATCAGTTCTTACAGCTCCAAGTTTCAGTCAATCCTTTAAACTGTGTTTTGATGCAAGTGATGTTGAGATTGGGGCAGTATTGATTTAAGAAGATAAAAATGGTTTTGATCATCCAGTGTGCTATTTTTCTAAGAAATTAAATAAGCACCAAAGAAACTATTCAGCAATCAAGAAGGATGTTTGGTTTTGATATTGGCATTACAACATTTTGAGGTTTATATTAGTTCAGCTCCTTCTCCGATTATTGTGTTTAGTGATCACAATCCCCTTACTTTCATCGGCAAGATGAAGTACAAAAATCAGAGATTATTAAGGTGGAGTTTGCTGTTAGATGAATATAATATTGAATTCAATGGAAAGATAATTTAATAGAAGATGCACTTTCCCGTATATATAAATGCATTATTTCATGTATACTTTCTATAATTCATAAGATATCTTCTTATGTTATCTTTATATATTAAACACATGTATAATTGACCTATGGTATAAAGAAAGCTTTATTATATAAATCTTTCTTTTTCTTTTATGGGGGAATTGTTATGTATATGTAATTTAATAAAGTAATAACCCCAAACGGAATTGTACAGAGAGGATTTAATCGATGAAATATCAGACGTCTTAGCAAGCTGATACTTGCAGGCATGTTAGTGCAAGGAATGTCTCCAGGGCCTGATGGAGGGGGTGTAGTGTTATGTATATGTAATTTAATTAATTGTCTGTTAGTTTTTTTTAAATTATTCTATTACATGTATTGTAATATTGTTTACTGGATTTTATATTGTTCAGAACAGAGTTCAGTTTTCACTGAATTGTTTTAATTTGTTTTTTATTTTCCACGCAAACAACTAATAATAGAAACATTGTATCTAGTTGCTGACCTTGTTTCAAAATTTTAGTAAACAATTTTTTTATTATCCTTTTCAGAGTAAGAATATTAAGTTGAATCAAGGTCATACTTGAAATACGTGAAATCAAGCATGTGTTAATTGATAAACAAACTTCTATTTTTTTCCAGAAGGACGAACTCTTAACCCCCATCCGGGAATCTGTTTTGCGTTTTGTTAGTATTATTACTTATGATAAGAATTCTATCAGTCGTGCTTTAACACTTGATACGTCAAGTTGTTTTATGTTGTGTCCAATTTGGATTGCATTTTTATTTTCTTCAAATTAATGAATTCAAGTGATTCTTTTCCCTACGGAGTTTTAAAAATAAACTGGAATAATATTTCTGTGATTCAGCAAGAGGCTCTTGATACATCAGTACAACGCTGACTATTACAGATGCCATCGCCTTCCATTTTGGACTTTCATCGGGATTTGAACATAGGACTTTTCATTGATAGGACTTGTGTTTTGATTCTAGGATTATTTTTGGATTTAATTCGCAACACTGTGAGTTCTTTATTCTCATTTTGTTCCACTTTTTATTCTAGGGAAATAAATTATTTGTTAAATTTTGCAAAGCTTGTTGTCTTCACTCTTTTATGTTATTCAGCCAATGTGGGTATGTGAGAAAGCCTGGGTTTTTCCCGGATTCTTCCTCCACCATTAATACTGGCCGCCATGTACAGCCTATCGTGTGCTGAAAATGGCGGTAAATCCTACAACAAAACCAACAACTCTTTTACGTTACTTTTTATAAGAGCATAGACGCGTAACAGTAGGCCAACAACTGTAGGCCAACAACAGTAGGCCAACAACTGGAACACTTTCTAGAGCATGTTATTTATTTACAGTTAGATGTTCAAAATTATGCCCTGCAAAAGATTAAACGCAGACGTCGTGGAAGATTCGCGCCGGGGTAGGGGTTGAGTGTCTGTCCCACAAACCCATGAATATTCTCAGAGAAAGGATATATGATCATTTTAATGTACTCCGTGCATTTTTTACAGAGAGTTCTGAAGACTATAATCAGGGTCGTATATTAATGTGAAACCGAAATACAACAAGCTGAAATAGTCAATTCTTGGTTCTGTACTGTCACCTCTTTGCGGCTTTCTCTCTTGCTATGTACAAGTCACATAAGGTCATTTTTAAGGTGGCAAGTTGTACGAGTTTTTCAGCATCAGGAGGTCGAACGCGTAAATGTCATAATTTGGTCCAAATCATTCAGAAGTAATTTAACATATAATTAATTATGTCGAAATCATTCAGAAGTAATTTAACATATAATTATTCTTGTACAAATCATTCAGAAGTAATTTAACATATAATTAATCCCAACATGCACTGTAAAGGGGTAATTAAAATATTTTTTTCCTTCTTAAATATGATAATTTATTTTTTCCTATTAGTTGAGCACCGCTGCACAAAGGATGTGTCCTACCACATATATATTTATGTCTCAATGTTCCTTTCTTGTATCTTCTGTGCAAACAAATACAAACTTTGTTAATCGATTGTGTATACAGCAAAGCTAAGAAATTGACAAATTCATATTTTTCTATATCACGCACATATTTGTCCAGATACAGTTTACATTCCCGGTAAATATCATATAGTTTTATTGACACGAATGAATTGATCCGATATAAATGATACATTTTTGAAAAATGAGATAAAGATTACCAATATGTATATCTGTTTGTAAAATCTATTTCGCACTCGACATATATCTTTACTTGGTGGGAATGACCAGCATTTTTTTGCAACATCGTTTATATCGGACTCTTATCCAGATGGTGTCGTTCGACAACAATACTGCCTACTCGGACTGCTGGAACCCAGGGTCCATCTTGTTCTGGGGTTGCCGTCAGTTTTATATTTGCTTTCTATTTGGATGATGAAATATTTGCTTTCTATTTGGATGATGAAATAAGTGGAAATATTGTGAATGACAAGCTGAAAATGCTGATTCAAGCCGTGGAATTTCGATTTTACATCTTTCAGAGTCTATAAAAAGATTAAAGAAAAACAGTAAAGAGACAGAAGGGGCTTTTCTGATAAATTATTGCAAAACATGTTAGCAGGTGCTTTTCTTGAAGCAATAGCCCTAGTGGGATGTTTTCTCTTTTATGCATACTTTGTTAACCTTGCCAGTCGACGTTCCTAATAATTTATGCGAATGTCAGATATATGCTACATGACACTATGTGCATGAGAACTATTGCTCTGCGCTCCCCTGCCATGCAGACGTAAATATAAACTTTTCCTAGCACATGTATCTATTTCAGGTGATTAAATTATGGCATTAGCATAGTCTGAAAGCCTCTTCTGTCCAAATATTGGTTGTCATTCTAAATTGACAATACAGCGATGCCAGGAATTACATTATCGGCAGATCACAGGTAGAATCAATTGTGGATTGTGAGAGGGGAAAATCCCACCATATCCTAGACCGATCACTACATTTGAATTTGTTCTAAGTCTGTTGAATTAAACATGTTAATTCATGATCAGTTGTGTTCAACTCGTCACATATGGTTTAAATTTTTTTATTAAACTATGAAACCTAGATAAATAAGGAGGAATAGTTACATAGCTATAAAGGGTCATCGGAAAAATAAACGATGCTCTCTTCACATGTCTCTGTCTGTCTGTATGCAAATGAATACAAATCATGTAAAGCAGGTTTTGTCATGTAAGTCATCCATTACATGATTTCCACTAGCAGTTTTTGTCATGCAAGCCACACGTCTATTGCATGATTTCCATTAGCTGTTTTGATCATGCAAGCCACACGTTTATTGTATGATTTCCATGAGCTGTTTTGATCATGCAAGCCACACGTCTATTGCATGATTTCCACTAGCATTTTTTGTTATGCAAGCCACACGTCTATTGCATGATTTCCACTAGCAGTTTTTGTCATGCAAGCCACACGTCTATTGCATGATTTCCATTAGCTGTTTTGATCATGCAAATCACAAATCCATTGCACGATTTCCAATAGCTGTTTTGATCATGTAAATCATACATCAACTGCACGATTTCCATTAACTGTTTTTATCATGCAAATCACAAATCCATTGTACGGTTTCCATGAACTATTTTGATCACGCAAATCACAAATCCACTGCACGATTTCCATTAACTGTTTTGATCATGGAAATCACACATCCATTGCATGATTTTGATTAGCATCTATTGCATGTTTTCTATCAACAGTTTTGGCCAAGCATATCATAAGAACTGAGACAACCTGAGAAATAAAGATTTTTATTAGACAATTCGTAAAGGGGAAGGGGTTAGATTTTTTGTGTGTAGATTTTTGAAGAGAAAGCTTAAGACTTGTCCCTAAAAGCATTAAGAACAAAATCACTATTTTTACAAAAGTATTTTGCTTTTCAGTGGAATGATTTTAATTGACTTCAGAGAATATAGATAATACAAATACGATCGTATGTCTCAACATTTGGAAGATCTCTATTATCCTTATGCACAGAAAGAGCTTTTACAACACAATCGTGAATTTTGCTAAATAATACCCCCTTTATTTATAATTTCCCCATCAAATATCGAAAGGACACGACAATAGTATTACCAAAAAATGTGCTTGGATGAGTTTGACAAGACGAATGCTTTTCTCCCACTCTGGCTACTTTCCAGTTCTTCTAGCGGCTTTGGGTATTATGAATTGAGGTCCGAGTTTTAAACTCGGATAAAAAAACAACCTTAGAAGATGGTACACCGGTGATCGTTCCTTGATAAAAGCATGCTGATAAAAATAAATGTCAGCAATAAATCAACTAATAAAGTGTATGTATGTATGTATGTATGTATGTATGTATGTAAGCATGCATGCATGCATGCATGGATGTATGCATACATGCATGCATGCATGTATGTATGTATGTATGTATGTAAAAGGATTCTAAAATAGAAATGAAATGAAATGAAGTACCGATTTATGCTAAGAAAAGTCCTGCTTAATATGACCACCTGTGAATAATAACATGTTCTGCAGCACAAAATCTTGGTTAAGCCATCTCCTATTTATAATGACCACAGCTGTTCTTAATGGGGTAATAAAGCAAATACTGAAAAGGGGGATGAGGGAATGTCAAACTCTCATTCACTCTAATCACTGGAACCCAATGCTTTTGTAGGATTAAAGGGATTAACTAATGCTCCACTGGGTTTTCTTGATGTTATTCTGTAATATCTTTTACCCTTTTTGGTAAATATCATGTGACACTGAAGATGCTTTTAATGTGGAGAAAACCCATACAATTTACAATTTGAGCTTGTCAGAGTGTAAAATTACAGTATTTACAATTTGAGCTTGTCAGAGTGTAGAATTACAGTTTAATATTGTACGACAACGGCTTTCTCCTCTGATATTTCCCTTGTTCTAAAGTATGTTAACTCATGGCTGATGCAATGATGTCATATAGTATGCCACTCGAGGCAAATTCTTTATTGATAATATGCTTTACGAATGAGGCATTTCATTGTCATTAATTGCGTTACCCCAATTTGCAAATCTTTCGGTCACTCTCTGAAGTTGCATTGCTTTTCCTTTCTTGATTATCAACTTCAAAAGTACAAACGAACCTTGACATTGTAATGCATGCTATAATCTCTCTCTCTCTCTCTCTCTCTCTCAAACAGTGGGGCCCCGAGTGGCCGAGTGGTCTAAAGCGCTCTCCGTTACGGATCACTGCCATCTCACCTCTGTCTGCGTGGGTTCGAGTCTTGGATTAGGCCAATGTTGGTATGTGAGAAAGCTTGCCAGTAGCTTCTCGTGGGTCGGTGGTTCTTTCCGGGGTTTTCCCGGGTTCTTCCTCCGCCATTAATACTGGCCGCCCTGTATAGCCTATCGTGTGCTGAAAAATGGCGTTAAACCCAACAACAACAACAACAACTCTCAAACAGTCTTCGTAGTGAAAAGAGAAGCAATTAAACTGGCAAACTATAATTGATATTGGATAGAAACAGTATACCCAATCATCATGATACCTGTAATTTGTGCTTTTTTTCCACCGCAAAATGAAAGGGAGAATTGCAGACTTGGTAACCATTACACATTTGACAAATGTGTTTAGTTCGTGAGACACAGATCGCGTAAGGTTTTAATTAAACCGACTGTATATCAGTCATATTTTAAAGGCGGATGGGGAATATTAAGGTTGGGTGCATGTTTAATAGTTACAGCAGACGTATGCTTTTGATGGGTAGTGATACATGCAGTAATGTAAACAATTTTATTGTTCACTTGTATATCCAATCCTTTCAAAACATCACCCGCAACGAAAGAAAATAGCTACACAGAATAATGGGATATACTGATATTAATCTGAGTTGCGTGCAACTAAAGAATGTTAACAGAACTACATTTCACACACAGAAATTGAGTGACCTTATGGGTGAATGCATAACAAAAAAACTTGTTCAAAGCCGCCATGGAGCCTTCTTGGTAATCATAAAGAGAAATATTGAATAAATATCGCGTGATAAAAGTAAGCATCTAAAATATAATAGAAAAGCCGTTTTGCGGCTTGAAAAAAAAAAGGTGGAAATTGGACAAACTAAGTTTTATTTTTAAGTCAAATGTAAATTCAGGATCCTTTTTATTTTTGAGAGTCTGCAACATTTCAAGAATTTTGTTTGACATAAAATCACCCACTATAATGAAAAATGAAGAGCCACAAAAAAGTAGAACGCTATAACAGGTAAACGTACACAATAATCAGGTTAATGCGCACTGGTTTGGAATATGTTACTGGTAGACTAAATTATACTTTAAAAGAGTTTCAATCAGTCACTGAAATAGAATATGTTCTAACCGTGGAATATGCAGCATAGGTCAAACGTATGCATTATGGTCCACAATGTGTTTTTTTTTTTATACAAAAAATGTTCTCTACATTAAATGTTTAACATTTCATTGATTATGAAGAAGAAATACAATCCTAAAGAGCAAGAAGCAAGCAGTTAGTGAAGTTCTGGTGTGTTTTCAGACGTTTGCTACCTTAATTATCATATCTCATATATATTAAGGCGAGCTACCACACGACTCAGGCAATGTGGGATAGATGTGCGAGTTCAGACGTTTATTTGCACCTGGATTATGAAGTACTGAGTTTCGTTCGATACTTTGCCGTTCTATCACTGAAAATACCACAGATAATATTGTATTTTATTGTCATAAATTCACAGTCTGTCCACAAAGTCTTATAATCCATTCGGGTTAGTGTTTTACTCAAGTATATGGAATGCAATTCGCTAAATTATTGCCAAACGGAGTCATATTCACCTTAATATAAATTACTGCATTCTCCAGGGATACTTTACACTCAGTCAAATTCCAGATGTTTTATCTTATATGTTACACACTGCAACGCAAGTAACACTTTGCTTTATTGCTAATGTTCAGTGATGATTTAAGCGGTTGAAAAATCGCCCACGTTTATACCTACAGCTAAATTCCCATACTTGAGAAATATTAATCTAAAATTAACATTTTTGCTTGCTGCTCGATATAGTTTAACTGCTGTAAATAATCGTGTAAAATAATTAATGAATACAACATTACTTGAATGCAATGGACGATTTTATTTATATAAAATAGTGTTAAAGTTTCATATTTATTATAGTTTTATGTTCTTTGTCTAATATCACAATCCTTAAAAGTAAAAGGAAAAAAATAAATTCCACGAGCATTTTTGAGTGAATATGTACACTTATCGGACTAAACTGTGGTAATGACAGTTGAAAAATATAGCATTACTCAAAGTACCGCTTTGCTTTTTATTTTTTAAATCTCGCAATATTCCTGTTGTTTGTTTACCCTGTAGTAGTAAACTATTTACCAAATATGGCGATCAAACGGTAATGGCTTGCTCCCTATCATTGACTCCTATAGTAATATTATTTAGGGTATTTCAATTTTTTTAATTAAAAAAATGTTTCTCATGTCTGGAAAAAAATAATCATATTTCTTTTTTCCAGTAGACGATTAACCGCGTTTCAAAATCACAATTTCATAATTTAATCATAAAACTTATAAAAGGACCAATGATTTTCTACAAATTACTGAATTTTCAGCACTACCGGTCAAAGACGAGAAGAGTGTATGTGCTGGTAATACGTCCGTTGTACCTCATCTGTCGTCTGGCGTCTGTTAGAAGTTGTTTGTCATCTCCACACCTTCTATGTTACGTGGATACCAGTCATAAAGGTGTCATACCAAGGTCAAGCTGTTTTAAATGAAAATAGCTCTCCTCAGATATCTGACACGGCCGCCACAGTTGATCCTAAAATGAAATGTCGCTATGTAACAGCCAATAGGGTCCCTACATAAGCTATGTATAAATTCTAGTTATTGTTACATTTTCTGAGCAGATGGTCGTACTGGTTTATTATCGTCACATACATAATTCATATAGCATGTAGTTTATACCGAATGAAAACTGCGCAAATTGGCTCTGTGTAGCTGTTGCTGTTTTGGGTATAACGCCATTTATCAGCGCTTTGATATCGCATACATGGCGGCCAGTCTAAGTGGTGTAGGAAGAGCCCGGGGAAAACCCCGGTGAGAACCACTGACGAAGGAGAATCTACTGGCAGCTTTCTCCCATACCTACATCGGCCGAGCCCGAGATTCAAACCCACGCGGACAAGGTTGAGATAGCAGTGATCGGTAAAGGAGAGCGTTTTAGACCACTCTGCCGCCGGGGGCTCCCACAATGGCTAGTGTAGGCCAGTTAACAAAATTGTTATGTCGGCTCTTTCGGAACAGCATGTTAACGAGACGGAATTATTATAAAATGAAGTAGTTCTAAATGAAAACTATGGCCTGACCTCAAACACATCCCTCACGATGGACATCTTTATATCTTTTTCGTTGCTCCACTCGAAGGAATGGTTAATACTGACATCGGGTTTTTACGAAAAACACTTTTAACAAAATGTTTTATCCTGGCATCCACCGTGGGTACCACGTTATCATCTTGAAAATCGTGTTCTTTCTCCACCTGAATCATGTAAACATGTAGTTTTGCCACTTAATTTGAAGTGGCTTGTGAATAGTATAACTTTCCTAAATAAGAATAGATTTGTAATACTATATATGGCGGTATATCTCAGTACCTGTGTGAATATGTTTAATATCCTGTTATAGCTGACCTTGGGTCAAGATGAAATATTTATTCCAGTGTTTTTGTACATATATAAACAATAACTTGTACACACATAAACAGACTTTAAACAGACCTAGTATTTAGTTATTGTAACAAACATCAGGATAGTCAGCATAGATTATATGGTCAAAGTTTGTGGCACAATATTTTATTTATAATTGACTGTATGGTCAATAATTGTGGCACAGGTTTTATCTGTAAACGACTGTATGATCAATGTTTGTGGCACATGATTTAATCTGTAATTGATTGTATGGTCAATGCTTCTGGAACATGTTTTTATCTGTAATTTATTGTATGGTCAAAGTTAGTGGCACAGGATTTTATCTGTAAAGGACTGTATGGTCAATGATTGTGGCACAGGTTTTAATCTGTAATTTATTGTATGGTCAATGTTTGTGGCACATTTTTTTTATCTCTAATTTATTGTATGGTCAAAGTTTGTGGCACAGGATTTTATCTGTAAATGACTGTATGGCCAAAGTTTGTGGCACAGGTTCTTATCTGTAATTGATTGTATAGTCAAAGTTTGTGGCACAGGTTTTTATCTGTAATTTATTGTATGGTCAATGTTTCCGACACAGTTTTTATATTTAATTGATTGTATGGTCAAAGTCTGTGGCACAGGTTTTGTTCTGTAATTGTTGGAAGGTCAATGTTTGTGGCACAGGTTTTTATCTGTAATTGATTGTATGGTCAAAGTTTGTGGCGCAATTTTTATCTGTAATTGATTGCATGGCCAAAGTTTGTTGCTCAGGGTTTTATCTGTAATTTATTGTATGGTCAATGTTTGTGCCACAGGTTTTTATCTGTGATTGATTGGATAATCAATGTTTGTGGCACAGGTTTTTATCTGTAATTTATTGTATGGTTAATGTTTGTAGCACAGGTTTTTATCTCTAACTGATTGTATGGTCAATGTTTGTGGCACATGATCTATCTATTATTGATTATATGGTCAAAGTTTGTGGCACAAGTATTTATCTGTAATTGATTGTATGGTCAATGTTTGTGGCACAGGCTTTTAGCTGTAATTGATTGTATGGTCAATGTTTGTGGTACAGGTTTTTATCTGTAATTGATTGCATGGTCAATGTTTGTAGCAGATGTTTTTATCTGCAATTGATTGTATGGTCAAAGTTTATGGCACAGGTTTTTATCTGTAATTGATTGCATAGTAAAAGTTTAGGGCACAGGTTTGTATCTGTAATTGATTGTATGGTCAAAGTTTGTGGCTCAGGTTTTTGTCTGTAATTGTTTGTATGGTCAATGTTTGTGGCACATGATTTATCTGTTATTGATTGTATGGTCAAAGTTTGTGGCACAAGTTTTATCTGTAATTGATTGCATGGTCAAAGTTTGTGGCACAAGTTTTTATCTGTAATTCATTGTATGGTCAATGTTTGTGGTACAGGTTTTTATCTGTAATTGATAGTTTGGTCAAAGTTTATAGCACAGGTTTTTATCTGTAATTGGTTGTATGGTCTGTTTGTGGCACAAGTTTTTATCTGTAATTGATTGTATGGTCAATGTTTGTGGAACAGTTTTGATTGTATGGTCAAAGTTTGTGGCACAAGTTTTTATCTGTAATTCATTGTATGGTCAATGTTTGTGGTACAGGTTTTTATCTGTAACTGATAGTATGGTCAAAGTTTATAGCACAGGTTTTTATCTGTAATTGATTGTATGGTCAATGTTTGTGGCACAGGTTTTTATCTGTAATTGGTTGTATTGTCTGTTTGTGGCACAAGTTTTTATCTGTAATTGATTGTATGGTCAATGTTTGTGGAACAGTTTTTTTTTATCTGTAATTTATTGTATGGTCGATGTTTGTGGCACATGTTTTTTTTTTCGCTAATTTATTGTATGGTCAATGTTTGTGGCACAGGATTTTATCTATAAATGATTGTATGGTCAATGTTTGTGGCACAGGTTTTATCTGTAAATTACTGTATTGTCAATGTTTGTGGCACAGGTTTATATCTGTAATTGATTGTATGGTCAATGTTTGTGTGACACGTTTTTATCTGTAATTGTTTATATGGTCAATATTTGTGGCACAGGTTTTTATCTGTAATTGATTGTATGGTCAATGTTTGTGGCACAGGATTTTATCTGTAATTGGTTGTATGGTCTGTTTGTGGCACTTGTTTGTATCTGTAATTGATTGTATGGTCAATGTTTGTAGCACTTGATTTTATCTATAAATGACTGTATGGTCAATGTTTGTGGCACAGTTTTTTATCTGTAATTTATTGTATGGTCGATGTTTGTGGCACAATGTTTTGTTATCGCTAATTTATTGTATGGTCAATGTTTGTGGCACAGGATTTTATCTATAAATGATTGTATGGTCAATGTTTGTGGCACAGGATTTTATCTATAAATGATTGTATGGTCAATATTTGTGGCACATGTTTTATCTGTAAATTACTGTATTGTCAATGTTTGTGGCACAGGTTTTTATCTGTAATTGATTGTATAGTCAACGTTTGTGGCACACGTTTCTATCTGTAATTGATTGTGCGAATGATGATACAAAGAGGTAGAGATGAATTTTTAGAAAAATCAAACCTGGTTTGTAAATATACCAGAAGACTATTTTGTATGAATGCCAGTTCAGTGGTAGAAACCTTAGAGTGATTTTGCACATTTGCGAATAATGCAAATAAACCACACAAAAAAAATTACGGATATTAACCAAGCTTAGCAAATGGTCATATTAAGGCAATATTCGAGATGGGTTCGATAATCTTCACTTCCTGATATTATAATCTAGGTCAAAGGATATGAATAAAAAAAATCAATGCATTTACCTTGTAAATGTCTTAATTCAAAGAAAATATTTTTAACAAATTTGATATTGCGAGGTTTCACAGTAATATCTCAGACGGATTCAGTACTCAGTATTTAAAAATAGAAAAAGGAGAGGAAGAAACGGACTTCACTTTTGTTCTTTCTGGCCAGTAGGCATCTATCAATTCGATGGATTCTCGTTTGTTACTTGTGCGGACTTGAGACGGAAATTATATTTTGACCGATTTGTCTCGAAATGGTGTCACAATTCATTATGTTTTGTTGTTTCTCATAATACACAACCAGATTCATTTTGTTGAATCTTTTTCAATCATACTTTATAACTAAGACTGTTTCATTCTACGGTGATGTCTCGTACGACTTCTAGCCTTGAGACAACAAAACCTTTGACCTTCAAGTTAAGCTTGAGATTTTGTGGTAACCAATCAGAAGGGACTTTAGTTTTAAAAGATTACGCATGACTGGCTAATAAATATAGCTCAGTTTCAAACTCAGCATCAGAATGTTATAATCTACGAGTAAGAAGAAAGTCTGTCATAGTTTGGTCGTTTCGCATAACAATAGGACAGAGAAGATAAATAAAAAGGTGTAGAAACTAATGCAAGTTTTGGGATAACTGTAGCGGCGATCCTTAATAATTTTATATACATGTCTTTCAAATTTCTTTCACTATCTTACTGAATATACACAAACAAAAGCAACAAAAAAACCTTAACAGCTTTAGGAAAGGATAGGTACTATATTATCAAATGATCTCATCTTTATCTTTTTGCGCGTGTTTCTCTTTGCCTGTTTCTTGAGCTTAAATTCACCAGTATTATATAATACCAACTTATTCATAAAAATGTATGTCTTGGTTAAATCGTTCTGTATGTCATAGAGTTCTCTAGCTGGCACATGTATATGACTTCTCATCTTAAGTAACTCTTTTTCTGTATTAAATTAAAATGAAAATGTGGCATTTTCTGTATAAGTAGTATATGGGGTCACCCTAGCGTCAAGTGGACTTACCATGCAAAAACAGTCGATTCACTCTGGCGTCAAGGGGAATTTAACATGGGAAATTTTAACATGGATGGAACTGTAGAGCGTCAAGGGGAATTGAACATGGAAATTGAACAGGACCGGTACTTTAACGTCAATGGGACTTTAACGTTAAAATATGGGGTTTGCACTTTGTCGTAAATGGAAATTGAACATGGGAATGTCACCTGGATGTCAATGGGAATTGAACTTTGGGTGACGTCATGAGGTTTATAGGGTCAAAACATTTTATAGGGATTTTAATGTATTTGTAAGGACAAAGGGTAGATAGGGACAAACATACAAATACACATTTAAACACACAGAAAAGACGACAGAAATGTTCTAAAACAAACCTCACAGAGAGAATAATGGCTCAAAAAAGAAAAGTCTATTGTATGGGTTCAAAACATTTATTCAAGTATATACATGGGCTCTCTGGCCTGTGCTTTGGTCTAAGCACTATCCATTTAATGCATAAACATTTCTACATCAAACAAACCTATTTACTAGTTATTTAGTTCTTGGCTCTAGTAAACCTGTTTACATTTAATGTTCATTTATAAGAAAAAGCTAACATAAAACAAGTAACATGCAATCAAATAGGACAAAGTTCATGTTTCTCTCTCTCTATTCGTCTCACACGTTGTTAAAAATCTGGTCAGCTAGCACTTGTGTCCCAGCGTAGATATTTCCCATCACTTAATCCGTTTCATTCATAAATCGGCTGTTATATCCATCGTGCTAGGTACACTTATCAGTAAGCAGATCAAGTGCAGTCATCGTCTTCTTCCCATGGAGGTACAATGTATACCATATGAATGGTTACTTTTCCTTCGTTGATGTCAAATTTTCCTCTCATCGACTGCACGTCTTCAATAGCCCTGAAAAGTTTGGACGAAGTTATTTCTGCAGGTGTGCTAAATCCGAGACATACAGGTGAGTTCAAACTGTCGCGATACATAGATAGGCTCAAACGACCTCGATCTTTGACTTGGCAATGACATTTGAGTTCCTCTAACAGTGAGTCAAGTAGGTCCGTAATGAAACCTGCTACTTCCTCGGCTGAAATGTCAGACGCGAAGTCTCTAAATTTCACCGTGTAGGTGTAAGTTGTCGTTCTAAATTTTCTTGAGGTCGCTGTCTGAGTCATTTGGATGATAAAATACTCCTGTAGGTCTACTGAATCCTTTCCCTTCTTGGACGCACTTTGCTGTGACGGTATGGTAGTGAAAGAGGTCAGTGATGTTTGTTCCTTCTCTTTTTTCATCTGCGTAGAGTGATTCATCTTTCTCGTTGCTTGTCCTCGCAATGAAGTGTCGTTCTTGGAAGTCGTCCCTTTTTATACTGGGTGATATCAGTATGTCCATAAGGTAAAGTTTTGTGGTCTGGAAGTTTCACTAGCTGCACGTAGTTTGTCATGGCGTTAGTACATAAATAACTAAGATGTGTTACTGCATTGGTGATGTGATAGTGAGGCAAAGAATCACACCCGAGTTTCTCGTTGGACTTGAGTCTTACGCTCTATACTTGCTGTTTGAAGGGATTCATTTTTTCTCAATTGGTCTTAGTAGTGACAATGAACTGTTGGTCTTGGACGTTGTCCTTTTTTATATGCTGACCAATATTGATGTGACCGTACGGCAAAGTAAAGTGGTTGGGAAGTCGCACTCGCTTCTGGTACACGATTTGATAGACTTTTTCCAAGGGTCGACTGACGATGTGGTGAGTGGGTAAACGTACAATCTTGTTCGGCTGGTAGGTGGTCACTTTAAAGTTTGCATCCTCTCCAGACTGCAATGCTTCTTTCAATACGCCAAAGTTGACCACACGACTGGTACGATAATTCAGAGTCAATCCTTTCACTTTACACTCTGTGTGCACTTCTCCTTGTGGGTCCCGGTATTCGTAGCCGTAATTTTTAGGACCGCCACTCGCGAAACTTAGAATCTTGTCGTCAGGATGTTCGTCTGTCCAGGCTCCTAAACGGTCTCCTTCGATGTTAGGGTGTTGCTGACCCGGTCGATCGATGTAGATGCAACTGTCCGTGTCAAAGTACAGGACGCGATCCCCTAACAGTTCTAAAGCTTCGTACAATTTTAAGCGAGCATGAGCTGTCACGTAAGCCGCAATGATGACATTTCCAAAAGGGTCGTCTTGTACAAAGTCCAGATCTTCTTCGTAATTGACCAAGATTAAATCCTCTCGAACGACGTCCACGTGTTTCATGTATTTGGTTTTGTCGTGAATCATCTGGAAGTAGCGGGAAGGTTCTGTCAAATATTCCGTCTTGGGTAAACACGGTCGTTGTGCCATTTTACCCCACAAGCAATTTAACATCACTTTGGCAAACGATCGCCTGCCTTCGTTTTTCTCGATGTGGTCTAAAGTGATGCCTTCTTGTTCCCGGTATTTCTCTTTGAATTTTATTTGGTCTTCGGGAGTGTGACACCAGGAAGGATAGCCGCTGGCTTCTTGCTTCAGTTTCAAAAAGGCATCCACGTAGTCTGCGAAAATGCCTTTCTGAGTAGGGTCACCCTTGTGGTATTGTTGTGTCTTGGGAAAGTGGCAAATTTCGTACACTTCTAACAGTTGGTATCCCAAGTCCAGAGCTTTGAACAATTCTACGCTGACCCAGGTTCCCGTCAAGGCCCGTTCTTCCTGGGTGTGCTGACAAGGCTGATCTTGGTTGCACGTTTCGGCACAAGTACGGCACAAGGGAAACATCAGTTTGCCTTGACAATGGTGAGGTAAGACGGGATGGTATAGGTTCGTGGGAGGCAAAACTTTGCACTTGATCAAGCCTTCGTATTGTCGAATGTTGACCAGGTCGATGTGTTCCGTCAGCAATTGCGGGTGCCCTGTAGGAAAGTGACAATATTTGCACACGTAGGGATACAGCGAACACACATCCAAGTATTTGATTTCTTCTCCTTTCTCTTCGTCGGCTTGGTACAGCAAACAGGTGGCATTGGTCCTTCCTCCGTACAAACTATCCCTCGGGTTCAGGGGGTCCATCAGCTTGTAACTTTCCACGACACGTTTAAACTCGGGATCGATTTTCAAACGGTGATCGTATTCGTGTTCCCACATTTCCACCACTTGGTATCCTTGCTGTTCTAACTTCAAGCGTCGCTGACAAGTGTCCTGGTACAGGTCTTCCATGGTCCGTTGTAAAAACTGATTTTTAGTGTCACGGTCAGGGTAGCAGACGGGACATCCGTGAAATAAGCAACCGTTAAACTCATACACGATCTTGGGGTTTTTTAAGTCCCAGCCATCGACCGAATACGTTCCGATGGTCCTTTCGCCTCCTCCGTTGCGGGCATGCTGAATCCATTTGCCTTCCTTGTCGCACAAGTAATGTAACCAGCGTAGGGCTTTGACCGAGTATTGACGCTTGACATAGTTGGTCGTTTGAGGACTGATGACAGCCACGGTCTTTTGAGGCATGAATCGTTGGCGGTACACTAAGGAACACGCTTTGGCAATGGTGCAAGCTTCTTTCAAAGGATCGACCCCTCCGTGTTCCATGAACAGTTCTCGAAATTTTCCACAGCAACGTCGTAAAATGTCCACGTCGGAACGACAATACTTTAACATTTCTTCCTGAAAGTCGAAGGGGTCAGAGGCATGAGCCTGGTACCAAGCGTAGAAATCTTCTCGTTGTTCGGTACGCATGTTGTCGGGGTCGTAATAGTGAGCCTCAGGCAAATGGGGTAGAACGGCATGTTGATTGGGTTCCGTATTGAAAAAGTGTGGAAAGTACCCTTTAGCCATTTCTGTCATTCCAAACGTTTTAGGCATTCGACTCAAAGGCATGGCCAAGTAACTCATCGAATCTTTAAACTGCACTTGTCCCACTTGCATGAAAATGATTTTGGCTCCGTTCAAAGTGACTTTAGGACGTTCGGTGCCATGTTCCGTATAGTACCTCAAAAGAAACTGTCCATCGTATCCGGAGAAATTGTGAGCCATCACTGTGGCATGGCGATGACAATCTCGGTAACGTTCGATGTCCTCTTTGCTCCATGTCTTGTCGATGGGGTCTAAGACCCATTTGGCAAAATCGTCTAGCGTCTTTGGTCCTCGAAAGATTTTTTCACGCCCTCCAGGAATTTTGCTGCAGTGAGGGCAATAACTGAAGATAGGTTCTTGAATACACTTCTCGCACGCTCGATGAGCCACGCAGAAATTAGGAATGTGAATGCCAGTCTCTTGCATGCATTCGAAATCGAAAAAGATGAAATTGCCTTTCTTCTTGTGACCGTCCTCTTTCTCTGGTGGGGGTTGGTATTTTTGCACGTAACATTGGTGTTCCAAGTCCACAATGTGGTGACAAATGTGACATTTTTTCTTTCCTGAACATACGTGTGCCTTGACACTATTGGTACGTATGCCTTGTCCACACGCGGGGCACAATCTCAGCAGTTGACAAGCGCATTTCTTCTGTGAACCTTGCGTCTTCAAATGTTGTTGGTAACAGGTAGGGCTGACAAACGTGCGCAGACAAGTTGAACAAGGCACTGGTTCTTCGCTCAGACAGGGTTGAGAGGCCAAACATCCTGAGCATTTCCATCCACAATGTTTGTGTTGCTCTCGATTATTATAACCACAGTCACATTTCTCACAATAATAAACATATCCCAGGAATCCAGTGATACTGGTAATGGTATCGAAATGTTCATCGTGATGATAAAGGTGAATGTATTTTCCGTCCTTAAAATGTTGGCCTCGAAACAACAGAGGCCCGCGCATTTCTTGAGGGTGCACTTTCAAGGTGTAGCGTGGAGCTAGGGCATCTTGCAGTTTTTGCATCTCAGGAATGCCACAGGGTGTGTCTTTGGACAGTCCGGCTTGTTGTAACAGGAGTTCTGCTTCATTTCGTTGTTTGGCTCGGTCGGATTGTTGAATAGTTTTCCAGGTTCTTTTCCATTCTACCGTGTCGTTCTTGTTGGCATAGGTTCGTCCCACCACGATGGCACGGGCTAAACACATCTGGTCATGAGGGTTGTTAATTCGGACGAGACTTGTTTTGGTGTTGCGAAGGACGTCCACCAATAAGACCTTTTTGCGTCCTGTCCCTTGAGGAAGAGAGACGTGAGCCATTTTCAGTGTGGCTTTACCATCGGTGATGTCAAACTTGTCATTGGATTGTTGCACCTGTTGTATCTTGTCCATGACTTTGGAAGGAGTCAGTTCTGCGGGTCTGCTAAACTCGATCCAAACAGGGGATTTCAAGCTGTCGTGTTGTATGGATAGTGTCAAGCGATCGTCTTCTTTGGGTTGACATTGTCGCTTGAGTGCGGTGAGCAAAGAATCCCACATCTCGGTGATGAACCCTTCTGCTTTCTCCAACGGTACGTCGGACTTGAAATCTTTAAACTTCACCGTGTAGGTGTAAGCCGTGGTTCTAAATTTTCTAGAGGAGCGCTTTTCCGTCTCTCGAATGTGATAGTACTTTTCAGGGTTGACTGGTGAACTTTGGTTTGGAGTAGACTCTCTCTGTCTGGTCGCAGACGTGGAAGGTGTTGGTTCAGGTTCGCTCATGTCTTCTATTTGAGCGAACACTTCTTTTCGTGTGTGAGGCGATACGTCACTTCGCTGCCTCTTACGTTCTTCTTCTCTCTCACTGAAATCGTGCGATCGTTTCATCTCGATTGCTGATTCAGAAATGATTTAACCAAGTTCATTCTTTCCATATATACCCTCTCTACCTCTCGTTGTGACAATGACTTGGTATATTTCACAAGGCAAGTGAAAGCCAAGCATATAGGAACCCAACGACAGCGTTGCGTCTTAAACACCTCATGCATCTTGACGACCCTTCGATTCAAACCCTACCACGAAAGAAAATAGTTGCAAGAAAAATAAAACAGACAGTTGGTGTCTTCAAGAGAGCTAGAGACGGCACTGTGTCGCTGGGACACGTACGTACGTACTCCAGAAAACTACGCTACTCGACAACGTGAGTGTGCTTGTCAAAATGTTTGAATAAGATTAAAAATGCTTGTCAGTTTCAAAACGCGAACCAGTACTGTGGCCGTTTAATATTTGATGTGGCAAGAAGAAATGGTACAATACGCAACAAAGGGTTTGTACGTTTACACTCCAATCTGTCTGTACTGCAATGGTAACAGCGCTCTTGCGTTTGCATTATTTTGCCACACTACCTTTTAAATAAAACAATGCATCACTCATCATAAACGATTTCATTGGCTATACTTATTTTCTTACCGCTTTCGCTTCGAATTGACTTCAGTACCTTTTCGCACAGCGACAAGATCGGACGTGTTTTTTTATTCTGCGGCTGGTCGCTACGCTACTTGCCCTGAATTTACAACCAAACAATGTGTTACACATTGTAATTGACTTCATTGGCTAACCGATATTTTACACTTCTGTCTCTGTTGATGTGAGTGTGCTTGTCAAAATGTTTGAGTAAGATTAAAAATGTTTGTTAGTTTCAAAACGCGAACCAGTACTGTGGTCGTTTAATATTTGATGTGGCAAGAAGAAATGGTACAATACGCAACAAAGGGTTTGTATGTTTACACTCCAATCTGTCTGTACTGCAATGGTAACAGCGCTCTTGCGTTGGCATTATTTTGCCACACTACCTTAAAAAAAAAACCAATGCATCACTCATCATAAACGATTTCATTGGCTAAACTTATTTTCTTACCGCTTTCGCTTCGAATTGACTTCAGTACCTTTTTGCACAGCGACAAGATCGGACGTGTTTTTTTTATTCTGCGGCTGGTCGCTACACTACTGTAAACAAGCCCCGAATTTACAACCAAACAATGTGTTACACATTGTAAGTGACTTCATTGGCTAACCGATATTTTACAATTCTGTCTCTATTGATGTGAGTGTGCTTGTCGAAATGTTTGAGTAAGATTAAAAATGTTTGTCAGTTTCAAAACGCGAACCAGTACTGTGGCCGTTTAATATTTGACGTGGCAAGAAGAAATGGTACAATACGCAACAAAGGGTTTGTACGTTTACACTCCAATCTGTCTGCACTGCAATGGTAATAGCACACTTGCGTTGGTATTATTTTGCCACACTACCTTTAATAAAACCCCAATGCATCACTCATCATAAACGATTTCATTGGCTATACTTATTTTCTTACCGCTTTCGCTTCGAATTGACTTCAGTACCTTTTCGCACAGCGACAAGATCGGACGTGTTTTTTTATTCTGCGGCTGGTCGCTACTCTACTTGCCCTGAATTTACAATCAAACAATGTGTTACACATTGTAAGTGACTTCATTGGTCAGTCGATATTTTCCACCGCCTTAGCTTCAAATTGGTTTCACATGTTATTCGCACCGTGAGATGATGAGACACGTTTTTCTGTACCTGACCATTAGTCACTTCACAAACAATAAAACTAAAACACAAATGATCACGCCATGAGCGGCTCATGGAAATTATGTTAGTCATGTTACGAAATATAGCACGACTTGTTTGGAAGTACTTTTCTGTGGTCACTCTTTAATTACATGCGTCTTCAGTTCACTCTTGTGATATTTTTTGTAAAGGGTGTATTTTTTCTTTGGATGTGATTGTGTTATGTTCTATATGTTCTTTTATGTTTTCAGTGATTTTACTTTATATCTATATTTTAATTTAGATGTATAGACTATGTAGTCTGAAATAAAGAATTCTTATCTTATCTTATGTAAATGGAATTATGTGTTTCTTTGAAACTTTCATAAGGAAAATGTGCCATAAAAATAAACGTACGTGTCGTCATATTTTTAAAGTAGGAATACATGATCTCTCTCTCTCTCTCTCTCATTGTAGTTTTGATTTATACCCTAATGGAATATGTTCCCGTTTGAAGATATCTCTCCAAAATTGTGATCAGTAGTCACCATAATTACGTGAACTGTTCGTCATGTCATTTTTTTCAAAAGTTTACACTCTAAAAAATTGTAGAACGATTTTTTTTTCTTCCATCAGTAAATCTTTGTATGAAATAAAAGCTTGAGTTTACACAATTCTGGTATCTTAACTTTATCCGGTTTTGGAACTGCAATATGTCACGCAATTTTTTTCTTTTAACGTTAGATTTACAGTTTTTCAGAAAAAAGACAATCACACGGCTTTTTTAAGAATGAAACAAATGACATTGCACTGTATAACCCTGCCTATGGTTAACTCTGAATTCTAAAGTCAAAACATGGGTTCAGGAAAAAATGTAACAATGTTCGTCCTATCCTCAGTGTAAACTGAGAGAATATAGGACGAACATTGTTACATTTTTTCCTGAACCCATGTTTTGACTTTAGAATTCAGAGTTAACCATAGGCAGGGTTATACAGTGCAATGTCATTTGTTTCATTCTTAAAAAAGCCGTGTGATTGTCTTTTTTCTGAAAAACTGTAAATCTAACGTTAAACGAAAAAAATTGCGTGACATATTGCAGTTCGAAAAACCGGATAAAGTTAAGATACCAGAATTGTGCAAACTCAAGCTTTTATTTCATACAAAGATTTACTGATGGAAGAAAAAAAATCGTTCTACAATTTTTTAGAGTGTAAACTTTTGAAAAAAATGACATGACGAACAGTTCACGTAATTATGGTGACTACTGATCACAATTTTGGAGAGGTATCTTCAAACGGGAACATATTCCATTAGGGTATAAATCAAAACTACAATGAGAGAGAGAGAGAGAGATCATGTATTCCTACTTTAAAAATATGACGACACGTACGTTTATTTTTATGGCACATTTTCCTTATGAAAGTTTCAAAGAAACACATAATTCCATTTACATAAGATAAGATAAGAATTCTTTATTTCAGACTACATAGTATATACATCTAAATTAAAATATAGATATAAAGTAAAATCACTGAAAACATAAAAGAACATATAGAACATAACACAATCACATCCAAAGAAAAAATACACCCTTTACAAAAAATATCACAAGAGTGAACTGAAGACGCATGTAATTAAAGAGTGACCACAGAAAAGTACTTCCAAACAAGTCGTGCTATATTTCGTAACATGACTAACATAATTTCCATGAGCCGCTCATGGCGTGATCATTTGTGTTTTAGTTTTATTGTTTGTGAAGTGACTAATGGTCAGGTACAGAAAAACGTGTCTCATCATCTCACGGTGCGAATAACATGTGAAACCAATTTGAAGCTAAGGCGGTGGAAAATATCGACTGACCAATGAAGTCACTTACAATGTGTAACACATTGTTTGATTGTAAATTCAGGGCAAGTAGAGTAGCGACCAGCCGCAGAATAAAAAAACACGTCCGATCTTGTCGCTGTGCGAAAAGGTACTGAAGTCAATTCGAAGCGAAAGCGGTAAGAAAATAAGTATAGCCAATGAAATCGTTTATGATGAGTGATGCATTGGGGTTTTATTAAAGGTAGTGTGGCAAAATAATACCAACGCAAGTGTGCTATTACCATTGCAGCGCAGACAGATTGGAGTGTAAACGTACAAACCCTTTGTTGCGTATTGTACCATTTCTTCTTGCCACGTCAAATATTAAACGGCCACAGTACTGGTTCGCGTTTTGAAACTGACAAACATTTTTAATCTTACTCAAACATTTCGACAAGCACACTCACATCAATAGAGACAGAATTGTAAAATATCGGTTAGCCAATGAAGTCACTTACAATGTGTAACACATTGTTTGGTTGTAAATTCGGGGCTTGTTTACAGTAGTGTAGCGACCAGCCGCAGAATAAAAAAAACACGTCCGATCTTGTCGCTGTGCAAAAAGGTACTGAAGTCAATTCGAAGCGAAAGCGGTAAGAAAATAAGTTTAGCCAATGAAATCGTTTATGATGAGTGATGCATTGGTTTTTTTTTTAAGGTAGTGTGGCAAAATAATGCCAACGCAAGAGCGCTGTTACCATTGCAGTACAGACAGATTGGAGTGTAAACATACAAACCCTTTGTTGCGTATTGTACCATTTCTTCTTGCCACATCAAATATTAAACGACCACAGTACTGGTTCGCGTTTTGAAACTAACAAACATTTTTAATCTTACTCAAACATTTTGACAAGCACACTCACATCAACAGAGACAGAAGTGTAAAATATCGGTTAGCCAATGAAGTCAATTACAATGTGTAACACATTGTTTGGTTGTAAATTCAGGGCAAGTAGCGTAGCGACCAGCCGCAGAATAAAAAAACACGTCCGATCTTGTCGCTGTGCGAAAAGGTACTGAAGTCAATTCGAAGCGAAAGCGGTAAGAAAATAAGTATAGCCAATGAAATCGTTTATGATGAGTGATGCATTGTTTTATTTAAAAGGTAGTGTGGCAAAATAATGCCAACGCAAGAGCGCTGTTACCATTGCAGTACAGACAGATTGGAGTGTAAACGTACAAACCCTTTGTTGCGTATTGTACCATTTCTTCTTGCCACATCAAATATTAAACGGCCACAGTACTGGTTCGCGTTTTGAAACTGACAAGCATTTTTAATCTTATTCAAACATTTTGACAAGCACACTCACGTTGTCGAGTAGCGTAGTTTTCTGGAGTACGTACGTACGTGTCCCAGCGACACAGTGCCGTCTCTAGCTCTCTTGAAGACACCAACTGTCTGTTTTATTTTTCTTGCAACTATTTTCTTTCGTGGTAGGGTTTGAATCGAAGGGTCGTCAAGATGCATGAGGTGTTTAAGACGCAACGCTGTCGTTGGGTTCCTATATGCTTGGCTTTCACTTGCCTTGTGAAATATACCAAGTCATTGTCACAACGAGAGGTAGAGAGGGTATATATGGAAAGAATGAACTTGGTTAAATCATTTCTGAATCAGCAATCGAGATGAAACGATCGCACGATTTCAGTGAGAGAGAAGAAGAACGTAAGAGGCAGCGAAGTGACGTATCGCCTCACACACGAAAAGAAGTGTTCGCTCAAATAGAAGACATGAGCGAACCTGAACCAACACCTTCCACGTCTGCGACCAGACAGAGAGAGTCTACTCCAAACCAAAGTTCACCAGTCAACCCTGAAAAGTACTATCACATTCGAGAGACGGAAAAGCGCTCCTCTAGAAAATTTAGAACCACGGCTTACACCTACACGGTGAAGTTTAAAGATTTCAAGTCCGACGTACCGTTGGAGAAAGCAGAAGGGTTCATCACCGAGATGTGGGATTCTTTGCTCACCGCACTCAAGCGACAATGTCAACCCAAAGAAGACGATCGCTTGACACTATCCATACAACACGACAGCTTGAAATCCCCTGTTTGGATCGAGTTTAGCAGACCCGCAGAACTGACTCCTTCCAAAGTCATGGACAAGATACAACAGGTGCAACAATCCAATGACAAGTTTGACATCACCGATGGTAAAGCCACACTGAAAATGGCTCACGTCTCTCTTCCTCAAGGGACAGGACGCAAAAAGGTCTTATTGGTGGACGTCCTTCGCAACACCAAAACAAGTCTCGTCCGAATTAACAACCCTCATGACCAGATGTGTTTAGCCCGTGCCATCGTGGTGGGACGAACCTATGCCAACAAGAACGACACGGTAGAATGGAAAAGAACCTGGAAAACTATTCAACAATCCGACCGAGCCAAACAACGAAATGAAGCAGAACTCCTGTTACAACAAGCCGGACTGTCCAAAGACACACCCTGTGGCATTCCTGAGATGCAAAAACTGCAAGATGCCCTAGCTCCACGCTACACCTTGAAAGTGCACCCTCAAGAAATGCGCGGGCCTCTGTTGTTTCGAGGCCAACATTTTAAGGACGGAAAATACATTCACCTTTATCATCACGATGAACATTTCGATACCATTACCAGTATCACTGGATTCCTGGGATATGTTTATTATTGTGAGAAATGTGACTGTGGTTATAATAATCGAGAGCAACACAAACATTGTGGATGGAAATGCTCAGGATGTTTGGCCTCTCAACCCTGTCTGAGCGAAGAACCAGTGCCTTGTTCAACTTGTCTGCGCACGTTTGTCAGCCCTACCTGTTACCAACAACATTTGAAGACGCAAGGTTCACAGAAGAAATGCGCTTGTCAACTGCTGAGATTGTGCCCCGCGTGTGGACAAGGCATACGTACCAATAGTGTCAAGGCACACGTATGTTCAGGAAAGAAAAAATGTCACATTTGTCACCACATTGTGGACTTGGAACACCAATGTTACGTGCAAAAATACCAACCCCCACCAGAGAAAGAGGACGGTCACAAGAAGAAAGGCAATTTCATCTTTTTCGATTTCGAATGCATGCAAGAGACTGGCATTCACATTCCTAATTTCTGCGTGGCTCATCGAGCGTGCGAGAAGTGTATTCAAGAACCTATCTTCAGTTATTGCCCTCACTGCAGCAAAATTCCTGGAGGGCGTGAAAAAATCTTTCGAGGACCAAAGACGCTAGACGATTTTGCCAAATGGGTCTTAGACCCCATCGACAAGACATGGAGCAAAGAGGACATCGAACGTTACCGAGATTGTCATCGCCATGCCACAGTGATGGCTCACAATTTCTCCGGATACGATGGACAGTTTCTTTTGAGGTACTATACGGAACATGGCACCGAACGTCCTAAAGTCACTTTGAACGGAGCCAAAATCATTTTCATGCAAGTGGGACAAGTGCAGTTTAAAGATTCGATGAGTTACTTGGCCATGCCTTTGAGTCGAATGCCTAAAACGTTTGGAATAACAGAAATGGCTAAAGGGTACTTTCCACACTTTTTCAATACAGAAGCCAATCAACATGCCGTTCTACCCCATTTGCCTGAGGCTCACTATTACGACTCCGACAACATGCGTACCGAACAACGAGAAGATTTCTACGCTTGGTACCAGGCTCATGCCTCTGACCCCTTCGACTTTCAGGAAGAAATGTTAAAGTATTGTCGTTCCGACGTGGACATTTTACGACGTTGCTGTGGAAAATTTCGAGAACTGTTCATGGAACACGGAGGGGTCGATCCTTTGAAAGAAGCTTGCACCATTGCCAAAGCGTGTTCCTTAGTGTACCGCCAACGATTCATGCCTCAAAAGACCGTGGCTGTCATCAGTCCTCAAACGACCAACTATGTCAAGCGTCAATACTCGGTCAAAGCCCTACGCTGGTTACATTACTTGTGCGACAAGGAAGGCAAATGGATTCAGCATGCCCGCAACGGAGGAGGCGAAAGGACCATCGGAACGTATTCGGTCGATGGCTGGGACTTAAAAAACCCCAAGATCGTGTATGAGTTTAACGGTTGCTTATTTCACGGATGTCCCGTCTGCTACCCTGACCGTGACACTAAAAATCAGTTTTTACAACGGACCATGGAAGACCTGTACCAGGACACTTGTCAGCGACGCTTGAAGTTAGAACAGCAAGGATACCAAGTGGTGGAAATGTGGGAACACGAATACGATCACCGTTTGAAAATCGATCCCGAGTTTAAACGTGTCGTGGAAAGTTACAAGCTGATGGACCCCCTGAACCCGAGGGATAGTTTGTACGGAGGAAGGACCAATGCCACCTGTTTGCTGTACCAAGCCGACGAAGAGAAAGGAGAAGAAATCAAATACTTGGATGTGTGTTCGCTGTATCCCTACGTGTGCAAATATTGTCACTTTCCTACAGGGCACCCGCAATTGCTGACGGAACACATCGACCTGGTCAACATTCGACAATACGAAGGCTTGATCAAGTGCAAAGTTTTGCCTCCCACGAACCTATACCATCCCGTCTTACCTCACCATTGTCAAGGCAAACTGATGTTTCCCTTGTGCCGTACTTGTGCCGAAACGTGCAACCAAGATCAGCCTTGTCAGCACACCCAGGAAGAACGGGCCTTGACGGGAACCTGGGTCAGCGTAGAATTGTTCAAAGCTCTGGACATGGGATACCAACTGTTAGAAGTGTACGAAATTTGCCACTTTCCCAAGACACAACAATACCACAAGGGTGACCCTACTCAGAAAGGCATTTTCGCAGACTACGTGGATGTCTTTTTGAAACTGAAGCAAGAAGCCAGCGGCTATCCTTCCTGGTGTCACACTCCCGAAGACCAAATAAAATTCAAAGAGAAATACCGGGAACAAGAAGGCATCACTTTAGACCACATCGAGAAAAACGAAGGCAGGCGATCGTTTGCCAAAGTGATGTTAAATTGCTTGTGGGGTAAAATGGCACAACGACCGTGTTTACCCAAGACGGAATATTTGACAGAACCTTCCCGCTACTTCCAGATGATTCACGACAAAACCAAATACATGAAACACGTGGACGTCGTTCGAGAGGATTTAATCTTGGTCAATTACGAAGAAGATCTGGACTTTGTACAAGACGACCCTTTTGGAAATGTCATCATTGCGGCTTACGTGACAGCTCATGCTCGCTTAAAATTGTACGAAGCTTTAGAACTGTTAGGGGATCGCGTCCTGTACTTTGACACGGACAGTTGCATCTACATCGATCGACCGGGTCAGCAACACCCTAACATCGAAGGAGACCGTTTAGGAGCCTGGACAGACGAACATCCTGACGACAAGATTCTAAGTTTCGCGAGTGGCGGTCCTAAAAATTACGGCTACGAATACCGGGACCCACAAGGAGAAGTGCACACAGAGTGTAAAGTGAAAGGATTGACTCTGAATTATCGTACCAGTCGTGTGGTCAACTTTGGCGTATTGAAAGAAGCATTGCAGTCTGGAGAGGATGCAAACTTTAAAGTGACCACCTACCAGCCGAACAAGATTGTACGTTTACCCACTCACCACATCGTCAGTCGACCCTTGGAAAAAGTCTATCAAATCGTGTACCAGAAGCGAGTGCGACTTCCCAACCACTTTACTTTGCCGTACGGTCACATCAATATTGGTCAGCATATAAAAAAGGACAACGTCCAAGACCAACAGTTCATTGTCACTACTAAGACCAATTGAGAAAAAATGAATCCCTTCAAACAGCAAGTATAGAGCGTAAGACTCAAGTCCAACGAGAAACTCGGGTGTGATTCTTTGCCTCACTATCACATCACCAATGCAGTAACACATCTTAGTTATTTATGTACTAACGCCATGACAAACTACGTGCAGCTAGTGAAACTTCCAGACCACAAAACTTTACCTTATGGACATACTGATATCACCCAGTATAAAAAGGGACGACTTCCAAGAACGACACTTCATTGCGAGGACAAGCAACGAGAAAGATGAATCACTCTACGCAGATGAAAAAAGAGAAGGAACAAACATCACTGACCTCTTTCACTACCATACCGTCACAGCAAAGTGCGTCCAAGAAGGGAAAGGATTCAGTAGACCTACAGGAGTATTTTATCATCCAAATGACTCAGACAGCGACCTCAAGAAAATTTAGAACGACAACTTACGCCTACACGGTGAAATTTAGAGACTTCGCGTCTGACATTTCAGCCGAGGAAGTAGCAGGTTTCATTACGGACCTACTTGACTCACTGTTAGAGGAACTCAAATGTCATTGCCAAGTCAAAGATCGAGGTCGTTTGAGCCTATCTATGTATCGCGACAGTTTGAACTCACCTGTATGTCTCGGATTTAGCACACCTGCAGAAATAACTTCGTCCAAACTTTTCAGGGCTATTGAAGACGTGCAGTCGATGAGAGGAAAATTTGACATCAACGAAGGAAAAGTAACCATTCATATGGTATACATTGTACCTCCATGGGAAGAAGACGATGACTGCACTTGATCTGCTTACTGATAAGTGTACCTAGCACGATGGATATAACAGCCGATTTATGAATGAAACGGATTAAGTGATGGGAAATATCTACGCTGGGACACAAGTGCTAGCTGACCAGATTTTTAACAACGTGTGAGACGAATAGAGAGAGAGAAACATGAACTTTGTCCTATTTGATTGCATGTTACTTGTTTTATGTTAGCTTTTTCTTATAAATGAACATTAAATGTAAACAGGTTTACTAGAGCCAAGAACTAAATAACTAGTAAATAGGTTTGTTTGATGTAGAAATGTTTATGCATTAAATGGATAGTGCTTAGACCAAAGCACAGGCCAGAGAGCCCATGTATATACTTGAATAAATGTTTTGAACCCATACAATAGACTTTTCTTTTTTGAGCCATTATTCTCTCTGTGAGGTTTGTTTTAGAACATTTCTGTCGTCTTTTCTGTGTGTTTAAATGTGTATTTGTATGTTTGTCCCTATCTACCCTTTGTCCTTACAAATACATTAAAATCCCTATAAAATGTTTTGACCCTATAAACCTCATGACGTCACCCAAAGTTCAATTCCCATTGACATCCAGGTGACATTCCCATGTTCAATTTCCATTTACGACAAAGTGCAAACCCCATATTTTAACGTTAAAGTCCCATTGACGTTAAAGTACCGGTCCTGTTCAATTTCCATGTTCAATTCCCCTTGACGCTCTACAGTTCCATCCATGTTAAAATTTCCCATGTTAAATTCCCCTTGACGCCAGAGTGAATCGACTGTTTTTGCATGGTAAGTCCACTTGACGCTAGGGTGACCCCATATACTACTTGTATATAACACATACACACGTTGATAATACATCAGTCAGATTTTTTTTTCTTTTAAATTAGAAATACTTTACTTTACCACACACACATATATATGCATTGATATCAGTATGCAAAGTTATTCTGACTTGGAATAGACTGCGTGCGTGACAAAACTCAGGAATTGGCACGTTACAAATGTTTAACCCTCAATATTCCCGGTAAATTTGGGTAAAAGTGTCCCAAATAAAATGATTTTTTTTTCTCAAATAAACGAAAAAAAATATGTAATATGCTTAATATGAAACCAACAATGCTAGCATCAACAAATTATGACATTTTTACAAGGTTGGACGGGACAAAAGTGTAGTATAAAGCAGGTACGCTACAAAATAACATTGATTTCAAACTCGAAACAAATATGCATAGATATTTCATTGAAGATAAAAATTCCTCGATTATTAGTAACACTGATAAGACATAGATATTAGTAACACTGATAAGACATAGATATTAGTAACACTGATAAGACATAGATATTAGTAACACTGATAAGACATAGATATTAGTAACACTGATAAGACATAGATATTAGTAACACGGATAAGACATAGATATTAGTAACAATGATAAGACATAGATATTAGTAACACTGATAAGACATAGATATTAGTAACAATGATAAGACATAAATATTAGTAACAATGATAAGACATGGATATTAGTAACAATGATAAGACATAGACATTAGTAACACTGATAAGACATAGATATTAGTAACACTGATAAGACATAGATATTAGTAACACTGATAAGACATAGATATTAGTAACAATGATAAGACATAAATATTAGTAACAATGATAAGACATGGATATTAGTAACAATGATAAGACATAGACATTAGTAACACTGATAAGACATAGATATTAGTAACAATGATAAGACATAAATATTAGTAATAATGATAAGACATAGATATTAGTAACACTGATAAGACATAGATATTAGTAACACTGATAAGACATAGATATTAGTAACACTGATAAGACATAGATATTAGTAACAATGATAAGACATGGATATTAGTAACAATGATAAGACATAAATATTAGTAACAATGATAAGACATAGATATTAGTAACACTGATAAGACATAGATATTAGTAACACTGATAAGACATAGATTACTAGCAACAGCAGATGCTTGATACCGTGCAATAGGAGGAAGGCATAAATTACGTATTGTACGTAAGTAAATATACAAAATGTCTGAAACATAACTTTACAGTTCAATTTGTAAATTGCATTAAACGTTAGTCTACAACAATTTGTTGAAAACAGCAATAATGTTTCTGTAAGAGCTTTTACCAAATTAATTGATGTTTTTCATTATTACTCCTCGTTTATCAAAATGCACGAATAGTGTTGAAGTAGGCAAGGGAGAAACCCGATTAAGACATTGATGAGTCTATTAAGGTATTTGACAACTGATACGTTTCGAACGCCTAGATTTAAACTCGCCAAAACAGCCTGAAACTCGATATAGAAAACATTTTTCGAATGAATAACTTGCTAACTTCACAGAAAATAGTTAAAAACAGGCAGGTAATTTTAGGCGATCCAGTCGTTTACAGAATGGAGCACGTATGGAGGGAGAATACATACAGCATACATTTAGAAACAACAGTTAGTTCTGTAAGACAAACATGATGACCTATACGAAATTGACAAGTTTTTGAAAACTAAAACGAGGAACGATGAAATGCATATACATGAGAAATGGAAAGAATTTGATGAATAATTTCACAGTTGAGATCAGCTGATTATATGATGCCTTTACATATTTGAGACATTCATGACAGACAACACCTCCATCTGAAATGTCTGAGACATTCATGAGATAACACCTCCATCTGAAATGTCTGAGACATTCATGAGAGAAAACACCTCTGAGAAGACTGACATATTCATCTGAGACAACACCTCCATCTGATATGACTGAGACATTCATGAGAGAAAACATCTCTGTCTGAGATGACTGACACATTTATGAAACAAAACCTACATCTGAAATGACTGAGCCATTCATGAGAGACAACACCTCCATCTGAGATGACTGAAATATTCATGAAAGTCAACACCTCTATCTGAGATTACTGATAAATTCATGAGAGACAATAACTCCCTCTGAGATGACTGATATAATCATCAGAGACAACACCTCAATTTGAGATGAATGACATAAATAGTAGAAGAAAATGGGGGTTATGGCTCACCCCAGCCCTCTACGTAGTCTGGGTGAGTGGGGAACCCTCATAGAATTCTACTACTGGGTAATGGGTAAAAAGTTTCCTATAGTGACATGGGGGTTCTGGCTCACTTTCATTATTGCGTGATGAATGGGTCTCATGAAATTCTACTAATGTGTTATGGGGGTTCTGGCTCACTTTAATCACTGTGTGATCTCAGTAGTTGGATATGTCTGTGTGCTGCTTGCTCACTTGTTCATTAGGGGGGTCGCTGAGACCTGCGTGGTAGGACTTTTAAAAGTGTCACTGCGTGAGATAATGTCCATGAACTAGGGTGTGAATACCATCTGTGGAGTATCGATTATCGTCGAAGGAGCATAGTCCTTTTTTCGTTGATGAGTATGGTGGAGAGTTGTGGTCGGAAGATTCTCATGGAGCAGTATTGTAGATGTCCCTGTAAGGACTGTCTTTGTAATGGTCGATAGTGGCAATGTGACCGATGACTGTTTTTTTTATATACTCCTTTGGCTTTTTTCTTGATGGTATGATCCTCGAGCATGATGCAGTACATTTTGGTTAGAAGTCCTATGAATTATGTGATGGATATGCCACAAATTTCATCTTTGAACTTTCCACGTTTCTTTTTATTGTCTTTACAGTGAAATGGGCTTGTTTCTGGATAATTGCATAGGTCGAAGAGATGTCGATGTTGATAAAGATCTTCGTAGACATCATCGGTGTTAGTTATGTAGACGAGCGAGTCTGTATCAGTCATGAGTAATCTGGCTTTATCTCCGTAGTATCGTTGAATGAAGAATAATGAAACTCGAGCATGAGCATCTTGGAGAGATCGAGAATGGATGGACCAACGTAGATAGCTTGATCGAGAAGGGGATTGGTTATTCTGGATTCGATGGCGACGAGTTCTTCGTCAAAGATTTTCATGCTGACCAAGGCATCGTTGGCTACGAGCTTATCTTGTCATTATGAGTTATTGCCGATTTCTATTTTTTTTCTGCGTCTGATATTTTTCATGTTTTTCCGAAGACGCTATTTTTCATGAGTTTAAAGAAATTTTTACTGAAGTCCATGGAGGTTTTAGCGCGTTCTTGGGTATTGAAGTCGACATAAGATTTCATCCATGGGGATTGTTTAAACTTGAGTGCTAGATGAACTTGTTTAATAACGAGTCCATGGTAAAGAGCTTGTAGTCGATAATCTATCTTGTAGTGGGTTTTGTGACGGAGATTTGGAACGAGCTTTTTGATTTTGGCATCTCCGATTCCGAATTGTGTTTTTGCTGAGTTGTTGAGGTGAAATCATGGATGGTGTGATGAGGAGTGGTTCTGTGCAAATGGATAATCGTTATGAGTATCGTAGAGATGGGGTGGATATTCCAGATCAACGTCTTCAAAATATCCCCAGTCTTTCTGATATCCTATTTGTCTTTTTGGAGGAATTGTTTTCCGCTGATCCAGTGAAAATTTCCTACCGGGATTGCGACATGGCCTAACCATAGAGATTATTGGGTCCTAGCTATAGGATGTAGGTTGAGGGTTGAGTTGGATCGTAGTTGGACATGTATTTGTTATTGGCGACGGCGTATTTTTGGCTGATGGTGCATATGCCTCCTCGAATCATGCTCTCCTTGAACATGAACATGAACATGTCTGGATCTTGAAAGTGTTCAAATTGCACTTGACTCGTCTTGAGGAGGACATAACATGAGATACCTGGTGAGGTCAAATATCAGAGTGGATCTAGTTGATAGTGATCTAGACACATGTATCTGACATTTTCGAACACATCCATAAGCAGAAGCACGACTGTCTTCAGATACAGGTCGTGATAATCTCCGAGAGTGTAACAACCTAGTTTATTTCATATTTGGTTTGCGTACTAATGCTCTTTCTCTGTGATGTGGGAGAGATGGAGTTGAGAACAGAAGGTCTCCAGAGAGGGCAAGGAGGTTTAATCGAATCTGGACCATGCATCGATGTACTCGTAGGGATAAACTCCTTTTCGTTGATGGAGAGGAGCAAGATCTCCAAATTCCTTTTCGAGATGCATAAACTTGGGACAGGTGTGAAGGAGTTCTTCTAGCGACGGCTCCTTAAACTGAAACAAATCGATGAAACGAAAGGGGCCAATGGAAAACGACATATTTTTCGAAATTGTTGGGGATGCATTTTAGGGCAGGAACCCAGTTGACTGAGAAGAGCCTTGACTAGTGGATGGCTGAGTACTGCAATGATAAAGTGTCCATCATATCCTCGTAGATTATGAGCGATGAATGGAAGAAAGTCTGGATCTTTGAAGCATAGATTACAATCGGCGTGAGCAACTCCTCGATAGGGACCAGTGATATGACAGTGATCTCTGACTTTTGGATCATGAGGTTCAAAGTACTCTTCGCAAATGTGGCATTGCTGTGCTGAGGTGTGTTGTCTTCGTTGTAAAAAGGTGAGTGGAGTGAATGGCGTTGGATTTTTCGGAGTCCACAGATACGTTTCCATTCCGTAACGAGTTGTTCAAAGAACAAGACGATGCAGTCCTCTACTCGCTGCTGTTTGATACGACAAAGACAAATGTTCATCTGCAGATCAGCATGTTTTGTAGCCGATGGCGTAGGGGATGTGCTTATGTTCCACTTGAGTTAAAGAATGGATGGAATCTGGGGAAGGTCCTTGTACTTTTTCGAGGATGGCTTCTCAGTAAAAGATGATGTAAAACGTACGCGCGTATTTTTTGTGGTGATGTTCGAACTGTAGTGGTCCCTCTCGTGGCATCTGAACGGTCTGTAGTTCTTGGCAGTATCCCGACGATACGTGATATTGGATTTTTTAGGACTGAGGATATCATTTTAAGCATGGATAGCAGAAATACCCATGATTCTTATGCTGCGTGTGCTGTGATCGACATAACCGGCTGAAGTCTTTGATGTGCAAGAAAAATAGTTTTGGCAATGCAGTAAATTGATGATATGTTGTGAGGCTGTTTTGGAGATCATCAGTGGATAGACCACCAAATATTTATCTCCTGCTTTCTTATCATCGAGTCCGAAGACATTGATGAAGAGTTCCTCGTTGAGTGTTTCTAGTTTGGAGACATCTTTTACTGCTGCTGAAAAGGTGATGTCGTTCGTTTTAAGTGTATCAAAATGTAGCCTGTACTTGGGGACGCGATTGGCATTGTCCTGTGCGGGATGTAGCACGGAGAGGATAGCCCACACGATGCAGTGGTCGTTGTTGTTTTTGACATTGACGCAGGCTTTGGTAGCTAAGATTTGCTTGGGAATTGGTACGTACTTGCTTGTTCGTTTAGAAGTGCTTGTTCGTTTAGAAGTCTGAAACGAGAAAGAATATACTTCGGCAAAGATCTAAGCTGATCCTGGCTGTTAATAATCTTCGATGCGACGCTGTGTAAACGACCAGGCGATGTCGAAGATGTGACTGTAATCATCGCTGAGATACACGATGAGAGATTTGGATATGATCCACGGGTCGATGCTCTTGTGTTCCTTGACTAGATGAATGTTGAAGGCGACTCCGAGTTTGATGGTTGTGTATGTGCGTAGTTCTTCTTGGATGGTAGGATGCAGAATGTGCTGCCGGAGGATTGGGTCGACTTCGTGCTGGATTATGTGGGAATGATCGTAAATAAATCCTTTGTGAGGCCCCAGTACGCTTTTTCAGTACGTTGAGGAGGTGGTAGACGCGTGTTGCCGCTAAAGGACTTGTGGTTCGATTTTGGGGTGTTTTCTCGATAGTAGTTCGACAGGATCGACTGAGGACGTAGTGCTGAAGTCGAAGAAGTTCATCTTTTGGAGCGGTTTTTTCCCGTGAGCGCTTTGTATTTTTCTCTCAGTTGCTTCGTGTACTGCTGAGTAGCGAGGATCTCTCGTCCAGCGATCTTCTTGTACTCATTAACAAGCTTACTGTGTTGCATCACTTTGAGATCTCTTGGGACGCGTTGGAGGAGTTCATGCAGAGCGGCATTCGACTTTAGATTAGTTTTATGGAGTACGTGACATCGACTGAGCGACGCTCCAAATTCTCTGAGCGAGATCATGGCAAAGGATAAAATCTCTTCCTGGTTCAGCACCAACCTGAAGTAGAATTCCTCTTCACATTGTTACTTAGGACAATATTTTGGTCTATCATTGCAACGATAGAGATGCTATATATATAGTCCTGTATTTCATTTATCTAACTGCTTTGGTCATTTTTGACATACAAATTTAATGTGTATTATATAGCACAATGCCTATGTGTGGGGCACAAAAGTGTGTATGGTTGACTCGGGGTAGTACGGAAAAGTGCAAGAGGTCTTGCACCAGAGTGTACTGCGCTCAGCATTATGCTCTGATTTAGCGTAGAAGTCCAGGGATGAAACCTTGTTTGGGATGTCAGGAAGGAGTTCGAGGTCAACTTCAAATGTAACAGCGCTGCGGTGGTAGAAACACCAGACAGATTAAATATTATTTTGAAAAAGCCAGAACGACTCAGAAACCCATTTTCAACGAGTTTTTGGCTAAGATAAAGAATGGAGCAGGAAAACCGGTGGAAAGTACATTAGTCGTTACGAGGAAGTTGAGGTGAGGAGCGTACGCACGAAAATCAGGAATGTTGTGAGGTTAAGCATGACCGGCTTTTCATCGTGCGAGTGTTTGTCAACGGAGTGAAGGCGGCAATGTATCGTCATCGTTTTGTGTTCGAAGCTCATTGGGGAATCATTCCGATCGGCTATTACGTCTTTCATCTCAACAGAGATACTTCAGATAACTGGTTGAGACTAATACCACCAGTTGTTTCTGTCACTTGGTCTGTTGAACCATGGTAAATGCAAAGGACACCCCACAGTCTCATTTTTTTTAACACTTTAAATGACTCCAACACTTATGAGAAATTGAAACATTAACCCAGTCTGATCATTGAGATTTGGAACTTTGAATTAGGCATGTTCCCATATATTGCATGAAAAGGTCTTATTATAATAAAATTAAGTGCTTTGTTGCTCAGTATTGTTGATATAATACGGTGATAAATAGCAAAAAGGCATAAACAACTGATATTTTATATATCGACTTACTAAACTGTACATAATTTCAAGTGTCAAATTTACTATCCGTCTGATATGGAAAATAAAAAGGTATTTATTACGAAGTTTATTGATAAAAGGCTAACTATTTAATGTTTTATGTTCTCTTGAATGTTAAAAGCAAGAGACAATACTATTTGTAACATCTTTAAATCGTGACAATAAAAGTTGTAGTGAATATGCTATATGTTTATTTCCCTCCTCCCCCCCCCCCACTCACATGGTAATTCTGTTGGGAGATCATCATATTTAGCCCTAATCCAAAGGTTGCAGGTTCAATATACATCCTGATCTTTCACCTTGGGATGACCTCGGGAAAGGCACTTAGCTCCCATTGTCTGGACATGATGAAGACAAGCAAAGAGCTTAAAGTGTCCTTTCAATGTAATGGGATTTGTTTTAATAGTGTTGGAGAGTATTGTTACAGCACAGATGGAACCATTATGGTAAAATCTTTTTATATATATCTATATAGTACGTGGATGCAATCGCCCTTGACTCTTGATATAATACATAACATATTCAAAAGAGAAAATATGGTGTTGATGGGATATTGGTATATTTTTACCAAGTGACTTGATTATCAATCAAAAGGGTAGTATCATTTAATACAAGAATTTACATTCTTGTTTAAGTTGGGTTAACCTACTATTTAAAGGGACAGAGATACTCACTAATCAAAAGACTCATAAACAAATATATCATTGTACCATAAAGACTGTAGTGAATAGATTCAACGCAAAACAAAGAAGACAGGTACAAAAGTATCGAGAACAAGGATTATGATGATAATGTTCCTACTGTAAGGATTATGCAGCCCGTTCATAAAACATTACTAGTACCAACCAATATTTGGACGTTAAGGTGACACATGATAATTTATGAATATCAAAAACAATATAGATCGTGAAAAAAACAGAAAACTATGACCATGAAATCAAAAAATAAAATGATTTATATTGATACAATTGATTGCATAGGCCGTTTTTTTACCGTTTGTAACAAGCTTCGCGAAATCTGTTTGTTTTATTTATACCTCTAATCAGAGCTGCAAATATCAAACCAAATATTGCCAAAAAATATTCACCAGGAAAAGAAATAACTTGCTGGACACCCCTAATCAACCAAATAATCGTACAACATATCAGTAATGATAGAATTTAATGCAATGCATTGGTTGTCACCTCTAATCCAACGTAAAACAAAAATCAGTATTGAAGAATTTAAGTTACATATTACTATGTAAATGTGCAGTAAGGTAGTCGACTGTAGCCTGAGTGAAAACCACATTTTCCCAATGATAACACCTTAAGAGTTATGAGTGACAATGATAACACCTTAAGAGTCATGAGTGATAATGATAACACCTTAAGAGTCATGAGTGATAATGATTCATCTTGTCGGAACTGTACGTAGATGGGTTCACCAATAGGACATACATTCACTGATTCTGCATACTGTACGTAGATGGGTTCACCAATAGGACATACATTCACTGATTCGGCATACTGTACGTAGATGGGTTCACCAATAGGACATACATTCACTGATTCGGCATACTGTACGTAGATGGGTTCACCAATAGGACATACATTCACTGATTCGGCATACTGTACGTAGATGGGTTCACCAATAGGACATACATTCACTGATTCGGCATACTGTACGTAGATGGGTTCACCAATAGGACATACATTCACTGATTCGGCATACTGTTCGCCAAGGCGGCGAGGAAGTAGGATTTATATGAGGTGAATCAATGAAGCTCTCGAGAGCAGTTCAAATGGTGTCTTGATGAGCCAGGTTAGTACTCATGATAAATTCCACTTGAACAAGGGTTTAGTGTCATTGGACAGGTGACATACAAACTGAACAGAATATCGAATAGGTCAAGGCTTTATCAGATATGCACTCTTCCATGATAACGCAGTTTGCTCGTGATCATGGAATGTTGTTTTAATTGTGTTTGGTGCTAACTGTTTCTCGTCGAAGAGCCACAGGAAGTTGGCTGTTGAGGTAAGAATGCCGGAAGTGGTATGAAGTCAACTTGTGCGGACCACTGAGAATATATTCCATTGTCTTCGTACGCCTATAAGGTGGAAAGGCCATTTCACTTGAGGGATTATTTATCAATTCTTTTACGTCTTGTATTCACCATCTGAACTAGACGAGGAGTGTATACATTTGGCTGTCCCAATCTATAGAAAGGGCATTGATTATCCAAATCCTTTGAATCTAGGACTGGTGCCAACGGGGCCATCATATGTCGATCCTATCGGGCATATATTGAGTGAAAACCGAGGTAATAAGAAACCATTCAGTTTTGTACTAGTTTGTTCTTGAGGAACAATGATTCTGCTAATACATCAAGAAGCCTAGGGTACGTTGAATTTGAACGTGCATTTGACGTTCAGGACACCACTTCAGAAAATCCTAAACAAAAATAGAAAGGTCTGAGGTTTTGCCGTGCTGTTTGGGATAAGTGGAGTTGGAGAGAGAGAATGCGAAATCCATTCATCTGTAGGTTCACTTGCCACAAATGAAATGCTTTCAAAACGTTTTCATCTCCAGAATGTTGAAAGGTAAATAACCATCCTGAGGGGTCCAGGCTTCTCTGGCATCTCGAAATGGTAGGAGACTTGCTCTCCCCAGTTCTCTCTATTCGTATACATACTGACCGTAATTTCATCAGGTTATACTTGCAGAGTTTTCTCCGATGTGAGTCCATTGGAATTTCCCTGCCTTAGAGATGCAAAGTCATATTGATCAGATTGTGAAAGTTGGTCAAATGATCACAGGTCTGGCCTCCATTTGGACCCCAAAATTATTGCAATGGAAGCCCACAGAACTTGTCGAAGAAGTGGGGCCGTGAAGTTACGCCTCTTGCAACTCTACAATGATTTATAGTCTCCCAACTGGACTACATTTAGAAACCGTTGTCACATTCTATCGTGAACCCAAGAGCGTAAAATAGTTGATTGACTGCGCTTAGGTTGACGACCAAATGATGAGTGCTGCATTTGTAGCTGAAGGAACTCAGGGCAAAGGAGAATTTTCGGATATTAATGCCGTCATAGTAAATCTCCCTGATTTGGCAACGAAAACTTGGGTAAGAAGGTGTGAAAGTATGATATTTGAGATAGAGAAGATCTCGTGGAAGCGCTGCCGAAAAGGATTGCCTCTCTTTTCGTCTTTTCCACGTTAGTTCGGGAGAACATTGATTTTTGCTTTGTTTTGACGACAGTAAATTCGGTAGAACGGCTTCCCAGTGGCCTGTGCTCTAGGGAAGTCCATGCGAGCTTTTGTTGTTTGCCTTGCAAATCTCTCCGCTGTAGGTGAGACTGTGTAGGATGTAAAGAATTTATCGTTGGTGGCTTGTTGCGAATTCCGTGAATCTGGTCATTAAATGGAAGATTAGATGAGTAAGAATGAGAGTGTAGCATGGCCTATGATGGTCTTTAAGAAATGAAGAGGTAGAGAGCATTACATCAAGTTCCACCTGTTGTAAGCTCACATATGCTTTTACGGACATGACCATAGTGCGTTGGTTGGGCCTCTATGTTGATGAAGTGGGTCATTCTATATACTCCCAAGTATGCAAAGTGACATTTGTTTTGGGAGAAGGTTATCTGTGTTCCGCCTACTGAAAGATCGTGATAGATATTATATACGACTTTGATCCCATGTTCACGACGTTACAAATCATCTGATGGGTATCCAAATTGAAAACTGTGTGTGGGGCTTGTAAAACCACCGACAGCAATTTGAGGGAAAGTCCGTAGACGCTTAAGAATTGTAACTGATGATGTAAGCAGCCCAAAATGTCAGTAACTTTTTTTCAGATTGTGGAAGCAAATGAAAGTAAATTGGTCCAAAGTTAATAAACACCAGTATTAAAAGAGTAGACGAGACTGGTGGTATAAAGGAATGCGAATATAACTTTGATGGAAGTGGGCGGAAAACGTCTTCAGTCCAAGCTTGCAAGACTTGAGCGTCGCTCATCATAGTAAGATTGAACAAGGACGACGGAACTTCATAGCCAAATTTCGTCATTTTTAGATCAAGGTAGTGCATACTTCATATATGCAAGACTATAACTGAGGCTGTTGGTATCCATCTTTCTCCCCAATAAATGATATGGTTATGAGCCCGTGTGCTGATGATGTTTTCGTCCCTCAAGGAATGCTTCTGCGTCTTCCCCTCAGTACATATAGAATTGCCGCCCATAATATGCAAGTCTGACATGTATACAAGGAATGACAGCCATAAAAAAACTACACATATAGAGTGGTTGTCAGACTGGTCTCGCCCATGGTCAAAATCTATAGGACAAAAATTAGGAGACAAAAATGTATATGCCTTATTTCACATAGTAGCTGACTGTACTACAAAATGGTTTAGCAGAGAAGTATCGGACTTTTGATAATGTCACGCAAATTCTAGACCTTAGTAGTAAGGTGGGATACATTAGCGACAATGGGAATTAGCATTACAGACCCCCTGGGTCAGATTAGCGACAATGGAAATTTAACATTTCGAAAAATCGTGGGTCAGATTAGCGACAAGGGAAATTAACATTGGGAATAAATCGTGGGTCACTCTAGCGACAAGGGGAATTTAACATGGAACTATAGTGTGGGTCTGTCTAGCGACAAGGGGAAATTAACATGGGGAATAGAGTTTGGGCTTTTGGGATTTTTTTTTTTTTAAATTTTTTTTTAAAAAAGGGGTAAACAATTGAAAGGCTATCTCTTTTCGAGAAATATGGCTGGCCCTGAAAAGGGCCTTTGGGTTTATGTTAATATTAATATTAACATAGATGGCATCTGTCACATCTTCTTCTTCTTCTTCTTAAACTCCTTCTAACTGCCGGTCCATACACAAGTACCCTCTTGAGACATCCTTGTCTTTCTATGTAAACTCTCCCCATCCATTGACTAGTATCTGTCCTATCAACAACAGTCCACTTGGACCTGACATACATGAGCATGTCCGTCCTAAACATCATGGAAGACACAAGGGTGGATGACTCAACTGTGGTCCACATCTTGAAGCGACGAGAATAGGTGAATCAATGCAGTGAACTGCGCTTATTTATAGGTACGGGAAGGATTGAAACGGATTGAATTCATTCACCAATCCGAACACGCGTTACAAAATTCAGTCAGCTCGCATCCAATCCGAAGAGAGCAGTCTGTGACGTCACGTGGTCTATATAGATTCGTTAGCGCTTGTGTGCAGTCAATCTATGCGACAGTGATTCAACATGACGGAAACTCAGAAAACGATCCATTGAGGTGCACCAGCAGGGGAGACTGCCCAAGGGAACCCGGACTTACTTTCAGAAGAGGTACATTGGGATTTTGTGGATTTTCTTACCTCGCAAGAATTTGTTCCGGAACCTTCGTTACCTTCTTCATTACCGCAAGTGGAGAATTTTAGACAGAGACAGAAAGAAGAATTGGAGAAATTTATGCAACGACAAAAGGAAGCGGAACAAGCTTTTCTCCTACAGCAACAGCAACAGCAACAAGAAGAGGTAAGAAAAAAACAACAACAAGAAGAAGTAGCAGCAAAGAAACAAGAGGGTGAAAATCAAACGGCTACGGTACTGTTGGACATTTTAGCGGAGTTAAGAAGTCTGAAACAAATGTATCAGACTTCTTTATCACGACCGAAGAGAATACGACCTTCCCGAGCTAAACACGCCAACCCTGTGACTAAGCCTATCGTACCACCCTTAGTGATTTCAACCCAATCATCAGAAGTAGGCCTTGGCCGTGGCAAAGGCTTAAGGTACTTAAAGTTGATTGGTTAAACTCACCCCCTACACCAAAATAAAAAGGCCCTTTTCAGGGCCACCCACATTTCTCGAAAAGAAATACAATTTCAATTGCCAATAACTCAAAAAAAAAAACAAATAAACAACCCATTTTACCCTTATAGTACGTGTCTGTGTATGAGTGCGTGAGTGTAGCTTCTTATTTTATAATCAAAACTTAAAGACACTTACCTTATTTCATTCTTGTATTCTTTTATCCATTTTTTACAATCCAATTCACAATTCACCACAGAACACTTTAATTAAAAGTTCATTGACTTCTTCTTTCTCCTTGTTTAGTCTCTCTGTGTTTTGAATTTCTTCACCGTTTTTTCCTCATTTTCTTCCCTTCTTCTTTTCTTCTCCTGTTTCTTTGCTTCTTTTAAATAGAATTGTTTTCTTTCTTCCTCTTCTTCCTCTGAAGAATCCCTCTCTTCTTTCGAAGAATCCCTCTCTTCTTCCGAAGAATCCCTCTCTTCTTCTGAAGAATCCTTCTTTTCTTCTGACTCCTCTTGTTTCTTTTTTGGGCAATCTGGAGACCAATGTCCTTTTTCTTTACAATAATGACAGGTATCTTGACTTTTGTCTTTTTTAGCCCCTGTTTTTTTTTTTTTTTTGACGGTCTGGACACTCTGAAGACCAATGCCCTTTCTTCTGACAGATATAGCAAGTATCTTGACTTTTATCTCGAAAGGAAAGAGAGTAGTCCGTCGGCTGGTCTAAAGAGAATTTTCTAATGACCCCTCGCAAAGCTCTGACGAAACGTTCCATCTGGGTAGTCTCTTCCATCGTTGTGCTCGGCTTGAGAGTGAAATGACAAGACACACACCCTTTTTATATACGCTGGTTTGCCATGACTATAAATTAGTCTATGGTGTTTGAACTTGAGTCATTTGACGTTTTTCACATAAGATGAAACGATCCTATTCATTTGAGAAGAAAGAAGAAGAAGAAAGTAAGAGGCAGAAACGTGATCTACCGCCTCGTACCAGGGCTGAAATCTTGGCACAAATTCATGCCAGTGATTTTGAAGAGGACATGAGTGAACCAGAATTTGAAACCTCTAAACCAAGTTCACCACCCTTAGTCAATCCTGAAAAATACTATTCCATTCGAGAGACGGAAAAGCGCTCCTCTAGAAAATTTAGAACCACGGCTTACACCTACACGGTGAAGTTTAAAGATTTCAAGTCCGACGTACCCTTGGAGAAAGCAGAAGGGTTTATCACCGAGATGTGGGATTCTTTGCTCACCGCACTCAAGCGACAATGTCAAGCCAAAGAAGACGATCGCTTGACACTATCCATAGATCACGACGGTTTGAAATCCCCTCTTTGGATCGAGTTTAGCAGACCCGCAGAACTAACCCCTTCCAAAGTCATGGACAAGATTCAACACGTACAACAATCTAATGATCAGTTTGACATCACCGATGGTAAAGCCACACTGGACATGACCCACGTCTTTCCTCCTCAAGGGACAGGACGCAAAAAGATGTTATTGGTGGACGACCTTCGCAACACCAAAACGAGTCTCGTCCGAATTAACAACCCTCATGACCAGATGTGTTTAGCCCGTGCCATCGTGGTGGGACGAACCTATGCCAACAAGAACGACACGGTAGAATGGAAAAGAACCTGGAAAACTATTCAACGATGCGATCGAGCCAAACAACGAAACGAAGCAGAACTCCTGTTACAACAAGCCGGACTGTCCAAAGACACACCCTGTGGCATTCCTGAGATGCAAAAATTGCAAGATGCCCTAGCTCCACGCTACACCTTGAAAGTGCACCCTCAAGAAATGCGTGGAACTCTGTTGTTTCGAGGCCAAGATTTTAAGGACGGAAAATACATTCACCTTTATCATCACGATGAACACTTCGATACCATTACCAGTATCACTGGATTCCTGGGATACGGTTATTATTGTGAGAAATGTGACTATGGTTATAACAATCGAGAGCAACACAAGCATTGTGGAATGAAATGCCCAGGATGTTTGGCCTCTCCACCCTGTCTGAGCGAAGGACCAGTGCCTTGTTCAACTTGTTTGCGCACGTTTGTCAGTCCTACCTGTTACCAACAACATTTGAAAACACAAGGTTCACAGAAGAAATGTGCTTGTCAACTCCTGAGATTGTGTCCTACGTGTGGACAAGGCATACTTACCAATAATGCCAAGGCACACGTATGTCGAGGAAAGAAAAAATGTCACATTTGTCATCACATCGTGGACTTGGAACACCAATGTTACGTGCAAAAATACCAACCCCCACCAGAGAAAGAGGACGGTCACAAGAAGAAAGGCAATTTCATCTTTTTCGATTTCGAATGCATGCAAGAGACCGGCATTCACATTCCTAATTTTTGCGTGGCTCATCGAGCGTGCGAGAAGTGCATTCAAGAACCTATCTTCAGTCATTGCCCTCACTGCAGCAAGATTCCTGGAGGGCGTGAAAAAATCTTTCGGGGACCGAACACGTTAGCCGATTTTGCCCAATGGGTCTTAGACCCCATCGACAAGACGTGGAGCCAAGAGGACATCGAACGTTACGGAGATTGTCATCGTCATGCCACGGTGATGGCTCACAATTTTTCCGGATACGATGGACAGTTTCTTTTGAGATACTATACGGAACAAGGCACCGAACGTCCTAAAGTCACTTTGAACGGAGCCAAAATCATTTTCATGCAAGTGGGACAAGTACAGTTTAAAGATTCGATGAGTTACTTGGCCATGCCTTTGAGTCGAATGCCTAAAACGTTTGGAATGACAGAAATGGCTAAAGGGTACTTTCCACACTTTTTCAATACGGAAGCCAATCAACATGCCGTTCTACCCCATTTGCCTGAGGCACAGTATTACGACCCCGACAACATGCGTACCAAACAACGAGAAGCTTTCTACGCTTGGTACCAGGCTCACGCCTCGGACCCTTTCGACTTTCAGGAAGAAATGCTAAAGTATTGTCGTTCCGACGTGGACATTTTACGACGTTGCTGTGGAAAATTTCGAGAACTGTTCATGGAACACGGAGGGGTCGATCCTTTGAAAGAAGCTTGCACCATTGCCAAAGCGTGTTCCTTAGTGTACCGCCAACGATTCATGCCTGAAAACACCGTGGCTGTCATCAGTCCTCAAACGACCCACTTTGTCAAACGTCAATACTCGGTCAAAGCCCTACGCTGGTTACATTACTTGTGCGACAAGGAAGACAAATGGATTCAGCATGCCCGCAACGGAGGAGGCGAAAAGACCATCGGAACGTATTCGGTCGATGGCTGGGACTTAGAAAACCCCAAGATCGTGTACGAGTTTAACGGTTGCTTATTTCACGGATGTCCCGTCTGTTACCCTGACCGTGACACTAAAAATCAGTTTTTGCAACGAACCATGGAAGACTTGTACCAGGACACTTGTCAGCGACGCCTAAAGTTAGAACAGCAAGGATACCAAGTGGTGGAAATGTGGGAACACGAGTACGATCACCGTTTGGAAACCGATCCCGAGTTTAAACGCCTCGTGGAAAGTTACTAGTTCATGGACCCGTTGAACCCGAGGGATAGTTTGTACGGAGGAAGGACCAATGCCACCTGTTTGCTGTACCAAGCCGACGAAGAGAAAGGAGAAGAAATCAAATACTTGGACGTGTGTTCGCTGTATCCCTACGTGTGCAAATATTGTCGCTTTCCCGTAGGGCACCCGCGATTGCTGACGGAACACATCGACCTGAAAAACATTCGACAATACGAAGGCTTGATCAAGTGTAAAGTTTTGCCTCCCACGAACCTATACCATCCCGTCTTACCTCACCATTGTCAAGGCAAACTGATGTTTCCCTTGTGCCGTACTTGTGCCGAAACGTGCAACCAGGACCAACCTTGCCATCACAGCCAGGAAGAACGTGCCTTGACGGGAACCTGGGTCAGCGTGGAATTGTTCAAAGCTCTGGACATGGGATACCAACTGTTAGAAGTGTACGAAATTTGCCACTTTCCCAAGACACAACAGTACCACAACGGTGACCCTACTCAGAAAGGCATTTTCGCCGACTACGTGGATGCCTTTTTGAAACTGAAACAAGAAGCCAGCGGCTATCCTTCCTGGTGTCACACTCCCGAAGACCAACTACAATTCAAAGAGAAATACTACGAACAAGAAGGCATCTCTTTAGACCAAATCGAAAAAAACGAAGGCAGGCGATCGTTTGCCAAAGTGATGTTAAATTGCTTGTGGGGTAAAATGGCACAACGACCGTGTTTACCCAAGACGGAATATTTGACAGAACCTTCCCGCTACTTCCAGATGATTCACGACAAAACCAAATACATGAAACACGTGGACGTCGTTCGAGAGGATTTGATCTTGGTCAATTACGAAGAAGATCTGGACTTTGTACAAAACGACCCTTTTGGAAATGTCATCATTGCGACTTACGTGACAGCTCATGCTCGCTTAAAATTGTACGAAGCTTTAGAACTGTTAGAAGAACGCGTCCTGTACTTTGACACGGACAGTTGCATTTACATCCATCACCCGAGTCAACATCACCCTGACATCGAAAGAGACCGTTTAGGAGCCTGGACAGACGAGCATCCCGACGACAAGATTCTAAGTTTCGTCAGTGGCGGCCCCAAAAATTACGGCTACAAATACCGGGACAAACAAGGAGAAGTGCACACGACGTACAAAGTGAAAGGACTGACTCTGAATCATCGTACCAGTCGAGTGGTCAACTTTGGGGTATTGAAAGAAGCCTTGCAATCGGGAGAGGATGGAAACTTTAAAGTGACCACCTATCAACCGAACAAGATTGTACGTTTACCCACTCACCACATCGTCAGTCGACCCTTGGAAAAAGTCTATCAAATTGTATACCAGAAGCGAGTGCGACTTCCCAGTCACTTTACGTTGCCGTACGGTCACGTCGGTATTGGTCTGTATATAAAAATGAACCCTAGGCAAGATCGATAGTTCATTGTTCATTGAAGTAACTTACCATGTCGTTGACGAAGAAGAAACCAGATTGGTTAGGAGTCAAATGTTGGACATCACCGAGACCAGGGTTTTGAGGCTTGGACACAAGAGGAAGCCCAGTATGCACGAGAGTTATTCAAGGAAAAAAATTACTTTTCAACCTGTGTTAGTGACGGTGCCAGAAGAACCTGTCACCCAGGACAGGACTGTCGTGGACAGGCCTGAAAGACCCTTTCGGGAGGACACTTGTGTGACCTTACCCCCTACTATAGAACTGGTTAGAACTTTACCCAAAACATGTGGTTGTTGTACAGACACTTGTTTTTTATTCCACGTTCATGTGCCTTTTATTCTTGTACTTAAGCCTTTGGCTTTTATGTATTTTTGTCTTTCGTATTCATGTTTGAAAAAAATATTCAATAAACGTGTTCTGAAAAAGTATATAAACTCTTGTCTTGTTTGTTTTTTCGTGTCACAAGTGACATTCCTCACACCATGGCTACCTCTACTGTCTCTGCTCCCTCTTCCTCTACTGTCAAAGTCATCGACGAACACTTAGATCGTGCCAGTTGGGAGGCTTTGTATCTTCGCCATCCCTTTAACATGCTCATTGCTGGACCTAGCGGTTCAGGCAAAACCGAATTCGTCAAACGTTTGATCGAACATAAACATCATTTGATCGATAGACCCCCTCAACGAATCGTGTGGTGTTACAAAGAATGGCAATCGGCGTACAGCCTCTTGCGAGAAAGTCAAGGCGATTCCATCGTGTTTGTGGAAGGCATTCCTAAAGAAGACGACGGCATCGTCTCTGACTCCCGTCTAACCCATTTGGTCATTTTTGACGACATGTTAGGAGAAGACGAAGAAGAAATTAAACTGTGGTTCACGCGCAAAGGGCATCACCGTAATGCCAGTGTCGTTTACATCACCCAAAATTTGTTTCAACAAAGTAAAGCCCATCGCACCATCAGTCTCAATGCGCATTACGTGGTCTTGTTTAAAAGCCCTCGAGATAAATCGCAAGTGCAAGTCTTAGTCAAACAGTTAGGAACGCCTTGGCTGACTCAGGCGTACGACGATGCCACTCAAACTCCACACGCCTATTTACTCGTCGATTTGAAACCTACGACTCCCGAGGATTTGCGATTTCGTACCCACTTGTTTCACCACTGGTGCCAAGACGGAGGGCCTGTCCTGTACACGTCTCCGTCCTCGACTTCATTTCACTCCACATAAAAAAATCTATAAAAACCTCAGACCCTTTTTCGTCTGTCTCACTCTCAGTGCGAACATGACGTCCCTTCAGTCGCATCTTCCCGTCAAATTGATTCGTGCCTTGTATGGCATCAGTCGAGAAAAAGATCCACAAACACGAGCTCGTGTCTTAGAAGCTAGTCTCAAAGAAGTCTTACGATGGTTCACGGTGACGGCACGTCAATTACTCCAAGGAATCATTCAGATTCCTCATCAAACCAAACGCTTTTTCGATCGAAACAAAGTCTCTTTGGTCCAACTGGCCGATCCCCGCATCGACGCTCAAACCAAAAAACAAATCATTTTGAAACCTGGAGGGAGCGGTACTCTAGGAGGGGTCATCATTCGCTCACTCTTAAGATGGGATCCTAATGCCCCCAAAGTTATCCCCAAGACAAAAGTCCAACGAAGCCCCAAGAAGAAAAAGACCAGGTCCCCAAGGAGAACTTCTCCAGTGGCAGGACCCTCCTCTGACCAGACACCACCACCCCGGAAAAAGAAAAGAAGCCCCCAGAAAAAGGAACAGAGAAAAAGTCCCCAGAAAAAGAAAAGTCCACAGAAGAAAACTAGTCGCAAGAGAGGCACTTCGGCCAGGACGCAACCTTACACTCGCAAACCACGACCTGCCACGGCGGTGACTGCGTCTACGGCAGCCTCACGTTTGTCCACTTCTCCGTTGATGACACCAGGAAATGAAGAGTACTTGGAGACGTTGATCACACCAAGAACTTCTCCGTTGATGACCCCCAAAAGAACTTCCCCAATGGCAGGACCCTCCAATTTAGTGGCAGTGGCTGCTGCTCACAAAGTACCTTCTCCCAAAATCAAAGTTCAAGAAAGATCGGGCATGTTACAAAGTTTACTGGATTTGTCCAAGCAATAACTGGCTCGATTTAGTCCGTTACGTACCCCTGCACGACGTGTCATGCCTGTCCTCAAACTAATACGACGTAAAGACAATCAGTGGCGACGCGTTCCAGTATAAAAAAGGCCTGTGACCAAGTCGGGTATCAGTGTTTTTTGGTGCTCCTGAAGACTCAAAGATGTCACCCTCCAGAAAACCCCAAGGAAAGAAAAGGAAAGGACTGCCACCACGTTTAGCCAAACATGGGGACATGTTATCTGTCCTGTCCAAAGCTTCTCCACCCCTACGAAAAAAACTCATTCAAACAGCCTCCAAAGAGGTCATCGATACCGTGTGCGAATGTTGTTTGAACGTTTTGAAAGGCACGATCCCTTTGTCCAAACACCAGAAACAATGCTTAGGCAAACATCGTCACGTTCTTCGCCAAATGGTTCAAAAGAAAATTCCCATTCGTCAAAAAAAGAAGATGTTAGTGCAACGTGGAGGTATTTTACCTCTCTTGTTAGGCCCCATACTGAAAGGAGTCTTGGGAACCATGTTGGGAGGACTGGTGGGAGCAAGATAAAAAGGCCTCGGAAGTTCCAAGATCTCAGAATCGACCCTTGACAACCCCATGGAAGGACGAAAACTAGCTTTAGTGCCTTACAAACGATGGATGGAATACCATCGGTGGCAAGAACAACACACCCCGCATTTACCTCCCAATCCCAATTTGAGCGAGATGTCCCAGTTACAACAAGAATTGCAGTCCTTGATGGATCGCCAAGATTTGTCCGAAACAGAAAAATCGCAAAAGTACGGTCAACTCTTGCAACGACTGCAACTCTTTCACCAGAAAGCTTTAGACGAAACAGCTCTACCCACTCTGAAAGATTTTAAGACCTTGATGAAAAGTCCAGCACCATCACCAGTACCAGTACCAGTACCACCAGTACCAGTGACCAAGACAGAAAAAGGAAAAGAAGAAGGGTTTCACACTCCACCAGAAAAAGTACGCAAGTTAACAACACCACCTACCTCCAGAATTGGATGGATTAAAAAGATGATGGCCACCCCTTCTTCATCACAAGAGAAAAAGAAAGTGAAGACAGAAGTGAAACAAGAACCGATATCCCCCGCTCAAACATCCTTCTCCTCTTAAACACCTATTGCCGGTCGCACACGCAAAGCATTGCAATCCAAGAAAATACCCCAAGAGAAAAAGAGTAGCATCCTCCAAGAGTGGGTGCCTTATTAACACACCAACCAACACAAAAAATTGGAAAAAGTCTTAGCCAGCATTTACTACGATCCCTCCCATCCTGCAGGTTACGCAGGAATTCAAAAATTGTATCGTGCTGCCAAAACGCGACTGAAAAGTCTCCGTTTACCTCAAGTGCAACGATGATTACAAGAACAAGCTACCTACACTTTACACAAACCCATTCGACGCAAGTTTGCCAGAAGTCGCACCCGAGTGGAAGGCATCGATCATCAATGGCAAGCCGATTTAGCCGATGTCTCTCATTTGGCCAGCTACAATCGTGGCTACAAATATTTGTTTTGTGTCATCGACGTCTTTTCCAAATTTGCTTGGGTCGTACCCTTGACTTCCAAATCGAGCAGCGAGTTAGTGCGAGCCCTGCAACGGGTGTTGAAACAAAGCGGTCGTCACCCTCTTCGATGGCAAACGGACAAAGGTACCGAATTTCTGAACCAAGCTTTCCAAAAAGAATTAAAGAAACGTGACATTCATTTTTTTACCACCGAGAATCCCGAAACCAAAGCCAGCATCGTGGAACGTTTTCAACGCACTTTGAAAGAACGCATGTGGAAATATTTTACGCATCACCACATTCTGAAGTACATCGACATCTTACCGCACCTGGTGCAAGCGTACAACCAATCTTACCATCGAGGCATTGGACGTGCCCCGCAAGACGTGACTCCCGACAACGAAGTGTTGGTTGTTTGAGCGCCTGTTTGGTACGTCCCCGACGAGGGCTGTTCCCAAGAAAAGTGGAGACTTGGCCGTAGGAGATTGGGTGCGCATTGGCAAAACCAAACGCAATTTCGACAAAGGTTATTTAGCTAACTGGACGACCGAACTGTTTCGCGTCACTGGACGCGTGCATGGCCGTCATCCTGCCGTCTATAAATTGGAAGACATGAACGGAGAAGTGCTCAAAGGAACGTTTTATTTGCCCGAGTTACAACGTGTCACCAAAAAAGAAGACGACGTGTACGACATCGAAAGTATTCTCGAACGCAGAACCCGTAAAGTGGGCAAACGACGTGTCAAAGAAGTCAAAGTACGTTGGAAAGGATATCCACCCAGTTTTGATTCTTGGATCGACGCTTCGCAAGTCATCGACTATAAAAAGAAGTGACCATCATGCCCTTTCACACAGCAGACGCAGCTACGTCGACCACTCCTCCTTCACCTAGTTCTTCTGTGCAAGATTTACAAAAACAACCCTTGTGGGTGTGGTGTGGAGAACGTGTGCCTAAAACGCAAATCGTCTTTTTCTGCCAAATCTTCGTGGTGTATTGTGTCATCGGGGCAGCCATCGCCAATTTGAGTTTGCAACAAGGAGACAAACAATTGTCGACCATTTTATTGAGCAGTTGCATCGGTTACCTGCTTCCTAATCCCTCCCTGAAATTCACCTCGAACGGGAACCCCGGGAACCTTGTGTCCAGTGCCAGTGCCAGTCACCACTTCAATCACAACCAGAACCCCATTTTAGACGGAGACACGCCTCTGACGTCCAGTAACCCCTCGGACAGCCACAGAACTCTGGAATTATGAGTCACCAAAACCAATTTTACTTAACTTTACCCAGTGACAGTTCCATGGAGGTGTTTCCAAAGAACACGTTGTGCTGTTACACGGCCAAATTACCTCAGGCCATCCCCTTAGATCACGAAGCCCATTGGGAAGTGGCTTTAGTAGAAATGATTCACCCGACCCAAGTCCTCAATGTCCTTCCCAATCAAAATTTTTTTGATGTGGAAGTTCATGACGAGCAAATGCAACAGTGGATGGATAGCAATGTCAAATATGACAAGAAAACCCGTACACAAAAGTACACCACCTATCACTTGTTCATTCCCCCAGGCTATTATTTTAGTGGTCAACATTTGGTCAGCACCATAACCTCCAGGTTTAATGTCGTGTTTCTGAAAGCTTTGGAGCATGTCAACGAAAGTGTCACCATGGAGTACCACAAAGCAGCTCGTCGCTTCTTGATGAAATTTGAACGAAGTAAAATCATGTCCATTTTATTTTGTCCTGAATTGTTTGACATGTTGGGCGGAGACATGGACATGAGAAAGGCCATGCTCAAGAAAAACGAATTACCCATCGTTTACGACAACGAGTCTTTTAGCAAGTTATTTCGTGCCCCGGTAGAACTGAACCAAGGACTGAATTTGATGTTTGTGTACTCCGATGTGGTGGAGTACAACGTGGTGGGACACACCTCCGTGCCGTTCCTGCTTGTCATTCCTTTCAAAGTAGATTCTGCCACGAACGCTGACGAGGAAGGTGGAAACACTTACCACGTCCACCGCAAATTTGTCCATCCTCACTATTTGCCGGTCAGCAAGTCGTATTTGGACACGGTCAACATTGCTATAAAAGTAGATCTGGGACAAAATATTTCATTCACCAAAGGAAAAGTCACTGTGAAACTCCATTTTCGAAAACGGTTCTCTCACGACTCTTAAGTCATGTATCCAGTGTACCGAGGGGTTGCTCGACAGCGAGGACACGGCTTAGGAGATATGTTAAAATCGGCCTTTCGTTCGGTGGCCCCGGTGTTGAAACCGATGGTGACACGCGGATTGCACGCCTTGAAAGATGCGGCACTGACGCAAGGCAAAGAATTTCTCCAAAATGTCATCATCGACAAACAAAACCCTAAAGAAGCCTTCATGAGGGCAGGCAAAAATGTCTTGCTGCAAACGGGCAAAGACATTTTAGGCCAACGAGAGTCTTGCGCTTGTTCCAAGTCGGAACTGGATCTGTTTGCCATGCCCCCTACCATGATGACCATGCAAGAATCCCAGTGGGTGGAATTTCACCCCGTCTCCTCACTGACCGATTCCGCTCCCATCGAGTTTGAAATCAAAGGACAGCCCGAAGATTACATCGATCTGAATAGCAGTTACTTGTACCTGAAAGTCAAAATTCTAGATAAGACTGGAGGTCCTATAGACTATGAAGCAGTAGCTCCCGTCAACAATTTCATGCATTCCTTGTTCAGTGGAGTGGACTTGTACTTGAATAACAAACTGGTCAGTAGCAGCATGGATACTTACCCTTATCGTGCCTACCTGGAGAATCTCTTGACGTACGGAATAGATGCCAAGAACACTCATCTCAATGCCTGTGTGGTATGGGAAGCTGACGAACCTACCAAGTTTGAAATATTGGAAACTGATGAAAAGAAAGACAACAATGAAGGATTTCTAGAACGAAGAAAGAGAATCACGGGAGTCGACACAAGTTTAGAACTGATGGATCGTTTGCATTTGGACATGTGGTTGCAAGAAAAGTATTTGCTGAACGGGGTGGATGTCCGCCTGAGACTGAATCGTAGCAGTACCGCTTTCCATTTATTGGCTGATAGTGACGGTTACAAAACCAAAATCCAAGAAGCTAGACTCTACGTACGCCGTGTGGAAGTGTTACCTAAAGTGGGAAACGACATCAGTCAGACGTTGAGCAGAACGACCGCCAAGTATCCCATACGACGCGTGGAAGTGAAAACCTTCACCATTCCCAAGGGACAGCGATCCATGATCGAAGATCATCTGTTCCAAGGACAGTTACCCAAACGTTTGATCGTTGGTATCGTCGAGAATACAGCCTTCAACGGACCTGCCGAAAAAAATCCTTTCTACTTTCAACACTTTGGCGTGTCCAAGATCGAAGTCAGTCGCGATGGCAAGACCTTGTGTACCCGACCTTTCGAACCTGACTTTACCAAGAAGAATTACTTGAGATCGTACTTGTCCCTGTACGAAGCCACCGGACAGTTAGGAACCAATACCAGTCACGGTATTACGTACGAGGATTATGCAGGAGGCTACGCTTTGTGGGCTTTTGATTTCACTCCAGACCAAGGCAGCGACGAGGGACATTTCCACCCTATAAAATCCGGCCAGATTCGTGTGGAAATTCAGTTTAAAGACCGAGACCCTGATGAAACGGTGAACGTCATCCTGTATGCAGAATTCGATAATACCATAGAAATCAACAGTTTGAGAGAAGTCATCCTAGATTACTAGAAACCATGGAAGACTGTTATCCCTCTTTACCTAGTGGAGAAACTTTTAGTGTTGGATTATTGTTAAAAAATGTTAGAGTTGTTGTTGTTTAGTGTTAAGTGATTTTTGAATAAAAAATGTTGTGTTTTGAAAAAATTGTTTGATGTTATATTGTTGGATTATTGTTAAAAATGTTAGAGTTGTTGTTTAGTGTTAAGTGATTTTTGAATAAAAAATGTTGTGTTTTGAAAAAATTGTTTGATGTTATATTGTTGGATTATTGTTAAAAATGTTAGAGTTGTTGTTTAGTGTTAAGTGATTTTTGAATAAAAAATGTTGTGTTTTGAAAAAAATGCCTTTGTCTTTTGTTTAGCTATAAGAATGTTGGATTGATGCTCTTTCATTTCTTACTATCCCTCTCATGACACTCACTAAACGTTGCGACTCAAAAACCGTGTGGGGGATGTTTTCCTTCACGTCCGCGCTTTGACTTTAACAACCGGGTTCTTTCCAGTCTAACCATCCATTGTCGACTCATCCTCCTACGAAGATGTGCTCCAAACTAGCTAAGCTTAACGAAGCCTACGTGAATTTGCATAGGGTCAGACACAGTCTGATACCGAAGTCAGAAGAAATATAGAATGTGAGAATGCTAAAAATCACTGAAGACCTGATAGAAGAGCTCTTCAGAGAAGAAGTGAACAGGGAGAAACAAGAATGGACAGAGAAGTACAGACTTCAGAGACAGCAACAACAGCAGCAACAGCAGCAACAACAGCAACAGCAGCAACCTGAAGCTGACAGAGGCTTTGTCGATTGTCGTATCGACATCAAAGAGTTCTTCTTCTCTTTCCGAAGAAGCAGACCTATCGCCAGAAAGTCTATCCTCAGAGGACATCGCATTCTTAGAAACTAAAAAAGAATGCCAAAGCAAACAAAAAAAAACAGCCCTTTTCAGGGCTACCCCAATACTCTAGAAAAGAAATAACGATCGATTTGCCAATGTGTGTAGGTAGAGTAGTGTGAAAATAAACACTAACTCTTTTTTTCAAAAATGTGAGGGTATGTGTTTGTGTGTTTGTGTTTGTAAGTCTTTAAGTAAGTTGGTATGGATAGTAGATTAAAATGATGTCTTTTTTGGTGTTTGAGGTGTATATTTGGGGTTAGATTGGATTGCTTTGCGTATGTGGATAGTCTATTGAAGTGATTTATAAAAAATTTTAAAATAGTGATGGGTAGCATAAAAATGTGAGTGAGTGTTTCTTTTAGGTCCGCGCGTTGTTGTTTTTTTTTTGGTTATGATCTAGGTAAGATCAATTTTATGTTTTTAGGGGGATGTTTTCCATCACGTCCGCGCTTTCACTATAAATTGAAACTCGCTGGGCAGTCTAGCTACCCTTGTTGATTGATCAACACAAGAATGAATAGCAGAATAAGCAAACTTCTTGAACTCCAGATACATCTGGAATATGTCAGGCGCCTGTTAAATGAACTGGCCGCGGAGGCTATAGTAGAAGAGGAAAGAATGAAGAACGAAGAGGAGGAGAGAAGACAGAGGGAAGAGGAGGAAAAGAAACTAGAAGAGAGGATGTCGTACAATATTCCTGAGACAGAGGATTGGGGTGTTGAAGCGAATCATCCGCCCTCTGCGCTCCCCAGAAGAAAGGTGAAAGGAGACTGGGGAAGAAGATGCGTGTGTGGCGCCAGGCCAGGAAGGTGCAACCATTAGATAGGTGCATCTGGAGTTAAAAAAAAAAACAGCCCTTTTAAGGGCTACCCAATACTCTAGAAAAGAAATAACTATCGATTTGCCAATGTGTGTGTGTGTGTGTGTGTGTGTAGGTAGAGTAGTGTGATTATAAACACGAACTCTTTTTTCATAGTGCGAGGGTATGTGTTTGTGTGTTTGTGTTTGTAACTGCTCACGTACGATTGTGTGGATAGTAGATTATGGATTATGTTTATTGTTTCTTAGCGTATGTGGAGAATATAGTTTGGGTTTTGTAACCGCTCACGTACGATTGTGTGGATAGTAGATTATGGATTTTGTTTATTGTTTCTTAGCGTATGTGGAGAGTATAGTTTGGGTTTTATTATATGAAATGAGAAAGTAGGGGATGTTTTCCTTCACGTCCGCGCGTTGTTTGGTCATGAACTAGGTAAGATCAATTTTATGTTTTTTAGGGGATGTTTTCCATCACGTCCGCGCTTTCACTATAAGAACCCACCAAGTTTGTCGTTGGAACCATTCTACGGAAGAACCCAAGAAAATGAGTATTGAACTATTTAATGAGCTAAAGGATAGTTGGTACTGGATGACATATGCAGCCTATGTGGTGGAAAGGCTAGAGAAGGAGTGGATGCATGAAGTTACTAAGGACTTTGTCAAAAGTCAAGTGACGAGTCTAAAACTTGCCAGGGATCTGATTGTGGACATGATTGAAGAGGAAGTTAAAAAGTTAAGAGGCTTCATAAAACTTGACTATGTGAAAGTAGGTAAACTGAAAGAGGCCCTTGATTATGCTATTGAAGTGAGGTGTTTTTTAAAAGATATTTTGGAGTGGACTGAGTGGTCCTATGTGAAATGGGGTTTAAACCAAATGATGAAAGCAGAGATGATGAGGAAAGTGATGAGAGAACAAGTCAAGATAATAAAAGAAAAGTGGTCAAAGGAAAGAAAAGAAGAAGAAAATAGAAAAAAAGGATGAACTAGAAAAACTGAACGCAAACTGGATGAAAATCCAAGAGAAGTTCCGGGCCATGGGCCACCCGGACTGGTTGCCGGAAACAGAAAAGAAGAAGAAGAAAGGAATGATGGACAAAATAAGAGGATGGTGGAAGAAGTTAAGAAGTTAAAAGAAGAAGAAGAAAAACCCAAAGGCCCTTTTCAGGGCCAGCCATATTTCTCGAAAAGAGATAGCCTTTCAATTGCCTACCCCTTTTTTAAAAAAAATTTAAAAAAAAAAAAAATCCCAAAAGTCCAAACTCTATTCCCCATGTTAATTTCCCCTTGTCGCTAGACAGACCCACACTATAGTTCCATGTTAAATTCCCCTTGTCGCTAGAGTGACCCACGATTTATTCCCCATGTTAATTTCCCTTGTCGCTAATCTGACCCACGATTTTTCGAAATGTTAAATTTCCATTGTCGCTAATCTGACCCAGGGGGGTCTGTAATGCTAATTCCCATTGTCGCTAATGTATCCCACCTTACTACTGACATTCATTATCAACCTGTATAAGAAAAACATAAATGAAGGTATTTGGATGAATGAATTATAATGCTATTTGGAGAAAACAAACTTACAAATACAAAGCAAAATACTGTATTATGAAAAACCAGATAGTAAATCAGTTAAAATAAAATAAAAAAAACGCGTTGCTGGTGAAATGGGCTCGATAAAACAAGGCGATAAATTAATTTACATGTTTAATGGAAGACGCAACTGAAATACCTGCTGATATGCAAAAGAAACCAGTACCATTCTTTGAGAATAAAGAGATGCAAACAACAGACACTAATGAGCCGTTTGATGAACTGCACGAAAAGTTGAGTTTATAATTAATGAATACCACAGCAAAATAGAAAGTGGAGAAATTCCATCTGCCGTGAAGGGATTATTCGCTATACAAGAAAGATAAGTACAGGATTATATAAATGATGCATAAGTTATCAAATTAACAATATAATCTAGGCAATCTGTTATTGAAAATATGATAACCTGATTAAAAAAATTAAAAAGGGCAATAGCAAAGAATAAAATTCAAACAAATGTGGTGTGTTGCAAAAATGATTGGAATGCACTGATACCATAAAACTCTTGGAAATGGACATCTAATACAGTTGGAGAGAAATTCTTAGAGAATACTGGAGCGATTAAGGAGACAGTAAGATTTAAAATACCGTTAGATGAAAGACTAATCCGGTTGTTTAAAGATATATGTATGATGATAACTTCTACGGCTACAGTGATAGCAATGACTCATTGGTCTATCTATAACAACGTTGTTATTTCTATGTTCCATCTCAACCTCCCTCCTCCTAAGCCAAGGAGATCAACAAAACAAAATGTCTTGAGAAATTTAGCTAATAGTAGTGAAGGGGGTCACCCTACGGACAATGGGAATTAGCATTACAGGGACCCCTGGGTCACTCTACGGACAATGGAAATTTAACATGGCGAAAAATCGTGGGTCACTCTACGGACAAGGGGAATTTAACATGGGAATAAATCGTGGGTCACTCTACGGACAAGGGGAATTTAACATGGGAATAAATCGTGGGTCACTCTACGGACAAGGGGAATTTAACATGGCAATAAATCGTGGGTCACTCTACGGACAAGGGGAATTTAACATGGGATTTTTTTTTAAAATTTTTTTTAAAAAAAGGGGTAGGCAATTCAAAGACTATCTCTTTTCGAGAAATATGGCTGGCCCTGAAAAGGGCCTTTGGTTTTTATGTTAATGTATTCATTAACATAAATGGCACCGCATTGGTCTTCTTCTTGTCCTTAGGCTGCGTCTTACTGTTGGTCCGTACATCAGCACTCTTTTCAGGCATCCTTGTCTTTCGACGTAGATCCTACGTATCCACAGGCTGGTGTTGGTCCTGTGGACAACGGTCCACTTGGATCGGACATACATGAGCATGTCCGTCCTGAACATCATGGAAGACACAAGGGTGGATGACTCAACTGTAGTCCACATCTTGAAGCGACGAGAACAGGTGAATCAATGCATTGAACGGCGCTTATTTATAGGCGGAGGAAGGATTGAAACGGATTGAGTTCATTTACCAATCCGAACACGCGTTACAGAATTCAGTCAGCTCGCATCCAATCCGAAGAGAGCAGTCTGTGACGTCACGTAGTCTATTTAGATTCGCTAGCGCTTGTGTGCAGTCAATCTATGCGACAGTGATTCAACATGACGGAAACTCAGAAAACGATCCATTGGGGTGCACCAGCAGGGGAGACTGCCCAAGGGAACTCCGACTTACTTTCAGAAGAGGTGAATTGGGATTTTGTGGATTTTCTCTCCTCGCAAGAATTTGTTCCGGAACCTTCGTTACCTTCTTCATTACCGCAAGTGGAAAATTTTAGACAGAGACAGAAAGAAGAATTGGAGAAATTTATACAACGACAAAAGGAAGCGGAACAGGCTTTTCTCCTACAGCAACAGCAACAAGAAGAAGAGGTAAGAAAAAAACAACAGCAGCAACAGCAAGAAGAAGTAGCAGCAAAGAAACAAGAGGGTGAAAATCAAACGGTCACGGTCCTGTTGGACATTTTAGCAGAGTTAAGAAGTCTTAAACAAATGTATCAGACTTCTTTATCACGACCGAAGAGAATACGACCTTCCCGAGCTAAACACGTCAACCCTGTGACTAAGCCTACCGTACCACCCTTAGTGATTTCAACCCAATCATTATCATCATCATCAACATTACGCAGTCCAGAAGTAGGCCTTGGCCGTGGCAAAGGCATAAGGCAGTTAAAGTTGATTGCTTAAACTCACCCCTTCACCATGAAGAAAAAGGCCCTTTTCAGGGCCACCCACATTTCTCGAAAAGAAATACAATTTCAATTTGCCACTAACTCAAAAAACTCACCCATTTTACCCTTATGATACGTGTCTGTGTATGAGTGCGTGAGTGTAGCTTCTTATTTTAAAATCACAACTCAAAGACACTTACCTTATATCATTCATTTATTCTTTTCTCCATTTTTTACAATCCAATTCACAATTCACAACACAACACTTTAATGAAAAGTTCATTGATTTCTTCTTTTCTCCTTGTTTAGTCTCTCGGTTTTTTGAATTTCTTCACCGTCACACTCTTTTCCTCTTCTTCCTCCTCGCTTTCTTCCCTTCTTCTTTTTTTCTCCTGTTTCTTTTTCTTCACCTGTCTTCTTTCTTCGTCAGAAGAATCCCTCTCTTCCTCTGAACAATCCCTCTCTTCTTCTGAAGAATTCCTCTTTTCTTCTGACTCCTCTTGTTTCTTTTTTGGGCAATCTGGAGACCAATGTCCTTTTTCTTTACAATAATAACAGGTATCTTGACTTTTGTCTCTGTTATCCCCTGTTTTTTTTCTTTTTTGACGGTCTGGACACTCTGAAGACCAATGCCCTTTCTTTTGACAGATATAGCAAGTATCTTGACTTTTATCTCTAAAGGAAGGAGAGTAGTCCGTAGGCTGGTCTGAAGAGAATTTTCTAATGACCCCTCGCAAAGCTCTGACGAAACGTTCCATCTGGTCAGTCTCTTCCATCGTTGTGCTTGGTTTGAGAGTGAAATGAATAGTGAAAGGACAAGACACACACCCTTTTATATACGCTGGTTTGCTATGACTATAAAGTAGTTTATGGTGTTTGAACTTGAGTCATTTGACTTTTTGCTTTCAAGATGAAACGATCCCATTCATTCGAGAAGAAAGAAGAAGAAAGTAAGAGGCAGAAACGTGATCTATCGCCTCGTACCAGGGCTGAAATCTTGGCACAAATTCATGCCAGTGATTTTGAAGAGGACATGAGTGAACCAGAATCCCAACCCTCTAAACCAAGTTCACCACCCTTAGTCAACCCTGAAAAGTACTATTCCATTCGAGAGACGGAAAAGCGCTCCTCTAGAAAATTTAGAACCACGGCTTACAAATACACTGTGAAGTTTAAAGATTTCAAGGCTGAAGTGCCGTTAGAGAAAGCAGAAGTGTTCATCACCGAGGTGTGGGATTCTTTGCTCACTTCACTCAAGCAGCAATGTCAACCCAAAGAAGACGATCGCTTGAGACTTTCCATACAACACGACGGTTTGAAATCCCCTGTTTGGATCGAGTTTAGCACCCCTGCAGAATTGACTGCTTCCAAAGTCATGGACAAGATTCAACACGTACAACAATCTAATGATCAGTTTGACATCACCGATGGTAAAGCCACACTGGACATGACCCACGTCTCTCCTCCTCAAGGGACAGGACGCAAAAAGATGTTATTGGTGGACGACCTTCGCAACACCAAAACGAGTCTCGTCCGAATTAACAACCCTCATGACCAGATGTGTTTAGCCCGTGCCATCGTGGTGGGACGAACCTATGCCAACAAGAACGACACGGTAGAATGGAAAAGAACCTGGGACACTATTCAACGTTCCGACCGAGCCAAACAACGAAATGAAGCAGAACTCCTGTTACAACAAGCCGGATTGCCCAAAGACACACCCTGTGGCATTCCAGAGATGCAAAAATTGCAAGATGCCCTAGCTCCACGATACACCTTGAAAGTGCACCCTCAAGAAGTGCGCGGACCTCTGTTGTTTCGAGGCCAAGACTTTAAGGACGGAAAATACATTCACCTTTATCATCACGATGACCATTTCGATACCATTACCAGTATCACTGGATTCCTGAGATATGTTTATTATTGTGAGAAATGTGACCATGGTTGTAATAATCGAGAGCAACACAAACATTGTGGATGGAAATGCTCAGGATGTTTGGCCTCTCCACCCTGTCTGAGCGAAGAACCAGTGCCTTGTTCCACTTGTCTGCGCACGTTTGTCAGCCCTAAATGTTACCAACAACATTTGAAGACGCAAGGTTCACAGCATAAATGCGCTTGTCAACTGCTGAGATTGTGCCCTACGTGTGAACAAGTCATACGTACCAATAATACCAAGGCACACGTATGTTCAGGAAAGAAAAAATGTCACATTTGTCACCACATCGTGGACTTGGAACACCAATGTTACGTGCAAAAATACCAACCCCCACCAGAGAAAGAGGACGGTCACAAGAAGAAAGGCAATTTCATCTTTTTCGATTTCGAATGCATGCAAGAGACTGGCATTCACATCCCTAATTTCTGCGTGGCTCATCGAGCGTGCGAGAAGTGCATTCAAGAACCTATCTTCAGTCATTGTCCTCACTGCAGCAAGATTCCTGGAGGGCGTGAAAAAATCTTTCGGGGACCAAACACGTTAGCCGATTTTGCCCAATGGGTCTTAGACCCCGTCGACAAGACGTGGAGCCAAGAAGACATCGAACGTTACGGAGATTGTCATCGTCATGCCACGGTGATGGCTCACAATTTCTCCGGATACGATGGACAGTTTCTTTTGAGATACTATACGGAACAAGGCACCGAGCGTCCTAAAGTGACTTTGAACGGAGCCAAAATCATTTTCATGCAAGTGGGACAAGTGCAGTTTAAAGATTCGATGAGTTACTTGGCCATGCCTTTGAGTCGAATGCCTAAAACGTTTGGAATGACAGAAATGGCTAAAGGGTACTTTCCACACTTTTTCAATACGGAAGCCAATCAACACGCCGTTCTACCCCATTTACCCGAGGCTCACTATTACGACCCCGACAACATGCGTACCGAACAACGAGAAGCTTTCTACGCTTGGTACCAGGCTCACGCCTCGGACCCTTTCGACTTTCAGGAAGAAATGCTAAAGTATTGTCGTTCCGACGTGGACATTTTACGACGTTGCTGTGGAAAATTTCGAGAACTGTTCATGGAACACGGAGGGGTCGATCCTTTGAAAGAAGCTTGCACCATTGCCAAAGCGTGTTCCTTAGTGTACCGCCAACGATTCATGCCTGAAAAGACCGTGGCTGTCATCAGTCCTCAAACGACCCACTTTGTCAAGCGTCAATACTCGGTCAAAGCCCTACGTTGGTTACATTACTTGTGCGACAAGGAAGACAAGTGGATTCAGCATGCCCGCAACGGAGGGGGCGAAAAGACCATCGGAACGTATTCGGTCGATGGCTGGGACTTAGAAAACCCCAAGATCGTGTACGAGTTTAACGGTTGCTTATTTCACGGATGTCCCGTCTGTTACCCTGACCGTGGTACTAAAAATCAGTTTTTGCAACGAACCATGGAAGACTTGTACCAGGACACTTGTCAGCGACGCCTAAAGTTAGAACAGGAAGGATACCAAGTGGTGGAAATGTGGGAACACGAGTACGATCACCGTATGAAAACCGATCCCGAGTTTAAACGCCTCGTGGAAAGTTACCAGTTCGTGGACCCGCTAAATCCGAGGGATAGTTTGTACGGAGGAAGGACCAATGCCACCTGTTTGCTGTACCAAGCCGACGAAGAGAAAGGAGAAGAAATCAAATACTTGGACGTGTGTTCGCTGTATCCCTACGTGTGCAAATATTGTCGCTTTCCCGTAGGGCACCCGCAATTGCTGACGGAACACATCGACCTGAAAAACATTCGACAATACGAAGGCTTGATCAAGTGCAAAGTTTTGCCTCCCACGAACCTATACCATCCCGTCTTACCTCACCATTGTCAAGGCAAACTGATGTTTCCCTTGTGCCGTACTTGTGCCGAAACGTGCAACCAAGACCAGCCTTGTCAGCACACCCAGGAAGAACGGGCCTTGACGGGAACCTGGGTCAGCGTGGAATTGTTCAAAGCTCTGGACATGGGATACCAACTGTTAGAAGTGTACGAAATTTGCCACTTTCCCAAGACACAACAGTATCGCAAGGGTGACCCCACGCAGAAAGGCATTTTCGCAGACTACGTGGATGCCTTTTTGAAACTGAAGCAAGAAGCTAGCGGCTATCCTTCCTGGTGTCACACTCCCGAAGACCAAATAAAATTCAAAGAGAAATATTACGAACAAGAAGGCATCACTTTAGACCACATCGAGAAAAACGAAGGCAGGCGATCGTTTGCCAAAGTGATGTTAAATTGCTTGTGGGGTAAAATGGCACAACGACCGTGTTTACCCAAGACGGAATATTTGACAGAACCTTCCCGCTACTTCCAGATGATTCACGACAAAACCAAATACATGAAACACGTGGACGTCGTTCGAGAGAATTTGATCTTGGTCAATTACGAAGAAGATCTGGACTTTGTACAAGACGACCCTTTTGGAAATGTCATCATTGCGGCTTACGTGACAGCCCATGCTCGCTTAAAATTGTACGAAGCTTTAGAACTGTTACAAGAACGCGTCCTGTACTTTGACACGGACAGTTGCATCTACATCCATCACCCGATTCAACATCACCCTAGCATCGAAGGAGACCGTTTAGGAGCCTGGACAGACGAGCATCCCGACGACAAGATTCTAAGTTTTGTCAGTGGCGGTCCCAAAAATTACGGCTACCAATACCGGGACAAACAAGGAGAAGTGCACACGACGTGCAAAGTGAAAGGACTGACTCTGAATTATCGTACCAGTCGAGTGGTCAACTTTGGGGTATTGAAAGAAGCCTTGCAATCGGGAGAGGATGGAAACTTTAAAGTGACCACTCACCAACCGAACAAGATTGTACGTTTACCCACTCACCACATCGTCAGTCGGCCCTTGGAAAAAGTCTATCAAATCGTGTACCAGAAGCGAGTTCGACTTCCCAATCATTTCACCTTACCGTACGGTCACGTCGGTATTGATCTGTATATAAAAAAGGAACCCTAGGCAAGATCGATAGTTCATTGTGACTACCAAGACCGAGCGAACAAGATGAATACTTTGAAAAAGACATCGTTCCAGTTTGGGGATTGTAAAAAAGTTGTATCTTCCTCTAGTGTGACTAATACTGGATGGATAAGACCCAGGCATTGCGACGGAAAATGTCCGGAAGGAAACTGCGATTGTCCATGTGGTTACCATTGTAATTGCGTAACGGAGTTTGCAGACGAGTGCGATTGTGAGCCTTGCGATGGGTACGATGCTGCACGTTGTGACCTGAGCGATGCCGTAAAGCATCATGGGAACTTTGTTCTCACTGCCCCTGTCATGGAAAGTGATGCTGTGCGTGTCAAACCTGAGGGATGCGAAAGCGATGCCGCTCGTCCTCTTAGACATTTTACCGGGTTTAAAGGGGAATGTCCACCTTCACGTTTACCTCCCTACGGATGTCATCCAGCCCTGAGCAAACTCCTGTTCATGTCACCCAACCCTTATCGAAACGAACCTGTGAAAGACGAATATTCGTTTCCTGTGCGTTTGTCGGAATACTGCGACTTTGAAAATCGTCTTCAATCGTTCAAAGGAAAATGGCCAAAGTATCTGGGAGGACCGACCCCCGAAGAATTAGCCAGAGCCGGATTTTTCTACTTGGGCGAAGGAGATAAAGTCAGGTGCTTCAGTTGCGATGTGACACTTCACCACTGGGAACCGCAAGATTCGGCCTACGTAGAACATGCTCGATGGTCACCGAATTGTCATTACTTACCCTTAGTGGGACCGAGACATTGAAGTAACTTCTTACCATAATCATCTGTTCATGGATACTTTACAAGAGAACATTTGTGCTTTGCCTGTGGAGTTGAGAGAACGCATTTACCGAGAGCTGGTCAAAATACAAGTGAAACGTAAAGAACAATTGCATCCGTTACGTCACCGGTGTTTGAACCACTGGTACCTGAAGGCTATACAAGGACTGATTGAGTTGAAAGTGTTCCATTGGACAGACATTGATCAACGACCTCCTGGTTATAAAAAGGAATGGTTTGGTATTGACGATTCTATCTACTACATTGTAAACGTACTGCATCGAATTCCAGAGGAAGAGTTAACGAATTACCAACATCTTGAACACAATGTCAACTTGGTGAAAGAGGAAACTTCTGAACGAATTGTAATGTGTAGATTAGTGACTCAACGATTTAAATTCGACACTGAAGTGAAACCATGTTTGTGCAAAGAGTACATTTCTTGTGTCAGACCAAAGAGGATTTAGTATGACCTATTCATGGATACTTTACAAGAGAACATTCGTGCTTTGCCTGTGGAGTTGAGAGAAAGGATTTACCGAGAGCTGGTCAAAATACAAGTGAAACGTAAAGAACAATTGCATCCGATACGTCACCAGATCTTTAACCACTGGTACTTGAATGGTATAAGAGAACTGATTCGTCAGAAATTCTTTCAATGGTCAGACATTGTTCAAAACTTTGAGGTCGCTAATGATCGACATGTTCATAATTATGGTTACTTCGAGATTCACCTAGTGCAATGCATTGAGGAAGACAAGTTAAAGGATTACCAACATATTTTACGTGGAATCTACTTAGAGGAAGAGGAAACACCTAAACGAACTCTGACGTTTCGGTTACAGTATGCAAGATTTAGATTCCCTACTGGAGAACGAAGATCTCTGGCTAGAAAGTACGTCTATTGCATCCGAAAAAAAGAGAATATAAAAAGAGGCTGCCATGCCACGGTTTATGTCACATGTCATCCAGCAGATTCCGTGGAAGGAACTCAATGACCTATTCATGGATACTTTACAAGAGAACATTCGTGCTTTGCCTGTGGAGTTGAGAGAAAGGATTTACCGAGAGCTGGTGAAAATACAAGTGAAACGTAAAGAACAATTGCATCCGTTACGTCACCAGATCTTTAACCACTGGTACCTGAAGGGTATAAGAGGACTGATTCGTCAGAAATTTTTTCACTGGTCAGACCTTGTTGAATACTTTCAGTATATGAATGATGATGGGCTAGACGTTCGTAATTTTGGTTACTTGGAGATTCACTTACTGCAACGTATTGAGGAAGACGAGTTAAAGGATTACCAACATTTGTTACATGGAATATGCTTAGAAAAAGACGAAACATCTAGACAAACTCTGACGTTTCAGTTACAGTATGTAACATTTAAATTCCCTACTGGAGAACGAACGTGTTTGGTTAGAAATTACCTTTATTGCTTCCGAAACAAAGACACTATAAAATCAAGTTGCCATGCCACGGATTATGTCACATATCATTCAACAGATTCCGTGGAAGGAACTCAATGACCATATTCAAACCGTGGATCATTACCATCGATTATTACAAGAATTGTATCCATTCAATTTGGGACGACAAGTGGTGTGTGTCTTAGTGACTTGTTTTCTGGGATTTCGTTTACCAGCCGATTCTTTGTGGACTCTTTACGATCAGTACTTACCACCTCCATGGCCTTAAATGGTCACGAAAAACTCCTTTTGCTCAAAGCCTTGCGGTTTCATCTGGATACTTCTCGACCTCAACAGGAAAAAAAGATTCGTCAACTTTTAGCGACCCAAGACGTGTATGACGATGTGTGTGTAGCTTGTGACTTACACCCTCATTGGACAGATGTTCGTGATTGGAAAAAGGGGGGTTTTGAGGCTTGGACCCAAGAAGTGGCCCAGTATGCACAAGAGTTGTTCAAGGAAAAAAGTTACTTTTCAACCCGTGTTAGTGACGGTGCCAGAAGAACCCGTCACCGAGAACAACCACTCGCTTCAGGACAGGACTGTCATGGACATGCCTGAAAGGTCATTCCGGGAGGACACTTGTGTGACAATACCTCATGTAGAGACTGTAAGAACATTACACACTGTCCCTAGGACATCTTGGTTAACCAAAACATGTTGTACAGACACTTGTTTATATTCCACTTTGATCGCTTTGCTGTGTTTTATATTCCTGTACATCACTATTTGGGTTGTATGTATTTTTGTCTTTCGTGTTAATATTTGAAACATTCAATAAACGTGTTCTGAAAAAGTATATAAACTCTTGTCTTGTTTGTTTTTTCGTGTCACAAGTGACATTTCTCATACCATGGCTACCTCTGCTGTCTCTGCTCCCTCTTCCTCTACTGTCAAAGTCATCGACGAACACTTAGATCGTGCCAGTTGGGAGGCTTTGTATCTTCGCCATCCCTTTAACATGCTCATTGCTGGACCTAGCGGTTCAGGCAAAACCGAATTCGTCAAACGTTTGATCGAACATAAACATCATTTGATCGATCGGCCCCCTCAACGGATCGTGTGGTGTTACAAAGAGTGGCAATCGGCGTACAACCTCTTGCGAGAAAGTCAAGGCGATTCCATCGTGTTTGTGGAAGGCATTCCTAAAGAAGACGATGGCATCGTCTCTGACTCCCGTCTAACCCATTTGGTCATTTTCGACGACATGTTAGGAGAAGACGAAGAAGAAATTAAATTGTGGTTCACGCGCAAAGGGCATCACCGTAATGCCAGTGTCGTTTACATCACCCAAAATTTGTTTCAACAAAGTAAAGCCCATCGCACCATCAGTCTCAATGCGCATTACGTGGTCTTGTTTAAAAGCCCTCGAGATAAATCGCAAGTGCAAGTCTTAGCCAAACAGTTAGGAACGCCTTGGCTGACTCAGGCGTACGAAGATGCCACTCAAACTCCACACGCCTATTTACTCGTCGATTTGAAACCTACGACCCCCGAGGATTTGCGATTTCGTACCCACTTGTTTCACCACTGGTGCCAAGACGGAGGGCCTGTCCTGTACACGTCTCCGTCCTCGACTTCATTTCACTCCCCATGAAAAAAATCTATAAAAACCTCAGACCCTTTTTCGTCTGTCTCACACAGTGTGAACATGACGTCCCTTCAGTCGCATCTTCCCGTCAAATTGATTCGTGCCTTGTATGGCATCAGCCGAGAAAAAGATCCACAAACACGAGCCCGTGTCTTAGAAGCTAGTCTCAAAGAAGTCTTACGATGGTTCACGGTGACGGCACGTCAATTACTCCAAGGAATCATTCAGATTCCTCATCAAACCCAACGCTTTTTCGATCGAAACAAAGTCGCTTTGGTCCAACTGGCCGATCCCCGCATCGACACTCAAACCAAAAAACAAATCATTTTGAAACCTGGAGGGAGCGGTACTCTAGGAGGGGTCATCATTCGCTCACTCTTAAGATGGGATCCTAATGCCCCCAAAGTTATCCCCAAGACGAAAGTCCAAGGAAGCCCCAAGAAGAAAAAGAAAAAGACCAGGTCCCCAAGAAGAATAACTTCTCCAGTGGCAGGACCCTCCTCTTACCAGACACCACCACCCCGGAAAAAGAAAAGAAGCCCCCAGAAAAAGAAACAGAGAAAAAGTCCCCAGAAAAAGAAAAGTCCACAGAAGAAAACTAGTCGCAAGAGAGGCACTTCGGCCAGGACGCAACCTTACACTCGCAAACCACGACCTGCCACAGCGGTGACTGCGTCTCCGGCAGCCTCACGTTTGTCCACTTCTCCGTTGATGTCACCAGGAACTGAAGAGTACTTGGAGACGTTGATTACACCAAGAACTTCTCCGTTGATGACCCCCAAAAGAACTTCCCCAGTGGCAGGACCTTCCAATTTAGCGGTAGTGGCTGCTGCTCACAAAGTACCTTCTCCCAAAATCAAAGTCCAAGAAAGATCGGGCATGTTACAAAGTTTACTGGATTTGTCCAAGCAAGAACTGGCTCGATTTAGTCCGTTGCGTACCCCTGCACGACGTGTCATGCCTGTCCTCAAACTGATAAAACGTAAAGACAATCAGTGGCGACGTGTTCCAGTATAAAAAGAGCCTGTGACCAAGTCGGGGTATCAGTGAACTTGTAAAAAAGATGTCACCTCCAAGAAGCCACAAAAGAAAGAGACAAAGGCAGATGCGTCATCCGACAAAGCGCTTAGCCAAGCATCGACATTACCCTAAGAAAAGACACAGTCGTTCCAAGAAAAAGAGGCGTCAACAAAGGGGAGGATTCCTCGGCGATTTTGGGAAAAACATTGTCACCTTTATGACAAAGCGATAGTCCCAAAAAAAGATAAAAGGGTGTGCGTTAAGTCATCGACGTTAGTGTCTGTTCGGTGAATGTCCCGGAACCCACAAGCAAAAATGTCACCCTCCAGAAAACCCCAAGGAAAGAAAAGGAAAGGACTGCCACCACGTTTAGCCAAACATGGGGACCTGTTATCTGTTCTGTCCAAAGCTTCTCCACCCCTACGAAAAAAACTCATTCAAACGGCCTCCAAAGAGGTCATCGATACCGTGTGCGAATGTTGTTTGAACGTTTTGAAAGGCACGATCCCTTTGTCCAAACACCAGAAACAATGCTTAGGCAAACATCGTCACGTTCTTCGGAAAATGGTTCGAAAGAAAATTCCCATTCGTCAAAAAAAGAAGATGTTGGTCCAACGTGGAGGCATTTTACCTCTCTTGTTAGGCCCCATACTAAAAGGAGTCTTGGGAACCATGTTGGGAGGACTGATGGGAGCAAGATAAAAAGGCCTTCGGAAGTCCCAAGATCTCAGAATTCATCCCTGACAACCCCATGGAAGGACGAAAACTAGCTTTAGTGCCTTACAAACGATGGATGGAATACCATCGGTGGCAAGAACAACGCACCCCGCATTTACCTCCCAATCCCAATTTGAGCGAAATGTCCCAGTTACAACACGAATTGCAGTCCTTGATGGATCGCCAAGATTTGTCCGAAACAGAAAAATCGCAAAAGTACGGTCAACTCTTGCAACGATTGCAACTCTTTCACCAGAAAGCTTTAGACGAAACAGCTCTACCCACTCTGAAAGATTTTAAGACCTTGATGAAAAGTCCAGCACCATCACCAGTACCAGTACCAGTACCAGTGGTCAAGACAGAAAAAGGAGAAGAAGAAGAGGAAGGGTTTCTAACTCCACCAGAAAAAGTACGCAAGTTAACAACACCACCTACCTCCAGAATTGGATGGATTAAAAAGATGATGGCCACCCCTTCTTCATCACAAGAGAAAAAGAAAGTGAAGACAGAAGTGAAACAAGAACAGATATCCCCTGCACAGAAATCCTCCTCCTCTTCGACACCTATTGCCGGTCGCACACGCAAAGCCTTGCAATCCAAGAAAATACCCCAAGAGAAAAAGAGTAGCCTCTTCCAAGAGTGGGTGCCTTATTAACACATCAACCAACACAAAAAATGGAAAAAGTCTTAGCCAGCATTTACTACGATCCCTCCCATCCTGCAGGTTACGCAGGAGTTCAAAAATTGTATCGTGCTGCCAAAACTCGACTGAAAAGTCTCCGTTTACCTCAAGTGCAACGATGGTTACAAGAACAAGCTACCTACACTTTACACAAACCCATTCGACGCAAGTTTGCCAGAAGTCGCACCCGAGTGGAAGGCATCGATCATCAATGGCAAGCCGATTTAGCCGATGTCTCTCATTTGGCCAGCTACAATCGCGGCTACAAATATTTGTTTTGTGTCATCGACGTCTTTTCCAAATTTGCCTGGGTCGTGCCCTTGACTTCCAAATCGAGCAGCGAGTTAGTGCGAGCCCTGCAACGGGTGTTGAAACAAAGCGGTCGTCGCCCTCTTCGATGGCAAACGGACAAAGGCACCGAATTTCTGAACCAAGCTTTCCAAAAAGAATTAAAGAAACGTGACATTCATTTTTTTACCACCGAGAATCCCGAAACCAAAGCCAGTATCGTGGAACGTTTTCAACGTACTTTGAAAGAACGCATGTGGAAATATTTTACGCATCACCACACTCTGAAGTACATCGACATCTTACCGCACCTGGTGCAAGCGTACAACCAATCTTACCATCGAAGCATCGGACGTGCCCCGCAAGACGTGACTCCCGACAACGAAGTGCTGGTGTTCGAGCGCCTGTTCGGTACGTCCCCGACGAGGGCTGTCCCCAAGAAAAGTGGAGAGTTGACCGTGGGAGATTGGGTGCGCATTGGCAAAACCAAACGCACTTTCGACAAAGGTTACTTACCTAACTGGACGACCGAACTGTTTCGCGTCACTGGACGAGTACATGGCCGTCATCCTGCCGTCTATAAATTGGAAGACATGAACGGAGAATTACTCAAAGGAACGTTTTATTTGCCCGAGTTACAACGTGTCACCAAAAAAGAAGACGACGTGTACGACATCGAAAGCATTCTCAAACGCAGAACCCGTAAAGTGGGCAAACGACCTGTCAAAGAAGTCAAAGTACGTTGGAAAGGATATCCACCCAGTTTCGATTCTTGGATCGACGCTTCGCAAGTCATCGACTATAAAAAGAAGAAGTGACCATCATGCCCTTTCACACAGCAGCAGACGCAGCTACGTCGACCAGTCCTTCTTCCCCTAGTTCTTCTGTGCAAGATTTACAAAAACAACCCTTGTGGGTGTGGTGTGGAGAACGTGTGCCTAAAACGCAAATCGTCTTTTTCTGCCAAATCTTCGTGGTGTATTGAGTCATCGGGGCAGCCATCGCCAATTTGAGTTTGCAACAAGGAGACAAACAATTGTGGACCATTTTATTGAGCAGTTGCATCGGTTACCTGCTTCCCAATCCCTCCCTGAAATTCTCCTCGAACGGGAACGTTGTGTCCAGTGCCAGTGCCAGTCACCACTCCAACAACCACAACCAGAACCCCATTTTGGGCGGAGACACACCTCTGACATCCACTAATATTCCCTCGGACAGCCACAGAACTCTGGAATTATGAGTCACCGAAACCAATTTTACTTAACCTTACCCAGTGACAGTTCCATGGAGGTGTTTCCCCACAACACGTTGTGCTGTTACACGGCCAAATTACCTCAGGCCATCCCCTTAGATCACGAAGCCCATTGGGAAGTGGCTTTAGTGGAAATCATTCACCCAACCCAAGTCCTCAATGTCATTCCCAATCAAAATTTTTTTAATGTGGAAGTTCATGACGAGTCATTGCAACAGGAGTTGAATAAGAAAGTCACGTATGACAATAAAATCTATAATGAGAAAACTCAAAAATGGACCTACCACTTTTTAATTCCCCCAGGTTATTATTTCAGTGGTCAACATTTGGTCAACGTCATAGCTGCCAAGTTTAATGGCGTGTTTGGGAAAGCTTTGGAGCATGCCAAAATAAGTGTCACCATGGAGTACCACAAAGTAGCTCGTCGCTTCTCGATGAGATCTGAGCGGAGTAAAATCATGTCCATTTTATTTTGTCCTGAATTGTTTGACATGTTGGGCGGAGACATGAACCTGAGAATGAGCATACTCAAGAACAACGAATTACCCATCGTTTACGACAACGAGTCTTTTAGCAAATTATTTCGTACCCCAGTAGAACTGAACCAAGGACTGAATTTGATGTTCGTGTACTCCGATGTGGTGGAATACAACGTGGTGGGACACACCTCCGTACCGTTACTGCGTGTCATTCCTTTCAAAGTGGATTCTGCCGCAAACGCTGACGAGGAAGGTGGAAACACTTACCACGTTCACCGCGAATTTGTCCATCCTCATTATTTGCCGGTCAGCAAGTCGTATTTGGACACGGTCAACATTACTATAAAAGGAGATTTGGGACAAAATATTCCATTCACCAAAGGAAAAGTCACGGTGAAACTCCATTTTCGAAAACGGTTCTCTCACGATTCGTAAGTAAGTCATGTATCCAGTGTACCAAGGGGTTGCACGACAGCGAGGACACGGTTTAGGAGACATGTTAAAATCGGCCTTTCGTTCGGTGGCCCCGGTGTTGAAACCGATGGTGACACGCGGATTGCACGCCTTGAAAGATGCGGCACTGACGCAAGGCAAAGAATTTCTCCAAAATGTCATCATCGACAAACAAAACCCTAAAGAAGCCTTCATGAGGGCAGGCAAAAATGTCCTGCTGCAAACGGGTAAAGACATTTTAGGCCGACGAGACACACCTATAAATGCCCTGCACGCTACCGAGTCAGGCATTCAGCAAGGACAAGGCAGAAAGAGACGAAGAAGAAAACACCCTTTCACCAGACTTCAAGCTAGAAAAGCCAAGAAAAGAAGAACCGTTCGAGACTTAGACGTTTTCGATTATTGAGACACAGAAAAAAATGATGCACCGAGAGTCATGTGCTTGTTCCAAGACGGAACTGGATATGTTTGCCATGCCCCCCACCATGATGACGATGCAAGAATCCCAGTGGGTGGAATTTCATCCCGTCTCCTCTTTGACGGATTCCGCTCCCATCGAGTTCGAAATCAAAGGACAACCCGAAGATTACATCGATCTGAATAGCAGTTACCTGTATTTGAAAGTCAAAGTGATCAAAACTGACAACACCAATCCTGGAGCCAATGATAGGGTAGCGCCCGTCAACAATTTCATGCATTCCTTGTTCAGCGAAGTGGACTTGTACTTGAATAACAAACTGGTCAGCAGCAGCATGGATACTTACCCATATCGTGCCTACTTGGAAAATCTCTTGACGTACGGAAAAGAAGCCAAGAATACTCATCTGGATGCTTGCGTGGTATGGAAACCTGACACGGCAGGTGCAGGCACGTTTAGCGACACAGCCCTGACAGAAGATGACAATCCTCACAATGTGGGGTTTAACACACGTAGAACTAAAATTTTGCAAGGACGTAGTTTAGAACTGATGGATCGTTTGCATTTGGACATGTGGTTACAAGAAAAGTATTTACTGAACGCAGTTGATATTCGCCTGAGACTGAATCGTAGCACTGCCGCTTTCCATTTGATGGCCCATGCCAACGAATACAAAACTGTTATCCAAGAAGCCAGACTTTACGTACGCCGTGTGGAAGTGTTACCTAAAGTGGGAAACGACATCAGTCAGACGTTGAGCAGAACGACCGCCAAGTATCCCATAAGACGTGTGGAAGTGAAAACGTTCACCATTCCTGTTGGACAGCGATCCATGATCGAAGATCATCTGTTCCAAGGACAGTTACCCAAGCGTTTGATCGTTGGTATCGTCAGGAATTCAGCTTTCAATGGACTTCATAACGAAAATCCTTTTGAGTTTCGACACTCTAGCGTGTCCAAAATCGAAGTCAGTCGTGACGGCAAGACCTTGTGTACACGACCCTTTGAGCCTAACTTTGCCCAGAACAATTACTTGAGATCGTACTTGTCCCTGTACGAAGCCACCGGACAGTTAGGAACCAATGCCAGTCACGGTATTACGTACGAAGATTATGCAGGAGGCTACGCTTTGTGGGCTTTCGATTTCACTCCAGACCAAGGCAGCGACGAGGGACATTTCCACCCTATAAAATCTGGCCAGATTCGTGTGGAAATTCAGTTTGCAAATCGAGACCCTGCTGATCCAACGTTGAACGTGATCCTGTATGCAGAATTTGACAATACGATAGAAATCAACAGTTTGAGAGAAGTCATTCTAGATTACTAGAAGCCATGGAAGACTGTTATCCCTCTTTACCTAGTGAAGAAACTTTGGACATGAAATGTGAGGAGACCGTGGAAGGAGAATCCCAAGACAAAGACGAAGAAATTGTCATGATGAAGTCGAGATGGCCAGAACAAGAAGCCCATTTAGTCTCCTGTTTTGCCAAACACTTGGTCGACAAAATGACGGAATTGATCAAGAAAAATTGTTATGGATGTCAAAACGATCATCCCAGTCAAATTCAACACGATAAATGCCTGATGTTGAGTCAAGAAGAAAAATTGGACGAGTATCTGGACGAAGCTTGGAGTCTCATCTCAAACAAAGACGTGTTGCACCAGTGGTATAAAGACTTGCGTGAACATTCTTGTCCACCATTAACCACTCACGAGATCCATCGTATCGAAGCTCTCCTGAATCAGAGTGAGGAAACAGAACGAATAACCGTTTATTCGTCAGACATTTTCAAGCAAAAAGTCAGGATCGAATTGACGACTTATTATTACCTGTGAAGAAGAAAAAAACATGGATACCTGGGAACTTCATTACCTTTTGAACCACAGTTCGTATACGGCTTCTTGAAATCCTGTCGTCTGTGCTAAAGATGAACTCCCTCATCGCAAACCTAAAGGCCATCAAGCTTACGTGATCAACACGGACGAGAGTCATCTCCCAGGAACCCACTGGGTAGCCGTCTACTTTCCTCAAGAAGGATGTGTGGAATATTTCGATTCGTATGGATTACCCCCTTTGGAAGACGATATCATCGACTTTATGAAAAGAAATGCTCAAACCACCCGATTCAATAATGTGAAATTACAAGGCACAGATTCCTTGGTGTGTGGACAGTACTGTGTGTATTTTCTGCATCATCGCAGCCTGGGCTATTCCTTAGAACATTTAGTGACTCATTTCGATCCTCGTTCTTCTGCTAGAAATGATGTGAAAGTAGATCGATGGTTTTGTGACCATTATGCTTATCTTTTGTCTCAAGCTAGGAAACGTAGTGTCCATCAATGGCCTAATGATTTCCAACAGTGGAAATCACGATTTCATTCACAACGTTGTCAGCCTTGCTTAAAGTAGACTGTATTTGAAGAAAAAAAATGTTTGTGATTTGAAAAAAATTGTTTAATGTTATAATGTTGGATTATTGTTAAAAAATGTTAGAGTTGTTGTTTAGTATTAAGTGATTTATGAATAAAAAATGTTGTGTTTTGAAAAAATGTCTTTGTCTTTTGTTTAGCTAGAAGAATGTTGGATTGATGCTCTTTCATTTCTTACTATCCCTCTCATGAACGTTGCGGCTCGAAAAAAACCGTGTGGGGGATGTTTTCCTTCACGTCCGCGCTTTCACTTTAAGAACCGGTTTGTTCCCAGTCAAACCATCCATTGTCGACTCATCCTCCTACGAAGATGTGCTCCAAACTAGCTAAGCTCAACGAAGCCTACGTGAATTTGCATAGGGTCAGACACAGTCTGATACCGAAACCAGAAGAAATAGAGAATGTGAGAATGTTAAAAATCACTGAAGACCTGATAGAAGAGCTCTTCAGAGAAGAAATGAACAGGGAGAAAGAAGAATGGACAGAGAAGTACAGACTTCAGAGACAGCAGCAACAGCAGCAACAACAGCAACAGCAGCAGCAGCAACCTGAAGCTGACAGAGGCTTTGTCGATTGTCGTATCGACACCAAAGAATTCTTCTTCTCTTTCCGAAGAAGCAGACCTATTGCCAGAAAGTCTATCCTCAGAGGACACCGCATTCTTAGAAACTGAAAAAAGAATGCCATAGCAAAACAAAAAACAGCCCTTTTCAGGGCTACCCAATACTCTAGAAAAGAAATAACTATTAATTTGCCAATGTGTAGGTAGAGTAGTGTGAAAATAAACACTAACTCTCTCTTAAAAATGTGAGGGTATGAGTTTGTGTGATTGTGTTTGTAAGTGATAAAGTAGGTTGGTGTGGATAGTAGATTAAAATGATGTTTGTTTTTTGGGCTGTTTGAGATGTATATTTTGGGTTAGATTGGATTGCTTTGCGTATGTGGATAGTCTATTGAAGTGATGGGTAGCATAAAAAAGTGAGCGAGTGTTTCTTTTAGGTCCGCGCGTTGTTGTTGTTTTTTGGTCATGATCTAGGTAAGATCAATTTTATGTTATTAGGGGATGTTTTCCATCACGTCCGCGCTTTCACTATAAATTGAAACTCGTTCGGCAGTCCAGCTACCCTTGTTGATTGATCAACAGTAAAAATGAGCAACAGACTGACTAAATTGATGGAACTTCAGATGCATCTGGAGTATGCCAGATACCTATTGAACAAGCTGACTGCGGAGGCCCTTGTGGAAGAAGTGAGAATAGAACAAGAGGAGAAGGAGAGAAAAATGAAAGAAGAGAATGAAAGAAAGAGAGCTGAACCACAATCACAACAAAGACAAAGACAAAGAAGACAGAGGGAAGAAGTGTTCACTATTCCGCAAACGGAGGAGTGGGATAGTGAAGCCAATCACCCACCGTCTGCTCTTCAAACAAGTCATGTGAATTGGACTAATGATTGGAGTAGACGTTGTGTCTGTGGTGCCAGACCCGGAAGGTGCCACCATTAACCAGGGGTCTCTGAAGTTTTAAAAAAACAGCCCTTTTCAGGGCTACCCAATACTCAAGAAAAGAAATAACCATCAATTTGCCAATGTGTAGGTAGAGTAGTGTGAATATAAACACTAACTCTTTTATAAAAATGTGAGAGTATGTGTTTGTGTGTTTGTGTTAGTAAGAGTAAAGGTATGTTAGTGAGAATAGTAGATTATGGGTTTCTTTATTGTTTCTAAGCAAATGTGATGGGTTATATTATATGAAATGAAAAAGTAGGGGGATGTTTTCCTTCACGTAGGCGCGTTGTTTGGTCATGATCTAGGTAAGATCCATTGTATGTTTTTAGGGGGTGTTTTCCTTCACGTACGCGCTTTAAGTATAAGAACCCACGGTATTCGTCGTTCAAACCATTCTACATAGAAGATGGCTTCAAACCACCTGGATAAGTTTCAATCATTGCAAGACGTCCTTGACAATTTGGGCATGATAGAACAAATGCTCGTAGGACTAGTTGAAGACCACTATTCTTATAGTCCGCATAGAGTAAAAATGGAAATTAACAACTTAAGAAAAGCAAAGGAGAAGATTAGTGGTGTGATGAAGGAAATAAAGGAGGAGAAGGAGGATGAAGAGGAAAAGATAAGAATAAGAACATGGAACGAAAAAATTGAAAAAGAAGAAGAAAATGAGAAGAGGAAGAAAGAAGAGGAGGAAGAGAAGAAAGAAGAAGAGGAGGAGAAAAAAAAGAAAGAAAAGAAGAGAAAGAGTGTTGGAGATAAAATAAGAAGTTGGTGGAGGAAAAGAAGAAATTAGAAGCAGAAGAAGACAACCCAAAGGCCCTTTTCAGGGCCAGCCATATTTCTCGAAAAGAGATAGTCTTTGAATTGCCTACCCCTTTTTTTAAAAAAAATTTTAAAAAAAAATCCCATGTTAAATTCCCCTTGTCCGTAGAGTGACCCACGATTTATTGCCATGTTAAATTCCCCTTGTCCGTAGAGTGACCCACGATTTATTCCCATGTTAAATTCCCCTTGTCCGTAGAGTGACCCACGATTTATTCCCATGTTAAATTCCCCTTGTCCGTAGAGTGACCCACGATTTTTCGCCATGTTAAATTTCCATTGTCCGTAGAGTGACCCAGGGGTCCCTGTAATGCTAATTCCCATTGTCCGTAGGGTGACCCCCTTCACTACTGCTAATTATTTTAGATAGCACAAATGGTAGCAGTAGCAATACTTAGTATTGCTGGTAGAATGATAAGTTTGTTATTTTAAAGTGCTGGCCAAATATTTATTTTCCGTTTGATCACACATAAAACGTGTTTTCGCATTAATAGATTTGTTATTTGCATGTTGATCAAAACTATGAACAATGAATCTAGCAGAATTAAACATTCATAACTCATTTCCAAAAAGTAAACTAAAGCAATTTATGCAAGAAGTATCGTAAAATGGGTCTTTATTTAATTATGTATGCTTTCTTTTTACGGGGGGTGGAGTGCAATTTTTAAAATTACATTTTTAAATTGTATATATCATTTGAAGGTCCGAGTATCTGATTTTGCTCTTCATCTGCGCGGACGGCACATATTAGTATATGTGACTGTTAGACTATTTTTGCCAAAAGGGAATTGTTTTGGAGAACCTCATCATCACATTTCTTCTTCTCTGCCTAATTGTTACTTTGTCTTCTTTTTGTCCTCTACAATTTCTTGTCATACCGTGAAAGATTGTTTATCAGAATGTCGTTTTTTACAATGGTATTAATGGTAGGGTTAAGTCTGATTTTAAACAGGACACTGGAATTCTGTAAATCTACCCATTAACATAACCATGTGGTAACAAAATGATTTTCACTATCAAAAGCATATATTTATTTAGGTGTCTGATACCACTGAAACAGACGGTGAAATAGATTAGATCCAAATGGCCAGAATACGAGGCCCAGAGTACCGAAGCAGGGCGAGGGATGTTGTTGTTGTTGGGGAGGAGGCGGGTACCCTTTTCACCAGTTAGCGGGTTTGGGGGAGCGCTATGAGCTCCGCTAGCGAGACCTGGGGCGAAGCCCTGGCCATCAATGGTTTTCCTACAATTTAATACTATTTGGTGGCTTTTCCTGGCATCGAAATTCTTTCATTCACAAAAGACAATCAAGTTCCTTTTTAAGCATGAATGTCATTAAGGCGCCCCAAGACCTGTGGCGTCTGGTCAACCGCCTCATCCACCTCACCCCACCCGTTAGTATGCTACTGCTTTTGTGCCACTATCTATATTGGTACCCCACCCCCACACAAATGGCAAATTAGTGATTTGCTTTGTTCATGCTGTACTGAGTGTCTAAACAGTCTTACTAGTCTAGTAATTTTCAAATTGCTGCAAAGTTGCTGATCTTAAGATTTGCAATTTTTAGTTTTTAATTTTCTAGTATTACTCTGTGTCGGACTTAAACACAAAGAAATAATAGGTCCAACTTTCTGAAAATAATACCACTCTCAAGGTTTAAAGGCACTGTTGAAAAGGTTTAATTGCTATTTATTGTTATCTGGCTGGCCAACTTTTCGATACGATGAAATGCGGACTTTAAAAGTAACATGTCGGTCTATCCATTTAGAAGACGCTGTTGCTAGAGATTTCAAATTCATTGTTATCATTTTCATTTAGGACCAACTACATTTAGCGAGGGGACCACTAGTGGCAGAGTGGTCTAAAGCGCTCACCGTTACGAATCAGTGCCATCTCACCTCTTTCTGCGTGGGTTCGAATCTCGGATTCGGCCAATGTGGGTATGTGAGAAAGCTTGCCAGTAGCTTCTCGTGGGTCAGTGATTCTTTCTGGGGTTTTCCCGGGTTCTTCCTCCACCATTTATACTGGCCGACATGTATAGTCTATCTTGCGCTGACAAATGGCGATAAACTCTACAACAACAACAACAACAACATTTAGCGAGAAGTGTTTTAGTAAAAGCCCAGAAGTAGATATGACCTTTACTTCAGGTCGAGTAGTGATCACACGATTTTCAAGAGGACAACTATTGTTCAGCACCATTGTTTATTTAAGACCGACTAGTCATTGTAAGAAGTTTCTCAGTGAAAAACACGTCTAATTTCCATTATATACAAAAAAATCAGCTATCCCAAGATTTCAATACTAAAGCAACGATAATGTATCTGAGATGTATCATTTTCATTTAGTACCAACAACAAATCATATGCAGTCTTTAGTGAAAATCGCACAGTGAAGATCCTTCTGGACACGTAGTGATACCAAGATTAAAAAGCTGACCTCCATGCCCATAAACTTGGCTTAATACAACTGCCATTTAAGACCAACAAAACATATTATAAGAAGTCTTACTGGATATAATGAGAGGCAGAATTTGCACTTAGCACACATTAGACATCATAAGAAGAATTTTAGTTAAAACTCACTGTCCATACGATCATCCATTCTAGTGTAGTAATGTTATCAAGATTTTAAATAAAACTGCATTGGCCACGGATGTCATATCAGAAACATTTTCATTTGGAACAAACTACACATGATAAGAAGTATTCCAGTGAAACCCCCATCCTTATATGACCACATGCACAGGAGGAGTATCAATAAAAGACCAGTCATATAATGTCTTTTAGTCAAAACCCTATGTGAATACGACCATTCATTCAGGCGGAGGAGTGATAACAAGGTTTTCAAGATGGCCTCCATGGCGACTATATTAGCTCCCATGGAGAAAATTTTAATTTAGGACCAATTACACATCATAAAAAGTCCTTCAGTGAAAACAACCATATCGATAAGTCGTCTACTGAAAAACATTAACAAAATTTACAAGACGGCCGAGACAGTTTTTACCATTTTCATTTATGACCAACTAGATGTCATAAGAAGTTTTCTGTATTGAAAACTCAATCTTAATATGACCATCCTTAGCACGGATATGGCCATCCTTAACACAAGACTGTAGCCGTATTTGATGTCAGATCGGCACCATTTTCACTAAGGACGAACTAGTCGGCTTACGATGCCTTCTGTTGAAAATGACCATCCATTGAGGAAAAGTAGCAATTCAAAAATTTTCAAAACGAACATATTTCATATCCCAGCTACATCATTTTCATGTAGGCCCAAACTAAACATTGGGATGAATGTATGTGACAACATGCCATCGCAAAAGCTTTTCTGATGAATGACCAGTTGAGCTATAACAACAACAACAACAACAACAGCTATTGGTCAGAAAGCTCATTTTCTCCTGATTCCAGCAAGGTACTTTCATCTCAGGATGGCACAATTAGATAACTTTACATTGCAAGTAACTATTCTGTCATTATATGATTGACATTTGCTCGCAACTCGTATTTGCGCTGATAGTATATCATTGGCTGATTTTTAAAGAGGAAATAGTATATCATTGGCTGATTTTTAAAGTGGAAATAGTATATCATTGGCTGATTTTTAAAGAGGAAATGCTTTCATTCTCATTCACAGATTGTCATTTATTTACCTATGAAAATGTCTGCATTCCATCTAGATTTGCTTATAAGTCCAAATGTAAAGAGCAGCAACTCAGATCTGCTATCCCATAATGCATCACCAGATCTAGGTCTATGTTGTTCGTTCTACTAATTGCTCCATACAAACTGCATAGACCCAGCTAATCCAATGTATCATGTCATAACATATTTGGATACATTCAGTTTGCAGTTATAGTCGACTTACAAGCAAGTAAATGTGGTAATTTATTATGCATGTGACAGTTTTTAGATGTCATGCTTACATAACTTTAATTGCAAATACCCTTTTCTTCAACATATTTCTTTCTCATTACACACACACACACACACACACACACACACACACACATATATATATATATATATATATATATATATATATATATATATATATATATATATATATATATATATATATATATATATATATATACATACATACATACATACATACATCTTCAATGATTTTCAGAGGTCTGTGATTAATCCTGCAGGACTAACTGCATTCATTGTTTTCTTTGACAAAAGCCTTTCTTGTTCATATATTTGGTGAAAGCTAAATTACTATTTATCTCTGTAACTTTTTATGGGCCGGTAGTATATCAGATATAGAATTGATTGTCCTTTGTGGGAATAGGAAAAACTTGTTATCACATTCTCAACCAATCACGCAAGTGGACTTTGTTCCGAATTAAGACACAACTTGTAAAGTCACTCTAAAACTGACGATTAAATCAGAAAGCAAATCGAATAGTGCAGGTCCAAGTCCAATGCTTTATGCATGTCATATTTCGCTTGGTTTATATTTCATTATATTGCTGGAGGGAGACATTTAAAATAGTGGAGGGGCTGGGACATTGCGAATTAAGAAATTCATCAAAACCATAAATTTGGGTCATCCGCTGATTTATGTAAACTAATTCCTTTGGCCAGCCTGTCTTTAGTAAACCTGAATACTTATCTACAGGCAGGTGGATTACTTGCATAAACCGAAATCTAAACAGTGTCACCGCAGGGTTACTATTTCAGTAATTGTTCTGCATCTTTGCTAGCCTAGGTTCCGATGTGCTAACCCTATCTATACTGTAGTAAATTTAGAGTATGTGCACTTGGTTGTAGTGTCCCGTTTTAAGCAATTCTTAGATTTGTGTGATTACTTGTTTGATTATTGGAATTCGGCGCCATGGAAATATTCCTGGCCCGAACTAATGAGCTAATGAATAGGAGCAAACGTCACGGAGTGAAGTGTTAGTGCGTTTTCATGATGTCCCGGTTCACTAGTAGTGAATTCCGACCAAAACCGAATGAATGTCCCTGTCGAAAAATAGTACATATTAAAATCTAGTGGTATACATTGGTAGCGTGACTGCAAGGACAGTACTTACGGTATTAAACCGGTAAATTACACAAGGGAATAAATAAAAAGGGACTTGACAGACACCCTTTATGTCGCCTTGTGGGCGAATATGGTGCAGTTATATCGGCGAAATGTGCCTGGAAAGCATACATTGACTGGCCTAAGGTGGCGGAGTTAAAATAGTTCTCATTGTTAGGGAGTACTCATATATGTTCTAAGGCGTGAACGGTTGGTGGTACGGAAACATAATGAAGCCAAAACACGCAGATGTACGGTTGCTAGATAGTTGGCAGTTTGGTTTATCTGTGGTCTAGCATTAATTAGAGGAAAATTTAGGTATAGAATGGACACGTCGGGCTTTCTGATTTACAACTGAGGTTGTATGGAAGTCTTTGGAAAGTCGGGGAAACTTATGACTTCTAGCGAGAATCGCGCCAGGGTTTGACAACCGCTCGGTCAAGTAAATACCCGTGTGCGTGTAACAATACGTTAGTGGATCATACAGATATTTCAGAGCTCTGACCTAGTGACATCTATTGGATTTCATGAGTTGTATCCCTTAGTATGTAATGCCAACTAACCAAAAGCGTGTAACAGCGGTGCTTTGTACGTCGTCTGAAAATGATGGAAGGAATTGATTTTAAAAGGATACTTTGTAAGTTTAACATCGAAATTATACTATATACCAGACACGCAATTACGTGTGTATTTAAGGGAAAGGATTATTTGTACATACACGGGCCGGCTATAAAAAAATTGTTTATTTATGAGTCCATTCCAGTTGTGTGCTCCATTTGGTCTCGATCTTGTAGGAACAGTGTTCAAATCTGAACAACTTGACTCTGATTGGATGCAGTGGCTTGTCGTCGCCGCATCGAATGAAATTCACAGACCCGAAGCACCGAAATATCTGAACGATCTGCCAAAGTGCCAAATGGCATCAATGCCTTTTGCTTCACTTTGTAGTTGTAATCAATGTAAATACCCTATTTGCTCACTGCTTTGATCCCTGCATATGATCTTCCAGCTTCTTCCCTTCCATCTAACTTATTTTTCTTGGGGTTTGTTTGTTTAAGCATATCAATTAATATACCTTATACAGTTCAAGAACTGCTTGTTACTTTCCTATCAACCTTAATAGAGCACACGTATCACAACCATCGATATTTTCTTTGTTATTCCTAAAATCTTGCAATCAAAATCTGAGGTCTGTGCCATCTTCTACACCACAAGCACTGGGTATTCCTTTAATTTGGGGGCCCCTAGTGGCCGAGTCGTCTAAGGCCCCTAGTGGCCGAGTTGTCTAAGGTCCCAGGTGGCCGAGTTGTCTAAGGCCCCATGTGGCCGAGTTGTCTAAGGCACTCGCTTTACAGATCATTGACATCTCACCTCTGTCTGTGTAGGTTTGATTCGCAGTTTGAGAAAGTTTCGAGACTTGAATTGCAAGTCCAATGCTCTAATACATTAACTCAATGCTCTAATACATTAATGCAATGCTCTAATACATTAAAGCAATGCTCTATTACATTAACTCAATGCTCTAATACATTAATACAATGTTCTAATACATTAATACAATGCTCTAATACATTAACTCAGTGCTCTAATACATTAACTCAATGCTCTAATACATTAATACAATGCTTTAATACATTAACTCAATGCTCTAATACATTAATGCAATGCTCTAATACATTAATGCAATGCTCTAATACATTAAAGGATTTGAAAACAAAACAATCTGACTAGGAAGGATCTATGGTAAAAGTAATGCCAGAATCTCTCCGATGTTATATCGTTGGAAAATAATCAATATTACACGACGAACTTCAACAAATTAATATAAACTTAACACTAGCATATTGTGCTGTATGGATCAAACATTCATGCATTCCTCCTGTTGTCCAACCTAAATAATTCCCAAACTGTACTTATCTATCACCTGCTGTCAGTCAAATTGTTTTTTATTAGAATTTTCAAAATTCCATTGGATTGGAAATCAATCTTGTCCCAAACAAGATGCGCTCCATCATGTAATTAAACATGTGGTCTTAAACCTGTCTAAGAAGACACCTGCTCAAAGCCTAATTCACCTGGACAATTTGTTATTTGTGACATGTATAAATTCCATACTTCATAATTTCATTAATTTTGATCATCATGGCATAATATTTTCATTACTGTGTATACTCACATGTAAGTTGAGTTCAACTGCAAACTGCACCGGCCCAGATCTACCGACGCATAATGCGCCGGCATATCTGGGTCTGTGCAGTTTGTTAGGAGTTAAGGGCATAACAACATAGACCCTGATCTGCAGGCGAATACGGCCGATCAGGATCTTTGTTGTTTTCAGTCCAGGACTCGACATATGAGTATATATAGTATCAACCACAAATAAATATATAATGAAGTGGGACAATTTTTGAAAAAAAACTTTAGTTTACGGATAATTGTATGATAATTATAAGGAGTTATGTTACTTCTGGCGGCCTGTCAACAACCATATTGTCAGATGTCACTCAAGCCTTAAAGCGTGCCAGTACATATAGACCACCAACCAATGGTATTGCTCGTACAGGTGTGAGCTTCACGTGTTTTTATAGGCACATTGGCAGCTTGATGGATTTTTAGGCCTAATATCCGTCACCTATCTAACTGCTGCTATCTATCCTTCACAAATTCTGTTTTTCATGAAATTTTCTGTATGCAGCAACCATTACCACAAATTCGAGCTGTAAAGTGTCAGCATAAAATACTTTGATTTGTGTCCGACACAAATGAGTATGGCGTTGCTATAACTGCTCTGGCAATAGAGCTAAATAGAACCCTGAGATTTTTACATTGTCATTATTATGATATTTCAGAATTATTGGGAGTTTTGTATGACAGTAAAAAGAAACCAATTTTTTTTAGTAAAATATGTTGTTTCAAACATAATTTCCCCATCTTACTCCCTTATCAGAGTTACTAATACATCGCAAACTAGCCCCCCCCCCCCCCGCCGGCTGAAAATTATTAGCTAAAATGCTATAAGTTATCTGCCCACGACACATATTTGTCTGTTAGAGTAATCTCCCCAAGATAACGTCTTCCCCGTTCTAACGCGATTCGCTATAATGAGATTCCGGATACAACGCGGCAGCGCTATCAACCCCACAATCAAATTTATAAAAATCAAAATTAAAAAAAAAAATTTTCGACGTATATGAGCTGAAACCTTTACTTCAAAAACTATTCTACTTGATTTGAACATTACTAGAACCTAATTTTACACAGCCACTATTGTATTCAGGCAAGGTAACACTATTCCTAACAGGCTATTAACGCCCGAAATTACCCATGTCTCTAATAAGCCAGAATTGTCATTGGTCCGTCTCTAAAGTACATATGACTGCCGAATGTTCCCTTAGCACTAAAGCCACTCCAGAACATTAGTGACCTGATCTCTGCAAACACAGATCACTCGTTATACAGAAGACCAGCTCATTGTCTAACATGTAAATTGCCATGTGGATGGCAACAGATCACATAACTTGACGCCGCTCTCAGTAATCTGTTGCAGCGCTTCCTAGATGAGACAGATGTTCATTTGCATAATGTGGCTACAGTACAAATAAGGTCTATCCAAACAATTAAGCTCCACTTTACAGTGAAATCAGATTTAAAAGTGAGTTCAGTCTTAAAAGTATTTACGAGTGAATTAAGACACTTAATCTCAGAATAAAGACCTCCAAAAAAGTAAAGCTTTTTTGTGAATAGGATTGGGATTTTAAGGGAGGATACTGGAGAGGCTAAAGCTGTGAAACATTTTAATTCATGTGACTTTATTTCACACTGGATCACAATTGATGCAAGACTGATGCTGACATCATCCAGTTCTTGATAGACGCCGAAAGAGAAAAGTTAGATCCGATCAACAGGAAGTAGGATCTACTATCAACACTAACTTGAAGGGACTGAAGTGGCTATCAAATCAGGACATTGATCGCTTGAGAATTATGCACCTCGGAAATATCGTTGACTTTGCTATAATAATAATAATAATAATAATAATGACTTTGTATAGCGCCTAATCTTTAGAAACTCTAAGCGCTTTACAACATTAGACAACACCTATAGCATAAAAAACATATATAATGATATTATTACAGAAAACAAACACCATGAAATTAGAAAACATAAAAACATGCTGTAAATATTTAAGGTAGGGAACATTATTAGGTCTTTAAGTTTGTTCTTGCAGTCGAAATAAGTGAGTTTTAAGAGCACTCTATAACACACACACACACACACACACACCCTCCAAGGAAAACAAAAGAGCAAAGCAAAACAGGAACGACCCCGATCCGGTCTGAAACAACCTAAACTCCCGAAATACTTCTAGTATGAAATGCACAGCATGCAAGTGAATAGTGTTTATTCTATTAGGATTAGTACTTTTTGTGAACGAAAATGTGTTTGCTTCGATTTCAAATGGAATACATACATGTATGTAAAATTGTTATTCTTTTCTGTTAATCCGTGTCCTGGAATCGCTAAAAATGTGATGCACATGATGTGACGTCACGGAGTCGCTAATAATCATATGTAGCTGAAATTCTGAACTGAAAACGAGACATTTTATTGATAATTTTTTTACTTGGCATTATTCACTGCACTTGTTACAGACAGACGTTCGCTTATTTCATTGCAAAATATGTGTAGAAATGGTAATTATGTGATTGTGAGCACCTAATTAAAACAGAATTAAGTTTTTAACGTCAGGCTAATTTGGCCTCAAGAGCATCCTAAATGCAATCATTTTTTCTTTGCAAGTGATTACAACTATTTAATCACTTGATGACAAACAATAACTGGCAATTTTATTTATTAAAACGAGGTTTTTATATATTTAAAAAAAAATAAACTAGTAAATGTACACTATATTTGGATGGCATTTTGTTTACCCTGCCCAACACACAAGTAGACTCCAATTTTTGACCATTTTCGCTATACCGCTGTTCGGTACATTATGCGGTTGGCAGTTATGGACCCCGACTTCAGCGTTATAACGGGAAAGGTGTACCAAGATCGGCGCCCAATTCCGCAAATTATTAAGTTATTCATTAAACGGATGCACGCTGTCTATATGGGTGTAACTGTAGAGAGGCTTGGAGGGTGTATGTGTATCAAGACTGGGTATTACTGAAGAAATATGTTACTAGAAAACAAATTGGTTTCTTCTTCAAAAACGTTACCTGATCATAACATCTTAGGACAATAAGTAAGAGGTGGAAGGAAATACACCACCTTACCCAGGAAAGACCATCTCTGGTCCAGTAAGGTATGTGAAACAGCTTCTAGATAATCCGAATGGAGAACAGAATGGCGAAAATTTTCCTTCCCGCAAATCCAGCTACGGCTAAAGGTCCGACCAGATGAAGCTGAGCTTTTAGGATGAAAGACCTATGAGATAAAATCTTGAGCTGTGGACTTGAAATTCCATCCCACAGCATGGATCATAAATGAGCGGTGTCGCTCACAATGTTTACGGCGACTACCATAACTTCGTGAAAAGCGATGCGAAGCAAATTCATTTGGTTTGGAGTTGTTTTCCAACATACGGAATTAATAACACACTTTACATAGGACGAAAGTGTATGTGCTGATACGTCGTCCTTTCTTTCCGTAAGGGTGGATTGCCCTATATAAACAAGGAAGCCACAAATATATGATTTCAATGTTCGTTCCTGCTTGAGACATACTATATGTTTACTTGAGTGTTGAGCTTCATACCTAGATAACAAAAATCTTGAGATGGTATGAGATCCGATATGTCATTGTTGACAAGGAATCTGGGGTTGAGAAGAGGAGTAACAAAAGTTATATGTCATGCTCTAAGATATAAATCACGTGATGATTTTGTAGAATGTAGTCTTTGTATGCATTGGCATTGGCCATAGTATGGTGGAGTGCTCTGTTTAAGATGTGGGTTATTCTTGAAACAGACTCCTACGCATGTTCTGTGATTTGGGGTGGTCAAAGATAAACTGTGTTCTGCCTGTTGAAAGACTGCCAAAGATTCTAGATCTAACATCAAGCCCATCATCACGACGTTTCACACCAACTACTTTGTGTCATTACAAGGCTTCCAACCCATCCATACAGAGGACTGCTTTAACATCACCAAAAATGTGATAGCTCGGTCGACTGTTGGGTATCCAAAATGGTAAACTGTTAAGTGTGTGACTTGTAGAACCGTTGACTAAAGCTCGAGGAAGGTGTCTGCGAGAAAAAGTCGGTTGACACCTAAAACCTGTAGCTGACAATTTAAACAGCCCAGAATGTTAGTAACTCAACCAGACTGTGGAAGTAATTGAAAATATATTTTTTCTTTAGTCAATAATCAACTGATGCCAGAATTGCACACCAGGCCGATGTTATAGAGGGAGGAGGACAAAAGTGGCAGAAGGCAGAAAACTTCCATTTACACACATAAGGCTGAGTCATAGTAAGATCTAATAATGATGAGAGGACGTTCATATTCTTTGGAAAAAGGTGGTGAAGCCAGCTTCTCTTGTGCTACCTACGAAGTAACTGGAAAAGAATGTCAAGGATGGTGGTACTATACACGCAGCATGTCATGAATCAGATGTGTGACTACCAAGCTGTCTCTAAGTATATATACTTGATTGTTCATTAGTACACAAAATACATGCACTTAAAAACTCACTGAAGCCTCATTATTAATACTTATGAAGTGGACACTATAATAGCAACTGTACGACAATGTTACCTTTAGGATGATGGCTTATAAAAGGTAAAATCAGCAGAGCATCACATATGAAGTGGACACTAGGACTAGATTAATATAGAAAACTTATATCTGTGTACCCGACTGTAGTGGAAATTATACAGCAATATTATACGAATTTTGTATATCACACACCAGACCTGCACCTATAAAACTGTGGCAATGTGATGGGACACCATCATGAAATGTGCAGGTATGTACCAAGGGTACCCAAGTGTGTGAGGATGGTAAAGTTATGGCCCTAAAAAAGCCATAAACTTTGTTGCCAAAGAAAGAAAGAAAGAAAGAAAGAACAGTAATTTAAAGATGGAGTGTAGTTCCCTTCAAAGAGAACACTCTTCAAACTTACTTTTAGGAAGAAAACGCCCAAAATGCTTATTTGCTGATTGTGAGGCCTCTCTGTATGTAGAAAGTGTGCTACTTGGCACATGGGGAAGCAATAACTAATGAATTCACTGCATTTGGCAAAAATCCCTGTATCAAGTGAAGATCACTCTAACTGCCACCTAGATGGGCAGATCACTGCTAGCTTTTTGGCTATAAAGGTTTAGTCTGTGAGGGCTGGAATTGAGAGGTAGTAGTAGTTCTCGTATGGTACTATGATCAAGTAGCATATTTGAAGAAGTGTGTGTGTGTGATGATGTAGTAAAAAGGACACAAAATATATCTATATTTTCAAAACTGAACACTAGTGAATAGTCTCATTCTTAAAATAGCTGAGGAAGTCCTCAAATTTAAGGATATATTTCATTTCTTCAGTTATAAGAAAAATTCTTTTCAAGGTAATTCAAGATATTTTACCTTGATACGCAATTTGTCTTCTATTCTGAGAGGTTAAAAGACTTAGGGTAGAAAGTAGTGGAAGCCAAACATAAAATGCAAAAAATCATTGTATTTTTTATTTCAATGATTCTTTTTACAAAAACATAGACACTGATAGACAACAGGTAGAAATGACAATGATATTTATGCTGGATGGATCGTCTCACATCAATACCTAGAAAAAAGACACAATGAATTCAAACACAAGTTTTGGATATTTTTAAAAATATCCTACAGACATGCTATCATGTGTTTTAAGATTTTTTTATTGATTTTCCTTGAAAATGCTAAAATCTCATTTGCATATCAGATTTTTTATAAATATTTACTTTAATTACTGCTTTATTACACATAAATATGCATGCATACATGTTCTACACATAAAGATTACAGCCTCCTCAAGGTGTAAACTGCAACATTTCATTCATGTTCAGTTCACAGTCCAATTCTACCCCCTTCCCATGCAAACAGTCTGAATAGACACTAATTTGCAAATCTTTATATTTTATACCAAAAAATATCCTTTATTCTAAATATTTTTGATTATACATCTTTCCAGAATACAAATTTTGTTCAAATACCATACAAGGTACAAAACTTACAACATTCAGCAAATAAACTCACTGATTCCATATCTCAAATTTACTTTTGAAAAAGTCAATACATGCTTGATACATTTCCAATACATGTGTCTTATAAAAAGTAAATAAATACTTGATAGATTTTCACTGCATGAGAATCTAACGTTTCCTTTTATTGAAACTCTTGGCTATGGAAAACTGACAATTTCTAAACCCTCAAATTCAATAGAAAATATATTTTCATTTGCTAGATGATGTTTGCTTAGTAAGATCAAAATAACTGGTTCCATTTTTATGTCCCTTTTTAAAATTTCCAATTTGTTTCAAATTTCAGATGTTACTACAAAAATACTAACAAAGTGCTGTTCAAAAATAAAAATACACAGGTTTATTTTCTCAAGTGCAAGAATACAGTCTGTGACTTTTGACACAATAACACTTTTAAAATATTCAAAATTACTTGTTTTCTTGAAAGAATCAAGGGTACTGTAAGATGATATGGTGGAATTGCTTGAGAACTCATTCATGGTACATATCTTCTTAACCTCGATACTCCTATATTTCATCATTAACAGAAGAAACAATGGTATCCTTTTGGGGGTGCAAGATGTGGGAGTGCACTGATGTAATCTAGACATTTAAGCAAAGTTTTTGGAAATAAAGAGTTAAACAATGAATTTTGAATTTGCATAGAAAATTTGCACTTTGTTTTTTTCAGAAACCGCTTTACAAAATATGCATGCCACATACATTAATCATAAATAAATATAATGGAGAGGAAACGCTGACATTAGAAAATCATTAAATCTTAATTTAAAATAGGAATGGCAAAAAATATACACTGCTTTTCAAAAGTACAGTATTATAGCTAACCTAAGTTACAAGACTGATTCCTTGCTGCTAATTTTAACCTAAAAATATATTTCATTTGCCTATTTTTTATACTTTAAAATTTAAAAAAAAGGTTAACTAGGAGTAAAGGTTAACTAAAGGTTAACTAGGAGTAAAGTAAAGTTTAACTCAATGTTAACTAAGAGTAAAGTTTAACTAAAGGTTAACTAGGAGTAAATGGTAACTAAAGGTTAACTAGGAGTAAAGTTTAACTCAATGTTAACTAAGAGTAAAGTTTAACTAAAGGTTAACTAGGAGTAAATGGTAACTAAAGGTTAACTAGGAGTAAAGGGTAATTAAAGGTTAGCTAGGAGTAAAGTAAAGTTTAACTAAAGCTTAACTAGGAGTAAAGGGTAACTAAAGGTTAACTAGGAGTACCAGCAAGAGGTCTTTTAACTGGCATTATCATTATCATACGTTCACAAAATATATAATGGAGGAGAAAAGTTTAGGTTTCTTTTGTTATTGATTTTAACATAAATCAGGAAAGGTACTGAATACAAGCTGACTTCAAACACAAACACTCTACAGTGCACTTCAACTCACCACTTAGGTGACCACATTAGCTCTTTAGCTCAAGGGCAAATAGTACAAATGAATCATGACATCAACACTTCTGTAAACACAGGGAATGCAGACATTCACAATTGTGACTCAACTGCACTGACAAAGGAAAATGAGTGCAATGTTCATCCTATCTACCAATATAATCTTAATTATTGCCTTATATTAAATATCTTTATCTTGTATGGTATGGTTCATGCTGTTTAATAAAAATTTGCTAAGAAATATTCCAACTGAAAATGTTTTTCATCTCAATGAAGTCAAATCTTCATCAATATTATGATATATACTTGCTTATCAGTATTAGTCCTACTGCAAACACCATAGACCCTTATCTGTCATTGTATAATACACTAGCAAATCAGGGTCGAAGTTGCTTGTTTTACTTGTTATTTCTTACAAACTAGAGACCCAGATCTGCCCACACATTATGTGATGGCAGATCTGGATCTATGAAGTTTGCAATTAGACAGGATTTATAAGCATGTATATACCATATTTTCAGTTTTTCTCATTAATGAAAATAAAGTCAGTAGTTTAACCTTTTGGTACTTTGGTACCATTCATGAACTACAAGAGACATTTGCAATGACTGGGTTGATTATCGCCACTATACCTGTATTATTAAGTCAAAGGTTCCATTTTTAGAATTTATTTGGCAGGAACATGGTAGGGTTGTGCACTACAAGTTCTCTTTACATTTGTATAACATTATTGCTGGGCTTGCCTAAATTTGCTTTTCTATTATTGAGTCGACTGAATCACAATGAAGCAAAGGCATAACTTCCATCATTTCACAAAAGGTGCTCATTCAGTTTGCAGATAGGTCTATTCACCCCTGACATGCCTATGACCTTACCGTCAACCAACCACTGAGAACCTCATTGCATACAAAAATGGAACATGCTTCAGTAAGTGTTGTCATACCTGTCTTGACAATTTACAGAAGATTTCAGTGTTACCTAAAAATTGCAATGTATATAACCTTGCATATACCATAACGCCCACAGACTGCATATGAACATCACGTAAAAAAATTTTTTTATGATCAATGGATTGTTATTACTATATAAAATAAATCTGATGAAAACAAGCCATTCTTTTTAACAAAAACTATGAATAAAGAACAAAATTAAACTATAGCAATTATGAGTACTTTTCTTTCTTACTCCCAGATGAACTTCCACCTTGAAAAATGGCCCTACTACACAGGCCTATTGTTAGAGGCAACCTATCTTGAGCAACCACTTCTTGTAAGCAGAAGAGTTATTTTCTCAAGACAGCTTGTGGTGTATTTGCAATATGTGGCATTTCAAGGAAAGAGAGGTAAGTCTTGCTGATCACAACTTGGCATAACAGAGTTAATTATTTCTCTTGAGAAAAGACAAATCACTTCATGTGCCCTGTGTGTTTCAGTATTTCTGCTGCCAATGATGTCAGAGATACATCAGCATGTGAACTGAAAATAAAAAAGAATACTTCATTTTTGTAATTAAAAGGTAGAAAAGTTATTCATTTCACCTCACATATCAGAATCTTATGTAATAACCTGACTGGATAAAAAAAAAGTTTTTTTACAAAGTCTGAAAATAATGCAAAATTAATTCATTTCATTGACTCTGTTAGCACCACATCAACTTCTATTTAGTGCCTGGCAAAGGAAGTATAGTCTCTTGCCCAGAAACACACCAGTACAGTTGATCTGAGCATAATTGATCTGAATACAGTTGACCCAAGTACAGTTGATCTGAGTACATTTGATCTGAGTACAGTTGATATGTGTACAGTTGACCCGAGTACAGTTGATCTGAGTACAGTTGATCTGAGCTAGTCTAGCAGGGGTTGAAACCTGTGCAATATTTTCGACAACAAATTTCTACAAATGACCATCTGAAAGACTGGACAATTATGATTATTATGACAACAAAGAAGACTCACATCAACAGTGATAAAAATGATCGAAACTTGGACATGGGTAAAGAAACCTTACGTACTACTTAAGGACAAGAAATTTTTCTTTCTGAAAAAGTTTGATATTTAAAAAGGTGACAAACTTTATTAACATATATGATTCATTCTTACCTGGCAGTTTTCACCAAGTTTTGGATAGTCTTAGCCAAACCTTCTCCCTGTTGCCTCATGGAGTCGGAATGAACTTTGTCAGTTGTGACCTGAAAAAAGAAGAGAACCAATCAGCAGGTGGCCTTCTGAGAGAAATTTTACATCAAGAACATATTTACATTTCAGTTCTAATTATTATTGGTTTAGTAAATAAAAATCCAGAAAAAATTAATGTTCAGTCTAACCATTATGTGACATTCAATATGGGTCTGTGCAGTTTGCAGTTGGACTCTTCTTATAAGCAAGTAAATATAGTAACCATTCTTGAGAGGGGTAGAGTTTAGTTTGTGGTGGGGTGGGGATAGAAATATGTAAGGCAAATCTTCTATGACTGTGATCTTGACCCTATTGTGAAAGAGGCAAGCGAGCATCTCACAAGATGAATTGTCTAACCTTAATAATTCACCCTAAGCATGAAAAATATCCATCAAGAGGTTTAATAAATACAAACAAAACTGTAACAACAATTTTCAATGACTCAGACCTTGAATCCAAGGTGAAACGGGCAAATGAGCATTTCGTTAAATGAACTTAGTGTCATAATGATTGATCCCAAGTATGAACAAGATCCATCAAGGAGTTTAGGAAATAAAAATAAATGAAAATACTTTAACCAAAATATTGATGCAATATTTGTATGATTGAGCCCTTGACCTCAAAGTTAAAGGGGCAAACACACACGTCATACAATGAATAGTCTTAGCTTCGTGTGCCATGCATGAACAAAATCCATCAAGAAATAAACGAAATACAAACAAATAAAACAACTTTAACTAAAACCTTTATCATAACCTTGACCTTAAAGTCACATGTGCAAAAGAGCATGTCAGTGACTTAATTTATACAAAGTAATATGAGGATCTATTAAGGGCTTTTGGGAAATATATGAGGATCTATTAAGGGGCTTTTGGGAAATATATGCAAATGAAGAGCTATAACCACAACCTTTACTAACTGTTGCTGCCAATGCCATTGGAGAAATGACAGTCACAGTTATGTCTTACAAATGTGGACTAGAAAAAAAGCATTAGGATTTGCCATGACATGCCAAGGAATTAGCTACTTGCATTGTTCAACAAATGCCATTTGTAAGCCCCCTTAACCAACCCCCTTCTGTAAAGCAATGGAAACTGTTCTTCCTTAAATGACTTATAAATTTAAGTGTCACTCTGGTAACACTTGTAAAGATTCATAAAAGTCTGCATTATTAAAGCATTGTAAGAACTACGGATGGTATACACAATACATATAATTTATATCTGACAGTCTTTATCTTAGATAATTTAGCATAATTTGCTACCACTCCTAACCTGAACATAAACAGCTGAATAAATTTCTGGCAGTTAAAAAGTATTTCACTGCTCTAAATGAGCAACCTGTATAGTTTTTACCCAAAAATTGACTGCACAAAAGAAGTCTTTGGTTGCACACAATTCGTGTTTATTTATTTAGAAAACCATTTTCTGCAATTTTTCTGATCCAATGAATATTATGTTGTTTTCTTTTCTTAAGGTCAAATATTAGGAAGTATATAAATTTTACATTAAATGTAATGCTGACTTAAAAAACCTAATGAAAAAAATGTAATACTTTATCACCATAGTGACTGAAATGTCATTGGACAAATGTTTGCATGGTAGCATGGTATGTTGATTATATTCATGTTTGGTTATATATAAAATTAGTAAGTATGGTCACATGTGGTATGTTGATCATATTCATGTCTGATTATATATAAAATTAGTATGTATTGTCACATGTGTATACCCTGGTATGTTGATCATATTCATGTTTGATTATATATAAAATTAGTAAGTATGGTCACATGTGTATAGCATGGTATATTGATTATATTCATGTTTGATTATATATAAAATTAGTAAGTATTGTCACATGTGGTATGTTGATCATATTCATGTTTGATTATATATAAAATCAGTAAGTATAGTCACATGTGTATAGCATGGTATGTTGATTATATTCATGTTTGATTATACATAAAATTAGTAAGTATGGTCACATGTGTATACCATGGTATGTTGATCATATTCATGTTTGGGTATATATAAAATTAGTCAATTCTAAGTGACCATTTCGTAATTAGGAACAATGTATATATAAAAAAATATTTTGTTAACAATAATATATCAAAACTATTCATGTCTTAAACCTTCCTTAAAAGTTGATTCAGTAAATTTTCTTGGGTTAATTTTCTCCAGTTACTTTCTTGGTATACTATGATTCTTAATAAAATATACCAATGTCGGTGTGGGCATACTCAGTTGCTTCTCTCGTCTTCACAGTCCATAGTATATTCAATAATAAATAGAATACACCAATGTCAGTCGGGCTTACTCAGTTGCTTCCCTTGTCTTCACAGTCCATAGTATGTTTGGTAATTAATAGCACAAAGTAATGTCAGTGTGGGCATACTCAGTTGCTTCCCTTGTCTTCACAGTCCACAGTATGTTCAATAATTAATAGAATATACCAATGTCAGTTGGGCATACTCAGTTGCTTCCTTTGTCTTCACAGTCCATAGTATATTTGCTAATTAATAGTACAAAGTAATGTCAGTGTGGGCATACTCAGTTGCTTCCCTTACATTCATAATTTGTAGGATGTTCAGTAATTAACAGAATATAGCAATGTCATAATGGGCATACCTCATTACTTCCCTTGTATTCATAATCCATAATACATGCAGAAATTAATTGTGAATAATATCAGTTTGGGTATACTAAGTTGCTTCCTTTATATTTATTGTTCATATTATATCCAGTAATAAACAAGATGATTGTGTGTGTGTGTGTGTGTGTGTGTGTGTGTGACATGCAATTTTAACATAGCTTTAACAATATTTCAGTTATATCACTATGATGTCTAGCACTGGGGCATCGTGCCGCAGACACGTAGCATGATGTTCCACCCAGTCACATTATCCTAACACCAAGCCGACCAGTCCTAACACTAACCTCTTAAGGCTGAGCACCAAGCGAGGCAGTTGTTAGTAACATTTTTGTAAGTCTTTGGTATGACTCGGCAAAGGATCAAACCAATGACCTCCCGCATCCAAGGCGGATGCTCTAACCACTAGGCCACCAGAACAGTTAATAATAAACAATAATAATAATAATAATAATAAACAACAAGATGACAACACATAAATAAACGTTATAGTGACAATGAACAAGTAAGAAGACAAGTAATGCATTAAATAAGTTCATTAGTTGATTTTTTTATCTGTATCAACACCCTGATAGATATGACATCCTAATAAATAAGCTCTTATTTTTTTCTTCTGTTTGAACATTAAATTGAAATGCTATTATTCTTTTCTGTTTGGACATCCTGATAAACTACTGTTTATTCTGTTTGGACATCCTGATATACTACTGTTTAATCTGTCTGGACATCCTGATATACTACTGTATAATCTGTTTGGACATCCTGATATACTACTATTTATTCAGTCTGGACATCCTGATATACCACTGTTTATTCTGCTTGGACATCCTGATATACTACTGTTTATTCAGTCTGGACATCCTGATATACTACTGTTTATTCAGTCTGGACATCCTGATATACTACTGTTTATTCTGTCTGAACATCCCAATATAGTATTGTTTATTCGGTCTGAACATCCTGATATACTACTGTTTAATCTGTTTGGACATACTACTGTTTATTCTGTTTGGACATCCTGATATACTACTGTTTAATCTGTCTGGACATCCTGATATACTACTGTATAATCTGTTTGGACATCCTGATATACTACTATTTATTCAGTCTGGACATCCTGATATACCACTGTTTATTCTGCTTGGACATCCTGATATACTACTGTTTATTCAGTCTGGACATCCTGATATACTACTGTATAATCTGTTTGGACATCCTGATATACTACTGTTTATTCTGTTTGGACATCCTGATATACTACTGTTTAATCTGTCTGGACATCTTGATATACTACTGTATAATCTGTCTGGACATCCTGATATACTACTGTTTATTCTGTTTGGACATCCTGATATACTACTGTATAATTTGTTTGGACATCCTGATATACTACTGTTTATTCTGTTTGGACATCCTGATATACTAGTTTATTCTGTTTGGACATCCTGACAGATGTGCTATTGTTTCTTTTTTTGTTTGAACATCTTAATAGATATGTTATAATTTATTTCTAAGCGATCATCCAAATTTACCACCATGTCGGCCAAATCTGCGCATCAGGTAATTCTGCGCAATGATACATCATTTCTGTAAACATTAGATCACGTGTTATTTTGGTTGAAAATCCATTTTGTATCAAGAAAGAACGATTTTACTTTAATCATGGAAAGTGACATTCATAAAGTGTACAAAAATACCCCACATTTCAACTTGAAATGCACATGAAAATGTGATTTTGAAATGTCAACATGAAGATGCGCTCAATGACATTCTTGAAACGGTAACCCTGAAAATCCTATTTACTACGTATTTTTTAGAATCATACAAAAAAAAATACATTACAAAAAGGATGGAAATGTATAACTTAAAACAATACAAGTTCCCAATTTTGCAAGAAGTTGTCCCAAACATACAAAATCGTCTGCTACCCAACGTGTCAACTTGCTGCTAGAACATAAATTCTCAAGAAAATTTCCCAGCGTATAGTCTGTTTCTAAGTTCTCTAGTAATTTTTCCCCATGAACAAGACGTTGTAAACACAGTGCATCCTATTCATTGTTGTTTCTCTTCCATGTAATAGCTTTTTATACAAAATGTTGAACTTTACTAACATTTTTAAATGATTAGTTAAATTGGCTTTATATCTTTTGCCATATATTGGTATTTTTACATTGAATTTTGTAAAACTAGCTACAAACCTGACCCAATTACTTGACTGAACTGCTGACAGAAACAGTTCAAAGTAATGTGTTTCATTTCTATAGCCCGATAGATAAACATTACATCTTTTTTAAAGCTGTGCACAGAATAGGCCGACATATCACGAGTCAGGGGAACACGGGGGTTGTATCCCCTGTGTCCAAAATGAATATTATTTTGAATAGAACATTCTGGTGACAATTGCCTCTTTTCAAATGGTAAGCATTGCTTAATTTTATTTTCGTCAACCAGTCGAATTCGGTATGCATCTTGCTTCAGTATTGGAGAAGGAAACCTCAGGTGCGCAGAAATGCCAGACAACATTGTATATGCTATTGTTTATTTTTTTGAACATTCTAACAGACATGCTGTTGTTGTTTATCTTTTTGAACATTCTAACAGATATGCTGTTGTTGTTTATCTTTTCAAACATTCTAACAGACATGCTGCTGTTGTTTAACTTTTTGAACATTCTAACAGACATGCTGTTGTTGTTTATCATTTTGAACATTCTAACAAACATGCTGTTGTTATTTATCTTTTTGAACATCCTAACAGACATGCTGTTGTTGTTTTATCTTTTCGAACATCCTAACAGACATGCTGTTGTTGTTTTTATCTTTTTTTAATATCCTAACAGACATGCTGTTGTTGTTTATCATTTCGAACATTCTAACAAACATGCTGTTGTTGTTTATCTTTTTGAAGATCCTAACAGACATGCTGTTGTTGTATTATCTTTTTGAACATTCTAACAGACATGCTGTTGTTGTTTATCATTTTGAACATTCTAAAAAACATGCTGTTGTTATCTTTTTGAACATCCTAACAGACATCCTGTTGTTGTTTTATCTTTTTGAACATCCTAACAGACATGCTGTTGTTGTTATCTTTTTTTAATATCCTAACAGACATGCTGCTGTTGTTTATCTTTTTGAACATTCTAACAGACAGGCTGTTGTTGTTTATCTTTTTGAACATCCTAACAGACATGCTGTTGTTGTTTATCTTTTTGAACATCCTAACAGACATGATTTTGTTGTTTATCTTTTTGAACATCCTGACATGCTGTTGTTATCTTTTTGAACATTCTAACAGACAGGCTGTTGTTATCTTTTTGAACATTCTAACAGACATGCTGTTGCTGTTTTATCTTTTTGAACATTCTAACAGACATGCTGTTGCTGTTTTATCTTTTTGAACATCCTAACAGACAGGCTGTTGTTATCTTTTTGAACATTCTAACAGACAGGCTGTTGTTGGTTATCTTTTTGAACATCCTAACAGACATGATTTTGTTGTTTATCTTTTTGAACATTCTAACAGACATGCTGTTGCTGTTTTATCCTTTTGAACATTTTAACAGACATGCTGTTGTTGCTTTATCTTTTTGAACATTCTAACATACATGCTGTTGCTGTTTTATCTTTTTGAACATCCTAACAGACATGCTGTTATCTTTTTGAACATTCTAACAGACATGATGTTGTTGTTTATCTTTTTGAACATTCTAACATACATGCTGTTGCTGTTTTATCTTTTTGAACATCCTAACAGACATGCTGTTATCTTTTTGAACATTCTAACAGACATGATGTTGTTGTTTATCTTTTTGAACATTCTAACAGACATGATGTTGCTGTTTTATCTTTTTGAACATTCTAACATACATGCTGTTGCTGTTTTATCTTTTTGAACATCCTAACAGACATGCTGTTGTTATCTTTTTGAACATTCTAACAGACATGCTGTTGCTGTTTTATCTTTTTGAACATCCTAACAGACAGGCTGTTGTTATCTTTTTGAACATTCTAACAGACAGGCTGTTGTTGTTTTATCTTTTTGAACATCCTAACAGACATGATTTTGTTGTTTATCTTTTTGAACATTCTAACAGACATGCTGTTGTTGTTTTATCTTTTCGAACATCCTAACAGACATGATGTTGTTGTTTATCTTTTTGAACATCCTAACAGACATGCTGTTGTTTATATCTTTTTGAAGATCCTAATAGACATGCTGTTGTTGTTGATTTATCTTTTTTTAATATCCTAACAGACATGCTGTTGTTGTTTATCTTTTTGAACATCCTAACAGACATGCTGTTGCTGTTTTATCCTTTAGAACATTTTAACAGACATGCTGTTGTTGCTTTATCTTTTTGAACATTCTAACATACATGCTGTTGCTGTTTTATCTTTTTGAACATCCTAACAGACATGCTGTTATCTTTTTGAACATTCTAACAGACATGATGTTGTTGTTTATTTTTTTGAACATTCTAACAGACATGATGTTGCTGTTTTATCTTTTTGAACATTCTAACATACATGCTGTTGCTGTTTTATCTTTTTGAACATCCTAACAGACATGCTGTTGTTACCTTTTTGAACATTCTAACAGACATGCTGTTGCTGTTTTATCTTTTTGAACATCCTAACAGACAGGCTGTTGTTATCTTTTTGAACATTCTAACAGACATGATGTTGTTGTTTATCTTTTTGAACATTCTAACAGACAGGCTGTTGTTGTTTTATCTTTTTGAACATCCTAACAGACATGATTTTGTTGTTTATCTTTTTGAACATTCTAACAGACATGCTGTTGTTGTTTTATCTTTTCGAACATCCTAACAGACATGATGTTGTTGTTTATCTTTTTGAACATCCTAACAGACATGATGTTGTTGTTTCTTTTCGAACATCCTAACAGACATGATGTTGTTGTTTATCTTTTTGAACATCCTAACAGACATGCTGTTGTTTATATCTTTTTGAAGATCCTAATAGACATGCTGTTGTTGTTGATTTATCTTTTTTTAATATCCTAACAGACATGCTGTTGTTGTTTATCTTTTTGAACATTCTAACAGACAGGCTGTTGTTGTTTATCTTTTTGAACATCCTAACAGACATGCTGTTGTTGTTTATCTTTTTGAACATCCTAACAGACATGATTTTGTTGTTTATCTTTTTGAACATCCTGACATGCTGTTGTTATCTTTTTGAACATTCTAACAGACAGGCTGTTGTTGTTTATCTTTTTGATCATTCTAACAGACATGCTGTTGCTGTTTTATCTTTTTGAACATTCTAACAGACATGCTGTTGCTGTTTTATCTTTTTGAACATCCTAACAGACAGGCTGTTGTTATCTTTTTGAACATTCTAACAGACAGGCTGTTGTTGTTTATCTTTTTGAACATCCTAACAGATATGATTTTGTTGTTTATCTTTTTGAACATTCTAACAGACATGCTGTTGCTGTTTTATCTTTTTCAACATTCTAACAGACATGCTGTTGTTGCTTTATCTTTTTGAACATTCTAACATACATGCTGTTGCTGTTTTATCTTTTTGAACATTCTAACAGACATGCTGTTATCTTTTTGAACATTCTAACAGACATGATGTTGTTGTTTATCTTTTTGAACATTCTAACAGACATGATGTTGCTGTTTTATCTTTTTGAACATTCTAACATACATGCTGTTGCTGTTTTATCTTTTTGAACATCCTAACAGACATGCTGTTGTTATCTTTTTGAAAATTCTAACAGACATGCTGTTGCTGTTTTATCTTTTTGAACATTCTAACAGACATGCTGTCGCTGTTTTATCTTTTTGAACATCCTAACAGACAGACTGTTGTTATCTTTTTGAACATTCTAACAGACATGATGTTGTTGTTTATCTTTTTGAACATTCTAACAGACAGGCTGTTGTTGTTTTATCTTTTTGAACATCCTAACAGACATGATTTTGTTGTTTATCTTTTTGAACATTCTAACAGACATGCTGTTGTTGTTTTATCTTTTCGAACATCCTAACAGACATGATGTTGTTGTTTATCTTTTTGAACATCCTAACAGACATGCTGTTGTTTATATCTTTTTGAACATCCTAACAGACATGCTACTGTTTATATCTTTTGAACATCCTAACAGACATGATGTTGTTATCTTTTTGAACTTCCTAACAGACATGATGTTGTTGTTTATCTTTCTTAGCATCCTAATAGACATGCTGTTGTTGTTTTATCTTTTCTAACATCCTAACAGACATGATGTTATCTTTTTGAACATCCTAACAGATATGATGTTGTTGTTTATTTTTTTGAACATTCTAACAGACATGCTGTTGTTATGTTTTTGAACATTCTAACAGACATGCTGTTGTCGTTTTATCTTTTTGAACATCCTAAGACACGCTGTTGTTGTTTATGTTTTTGAACATCCTAACAGACATGCTGTTGTTGTTTATCTTTTTGAACATCCTAACAGACATGATGTTATCTTTTTGAACATCCTAACAGACATGCTGTTGTTGTTTATCTTTTTGAACATTCTAACAGACATGCTGTTGTTGTTTTATCTTTTTGAACATCCTAAGACATGCTGTTGTTGTTTATCTTTTTGAACATCCTAACATACATGCTGTTGTTGTTATTTCATCCAGAATCAAACACAAAATTTGTTCTCTGTGCTACGTTTCACTGTCAGACTCTAGTCCAACGTACCTATCTGACCTCACCCATGTGTACAAACCAGCAAGATACTTACGCTCCTCTTCTGACAATCGTATACTCATTATTCCAAGTATGAAAACAAAGTCATATGGACAGCGTTCTTTTGCATACCAGGGCCCAGCAACGTGGAATGAATTGCCCACTGAACTTAGACACAAAGACACAGTGATCACATTCAAGAGGGCCCTCAAAACTCACTTACTTCGACAGCAAGAACAAACTTAAAGACCTAATAATGTTTCCTACCTGAAATATTCTCAGCACGTTTTTTTTTTTTTTTTAATGTTTTTCTAATTTCATGTTGTTTGTTTTTGTAATAATATTATTATGTTTCTTATCTTATAGGTGTTGTCTAAAGTTGTAAAGCGCTTAGAGCTTCTAAAGATTAGGCGCTATACAAAGTCCTCATTATTATTATTATTATTATATCTTTATGAACATCCTGACATGGTGTTGTTGTTTTATCTTTTTGAACATCCTAACATACATGCTGTTGTTGTTTATCTTTTTGAACATTCTAACAGACATGATGTTGTTGTTTATCTTTTTGAACATCCTAACAGACATGCTGTTGCTGGTATATTACATCAAACAGTGGCTGGATCTTGAGGATTTTCTGCTCTTCATTGTGGACTGACACCTACAGAAAAAAATTCTTGCTTTTCTATTTCTGCCTAATTTGCACAGTGATTTAAATATATCATTTATTTAGGCAAAATATATTTGTAAATTTTATAGATGAATATTTTGTTCTATTTAAAGAAATCTTACCAGCCTCTTGATAACTCTCAGAAGAATCTTCTGCTTTTTGATGTCCGACTTACTCAGTGCCTTGCTGTAAAATTCCTGGAATAATGAAACCAAGTGACACTTTAGCTTGGCAATAGGCATCTGAGTTCTTCCATGAAGGAAATTTTAATGCAGCAAATACAGACACTAATAGTTGCAGCATTACTCAATTATTTTAGATTTGTTACCTATCTTTTCATTGTCCAATAAATACATTTGTTACCTATCTTTTCATTGTCAGATAAGTAAATTTGTTACCTATCTTTTCATTGTCAGATAAGTACATTTGTTACCTATCTTTTCATTATCAGATACGTACATTTGTTACCTATCTTTTCATTGTCAGATAAGTACATTTGTTACCTATCTTTTCATTGTCAGATAAGTACATTTGTTACCTATCTTTTCATTGTCAGATAAGTACATTTGTTACCTATCTTTTCATTATCAGATAAATACATTTGTTACCTATCTTTTCATTGTCAGATAAGTACATTTGTTACCTATCTTTTCATTATCAGATAAGTACATTTGTTACCTATCTTTTCATTTTCAGATAAATACATTTGTTACCTATCTTTTCATTGTCAGATAAGTACATTTGTTACCTATCTTTTCATTATCAGATAAATACAAATTACTTCACCTTCAGGTTCATACAATTAGTTTGCATCAATGAATAAATATTTCTGAATAAACATTAGAAAAGACTATGATGGAAAAAGTTCAAAGTTTATCTTCAATAACTATTTAATCCATAAACAAAATTAATGATGCATACATTTCTCACAACATTCTAACTTTTCAATCATTTGCTTTTGTTTAAATTTTCATGAAGCGACTTCATGTACAACAGCGTATACAGCATAATGTTTGCTACACAATTATGTACTTGTTATACACAGACCAGGCTTAGAGGACATCATTATATAACGTTACTTTTTTGTGGCACTACGAAATTTGGAAGAGAATCTGTGTAACTGTGCCTTACCATGTTTTCTGGTGACATTGCCTCTTTGTTCTCCCCACCAAACAGCTGTACAAGTAGAGACAGGCTTTTGCATGACAGATCCTGAATGTCTCCATCCTCGTGACATAGCTGCAAAGAAATTTAAAATTACTGTCATTGGTCAGCATGCAGATACAAAACATAAAACCAGAAATGTGTTCATGGAATATAATACAATACTACAGTGATTGAAAAGTAACCTAGACACAAAACTTTACCAGAGGGGCAGATAAATGTAACACTACAGTATATAGAATAAACAGGATTCCTTCACTTAAATGAAAAAAATGACAAATTTCAGGAGTCATTTTTAAAGTCTGATACTTTGATTATAGACACAATACTCCAGTTAAAGGTAACTTTTCTTATAAAAATATAATTCAGGATTAAGTAATAAAAATAAATATAATCCAGGATTAAGTAATACAAATATATATAATCCAGGATTAAGTAATAAAATTATATATAATCCAGGATTAAGTAATAAAAATAAATATAATCCAGGATTAATAAAAAATATATAATCCAGGATTAAGCAATAAAATTATATATAATCCAGGATTAAGTAATACAAATAAATATAATCCAGGATTAAGTAATAAAAATATATATATAATCCAGGATTAAGTAATAAAATTATATATAATCCAGGATTAAGTAATACATATATATATAATCCAGGATTAAGTAATAAAAATATATATAATCCAGGGTTAAGTAATACAATTATATATAATCCAGGATTAAGTAATAAAAAATATATATAATCCAGGATTAAGTAATAAAATTATATATAATCCAGGATTAAGTAATAAAATTATATATAATCCAGGATTATGTAATAAAATTATTCTATAAATCAAACAAAATGTAATATGAACATTTTTGCAAATCATTCAAAGCAGTGGAAAAATAACATATTTTCCCTAACAAAAAGTTTGAGCTTTTTAATATCAGATTTAAGGACATTTTATAACAAAAAGTAATTTTCAAGGAGGTTTCCAGGATATTTTCATTGAATTCAAATTCCAGTTGTATTCCAGGGCCTCCTTAAAAATCAGGAGGACATGGGAATCCTGAAAATAATACTCAACTGAAGTGCCTGAAAACTGACTTAGATATAAAACTTTACCAGAGGGATAGATAAGTGTAACAGTATATCTTCTACATTTAAAATGGAGTAAATGGATTTTTTAAAAAGTGTTCACATGTATTTTACTTGCAGTATAATGGTTGAAACCTAATTTTGCATCTCTGCAATCCTAAATTCAAATTCTGCTTTCCGACTATATCAGGATAAGCAGTCACTTTTCTAAGTTGGTGGTTTTATCATCCTTAAAAATCAACTGAATGCAACAAAAATATGCAGTTAAAGAAACTTACTGGACAATCAAAATAAAAAAATTAGTAGTAAATTAAAACTGCATATCCTCCACAAACTGAAGCAATCAACCTTTGTTAAACAATTATTATTTCAACAGACCCAGGTTAAATTCAACTATGTTCAGTTTTCAATGGACAGAAAAAAGGGAATAACCATATTTACTCACTTACAAGTCGAGTCCAACTTCAAATTGCACAGACCTAGATCTGCTGTCGCATAATGTGCTGGCAGAACTGGGTTGTTACAGTTTGTTAGGAGTAATGAGTAGAACAAACAACATAGACCCTGGTCTGCAGGTGCATTTGCTATGGCAGATCAGGATCTTTGTTGTTTGCAGTTTTTACTCGACTTGTGAGTACAAATGGCAAGTGTTTTTCAAAGCCAAACTCGACTTGCCTTTATCTCCATTTTTACACAGAATTCTTGCAACAAGTTTCTGGGGTTCTCAAAGGATTGCTATAAAATACTTGTTCAATCCTCCAATGTATACATCTGAATTCCTGATGCAAGTATAACAAAATATAACTCATTACCATGTGTGTCAACAGGCTAGTGAGGTCTGTCAGTGGTTTGTTCATCAGCAGCAAATTTTCTGCATCTTCCGTGTCCTTGGTGGCTGACTCACCTCCTGCTTTCTTGGTCTAGAAGGATATACAAAAATGAATGGACCTAAAGTGTGCAATAATAATACACTTGCTTTGTAACTCTACAGTCTCTGGCTTGATCCAGTTTTCCAGCACATGCAAGGACATATACTCACTCCTCAAAGACTGGAGGTTTTCTGCATCTCAATGACCACACTGGACTAATATTCATGAAGTATTTTATAAAACTTTATAGTATTTGATGTATAATTGCTGCATGATAAAGAGTAATTTATCAGTTGTATACATTTACTTACATACAGTCCATACATTTAGCTAGTGGTGGTATACTTATATACAGTCCATACATTTAGCTAGTGGTGGTATACTTACATACAGTCCATACATTTAGCCAATGGTGGTATACTTACATACAGTCCATACATTTAGCCAATGCTGGTATACTTATATACAGTCCATACATTTAGCCAATGCTGGTATACTTATATACAGTCCATACATGTTTAGATATCACAGTAACTGGCCAAGGAAAACAGCTCATATGATTCACTCCATAAAGTCTCTAGTCACAGTTATGGAGGTCCCAGTGTCAAGTTTAGAGAGAGTTATGGAGGTCCCAGTGTCAAGTTTAGACAGAGTTGTGGAGGTTCCAGTGTCAAGTTTAGATAGAGTTATTAGGTTCATTGAGAGATCATGCACATGGATTTTGCATGCTTGTTAAAAGTGGGGAAACCTGTCTGAATAGATCTATAAGGATATGAATGATCAAAACGCAATTGGACAGTTCATGGTCCTGAATAATGAGACAGCCTATCTATATAGGTCTATAAGGTTTATAAGTGAGATAACCTATCTAAATGGGTCTATAAGGTTTACGAGTGAGATAACCTATCTAGATAGGTCTATATGGTTTACAAGTGAGATAACCTATCTAGATGGGTTTATAAGGATATGAATGAGACAACCTATCTAGATGGGTCTACATGGTTATGAATGAGACAACCTATCTAGATAGGTCTATATGGTTATGAATGAGACAACCTATCTATATGAGTCTATATGGATATGAATGAGCCAACCTATCTAGATGGGTCTATAGACCATTCTCAGAATATATTCATGTATTCATGTGACCCTGGGTCAACGAATCCAAATGAGGCTAAGCTAGGCACCAGCTTCATTTTACCTCGCAACCATGGCTGCTATAATTGATACTGGCAAGGGAAAAAATAGTGACGAATATTTTTGTGTTCCGTTGTTCAATGGCAATTGTAGAATTCACATAGATTTAAGCTTCCACTATATTCCATCAGTGAAGGAGATGGAGCGTCATAGAAAATGGATTGTTGCAATACGTCGTGATGAGGGGCCGAATGTTAAGATAATAAACTGGATGAATGTTGGTGTATTTATTTTTTCTTCTCAATGATGTAATAAAGAGAAATCAAAACGCAAAATAGGTTCTGTCGTTGAAGCAAATGAGTGTATGTATTTGTGTTATATAATGGTAGGTTTCTAAAACTGTAACCCCTAGTCCCATTCCAAAAAACAGGGTCATCGAAATCTCTGCGTACCTCCACACAGTACATCCATCTTAGCGATTATGAGTTGACATACGAGTAGTAATTACAGAAAAAGTGAATTTTGTTATCTAGTTGAAAAAAATAAATAGAAACAGTAGAATAAAAATGACCACGATAGAGAAGAGATATAGCACCAGTAAAATGAAAACGATGAAAGGACAAGTTGAATAAAATTGAGAGAGAGAGAGAGAGAGAGAGAACGTGACTGTATAAAAATTAACAAAACTATTGATAAAACCTATTGATATGTGTCACACACTTATATCACAGGCCACTGAAATTATATCATTGTAGTAAGTTAATGTCAGATAAATACACCCCACTCCACCCCAAAAGGGAAGCAAATATATGTGATTTTTTTCTTACCTTTGTTCTTGCATATTTTGTCTCTATTTTTTTACTACAGTGATATAATTTGAATGGCCTGTACTGAAAAAATACTTTGATTTTTTTTGACAACTAATTATTGCAATTAATTCATAGTTGATTTTTTTATTCTGGAGACACCCGTGATGAAATTCTCAATGAATACAAAATAAATATCTGGCAAACAGCTTAGATCATTACTAGATGTACAGTAGGATGCCATATTTTTTCTCGATCTGCCTATCTTAGCCTCGTTTCCGCGATACATTATTATTCATGAGGATCTCATTAAGAATGGTCTATATGGATATGAATGAGACAACCTATCTAGATGGGTCTATAAGTTTATGATTGAGACAAACTATCTAGATGGGTCTATATGGATACAAATGAGACAACCTATCTAGATGGGTCTATATGGATACGAATGAGACAACCTATCTAGATAGGTCTATATGGTTATGAATGGGACAACCTATTTATATAGGTCTATATGGTTATGAATGATAAAAAGATCATGCATATGGAGTTCTCATGCTTGTTAAGACTGAGATATCCTGTCCATATGGGTCTATAAGATGAAGAGTAAGAGACCATGTCTAGATAGGTCTATAAAATTATGAGTGAGACAGCTTATCTAGACAGTTTTATTAGGTTAAGATATAGCCTGTCTAGATAGGTCTAAAAGGTTGAGACAACCTGTCTAGATAGGTCTATAAGGTTAAGAGCGAGAGGCCAAGTCTACATAGGTCTATCAGATTATAAGAGCAACAGCTTATCTAGATGTGTCTATAAGGTTAAAAGTGAGACAGCCTGTCTAAATAGATCTATACAGTTAAGAGTTAGACATCCTGCCTTAAAGATAGATCTATAAGCTTACGAGACAGCCTGTCTATTAGGTCTATACAGTTAAGAATGAGACAGCCTGTCTAGTTAGGTCTAACAGGTTAAGAGACAGCCTGTCCAGATAGCTCTCTAAGGTTAAGAGTGAGTGACCCTGTCTAGATAGATCTATAAAGTTAGGAGACAACTCGTCTGACCAATCAGAACACTGCATATGTAATTTCATACTGTTTGACCAATCAGAACACTGCATATGTAATTTCATACTGTTTGACCAATCAGAACACTGCAATTATACATTCATATTGTTTGATCAATAAGGAGGCTGCATCTGTATATTTAGAATAATATTTTCAAATCAGGATTTACCATTTATTAAATGATGTTTTGAGTAAAGTTGTAAGACAAGAGGCTAGGTTTTACCCATCAGGAAAAACTTTATAAAAAGTTACCAGTCCATGTTTTATATTTTCACCCTCACAGTCCACCTCATTCAAACTTCACAGCCATGGACAGTAAGTGATAGAAATTTTATGAAATTGTTGTATGTTCAACATGAGATAAAAAAAAATTAAAAAGTTTCAGAATTCATTTACTTTATACAGGATTTAACTGATTTAACATACTTTTGAATTGAACTGACTTCAAATAACTTTGAATTGAATTGATTTCACATAACTTTCAACTGGATTGATTTCATATAACATTGAATTGAACTGATTTAATATAGCATTGAATTGAATTGATTTAATATAGCATTGAATTGAATTGATTTCATATTACTTTAAAATGAACTGATTTAATATAGCATTGAATTGAATTGATTTCATATGACTTTGAATTGAACTAATTTAATGTAGCTTTGAACTAAATTGATTTTATATGACTTTGAATTGAATTTATTTCTTATATCTTTGAAATGAATTGATTTAATATAGCTTTGAACAAATTCTAATGCATAATTATATACTTCCTACACATACTTCTACCAAATGCATTGCACATATACTAGATTAATAGGAATGGTTTGGTCACAAAACAGCTATAAAAACTACTACATTTTGAAAATGCAGAAACCTTTAATGCAATCAATATTGGTGCCATACATTTCTGAGAAATAATAAACTTTTAAACTTTTATTTTATAGAAAATTACAGGTAAATAAAGACAGTTCTCTTGGCTCTGGTGACTGTACTGTTAGTTTTCATTAACTGAGGCATTTCTAACATGGCCACAAGTGTTTGAAATGTACCTGTAATGCCTTCCTGACAATTTCTGAGACATATTTAAAAATGCCATGTAGCGTTTCCAGCAAGACTTGAAGCATGGATGTGGCAGTCTTCGTGTCACCACCACCTTCATCTCCCTCAAAACTGGCTGCAGATACCTCAAAGAACAGGGTTGTGAAGTAGTCCATAAGCCCTAGGAAACAGAAGTTCAAAAAGAATGACTATGCATCACCCTGTCCCTGTGGTGTCTAATTATAATATTGTGATCTAGTTTCAATTGTTTGGGAACCTTGTGGCTCTTCATTAAAATTAAAATGCAAGATAAAGTGTATGCATTTACCTGATATGATATACCTGATATGATTTACCTGAGATGATTTACCTGATATGATCTACCTGATATGATTTACCTGAGATGATTTACCTGAGATGATTTACCTGATATGCATGGAGCAGGAGCATATATTTTATAATTTTATATATTCATGTTTTAATTAGGCAGAAGTAGGTATTTTATTATTTTATGTAGTTAATGTTTATTAATGAGTGAAATAAAGTCATCAGTTGCAATTATTGTGTTACTCTCATTTTACACATATTTAGCCATTTAGGCAACCTTGAACCATGATTACCTGTTAGAGTTTTGTTCACTTAGCAATGAAGCTACCCTGATTACTGTTCATGCTGGGTTGTTCTAATGTATGACAAGTGGTAAGTAACTTTCTGATTGGTCAGTTTGCTACTTGTCTGTATAAACAACATAATATGAACAGCATATTAGCTTCTGAAGGGTGTTGGTCATGGCATTGCATTAAGAAAAGTGCCTGATGGTTCTTTTGCTTCAAGGAAAATGTGACTTGACCTTTGTCCCATTCAATAAGGTAAATAGATTTATAATATGGTTAATATAACAGTCTATTTTATATGTACTCTGTATATTTCTCTAGAATGTATGTTGATGTATTTTAGTACCTTTAATAGGTTATCAACCTGCATATTCTTTTATCAGCCTATCATTCTGTCCATATGATTGTCTGTCTGTCTGCTCTCGACTTTTGCTCTGCACAATGATTGTTGTGTTTAGGTTTATTTGGTCCACTATCTCTCTAGATGGATAATTAATAAATATATTGTGTAGCAAGTTATTTGTATTGAATGTACTGTACACAAAATCAATTTATACATGCAGAACAATAACGCACTGATGACGGTATTATTTAAAGTTGTAGTAAATGTATTTTTATGGTATTTGCAGGGTGTAACAAAGCAGGAGAAATGTATTTATCTCCACTTATCAACCTCAATGCACAATAAAACCCAATTTTATAACTAATACTGGACTTGTAGCATCTATTCTATGAGTAGAAGGCAAGTGCTGTAACATGCATTTACCTGAGATGATTTGACTCACATGCATTTACCTGATATATGTAGTTTCAATAACAGCTGATTGTTGACTTCTGCAGGAATTTGTTCCCAGACAAACTCTTAGTGATGTTAAACAATGTAATGGAAAGTGTGAAAATCCCAGGGCATATTTGTTGAATAAGAGTTGTGACCAGTTGTGGCAACTCCTGAAGCCATCACTTAACAAGGGGGTAAATGCCATCCTTCAATCTATAAATTCCTGTTTGAGCTGCTATATTTCCATAGCATTGTGGTTTTGGCTGCCATAAAATTAATATCCTAGGCATCAGTCAGTTAAATCCAGGGCAAATGTACCCAATGAAGGAATGTACAAATGTACCCAATGGAGGAATGAACAATCTCCTTTAAGAGTTGTCTGTATACAGCTGAATAACAACTGACTTTTTCATCACACAGATGCAAGAATCCCAACTGAATTTAATTCACTCATGTAAGTTTACTGACTGTCCAAGTTTGGGGTCTACTGGACCATCATTGTGGCAATGTAGAAATATGTTCAAAATCAAAATCAGACTGGTGTATCTATCACAACAGTCTTGGTGACTGATGTCACTAGTTTCATATTCAGCCTATTTCAAAGTCATTGCATTGAAATCACAACAAAGTCTTGGTGACTGATGTCACTAGTTTCATATTCAGACTATTTCAAAGTCATTGCATTCAATTAAATGAAGACTTTTAAGACTTTGGCTCAATAACTGAGGCTACACACATATTATTTTCAACACCATGGTCTCCCAACTCAAAATGTCATCTAAGGTTGCCTATTCTTGAGAGCTGATTTGCTGCCAGTGTCATGTGACTGTCTATAAATATGTAACTAGCCATGCTGCTGCATAATAATTAGCCCCACTGTTCAGTATAGTAATTAGGACAAAGGGATGCATAGCTAGACTGAAAATAATCAGCCCTTATTAATTAGGGCAAAGGGATGCATGGCTAGACTGAAAATAATTGGCCACACTATTTAGTATATTAATTAGGACAAAGGGATGCATAGCTAGACTTAAAATAATTAGCCCATATTAATTAGAGCAAAGGGAAGCATAGCTAGACTGAAAATAATTGGCCCCACTGTTTAGTATATTAATTAGGGCAAAGGGATGCATGGCTAGACTGAAAATAATTAGCCCATATGTATTAGGGCAAAGGGATGCATGGCTAGACTGAAAATAATTAGCCCATATTAATTAGGGCAAAGGGATGCATGGCTAGACTGAAAATAATTAGTCCATATTAATTAGGGCAAAGGGATGCATGGCTAGACTGAAAATAATTAGCCCATATTAATTAGGGCAAACGGATGCATGGCTAGACTGAAAATAATTGGCCCCACTGTTCAGTATATTTATTAGGACAAAGGGATATATGGCTAGACTGAAAATAATTAGCCCATATTAATTAGGGCAAAGGGATGCATGGCTAGACTGAAAAATAATTAGCCCATATTAATTAAGGCATAGGGATGCATGGCTAGACTGAAAAATAATTAGCCCATATTAATTAGGGCATAGGGATGCATGGCTAGACTGAAAAATAAGTAAAGTGTAGCTCTGTATAATGCTGCAAACACTAATTAAGTGAACTTATTAGAATTATTAAGCAACCTTGATTTTTGACCTAATAACATTTGATCTTTGACTCACTGACATAAAAGTTGATACATACAAATTTTTAACAAATGGACAAACATTATTTGATAAAGGGTCCTGCAAAACTTGAATTAATATGCCACTAATGTATGTGAGAGATCTATTGTAATAAAGTGTAAAAAAGTTGCAATCAGATAAAAAAAGAGTGTGACAAGAGTACCCTGATATTCAGCAATAACAAGAGTTTCAATTTAGCAGAGTGATGTGGTGGATATACAGGATGTCAGATTGGCAACATTTTCATTTAGGGCAAGTAGAGATCATTATTAGTCTTTTGGTGAAAACCCTATGTGATAATGATCATCCATTCAGGTAGAGGCAAGAAGACTTTCAAACAGAAGTCATGGCTGCCATACTGATGTACAATTGATACCATTTTCATTGAGGACAAACAAGACATCATAAGAAGGATACTGGAGAGTAATGGTGGTAGAGGAGTTGAGATAAAGATATTTTCAAGATATCCACCCATTATGGCCATAATGAGAGTTATTCATTTTCCTTGCACTACAAGAACTCTTCTGATGAGAAAACCAATGTCAAAATGACTTTCCATTTAAGAACAGTAGAGAAAACAAGATTTTCAAGATGGCCACAAATTGGACATTAGATCAGCACAGTTTTAATTTATGATCAACAACACACTGAGAAAGTTTTTAGGCAATATACACATGACCATTCATTCTGGAGAAGTAGTGATAACAAGATTTTCCAGCTTTCCACTGCAGAAGCCAAATTATGTCACATTAGCACCATTTTCACTTAGGACTAACAACGCATCATAAGAAGTCTTCTGGTTAAAACCTGACTTTCTGTTCAGGTGGAGCGGTGATTATAAGATTTTCATGCTGGTTGCTGTTGTGGCCATATTAGATATCAGATCAGCACCATTTTCACTTAGGACCAACTAGGCTGCATTAGAAGTACTCCAGTGACAAGTCCATGGTGATACAGCCATCTATTCAGAAAGAGCAGTGATAACATGATTTTCAAGGTGGCTGATGTGGTGGCCTTACTGGACATCATATTGGCATCATTTTCATTTAAGACCAACTGGACATCATAAAATAAAACACTCATACTTGACTGCAGATGTATACTCTAAATATTTAGATATTAGTAGTCACCTGTGGAATCTTATATAAACCTTGTGTGGGCATATGAGAGTGAAATAATGTTTCAGAAAATACAATTCCTGGCAATATACGGTTTGTGACAGCACCTTGCCTATGGAATCTTATATCAACCTTGTCTGGAATGAGTGATATACTGGTGAGAGTGATATAATAGTGAGAGTGATGTAATTGTGAGGGTGATATGGTCAAAATGATATAATGGTGAGAGTGATATAATGGTGAAAATAATCTAATGGTGAGAGTGATATAATGGTGAAAATGTTATAATGGAAAGAGTGATTTAATGGTGAGATTGATATAATGGTAAGAGTGAAATAATGGTGAAAATTATATAATGGTGAAAATTATATAATGGTGATAGTGATATAACAGAGAGAGTGACAAAATGGTGGGAATGATATAATAGTGAGAGCGATATAATGGTGAAAGTGATATAATTTCCAAATTGTTTCCCTCCGTAAATAACCCAGCTATATTTGATCCTCTTCCAGGTTAGTAACAGCAATTTATGCACAATGTCTAGTACTACAAATGGGATGGTGAAATCTAAGATGACACTTTCCTATTGGTCCAGCTACATCTAGTTGTTTGACAAGACAGGTTATTTACCAATGGACAGAATTATAATGTTTTCAATTTATGCACAATGTCTAGTACTACAAATGGGATGGTGAAATCTAATATGACACTTTCCTATTGGTCCAGCTACATCTAGTTGTTTGACAAGGCAGGTTATTTACCAATGGATAGAATTATAATATCTTCTGTGAATTTACTTTTTGGGTGGGATACTACTTTTCATGGATTTTGTGGTTACAATGACTTTAAAGACCCAAGTAACAATCAAATTACTTTTCATGGATTTTGTGGTTACCATGATTTTAAAGACCCAAGTAACAATCAAATTACATTTCATGGATTCTGTGGTTACCATGACTTTAAAGACCCAAGTAACAATCAAACCCTTCCACAGGAATTGGCACACTGTTTATTTAATCAACAAACACAAATACTGTTGAAAGTATGATCATTTGAAAAACAGTAAATGAATACAGATTATATTTCTACTGAAAATTATTCTTATCTCATAGTTTGTTTCAGGTTAATATTGCTATTAAACAGTAACAGTTACACAGCATTATGGGTAATATCTAAATGCAGGTGGGGGTAGGAGGACTAGGGAGCATTCTACCCATTTCCAACAGTGCTAAATTATGTATTAAATGCATTCTTAAAATGTGCTTAGTAAGCAAACTTTTAGCTTCCTGCAATCTCCATTCTTTTCATGTGGTCTGATCATGAACAGAAGAAGCCACAGTAGCTTGGCTGGTAACATGTCTGAGTCATAAACAAAGGGTCATGGTTTATCAATTAAATCCACAGCATATCCTCCTATCTTACAATGTTTATGTGGACTATAGGTTGCTAAACCCAGAGCATATAATCCTATCTTACAATGTTTGTGTTGATTATAGTTTGCTAAATCCACAGCATATCCTTCTATCTTACAATGTTTATGTGGATTATAGTTTCCTAAAGCCACAGCATATCCTCCTATCTTACAATGTTTGTGCTGATTATAGTTTGCTAAACCCACAGCATATCCTCCAATCTTACAATGTTTATGTGGATTATAGTTTGCTAAACCCACAGCATATCCTTCTATCTTACAATGTTTGTGCTGATTATAGTTTGCTAAATCCAGAGCATATCCTCCAATCTTACAATGTTTATGTGGATTATAGCTTGCTAAACCCACAGCATATCCTTCTATCTTACAATGTTTGTGTTGATTATAGTTTGCTAAACCCACAGCATATCCTCCTATCTTACAATGTTTATGTGAGTTATAGTTTGCTAAACCCACAGCAGCATATCCCATCTTACAATGTTTGTGTTGATTATAGTTTGCTAAACCCACAGCATATCCTTCTATCTTACAATGTTTATGTGGATTATAGTTTGCTAAACCCACATCATATCCTTCTATCTTACAATGTTTATGTGGATTATAGTTTCCTAAACCGACAGCATGTCCTCCAATTGTGCAATGTTTACAAAATAATCACCGATCCAAACTTTTTCATGTTTCCCCTAAAAATTTATGCAAGGACACATCAGAGTTTTAATTATATATTGCTGTCCTCATTCATTCCATTTGCAAAGCATACTATTTTGCTAAGTGCATGCTGATGTTCTTGTTTTGTTTTTTTCAAGAAATTTACATCAATCTGAAATTAAGTCCCAACTTTTTAAAAAGTGTTATTCCATTTACCTTGGTCATACAGTTCTTTCATGTTGGTCTCCTTGTGACTGATCAGAACATTGAGAATCCCTGCGATGGACTGCATGGCACTACTCAGAGGGTTGTTTTGGTGGTCCTGACATAGAAAACCAAATTTTTCTAGTAAAACATGTTTCTTCATTAATAGTTATCTGATCATGATACCTTAGAAGAACTAATACTACCTGACAAATCCAGCCCTCCCAGACTAAACTTGTCAGCAAGAAAGCTAAAAGTTATCAGCCCACCTAGGTGTCAATTAGAGGTGTCTCCTTTTGATACAGGGATTGGTGCCAAATTCTGTGAATAATTCAGTTACTACTGGGGTAGAAGGCATGCTCTCTATATGGATGTAACTGGGATGGTATTATGACTGAGTATTACTGAAGAAACTTATCTTACAAGAAAAAAATTAGTTTCTTCAAATATGTTACTCAATCATAATACCTTATTAGAATAAGTATGAGGTGGAGGGAGATAACCCAACTGGAACATAGACTCTACATGTCAGCTTCAAAAGGGAAATATTTTCCTTCCTGCAAATCCAGTGGAAATCATGAAGCCACATCCTTATGAAACTTTTGAATGACCCAGAATGGTAACCTTTTGTACCACAGCTGTAAGACCCACCAGACTGAGTCGAGCCTTTTAGAATGAAAGATCTCTGAGATAAATGTTGGAGAAGTCAATTCAGATCTCATGGCATGGACAATATCAATTAAACAGTTTTGCTCAAATGCAATGTTTATGGCAACTGTCCAACCTTTGTGAGCCGAGATGTGAAGCCGATCCATTTGGTCTTGGGTTATTTTTCAATATGGAAGGGAACTGAATAACCTACTTTATCCAGAACAAAAGGGTCTGTGTCTTCTGTGAGGGATAAGAAGCATGATCTCCCTAAATGCTTGGGATTGGTACTTCTAAAGTACAAATTTGGAGCAAGATGACCTTAAGTTGTAGAATCCAGAGTGGACAGAATTTCATTATGAATCTGACTCCCAAAAGAAGGGAGCCTGTTCTTGGCAATGAAAGCAGGGGCCTTCATAAGTCATACTATCCCATCACATCAGAAATGCATGTAGTCTGAGTCAAGAGAGCATGTATTTTGCTGATTCTGCCTGCCATTCACTAATGGAGATAAAGTATTTATGTTTCTTCAAATGTCAAGGCTACTCATTCAAAACTTTAGTGTTATTAAATATTCAGTATCAGGAAGACAAGCTGGAAATGCAAATCATCTGAGATCTCATTAATATCAAGGGCATACTAAATTTAGATAACACAGAACAAGTTGGAGGGAGATAGCTTCTAGTTATCTAGAAATATGCAATATCTAATGACAGATCAGTATTTTTTTTTTTTTTAAAAACAACCTAACAGGCCTTTATTTCAGAATGCATTGTAACTTTTGGTCAAATTATGCTACCAAGTTTTTGAGAAGTATTTCAAAGGGTTTTCTAATTTCAGTAACAGAACCATGTTTGAGGTGGATAAGCATCTTTTGTACAAAAATGAAAGCCCCTCTGAATGCCAGAATTATTTCTGTCAATGGAATTAACTTGAAAACCGTTTATGCTAGGATGCATTCTGTAAATTTTGACAAATTCTACCAAGCAGTTTTAGAGAAGCTGTTTAAAGGTTTTTACAATTTTAATAATGGCAGTCAAATTTGAGGATGTGTTGGCATCATTTGTAAAAGCATGAAAGCCCTTCATGGCAGAATGTTCTTCTGGTCATGTCATAAGCTCACTGAGCCATATGGTCATGTCATAAGCTCACTGAGCCATATGGTCATATCATAAGCTCACTCAGCATTATGGTCATGTCATAAGCTCACTCAGCATTAGGGTCATGTCATAAGCTCACTGAACCATATGGTCATGTCATAAGCTCACTGAACCATATGGTCATGTTATAAGCTCACTGAACCATATGGTCATATCATAAGCTCACTCAGCATTATGGTCATGTCATAAGCTCACTGAACCATATGGTCATGTCATAAGCTCACTGAACCATATGGTCATGTTATAAGCTCACTCAGCCTTATGGTCATGTCATAAGCTCACTGAGCCATATGGTTATGTCATAAGCTCACTCAGCATTATGGTCATGTCATAAGCTCACTGAACCATATGGTCATGTCATAAGTTCACTGAACCACATGGTCATGTCATAAGCTCACTGAACCATATGGTCATGTCATAAGCTCACTGAACCATATGGTCATGTCATAAGCTCACTGAACCATATGGTCATGTTATAAGCTCACTCAGCCTTATGGTCATGTCATAAGCTCACTGAGCCATATGGTTATGTCATAAGCTCACTCAGCATTATGGTCATGTCATAAGCTCACTGAACCATATGGTCATGTCATAAGCTCACTGAACCATATGGTCATGTTATAAGCTCATTCAGCCTTATGGTCATGTCATAAGCTCACTCAGCCATATGATCATGTCATAAGCTCACTGAACCATGTGGTCATGTTATAAGCTCACTGAACCATAAGGTCATGTCATAAGCTCAATGAACCATAAGGTCATGTCATAAGCTCAATGAACCATAAGGTCATGTCATAAGCTCACTGAACCACATGGTCATGTCATAAGCTCACTGAACCATATGGTCATGTTATAAGCTCACTCAGCCTTATGGTCATGTCATAAGCTCACTCAGCATTATGGTCATGTCATAAGCTCACTGAACCATATGGTCATGTCATAAGCTCACTGAACCACATGGTCATGTCATAAGCTCACTCAGCCATATGATCATGTCATAAGCTCACTGAACCATATGGTCATGTCATAAGCTCACTGAACCATGTGGTCATGTCATAAGCTCACTCAGCCTTATGGTCATGTCATAAGCTCACTCAGCCATATGATCATGTCATAAGCAAACTGAGCCATATGATCATGTCATAAGCAAACTGAGCCATATGATCATGTCATAAGCTCACTGAGCCATACGGTCATGTTATTAGCTCACTGAGCCATATGGTCATGTTATAAGCTCACTCAGCATTATGGTCATGTCATAAGCTCACTCAGCCATATGGTCATGTCATAAGCTCACTCAGCCATATGGTCATGTCATAAGCTCACTCAGCCATATGGTCATGTCATAAGCTCACTGAGCCATATGGTCATGTCATAAGCTCACTGAGCCATATGGTCATGTCATAAGCTCACTGAGCCATATGGTCATGTCATAAGCTCACTGAGCCATATGGTCATGTCATAAGCTCACTGAGCCATATGCTCATGTCATAAGCTCACTGAGCCATATGCTCATGTCATAAGCTCACTGAGCCATATGCTCATGTCATAAGCTCACTGAGCCATATGCTCATGTCATAAGCTCACTGAGCCATATGCTCATGTCATAAGCTCACTGAGCCATATGCTCATGTCATAAGCTAACTGAGCCATATGGTCATGTCATAAGCTCACTGAGCCATATGGTCATGTCATAAGCTCACAGAGCCATATGGTCATGTCATAAGCTCACTGAGCCATATGGTCATGTCATAAGCTCACTCATCCATGTGGTCATGTCATAAGCTCACTCATCCATGTGGTCAGTTGATCTAACAAAAAGAGTTTTAAAAAAAATAAAACACTGTACTCATGCTGGACATGAAATTCCAATATCTAAGAAAAGGTGATGTCACAGAAGTGCAATATGTCAAAATGAAAAAACAATTAAAAAATTCAGGCTAATGATATCCTGGGTGTTGAACATGTCCACGACATCATACCTTATTTACTTTTGATAAATTATGGCAATCAGAAATTCAGCAGAAGCGTCTACAATATATACTCACCTATAAGACAAGCCCAACTACAAACTGCACAGACCCAGATCTGCCAATGCATAATGTGCCAGCAGATCCAAGTCTGCAGTTTGTTAGAAATAATCAGCAGAACAAAAAACACAGACCCTGATTGGCAAGTGCATTATGCTATGGCAGATCAGGATCCTTGTTGTCTACAGTTTGACATGCCTAAAAGTGAGTACTGGAAGGACTACGTCTTTGTAGCACTAGGATTTGATTTGAAAGTCTATCAATTACAGACTGGTACAATAGGTTATGTATATTAAGAGCTCAATGGACAACTGCACTTACTAGAAGTACTTGAAACATGACTGATACCAGTCCCAGCTGCTCAAACTGTTTAATAAAATGGCCGTTCTGCTCTAGAAGGGCTAAGAGAAGTTTCAGGCCATAGCTGGGGAGGGGGTCCTGGTCCAAGAGTATCTGTTCACAACTGTAAGAAAAATTTGAGTTTTTAACTAGAAAAACACTTTGAATAAAATTTGAAGAATATATCAAAATCGTGTAACTGCAGTACTAGCTGATATTCACATGTGTTATAAAAGTGTGATAAACTGTAGAAAAAATTCCTGAACCAAACAAAAATGATAAGTTTAAATGAAAGATCTATCAATTTCATATTTTGCAATGACAAAGAACAAAAATAAGAACTGTAGCTAAACAGTACTGCTTAGGTTTGGCTGACTGGATCAAGAAAGGTCGTTAATGTATAAATGGGGAAAAAACACCTATTATTTGCCAACAGAGAGATATGTTGAAAGAGAGAAAAATAAAAAATAATGGTGGTACAGTAAACATGTTGTTACAAATACAAGGATATGTGCAAACTGTCAATAACCTTATGATGTACCATTTTTTCCTGGAAATAGTCAATACAGACTATTATTTTACAAAAATGGAAATAATACAAACAAACCATTATAGCTAACTCACTATCTGGAAATAGTGTACATTAAATAATATATCAAACCCACCTGAAATAGTACACATTATTACACCCAACTATCTGGAAATAGTGTACATTAAATAACACACCAAACCCACCTGAAATAGTACACATTATTACACCCAACTATCTGGAAATAGTGTACATTAAATAATACACCAAACCCACCTGAAATAGTACACATTATTACACCCAACTATCTGGAAATAGTGTACATTAAATAATACACCAAACCCACCTGAAATAGTACACATTATTACACCCAACTATCTGGAAATAGTGTACATTAAATAATATATCAAACCCACCTGAAATAGTACACATTATTACACCCAACTATCTGGAAATAGTGTACATTAAATAATACACCAAACCCACCTGAAATAGTACACATTATTACACCCAACTATCTGGAAATAGTGTACATTAAATAATACACCAAACCCACCTGAAATAGTACACATTATTACACCCAACTATCTGGAAATAGTGTACATTAAATAATACACCAAACCCATCTGAAATAGTACACATTATTACACCCAACTATCTGGAAATAGTGTACATTAAATAATACACCAAACCCATATGAAATAGTACACATTATTACACCCAACTATCTGGAAATAGTGTACATTAAATAATACACCAAACCCATCTGAAATAGTACACATTATTACACCCAAATATCTGGAAATAGTGTACATTAAATAATACACCAAACCCATCTGAAATAGTACACATTATTACACCCAACTATCTGGAAATAGTGTACATTAAATAATACACCAAACCCATCTGAAATAGTACACATTATTATACCCAACTATCTGGAAATAGTGTACATTAAATAATACATCAAACCCACCTGAAATAGTACACATTATTACACCCAACTATCTGGAAATAGTGTACATTAAATAATACACCAAACCCACCTGAAATAGTACACATTATTACACCTAACTATCTGGAAATAGTGTACATTAAATAATACATCAAACCCACCTGAAATAGTACACATTATTACACCCAACTATCTGGAAATAGTGTACATTAAATAATACACCAAACCCACCTGAAATAGTACACATTATTACACCCAACTATCTGGAAATAGTGTACATTAAATAATACACCAAACCCACCTGAAATAGTACACATTATTACACCCAACTATCTGGAAATAGTGTACATTAAATAATACACCAAACCCACCTGAAATAGTACACATTATTACACCCAACTATCTGGAAATAGTGTACATTAAATAATACACCAAACCCACCTGAAATAGTACACATTATTACACCCAACTATCTGGAAATAGTGTACATTAAATAATACACCAAACCCACCTGAAATAGTACACATTATTACACCCAACTATCTGGAAATAGTGTACATTAAATAATACACCAAACCCACCTGAAATAGTACACATTATTACACCCAACTATCTGGAAATAGTGTACATTAAATAATATACCAAACCCACCTGAAATAGTACACATTATTATACCTAACCCATCTGGAAATAGTGTACATTAAATAATACACCAAACCCACCTGAAATAGTACACATTATTATACCTAACCCATCTGGAAATAGTGTACATTAAATAATACACCAAACCCATCTGAAATAGTACACATTATTACACCCAACTATCTGGAAATAGTGTACATTAAATAATACACCAAACCCATCTGAAATAGTACACATTATTATACCTAACCCATCTGGAAATAGTGTACATTAAATAGTACACCAAACCCACCTGAAATAGTACACATTATTATACCTAACCCATCTGGAAATAGTGTACATTAAATAATACACCAAACCCACCTGAAATAGTACACATTATTACACCCAACTATCTGGAAATAGTGTACATTAAATAATACACCAAACCCACCTGAAATAGTACACATTATTACACCCAACTATCTGGAAATAGTGTACATTAAATAATACACCAAACCCACCTGAAATAGTACACATTATTATACCTAACCCATCTGGAAATAGTGTACATTAAATAATACACCAAACCCATCTGAAACAGTACACATTATTACACCCAACTATCTGGAAATGGTGTACATTAAATAATACACCAAACCCACCTGAAATAGTACACATTATTATACCTAACCCATCTGGAAATAGTGTACATTAAATAATACACCAAACCCATCTGAAATAGTACACATTATTACACCCAACTATCTGGAAATAGTGTACATTAAATAATACACCAAACCCACCTGAAATAGTACACATTATTATACCTAACCCATCTGGAAATAGTGTACATTAAATAATACACCAAACCCACCTGAAATAGTACACATTATTATACCTAACCCATCTGGAAATAGTGTACATTAAATAATACACCAAACCCACCTGAAATAGTACACATTATTACACCCAACTATCTGGAAATAGTGTACATTAAATAATACACCAAACCCACCTGAAATAGTACACATTATTACACCCAACTATCTGGAAATAGTGTACATTAAATAATACACCAAACCCACCTGAAATAGTACACATTATTACACCCAACTATCTGGAAATAGTGTACATTAAATAATACATCAAACCCACCTGAAATAGTACACATTATTACACCCAACTATCTGGAAATAGTGTACATTAAATAATACACCAAACCCATCTGAAATAGTACACATTATTATACCTAACCCATCTGGAAATAGTGTACATTAAATAATACACCAAACCCACCTGAAATAGTACACATTATTACACCCAACTATCTGGAAATAGTGTACATTAAATAATACACCAAACCCACCTGAAATAGTACATATTATTATACCTAACCCATCTGGAAATAGTGTACATTAAATAATACACCAAACCCACCTGAAATAGTACACATTATTATACCTAACCCATCTGGAAATAGTGTACATTAAATAATACACCAAACCCATCTGAAATAGTACACATTATTACACCCAACTATCTGGAAATAGTGTACATTAAATAATACACCAAACCCACCTGAAATAGTACACATTATTATACCTAACCCATCTGGAAATAGTGTACATTAAATAATACACCAAACCCACCTGAAATAGTACACATTATTATACCTAACCCATCTGGAAATAGTGTACATTAAATAATACACCAAACCCACCTGAAATAGTACACATTATTACACCCAACTATCTGGAAATAGTGTACATTAAATAATACACCAAACCCACCTGAAATAGTACACATTATTACACCCAACTATCTGGAAATAATGTACATTAAATAATACATCAAACCCACCTGAAATAGTACACATTATTACACCCAACTATCTGGAAATAGTGTACATTAAATAATACACCAAACCCACCTGAAATAGTACACATTATTACACCCAACTATCTGGAAATAGTGTACATTAAATAATACATCAAACCCACCTGAAATAGTACACATTATTACACCCAACTATCTGGAAATAGTGTACATTAAATAATACACCAAACCCATCTGAAATAGTACACATTATTATACCTAACCCATCTGGAAATAGTGTACATTAAATAATACACCAAACCCACCTGAAATAGTACACATTATTACACCCAACTATCTGGAAATAGTGTACATTAAATAATACACCAAACCCACCTGAAATAGTACACATTATTATACCTAACCCATCTGGAAATAGTGTACATTAAATAATACACCAAACCCATCTGAAATAGTACACATTATTATACCTAACCCATCTGGAAATAGTGTACATTAAATAATACACCAAACCCACCTGAAATAGTACACATTATTATACCTAACCCATCTGGAAATAGTGTACATTAAATAATACACCACACCCATCTGAAATAGTACACATTATTATACCTAACCCATCTGGAAATAGTGTACATTAAATAATACACCAAACCCATCTGAAATAGTACACATTATTATACCTAACCCATCTGGAAATAGTGCAAACTCTTATTTTATGTAAACCACTGGGAAATAGTGCACTTTAACTAATATACTAACCCATTCTTGGAGTCTAGGTGCATTTGGTAAAATTGGTTCTTTTGTACGATTCAAGTGCTTTATATTCATTCTGCACTTAACTTGAATACTAATTATATTTTAAAGAAAAATAAGTTTCTACAATAATATGCCTAATCAATCATACAGTAATTCACAAGGAATCGTTCTGTGTTGGCTCAAATCCAACTCTACTAAGCCACAAAAGAAAGGCAAACAAGGTCTTTTTGCCTATTTTAGCACTACAAGTGTCAGGAAATCATCCACTTACTGAGATGGAAATCAGATTGAGTTTCTTCCCTTGGATCGAGGTAGTGACACCAAATCCCGTATTCATCCAGCAGGGATGAAACCATGGATAGGGTTTGGGACAAAGTGTCCATATTAAAACTGAGTACTGGTAAGTATTCTTGAATAAACACATTTTATTTTCAATGAGAGAAACACATTATGTATCTACTCCTTATTTAAAAGTACTGTTTAGGCACTTGCTGGCCATGGTTGACCTTGAGCTGGTGATGGGAATCCCAGCCAGTTATATTGGCATCCATGCAAAGTGGGAATCCCAGCCAGTTATATTGGCGTCCATGCAAAGTGGGATTTCCTGAGGTTGATCCTTAAGTGGGATGTCTGTCATATGCCATGAGAGGTTCTTCCAATTTATTGTTAAGAAGGAACCTTGAGTAATCCAAAACAATGATCATGTGATATAATATGCAAGGTTTCAATCATCATGGAGACAGAAGGATCAGCTCCAAGTGGTACAAAATGAGGAGATTCATGATTACACTCAAAGACCCAAGTGGTGAAGTAATTTGAAGGCAGAAATTTACTCTCCAAATGGACAGAAGACACCACGGAGACAATCTCCAAGGTGTGTTGGTGAGGAAGGCAAACTTGACTTTGTGAGGGTTTTTTCCATGCCCATGCTGGAATGGACTAATTTGCCTTGTTGATAAGAAATCTGAGGTCAGGAAAGAGAGAGTAATGAATTTATGTCTTTGTGAAAAAGCTGCCAATTTTGTGATCCATCATCCAGATATGTTGATGTCAGGAATGTGGTTGTTGTTGTTGTTGTAGGGTTTAACGCCATTTTTCAGTACAAGATAGGCAATACATGGCGGCCAGTATAACTGGTGGAGGAAGAACCCTGGAAAACCCAGGGAAGAACCACCGACCCACAAGAAACTACTGACAGGCTTTCCCACGTACCTATGCTAGCTGAGCCTTGGACTTGAACCCACGCAGACTCAAGAATTTGGAGATGGTCCAAAAGTTTGAATTAGACAGAAAGGGTGTGGAGATGGTCCTAAAGTGTGAATTAGACTGAAAAGGTGTGGAGATGGTCCTAAAGTGTGAATTAGACTGAAAGGGTGTGGAGATGGTCCTAAAGTGTGAAATAGACTGAAAGGGTGTGGAGATGGTCCTAAAGTGTGAAATAGACTGAAAGGCTGTGCAGATAGTCCTAAAGTGTGAATTAGACTGAAAGGGTGTGGAGAGGGTCCTAAAGTGTGAAATAGACTGAAAGGGTGTGGAGATGGTCCTAAAGTGTGAAATAGACTGAAAGGGTGTGCAGATGGTCCTAAAGTGTGAAATAGACTGAAAGGGTATGCAGATGGTCCTAAAGTGTGAATTAGACTGAAAGGGTGTGGAGATGGATGGTCCTAAAGTGTGAATTAGACAGAAAGGGTGTGAAGATGGTCCTAAAGTGTGAATTAGACTGAAAGGGTGTGGAGATGGTCCTAAAGTGTGAAATGGACTGAAAGGGTGTGGAGATGGTCCTAAAGTGTGAAATAGACAGAAAGGATGTGGAGATGGTCCTAAAGTGTGAATTAGACAGAAAGGGTGTGGAGATGGTCCTAAAGTGTGAATTAGACAGAAAGGGTGTGGAGATGGTCCCAAAGTGTGAATTAGACTGAAAGGGTGTGGACATGGTCCTAAAGTGTGAATTAGACTGAAAGGGTGTGGAGATGGTCCTAAAGTGTGAATTAGACTGAAAGAGTGTGGAGATGGTCCTAAAGTGTGAATTAGACAAAGGGTGTGGAGATGGTCCTAAAGTGTGAATTAGACTGAAAGGGTGTGGAGATGGTCCTAAAGTGTGAATTAGACTGAAAGGGTGTGGAGATGGTCCTAAAGTGTGAATTAGACTGAAAGGGTGTGGAGATGGTCCTAAAGTGTGAATTAGACTGAAAGGGTGTGGAGATGGTCCTAAAGTGTGAATTAGACTGAAAGGGTGTGGAGATGGTCCTAAAGTGTGAATTAGACTGAAAGGGTGTGGAGATGGATGATCCTAAAGTGTGAATTAGACTGAAACGGTGTGGAGATGGTCCTAAAGTGTGAATTAGACTGAAAGGGTGTGGAGATGGTCCTAAAGTGTGAATAAGACTGAAAGGGTGTGGAGATGGTCCTAAAGTGTGAATTAGACTGAAAGGGTGTGGAGATGGATGATCCTAAAGTGTGAATTAGACTGAAAGGGTGTGGAGATGGATGGTCCTAAAGTGTGAATTAGACTGAAAGGGTGTGGAGATGGATGGTCCTAAAGTGTGAATTAGACTGAAAGGGTGTGGAGATGGTCCTAAAGTGTGAATTAGACTGAAAGGATGTGGAGATGGATGGTCCTAAAGTGTGAAATAGACTGAAAGGGTGTGGAGATGGTCCTAAAGTGTGAATTAGACTGAAAGGGTGTGGAGATGGTCCTAAAGTGTGAAATAGACTGAAAGGGTGTGGAGATGGTCCTAAAGTGTGAAATAGACAGAAAGGGTGTGGAGATGGTCCTAAAGTGTGAATTAGACTGAAAGGGTGTGGAGATGGTCCTAAAGTGTGAATTAGACTGAAAGGGTGTGGAGATGGTCCTAAAGTGTGAATTAGACTGAAAGGGTGTGGAGATGGTCCTAAAGTGTGAATTAGACTGAAAGGGTGTGGAGATGGTCCTAAAGTGTAAATTAGACAGAATGGGTGTGGAGATGGTCCTAAAGTGTGAACTGGACTGAAAGAGTGTGGAGATGGTCCTAAAGTGTAAATTAGACAGAATGGGTGTGGAGATGGTCCTAAAGTGTAAATTAGACTGAAAGGGTGTGGAGATGGTCCTAAAGTGTGAAATAGACTGAAAGGGTGTGGAGATGGTCCTAAAGTGTGAACTGGACTGAAAGGGTGTGGAGATGGTTGAAAAGTGTGAATTAGACTGAAAGGCGGTGGAGATGGTCCTAAAGTGTAAATTAGACAGAATGGGTGTGGAGATGGTCCTAAAGTGTGAAATAGACTGAAAGGGTGTGGAGATGGTCCTCAAGTGTAAATTAGACAGAATGGGTGTGGAGATGAGTACATTAATGCATACTGATGACATTACTACATACTGAAGACATTGCTGCTTACTGAGGACATTGTTACATACTGATGACATTGCTGCATGCTGAGGACAGTACTACATACTGAGGACATTACTACATACTGAGGACATTACTACATACCGAAGACATTGCTACATACCGAGGACATTGCTACATACCGAGGACATTGCTACATTGCTACATACCGAGGACATTGCTACATACCGAGGACATTGCTACATACTGAGGACATTGCTACATACCGAGGACATTGCTACATACCGAGGACATTGCTACATACTGAGGACATTGCTACATACTGAGGACATTGATACATACCGAGGACATTGATACATACCAAGGACATTGCTACATACTGAGGACATTGATACATACCAAGGACATTGCTACATACTGAGGACATTCCTACATACTGAGGACATTACTACATACTGAGGCAGCAACTGTTCTCCTATGATAATATGAAGTTTCTTGGTGTCCACTTTGGTGTCTGTGCCAGACACTGTCTCCTGGGTCAGGAACGCTGAAGCTATCTCAGAGAACAGACGTAATGACATGGCTCTTGTGTCACCTGAAATATACAATTTGTGAATAATTGTTTTAATGTTAGTTCAATGGAATGTTGTGCTAACCACCTTCAAACTTCTTTTATTATAAGATTTATGATGAAAAAGAATGTTGCTGTAGAGTAAAAGGGGTTGAGATCAAAGTCATCTCAAGCCTGCTTGCTAAAATGTTGGATTGTGGGGTAAGCCCATCATCAGCAGAAAGGTTTCTAAAATAGAAGTATGTTGAATATGTTTTAAATAAAATTTGGGGTCAGTCTTATAATAAAACATGGAATTATAACAAAAGAATTATGGTACAGCTACAGCTTACACTGGTTTCCATGGAAATGAAGTAACTGAATCTAACACACATTAAACACATGATTTTAAATGCAGCAAATGCTGGTACTCATTTACATCTGGCTAATCTGCAGTAAGAAAGGTTAAGTGTCTTGCTTGAAGGGACCAAAACAATAGCCATGGTAGGATTCAAAACAAAAACCATCTGCTTAAAGGGACCAAAGCAAAAGCCATGGTAGGATTCAAAACAAAAACCGTCTGCTTAAAGGGACCAAAGCAAAAGCCATGGTAGGATTCAAAACAAAAACTGTCTACTTAAAGGGACCAAAGCAATAGCCATGGTAGGATTCAAAACAAAAACTGTCTGATCCTAAATCCACAATAATACTGGGTTACAATAACCTTTTTTTTATTAGAAAATCAAGACTGCATAAATTAATGTATTTTCATGGACATCATTTATCAATGACCTTAAGAAACTGTATTGTTTAGATTTGTATTTAAATATATAAATGCCTCTGATATAAATAACATTCATTAAAAAGACAGTTGCTAATGGAAGTTTTGGTTTGTTGCAATAACAATATCCACAACAATAGACCCTTAAAGGGTTTAACACTCAAATAGTCAAAATTAGAATTTGCAAAGAAATTCACAAGACATTTCTCATTTTCTTGTTTTTAATTGCTGAGTATTTAAATCATCTATTTCATTCTTGAGAAATGCCAAAATACAAAATTTGTTTGAGTTATGTTTAAGAGATAAAGGGCAGTACAGAAGTATTGTTGTGGCCTTTGACTTTCAACCTGCTATCAATGAACTTGTCAGGCAATATCCATATGCTAAAAATGCTGTTACAGTATTTAAATTTAAAATACCTACATTTTTTTAAAACAGGTAATGGTATCATTAGAGGTATTCATTATATATATCCACAAATAGTGTTTGATAAAATCCATTCGTGCTTTTTGTGTTATCATAGGATTCAAAACAAAAACTGTCATGCTGCCATTAGAGATGAAAATTCAAGTTAGGACCTTAGACCCTGAGATCAATATAAGAGTACTGACTATGAACAAGTTTACTAAAAAAACAACAAAATAAACTGAAGAAATCTTTCTTCATAATGTATGAACAAACTTATAGGTCAAACAAGGGCAATAACTCAGTCAAAACAGAAATAGAACTTGATCATCTTTGGTAAATTTGGCTGAATAACATGTTTCTTTCAAATGTTACCCAGCTAAACCAAAATTCATGATGAACATGGAAACACAGAACGGCCTACAAAGCAGACAAATTTTCATGGAATAGATGTAGACTGAACAAACCTGTATACCAATCTGACTCAACTTGATGAAGCCCTCCAAAAATTAGCACAAACAAAATTGATGACGGAAGGTCAAGCTTCTAAAAAGCAGGGGCCACAACTGTGCCAAATATTTATGTGAAAAAGGTCACAACTGTGCCAAATATTTATGTGAAAAAGGTCACAACTGAGCTTTATCAAGGTCTTTTTCATACAGAGCTACATTCCAAATTCTGGTTCCAGTCTTCAAATGTTGTGGAATGTAAACAGAATTGGTTATGTACTGGCATGCAGGCATACATACATATAGGAAATGTGCATGTACAGAATGGAAGGATATGGGAACTCAATATGCCCCCTGAAGAGAATATGCAAATAAGTAAAAGTCACATTTAAAAAATTTACCATTCTGGCTGGCCACCAGAGCGGCAAGTGTAGGCAATATGGCTGACATTACAACCTGACTGTACTCCATCAGCAAAGCAGGATGTTGAGAAATTCCCTCTACCACAGACATCACTGTGTTGACAAACTCAGGGGTTGATATTGCAGCTGAAATGAGAAACATGTTGACATTACTAACTTCTAACATTTTTGCTGGTAGCATGGATTTTTTTGTAATCCAACATGGTGGAATGAAGGACCAGTCATTCATATTACTGTATACATGCCTTAATACATAATTAACTTGGACTTCTGACTTCTTTAGAAAAGAATTTAATACCTAGAGAAAATATATAAATGTACACAAATATAATCAATGATAATAAGGAAGTATGAGGTACTGAATTTACATGTACAGAAAAAATGGCAGTGACCAACAAACGTGCCAGCTGGTCTGCACCCAAAAATATTTGAGAAGAAACATATTGTTAATAAAGTCCTCCTTTCCTTTGCACCTTATCTTTACCTGTAATTATGCTATCAGACAGCTGTGGAGAATAATAAATTCTCTAAATTTTGTAAAGTTTTATTAAATAATTTTTGTATACAAAACCAAATCTAAAAATATTAAAATTTTCTACTGCATGAAAATTTGCATAATTTTAATAGAAAAAAATCTAATTACCAAAAATTATAAGTAAAAATATTTTTTTAAATAATTATATAAAAATATGTACAAAAATATAACATTATTCTGTGATTTTCCACACATATTTTATTAATTTTTTCACACATACTATTAATTACAGGATAAACATGTAATTCAAATTTTCTGAAATACCTAACAAATTTAAATTTTCAGTAAAACAAATATTTGTTTGTACAAATATACTGATGATAAAAGTAATTTTGATTTTATATGGATTTAAGGTGTACTAAAAATCAAAGAGTGCAAAGTTATAAAACAATACAGTATTACTGACAAAAGGCTGGTGTAAAAAGGATTACAGATACTGGGGACTTCAGTATTTAATTTAATATCTGTGTAAAAAGGATTACAGATACTGGGGACTAAAGTATTTAATTTCATATCTGTGTAAAAAAGGATTACAGATAGCTAATGACTTCAGTATTTAATTTCATATCTCCTAGCAAATGAGATAATTAAACTGTCCTCTTTGTAAAACATGCTACAGCAGCAGCAAAATGTCATGTGTAAATAATATTTCATTCATAAATGCTTTTCAACCAATCAGAATGCTACAAGATTATTTGGATTATTATTACTGCCACATCTGAAGCCATTTGTCAAAAATTAATAGCCAATTTTATTCACTGCAATTATCATTAATACAGCAAAAATTATTCTCAACAGCAACCAAAATCTAGCTTGTCTTGTTCTGTTTATACTTTTTACTGCATATTTTACTTGTTTTTGTTCCTTCTACATATACATTCAAATACTGTAGTATTTTTCAGACATCTAATATACAAGTCATCTCAATGGGAGTCAAAATATTGTAGTATTTTTCACATCCAATATACAAGTTATCTCAATGGGAGTCAAAATACTGTAGTATTTTTCACACATCTAATATATGTCATCTCAATGGAAGTCAAAATACTGTAGTATTTTTCAGACATCTAATATACAAGTCATCTCAATGGGAGTCAAAATATTGTAGTATTTTTCACATCCAACATACAAGTTATCTCAATGGGAGTCAAAATACTGTAGTATTTTTCACACATCTAATATATGTCATCTCAATGGGAGTCAAAATCATCATCACACTAAATCATGTACAACTATATGTACTCACTTATGCCAGGTCCAACTACAAACTACACAGACCCATATTTGCCATCACATAATGCGCTGGCAGATCTGTGTCTCTGCAGTTTGTTAGGCAAAATCAGTAGGGCAAACAACATACACCCTGATCTGTTGGTGCATCATGCAATGACCGATCAGGGTTTGTGTTGCTTGAAGTTGGACCTAACTTATTAGTAAGTATATATGGTATGCCAAATCTTAAAATATGTTGCAGTAAAACATTTTTAAAATGAACTGATCAGTACCTTGAACTACACTGTTGTTTTCATAACTTGTTAACTCAAGTTCTTGTGCAGAAATTAAACTGATAACGGACAGATGGACAGTTTTTTCGGGAGTTTTCTTTGTTTTAATGGTACTTTTAACACGTTATATCATGCCAATGAAATGGGAGCTAGTGACTTGTACCAATCACACAGCGGCAGCCAACAGGATGGCCTGGGCAGGTAATGAAACCATGACATTTAGATATCAAGTCTGACACTCCAATGTGTTGATTGGCCGTAAATATTATAGCATAATATGTTCAACCTTAAATAGGTATATTTAAACAAAGATCAATGTTAAGTAAACACTCTACTGTTTAATTTTTAGTTCCATGTCCTCTCTCTCTTGCGTAAAAAATGGATAGAAAATTAGAAGATGTTAAGAGTTAAATATCATCATTAAATATATAGCTGTTTACTGTGTTAGTAACTACTGTACATAAACGCTGATATACATTTTTATAGAGGAAAAAACAACAACACAAGTATATGTTTTAATGGTTTTACATAAACACTGATATACATTTTTACAGAGAAAAAAACAAAACACAAGTATATGTTTAAATGGTTTTACATAAACGCTGATATATATTTTTATTGAGAAAAAAAACAAGTAAATTTTTTAATGGTTATATCAAAATTTTAAAAAATGTACAAATTGGTAAAAGAATGCATGAAAATGTATTCTAGTAAACAGAATAACTATCAAAAGTATGAAAAATTAGCATCCTATAAAAACAGAATGACTACCAAAAGCATGAAAAATCAGCATATTAGCAAACAGAGTGACTACCAATAGCATGACAATGTAGTATCCTAGTAACAAAATGACTACCAATAGCATGAAAAATTAGCATATTAGCAAACAGTGACTACCAATAGCATGACAATGTAGTATCCTAGCAAACAAAATGACTACCAATAGCTCGAAAAATTTGCATCCTATAAAATTAGAATGACTACCAAAAGCATGAAAAATTAGCACACTAGCAAACAGACTGACTACCAGTAGCATGAAAATTTAGCATCCTAGCTAAATAGTATATAAATTCATTATTCTTAAAATTAATTTGCAATGTTGTACAAAACAGACCACCTTGTGTACCTGTGTTTACTTAATACATGCAGAGTGAAAGTAGGAATCAAGTTTCACACTGCCATCAAGTGTATTTCATAAAACAAAACACTATAAAGGCAGTCAATAAAAACAAAAATCTAAGATCTAATTTTGCATAAATTAAAAAAATAACTGGCATTCCAAAAAAAACAAAAAAAACATAAACCTTCAGGTTTGGAAACCAAAATGAACATAATTTAACTCTATTTCAAAAATGTAAATGTAAATGAATTTATCAGAAATGCTGAATTGGTGATTAAAATACTATTGTTCTTATTTGATTGACTCAGTAAAATATATATTACTTATATAACTTCAGAAATGTTCTCTATGTTTACAAATATTGTAAATCGGACCAGAAAATGTGTCCATACACCATGTATACCCATATTAATATCATGAAATTCAAGTTCTAAGCTAGAGCTTCATAAAAGCTGCCAGAAAACATTGAAGAAAAGAAGAAAAAAATCAGTCTATTACTTGAACCTATGAACTCTAAATATAAAATCCCATATAAAACTTGCCAGAAAACATTTTTTTTAAAAATTATAACTTGACCCATGCATTCTAAATATAAAGTACCATATAAAATTTGCCAGAATTTTTTTTTTTTAAATCATAACTTGACCAATGTGTTCTAAATATAAAGTATCATATAAAATTTGGCAGAAATTTTTTTAAAAATTCAAATCAAATTACTTGACGTATGCATTCAAAATATAAAGCCTCATATCAAATTTGATTTAAATCTTTCAAATCCTTCAAAACTTAATGTGGAAAGGGAAAGTTCTATGTCAAAAGTAGGCTCTTAGTCAAATTTTACCAGGAAAAGTAATTTAGAAAAAATATAAATTGTGCTTCTTTGAGAAATTCACATTCACATTAGGAAATAAACTCTGCTACCTCTCAAATCCAGCAATCCCAGAAATAAAATTTTTATCTTTCCTGTGGGAACCTATACTTAGCTACAAAGCCCGGTTATGTCATTAGGACCATGGAACCAGCTGATCTGAACTGTGATAGGTCAGGTCCACTGAAATGGCATGCAACTCACTCACCCTGCATGCCAGGGCTACATCTATCAGAAAGCATGAGATAGTTCAGGTCCACTGACAGGGCATGCAGCTCACTCACCCTATATTCCAGGGCTACATCTATCAGAAAGCATAATATAGTTCAGGTCCACTGACAGGGCATGCAGCTCACTCACCCTGCATGCCAGGGCTACATCTATCAGAAAGCATGAGATAGTTCAGGTCCACTGACAGGGCATGCAGCTCACTCACCCTATATTCCAGGGCTACATCTATCAGAAAGCATAATATAGTTCAGGTCCACTGACAGGGCATGCAGCTCACTCACCCTGCATGCCAGGGCTACATCTATCAGAAAGCATGAGATAGTTCAGGTCCACTGACAGGGCATGCAGCTCACTCACCCTATATTCCAGGGCTACATCTATCAGAAAGCATAATATAGTTCAGGTCCACTGACAGGGCATGCAGCTCACTCACCCTGCATGCCAGGGCTACATCTATCAGAAAGCATGAGATAGTTCAGGTCCACTGACAGGGCATGCAGCTCACTCACCCTATATTCCAGGGCTACATCTATCAGAAAGCATAATATAGTTCAGGTCCACTGACAGGGCATGCAGCTCACTCACCCTGCATGCCAGGGCTACATCTATCAGAAAGCATGAGATAGTTCAGGTCCACTGACAGGGCATGCAGCTCACTCACCCTATATTCCAGGGCTACATCTATCAGAAAGCATAATATAGTTCAGGTCCACTGACAGGGCATGCAGCTCACTCACCCTGCATGCCAGGGCTACATCTATCAGAAAGCATGAGATAGTTCAGGTCCACTGACAGGGCATGCAGCTCACTCACCCTATATTCCAGGGCTACATCTATCAGAAAGCATAATATAGCTCAGGTCCACTGACAGGGCATGCAGCTCACTCACCCTGCATGCCAGGGCTACATCTATCAGAAAGCATGAGATAGTTCAGGTCCACTGACAGGGCATGCAGCTCACTCACCCTATATTCCAGGGCTACATCTATCAGAAAGCATAATATAGTTCAGGTCCACTGACAGGGCATGCAGCTCACTCACCCTGCATGCCAGGGCTACATCTATCAGAAAGCATGAGATAGTTCAGGTCCACTGACAGGGCATGCAGCTCACTCACCCTATATTCCAGGGCTACATCTATCAGAAAGCATAATATAGTTCAGGTCCACTGACAGGGCATGCAGCTCACTCACCCTGCATGCCAGGGCTACATCTATCAGAAAGCATGAGATAGTTCAGGTCCACTGACAGGGCATGCAGCTCACTCACCCTATATTCCAGGGCTACATCTATCAGAAAGCATAATATAGCTCAGGTCCACTGACAGGGCATGCAGCTCACTCACCCTGCATGCCAGGGCTACATCTATCAGAAAGCATGAGATAGTTGAGGTCCACTGAAAGGGCATGCCAGGGCTACAGCTATTAGAAAGCATGTTTTGTATGATGGCAGCTTCAGTGACGTTCTGGCTAAAGGTTCAAACTGATCTGTGTTGAGCAATGTCAAAACCCACAAAGATTTCATCTAGCAAATGGTGAGAGATTTTGGTCTATTCCACTAAAATATAGCCAGCATGTCTGAAAGATCCTTACTCTGACTAATTCCCATCTATCATGATGCCTGAAAGTGTCAGAGATCATGAAGTGGTAGCCTTTGACAGTAATTGGGGCTAACATTTTCTTCTCAAAATGATAGAGAAAAGAGCTAACTGCAGGCAGGGGTGAACACCAGCAACTGTGGCTGTTTTTTAAGCAGGTTGGGCTTCAGCAGGATTTTCCTGGGGACATATATTACTAGATTAAGCACATCATTCACCAAGGACTTGTCCCACATGATAGGGGCTATTAGATTTACAAGGACTTGTCTCACATGATAGGGGCTATTAGATTTACTTTGCCATTCTGACCCCTGAATTTCATGGTTGCAAAAAAAAAAAGATCTATCATCAGGATTTCACAAAAGAATGCAAATCAGCTGAAAGACCGATGGATGAACAGACCACTCGATGTGAAGAGTCTACAGCAGGATGTCTATATTCTGCTGCAGTGGAAAGTCAGCAATGCTTAATGAAAGGCTTCGGGAAAAAAGAAACCCTGTTTCCTATCCTCCCTACTAAACTGCCTCCAGAACTGAGTAGCATGTTACTGACTGAAATTCAACTGAGATTGAAACTGTTGCTGTTGTAGTGTTCAGCCTCCTTCCTCTCTATCTGCTGACAGTGGGCTCTCCACTGCAGCTGAGACTGATTCAGTTTAAGTGATGAAACTGGTGACATGGCAAGCTGGAGACAAGGCAAGCTGGAGAGGCAGTTCTTGTACTGCCTGCTTCTGAATATCCTTAATTCTAAAGCCAAATAGCAATGTCGTACAAAAAAAACAGAGAAGAGAATGCCAAGGAATGATACAACTTCAGTAAAGATGAATGGAGATGGGCACCTTGCCAAAACTGTCAGGGCATTAGCCATCAAGTGGTAGGCAGCCCTGTTAACTACCTTAGCTATGCAGGCCACAGACTCCCATGCATGATCACTGCACAATTTTTTGGCAAGGTAAAAAAGTTCCTAGTAAGGCCAGAACAAGCATCAGAGAAGTTGCCACTATATTTCGCACTAAATTGGAGGTGACATGTTAACCACTTAAATGTTCTTGTCCAAGGTCCATAACTCCGTTCAGTACATGTCAGACAAAGTGCAGTACCAGGTCCACAACTCAATACTATACATGTCAGACTGAGTGTGGCACCAGGTCCATAACTCAGCACTATACATGTCAGACTGAGTGCAGTACCAGGTCCATGACTCGATTCTATACTTGTCAGACTGAGTGTGGTAGCAAGTCCATAACTCGGTACTATATATGTCAGACTGAGCGTGATACCAGGTCCATAACTTGGTACTATACTTGTCAGACTGAGTGTGGTACCAGGTCCATAACTCCGTGCTATACATGTCAGACTGAGTGTGGCACCAAGTCCATAACTTGGTACTATACTTGTCAGACTGAGTGCAGTACCAGGTCCTTAACTCGGTACTATACATGTCAGACTGAGTGTGGTACCAGGTCCATAACTCAGTACTATACACATCAGACTGAGCTTGGTACCAGGTCCATAACTTGGTACTTAACATGTCAGACTGACTGTGGTACCAGGTCCATAACTCAGCACTATACATGTCAGACTGAATGAGACACCAGGTCCATAATTTGGTACTATACATGTCAGACTGAGTGAGACACCAGGTCCATAACTTGGTACTATACATGTCAGACTGAGTGAGATACCAGGTCCCTAACTCAGTACTATACATGTCAGACTGAGTGTGGTACCAGGTCCCTAACTCAGTACTATACATGTCAGACTGAGTGTGGTACCAGGTCCCTAACTCAGAAAATTATACATGTCAAGCTGAGTGATATATCAGGTCCATAACTCAGACTGAGTGAGATACCAGGCTCATAAATGGGCACTATACATAGCAGTACAAGCATTAGAAGAACAACGCTAGTAGCTATTTATCTGAACAATTAAAAAATAATTCACACAAATAATAATTTTAAAAAATAATGACTGCAACAAGTATCAAATACAAAACTCATTTGGCCCCAAAGGTTTTTTGTCATTTTCGCCTGAAATGCGAGTAGGAAAGACATTTTGGGGGCTATTTCTGAATACATCATAATACATCGGCTTTAATCAGATTTTCCATGAGACTAATGCCTAGTTGTATTAGAAACATCGTTTTCCATTGGTTATGTTGCTTGCACATGAGCAGAAGGTTAAAGGTTGCTTAAACTGGTCAACATCCAGTTGATGGATAGCTAACAAACAGTGGTAAGGGAAGGTAATGAATGTGAGTTTCTCCTTCTTCTTCTTATAATATATATATATATAGAGAGAGAGAGAGAGTGAGAGAGATAGAGATGCGCAGTCAAAATTTACATCTTTTCAAGATTGCTTAATTTTAGAGGTAACAGAATTTACTTCCCTTTCAATACTGTGACTAGGGAATATATTCACTGGAGAAAATCAAATTAGACCCAAGTCTTCATGCATAATAAATTTGATTTCAGTCTTTGAAGACCATCAAGAGTTATTAGCAGAAACAAAATTGAAAAAGGCAAGATCTGAATAAAAAATGGGCTAAACCTCTGTTAAATCTTGCTGGCAAATGGTGAAAACTGGACCTGATGTAGGTGTTCTTGATGTAAACCCTCATACTGAACTTGATTTCAATACACAAACTAATTTAAATGTTCCTAAACAGAAATTAAATGAAGTCAAAGCTCTAATATTTAACAGTTGCCAAAACTATGTTGAATTGTTCCAAATGCTGTGAAAACTGAACCAGACCTAGGTCTTTACAAGGTAAAGAAATATAATTTTTTTCAATTTAATAAGTTCTTCAAAAGCCAATGTGTGGAAAAAAAATATGTGATGGGTGAGATGGGATATGCCATAAAGAGAAGGAAAGACGTAGATAAAACTAAATGCCCCCTCCAGACAGATGGCAGGGACATAAAAAGCATGCTGGAATTGGCAAGCAGGAAAGGTGGCACTTTAAGCAGATACACATGTGATATGCTGAATGCATCTGTAGATTGTAGCAGAAGGTACAAGCTGTCAAAGTAATACCTTTGGCTTTCTCTGTCACAGGAAAAGCAAAATTCATTAAACAAGTTAGTCACATACAGACATATATATATTTAAACAGCATACAAATAATGCATTCATTAATGCAGTGCTACATGTATTCCACTACAGAGGGATTCAATTTTTTTTATTTGGTGTTTCTAGTGGAATACAAGATAACTCAATACAGGGAACAAGTTAGTTGACATAATAAAAAATATATTATATTACACAAATGCCTCTGTTTCTATGCTCAGATAAACAACACTACATGTATATATAGAAAACATTACCACATGTATATATAGTAAATATTATTACATGCATATAATGTAAACATTACTACATCTACAAATAGTAAACATTACTACATGTATATAGAGCAAACATTACTATATATATACAGTATATATATATATTATAAACACTTACTACATGTATATATATAGCAAACAATACTACATGTATATACATATTTAGACAATCTTCAGACACTTCTTTCAGAGAATTATACTACACAGTTCTTTAAAAAATCATTACCATACATACACACTTACAAGTCTAGTCAACATTACCACACATACACACTTACAAGTCTAGTCAACATTACCACACATACTCACTTACAAGTCTAGTCAACATTACCATACATACAACTCTAGTCAACATTACCATACATACTTACAAGTCTAGTCCAATTGCAAACTGCCAAATTACCATACATACTCACTTACAAGTCTAGTCCAATTGCAAACTGCCAAGATCCAGATCTTTCATCATATTAAGTGGTGACATATCTAGGTTTTTGCAGTTTCTTACGAGTAATCATCAGAACAAACAACATACACCCTGATCTACTGGCAGATAATGCAACAGCAGATCCGGGTAAATGTTGTTTGAAGTTAAAATCAACTTATAAGCGAGTATATATAGTTGATTACTATAACAGATTTGTAAGAACAAAATAACAGCATATGTGATGGAAAACATTTCACATTAAAAAAATATAGATTTTCAGTATTTAGCAACAATAAAAGGAAAGAAGTAAAATCTGGTTTGTACCTACCACTAGCTGTGTCAATATTGGTCTCCCCTAACTCTATGCAATTCACATGTGTCAGAAGAGTGGCTAAATTGCGGACAAAGTCCTCATTCACAATGCGGGGACGGAAAATCTCAAAAGAAAACAGAACCAAATATCACTGATAAAATAATTCAAAATTACATATTAGAACTCACAAATTTACAAGTACTAAGTAAATCTAACATAACAAATTATTCTCCATCTTTTAATCCTTTTCCAGAGAAAGATGTAATAAAACTGGCATGTGCCCCCCACCACCACCAACCCCCTCAAGTATTGAGATATTACAAGAATTTGGGAAAACTGTAGGAGAAAAATATAGGGATCATCAAAAGTAACCCAAAAACAAGAATTTTATAGAGATTTATATAAAATACTGGGATGGGAGGTATGAAAACTTCTTCTTTCTTCAAAACCAATGAACTAATATCCATGAAAAACAATGAAAACAGATAATAAAAATAAATCTGCAAAATAAATATTTTTTAACATTTGTACCTAACTGGAAAGATTTTCCAATGCAAACAAGGGTGAAAGGAACTTAGAATTACAAACACTAAAACAGATAACTTTGCCTGCAAAAATGAAAGTGGAATGCAAACATAATACAGAATGAATGCAACTGAAATACTGAATGAAGGCAAATGAAATAATGGTTGAATGCAAATGCAAATGAAATAATGGTTGAATGGAAATGAAAAAATCATTGAATGCAAATGAAATAATGAATGAATGCAAATGAAATAATGGTTGAATACAAATGAAATAATGAATGAATGTAAATGAAATAATGAATGAATGCAAATGAAATAATAGTTGAATGCAAATGAAATAATGAATGAATGTAAATGAAATAATGAATGAATGCAAATGAAATGCTCAACAAACACAAATGAAAAGATGAATGTCTTTTGAAGAAAACTGAGGGTGAGAATACAAAATGCAGAAGGAATAATTACATACAAAAACAGAACAAATTGCAAATGCATTTCATGAGTGAATTTGAAAATTTATTAGTTTTAGGCTGCCACTAAATTTCCATGGTGAAACTCCTTTTACGTGATAGTCCAGGCTCAGATTATTGATGCTGCCAAGTTTCACTCCGTACAAGCCAGTTACGGTGAACATAATAATTGCCAGAGAAGTGATGACATCCTCACTGGTGTTTGTATCTGTACAATTCTTATTAGAATCAAAAGAAATCAGAAAATTTGCCAACATATTCACAAAAACTATCTTTCTACACTTACAGAAGTTGCAGTTATAATGTTATTTAACATAAATTCAATTCTTGCCATTTTATAATGTTATCTGTCATAAATTCAATTCTTGCCATTTTATAATGTTATTTATCGTAAATTCAACTCTTGCCATTTTATAATGTTATTTATCATAAATTCCATGCTTGGCATTTTATAATGTTATTTATCATAAATTCCATGCTTAGCCTTTTATAATGTTATTTATCATAAATTCAATTCTTGCCATTTTATAATGTTATTTATCACAAATTGGCATTTTATAATATTATTTATCATTGTGAAAATAATCATTGCCTACTACATCTCTCAATAGTTCACATACTTTACAGTCATTAAAAAGACTGCAATTGTGATCCTGAACTTTACAAAGCTTAAAGTCATTACATTTGACATGTCAGATTACAGCTAAACTTAATATTCATTTTCAACCAACATGGTTTGCTAGACTGTGTACTCAATTCAAATTCATACACAACATTTGTATGAGTTTCAAAACTGAAATGAACTTATATATTTTATGATCATGGTACTCATTTATTATAATCACTCTATCCCACTTCCAGATCATGTACACACACTCCATAAGATTTCTAGACTGGTTCTTGTTTCTAAAGGCTTTAGTGATAAACTTAACTTCTAAAACAGGGGACCAAGAGATTCTAAATACATGAAAATAAAGAGCATCTCCAGGATTGAAATATATGAGAGTTCAATCCTTAATATAACACTAAATTTATGTCATATAGACTATGAAGTAAATGTAGCTACCTGACTAGTGACTAGATGAAGAAATATGTGAATTAAAGGGAGGGAACTCTTTAACTGCTTTGACTGAACTGCATTGGGATGTTTTCTTCCATTAACAGCATCCAATGAAGACAAGATCTCACCTACAAAGATAAATTGTAATCATAATTAGATAAACAATGATATAACTAAAGTGTAAATTCAGATTTTATTCTCAGTGTACAGGTGTCTAATACAGTTTTTCCTAGATGTCGAAGTACTATTCACTGACCAACCAATGTTCACGTCTGCAATATCTGCAACATTTGTTCTTTAAATAAAATTATCCCAATGAAATAAATATCTAGTGATATATTTGTTCCAAAGCAATCATATGGAAACTTTATAAACATCCTAGATCTCCAGGATTTCATATCCAGTCTTCCTGAAATAGCCTAAAATGAGGGCATTAAGTCCTGAAGATGTGTTATAGCATACACAGTGTAAGGCTAATGATGCTACTTTATAACTGCAGCAGGAATGGTTGTTGTTGTTGTGGGGTTTAACACCATTTTTCAGCACACGATAGGCTATACATGGTGGCCAGTATTAATGGTGGAAACAACTACTGACCCACGAGAAGCTACTGGCAAGCTTTCTCACATACCCACATTGGCTGAATCTGAAAATCGAACCGGCGCAGACAGAGGTGAGATGGCAGTGATCCGTAATGGAGAGCGCTTTAGACCTCTCAGCCCCTTGTGGCCCCCAGTAGGAATGGAGAATGCAGTAATGATGAAGATAATAATAATAACACATTTTAAAACAATAATAACAATGATTCCAAGAGAAAGAAGTCAGTGCAGAATAAAAATATTCAAATGTGACCTTTGGTTGGATAAGGTAATTATATAGTTTTTCTTTCACACATGCAGCGTGATATAAGTTTTTAAAGCCCCCCTCTTTATCAAATACAACAATTTATACTTACCAAATAAATCATGCTAAGGAGTTATATAACTAATACATTAAAACTTCAATAACCAGAAAATAAATTAATTTTAGTATATTATGTTTCTCTGAGAATTCTTATTTGATCTCCTTAATGTAAGGAAAATAGCTCCACTACCTCTTATTTCCATCCCACATAAAACATGAAAATAGACAAAAGGAAATAATTTCTTATCCATTACCTCCCCTTAGTTCTTGCAAGATAACAATGCATCCATGTGATGTTTACCAGTTTGCAGACTGGTACATTAACAAAAATGCTCTAATCTCACAAGCTTGAATTTTCATAAGGATTAGGACCATAAAGCCATTCTATCTGAAATGGAGGTTCATTGAAAAGGCATGCAACTTGCTCACCATGCACGTGGAACATAAGACTGTCAGAAAACATATTTTATATGACAGTAGCTTCTGGAAGATTGTATTTTATATGACAGTAGCTTCAAGAAGATTGTATTTTATATGACAGTAGCTTCAAGAAGATTGTATTTTATATGATAGTAGCTTCAAGAAGATTGTATTTTATATGACAGTAGCTTCAGGAAGATTGTAGCTAAAAGCTTTTTATATGATAGTAGCTTCAGGAAGATTGTAGCTAAAGGCTTTTATATGATAGTAGCTTCAGGAAGATTGTATTTTATATGACAGTAGCTTCAGGAAAATTGTATTTTATATGATAGTAGCTTCAGGAAGATTGTAGCTAAAGGCTCAAACTGATAGGAGTTTAGCAAGTCAAAGCCTATAAAAGCGATTCTGACAGATCTTTATATTCTCTCAACCAAAGTGCATGAATGTGTTGGAATAATGGAGAAATCATATCTCACAGTAATAAGACAAAGCTTTTTACCTCAAGATGCTAGAGAAAAAAGTTAACCAGCTGAGGGTTCAAAGAAATGTTGTTTTGTACCAGTCCCTAACAACCAGAACATGTGGGTAGGCATAGCCTCCAACCATCTTGCAACAGATTGAAAGAGTATCCATTGACCAGACTTTGGGATCCAGGACTGGAGAAATGAAGGTGGGCAGATTTTGGTTCTGCCTCATCACAAAACAATTTATCAAGGGACACCCAATCAAAGTGCACAAATCTGCTGAAAGACTGACATGTGAATGGACCACCTGGTTTGAATAGTCTGACCCCATCTCAATAACAAGTCAACTAGGAAAACTGAGTCTGCCAGGAATGTATCTGATCTGAAATGTGATCTTTAGCTACAAACATGGAACACAGGAATTGTCAGACCTAAAGGCATAGGTTGGGCGATTTCTTCCCCTGATATTAAAGTAATTAGGACACCACCACTAATAACTATGAGGAGCACTCTCCTGCAAAGTTGATGCTTCCAAATCAAATGCATTCACTACAGCCTTCATCTCCAAATGATTTTGATGTGGAGTGATTTCTCCTCTGGATTCCATTTTCCACGGACTGTGACAGACAATAAGAGATCGCTAAGTGGCAGTAGATGGAAGAAGGGATTTTGTTCTCTTCTTTCATTTCTACCAAAGCTTTAAACTTATAGGCTTAGCTCACATATGGCAGTGATTGACACTCTGAGAGTGTAACAATCCTGTAAATTTGTCCAATGAAGCTGAACACCATATGCTCCAGTGTGGGTTGGACTAACCTATTGATTGAGGCTGTTCACCCACTCACTGCGAGGGCTGTCTTCTTTTGGCATTACTTCTATGTCTGCACAGATCAGACCGGCAATACAGATGAAGCAGTGCCATCATCTCTGTGTGTGGCACTGTATCCACCCACCAGATAAGCCTCCCCGCTGGTTGAACTGGCTACTGGGCAAGCGACACAGCCAATATGGCCAGTTACATGGGTAGCCGAAAAGTGTTCTGGATGGGTAGATGGATGGTTGGTTCAGACACTGGTTGGACTGTTGGCTTGACAACTGGTATAGGTGGCAAAGTTGACAGACTGGTTTGACAGGTCCCTGTAAAACTCTGTATACAGCACAACGGCTGGCCAGTATGTGGCATGGCCCACTGACATAATGGATATTTGGTCACTAATGAGAAGACATGGTTAGACAGGCAGCTGGACTGGTTGGCTGGCTTGCAGAGTGAAAGGGACTTGTCCTCACTGGGCAATTGGAGGATACCTTTCCATCAACTCCATGCCATTATACAGTCAAACCTGTCCCAATGGTCACCTTTCCATCAACTCCATGCCATTATACAGTTAAACCTGTCCCAATGGTCACTTTTCCATCAACTCCATGCCATTATACAGTCAAACCTGTCCCAATGGTCACCTTTCCATCAACTCCATGCCATTATATAGTCAAACCTGTCCCAATGGTCACCTTTCCATCAACTCCATGCCATTATGCAATCAAACCTGTCCCAATGGTCACCTTTACTCAAAAGTTACCTGTTCACAATGGCTATTCCCCTCCCCCAAATTTCCTACACATATGTCGTATATGTAATAATCACTTGCCTTCTGCAGTCAGCGGCAAAGTGTTTCCTAACCAAACATTGGTTTCTCCCTGCTATAAGTGGTCACTAGAGCATATCAACACTGCTATAAGTGGTCACTAGAGCAAATCAACACTGTCCATTTAGTTTATGTATGCAAACTTAATGTCTGATTCCTGAGGAAGGCATTGTTTAAATAAAGAAAAATGATGTGAATTGATGTTCAACCATTTCATATCTGACCTGTACTTGTAACTCCAGTCATGTTAGAGTAACTCAAAGGTGTCAATATGTCAAATTCAAAAGTAAAGCAGTTGTTAGGATAGAGCATGGAAGCAATTTGTTTGCTAGGTCACAGGTGGGAAAAGAAGTTGTGTTATTGCAATGGAAATGGAAGTCACCCTAATCATGTAGTCAGATATTTTCAACTATCTGAAATAAAACTATCTCTCTCTAAATAAAAAAGTGCATCTTTGCGAAGTGATACAAGCAACATCCCTTTTCATTATGGTCAGGGGTCATTCAATATTCAAAACATATCTGTAAAAGCAGGTGAAGTGTCAGTTCACTGGTCATAACAAATAGCCATATATGGCTTCTTTTGATTTTCTGTTCATCACAAACTTCTTACATAAGCCTACTGTCTTTTGATATTGATGATAAACTTGAGTGGAACATAAATTTGGGAGAGAACAAGATACACCTGTAATAATGATTTTGTTGTACAGTGCACATAAAACGATCTTGATAATATTATAATAATAATAATAATAACAATAATAATAATAATAATGTTGATATTTAATGAATGGTATTTGTTGAAGAACCAATTTTAAAAGGTGTAGCTGTGTACAGCAGTCACCTTTGTGCAACAGCCTGTTTTATCTTTTCCCATGAGTGGACATTAGAGGGAGCCCTGAGTGGTCTAAAGCACTCTCCATTACAGATCACTGCCATCTCACCTCTGTCTTCGTGCGTTTGAGTCTAAGATTCGGCTAATGTGGGTATGTGAGAAAGCTTGCCAGTAGCTTCTTGTGGGTCGGTGGTTCTTCCCGGGGTTTTCCTGGGTTCTTCCTCCACCATTACTATGGGCCAGCCATGCATAGCCTATCATGTGCTGAAAAATGGTGTTAAACCCCGCAACAACAACAACAAGTGGCCATTAGTGGCAGATTTGACTGCAAGTGAAAAAGCAGTGGGACAGAAATTCACCCAAGGCAACTGGATAATTTCCTGCAAAAGTCTCTGCCTTTGTGACTCAAGCAGCATCTGGGAATGATGCAGCATCTCTGAAGCACACTACCCCTCCAATTCAAGCTATCAATACAACAGTCGCAGTGGACATTGTACACACAATCTTCAAAGGATAAGAGGGACCATAATAGTGTTCCTCATGTTTGCTATGGACAACCTCTTCAGGGCAAGGCTCAAGATGTTGCTTTCTGTCAATTTTGACTTCATCCACCTCTTCAGGGCAAGGCTCAAGATGTTGCTTTCTGTTGATTTTAACTTCATCCATCAATCTATTCTCTTTAAGCTCTTGTTCAGAACTGTGGATTCAACTCCTTCTGACCACTCTGAGCAGACAATGCATGGTGAAGTAGATAAACACTTAGTGTACACGACACATGTAATGTGTATCCTTGCTGACTTTGAATCTTGTCAACTTTGAACATTTTGTTGTCATAAATGAAACCACATGAACAACAAAAACAATGGAAGTGAACCTATAAGTGTTCACATAAAACACTTATAACACTTGTTACTAATAAAAGAAGGGGCTAAAAGCAGGACGAAGCAAACGACAATTAGCACCAATGATAAACAAAATGTTTTAAAAAACTTAAGCCCACAAACTGCAAAAAAATTGCACAAAGACAGATAAAAAAATAATAATACTGAAGACCAACATGTGTCAAATGCATTCATAAAGAATAACTATACTGACTTTCAAAATGGATCAGTAGATATAATGCTTATTTTAATCTATATCAAAAGCAACAGGATGACGCTGATATTACCTGGCAACAGGATGATGCTGATACTATCTAGCAACAGGATGATGCTGATACTATCTAGCAACAGGATGACGCTCATACTACCTAGCAACAGGATGACGTTGATACTACCTAGCAACAGGATGATGCTGATACTACCTAGCAACAGGATGATGCTGATGCTACCTAACAACAGGATGATGCTGATACTACCTAGCAACAGGATGATGCTGATACTACCTAACAACAGGATGATGTTGATACTACATAGCAACAGGATGATGCTGATACTACCTAGCAACAGGATGATGCTGATACTACCTAGTAACAGGATGATGCTGATACACCTAGCAACAGGATGATGCTGATACTACCTAGCAACAGGATGACGCTGATACTACCTAGCAACAGGATGATGCTGATACTACCTAACAACAGGATGATGCTGATACTACCTAGCAACAGGATGATGCTGATACTACCTAGCAACAGGATGATGCTGATACTACCTACCAACAGGATGATGTTGATACTACATAGCAACAGGATGATGCTGATACTACCTAGCAACAGGATGCTGCTGATACTACCTAGTAACAGGATGATGCTGATACACCTAGCAACAGGATGACGCTGATACTACCTAGCAACAGGATGACGCTGATACTACCTAGCAACAGGATGATGCTGATACTACCTAACAACAGGATGATGCTGATACTACCTAGCAACAGGATGATGCTGATACCTCCTAACAACAGGATGATGCTGATACTACCTAACAACAGGATGATGTTGATACTACATAACAACAGGATGATGCTGATACTACCTAGCAACAGGATGATGCTGATACTACCTAGCAACAGGATGCTGCTGATACTACCTAGCAACAGGATGCTGCTGATACTACCTAGCAACAGGATGATGCTGATACTACCTAGCAACAGGATGATGCTGATACTACCTAGCAACAGGATGATGCTGATACTTCCTAGCAACAGGATGATGCTGATACTACTTAGCAACAGGATGATGCTGATACTACCTAGCAAAATCTTAAACTGGTAAACATCCAGTTGACAGGTAGCCAACTAACAAGTGGTAAGGGTAGGTAATGGTATACGGAGATGGGAAATACAGCATGTTTTCTTTCTGGGTGGGCTGGATTCAAGAAGTAGCAGAACTTATTTCAGAAGGATAATGTGATGGGGGAATGTATTCGGAGAAGAAATCAATCAATCAAACTCTTCACTTCACCATGAAAACTTGCTTAGCCCAGACATATTTGCCTTCTCTTGATTCCAACTCCAAAACATGAACAAAACTGAAAACTCAAAGCAAAATTATGGGCCCACAACACTACTCTATAATCCTAATTTTGCTACAATCTGCTACTTTAACATGAACTAGCCACAGAATCTAAAAATCGAACAGCCTGCCAAATATGTGCCTATCACACTGGCACTTTGTACTCCTTGTGATTTTAAAACAAAAAGTATCAAAGGTACAAACAATGTCACTAAGTTAGTCATTTCATTTATAAATTTATAACTTCTAACCTGACTGTTGCTAGGGAATCCCTAACACTTTCATTTTGATTGCTTTTCAAGCTAAACAAAGTTTTCACGGTAAATAAGCAGCCTATTTGCTGTCCTTTTCTGGCTCCTGGAAAAGTTTATTTTCAGTGATACAGAAAAAGTTAAAAAACTGTTGTCTGCAGCCCATATTTGTGACGTATAGTTTTAATATTTCTCAAATAAACTAAACAAAATAATAGGACAAACAGTGTTAAGTCTTTCATACATGGAATCCAATGGATGTAACAGCCTAAGTTATGAACATTTAGGGAATTTTTCAAACCTTATAGAAGACAATGAACTCCTGCTGTCTCAAAAAAATACATTTGACCGTGCAAATATGGCAGGTGTGTTTTTTAAAAGCTCCCATTTGGTTTGAAACATGAACAAGATGACAGTGTTAGAGATGGCAACAACCAGGCTAGAAATTATATATTGATTAATAATATAAGTAAGTTTTATCCATTGTTTATATCCTTGAAGCTTCTCATTTCAAAAATGGGGACAAGGGGTACAAAACTGCCAGGAAGATAGGACATTATACTAAACAAGATATTTTAATTTCTTTTATATCTGAATGAAACAAAGATTAAAACTCCATTTTAAAGGTAAGCATTTAAGACTCAAAATAAATTTTAGATTAAATTTTCTTTTTTTATGAATGAAGACCTGATTTGCACTGCAATGTTTTCATTAGTGAATTATCAATCAATAATACTTTTATAGCTCTTGAAAAATGAATTAAAAAACTTAAAGTATGTTGTGCAGGTTAATTTAAAGGTCTTGCAATTTTCTGGTGCTCCATTTGATTAATTTGTATGCAAAAATGAGCAGAAAATATAAAATGTAGCAGTTACAAATTTATTTATTCTTTGATACGGACATAGGATCAAGATTAACGCCATGCAGCATATCAAAGTCAATCTATTATTACAATACCTACTAAATATATTTAGAATAGCAGGATATCAAAGTCAATCTATTACTACAATACCTACTAAATAGCAGGACATCAAAAACAATCTATTACTACAATACCTACTAAATATATTTGGAATAGCAGCATATCAAAGTCAATATATTACTAAAATACCTACTAAATAGCAGGATATCAAAAACAATCTATTACTACAATACCTACTAAATATATTTGGAATAGCAGGATATCAAAAACAATCTATTACTAAAATACCTACTAAATATATTTGGAATAGCAGCATATCAAAGTCAATCTATTACTACAATACCTACTACTTCTATTTGGAATAGCAGGATATCAAAAGCAATCTATTACTACAATACCTACTAAATATATTTGGAATAGCAGGATATCAAAAGCAATCTATCACTACAATACCTACTAAATATATTTGGAATAGCAGGATATCAAAAGCAATATCTACTAATATTTGGAATAGCAGCATATCAAAGTCAATCTATTACTACAATACCTACTACTTATATTTGGAATAGCAGGATATCAAAAGCAATCTATTACTACAATACCTACTAAATATATTTGGAATAGCAGGATATCAAAAGCAATCTATCACTACAATACCTACTAAATATATTTGGAATAGCAGGATATCAAAAGCAATCTATTACTACAATACCTACTAAATATATTTGGAATAGCAGCATATCAAAGTCAATCTATTACAACAATACCTACTAAATATATTTGGAACAGCATCAGCAATATAACTGATCAACAGATCTAAACATCGACCAAGATAGTCCCAATCATCAGTGCTGTCTCCCTTTGTAACGCGTGGAGTCTGTCTTCGACTGTCCCTCTCTAGATACATCACCAACCTGGGGTAAAGAAAAATCCAATGAAAATTATATCTCAATGCTAAGTTTTATTTTATGCTTAAGCATATTGGCTAGTAAGATACACTCTGTGTGTGTGTGTGTGTGTCAGTGTGTGTGTGTGTGTGCGTGTGTGTCTGTGTGTGTGTGTGTGTGTATTGCTAAGATGTCTGCTGTGGTGCAGTTTATAATGATGTCCAGCACTGGGGCATCATGCTACAGACATGTAGCATGATGTGCCACCCAGTCACATTATCCTGACACCAGTCTGACCAGTCCTAACTTTTACGAGTCTATGCTCTTAAAATAAGTAACAGAAAAGAGTGAAGACAACAAACAATTTATTTCAATAGACTACAAAGTAAAAAGATAAGAAAAAGAACTTATGGTATTGCGAATAAAATCCACAATGTAATCCATGAAATAAAAAACACAAGTCCTATCAATGAACAGTTCCAGATGAAGCACAGTTCGAATCCAAATGAAAATCCAAAATGGAAGGTAATGACGTATGCAATGGTCAGCATTGTACTGATGTGTCAACAGTCTCTTGTTGAATCACAGAAAATGTTATTCCAGTTTTTGAATTCTGTATATATTCTGGTAAAGATCTTTGTCCAAGAATTATCAGAGCACTTTAGTATTTCCAGGGAAAACAATCACTTGAAATTCAATAATTTGAAGAAAATAAAAATTCAGCCCCAATCTGGACCCAACATAAAACAATCTTGATATCTCAAATGTTATGGCATGACTGATAGAATTCGTATCATAACTATAACATCATCTATAAAACTAACCAAAACGCAAAACAAATTCCTGGATGGGGGTCAAGAGTTCATCTTTCTGGAAAAAATTGAAGTTTGTTTATGAATTAACACGTGTTTCACATCACATAGACCAGGCATGACATAGACTCAACTAAATGATTCTTACTCTGAGAAAGAATTTTAAAAAAATATAAAAAAGTTGTTTACCAAAACTGTCACTAATTTTAAGGTCAGCAACTAGACACAATGTTTCTATTAGGTATTTACCTCAATGAAATAAATAATTAAAAAAGTCAATCAGGTCAAACAGAACTGAAATTAATTCTGAAAAAAAAATTAAGTCCGGTAAACAATATTACATTACAAGAACATGCAATGGAATAAAAAATATTTTAAAACTAACAGACAAATAATTAATTTAAATATATATAAAACTTCCACCATATAAGAAACAGAAAGATTTATATAATAGGTTAATTATACAGGTGGTTTAGAAAAAAATAACAAAAAGAAATCTTATGAATGATAAAAAGTATACATGAAATAATATATTTCTATTCAGTTGTCTTTTGCCTTGATGTAACAACAAACTCCACCTTAACAATCTCTGATTTTTGTTTTTCATCTTGACGATGAAAGTAAGGGGGTTGTGATCACTAAACACAATAATTGATGAAGAAGCTGAACTAATGTAAACTTCAAAATGTTGTAATGCCAATATCAAAGCCAAACATTCCCTCTCGATTGTTGAATAATTTCTTTGGTGCTTATTTAACTTCTTAGAAAAATAGCACACTGGATGATCAACACCATTTTTATCTTCTTGAATCAATACTGCTCCAACCCAAACCTCACTTGCATCAACAGACAATTTAAATGATTGACTAAAATTTGGAGCTGTAAGAACTGGTGCACTCTTAAGTATGGCCTTTAACTTATCAAAAGTCTCTTGACAATTTTCAGTCCAATGAAACTTCATTTTCTTGCTCAATAAATTTGTCAGGGGTTCAGCAATTATGGAAAAATTGGAACAAAATTTTCGACAGTATCCAGCCGTACCCAAAAATCACATCAGTTGCTTTTTACAGATAGGCACAGGGAATTCAGAGATAGCCTTGACCTTAGCATCTATAGGTTTAACTTGTCCATGTCCCATGATATGTCCTAGAAAAGTTACACTAGCACGGCAAAACTCACTTTTGGAAATATTGATTGTCAAACTTGCATCAGTGAGTCTGTCAAAGAATATCAGAACTGTCGCTAATTGTTCTTTCCAGGTGTAGTTGCAAATGATGACATCATCGATGTAAGCATCACAGTTATCTAGACCAGACCTAATCATGTTCATTAAATGTTGAAAAGTACTTGGCAAACCCTTCATCCCAAAAGGCAGCACTTTATATTGATAAAGTCCAGCTGGAGTCACGAATGCCAAAATTTCCTTTGCCCTTGTCATCAGTGGAATTTGCCAAAATCCTTTCAGAAGGTCAAATTTGGTGATATACTTTGCATTTCCAATTTTATCAATGCAGTCATCGATTTTTGGTAAAGGAAATAAATCTGTTTTAATCACACTGTTAACCTTTCTAAAATCAGTGCGGAAAGTTTTATCTGGTTTCCAAACAAGTATACATGGTGAACTCCAGCCACTTTTACTCGGTTCTATGAAATCATTCTCCAGCAAATACTGAATTTCTCTTTTCAAGTATTCCTGTTTGAGAGCACTCATCCTGTATGGATGTTGTTTCACAGGTGTGGAATTTAATATTTCAACGTCATGGTAGATTTTGTTTCTTCTTGTGGGAACATCTGGAAATAAGTGCTCATATTCAAGTAAAAACTGGTTAAGTTCACTCCTTTCTTGCTGTTGCAAATGTTAAAGTTTCTGGTCAAGATTAAAATAATTTCAGAATTCTTAAGATTTGTCACTCCAAAATCAATTGAGTCTGAAAGCACTCCTTTGCTTAAATCTGCAGTAAGTGGGACAGGTACAAATAAAATAATTGCATGATTAACCTGATTATCTCTCTCAACATATTGGTACTCCTTTAATTTATTTAGACCCCAGGAGTACTATTATTATACTTTAACTCATTGATTTTCTTCTTAACTTTGTAAAGGCCATAATACCTAATCTGAAGAAAATTTTGATGAATGAGCAAGAGAGACAGAACTGTATCACCAGACTCAAAAGTTCTCTCCATTGTAGTTCTGTCAAACCATAATTTCACTGCTGACTTGAATTGCTGAATGCCAGATTCAAGCATTAACTGGAAAATTACAAACATAAAATTTGACCCTTGATCAGATTGGACAGATTTGGTAATGACAAATTGAGTAAAAAATCTTTATCAAGGCTTTTACTATTGTTTTAGTTTTAATATTCCTCAAAGGAATTGCCTCTGGGAATCTTGTTGACGCATACATTTTGGTCAACAAGTATTTATTACCTGACCTGGTCTTAGGTAAGGGACCAACACAATATACCATTACTCTGCTAAATGGTTCGTTAAATGCAGGAATAGGTTGCAGATGAGCCTTAGGTATCTTCTGACTGGGTTTTCCTACCATTTGACAAGTATGACAAGATCTGCAGCATTTACAAACATCAGTTTTAATTTGTGTCCACAAAAAGTGATTCTAGATCTTGTGATAAGTCTTATTAATCTCTAAATGACCAGCCAAAGGAGTTTCATGGACCAGACTAAGTATTTCCTGTCTGTATGATTTTGGAACTACAATTTGATAGTTCACTGACCACTCATCACCAACAGGTACCTCAGGAGGTCTCCATTTTCTCATCAGAATCCCATTTTTAATGAAATAACAAACAGGTACTTCTGTGGCTTCAGTTTCACTAATGGTCTTTGAAACAAACAGGAGATCTCAGGATCTTTTTCCTGTTCAACGACAAGTGATTGTCATTTGTCACCCTGATTAGAATAAAGAGAATGAGTCATTAAAAGAGGACCATTGTGATCAATACCTTTTGAATGACACAAACAAGGAGTGAAAGTGACCTCATCAAAAGCCTGACCAATACATGTGTCAGCCAAAGGAATACTTTCCTTGTCAACATCATTCTCAAGAGCTTTCTTTGCCATAGCTCTAGTAACTGCACAAGCTGGGTATAAATCAGTGAATTTTCTTTCAATAGGATCAACATTCTGATCCAAACAAGGCTTGTCAGTTACAAGTGGATTAACCACAACCTTATCTCCAGCTAGGTCATTGCCTAATAATAAACGAATGCCCTCCATGGGTGAAGAAGACACTGTTCTGACTGTCACGGGTCCTGAGACTAAGTCTGATGACAAATTGACACAATGGGGAGAAACATAAACAAAGCCGCACTCTACTCCCTGAATAAGAACACTCTCATTAGAAGAAGACTCCTCAGAAAAAGGCAAAGTACCTGATAATAAAAGACTGAGAAGCTCCCATGTCCCTTAAAATTTTAACTGGGATGGGATTGTCCAAATCACCCAAGATTGATATAGAACCCTTCGACATAAATGGTTCATAATTTCCCATAATACAATCAGACTGGGGTTTATTAGACCCAATAAATGTATTGCTTTCAATACATGACCATGACCTTGATCTCTTTGAAATAAGAGCATTTGGAATAGGTCTGTCTTGATTCTGCTGCTTATTTTTAAATTTGTAGCAATCAGAAGTAATGTGTTCTTTCTTCTTGCAACAGGTACATGATGGAAGAGATAAGGATTTCTGATCATTCTTATCAGAAACTTGATTGCTAACAGTTGTGTCACATAGAAATTTAGAAAGGCTTGTACTAGGCTGAAATACTTTTCTACCAGAAGACTGCTGAGTGGAAGATTGGTTATGAAAGAAAATGTATGAGGTAAGGAATAATCGTCAGCAGTACGAGCAGCATTTCCAAGGTTTTGACGTTATGCCCATCAAGATAAGTCTTAATGTCACTATGGACAGAGTTCTTGAACTCTTCAAGTAATACGCGTTGTCTGAGATTTTCATAATCTTGATCAACTTTCTTGGCTAAGTACCAACTATCAAATAACTGCTCTTATTCTCTTGCAAATCTGACATGAGTTTGTCCAGCTTCTTTTTTATAGTTCCTGAATTTTTGCCGATAAGCCTCAGGGACTAACTCATAACTCTTTAAGATGCACTCCTTCACCAGATCATAGTCAGCAATCTGCTGCACTGACAGGGATGCACAGATGTCTTGGGCTTTGCCAAAAAGTGCACACTGTAATAACTGTGTCCAATGCGCCCTTGGCCATTTTAAATTTTTAGCAACTTTTTCAAATTAAGGAAGATATTTTCTACTTCTTTTTCTCTAAAAGGGGGCACTAACCTAATATTCTCTGTAACATCAAAAACCCGAATTTGTATGTGAAGTGGGAAAGTGCATTTCACTTGCCAGCTCTATTTCTTTTATTCTAAATTGATATTCCCTCTCTTCCTTCATTTTTGGCATTTGCATTTGCATCCATCTCTCTCTCTCCTCTTTCTCCGCTTGCAACTGCATTTGTTTTTCTTCTTTCTGTAACTGCATTTGTTGTTTTGGTAACTGCATTTGTCTCTCTCTCCTCTTTCTCTGCTTCTAGCTGCCTTTACATCTGTTTTTCTTCTTTCTGAAGTTCAAGCTTTCTTAACTCAAATTCTATCTTGTATTGTAATTTTAATTTCTTTACTTTTATGTCAGAGTCTGACACAGACTTACTGACAGAAACCAAAAGCACTTTTATCCAAAACATTCTTTTCCATCAAATACTGGACCAAAAATATTTTTTATTTCTTGCTTCATTAAAGAAGCTTTTGCCTCAGAAAGATCTTATTTTCTGGCAAGTTGAATCAGTTCATCTTTTATCGAAAGGTCTAACTGTTCCTGGGTAGGATTTGATAGAAAAAACTCCATTTTTGATGACATTGTAAAAAAAAGCCTGTTGATTTGGGAATTTAAATTTTAAAAAAACAGTTTTCTGAAATATTTTAGCCAAAATTAATATATCTAAAAGAACAGCACCCCAATTTTCTGGCAAGTTGAAGCAATTCATCTTTTTTCAAACTGTAAAACTGCTCCTAGGCTGGATTTGAAATAAAGATCTCCACTTTTGATGACATTGTAAAAAGTTTGCTGATTTCACTAAAGATTTCTAAACTGTGAAATAATACATGGGATTGAAAAAATTCTGAAACTAGGGGAATTTAAATTTCAGTTTTCTGAAATATTTTAGCAAAATTTCATATCCCAAGGATGAGCACCCAATTTTCTGTTACAAGTCTGTGCTCTTAAAATAAGTAACAGAAAAGAGAGAAGATAACAAACTTTGTAAAATTTAACAAACAATTTATTTCCCCCTAATATAAAGTGAAAAAAGAGAAATTAAGAACTAACAGTATTACGAATTAAATCCAAAAATAATCCAAGAATTAAAGACACAAGTCCTAGTAATAAAAAGTCCTGAATAAAACGCATTTCAAGTCCATATGAGATTTAAACTTGAAGGTGATGGCGTGTCTGTTATGGCCTGCATAGTACTGATGTGTCAACAGTCTCTTTTTGAATCACAGAAATATTATTCCAGGTTTGAATTCAGTATAAATTCCACTGAATGTCTTTATCCAAGAATTTTGTCAAAGCACTTTTGTATTTCCAGGGAAAGTAATCACTTGAATTCAATAATTTGATGAAAATAAAATTCAGCCCAAACTGGTCACAACATAACACAACTTACAGTGCTAGATGTTAAAGCACAAGTGGTAGAATTCTGACAATCACAAGATAATATAGTTCTCTATTTGACCTCAGGTCACAAATTAGCATTTTCTAAAAACAACCATTACTTAACGAAAAATACATTTCTAGCATGATTTAATGAGCCTTGTTTATTTAAAACATAACAGCCTATAAAACTGACTTTGGATTCTCCAAAACCCTGACCAAAATCATCTTTACCTGAATAATAGTTGGCTCTTAAACATACATAATAAAAAGCTATTATTAGTTGTTTACATCAATGATATAAAAAATAAAAATAAAAAAAAAGTCAATCAGGTCAAACAGAACTGAACTCAATTCTGGACAAGGTCAAGTCCAGCAAACAATGTTACCATTCAATAACACATAATGAAATAAAAAATCTTAAAACTAGAAGACAAATAATTAAATTAAATATATATAACACACCAATAAACAAATTGTTGCCTATCCTGTTTTCCCCAAAAATATGAATATTCCTTTCCATATGTGCTGATTGTTTAAACTTGCTAGCAGGCTTATTGTCTTTTTCATGTTCTTGTGTTTTGTTTATTGGATGCCGCTTTTAGAAAATGCTATGTAACATACAGCTTGATAATGCAGGCATTGTGCATGAAAAATACGACCAGCTTCATTGGTCCCATAAACTAGCAACCCAAGATGATTAAATCTATTGCTGCACCAATGAAAAGCAACAGGCAAAGAAGTTCATGGTCGGAAATGTAATTCTTTGAGAAGTTAGTAGAGACTTTGGAGAGGTTTGCCAAGTGCATATTTTTTAGGGATACAGACACAGTTTACATGAGTTTTTAAGGCGATACTCAAGTGGGAAAAATGTTGGGATGAGACGATATTGGAAATTGCTATAATATAGAGTCATTCTTGGGTGTAGCCAGTTCTGAAACTTTGAAGGGCTCTTTTTGCTTATGTTTGTCCATCACTTTTACTTAAGCATGCACGTTGAAAAACAATGAAGATACACAAAAGCTGATTGGTTAACACATATTAAATATACCAATCTGATTCAGCATTATGAATGTGACTTGTAACCATGATACCCTTGGGTGTCTTTAATTGAACTGCTCCATCTGAGTCAATGTTCTCAAAGTAATCAAGTACTATCTTCTGGATCTTGAGCTTACAGCATAGTTAATCAAACATGCCATCACACAACATGGACTGTACTTAAAGCGGGAGAAAAAAGATGTCAACTTCAGTCAATTTCTGTGTGTAAGATATACAAATATGATGCCTATCTAGAGATCTGGACACCAACTACAAAAAGCTAGCTTTCTCAAAATTCATCATTTTGACTTGATTCATAATACATCTGAAATAGGGGTTTTAAAAAAACCTAACTGCAGAATGGACAGAATTTGCCAATAATACCTCTGTATAATGTGGGATCACCCATGTCGGATTTAATTGTAGCAAGAGAGACAACTTTAAGTACTTTGCTTGCTGGATTTGCAAGCTATGTAATTATCAGGTAATGTATTTTAAAGAAAAAACAGACTGCACTTAGAGCTGACAACATCTGAAGAGCAGGAAAAATATGCTGATGTTATGTATATTTGATTTAATTTAATTGTTTGTTTGTTAGTTTTAAAATTTTTTTATTCCATTACATGTTATTGTAATGTAACTTTATTTACTGGATTTGACATTTTCCAGAAATTAGTTTGACCCGACTGTTTTCTCGTAAACACCTAATAATAGAAACTTTGTATCAAAAGCTGACCTAGTTCCTGACATTGATTCAGATTCAGTAAGTTGAGGTAAACAACTTCCTTTTTTTATTTTATTTTGTTATTCTTTCTTAGTGTAGATTCATAAAGTGAAATTTAGGCCATACTGGGAGTATGTGATGTTAGGCATGTAAAATGTCTATCTTGTTCTAGAAACATGATCATGTGACCCTCATATGGGAATCTGTTTTGCATCTTAAATTAGTGTAGAACCTTTTTCTATAGAGAATTTAGTCAGTTGGGCTATAAACCATTAACACTTAAAGGTGTTTTGTTATGACCAGTTTGAGTTGAAATTCTATTTTATGGAATTATTCATTCTTTTTCCTGGAAAATATTAAAGTGCTCATACAGAATTCTTGGACAAAGACATTTATTGAAATTTTATTCGGAATTTAAAACTGGAATATTACTTTATGTGGTTCAACAAGGAAGAGTTGACTCATCAAGACAACACTGACTACTGCATACGTCATCATCCTCCATGGATTTTTTTATCAGGACTCCAACTCAGATTCATTTAGGACTTTTTATTATTAGGACTTCTATTTTTTTAATTCTTGTATTATTTTTGGATTTGATTCGTAAAAGCATAAGTTTTTTCGTATTTTTAACTTGTTTTTCAAGGGAAATAAATTATTTGTTAAATTTTACAAAGCATGTTGTCTTCACTCTTTTCTTGTTACTGTAAAGCGCCTAAAACATAACAATGACAACATTTGAAGAAGCTTTGACTATCCTTACAGCAGGAAAAATAGGCTGACAACATCTGAGGAAGAAGCACTGACTCTTTAGAGCAGGAAAAATATGCTGACAACATCTGAGGAAGACGCATTGTCAATGATGACAATGTTGCATTAAAAACTTAAAATCAAATTATTATGTGTACATTAAATGCAAAAACAATTCTTTAAGCATTCTGAATAAAAAATTTGCCTAAAATTATGCAAATATGCAGCTTATCTACAGCTCTGGTAAGCATCTCATGTAACCTACCTAAGCTGACAGCTGCTGAGTAACATTTCATGGTTGTTTTTGATGACCTCATGCAGGACTACAAATCCCTTGGCCCTTATGACTGTAGAGGGACTTTCCAGTAACCGTATTATCTTCTGTAACAAATCCTGAAACAAAGAATCAACATGCCAAACTTTGTAAAATTAACATCACAGGTTAAAAAAACAAAATGGTCACAAATTTCAAGACCTAAAGACTTTTCGAGTTTAGCCTTTATTAAACCTTTTAAAGAAAAGCTGTGAACTGCATAGTAGTAGTTACTTCCCCCTAATTATCGAGGGAGAGGTGCAGTTACATATGAGAATACTAGATTTCATGAACTCTAAATAGGCTACATTAACTTCTCAGCCTGAGTGCACACCCAAATTCAAATTCTGATTCCAATTTATTCCACCTTACTTTCTATTCAACAGAATAAATCAGTTTTCAAATCTCTTATATGTAAACTAGTTTCTTCACTAATGAGAACTAAATATTTAATTTTATAAGTTTGATCAATATGGAGTCAAAGCATACCCATAAACTCCAGTCAGTCAAAGATCAGAATCTGCATTGTTCCTATACAGTTTTAAATTAACTGTTTCCCAACCTCCCCTGGCTACACCCAATATCGATGTACACATCTGTTTCATGCGATAAGTAATGCAATTATCTATACATATGTCTGTTTCCTAATGTCAAGTTTTCGTTAATGAAAGAACTGTTGGCTAAAGTAAATGTATTACCAAAGTGAATGTTATATAATTGTCTACCAATGGCATAATTTACAGGAAATGGGTCAACAATGGCGTGAAACTGTTTTGAGCTTTGATAAAGCAGTCGAGTTCTTCTCTTTGATGATTACGACTGGACATAACTATCAAGATCATAACATGGTCAGCAATGGCAAAATATAGATTCTGTGGATTAACAGACAGAAATTAACCTTGAACAAAACAGAGTAGCAGACAAAGACCAAACAATAATGTGAGAGTATGTGTATCACTTTCTTTATAAACAAGGCATTTCATCTAATCTAAAAAAGTTTTGTCTACATAGTTAAACTACATAGGAATAATTCGTTACAAACTTCGAACATGTCATCATGTAAATGGAGAATTAATACTTTAAAAAGAAAAGTAAAAGTTATTCAACTTGATGAAAATGGGGAGAGTTCAAGAATTCTTGCCAAGAAATTTATGTTGGGAAGATTCAATAAACAATACCATAACAGACAAGGAGAATACTCTCCAGCAGTGGGAAATGGAGTAAATGGAAATTTTTTTATTCTAAATGCCAAGCAATGTATGCAACAAGATTTAAATTATGTTTTTGAATAGTTTTGCAAGGCAACAATACCCCATTTGCATTTCACGCTTAAGAACAAGAACTATTCATGTATGTTAACTTGAAATAAGACTATTCTTAAGACAGGAAGAACTTTTTAATAATTAATGTACTTTTAAATGAAGATACTAAATGCTCTGAAATTACATTTAGGTTTCTTACTACATACACACACATACTCTTTTCACAAATATAGTTCCCCTCTGGAAGGGCCAGCCGTCTCATATGGCCACTTTCCTGATGTAGAAGGGGCAGATGTATAAGAAGGGGACCACTGTAATAGGGTGTCTGACAATATATGCTGTTAAGTTTTATGTCAAATAGGGTGTTTGACAATATGCTGTTAAGTTTTATGTCAAATAGGGTGTTTGACAATATGCTGTTAAGTTTTATGTCAAATAGGGTGTCTGACAATATGCTGTTAAGTTTTATGTCAAATAGGGTGTCTGACAATATGCTGTTAAGTTTTATGTCAAATAGGGTGTCTGACAATATGCTGTTAAGTTTTATGTCAAATAGGGTGTCTGACAATATGCTGTTAAGTTTTATGTCAAATAGGGTGTCTGACAATATGCTGTTAAGTTTTATGTCAAATAGGGTGTCTGACAATATGATGCCTTGAGATGTACTTGTATCCTAATGACCACATTCAGACCTTAACTCTGAAATTTCCATCTGTGTTGAATATGTCACTTGTGATGTTTCATTTCCATTAGTATCAAATGATATAACAGGGACTAATACAAAATCTGACTAAGACATTATTCCCTTTTCTATACTTCAGAGATCATTTCATGCAAATACAGATCATGCTAGAATGGGTACTTATTCATAATTGCACTATAAATATTTTTTGTACCAAAGATGTAAGAATATTATAACACTTCTAAATGACTGTAAGCTTGTCCAAACAATAACGGCCTTTTGCTTTATCTTAGTGCTATTTTTAAAATCTTTGCAGATGGTAACGGTTCTACCCCATGTGACATTTTATCTTAAAGAATCTTCAACAAGAAAGAAAAGAAATTTTACATTAAATATACCTTGTCTTGCATTAGTCTGTTGAGATGTCCACCTGTGCCTATGAGAGCCCCAAACATTGTGATAATGGACTGCTGTATGCGAGTGATACCAAATGATAGTGTCGACAGAAGTGTGGAGAGACCAACTGTGTCAATCACTCCCTGGAACACATGTGGGTTCTGATATGTGATTCTGCATAATGCCTGGAAATCAGACATAAGGATCGTTAGAGTCAAACCAAATATGTACACTAAGAATGACAGGATTTGCCTCCCAATATGATTCATCTGTTTGTCTGTCTGTTCATCTGACAGACTGCCTCTTCTCTTAAGTGAGAAAATTTAATGTCTACAGCTTAAAGAACATTTCTATTACAAATAAATGCAAGTTACAAGATAACATTAAAATATTACAATATTAAAAGTTACTTCCATCTCTGATTATTATGTACTAATAAACATTATTCTACTGTGAGGAGTATTATGCTTTTGAACAACAAATTATGGTGTGACAAGGAAATTGTATCAAATGATCAGTGCAAAATAGCCACCAAATGAATGGCTGATCCCCTCTGAGTAACTGTTGCTATTACTGTTAGAACCATATTATAAAGTACACAAACATTATTATCTTATAGCAGGCATATTTTACATTTAGTGTTTGTACATTCCAAGGATACAAACACTTTTGAACAAATCACAGCTGAGATAGACGGACCACATCACCAGGATGTCAGAAGAGTCACTATCAAAGATATTAGACAGAAAGCTGGAAGAAAAGCAATCTGAGGTGGTCAGAAGAAACTCTTTAAAGAATCCCTCAAGTCATCAATGAAACGCTTCAACAATGACTTTGAGTCTTGTAAAGATGAGGTGGTCAGAAGAAACTCTTTAAAGAATCCCTCAAGTCATCAATGAAACACTTCAACAATGACCTTGAGTCTTGTGAAGGTCTTGAACAAGATCACTCCACCTGGTGCAGTCTCATCCATGCTGGAGCTACAGACTGAATGGAGAAGAATTATGAGTCTCATCCATACAGGAGCTACAGACTGGAGCTACAGACTGAATGGAGAAGAATTATGAGTCTCATCCATACAGGAGCTACAAACTGAATGGAGAAGAATTATGAGTCTCATCCATACAGGAGCTACAGACTGAATGGAGAAGAATTATGAGTCTCATCCATACAGGAGCTACAGACTGAATGGAGAAGAATTGAGTCTCATCCAAACTGGAGCTACAGACTGAATGGAGAAGAATTATGAGTCTCATCCATACTGGAGCTACAGACTGAATGGAGAAGAATTACGGAGGCAGTGCAGAAGTGCAAGCAGAACTGTAGCATATCCTCTGTTGATCAAGCAAACCAAAGCAGTATTCTTCCATATAATATAATCCATATAATATAATGCAAATATCCAATCACAAAAACATTAATTCTAGGAATCACTAGAACCATACGAAAACAAATCAGAAATGGCTTAACCTGTCCTCTATACTCAGCAACTCTTCTAGATTTATTACAATTTCTGTAATCATCCCATAACATGAATATCCAACATGTCCTCTATACTCAGCAACTCTTCTAGATTTATTACAATTTCTGTAATCATCCCATAACATGAATATCCAACATGTCCTCTATACTCAGCAACTCTTCTAGATTTATTACAATTTCTGCAATCATCCCTTAACATGAATATCCAACATGTCCTCTATACTCAGCAACTCTTCTAGATTTATTACAATTTCTGTAATCATCCCATAACATGAATATCCAACATGTCCTCTATACTCAGCAACTCTTCTAGATTTATTACAATTTCTGTAATCATCCCATAACATGAATATCCAACATGTCCTCTATACTCAGCAACTCTTCTAGATTTATTACAATTTCTGTAATCATCCCATAACATGAATATCCAACATGTCCTCTATACTCAGCAACTCTTCTAGATTTATTACAATTTCTGTAATCATCCCATAACATGAATATCCAACATGTGGAATGCTTTATTTTCTGCTGTATCCTGTAGTGAATGTCCATGGTGTAATTGAGACACATTTTGGTGTAAACATTGTAAACAGTCTCATTGAAATCCAAGTATATGGCACCTCAACTACTCCAGCTGACATGACCTACTTAAACTATGTGACATCACACAGGAATTTCCACTGGAGATCCCATGTTGAAAAATTATACTGTCCGAGTCAGATGTTCTATTGATTTGGAGGGACATTTGCTCTTTGAATTATAATTTATATACAAATAAATTCTACTTTCAACTGTTACTCTTTACTGAATTGTGCATTACTGCTTCGAGTCACATCTGGGATTATCTTTGGACATGCAAGAATTGAAAAGCGCAGTATATGAACCAGAATAAAATGAAATACTGAAAGTCATCTGTTCTATTTATCTAGACCCTTTCCACTAAAATTAAAACTATATGATAAACAGAATTTCAAATGGGTAACGATTTAATTTTTAATTTATGAAATGAGTTGAATAATTTCTGGCCTTCGCTTGCCAAGGATTGCAAAAACTGAAAATTATTCAACTCATTTCATAAATTCAATATTCAACCATCACCTATTTGATATCCTCTGTTAATATGTATACCATTGATATATTACCTTTTTGATATCCTCTATTAATATGTATATCACTGATATATTACCTATTTGATATCCTGTAATAATATGTATATATTGATATATTACCTATTTGATATCCTTTATTGATATGTATATCATTGATATATTACCTATTTGATATCCTCTATTAATATGTATATCATTGATATATTACCTATCTGATATCCTCTATTAATATATCACTGATATATTACCTATTTGATATCCTCTATTAATATGTATATCATTTAAGTACTTACAGAAAGTGCTGTGATTCTGAGAGCATCTACTGTGGAATGTTTGAAAACAAACCAGAGGGACTGGCCCATTTCAGCTGTACCAAATTTCTGCAAGAAGAAAATAGTAAATTGGCCAGTCAATAATTATAAATGACCTTTAGTTAATTATGTTTCTCTGTGAATACTTATTAAATCACATTAACAGTAGCAAATGAAACATCAATACCTCTTGAATCCAGCCCTTCCTAGAAAGACAACATTTTCATCTTTCCTACCTATATACCATATAGATAAGGGAAGAAACTTATGCATTACCTCCGCCTTGTTCCACTAGGTGGCGATCAAACAACTGGATGTTTACCCATTGAAGCAGCTGAGCGAATACACGCTCTAGATCAAGTAAGTATTTGTGAAGAAACATAATTTACCAACAATTCACTTTCTCCACTGAATACAAATGGGAAGAGGAAATGCTTCAGCACCCAAACTCTACCACAGGCATCTTTCAATTGAGAAATGGCTGGAGTCTTTGAAGGACAAACTGCTCTTTTAACAAGATGACATCACAACTAAATGTAAGGAAAACCATAAACTCAATACATAAATAAGAAGAAAAAATTACCTTCCTTCCTAAGAAACAAACCAGGCACACACCCACTGTGAGGTTGGAATGATGCAAATTTGGCTCTATAGTTATCTGGGCTGCTGACACTGGACACACCGGAAACATTAGAAGATTGACTTTACATTCTGGTCAACAGTTTCTATTGTGTCTCTAACCAAAACAATACATTTGAATACAAGGCTTGCAGAGACTGTTCTGAGCTTAAATCTTCAAGAGGCGTATATGATTTCTTGAGATCTCAGCATGCACAGTCTATTGCCTACTTCAGCCATAGTACTAGGACCTTGTACACTCCTTGAAAACCAGACACATTTCTTTGTAAGCCTTAAAGTGGAGAGCCTTCATGCTCATGAGATTCTCAGTATGAAAGCTTTTAATTCCATTGTACACATGGCAATCCTAACAAAAGCCAGACATGGACAAGAAGCTTGTACAGGGTGAAACACCTGTAACTGTGTCCATGTGAGCAGGCTGGGCCTCACCAGAATATTCTATTACTAGACTGAGTTTATCATTTGCCCAGGACTTGCCCCATCTGACATAGAGGCCATCACAATCACTCTGGAGTTCTGACCCCTCATTTTCTGTAGGTCTTCCTATCCCCTTTCCTGAAATGTCTCCAGAATTGAGGGTTCTTTTGTCACCCGAAATTATACTGAGGTCAAAACTGTTGCTGTTGGACAGTGTTCCAGTTCTTCTCTTTTGATAACAATTGTCTCTCTATTGCAGCTGAGACTGATTCAGCTCTTGTATTGCCTGCTGTCATACATTCTCAATTCTACTGCTGAACAGCAATGGCATACCAATGACTTTAGATTAGTATGCATATATGTAATATGGTTTTACACCAACTTAGCACAAAAGTGGCTACATAGTGCCAACAAATGTTAAAAAAATGAAAATATGAATTGCACAAAAATGTAGGTCAAAAAACCCTCCTGAAAAATGTAAAATCAAGGACTAGAGAATAAAATATAAAATATAAACATTACAATTTCATAAAATGTATATTAAATGAACAGATACATTGATAGCCAAGAAATGATGTGTGTTCCGAGAAGACAGACATCTCATCAGATCCATATAAGTAGAAGCTATCAGAGCCTTAGCTATAAAGTAACATGGCCCTGGTAATTACCATGTCAATATTGGCCATGAACTAACATGTATAATCACTGCCAAAATTTCAGCAAGGCAAACAATCACCAGAAATGCCAGATCAAGCAATAAACAATTTGCCACCATATGCTGCACTAAATTTAATGTGGCACAGAAAATATTCTGATCCACCTTATACAACAGCAGTGTTGCCAATTTAACTGCCACAATAGTTTTGTCCAAGGTACATAACTTGGTAGTGTCTAAATTAATGTGGTACCAGCATAATAAGACACCGTGAGTTGGAATTTCTAAAAGAAATCCTTTGAGTTTCTTGGGTCCTGGATCTTGTCAGGCAAACAACTGGAGAACTTGTTGATCATCACTTACTGTGACTATAGATGGAAGGAAGATGTTGGTTCTCATCTTAAATTCTACCAAAGTCTTAACCTTACAGGTCTGGCTTATAGATAGCTGTGGCCAGCACTCAGAAATTGGCAAAACATAGTAGATTCCTTGGATGGCCAATGTTTTATTTTCATTTCACTTAGAACATACCTGTGGTATGATTAGTTGGTGTCATCATCCATGTGTCTGCCATTGTATCTACCCAATGGATATGCCATACATTACTGGTCACCTCAGGAAGTTCCTGGGTTGAATCTGAAAATGGATGGACAGGCAAAATGGATCCCCAAATAACCCTGCAAATCATGGAATGGCCAGAAAATATGCAGTATGGCACACCAATTTGTGCCCAGACTTACAGACCGAAAGGACATGCCTAGGCATTTAAAGGTACTTACATTCACTGTGCTCTTGATAAAAGGGAGGACACTCTCCTGTTAACTCCAAGCCACCAGTGGAGATGTGCAATGAACATAAGGACATACATTCCCCTAAGGCCAGCACAGCGTCATGGCTTATTGTACCAGTCTTTATATCTGTGATTCCAGTTGCATCTGGGAAGAGTCTCTAATACCCCTTGTTTATCTTTTCATGTTGGCCAGACATAAAAGACACAGCAGACATTGTACACATCAATTATTCGAAAGGTAGGGGGACAGGGGGTGAGACCATCATGGCATCCCCACTACACTGGCAAGTGATGATATCTTTGGGGGAGGACTCCATACATGTCACATATCCACGTTAACCATCTCATTGCGCTTCAAGTTTTTGGCAAAACTTTGTACCAACCCTGACCATGCAAAAGACACACAGCAGCTATAAGCTGATGAATGCTTTGTGTAAGAGAGGCACATTTCCTGTGTGTAAGAGAGGCACATTTCCTGTGTGTAAGAGAGGCACATTTCCTGTGTGTAGGAGAGGCACATTTCCTGTGTGTAAGAGAGGCACATTTCATGTGTGTCCTGAATGGCTTTTAATTTTAGGCACATGGTATATTTTATATATGTATATTACTGAAAATGAATGACTAAAACAAGAAAAATATTGTAAAATAACCTGAAAGTGTTCAATACTTGTAACAATAGCAACACTTGTTGTATAAACAAGCAAAAATTACAAGTAGTGTGCCTAAATAAACAACCAACAATGTGCAACAATTATACCATGTTGGAGCACAAATCAAAATAATGTAAACTCCACAAGTGTGAAAAATCTGCATAAATATAGACCCCAAAATCACAAAAATAATAATAATCACAGCAAATGCATTATTACGCAAGTCTATGCCCACTTTCAAGATGTATGGGTAGAAATAATGAAAATATCCTTGGATCCCAAGAAGTCAAGCTTAAACTGGTACACTTAACAGGCAACCACCAAACAGTGATAATTGGACATAATGGGGTAAAAGTTGCTTCCCTATGGTACGTAGGTTTGAAGGACAACATTTTTGTCTTGCCATGCGAGGCTGGACTTTATTGGAGTATATTTTTCTAAAATTTATGTGACCAGGGAATGTATTCAATGGAGAAATTAAAACACTTGATCAAACTATCAACTCTTGTTTGTTGGAATGTTACAATATTCAATTTAAAATAATTACAAAAACATGTCATCAAAAACTACATTATGCAACACAGGTAAAGTAAAAGATTCAGTTCCTAAATTTGTCAGTTAGTTACTGCTCATTTCAAGTAGATTCAACTGTAAAATATTTTGGTGTTTTTTTTAAATGAGCAAGAAATTTGTCAATAGAATAGAAATGCCCCTGTACTGTACCTGAGAAACTGATCTATTTGCAAAACTGGCTATAGATAGACATACATACATTTTGCAAACAAAGGTAATTCCATATAAGGCCCTAAAATATTTGTGGTTGGGCACACACTATTGTTAATTCTCTTGTTTTGTCATAATGTCTAACAAATGTCATATACCATTTATAGCTGCATATAAGTCGAGTTCAAGTGCAAGATTCAGATAGGTCATAATGCACTGGCAGATCTGGGTCTTTGCAGCTTGTCAGTGGTAGAACAAACAACATAGACCCTGATCTGCCAACTCATAATGTGATGTAAGATCTGGGTCCATGTTGTTAGCAGCTGGACCAGATTTATAAATGAGTACACATGGCAAACATGATGGCAGTTTATAAATGCAACCATCATGAGCTTCAATGTATACTTTTTACATGCAGAAGATGTTCAAACAAAAACTAAATATAAACAAGTGTCCCTAGAAGGGACTGACACTCTACTAGGCAAAAATAATTTCCAGGAAATCAAGATAAGACCATTTCTTCCTTTAGTGCACATAGTGGGTGTGAGCTTGGCACCATTTTCATTTAGGATGAAGTAGACATCATTAGAAGTGTTTTAGTGAAAACTGCATCATCCATTAAAATATATAATTAAAAAATGTTATCTTAAGTAAATATTTTATTTGTCAAGTGGAAATTCTTGTGACAACTAGATTTTTAAGCTAGTCATCATGGCAGTCCTTTTTGATATAGGACAGACACCATTTTCATTTAGGTCCAACTTGATATCATACAAAGTCTACTGGTGTAAACCCCATGTTGGTTTAGCCATCCATTTGGAGAGGAGTAGAGATAACATTATATGAAAGATATTACATTCCATTCAGGAAGATTTGCAATAACAAGATTTTCCTCATGGCTGGTGGCAATATTGGAAGTTAGATTGCACCATTCTCATTAAGACCAACTGAACATCATAAGAAGTCTTCTCCTTAAAACTCCATGTCAATATAATATTTTGTTCAAGTAGAGTTATGTTAAAAAAAAAATTAATATGGCTGCCATGGTGGCCATATTGGATGCAACATTGACCACTTTTTTATAGACCCAGCTAGACATAATAAGAAGTCTAAAAGTGAAAAGATCATGATGATGTGACCACCCATTAAGGAGTAGCAATAATAAGATAGTCAAGATGGCTGTCACAGTGGCCATATTGGCACCATTTTCATCAGGACCAACTAAACATCATTAGAAGTCTTTTAGTGAAAACCCAATGCTGATATCACCACTGTTTCAGGATAAGTAGCAATAACAAGATTTTCAAGACATCAAATCAGCACCATTTCAATTTATGACCAACAAGACGTTTTAAGAAGTCTTTTAGAAAACCCCATGCTGATATTATCATCAATTCAGGAGAAGTAGCAATAACAAGATTTTCAAGATGGCTACAATGGTGGTCACAATGGACACCTGAGCACCACCATTTTCATGTGAACCAACCAGACCATGGGATGAATGTATCTGTAAAGTTTCAAGGCAATGCTTTAAACAGTTTAGGAGTAGCAATAACTTGTGCTAATGAATGGATGGACAATGGATGAACCATGGATGGACACAGGCCACCCTATAAGCTCTTCTGTTCTATGACTATTAGAGCTAAAAATGAATTAAGCAATATTGATATGAATTACACTGCACATGTAATACTTTTTGGGTGTTGATCTTTGACTTCAGTATCTTTGGTCATTTATATTTTATAATCTTGTCTGAAAAAGAATAAAGACAATACCAGAACCTGGCATCAAGTATTCCTTTTACAAATTTATAACATGGAAAGACCAACCCCAAATTATGATAGAAATGGGAACAATGTCCCTTGCTCTATATGGCAAGATAAAGGAAAAACAATTTCTTTTTATTAATGTTGTACAGGTATTCTTTAAACATACATTATTAGTTATAATGACTTAAATGTTACCATTATTTACCTGTGAATGCTGGCCTTTTGTGGTAGCTACATTCTCAACAATTTTGGCAGCAATGTGATTGACTACAGGATCTTCCTGCAAATATGGCACAAGGTTGCAAACTGAGTAAGAAATATTTATGTTTGGATTGGTTTTAATGGCACTTTATCACATTAATTACTGCCATGGTATATCATGATCTGAACATGGGTGAAAAGTACTTTTTCCAAAGATACACCATGGAAGCCAACTCAGGCTGGTCAGGGTGGGTATCAAACCTGAGACCCTTGGATTAGGAATCTAATGCTTTACTAACTCAACTACTCTAACTTCACAAGGAAAACTCATGATTCACAAATTTATCATTTGGGATTCCAAGTATGTATCAAGATAACTATAACATATTATGGGTACGTGATAAAGAATTATTATTTATTTACCCGATAAACTATTATTATTTATTTAGATGATAAACAATTATTATTTACTTACAAGATAAACAATTATTATTTATTTACAAGATAAACAATTATTATTTATTTACATGATAAACAATTATTATTTATTTACAAGATAAACAATTATTATTTATTTACAAGTTAAACAATTATTACTTATCTACATCATACACAATTATTACTTATCTACATCATACACAATTATTACTTATCTACATCATACACAACTATTACTTTTTTACATCATAACTGTTATTATTTATTTACATCATACACAATTATTACTTATTAAAGCTGAAATTAATTGTATTGCTATGTTTCTTCATTCTGCTGTCAGTGTGATATACTTGATCAGTTTCATATAATATGAAACACTCTTTTGATATGACCTGTATGATTTAATAAGTCATCAAGTATGATACAACCTGTATGATTTTATGAGTCATCAAGTTAGATATGAACTGCGTGATTTTATAAATCAAGTTAGATATGAACTGCAAGATTTTATAAGTCATCATGTTAGATATGAACTGCATGATTTTATAAGTCATCAAGTTAGATATGAACTGTATGATTTTATAAGTCATCAAGTATGATATGACCTGTATGATTTTATGAGTCATCAAGTTAGATATGAACTGCATGATTTTATAAGTCATCAAGTTAGATATGAACTGCATGATTTTATAAGTCATCAAGTTAGATATGAACTGCAAGATTTTATAAGTCATCAAGTTAGATACGACCTGTACGATTTTATGAGTCATCAAGTTAGATATGAACTGTATGATTTTATGAGTCATCAAGTTAGCTGATTTGAATGATTTTATAAGTCATCAAGTACGATATGACCTGTATGATTTAATAAGTCATCAAGTAAGATATGACCTGTATGATTTTATGAGTCATCAAGTTAGATATGATCTGTTTGAATTTGAGTCATCAAGTTAAATATAACCTGTATGATTTCATGAATCATCAAGTTAGATATGAACTGTATGATTTTGAGTCATCAAGTTTGATATGACCTGTATGATTATGAGTCATCAAGTAAGCTGACTTGAATGATTTTATGAGACATCAAGTTTGATATGCATGATTTTTTGAGTCATCAAGTTAGATATGACCTGCATGATTTTATGAGTCATCAAGTTTGATATGAACTCTATGATTTGATAAGCCATCAAGTTTGATATGACCTGTATCATTTGATGAGTCATCAAGTTAGATATGCTTAGTCAGCTTTTTGATATCCTTACCCCATCTCGACAGCTTCTCATTATGATAGTATAAATCATTGAGGGTACACTCCAATTTTCTACAGCACAGCATTTCTTCCTCTCCTCCTGTGATAAAATACAAATTCTGCATGAAATAATGGGCCCTGTAGAACTTTAAGAGTAGATTCTAATGAATTTTCATACTGTCATATACAACATTCCAAAATCACTGTTCAAACTAAAGTCATAGTCATTTGTAATGGTGCTGAAAAAATGCTTGGCATCACTGCTGTAATCTAGCAGCTTGCAACATTTTTACCAAGTTAGTCAAAACTATTCACGATGTTGAACTGTCTTCATCAGGTTGTAATGTCAAATCTAATCAAAGGTGTCTAATAATTACAATGCTACTATACAATTACTGAATTATATCAATGCTTAACTGTAAATCAGTCTCATAAAATATTATTTACTACGTATTACATGAAATGTGTGTAAGAATAACTTTTTTTGCTCTGAATAATTTAAATAATAAAATTTCTATAATAATTAAAAAGGGATCACACATCAAACCATATTGTGAATAAAGGCATATTATAAACTATAAATTCACTTTCATTCGTGGTATAACATATATACTAGCTTACAAGTTGAATCCAGCTACAAACAACATAGACCCTGATCTGGCATTGTATACTGCATCAGTAAATCAGTCTATATTGTGTTATTTTAGGCTCTTACAAAAAGCAACAAGAAAAGAGCGAAGACAACAAGCTTTGTAAAAGATTTAACCAATAATTTATTTCCCTAGAAAAGCAAGGTAAGAATGAGAAAAAGGACTTATGGTTCTATGAATAAAATCCAAAAATAATCCAAGAATTAATAAATAGAAGTGCTAGTAATAAAAAGTCCTAATGAAACTGAGTTCAAATCCCAATGAAATTCAAAATGGCAGGCAATGACATATGCTGTGGTCAGTGTCGTACTGATGGGTCAATAGTTCTTTGTTGAATCAGAAAATAATACTCCAGTGTTTGAAATCTGTGCAAATTTCTATAACTGTCTTTGTCCAAGAATTAATTTAGAGCACAAGTATTTCCAGGGAAAATAATCTCTTGAAATCCAAATAATCTGAACAAAAATTAAAATATTCAACTCAAACTGGTCACAACAAAGCACTTTTAAGTGTCAATGGTTTAAAGCCCGACTGAATAAATTCCTATAGAATATAGTTATACACTAATTTAAGACACAAAACAGATTCCCGTATGAGGGTCATGTGATTATGTTTCCAGAACAACATAGTGGGGGTGAGGGGTGTTTTGGTATACTTAATTCCTAGGTTTTTAAATAAATATCTTCTCATGTTTTTGCAGGACAGGTGCAATTAAAAAAATCATGTTCTCAGGTTTATGGTAGACTCTGATTATGTGTAATTAGTCCTCACAATGACGTCCTCACAATGATGGTATAGAAAGAGTAGTCCTCTTAATGTTTCAAGAAGTATACGGCAAAAATGAAGTGATACAGATACTGCCTGGCTTACAGTTAAGATTCCCTTCAAATTTCTAACATTACTTTCATTCCTTCTTATGGTCCTTAAAATGTAGTCATATGTCAAGGTCCTCACAAGTATATGAATATACGTATGTGTGTGTGTGTGATTTGTATTTTTAACATAGCTTTAACAATTTTTCAGTCATATCACTATGATGTCTGCAATGTGGAAGTTTATAGTGATGTCTAGCACTAGGACATCATGCCGCAGACATGTAGCATGATGTCCCACCCAGTCACATTATCCTGACACCAGGCTGACCAGTCCTAACACTAACCTCTTAATGCTGAGCACCAAGCGAGGGAGCTGTTAGTACCATTTCTTTGGTATGACTTAGCCGGGGATCGAACCCACGACCTCCTGCATCCGAGGCGGATGCTCTAACCACTAGGCCACCGGAACGGTAGAACAACATAAAAGCTTTTTACATCCCTAACATCACATACTCCCAGTATAGCCTTGACTAAAACCAATGATTTTTACTCTGGGAAAGAATTTTTAAACAATTTTAAAAAGCTGTTTACTGTGACTCTTACTGATTCAGAATAAAGGTCAGGAACTAGGTCAGCTTTAGGTATAAAGTTTTTATTATTAGGTGTTTACGAAAAAAACAGGTCAAACTAATTTCTGGAAAATGTCAAATCCAGTAAATAAAGTTATATTACAATAGTATGTAATGGAATATAAAAAATTTAAAACTAACAAACAAACAATTAAATTAAATCAAATATAAATTAAATCAAATATACATAAGAACTGCTTGTTCTCCTGATTACTCCTATCTATGTAGACCCAGATCTTCCAGCATATAAAGCAACAGCCGATCTGAATATATGCAGTTTGCAGTTGCCATGTATGATAAATTAATACATATGGTATCCAGTTTACATAGATTTCATGCTTTTTACAAACCATAAATTAAAAGAACCATGAATTTATCCATCTGTGAAGACAAATAAACCTCTCCTCCAATCAATAAATTTTTTAAAATTATTTTTTGCAAAATCACAAAAAATGACACCCTTGAAAATAAATGAATTTGCCAGAAAATGACATTAGATGCAAATAATTTAATTCAAGTGTACCATATACAGTCACATGTAAATCATATGGACCCAACTTATAATTAAGTATATATGATAATGTGAATCAGAGAAAGCTATCTACATATTCAATATGCTAACTAAGCAGAAAAACAATAATGTACCTGTACAGCTATAAGGTAGATTATTTCCCCAATGGCTGGAAGAAGTCCCTGCTTCAGCCTGCTGTTTTTTAAATTTTCACGAATTACCTCAGTTAAAATTGCAAGAACCTAAAATATATTACATGAATATATAAATGATTATTACAGTAAATAGGCTTATAATTTAAAGCAAGCATGTGCAAACTACAGCCCACAACCTGGTTTTATCTGTTTATTTAAATCATAGAGCATGACTTTAAAAATGGCTTATCCAGCAAGAACTGTGTAAGAAGTTGCACATGCCCAATTAAAAATGTCCACTTTATAATACAGAAAAAACCAGAGTACAGTGAGATCTGCATTATATGCCAGCATGGTCAACTCTATGGAAATTAACAACCACTGGATCTCAATGACCTTGACTTTTGGTCAACCTATCTACAAACTTTAACTATTATTAGTGAAATCACATGAGAGAAAAGTGAAGTTTTTCTGCAGAAACCATTTTTCATTTTTCAGCCAATGTGAGTGTGACTTTAGACCCCAGAATCAATAAGGTTCTTTCTTATTCCACATTCAAGCCAGTCACAAAGTTTACTCCACATCTATAATGAAACCTAAGTTATTGAATAAAACAATTTATTGTCTTTCAGTGACCTTGATCTTTAACCTTTTAATTAAAATATTGACAAAAATGTTCCTATCCTCAAATGCAAACCAACCCAAAAGTTTGGTCTACAAGTGTGATGCAGCATTAATGTTACTGTGCAGAAATCATTATTCTTCTTTCAGTCACAGTGATTTGTTCCTGGAACCATTCAATTCCAAAATCAAATAGACTTTTCTCTTGTCATAAATAAAAGCCATTCGTAAAGTTAGGTAAATGCAGACAGTATATAATCAACGTTATGTAACAGATAATTGGATGCACAGATAAGACTAATTTAAGTACGTATGAATGAATGGACATCATAATTTTATATGTTCCACTTTGACAGACATAAAAAAATTCAAACAGGAGAACTGGCTTGTACATACACAAAAATGCATTTGTTATGGTGGCAAAATTAAGAGGACATTTTTTATTCTCAAGTACAAGACTCAAAGATTCAAAACATTATGGGGCATATTTTCTCCTCTGTAGGGTTACTTGTCATCACAACAGACACAACAAACAACATTCCTAAATTAAAGATGTTATCATATAAAACCTTTCACTTGAAATATAGTCATTTTAGTCACTTAATAAACAGAAGCTGACAATTTTGCTTCGCATCGCATATTGTCAAGCAGCAGGAGAAGGTCAAAGAAGAAAAGAAAGGTTACTGATTGTATGTTTATGAAACCCTACCATGAAAACTAGCCCCCTCCCCCACCACCCTGCCACCATAAAATTGCAACTGTGTCTGATGGGTGGCTTTCCTATAAATGAAATTACTTTCTATTAGAACAATATAAAAGATGATACCTCAGATAAGTTTAAAGTTTCCTCAAGTTCCGTTGTATTGCTGGCTAACAATCCTATCACTCTAGCAATCTTTGTCCTCCTAAAAAAGGGAAAAAATGTTCATCTTTTTACCATACCAGTAAATTATCTAAATATTCTTATTTTAATTATCTATAAAATACATCTATATAACACTGAAGACATCTTCAGTGTGTCCACTATACTGTTGGCAAAATATAAGGGTAAATATAGGAAAAATAAAAAATAGGGACATATTGGGGAACTTTAAGTTAAAATATAGGTGAATTTTTAAAAAATCAAATCATTTATGGCCATCACCTGTCATCTTATATACAGACTGTGCATCAGAAATAAAACAATTTACTTTAAATTTTGTATTTATTCTTTAAATATGAAAAATCCCATTCAAATGACACTGCAAAATACTCTGTATTAAAAGAAGAAATAAACTATTTTTCAAACGCAATATTACAGATTTATATCACATATACAGTTAAATGTATTAGTAATTGAAATCTCAAAACAGCAAATTCTTTTGTCAATTATGTTTCTCAGAGAATACTTGCTCAATCACATTAACAAAAAAAAGTTCTGCTACCTCTTGAATTCAGCAATCACTGAAAAATGAAAAATGTTCATCTTTCTTACCAATAAATTTTTTGAATGAATCCACTGAAAGTGCTAAATCCACACACTTGAGAAGGTTGTGTGCATTCCAACCAACAGCTTCCATTATGTCTCAGGTCACAATCAGAGATCACTCTAATCTCATGAACTGAAATCTTCATTGAGACATCTGATCTTCTGAGACTTCAGAGTATGCCAAGCATACTACCCCCTTAAGCCTCTTTCCCAGCCTCTATTCTTCATTATAAAGCCCAGTTGAATCATCCTTACCATGCCCCTAAAAACTTGCTACTTTCCCCCATAAGCCTTCAAAGTGGAGGGCCTTCTTAGTTTGTGAAATTTGTTCAATGATGAAAGTCTCAGATTCCCTTCCTTGCAAGGCTCTCTCAACAAGAAACAGGCATGAAGGAGAAGTGTGTCTGGGAAGGCATGAAACACCTGTGACCATAACTGTTTTAGCTGACTTGGGATTTCCTGGTAAAGTCTATTACTAGAATGAGTAAACTGTTTACCCAGGACTTGTCAACTGTGAGGGGCTATCAGCATCACTTTGCAGTTATGCCCCCTCAATTGTTTTATGATTTCTGTACCAAGGGTCTGCAGGTCTAGGTATATGTGTAACACCCCTAAAAACTGACTTATAAGGCCTAGGATACTTTGTCAGGGACTGGAGAGGCAAAGGTAATTCCACCTTGTCACAAAAAGATCTAGCTAGATCTAGCCACAATATTATGTATGAGCTTATAGGTGACATGGAGAATTTTCTTATCCACCTTATAAAACAGTGTTTTGATCTAATGTCTGAAGATCAGTGGTAAACATGTCCAATATGTTTTCAATACCAATATGCTGAAAAGGCTGCTGGCTTCCAGAAAAGAATATTTCAAGGTTCTTATGCTTCTTTTATATTCAGTGAATGCAGCAGTAGATGGAAGAAAGGATATTTCTCTACACCTCTCAAGTCAGCTTAAATCTGGTGCTGGAGGTTATTCAAAAGACATAATTACAATATATTTCCTCAACTTAGTTCATTCCTTTGTGGAGCCTGCTAAGTCACTGAGGCTATCCTCACACTCACTGTGGAAGTTGTTCTCATCTGGCACTACCTTCAAGTCTATGTTGAACATTCCAAGAAACATGGACAAGGCATTTCTATCATCTGTAAATGTGTCACAGTATCCCTTGAATGGACTGGCCATGAACAAATTACTTGCTGGTTGAATTGTTACACATATCTGATTTAATTTAACTGTTTGTCAGTTTTAAATTTTTATTCTATTATATGCTATTATAATGTAAATTTATTTACTGGAGATGACATTTTTCCAGAAAATTGGTTGACCTGAATCATTCTTTTCACAAACACCCAGTGTTGGCCTGGATGCAGAACTTGATTCAAAATTAGTAAACAAAGTTCTATTTTTATTTTAAAATGATTGGTTGTTGTCAAGGTCATGATGGAGCTTTGGGTTTAAGATGTAAACAACTTTTTTTACATTTTTATTTCTTAGAGAAATTATTGGTTTAATCAAGGGCATATTCTGTGTATGTGATATAAACATGATCACATGACCCCCCCTTCTGATTTTGCAACTTGGGGGAATTTCAATACTGTGTCTTATGATACAATATAACCTTTGTTTTAGAGAGAGAGAGAGATCTCAGTGTGGAGCTTTCTATATTGATGTCAAGTTATTTTGTTGTAGCCAGATTCTGAGTAATAATTTTCTTCAGATCAGTTGGATTTCAAAAGGATTAATTCTTTTTTCTCTGGAAATATTTTGAGGAGTGCTCACACAGAAATTTTGGAAAGACATTGCTTACAAATTTAATCTGGAATTCCAACACCGGAGTGCTATTATTTGTATTTCTACAAGGAACTGTAGACAAGCAGAGTACTGACTACAGCATACGTCATCATCATCCATCTTGGATTTTCCATCAGGATTCGAACTTGAAATTATTAGAAAATTTGTTACTAGGACTTTTGCAAAATAATTTGTGGATTATTCTTAGATTATTTTTGGATTTGATTCTGGAAACCGTAAGTCCCCTTTTTTTCAGTTTTACAGACTTTTTCCAGGAAAATAAATTATTTGTTAAATTTTAAAAAGCTTGTTGTTTTCACTCTTTCTGTGTTACTGTTTATTCGATCCTAAACACATAACAGAATCAAAAGCAGGATAAATGTCATGGCATGTCTTGCTGGTATGGATGGCCAGCTGCATAGTTAACACAGTGGCCAGCTGTAATATACATGGCTGTTGGCAGCGTGGATCATCATCTCAGGAATGTCATCTCAGTCAAACTGATCACTGTGTTTCCACATACCCTAGTACTGTCAACCAATGTGCAGCAATGTCTTGCCAAAGTCACAGATCTCTGGCTGCTAGACAATATTTATGTGAACAGGCTGGACTGGCTGGTTGGAAATCAGAGCTGTGGTTTACGGCATGAAATAATGGTGATATGGCTTATCTAGATCCAACAACCCATGTGCCCAGACTTACAGGCCTGAAGGTCATGTTGATAGTACTGGGCTGTCTAAATAAGTGGGACACTCCATCAACAACTCCAAACCATCCCTAAAGGTTTGTGATGGACATACAGATAAAACCTGTTCCAAGACCAGCAAATGTGTCCTCACTTTCTTTATCTGTTGATGCATCTGTGTCTCAATCAGAACCTCAGAAGAATGCAGAACAGCAACTCTGCAGCCCTTCATTCCTTTTATTAAAGGATGTCAATGTTGCAGTCAGCCTTTTTACATCATTTTGATGAGGTGTAGTGGGGTCATCATGAAGTCCTTCACAGTGTCAAGTTAAGTACAAGTGTGCTGAAAATGAAAGAGTCTGATGCCAACAGGCACATTATAGACAGACGGCTGGAGTGGCAAATCAATGACAACTGTTAAGAGGCTTTGGGAATTGAAATCTTGTTTCCTATCCTCTTTACTCAAGTCCCTCAGGAACTGAGAGGCCTATTGCTGTCTGCAATTAGAATGAGGTCAAAACAGCTACTTAGGTGTGTGAGTTTAATCTCTTTTTGCTTACAACTGTCTCCATGTTTCTGCTGAGACTTATTACACCACAATGCTAGAAATGGATGATGTGTATATATATATATATATATATATATATATATATATATATATATATATATATATATATATATACTGGAAAAGCAGATCCTGTGCTGACTGCTTCTTATGTATTGATTCTACAGGCAAACAGCAATGGCATAACAAAGATTACATAAAAGAGAGCATCTAATCTCTCCACTCTCCTGTCCAAAATCAGGAGACAGGAGTACATGAACTGATTGAGGTTATCCCTGCACTTCGTACACTCCATTATGAGACAGGAGTATATGAACTGACTGAGGTTATCTCTGCACTCCATAATGAGATAAGAGTACATACTGACTGAGGTTATTTCTATGTCATCATTAGGTACTTTTCAAGTGCAGCACAGTATACAGCTAAGAGATATGTTGTGAATAATTGGTCTGTGTACAGAGTGGTATCTTCCCAATGCTGTAATGAATTGAGCAGGTGGTTGCATTGACAGTATAACAAGTTCCATGGTTTCTCTTGCCAGTAAGTGAAATGGATGGCTGTCTCAGCTATTGGTTGGATGGATGGCACTGTTGCCAGCTGGACAGATGGCTTAGCTGTTGGTTGGAAGGATAGCCCTGCTGCCAGCTGGATGGCTGGCTTAGCTATTGGTTGGATGGATGGCCCTGTTGCCAGCTGGATGGATGGCTTAGCTATTTGTTGGATGGATGGCCCTGTTGCCAGCTGGATGGATGGCTTAGCTATTGGTTGGATGGATGGCACTGTTGCCAGCTGGATGGATGGCTTAGCTATTGGTTGAATGGATGGCACTGTTGCTAGCTGGATGGATGGCTTAGCTCGCAGATGGACTGATATCCCAGTGGTTAGCTGGCTCTGTTACCATCTCATAGGACCATGCAGCAAAACAGGCAGATCAGCTAACCAGATTTCTGTACAGTGCTGTTTTCCCATGATGCAGCTGGCTTGTATATGGGATGGTTTGCTGAAGTGATGGTTTCCAGCTATATGGCTGGAGTATTCTGGTGGATGGCTTTGTACGGCCGGGACCCAATGTGCCAGGACTTGCTGGCCCTAAAGCCATGCTCTGACATGTCAGTGAACTTATGAACGCTGGGTTGCTAAAACAAGGGAGGATACTATCCCTTTAACTCCAAAGCACTATTGGAAGTTATATCACTTTCCACTGTCCATGTCTTGACATATCTCTCCAAGATTTCTTGCAAAACCATGGACTAAAATCCTTCAGATAACTTCACACATACATTGCAATCAATGAACATGTTATGCAAATGAGACACATATAATATGTCATTGTGGACTTTGGCACATAAACTCACCATGCAACAAGACATTTGAACATTCTGCAATAAGTGGAGTTCATGGATATATTTAATTTTGTAATGCTTATGATGAAAAAAAGAAGAATAAATGATAACAATACAATGTTATTTTTTTCCATTTTATTATCAAATTAGTGTTTTTGTTTATTTTATTGCAATGGGGGGGCAGTGTAAATTCAACACTTGTATCATTTCATAAGTTTTGGGACATGTGACCTAGGTGAAAAAGTTTCACCATAAGTTCTGGGACAGGAAAACAATAATTATTTTGTTATGTCCCAATATATACAGTAAATATGGTAATTGATTTTGATGTTTGGATGATGCATAATGAATTGTAGGGCAAGAATAATTAGAGATAATATAGAAATTATGCTAAATGTAGTGACTTACACTTCCACATGGGTGACATCTTTCAGCTGTTTGGCCAGTACAATCAGCACATTGTTTTTGACCAAATGAGTGGACACAAGGCTACTGGTACTGATAGTGACTATATAATGTAGGAGATTAATCCGCTTTTGAGATGGTGGTCCTTTCTCTACGACTGTCACTGTGTCTAGAATACACTTCAGATGCTTGATCTGTTCTTTTTCTGCAAGGCTGTGGATCTTTTCAACTACAGACATAGAAATTGAAGAATTTTAACAATACAGTAATTCTAATCATTTCTAATAAGCGATAGATGAAATAGATTTGTGTTTGCAAAATATAATATAGCCCAACCACTACCAAAAAAGTCAAAGGCTGTACATTAATAATGATAATAAGACATTACACAAGGATGACAAAATTAGTAAAGTAATAAACTTGACAAATTAATTAACGTGGCACTAATTTATAATTATTTCATCTACATATGCATGTAGAAATTCTAACAAAAATTAACTGATTAGTAATGTGGCTTCTGCTTAGAACAATTTTTAATTTTTGCACATAAAGTAAAAGACAAATAAAAACAAGAGTCCCATGACTGACACATAATACACCAATCCAATGCTTAAAAGTCCTCTATGTAGATACCTGAAATTTTTGCGCAGAGTCCATTTATTTTTCTTCCAGACCTCACAGTTAACTTGCCCTTTTACCCCCAAATCAATAGTCATCTTCATTATTACAAGTGCAAGCCATCTGCGAAGCTTAGTCAAGGTTGGTGATGTAGAACTAATCTTATTATAGAGAAATTATTTTTCTTTTTTCAGCCACATCTGATATCAAAATCACTAAACATTTTCCTTACCTCCAGTGCCAGCTGTCCACTAAATTTGGTCCTGGCATGTGATGTGCAACTAACGTTATTGTGTGGAAATCATAGTTATTCTTTCAGTCACAGTCACCGTGACTTCCAAACTTTTGAGCCTAAAATCAAATAGTCTTCTTCCTAACCCAAAGTGCAAGTCATTCACAGTTTGATAACTGCAGAAAATGGAGAACTCAAAGTTACTATGAGCAAACCATTTTACTACTTTTAGTCATTTACATTATCCTGTCACCTTCTCACCTCAAAATCGACAGGCTTCCTATTCACTCCAAATGCATGCCATCCACATCTGTTCAGGAGGAGTAGCGATAACAAGATTTTTAAGACGATCATCAAGGTGGCCATACTGGAGGTCAGATAAGCAGCAATTTTCATTTAGAACCAGCAAAATATCTTAAGATGTCTTTTAGTGAACACCCATGTTCACACAACCCTCCAATCAAAAGTAGCAATGATTGGCAAAATTTTATTTTATGTCCAGCTCAGCATCATAAGAAGTATTTTAGTGAAAACCCCCATTTCAATATGGCAACATGTTCAGGAGAAATAATAAGACTTTCAAAATGGTTTCTGTGGCAGCAAAATTAGACATCCTAAGTACACCATTTTCATTTAGGACCAACTAGACTTTGGAATGAATTTGCCTGTAGAGTTAGGTGACAATCCTCTGGGACGTTTAGGATGAGTACAATAACAAACATATACTGGATGGACCATCACATAAACTCTTAAGGCCAAAAATCACTGACTATATAAATTTAATCCTGAAAGCATATGTTTTATACCTGAGAATGGTGGTACAGGAAGAGTTTTTGCATCATACTTTGCTGATGACAGTTTCTGTATCTGAAAAAAGTAGCAAAAATTTATATCGATTGTTTTTTATGCATAACAGACATAGTAGATGACTGCCAAACTTTACAGATTGGATATCTAATTGTTTGTTTGTTTTCTTCCTCATACTATATGTACTTAAACAAGAGGTCCAAGTGGAACTGAGACTGTCTCCTGACTGACATCTGCTGAATAGCCTAATGCAACAGCAGTTAACCAAGAAACCTGAGTCAATAGAATGCTTTCTGTTGAAATATCTCCAGCCCTGTCAATTCCACATGTGGTAAACATTTTAAAATTTCTCTAGCATTTGTATCTTCATTCATATTTGTTCAGACATCAGCATCATTTGTCCAATATTGAAAGGCCCCTATGCCAGGATGTTTTAAGTCAAAGTTGGTAAAATTCTATTTAGTGATTTTAGAGAAGAAGTCATTTAAAGGGTTTCTTGTTTTTAGAAAAATGCAAGGCAATCATGTTTGATATAGGGGTGGCGTTTGTTGCATAAATCCTAAAGGTACTCATACCAGGATGATTTCTGTTAAATCGGATCTAATTCTGTTTAGCACATTTGGAGAAGAAATCTCTAGCGGTTTGTCTACTTTTAGTAATGGTAGTCATATTTGCTGGTAGATCAGCATCACTGTATAAATCTGTTAAGGCCCATATGCCAGGATGCTCTATGCCAAGTTTGGTTGAAAGTGGTCAGAAAGCTTTGAGAAGAAGTTAAAAATAACAACTGATGATGGACAATGGAAAGGTTTTCTAATTTTGGTAATGGCAGCCATATTTGACAGGAGAATGGCATCATTTCTAAAACTTTAAAGGTCTTCAGTCCCAAACACTTTATGTCAAATTTGATTGAGATCAATCAGCAGTTTTGAAGCATAAGCCTTTTAAAGTTCATTTTACTTTCAGAAGAATCAGAATCTTTTGTACCAACTTAAAACGCCTTCATTCTAGGATGCTTTTCTTAAGCGGTTTTGGAAAAGAAGTCATTTGAAAAGGTTTTCTATTTTTAGCAACTGCAGCCATTTAATGGAAGATCAACATCATCTGTAAGAATTTTAAAACCCTTTATACTAGGATGCTTTGTGAAAACCCTTTATACTAGGATGCTTTGTGAAAACCCTTTATACTAGGATGCTTTGTGAAAACCCTTTATACTAGGATGCTTTGTGAAAACCCTTTATACAAACATGCTTTGTGAAAACCCTTTATACTTGGATGCTTTGTGAAAACCCTTTATACTAGGATGTTTTGTGAAAACCCTTTATACTAGGATGCTTGGTGAAAATCCTTTATACTAGGATACTTTGTGAAAACCCTTTATACCAGGATGCTTTGTGAAAACCCTTTATACTAGGATTCTTTGTGCCAAGTTTAGTTGAAACTAGTTTGGCTGTTGAAAATAGCAATTGTTGATGAGAGCTGAATGACAAACACATGATGGACCAAGGGCCATACCATAAGCTCACTTGGCCTTATGGCCTGAGAGCCAGCAAATTAAATAAACCACACAATCACTCATCCTCATTAGACACAAGTTATTTTCATAGATTTACAAGTGATGAACATGAATGTAAACAATGTTATAGAAAAATTAAGTTCAGACCTAACATATTCATATTTTGAAACTAGTAATAATGGTGATTTAGCAAAAAAGAAAACTCAGTTTTTCTGCCTTCTGATTTGATCAAAATCTATATGTGGAGCCTAGAGAATTATAATTGTGACTTTAATCACCTAAATTTGAAGTCTAACCAAGGAAAACAATGGACTGCTCAAATATCTCATCATTCCTTTTTCAAAACATGAGTACCATGAATGGCACACCCACTTTGTGTTTAACAGTTCTCCAATGAATGGCACACCCACTTTGTGTTTAACAGTCCTCCATGTAAGCATTTGCAAGGAATGGGTGACATGGGTTTTCATCATATAGTATAGTTTAACAGTCCTCCATGTAAGCATTTGTAAGGAATGGGTGACTTGGGTTTTCATCATATAGTACAGTTTAACAATCCTCCATGTAAGCATTTGTAAGGAATGGGTGACTTGGGATTTCATCATATATTACAGTTTAATAGTCCACCATGTAAGCATTTGTAAGGAATGGGTGACTCGGGTTTTCATCATATAGTACAGTTTAACAGTCCTCCTTGTAAGCATTTGTAAGGAATGGGTGACTTGGATTTTCATCATATAGTACAGTTTAACAGTCCTCCATGTAAGCATCTGTAAGGAATGGGTGACTTGGGATTTCATCATATATTACAGTTTAATAGTCCACCATGTAAGCATTTGTAAGAAATGGATGACTTGGGTTTTCATCATATATTACAGTTTAATAGTCCACCATGTAAGCATTTGTAAGAAATGGATGACTTGGATTTTCATCATATAGTACAGTTTAATAGTCCACCATGTAAGCATTTGTAAGAAATGGATGACTTGGATTTTCATCATATAGTACAGTTTAATAGTCCACCATGTAAGCATTTGTAAGAAATGGATGACTTGGGTTTTCATCACAGTTTAACAGTTCTCCATGTAAGCATTTGTAAGGAATGTAATGACCTTGATCTCTGATCAAGGTATGCAGTCTTTCACTGAATTTAATATACACAAACCATTAATTTCTTATTTACCTGATCAGATCACTGAATCTATAGGTTTTTCATTACCTTAAGTGCAAGCCATCCACAAAGTTTGGTCATGGATATTACTCAGAAACCAAACCAATTTTTCTTTCAGCCACAATGACCTTGACCTATTAGCTTCTGACCCCAAATCATTAGGCATCTTCTATACCTTAAGTTCAAGCCCTGCATAAACTTAGCCAAAGTATTTTTTATTCTATAAGAACAGTCAAAGTGGCCGTGACCTTGATCATTTTGTCTCCAAAATCAACTGGCATCTTTCTTAGAAACATTTAGGTCATGGTGAAAAATGATATTATTATGCACAGTCACAGTGTCCTTAACCTTTGCCCTTTTTAATTTGAATCATATGTGTTCTTCCTTACCCCAAGAGCAAGTTGTCAACAAAGTTTGTTCTAGGTATATAATGGTGAACTAATCATACTGTACAGAAACCATTCCTTTTCTTACAGACATTGTGATCTTGACCTTCAACCCAATTTTTTTTTATAGGGTTCTATCTTACCCAAGTGCAAGCCATCCACAAAGTTTGATAACTGTAGATGGTAAATTACCCAAGTTATTTTATGGTAACCACTTCTCTTCTTACAGTCAATTACCTTGACCCATAACCTTTTCACCCTTAAATTACTATGATTCTTCCCTATCCCAAGTGCAAGCTATCCACAAATATTAGTAATTGTAGACAACAGAGAACTTGAGTTATTGTGCAGAAATTACATTGGTAAGATACAGAAGGTCAACACAATAACATGCTTCAGCTTCTGGTGAGTGTATAAGAAAAAAAATTATATCCTTAAGGTTTACAATCTGGTATGATTTGTGTCTGGTAATAATGTAAGGAATGTTTATTTTATTTTGAAACAATTGGCAAAATTCACATCACAACATGAGTGAAATGAAGTGAGGTTTTAAAATCATGCATACCAGATTTTAAGGAGTTGATGGTTTGAAAATTTGTTGTCAACCATAAGTTTGCTTACAGTGAAATGAAACTGTAACTGTGCTTGGTATTTCACAAAAATAGAATAACACAGAATTAAATGAATTAGCCTGATCTCAGTTTTCTTCTCCAGTGACCAAATAGCATATACCTATTTTGGAAACCAGTCCATCAGCTCAGAATAAACTGATCACTATTTTTGAATGTACAACAAACGTACACTAATGAAAATGTATCAACTGATACTCCATGCAATGACAGATGAGTCCCTTGTTCAGGCTAGAAATGTGCATCTGTGGTAGTGTGACAAATCTCTATAGTATCATGCAATGTAAGGTAACATACACAACATAATGAAAAGTTCAGCTGAAATTGCTTCCTATCCTTTGTCTATTTCATATTATGATATAGTTTTGCTCCTACAGCGCACCTATTGTTTTTGGTAATAAGTGACTAAATTTTGCTGAAGACAAAAATCATAAAGCACATGAAGCTACCTTTGGATTATCAACAATTGGTGTAATGGTAAAATCACTGGGATGGTAGATTAGGTCTAGAATCTCATTCTTCATTTCATCTGGTTCTGACTGGCCAGTTCCAACTGGTTCCCTGGTGGAGAGAGGTGACTGTGTGGCCTTGTGAGGGGAGGTATCTGGTGGCACAGCTGTGTGTGGTCTGGCACTGTCAAGGGAGACAACACATGCAATGGTCAAATGTTTTTAGCCAAATCATAAAAATCAATGGTCAATGACAAAACTTTGCCTACTCTTCAACAACCTGTATAGTAAGTTTTAATCTGGCAGATGACATTCACGATTGCAGTGGCAGATAACATCCACGATTGCAGTGGCAGATAACATCCACAATTGCAGTGTTGTTGTTGTTGTTGCTGTAGGTTTAACGCCATTTTTCAGCATGCAATAGGCTATACATGGTGGCCAGTATTAATGGTGGAGGAAGAACCCAGAAAGAACCACTGACCCACGAGAAGCTACTGGCAAGCTTTCTCACATACCCACATTGGCTGAATCGGAGACTCGAACCTACGCAGACAGAGGTGATATGGCAGTGATCCGTAACGGACAGCGCTTTAGACCACTCGGCCACTCGGGGCCCCACAATTGCAGTGTCATTCCAAAACAATTTCATGACAGCAATCTGTTTTCTACAATGACTGAGAGATAAACAATACTTACCTTTCAAAAACATATGTACCTAAACAAAGATATCATCTAGGACAAATTCTCAACAAATATTGGTATATTAACATAGTCTATCAACAATATATCTGAGCCCTTCTTCGGTGAGTGAATATAATGTCACATATTTTCCAAATGGCTATCGCCCTAAACGCGGTTAACATTTCTTTTTTAATAGCATATCTAATACAGCTAACAGCCAAATATCCTGAATCTGCAGTGAAGTGATGGTACTTATTTAATACAAGCCAGGTGTAATTAAATATTCCACAAATGTCAAAGGCGGGTCTACAAAAGTTTTAAAATGATCAGTCTTCTCAGACACCTGCTTAAAACACAGAAAAATGAGACAGTCCCTCAAGTTTTCACCTAACGTAGAATTTTATGCACATTAGCCATTACATTATGGGAATAGCACATAACAGTTAAAAACGATTGAAAGATAAATCATATAACCAAACATAGTATCACAATGATTCTGTAAGTCACTGTTTCATTTTCTTCTTGAGTTATGAGCTTGCACAAAAACATGGATACTAAATTCAAGCTGAGTTATGAGCTTGCACAAAAACCTGGATACTAAGTTCAAGCTGAGTTATGAGATTGCACAAAAACCTCCTGGATACTAAGTTCAAGCTGAGTTATGAGATTGCACAAAAACCTGGATACTAAATTCAAGCTGAGTTATGAGATTGCACAAAAACCTAGATACTAAGTTCAAGCTGAGTTATGAGCTTGCACAAAAACCTGGATACTAAGTTCAAGCTGAGTTATGAGATTGCACAAAAACCTGGATACTAAATTCAAGCTGAGTTATGAGATTGCACAAAAACCTGGATACTAAGTTCAAGCTGAGTTATGAGATTGCACAAAAACCTAGATACTAAGTTCAAGCAGAGTTATGAGCTTGCACAAAAACCTGGATACTAAGTTCAAGCTGAGTTATGAGCTTGCACAAAAACCTGGATACTAAGTTCAAGCTGAGTTATGAGCTTACACAAAAACCTGGATACTAAGTTCAAGCTGAGTTATGAGCTTGCACAAAAACCTGGATACTAAGTTCAAGCTGAGTTATGAGCTTGCACAAAAACCTAGATACTAAGTTCAAGCTGAGTTATGAGCTTGCACAAAAACCTGGATACTAAGTTCAAGCTGAGTCGAATAAGGATGACATCAACACTATGTCTCAAACTTTTCACCAGAAATGGGAAGAGAACAATTTTCTATGAATTAAAGAAATCCCATATATTACTCACCTCAGAGTAAAAAGTGTAGCTCCACCATCTGACCCTGGGGCAGTCTTTGGACGGAGAAATTCACCTACAGCAGTTCCTGTAAAATATAACCAAAAATTCTTATGTCTTTTTTAAGTGTGTTACCAAATTACATAAAAGTTGATAGGCAGTGCTAGATGATGTAGAGAAATATTAACTTACAAATGAACATTAATAATGTAAAATATATGATCCTGTTACACATACATTTTAAAAACACATTTTCACAAATTTAGATAAAGAACAAACAAGAAACATAAGTGTGACTGATATCACTCATCCGGATAACTGACATATGTCTGTTTGTGAAAGCAAATTCACACATGTATTAAAACTGTTGAGGGGAAATAAATTATCCTCTTTCTTTCCCCATATACACAGGATCACATTCTCTGCATAAATTGGACAAGTCATTTATTCAACCAACATTATCCCCTGGATTTCTCCCTGCCCCTGGGACTAGGTCCTAATTCATTAATTAGAAACTGTTCACTGGTTAAGGCATTGTCTTATCACCAGATAGATAATATGCATGGTCTCACTCATGAGTGAGCCCATCGAAGATTCTGATGATTAAAGCAGCTTACATCCCAAATGCAATAAAATGGAAATAGGATCACTAGAGTATTCGCAAGTTCAGCAATTTAAGATGCAAGATCATGTCACTAATATGTGTAGATGCTGTTCATAATAAATATCACTCAAAACCATAATGATGTAAGCTTAAATCAAGATCTGATCTGAATATTCATAAGTTCAGCCAATCAAATGCAAGATCACCTCATTAATATGCATGGATATTAATGGCATAAGCTTATGTACCAAATTTTACCAAAAACTAATAAAAAATAAGCCCAGATTATAGAATTATTCTATCAATATGATGTAATATTTCTTGGGTGAAAATACTGACTGCTGAAAATAAACTTGTTTTAAAAGATTCTTCATCTCAGTTATATGCCTTCCCAAAAGGTCCATCATACAAAATATTTAAGAAAAACTAAAGCTAATAACAATGGGTATCCTACAATTGGCCTGGCTCACTACATACAATGGGTGTGCTACAATTGGCCTGGCTCACTACACACAATGGGTATGCTACAATTGGTCTGGCTCACTACACACAACGGGTGTGCTACAACTGGCCTGGCTCACTACACACAATGGGTGTGCTACAATTGGTCTGGCTCACTACATACAATGGGTGTGCTACAATTGACCTGGCTCACTACAGTTTGTTCCTTTGGGTCTTAAAGAGAGGACTTCTATGGTGAAACCAAAGTTGTGAGAAAATTGGCATTTGGGGGCAATTGCTCCACTAAATGAAGATGAAGGCAGAATGGAAGTTGATTGACAAGAGTCATAAATCTGTCCAAAAGAGAGTAGATGAGACACATATATGTCCATGAAATTATGTTCACATCAAATAGCATCAAAATATGCTGAAAGGTTCTTCAACTATGCTGACTACAAGATAAATGACAAGGGACATGACTCTTTCCCAAACAGTGCAATGGAGACAAAAGCCATAAAAGACACATTTCAAGTTTCCATGTGAAAATAATACATTGCTTGACAAGGGACATAACTGTTTCCAAAATGGAGTAGGCAAAACTAAACTCAGAATATCCTGAATTATACATGACCTGTGACACTTGCTATGATTTGCTAAAGTGGAGATTTAAAACTGATGGAAGAATGACAATAACTCCATAAATTTGGACCTGAAAAGACAAAACCTTTAAAGGGCACACACCTACCTATTTCAGGCAATTCCAGACCTGCCAACCCTGGCGAGTCCATCCCAGTGAGCCAGTTGATTTTTTTCGTAAGATTGACCAGGTTTTAGTAAGGTGTAACAAAATATCAATAACTGCTATTGTAAAGCTGGAAAATGTAATTAAAAGTTCAACGCATTTGAAGATAACATTATGTTCAACTGAAACGTTTGTAACGTATGCGTAGACTTTATTTACCACTAGTACAGTTGCACAAACTCTAGTTCCAAACCCTATGCAACTCAATGGCTTGTTGCTTTTATTTACAAGAATCTGAATACTCCTTTTTATTCTTCTGTGTTGATTATTAACTCTTTTCTAGAAGCTTATTTTCTCTTTCACCTTAAACATGCATTGCTTTCTGGATGCCATTTTTAAAAATTCTATAATCAACAGTATGATTATGCAGACGCTTCGCATGAACAAATAGGTGCAGTTTAAAGCATCTGGGGTGCTGCTGTAAAGTTAGTCTGGTTCCCTGACTAATTCACTAATTCAAAAATGAAACCCAGATCCAAATAAAACACGGATGAACCAAATATCCGGATTTTTTGACAACGATCATTTTTCCGTATATTTTGCTAGTATGCCATAAGTATGTATTTTAAGGGTAATTTTTGTAAGATTACAGCAAAATCATAAGAGTTGGCAGGTCTGCAATTCACCTACCAAATTGCATCAAATTTTGCTGTAAAAGTTGCAGAGCTTGGGTATTTACAAGAAATGTGAATGGACAGACAAGGCTCCTGTATCTTGATACTGGGCCCAAAAAAATTTCTACTTCTCAGCTAAAGTCGATGTATACCTTGACCAACATAACGTATGCAATAGATGTCTATTCTGATCTCAACAATTAATTTCAGATGTTAACAATATAAAATTATTCACTTCAGGTGAAGTTGCTACCAGGTTTTATCAATTCCAGAACAATATTCAATGTAGTCACATGACATTATCATGTTTCTGGGAATGACACATCTCTGTAGCAACCAAAACAATATTCAATGTGGCCACATCCCAGTGTCATGTTTCTTGGAATGATACAGAGATACTATATATAGTTTTGTAGTTTTGACCTCAAAACAAAAGTGTGAAAAGGGATGGATGGATGGAAAGACAAATGAACAAAAACATGAAATATATTGACAATGAAGACTTGTGAATAGTAAAAGGCACATAAAGGCCACCAAACTGGTATGTGTACCAAAGTTACAAAGAATGGCCACTAGGCTAGTATGTGTACCAAGTGTCAAAGAGATATCTTGAATGGTTTGGGAGTTCTGCTATGAAAATGAAAGTGTGATGGATGGATAAACACAGATTAAAACAAAAAATATTGACATTTAAGAACATGCACTGCAAATGGCACTTTTATACGAGCAGTTTAAAATATGTATCAAAACTATAGAGATATCAAAAATGGTTTTGTGATTCTGTAGTGGAAACAAGTCTGGATAATGAATGGATAGATCGGCAAACAAATGAAACAAAAGAAATGAAACCTTATAAGATTCACTAGTGATAAGAAATCAGGTGAGTTATTGGAACCTTATAAACACCTCACAAACGTACATGATGGTGCTATAAAAATTTAGTAAAGAAAGAAGATTTTGGTTTTATCAATCACAAAACTGCAAGCTTTTAAGTCCTATATTAAAATAATCTGTGAAATCATGAAAAAATAAATTTGTTCTGTTTAATTAAATTCCCATCAAAGTGATTTGCCTTACATACAACACACCTGGCCTAGATATGACTTACATACAACACACCTGGCCTAGATTTACCTTATATACAATACACCTGGCCTGGATTTGCCTTACATACAACACACCTGGCCTAGATTTGACTTACATACAACACACCTGGCCTAGATTTACCTTATATACAATACACCTGGCCTGGATTTGCCTTACATACAACACACCTGGTCTAGATTTGCCTTACATACAATACACCTGGCCTAGATTTGCCTTACATACAACACACCTGGCCTAGATTTGCCTTACACACAACACATCTGGCCTAGATTTGCCTTACATACAACACACCTGGTCTAGATACGGAAGCATCTACAGCATCCAGATTTGTCATTGGTCGCTCCATACTTCTGCGCAGTTCCACTGTCTTGATTTTGCCAAAAGTAGAGGCAGTGCCCTCGACAAATATACTGCTTCGTGCAGTGGTAACCATACTGCCCTGAAGCTCAGACGACATGATCAGATCTTTGGCCAGGTGTGTCAGTTTGTCCTGCCAGAATGGATGTGTCACTAGTTTTGGCCAACCCATCCTGTAGTGAAAAAATAATGATCAGTTGCATTACTATGAGAAAAATCTAACAGAACACTGCTTCTTTCATGGTAATATTTGGTTATCAGTAGTTACTATTACATATGTCAAAAATTCTGCCAAAGGGTTATTAGTTTAAACATCTTTTGTAAACATCTATTTTGCATGACTCTGTAAATCAGAATTGTTTTCTGTCACAAACCCATGTGTTTCAATTTTTAGTGTTTTAGAACATACTATGATATATTTATTCTTTTATTTATCTTTTGCTCCTAAATTGGTTTTGGTGGATATGTATGAGTTAATCCAAGTGCACAGCTCCACTGCCTTCAATCCATCATATAAGCAAGTGCACAGCTCTAATGCCTTTACAGGTTCAATCCATCATATAAGCAAGTGCACAGCTCTAATGCCTTTACAGGTTCAATCCATCATATAAGCAAGTGCACAGCTCCACTGCCTTCAATCCATCATATAAGCAAGTGCACAGCTCCACTGCCTTTAATCCATCATATAAGCAAGTGTACAGCTCCACTGCCTTCAATCCATCATATAAGCAAGTGCACAGCTCCACTGCCTTTACAGGTTCAATCCATCATATAAGCAAGTGCACAGCTCCACTGCCTTCAATCCATCATATAAGCAAGTGCACAGCTCCACTGCCTTCAATCCATCATATAAGCAAGTGCACAGCTCCACTGCCTTCAATCCATCATATAAGCAAGTGTACAGCTCCACTGCCTTCAATCCTTCATATAAGCAAGTGTACAGCTCCACTGCCTTCGATCCATCATATAAGCAAGTGTACAGCTCCACTGCCTTCAATCCATCATATAAGCAAGTGCACAGCTCCACTGCCTTCAATCTGTCATATAAGCAAGTGCACAGCTCCACTGCCTTCAATCTGCCATATAAGCAAGTGCACAGCTCCACTGTCTTCAATCCATCATATAAGCAAGTGCACAGCTCCACTGCCTTTACAGGTTCAATCCATCATATAAACAAGTGCACAGCTCCACTGCCTTCAGTCCATCATATAAGCAAGTGTACAGCTCCACTGCCTTCAATCCATCATATAAGCAAGTGCACAGCTCCACTGCCTTCAATCTGTCATATAAGCAAGTGCACAGCTCCACTGCCTTCAATCCATCATATAAGCAAGTGTACAGCTCCACTGCCTTCAATCCATCATATAAGCAAGTGCACAGCTCCACTGCCTTCAATCTGTCATATAAGCAAGTGCACAGCTCCACTGCCTTTACAGGTTCAATCCATCATATAAGCAAGTGCAAAAAACACTTTAGCCACCAATCTACAGTTCTGTGATTTATCCTTGTCCTAATCTACAAAATTAACAAAGAGCTCCTTAAATCAGTTTTATAACTGGCATATTTGTGAAAAAATCCAATCACATGCCTCTTGGAATGATTGAAGTTTAGCTTTTGACAACTAAGCATATCAAAGTCACACCCCAACCAGGCAATGAGACTTTGATGGTTTTGATTTATAGTTTGATTACTGAGATGCTTTATCAATTAAATGAACTGCCTGTTGGCCATTATTCTTAGCAAGTTACTAAAATCTAAAACGTACATGGAAAAGATGATGCATAATAATCCATCTTGTTGCTTTGACATAGCAGTTAAGGTAAAGATATTATGTCTACCATAAGAGTCAAGTCAACTCTTGAATACTGATTAGGGTATTGCAAACAACAATCACACATGGAAGAAACCAAATGTTGCCGGTAAAATGTTTCTTCAATAATACTTATCCAATCATAATATTTTAGAAGAACTACTACTACCTGATCAACCCTGCCCTCCCTGTCTAAAACTAAAAAGCTAAATGTTAGAGGCAGTTAGAGTGATCTCCCCTTGATACTAGAAATGTCAACAAATCCTATGAATACTTCAGTTACTAATTGAACAGGAGGCATGCTCTCTACATGGAAGTAACCGGGGAGGCCAAGAGGGTGTATGTGTATTATGATTGGGTAAGTATTATTGAAGAAACATATTTTACTAGAAAAATTTGGTTCAAGATAACTATCTGTTGGGGAGCAGTTTTGGAACTGAAATTTGTTATCCTTACACAAAGTGGTAGTCTTGAATCTATGTACTTATGAAGATGTTGAATGACATTGGAAAATAACCTGTTGCACTATGGCTATAGTTCCTAAACAGTCAAGTTGAGCCTTTTGCGATACAAAATCTTTGAGATAAAAGTGGACAGTGGCATGGATAATATCAGTTAGATAACAGTTTCTCTCAATGCTTGTGACAACTGCCCTAACTTCAATAACCAAAACGCATAGCAGATTCATTTGATTTGAGATTATTTCCCAGTGTGCCAAATGTATAACATATTGCATCCAGGACAAAAGTGTATGTGTCAATATGTCCTTTCCCTCTGTGAGGGGTAAGAAGAGGCATGACCTCCCTCAAGGCACTGATTCAGTCCTTGTTAAGTATAGCTTCAGAGCTTGCACTGGGTCCTGTAGAAGACCGTGAGATGAAGACATCAGAGTAGACAGGGATTTCACAAAAAATTCTGCTTCCCCATGAACCTGTTCTTGGCAGTGAAAGCAGGGACCATCATGAGTTATACAGTCCCATCTTTTTGGAACTGCAAGCAGTTCAGGTCAACTTGGAAAGCAGGTGCCTTGCTCCTAAATTGGTTTTGGTGGATATGTATGAGTTAATCCAAGTGCACAGCTCCACTGCCTTCAATCCATCATATAAGCAAGTGCACAGCTCCACTGCCTTTACAGGTTCAATCCATCATGTAAGCAAGTGCACAGTGGTGCAATGTGTTTATGCTCACACCACTGTGTCAAAATTCTCCATCTCTCTCGTATACTTCAAGTATAGGGCTGTCTCACTCAATCTACTTTCTCCACCACTTAGCAAGAGAACTGTTTGTTAATGACGGCTTGTTTAACATGATCCAGAAATGCGGGATCAGTTACTCTGGTCTGGGATGTATTGCTTGCTATCGTGACTGCTTGAACAGATCAGGAAATATCTTGTCTCATTTTCCTTGGGATTTTGGATGTTATATTGATGAGGTCACTGAATCATGATTTTTCCAACTTGAGTGGAGCAATCAGGGTAAAACAATGCTCCAATTCTCTTGCTTTCCATATCACATTTGGAAAAAGGTGTATTGGAGGGTAAGCATATATACATCTAAACCATTCCATTCTAAGGAAAAAGAGTTGACTGTCCAGGCCTTCAGGTCAGGATAAGTGGCCAAAGAATGGCACGTTACCATCATGTTCAATACATTATGTCTCCACCAAATGTATGTATTCTCCAGTGAGAGTCTGTGTACAGATGCAGGGATGGGATAAGTGATATTAGATCATCGTAAGTCATCCCTGCAGTCATATTTGAAAGCTACTGGGTTCATGATATTGACTTTGTGTGATCTATATCTGATGGCATAGAGAGAAATGGAATGATCCACTTCTCTGTGCTTTTATCAACAATGGAACGATCCCCTTCTCTGTGCTTTTATCAACAATGGAATGATCCCCTTCTCTGTGCTTTTATCAACAATGCAATGACATCCTTCTCTGTGTTTTTAATGACAATGGAACGATCCCTTTCTCTGTGCTTTTATCAACAATGGAATGACCAGCTTCTGCGTGTTTTTATCAACAATGGAACGATCCCCTTCTCTGTGCTTTTATCAACAATGGAACAATCCCCTTCTCTGTGCTTTTATCAACAATGGAACGATCCCCTTCTCTGTGCTTTTATCAACAATAGAATGATCCCCTTCTCTGTTATTTTATCAACAATGGAATGATCCCCATCTCTGTGCTTTTATCAACAATGGAACGATCCCCTTCTCTGTACTTTTAGCAACAATGGAATTATCCCCTTCTCTGTGCTTTTAGCAACAATGGAATAATACTCTTCTCTGTGCTTTTATCTGCAATGGAACAATCCCCTTCTCTGTGCTTTTAAGTTTTATCAACAATGGAACGATCCCCTTCTCTGTGCTTTTATCAACAATGATTCTTGAGAACCATAGCCTTGAAGTGTACTGGACCTTCATGACATTTTCCCCCTGAGAACCACCCACATTAAGTAGATACTATAGCACAACTGGCCATGGAGTGACTTGGGTGCATTGTGGCACTATGGGTAGACCCAGCCTTTAAAAAGTGCCAGTGCAATAATGTCTGGACAGCATACAGGATGTTGATTAACATAAGCTGACCTATAATTCAACAAATTAGGCCAGATCAGATTTGTTATTACTGAACAGGGCCATTGTATCCTCCACAACTTTGTCAAATTCCTTGATGCAAGTTCTAGCATATATACCCTAAAAAATTGGTCCTACTGCACTGTGCAAAATGGCATCTGAGGTGTTTACTGATGATGGCTTCACAATCCAAATGGCTGTTATGTGTCTGTAATGCTCTCTAAGTCAGTCACTTGACCCAACAATGAAAACAGTTGAATGCCAGTTGGTGTTTGTTGATTAGCATATTAACAAAACAAGGAGAAGAGCAAAAACTCTGGTGCCAAAAAGTAAAAGAATTCCTTGACTGACACTCAGAAGCAGTCTTCTATTGTCAATGAGATGAGCTTGTGAGCATACTATGTCCTGTCTGCATGAATGTGGCAATCCTGAATCCTGATGCAATCTGAGATAAAGTAGAAGAAAATTATCAGCCGATAAGAAAATGCTCACCGAACATCCTTACTGGGATCTGATCACTAAGCAAGTGTTCCTTTTTAGTGACAAAGGCCTGTGAATGCAGTGTCTTGATCAGCAGGCTGATCCACAAAAGTGCCTTCTGTCTTTTGGCTTAAATTGTAAGATCAACTGTGGTAGTGATCTCTTGCAATCTGAAATATGTGGCAGAATCCAGTTTCGATGGAACCAGTTTATTTTCATAATATTGTGCCATTAAGTGTGTTGAGATGGATTAGGAAATATTTGATTCACATCTGAAACAAAGACCTTCCATCTTTTGACTACATGATAAGATTGACCATGGGAGTGACTTGTAATGATCTGAGACGTATGGCACAGTCTGGTTTTTGATGAAACAGTGCCATTTTATTTTTCATGTCATTGTGCCATTATTTGTGTTGAGACAGGTATGGGGATGCCTGATCCACAAAATCAGTCCATAATATAATAAATGTGCTACATTACGATATGCTCAGACAGGCACTCCTGAAGAGCAAACTGAAAGATGATTTTCAGTGTGATAATTCCAACAATGTGAGTAAGATATATAACTCCACAGTACACATGCAGATTGGTCATGATGCTATTCAATCGACTGGCTCTTGTTTTTCCCCCAAGGCAAGCGTACTGACAGCTGGTGCATCCTTGAGTACATCTACTGAGAAAATTCTGTACCATGAAATATCGTAAAAGTCTCGCAAGCTTGAAATTCATGTGAAATAAAGGGCTTATATATAGGCAAGTACCTCACTGGAGGGAAAAAGTTTTTTCAACTTGAAGTCCACCAGAAATTCAGATACCATGTACTTAGAACAGTGCATGTATCCAGTAGGTTCAGTCACTTTGTAGGAAAAGGATGACTAACAAGGTCAAATTACTAATATATCACAATTCTGTGATATACGATAAAACTTGAAAAAGTTTTGAACATAGTATGTACCACGGTGATAGAAGAGTCCAAAGATGACCTGGAAATAGACCAGAGTAAAGAAACTCCCCTTTAGTAGAGTTGTTCCGAATTTAGCTGCTGTAGCTAGTCCACTGACAGACTTAATTAGGAAAGGGCAGTGAATAAAGTATCTTGGGTTTCATGCTTTTAATGCTCGTACAGGAAAACTGATCAGTGCAATTTTGCTATAGGAGCAAGAGGGGGAGAAGTCACCCAATGCTACTTGTTAAGTTTAGGCTCTTACAAAATGCAACAAGAAAAGAGTGAAGACAACAAGCTTTGTAAAATTTTAACAAATAAATTATTTCCCAAGAAAAACAATGTAAAAATGAAAAAAAGAACTTATGGTTTTACGAATCAAATCAAAAAATAATCCAAAAAATAATCGAAGAATAATCCAAGAATTAAAAAGTAGAAGTCCTATGCTGTGGTCAGCATTGGACTGTTATTTCAGCCATTCTTTGTTGAGTCATAGAAAATAATACTGAATTCTGTGTAAATTTTGATAACTGTCTTTGTCCAATAACTAATTTAGAGCACAAGTATTTCCAGGGAAAAATAATCTCATGGAAACCAAATAATTTGAACAAAACAAAATATTTAGCCAAAACAACTGGTCACAACATAAAATCTCCAGTGTTAAGGCAAGTAATGATGATTCTATCTCAAAACATCAATAATAAATCTAGCCACAACACAAAACAGATGCCCAGATGTGGGTTAATCCACTGGAACAACCCAACTGATACACATTATTTGTCACATACTCCAAGTATGGTCTCAATTTCACTTTATGATCTCACTCTGAGAAAGAATTTTTTAAAAAATTTAAAAAGTTGTTTAATTCAACTCTTACTGATTCTAAATCAAGGTAGGAACTAGGTCAACATTAGATACAAAGTTTCTATTATTAGTTGTTTACGAAAAACAGTCAGGTCAAATAGAGCTGAACTGAATTTCTGGAAAATGTCAAATCCAGTAAATAAAGTTACATTACAACAACATGTAATGGAATAAAAAAAAATTAAAACTAACAAACAATTAAATTAAATCAAATATAAATTAAATCAAATATACATAACATACTGCAGGTAGAAAATTGCTGCCATGCATGCAAAACTACTCCAAGATTGACAAGGAGTGTCTGTACTGGTGTGGGAATTAAGAACATTTTTGGGGAGGGCATTGGTCCTTCAAAATAGACCATCACGATCTCATGTAATTAAACAAAGCAAAACTCGAGACCGATGTGTTGGAAATAGATTACACAGACATACCCTTTCTGGATCAAAGTGATCAGAGGGTCAGAAGTAGAATGTGATTGGTAGATCATTTTACCATGTAATTCTAGTACTGTAAATATAATGTACAGTGTGTGTTTCTGTAATTATAATGTAGTGTGTGTTTCTGTAAATATAATGTACAGTGTGTGTTTCTGTAAATATAATGTAGTGTGTGTTTCTGTAAATATAATGTACAGTGTGTGTTTCTGTTCACAAACCAGGATTTTCTAAAAGTGTTGCCACCATTTTTTAAGGTGGAAAGTATTGTCACAGAATCACATGCATGCATAACATACATCATTTCCTTTGCACATGACCATGTTGCATATACTACATGGCTTTAGTGATTATATTTTCAGCCAATAGGTACTGTTTGACTGTTTGGAGAGGATGTCCATCAGGTTGCTTTGGAAGTCTTGATCTATCTGATATGTTTAGCTGTCTGTGTTTGGCTGTAAGGATGGTTATTTGGCCACTGTAGAACTGTAAAGCTGTCTGTGTATGCTGTCTATATTTGGCAGCTGTATAGCTGTTTGTCCATCTGTATGTGCCTGGAAGCTGGAGGTGTGACTTTAGCTGTAGAGCTAACAGGTTGGCACTCAGTGGATTGTTGTATAACTGAGGACATTGGCTCTGAGGAAAATAAGTTGATACTCAGTGGATTGTTGTATAACCTGAGGACATTGGCTCTGAGGAAAATAGGTTGGCACTCAGTGAATTGTTGTATAACTGAGGACATTGGCTCTGAGGAAAATAGGTTGGTACTCAGTGGATTGTTGCATAACCTGAGGACATTGGCTCTGAGGAAAACAGGTTGGTACTCAGTGGATTGTTGTATAACCTGAGGACATTGGCTCTGAGGAAAATAGGTTGGTACTCAGTGGATTGTTGTATAACCTGAGGACACTGGCTCTGAGGAAAGTAGGTTGGTACTCAGTGAATTGTTGTATAACCTGAGGACACTGGCTCTGAGGAAAATAGGTTGGTACTCAGTGAATTGTTGTATAACTGAGGACATTGGCTCTGAGGAAAGTAGGTTGGTACTCAGTGAATTGTTGTATAACCTGAGGACAGTGGCTCTGAGGAAAATAAGTTGGTACTCAGCTCTGAGGAAAATAGGTTGGTACTCAGTGGATTGTTGTATAACCTGAGGACACTGGCTCTGAGGAAAATAGGTTGGTACTCAGTGAATTGTTGTATAACTGAGGACATTGGCTCTGAGGAAAGTAGGTTGGTACTCAGTGAATTGTTGTATAACCTGAGGACAGTGGCTCTGAGGAAAATAAGTTGGTACTCAGCTCTGAGGAAAATAGGTTGGTACTCAGTGGATTGTTGTATAACCTGAGGACACTGGCTCTGAGGAAAATAGTGGTTATTTCATGTTGAGGTACCAATGCTTCAGTACAAATGGTCTGCAGTGAACAATGAGAACTCTTGATGAATCCTTAGACAAACTGGGTGGAGCAGACCATGTATGATAGCTCTTTGATCATCCAACAGAGCAATGGGACAAAAGATAATTGGAGGTTGTCAACTGGATGCCACAAATTATGTGTTCCTTATTTTGAATTTAACAGTATCACTATTTGAGTGAAAATCATGTATATCTGTATATGCCCCACTTGTGGATCAAGTATAATTCATATTTTTATAAATTCCAAACTTCATTCACCCTTGATAAATATTATTTACAGCTTTGTAAATCCACAGTTTGATTACCCTAAGTGGTATATTAATAACTGTTTACTTTTGTTTAATTTCTAAACATTGATCACTCATGGTGACAGATACATAAATAAATCATGCTTGTTTAACTTCTATTCATTAATTCTTGTTATTTACTCATTTAAGTTACATGCTATGATTTGTTAAAGTCATTAACAATATCATTTTCCTTACATCAGTTGTTTATCTCAGTGCACATCACTCTGTTAAATCTGTTGTTGGAATTTATGCATATGTTTGGTGTCAGATTTAATCTTTTTTCAATCACATTATAATTAAACAATTTAACATCTCATTTATGAAATTATCTTAATGTCTTTCTTATAATTCTAATCCAAACCCTGATCATCCTGTTACAATTGGTCTTAGTGTCTTTCTTAAAATTCTAACCCCAACCCTGATCTTTCTTATACTTCTAATCCCAACCCTGTCTCTTTCTTATAATTCTAATCCCAACCCTGATCTTTCTTATACTTCTAATCCCAACCCTTATCTTTCTTATAATTCTAACCCCAACCCTGATCTTTCTTATAATTATAATCCCAAACCTGATCTTTCTTATAATTCTACTCCCAAACCTGACCATCCTGTTAAAATTGGTCTTAGTGTCTTTCTTATACTTCTAATCCCAACCCTGACCTTTCTTATACTTCTAATCCCAACCCTGTCTCTTTCTTATAATTCTAATCCCAACCCTGATCATCCTGTTACATTTGGTCTTAGTGTCTTTTTATAATTCTAATCCCAACCCTGATCTTTCTTACACTTCTAATCCCAACTATAATCTTTCTTATAATTCTAATTCCAACCCTGATTTTTCTTATAATTCTAATCCCAACCCTGATCATCCTGTTACAATTGGTCAAATTGAGATTTATCGGCATTCAGCAAAAAGGGGCCTATTTGGGGCATTTAATATCAGGAACAAATAGGATCCATACCCACCATAAGAAGCTCCAGGAGTTATTTGGGTGTGCTAAAATGAGGGAATGGTGTATGTAATGTATAAAAGAAATATATATTCCACGTTAACTAGAAACTCACCTTTTGTTTGGATCCTTCGTCAATAAACCTTCAATCAAACTGAGAAAATCTGGAGATGGCTTTGCTGAAAATCTTGCTCCTAAAAAAATGTATTTGGTTTACTATACATGCAATAAAGCTAAGTACAATTAGGCTGGATGTTTCATTTTCAAGCCGCATCCTTAATGAATAAAAAGTATTAATGCTTCTTCATCCACCTGCCTGTCTGCCCAATGGTTTTCAGTTTGAGTCATTGTGACATGTCATTTGTGTTCCATGAACACATTTGGGAATTTTAAATGCAATTCATGAACACTTTTGCAAAAGACCTGTCATCAACAGTTACTGTACTTTCTACAAAGAACCATCACATTTAGTCACTGTACTTTCTACAAAGACCCATGATATTTAGTTACTGTACTTTCTATAAAGATGCATCACATGTATTTTCTACAAAGATACATCACATTAAGTCACTGCACTTTCTACAAAAACACATCACATTAAGTCACTGTACTTTCTACTAAGACACATCACATTAAGTCACTGTACTTTCTACAAAAATACATCACATTAAGTCACTGTACTTTCTACAAAAACACATCATATTGTCACTGTACTTTCTATAAAGATGCATAACATGTATTTTCTACAAAAGACACATCACATTAAGTCACTGTACTTTCTACAAAAACACATCACATTGTCACTGTACTTTCTATAAAGATGCATCACATGTATTTTCTACAAAAGACACATCACATTAAGTAACTGTACTTTCTATAAAGATGCATCACATGTATTTTCTACAAAAGACACATCACATTAAGTCACTGTACTTTTAACTAAAGACACATCGCATTAAGTCACTGTACTTTCTATAAAGATACATCACATGTATTTTCTACAAAAGACACATCAAATTAGGTCACTATACATTCTACAAAGACAAACCACATTAAGTCACTGTACTTTCTATAAAGATGCATCACATGTATTTTCTACAAAGTCACATCACATTATGTTCTGACCTATTTAGAAACTCTAAAACTTAATCCCAAATTTTAATGTGCACAACTAAGTAATTTCTGAAAAATAATAAATGAGTGGGCCTTCACAAAAAATGCAATTCTGTATATTAGTATTTGTATTATTTGTAAATAGTTATCTAACTCACCTCTATAAATGTACTGAAGGTTGACTTTTATCCAAATTCAAAATGTACTAATGGTTGACTTCTATTCTAAATTCAAAATGTAACAATGGTTGACTTCTATCCTAATTCAAAATGTATGAATGGTTGACTTCTATCCTAATTCAAAATGTACCAATGGCTGACTTCTATTCTAAATTCAAAATGTACTAATGGTTGACTTATACTGTATATTCAAAATGATCCAATGGTTGACTTCTATTCTAAATTCAAAACATACTAATGGTTGACTTCTATTCTAAATTCAAAATGTACTAATGGTTGACTTCTATTCTAAATTCAAAATGTACCAATGGTTGACCTCTATTCCAAATTCAAAATGTACCAATGGTTGACTTCTATTCTAAATTCAAAATGTACCAATGGTTGATTTCTATTCTAAATTCAAAATTTACTAATGGTTGACTTCTATTCTAAATTCAAAATGTACTAATAGCTGACTTCTATTCTAAATTCAAATTGTACTAATGGTTGACTTCTATCCTAATTCAAAGTGTACGAATGGTTGACTTCTATCCTAATTCAAAATATACCAATGGTTGACTTCTATTCTAAATTCCAAATGTACCAATGGTTGACCTCTATTCCAAATTCAAAATGTACCAATGGTTGACTTCTATTCTAAATTCAAAATGTACAATTGGTTGACTTCTATTCTAATTCAAAATGTACTAATGGTTGACTTCTATTCTAAATTCAAAATGTACTAATGGCTGACTTCTGTTCTAAATTCAAAATGTACCAATGGTTGACTTCTATTCTAAATTAAAACTGTACTAATGGTTGACTTCTATTCTAAATTCAAAAGAGTATGTATCATTAAGAATCAAAGCCATGACACAAGCACTTGCAATGACCTTGACTCAATAAAATATCCTTCACTGCTAATTGTTTCTAGAACAAAAATTACCTTTGACTTTAGGAGGTGGAAAGTCTTTGTGCTGAATTTTATCCTTAAGCTGTTCTTCAGATTCAGCAAGGAATGGGGGATGCCCTTTTAAAGGAAACATAGACAATGATTAATTGTATAAGATCAGTGCTCATCTACGGAAATTAAATCTTTACTTCATAGAGTCTTTATGACTGTATTTTTCTATTTTACCATTAGATTTGCTTCAATGAGAAAGAAAGAAGATTCTTAAATAGACATGTAGGTTTTGTTGCAAAAGTCCATGTCTTTTACTATTAGATATTGTGGATATAGAGCCCAGTATGATTTTCTATGAGAGTTATGTCTTTTCACATTTCCATAATATCAATAAGTGCTATATAATATGATTTAACTGAATGCAAAACCATTATAGCTTTCAGAATAAGTTGATACTGTTTAAAGTGTTTAAATATTATGTAAAAATTGTGGTATTCTACAGATCATGGACCTCCTCCACTAATCGCCACTGCCAAGATTTGTGTCAGATTTTCCTTTCAAATTATATTCTTAGCTTGTATATCTAAATTATACCTCCTTTTTATGCACAAGTGAGATAGTAAGTTTATAACATGGATACAATTATAAAAATTAACACATTATGATTAAAAACTGAGCAATCAGAAAACAATTTTCTATTATTTTCATTATGCTTTTCATTGCTGGTAACTGCAGAGAAAAATGCATGGTCAAACCAGGGCATGAACCTCGCTAATTCTAGATGGGAGCCCAAATATTTAAGCTATACAAGCCCATGAACCCAACCTGTTCAAATGACATGCTACATACAAAATTATTTATTTGTACCTGTGAACATCTCATAGAAGACACACCCAAGAGACCACAGGTCACTCATAATGGTAACTTCTCCTCCCTGGATCACTTCAGGAGCAGAGTAATTCAGTGATCCTAAAAAATCAACAAATTCTAAAACAAACATGTCTAGCATGAACATATTATATTTTGTGAGACATCGAAGACTGTGTTAATGTACTGAATGTCCACATGCCGTTTGAAAAATAACTGATGTGATTCTGTTTATATGGTGCTTTTGTTTAACATCGCAAAAATCCTCTTATGCTGTTTAAAAATTGTCCAATCATGTGGAAAAGACTTGATTATATGCAATGTAAATTATTCAGCCAGAAATGTTTAATGATACAAAAAATTTATGGCCAAAAGATTACCAAACTTTTTACAGCCAGAATATGTTCATATTATTTTTAACTGAAGACTGGACCATAATACAAATATGAAAGCAAAAACAGTAGACAAACACAGAAATATTTTTCAGGCTTTGGCATTATTGTACTACAGCAATCTGGATAGAATTTCTTACATGATTCAATGGGATTTTCCCATTTATGAAATGTCTGTACAACTGTTATCTATTTCTTACATTCAGACTTTTAATAAACTTTGAGGAGATATTTTGAACTACATATAAGCATTTTAAAAAAAGGAAAGAAAATATTGAGATCATTGTGCATACTGATGCTACCAATGGCACATGTGGGCATGTGAGAAAGCTTGCCAGAAGCTTCTCGTGGGTCGGTGGTTCTTCCCGGGGTTTTCCTGGGTTCTTCCTCCACCATTAATACTGGCTGCCATGTAGTCTATCGTGTGCTGAATAATGGTGTCAAACCATACAACAACAACAACAACAACCAATGGCACATTATTGATACTGATGTTATCAATGGCACATTATCAATACTGATGTTATCAATGGCACGTTATCAATACTGATGCTACCAATGGTACATTATCAATACTGATGTCACCAATGGCAAATTATCAATACTGATGCTACCAATGGTACATTATCAATACTGATGCTATCAATGGTACATTATCAATACTGATGTTACCAATGGTACATTATCAATACTGATGTTACCATTGGTACATTATCAATACTGATGTTACCAATGGCACATTATCAATATTGATGCTACCAATAGCAGATTATCGACAGTGATGCTACCAATGGCACATTATCAATACTAATGTTACCAATGGTACATTATCAATACTGATGTTACCAATGGCACATTATCAATACTGATGCTACCAATGGCACATTATCAACACTGATGCTACCAATGGCACATTATCAACACTGATGCTACCAATAGCACATTATCAATACCAATGCTATGAATGGCACATTATCAATACTGATGCCACCAATGGCACATTATCGATACTGATGCTACCAATGGCACATTATCAATACTGATGCTACCAATGGCACATTATCAGCATTTATACTACCAATGGCACATTATCAATACCGATGCTATGAATGGCACATTATTAATACTGATGCCACCAATGGCACATTATCCATACTGATGTTACCAATGGCACATTATCAATACTGATACTACCAATGGCACATTATCAACATTCATACTACCAATGGCACATTATCAATACCGATGCTATGAATGGCACATTATTAATACTGATGCCACCAATGGCACATTATCGATACTGATGCTACCAATGGCACATTATCAATACTGATGCTACCAATGGCACATTATCAACATTTATGCTACCAATGGCACATTATCAATACCGATGCTATGAATGGCACATTATCAATACTGATGCCACCAATGGCACATTATCGATACTGATCCCACCAATGGCACATTATCAATACTGATGCCACCAATGGCACATTATCGATACTGATGCTACCAATAGCACGTTATCAATACTGATGCTACCAATGGTACATTATCAATACTGATGCTACCAAAGGTACATTATCAATAATGATGCCACCAATGGCACATTATCGATACTGATGCCACCAATGGCACATTATCGATACTGATGCTACCAATGGCACATTATCAATATTGATGCTACCAATGGCACATTATCAATACTGATGCTATCAATGATAGATTATCAATGTGATGCTATCAATGGCACATTATCAATACTGATGCTACCAATGGTACATTAAAATGCATGTGAATGCTGTGCAAATTTGCTAATATATAAGTGTGAATTTGCACATGTGCAAATGTACAAACCATGTGCAAATTTGGATAATTATATGAATGAACAAATACATCCAACTAATAAAGATTCTACACAAGAATAGGTTAAATTTACTAAAAAGATACTTGTACAATACATGTTACCACTTAACTGATGGCTGGTACATGATATTAAGAGGCTGGCATCATATCCAACTGAAGTAAGCTCTGAAGTTAAAAAACACACACACACAAACACACATATACATACACAAACACATACAAACAAATCTAGAGCTAGATGTCATTCCTATCTGTGTGCAATAGAAATACCTGTGGTCTTTAGTTTTCTATCCTCCATCTGTGCCTCAGTTGCCCAAGTCTCCCCAGCCTCTGCAAACTTTTGGAAGAGTTCCTCAAGGTTTTCTCCTTCAACTTTTGACAAACCAAAGTCTGCATACTTCAGGATACCTGGTCCATCCAGCAAGATCTAAAAGCAGTCAATACAGGGCAAGTAGTGAATACAGGGTAAGCAGTGAATACAGGGAAGTAATCAATCCAGGGCAAGTGGTAATTATTGTGCAAACAGTCAATACAGGGCAAGTTGTGAATACAGGGCAAGCAGTGAATACAGAGAAGTAGTCAATACAGGGCAAGTGATAATTAATGGGCAAGCAGTGACTACAGGGCAAGTAGTGAATACAGAGTAAGCAGTAAATACAGGGAACTAGTCAATACAGGGCCAAGTGGTAATCTATACAGGGCAAGTTGTGAATACAAGGTAAGCAGTGAATACAGGGTAAGTAGTGAATACAGGGAAGTAGTCAATACAGGGCCAAGTGGTAATCTATACAGGGCAAGTTGTGAATACAGGGTAAGTGGTCATTAATGGGCAAGCAGCCAATACAGGGCAAGTAATGAATACAGGGTAAGCAGTGAATACAGGGTAAGTAGTGAATACAGGGAAGTAGTCATTACAGGGCGAAGTGGTAATTAATGGGCAAGTAGTGAATACAGGGCAAGTAGAGAATACAGGGTAAGTAGTGAATACAGGGAAGTAGTCAATTGCAGGGCAAAGTGCTAATTAATGGGCAAGCAGTCAATACAGGGCAAGTAGTGAATACAGGGTAAGCAGTGAATACAGGGAAGTAGTCAGTACAGGGCCAAGTGATAATCTATAGGCAAGCAGTCAATACAGGTCAAGTAGTCAATACAGGACAATTAGAGAACACAGGATAAGCAGTGAATACAGAGAAGTAGTAAATACAGGGCAAGTGGTAATTATTGGGCAAGCAGTGAATACAGGGCAAGCAATCAATGCATGGGAAGTAGTGAACACAAGCCAAGTAGCGAACACAATATGTGTAAATTTGAACATTTTACCAAATTGTAACTCTGATTGCTTAAGTTCTACTGACAACTACTGGTTTTTATAACAACATTCCTTTCATTTTTGTTTCTGCTTATTATGGTCAAACCTTTTTTACACCACAGAGGTGTCAAGCAGTTCAAACATACACCACAGTGGTGTCAAGCAGTTCCAACCTACACCACAGGTTTGTCTTCAGGGGCTAAATATAATCCCAATCCACAAGTAATTGGGTTCCAATCTCAACATAAACAATTTCAACAGCATGCAATTCCCAATGTCAGCAATTTAATCCTGAACAATGAATACCAGGCTGATCAAATATTTGCATCTAGGCCTCATCAATACCAGACCTTATTAATACCAGGCCTCATGAATACCAGGCTGATCAAATATTTGCAACTAAGCCTCATTAATACCAGGTCTTGTTGTTACCAGGCCTCATGAATATCAGGCTTCATCAATACCAGACCTTATTAATAACAGGCCTCATGAATACCAGGCTGATCAAATATTTGCATCTAGGCCTCATTAATACCTGGCCTCATTAATACCAGACCTTATTAATACCAGGTTTCATGAATACCCGGCTGATCAAATATTTGCATATAGGCCTCATTAATACCAGGCCTCATCAATACCAGACCTTATTAATACAAGGCCTCACAAATACCAGGCCTCACAAATACCAGGCCTCATAAATACCAGACCTTAATAATACCAGGCCTCATGAATACCAGGTTGATCAAATATTTGCATATAGGCCTCATTAACAACTTAATATTCCAAGAAAATCCGTTTTCAATATAGCTTACCACAATGTTGGTACACTTTACATATGGTGTTTGTGGCTTATTATTTTCAATCTGTTAAACATATCACTTTCTCTGAATTATTTTATTGGTCCAATTAAAATTAAGCCAATCCTTATTCTGTATTCTCATTACTGACTGATCGTGACCATCTGAATCCAGTATTCTTACTACTGACTGACCGTGACCATGGGAATTCAGTATCCTTACTACCGACTGACCATGACCATGGGAATTCAGTATTCTCACTACTGACTGACCAAGACCATGAGAATTCAGTATTCTCACTAGTGACTGACCGTGACCATGGGAATTTACTATCCTCACTAGTGACTGACCGTGACCATGGGAATTTCTATTACTCTACCTACCTGAAGCAATCTATTACAATCAACTGCTAATCAATAAGCGAGTGGACATTAAAAAACATTGGTGACTATTGTAGAAACAAACAGCATAGGTTATGTAGGTCAGATTTCCTCATTTACTCTTCAAAAAGTTCACCAAATGATAATCTGAAACTAAAACAAGAGTAAACCCATGAGACATTTGCCTAGTTAAACCAGAAATGTGGGTAAACCAAGAAAATCCTGCATCTGTAATGCTAGTAGCATACAATATTGATCAAATATTTCAAAGATCAATCAAACAAACTCACATGCTGATAAAAATTGTGTCTGTAAATCCTGGTCTCTCCACAGCAAACATTTTGCAAAACCACAGCACTAAGAAACATTTAATTAAAAAATCAATGACTGCTGCATACTGCTAAATCACATAATGCAGATATCTGGCCATTAAAAAAACTAATCACTGCTAAATCACATAATGCAGATATCTGACCATTAAAAAAACTAATCACTGCTAAATCACATAATGCAGATATCTGGCCATCAAAAAAAAAACTAATCACTGCTAAATCACATAATGCAGATCACTGGCCATTAAAAAAACTAATCACTGCTAAATCACATAATGCAGATATCTGACCATTAAAAAAACTAATCACTGCTAAATCACATAATGCAGATATCTGGCCATTAAAAAAACTAATCACTGCTAAATCACATAATGCAGATATCTGGCCATTAAAAAAAACTAATCAGTCAATAAATATGACCATCCAAAGTAAAATCCAACACAAGCAAACTCTCTTTCATTCCACATTCAGTGGCTACCCCATAACTTCCAATATCTCGAAAGTGAAAAATGCAATTGTATCTATCAATAAGTGTAACTGCTGTCAATGTTTGTGGTGGAATACACACATTTTTCATGAAAAGTCACACTGATATAGATGTACAGGGCCCTACAAGTCCTTTACCTGGCAGTCTGAACTAAGTTGTGTATCCAGGAAATCCTCATGAAAGTGTTGGACATTATAATAACATTTCCTGGTTAATTGTTCAATGAACATTAAAGAAAGTTTCTTTCTTAAAGTATTATTTTGAATAACTGCTATTTGAAAGCATCGTTTAATTTGTTAAATAGTATGTAATATCAACTCATTCTTGGGACTATTTTTTCTTTGCACTGTAATTTTGTCATCCCTGAAACTGATTTGCACTGTAATTTGTCATCCCTGGGACTATTTTATTTTTTGCACTGTACTTTATCATCCCTGTGACTATTTTTTCTTTGCACTGTAATTTGTCATCCCTGGGACTATTTTGTCTTTGAACTGTAATTTGTCATCCCTGAGACTATTTTGTCTTTGAACTGTAATTTGTCATCCCTGGGACTATTTTATTTTTTGCACTGTACTTTATCATCCCTGTGACTATTTTTTCTTTGCACTGTAATTTGCATGTATAACGTTTAAGGCAGCAATATATATTTTGGAAATTCATTTGTTCTTCTATCTCTTTATGTTTATATCTTAAATTATCAAATGTGTGATAAACAGAATCTCAAATGAGTAATGATTTAAGATCACAATTTCCAATTTTTCCTCACTATGGCTTGTAAAAGATGGAAATTATTCAAATCATTTCATAAATTCACTATTAAATCATTACATTTTAAATCCTATATGTATTTTTTTTAAAATTATGATGTTCCCTCAAGCTGAAACTTACCTTTGATGGTCGTAAATCACAGAAAAGAATACCCAGAGAGTGTATGTAGTGAAGCCCAGTAACAAGGTCAAGGCCAAATGTTCGGACTGAGCTTTCTGGACAGAACTTGTCCTGTTGTATCAAGGTGTCCAGGCTTCCTCCTGTACACAGTTCCACCACTAGCCATAAATGGTTACTTGTCTCATACCACTCATAGAATTTAACCATGTTATTGTGATTAATATCATGGGTCATCCGCACCTGAAAAAAATAGGCAGATATGTGAAATTTCAAGCGAAAAAGAAGCAGTGTTGTGCCTAGGATCCCAGGGGCAGGGGACACTGCATTGTCTGTCTTTCAAATCTGGGGGACACACAACATTTTTCAAAGGGACAATGGAAAACGCTACACAGTACTTAATGCACAAGTACTGCTAAAACACAATGAGATAATATTATTTCTCTGAAATTTTGTCACCATAACTTTGCAGACTGCACTTTACTATCATCTTTTCTGTGGATACTAACATTATTGTAACAAAAGTTTTATAATGTGCTCAAGTAACACATGAAAATATTAATATGTTTGAACATCTGATTCACCTGAAAGAAGCTGCATCATGGAATTTTCCACTTTGGATCTTGGTCTCATTTTCATTTAGTGTTTCTTCAATATATACCAACTTTTTTCTGAACTACTTTTCTTTTAAAATTTGTAATTCAGTGATTAAATTGCATATTTGCATAAATTTAGTCTCTTCTCTCATTAATTCAACCTTGAAATAAATTAAACCTTTGTATCTATAGGTGCGCTTTCATCCTTGAAAATATAATACACTTGTGGCCTTCAAAGACTTTACAATGCAAGTCAGCAGACTATACCATAAACCCTGATAGTTTAAATCCCCAAATATCTTGTTTAAAATTGGTATTATTTGCCAGTTTACAGTTTTAATTGCCATTAGCAACTTTGATCATTGCTAAAGCGAAGATAGACAGTGAAAGAAATGCATTATTGAAAAGTAGAAGGCAATTTTGTCTTCACCAAAAAATTTGCCCAGTGGATGCAGTCAAAATTTGGGATGATACATGACAGAAAGTTGCAGGAAACAATCCTTGTACATTAGGAGGAAAATAAGCAAAATTGTGTGTCTATAATATCGTAGGTGGTGGAAGAGTGGAGACCATTATAAGATATATCAATATTATAATGGCTCTCTATTATGTAAGTTTAACATAAGACAATAATCCATGGTAGCCTTGATTAAAAATTCAAATGGGTATCCTGGGTACTTGGGTACCCACCTGTTGATAATACCCCGGGTAATAAAATGAGCCATAGGTATCCATTTACCGTAAACAACTTTTCTGCCAGTGCTTGTAAAGGCTGCACTCATTTTGTTTTCAATTTGACAATCCTGTGATTGAGCCACAAAATACATGTAATGTTTCAGTGCTAAGCAGAGGTCTGCCTCTTGCTATAAATAGTTGACTTTAATCCCACAGCTTGTTCTCCCAACTGACAATTCTTTCATGAGTGTGGTACAGTGGGAAGTAACATAGGGTAGTTATTTGATCTTGCCACACAGATGACGTTTTCAGTTGCAACCATTAATAGATTTCACAAATTGTAGGATCATAGTGTTACTTACAAAGCAAAAACTCAGTCACAAAATAAGCATCCGCACATAACACTGAGGCCAAGGAAAGGGAGTCAGATGGTATTTATTACTACTAGACCCCATTAATTTACTAGATGTTCATGAAGGATTTTAGAACTTTATCGGACAATGAAGCTGAATCCTTGCATGTTGCACCAGATGCATTAGGTAGTGATACTGTGAATTTAAAAAATGTGGACTTACCTTGAGGTTTGTACACATTTAATACCATTTCCCTTTGACTGGGTATCCGGGTGACCAATCATTATGATCGACAGGTACCCAGTAGAAGTTTTCTAAAATTATGACAGCTTTACTCTTGATCCTGTTTTTGTAAACTGTGAAAATCAGACTGGTCTTGCATGTAATGCCAATCATTGCTAGGTCTTTGTTTAAATATAGTTAACCATATATATATACATACATATATATATATATATATATATATATATATATATATATATATATATATATATATATATATATATATATAGCACAGAAGACCGACACAGAAATAACAATTTTAATTCACATTTCAAGACAAATTTCAAGCCCTGACAGATGAACAGACAGGCTGAGAACTAGGCAAAATCGTAAGACTAAAATTAGGGGATAAACATGCAATTTACCATTGCTGGATCATATATTAGAAGGCAAATCTAAATGTAAATTATTGAACAACTTACTGTATTTGTGACTTCTGGTCTCTTGCATTTTTCAATACAGTGAATGGCAACAAAATTAATAGTTCCTTTTCGTCTTCCTTTATAAATTATTGAGTGATCTCCCCTTCCAAGCTCTTCATACAGAACAAAATTTTCCATGTTTGCAGGTAATTCTAATCACTAGGATCTGAAAATATAAAATTTTACATTACTGATTTATATTTACTTGGTGAAAATTATCTATCATATTAATACATGCATTATTTTTTATATACTATCAAAAAGGAACAAAGTAAGTTATGCTAAAAAACTATATACATTATCAGTATAAAACAGTCTTAATACATCTCGGTATTTTCACAAATTTTACTGATTTTAAATCTCTTCGTTACTGAAAAATATGTAGTACATGTAACAAACATATTCCCAAGGATTTCTCAGGGTAATTGTAAGCCTGTAAAAAAAACTTGATTATTAGAGCATTTATCATGAGTATATTGCTAAAATAGCAAATCACGCATGATTTTAAAATAATTTTCACTGGGACTGGGTCTATTATTGGCCTCTAAAGAGTCTTTTAAGAAAAGACTACATCTGATTATAAGTATGCTGCATACTGCATCATATCACAATGTTTCTGTTCTGTGGTCATGCAAATGAAATATGCTACGAAACCATCTCTATATACAGGCAATCAACATGAAAGATAATAATAATAATAATGATGTTAATGTTTTAAAAGTTGTTCAGCCAAAATATCTAGCACAGTGCTCAGCTACAATTATCAAATGTTGAACTGAACTGAGCTATATTTCAATCAGTTCCTGCAAGCAACAAGACACCCTGCAGCACAGAATATGTCTGCATGAGTCTTATTGACTTTAAGTAATAGGACTGCAGAAGACACATACCAGTTAGTCGATGAGAGTCGGAGACTCTAAAACTGTCTTACTTGGAAATGGGAGCTAAGTGCCTTTCCCAAGCACAAACCAATGCAGTCGACTCTGGCTAGCCTAGGCCAGCATCCCAAGCACAAACCAATGCAGTCGACTGGCTAGCCTAGGCCAGTATCCCAGGCACAATCCAATGCAGTCGACTCTGGTTAGCCTAGGCCAGTATCCCAAGCACAAACCAATGCAGTCGACTCTGGCTAGCCTAGGCCAATATCGAACCTGCAACTGCAGATTACAAGTCCAATACTCTATCAAATGAGCTACTGCAGCTCCCTTTGTATGCAGTGGCATCTTTCTTTAACTATATGTATGTCTAAGATTTTATGGATTAATTCCTTAAAAAAAACTTACTCAGACCCAAAACCTGTGTATCAGTAATTTTAAAATCAAATGAAAACTTTAAAGGATATATTATAGAATCTGACAATTACAAGATGAATGTTTCTTATACAAACTTTACAATTCCATGTCAGAGAGGAAGTTTAATACCCAAATAATAAAACCAGTAAGGTTTGACATAACACTTCGATGCTCACAGATGCAACAGGAAGAGGCCAGAGTAGTCATGCCTCAAAGTAGCAACCTGGGACAATGCTAGAGAGTGCCTGCAATCAGTATTTAGATTTTCTCAAAATGGCAACCTCATTAGCCCTGGAACTTTCTCTTCTTTCTATGCAAAAAGCCGACGTTATTACATCCAAATATATTCATGGTTTAAAGTCAACTGTCTTATATTTGGTGTATTTGATATTGGGCCTTCGTATTCGGTTGAAATAAATGAGAACATTATTTTTCAAAATGAAGGAAAACTAAATAAATAAATATATAAGCTGACCTTCACCTACTTTTAAAATACATTGGAGATCATTTTACGAAAATAATGCTACATTTTGTGTGAATATTTGTGGAAAACCCCTAAATTATGTCTGTTAATAAGTCACCCATGCTAGCCATGCTAGCAAGAACAGTAACTCTTCCCAACATGTTGGTCCATAACAATGTAAGCAATGGTAACAATACAGTATAAATTGAGTAAAAAACACAAAAACTTCATTATAATAAGGTGGACATTTATTAAAAAAATAATCAGATTATACACGTTTTCATTCATTATACTAAATGTATTAAAAATGTTTGGTAGTGTAATGTATTTTCAAGGTGTGACTTGGACTTTATTTACAAATGACGAGTGATACCAAGAGGCATTGGTAGGCAAATTCAATTTAAAATTTTCATGTTCACTATAGGCAAAAAGATGTAAAATTTTAATTATTTTGAAGAAAAGAACACCAAGTCATGGAACTCATTGTGAAAATAAATTATTCTGAATAATGACATTATAATGAACAAGCAATCAATCTGTACCATATCACTTTATTTTTAAAAAAACAACAATAAAAAATCATAAATATTTTGTTCCAGTTCCTTCTCTTGCTCTATCTTTTCAATATTTAATACTACTTCATGAACTGTATAATAGTGCTCAAAATATATTAGAATTATTAATATAATAAACTTGATATCCAAAACTAAATGCTGCAACATACACAGTTTACACCTTAGAAATGCAGATTTGCTGTAATAATAAATTAGTGGAAAACCTGTACAGTATGAAAGAGTGAATGAGGGATTTTTCAAGAATTCTGTCCATGTGAATGACATACATTGTTGAATTTTGAAAGTATTTAATGTAAGTTATTTTTCTGTTTGTTTATTTTGTCTTTAGTTTTAAAGACGAAAACTGACCAAAATATCTTATAATAATTTAATTCTCAAGTGGCAACTGTTGTCTACTAAACTGTGATTTCAGATCAACATATATGTACAAGAATATTATAACGATTATGAACTATTCTGAGAGTAAGACATAATTTGTGTACAACTCGTCATTATCTTATTTTTGTGAGAAATGATTGTGGGAGGCTGTTTAAAAAAGGCACTAAAAGGCTTAAGTACCCATAACAATGAAAAAGTCAATTTATTATTAAAGCTGAATATTCACAAAACATTTATATATTACCATATGTAAGAAATATGCAAATTTCAGCTTGAAATAACCATGAAGTCAAGATTTTGCAAAAGTAACCAAAGATGAATATTCAAGTGGTGGACAGTGCAACTGTTTCAATGCATGCTGTGAATTTATTTGAAAAGATATCATAAAGAGGAGTTCAATTTTGAATTCTGCACACACAAATTATGCATAAAGCATTAAATTTTAAGAGCAACATATCATTTCAACATGTGTATGACTCAAGAATATAGTATTTCATACAAGCATGGGGATGGGGCACTTGATAATAAGGCATAGAAGGCTTCCGAAGTACTTTGAATGTAGGAATGGTCTATTTATTCTTACAGCTGAATATTCATCGACCATTGCTATATAACCATATGTAAGAAATATGCAAATGTCAGCTTGAGATAACATGAGGTCAAGATTTTGCAAAAAGTAACCAAGACCAATATGACAAACGGTGAACTGTATCTGAATGATTCCTGTGAATTTATCTGAAAAGATATCATGAAGATGAGTTCATTTTTAGAATCAGCACACATGGATTATGTAGAAAACATTCCATTTGTATTTATTCTAAAATTCAAAAAACATTTGCTGCACAAAGCACCGTCAACACCTTGTTTAGAATACTGTTCAACAGCACAGTTCATCATAGTGAGAGTGAGAGCAAAGGAAGGGATTAAAAGCCCTTCCACTATCTCTGCACACATTTTGCTGTGGCTTCATTTGAATAATGGCTCTGCTCACCACACTTTCTCATAGTCACAGCTGCCTATCGCAGCGGAACTGAGTTAGTGTTAATAAAATGGACTTTGTTTACTGCTTATGACCCCGGTGAACATAGAGTTTAAGAGAGAGAAAAAGAGAGAGAGAGAGGAGATTCTGAAATTGCTGTGCAATTAATAGTTTCTGGACAAGAATATATCACTGCAATGTCCAAGCTTCCAAATAAATAATACAAATTCTCTGAATATGTATCGAAAACTGGTGCTGCATTAGAATAGTAGATTGGATTCAACATATACGTCATAAATAAAGAAACAACATCTTTGGATACATAACATTTAAATAAACTGTACCTTTAAATAAACCTGGAAATGTCAAATGTTTGTCTCTTTAGCATGACAGATTAATTATTAATACTGGTGTTTTGATTTTACACGTTTCCCTCGTAAGAATTTGTTTGATTAAGATCAATTGATCTGAGTAGAATAGACGCTTGGTCACAGTAGCGCTATAAAACCTGAAAACTGGTACATAATGCACTGCTGACGAAATTCATCGTCATGAAATCCGTACAAAACACACCATTTTCTACATGATTGAAAATATTCAAAGGCAAGCCGCAAGAAATCAAGTCTATTAGAGTTGCCTAAGACAGTTTTAGTTAAAGAGAAGCATGCACGATCTTCAGTAAAGTAAAAGAAAGAAAACTCAAACATTTCATCTGTCGGAACATTTCACATGACTGGGACGTAATTTACAGTTGTATAAATTTAGACCATGAAAGTAAACAGGAAATACTCGTTCTGCTTTAAAATAGAGGATACATGGAATGGATTACCTCGAACGATTGTGGAATATAAAAGTTTTTTTTTTTTTTTTAATGGATAAATACTGGTATAGTCAATAGCCTAGCTGTTTTTCAATTTTCAGGAGAGCGTTATAATCGGACATGGTCAAATAAACACAGAAAGAGTATAACACCGAGGGACTACCATGAACCTTTTGCAAAATAGCACACCAGAGTTTCCACAATTGATTGACAACATCCTTTTGCCAGAATTGTATGTATTTGCGTGTCATCGTTGATTAAGGTTTTGTTATAGTTGTCATCGTCATCATATTGATCATGTTTTCATTTCTTCCTTTCTTCTTCTTTAGTGTCATAGATGTTTTAAAGATAATGATCGATGAGAGTGTTTTTAGGACATCAGACAAAACTTAAATGACAGAAGCGTAATTGCTTCGATGTGTGTGTGTGTGTGTGTGAGAGAGAGAGAGAGAGAGATGGCAAAGGATGTAACGATAAGCTTTTGAAAAATATGTACGAACTAGCTTCTTGGATGACCAAATTTGCTGAATTCGTAAATTATAGCAACAACATTGTTATTTTTCAGCATCCTCTTTAAATTGATTATATATGTTGATCATCGACCAGTTTTATCTACTAATTATTTGGTGACCATTTAGCCGCATGAAAACTAGCGTTCATTTTCGGGAATGTATTGGCTATAGTTGTCAGAAAAGTCAACTTAAATGCTCGACTTGTCCGAAAATTGTATGCAGATCATCATTTAGTTCTAAACCAAATAAACAAACAAAGAGGCAAAATATTTAAAAATAAAACGAAAGATCAGTATCCTGAATTATGAATATGTTGGACAATTACTGCCTTCAGCCGGCACTCTAAATCGTATATTCTCTGCGTATTGAATTTCTTTTAGTTTTCTTCTGTCTATAAATATGCTAATGCAGTCACACTTTACTATTAAGCATTGGGAGGTGCGTAGTCTAGAATAAAGGAAGGAAGGTAGCAATAGACATAAGAGTAATTATAGAAAAGGCAGAAGTGAGTAAAAGAGTGTCATTCTACGTGTACGTCCCTTCATCCTCAGACCAATCCGTTGACCTAAGCGATGATGAAATGATAGAACCTTAACCTGCACAGCACTGAGAATTTGAATGTAACTTCGGAATGGACCTGCTGGTAGGATACCAAGTCTGGAGCTTCTGCAGTTATTGACGTTAATTTATTGCAAGTCCCTATTGCACCTTTTACTTCCTCGTTGTTGATTTAGAGGTTGAGGCGCAGGAAACCAAGGTTACTATTCCTGTTTTTCACTATCTTGTCTGTGTGCCTTTTTCAAGAGAGGTCTCTGGAGAATTCGACCCAAAGATATTTTGCAGCCTGCCCAGTAGCTAACATGTGTCCCATAAGAGTGTATGTAGACAGGATTGATAATTTCTTCCTGTAAAAGCTTGGAATGCTGCATATTTCTGGGTGGAAGGATATACTCCAAGTTCATTCCAGAGAGCTCAAGTCTTCTTGTACGATCTGGACGTCCTTGGGGGCATTAAATTCCATGTAGACTATACAGTCGTCTGAAAACAATCTTGTGTTGGATTTGACACTCACATGTATGTCATTGATGAACACCAAGAAGAGTACGGGTCCCAAAACACTCCCTTGAGGTACTCCGATAACAAACCGTTGCGAGGTCTGATGTTGCTCAGTCTACGATAAGCATTTGCGATCAGTCTGTCAGGAAATCTGTGATCCATTTCAGAGTATTATCCCTGATGCCATAGTGATCCAATGTACGAAGGAGTCTTGATGGGGGACACGCTCGAAAGCCTTACTAAAGTCATGGACCGCAAGGTCATACTGCTTTTCTCTAAGGATTTGGTGAGCTCATCCATAAGGGTTATGAGCTGCGTTTTTAAGCTTCGTCTGGCGCGAAGACAGTGTTGGCAGTTTGTTAGGATGTTGAAATGATATAGATAATGCATCAAGTTGTTGTCTATGATGTGTTCAAGCACTTTGAAGCAGATACTTGTACTGAAGACAGTTCGATAATTGCTGGATGTCAGGCATTGATGGGTAACCATCTCCATGAAGGCTGAGTAGGTCACTCTTGTCCTCTTGTGTGAAGACTGACTGGTATTGACTATTCAGTATCTTGGCCTTGTCGGATGCGTCTGAATGTATTTTCCCCGTGTTCCTTGGGGATGGGGGGAGAGCACACCACAGTTGTCTCCACGTAAGGATTTTACGTAGTTCCAAAATCTCTTCTGTTTGTTTGATTGTTGTTCTTGATTTGGATTTCCAACTTCCATCAAGTTTTCAATATATGTCCAGCAGGCCTTAAGTTGAAAGTGTTGGGGTCTTGCTTTTGCATCACGATATAGATTCCGATCTCTTGCGTTTCCTGTCTTGTTTCCAGATATGGGTTTGGATGGTATAAATTTATTCATTAACCGTTTGATCTTCTCAAAAAGTTTCCATGTGTCATTTGCAGAACGGTTATCTGTTTCGTGTGTGAATGACTCTTGTGACGTTTTCATTTCTTCATGTATCTAGTCATAGTCTTCATTCTTGTATTCATTGGTCGTAGACTGGACACTATATAAACTGCTTCATGGTCAGTAATTCCTGTATTCATTGGTCGTAGACTGGACTATATCTAAACTGCTTCATGGTTAGCAGTTCCTGGTATAACATTAGATTTGTTGATTAATGCTTTGTTGTTGTGAAGAACAGATCAAACAGATATGAGGTAAATTCAGTTACCCGCTTTGCTGCATCTACAACCTGTTTCAGGAATGAGTCCTTTATGATATTTAATAGCTGTTGGCAATGAGCGTTGTTTATGGCTTGTGGTAGTGGACACATATTTTCCCAGTCAGTATCCGCTATGTTAAAGTCTCCTCCTAGCCATAGGTGCGCACCGCGTGGGATTCTTGTAAGGCACGAGTGATGGTGTTCTTGCTAGTTTGGATCAGGACGGAGGTTTATAGAAGGCGCCCATGTATAGGTATGTTGCCCCTTTAACCTTGATTTTGCCCCAAACTATCTCAAAGTTTTTGTCAGCTTTATGTTATTCTGGCTTTCAGCTGGCATACTGGTCAGATACGATGACAAATACACTAACCCAATGGGATCCCTCTGGACAATCTTTGCGGTAGGACATGAAGTTTGCTGGGAATACTTAAGATGAACTTATGTTGCTGTCTAGCCATCATTCCGTACAAATAACAACGGTGGCTTGAGTAGAGATAACATTACTCAGTAATCTCTGTCTCCAGGCCCCTTTGTTGATTGGTAGTTGATGACTAGGATTATCATTGGCAAGTCAGTTCTAATTCCAGTGGGACCAAGTATTGTAGAGGTGCTTCGCCGCTTGTGTGGAGATGAAGTAGCAACTAGGTTGCTGAAGCTTATCTCAATGTCAGCTTGGGTGCTGTCGCTATTGCAGGGATAACTGTTACTGATATCGAAGAGAAATGTGTCACATATACCAGCAAAGAAATTTGGCAAACCACATTGAATACAATCCAAGCTTACATTATAGATAATTTTAACACGGCATCTGGCATGACCATTCACTTTTGATGATACAATACTTCGCATGAGTCGCAGCACACATAAAGTGTTGTCGATCAACAGGCTTTGTTGCAGACCCCACAAGGAATCTTGATGGTTCTTGGGCCCGGATTTGGTTCTTATGCATATGATTCAGCTAACAGTGAAACACTATGACCATCATTGGGAGCTTAACATGAATTTAACATTATGGCCGGTTCTCTTAATTGATCATGGACGGGTTATTATGGGGTCCTGTAGGACAATGAAAATGGGTGGGGCACAGTAGGGCTTTGACATGGTAGAGCCACAATGGGGAGAAAGGGAAATTAAAATATCCACCCAATGGATTTTGTTGGCGTTGAAATATTTTAACTTTTTAAACTGCACGTTTGCAAAACAAGGTAACAAATTCAAATTCAATGTAATATTTCGAGTTCTTTGTATATTTAAAGTTTTATTTTTAAACAACAAGCAAAAGATTACAATGGTAGGCGACGAGTGTCTGTACTTGTGAAAAAAATAATGATTTTATCCGTAGCTGGGAAATGAGGAAGAAATTAAAATATCTTTATTTTAGCAATATTCTTTGTATGTTATGGCATGATAACTAACGTAAATACTTACAAACGGACACTCATCATTACAAACCATTGTATTGTAAAACAAGGGCATGATATTGTAAGATGTCTAAATCACACTTTTACATACAAATACTCGTTCTTGCATACCATCATCTGCACTGAAAGGTGTAACATTATTTCATTGGGTCTTTATATAGAGAAAAAAAAAACAGTCGAATAAAACCGTGCCCTTTTGGCTAATGCCATTATGGAATTATCATATAACTCTGTCTAGAAGCTCGAAGTGAAGCGACGGTGACGTCAACAATGTTCTTTGTGACCCGACTAAAATGTAGGTAGTCTTGGCAAAAGTGTAATCTAACCATTTGCAACTACTCATATCGAGAGAGTTATTGTTGTTTAAGTAAAAAACGTATATTTTTGCACTGAGGATTATCGCCTTATCTAAACTGCAAGCAATGTGATTTTCAGGAAATGTCATCGACAACATACACTTAAATTCCCAGATTCAGGACTTCTAAGAGATCTTCGCAAAAAAAAAACAAAAAAAAAAAAAAAACATTTGTTTCTATCACTGATTTGTTTTCTTCAACGTTGTTTGTGTTGAAAAGACCGTGTTTGGCCAAAGAAAGAGATCGTTTTCGACATCGTATCACATATATCAGATTGAAATCTTCCTTATGGATCGAATTTAGCAGTCCCGATGAATTAACAGCTTCAAAGATGATCAACAAATTCAAGACGGGCAATAATCCAATGATAAGTCTGACATCACTGATTGAACAGTGGTAGTGTTTCTGATCCACATGTCGCCTTTCTTAGGTAAGGGACGATGGTTGAAAAGCGTCACCGGTTGATCAACTTCCGACCCGCAATGAAAGTATAGTCAAAATTGACAACGGCAAAGACGACACATGTTTGCCTAGCGACATCGGGGTTGCTGGAGCAGTTGCAGACAAAATCGATACGTCAGGATGATAATGATTATGGGTGAGAGTTAGAAACTCGCACTTGTGCAAGCAAAGTAAAGAATTAGTGACTCTTTTGGAATAAGCAGGTATTTCTAAAGAGGTCGAATGATATCGTTACGAGATGCATGAAATTCCAGAGGTTTCATACCCTCGCTATACCTTAAAAGTTCATAAGTTATGTAAGGACATCTCTGGGTTTGAGTACCCGATCCTTAGAACGGAAGAAAATAAAATACATCCACGTGTACCATAACCAAAATCATATTGACTTTATTACCAATATTAAATGATTTCTTGGATAATTATAATATTACGAAGTATGTGATAATGCATTAAACAACTGGGAGCAACATTTACATCCCAGATTCAGACAGACAGACGTCGTCACTGCTTGGCGTCGAGTCCTTGTCTTCCCGAGGTAAAAGTACATATTCATTGTTCCACATATTTGTGCATCAGTCTTGTTACGACCGACATCGAATGAAACAAATCGAACAAAGGAAGATCGCTTGTAAACATTACAAGTTTGTCAAAAAAAATGTGGACAGAGCTTCCGTTCCAAATCGAGACCTTGAATGTAGCAGCAGAGAGGGTGAACAGACCACTTAAGGGAAGGGTCACCCTTGTGTTTAGACCAAAAAAAATAGTGACCCTTCATAGAGGTCAATACCACGTCTACGATTATTGTTTGTCCCAAACAGAATTGTAGACGAACCCCCTCTGCTGCTATCAATCTTGGGAATCATCATCTGAATCATGGGAATCTTTTGTTTTGTTCTTCAAGTAATATTCAAGTTCTGATGGTGGTTTTTCTATTTTTGGATTTATGTTCTTTCTTTTTCTGTAATAGTTCGTTAAACTTCTGTATCGATCTCCACCGCAATTTTTGCAAATCTGATATAATCCTCTAACGCCGTTGCTACATCCAACACAACTTCGTGGACCAGCATGAGGATTTTTCTTTAAAATATAATTATGTTTTTTACAATATTCTCCACGGCACCTTTTGTTGCATTTATTTGTTGTTCCTTGAATTAACCACGCACAGTTGTTCATTATATTAATGATATCTGTTTAATTAAATTTACACCCTCTCTGCTGCTATTAATTAAAAAATTGTTATATTTAAAATAATGGTACATCCAGAATCTCATACTGCAAGAATAGCACGAGAACGATTAGAAGCAATTAAAAAATTTCTTCCTGTCAGAGACTCATTTAGAAAAAATCTACAAGCGCAGCAAGAAGCACAAGTTGAGTACGAAGAAACTAAAAAACTGTTTAAACCCGTCACTGCAGCTACTGAAAAGGTTACAGCTGTCATCAAAGAAGATCTTCTTCCGGTATCAAAACAAACAGCAGAACAAACTGAAAAAATAGCAAGAAGAACTAAACAGACAAAGAAGATTTTACGAGATCTTCCACCTGGCATAGCCAGGGAAATAGCTGCGGCTCAACCTCCACCTGTTGGTGAGGAAATACTTGAAAGTATTGGAAAACTTCGTACTGAAGTCGCCGACGTGCAAAAAGAACATGCACCTAAATTCAAGCCAGTAAAAGAAAATATAAAATTAATTTCAAAATTTAAGGAAGGGGTTGTTGAAGAAATTAGGAATACTGAAATAGAAAAATTACCCGAAAAAATATTAGATTATATATCTGACAAATCTGGGATTTTAAAACCCCGTCATGAAAAAGCAAAAAATGAAGATCTTATTAAATGGATATATCGCATGCATGCAAACAAAAGACAGGTTAAAAGTGATGATTCGAAATACAAAGATCTTTATAAAGAAGTAGAAATACTTCGTAGAGAGAGACTAGAACAAGAACAAGAACAACTCTCCCAGTATCAGCTTCCTCCACCTTTACAACGTAAAAAAATTTCTGCGCCGGTAATGACATTTACACCGACAGATTCACCACATGGATTTCGAATAAGTGACTCGCCTAGCATATCCCCGGTCACCACTGAAGTACTTTATCTGGTGATGCAACCACCAGTATTTAAAACACCTCAAGATGAACCTAAAACAGGATCTGGTTTATGTCCTGATAATATCCTTAATGATGTGTCACGGTTAGAAGTTCTCATAGCAGGAAAACGTACCGGAAATAATTCACCAGAAATAATTAATGAAGCAGCTGATATTTGTCGGCGATTATTTCAAGGTGGTATCATGGGTATCGGAGCAGAGGCGTAGCTATGATATTTTGCGCCCGGGGACGAACTATAAAACTGGCGCCCCAGCCCCCTCCCCGTTTAATCACATTTTTGAATATTACCCTTGTTTACTTATTATAATGTAACGTTGTAAGCCTCATTTTGGCGCCCCTGTACCTTGGCGCCCGGGGACATATGTACCCCCCTGCCCCCCCAGCTACGCCTCTGTATCGGAGTTTACCGAGAACTTATCGATGAACTTGTTGATGACTAATTGTTAGATAAATGGTAAATTAAAAAAGATGATCATACATAATAATCATCGTAAACCTGTACAGGTCAGAGCGGTGAACTCACGATTACCCATCTACAAAGCTACTTACGGAGATGGACTTAGTGATGTTGTGCGGAGATTATTCACAAGGATAGCTCCAAAAGCAGCACCTATTGCAAAACAAATATCGATGAAAGCTATCGATATTGTTCGTGAAAAAGCTCCTGGAGCAATTTGTCAATGTTGCTGGTAAGGCGTTTTCGGCAATCAAAGAAAGACTAGCACGATTATTGCGACGAAAACAACAACCACCAGTGAAACTGGCAAGTACTGAAATTATGCCCGCAGACGTAAGTAAAATATAAATCAGGCTGCAAATCAAAAACTGGCGGAATTATCTAAAGAGGCAGAAAGAAATATAACATCAAATTTGATAGCAGATCAAAGACTCAGTGAATCAGGAAATAATATTTCCAGCATGATATCAGGAAGTGGAGTTTCCAAACACGGTTTTCGTGTTAGACGAAAATAATTATAATAAAATGTTTAAACGTGAATCCGATGAAGCATTTGATATGGAGGCACCCGTCCTTAAAGATGAATCGGTACGTGATTATCAGTTTTATTCTTACGAGGCACGAATACCAGATCAACGTGGAAGAACTGAACTACATGTTCATGATACAAGTAGATACTTTTTACCCGCTGAGGCTTTTCTTGAGGTAGAAGGTACAATTATAAAAACGGATGACACTAATTACGGAGGTGCAGTAAAAGCTGGTTTTGTCAACAATGGGATTATGGCGTTGTTTGATAGCGCCAATTATATGATCGATGGAACAAATATTGAATCGATTCAGAAAGATGTAGACGTTGCTACAACAATAATAGGATTAGCAAGATATTCTGATGATTATACAAAATCAGCAGGTCCTACAATGATGTTTGTGAAAGACAACTCCAATAACCCTGAAAGCGATCCGTAAGTAGTGAAGGGGGGCACCCTACGGACAATGGGAATTAGCATTACAAAACCCCTTGGGGAAATCTACGGACAATGGAAATTTAACATGGAGAAAAATCGTGGGCAAATCTACGGACAAGGGGAATTAACATGGGAATAAATCGTGGGCCACTTTACGGACAAGGGGAATTTAACATGGCGATAAATCGTGGGTCACTCTACGGACAAGGGGAATTTAACATGGGATTTTTTTTTTAAAAATTTTTTTAAAAAAAGGGGTAGGCAATTCAAAGACTATCTCTTTTCGAGAAATATGGCTGGCCCTGAAAAGGGCCTTTGGTTTATGTTAATATGCCCTTAACATAAAGGGCATTTGCGACATCTTCTTTTCCTTAAACTTCGTCTTACAGCAGGGCCATACATCAGAGTCCTCTTGAGGCAACCTTGTCTCTCTATATAGACTCTTCTTATCCACAGGCTGCTGTTGGTCCTGTGGACAACGGTCCACTTGGATCGGACATACATGAGCATGTCCGTCCTGAACATCATTGTTGACACAAGGGTTGAAGATTCAACGTCTGTCCACATGTTGAGGCTCCGAGAATAGGTGAATCAATGCAGTGAACGGCGCTTATTTATAGGGATAGGAAGGATTGAAACGGATTGAGTTCATTCACCAATCCTAACACGCGTTACAGAATTCAGTCAGCCCGCATCCAATCCGAAGAGAGCAGTCTGTGACGTCACGTAGTCTATATAGATTCGCTAGCGCTTGTGTGCAGTCAATCTATGCGACAGTGATTCAACATGACGGAAACTCAGAAAACGATCCATTGGGGTGCACCAGCAGGGGAGACTGCCCAAGGGAACTCGGACTTACTTTCAGAAGAGGTGAATTGGGATTTTGTGGATTTTCTCTCCTCGCAAGAATTTGTTCCTGAACCTTCGTTACCTTCTTCATTACCGCAAGTGGAAAATTTTAGACAGAGACAGAAAGAAGAATTGGAGAAATTTATACAACGACAAAAGGAAGCGGAACAGGCTTTTCTCCTACAGCAACAGCAACAAGAAGAAGAGGTAAGAAAAAAACAACAACAGCAACAGCAAGAAGAAGTAGCAGCAAAGAAACAAGAGGGTGAAAATCAAACGGTCACGGTACTGTTGGACATTTTAGCATAGTTAAGAAGTCTGAAACAAATGTATCAGACTTCTTTATCACGACCGAAGAGAATACGACCTTCCCGAGCTAAACACGTCAACCCTGTGACTAAGCCTACCGTACCACCCTTAGTGATTTCAACCCAATCATCATCAACATTACGCAGTCCAGAAGTAGGCCTTCGCCGTGGCAAAGGCATAAGGCAGTTAAAGTTGATTGCTTAAACTCACCCCTACACCATGAAGAAAAAAGGCCCTTTTCAGGGCCACCCACATTTCTCGAAAAGAAATACAATTTCAATTTGCCAATAACTCAAAAAAAACCCACCCATTTTACCCTTATAGTACGTGTCTGTGTATGAGTGCGTGAGTGTAGCTTCTTATTTTAAAATCAAAACTCAAAGACTCTTACCTTATATCATTCATTTATTCTTTTCTCCATTTTTTACAATCCAATTCACAATTCACAACTCAACACTTTAATTAAAAGTTCATTGATTTCTTCTTTTCTCCTTGTTTAGTCTCTCTGTTTTTTGAATTTCTTCACCGTCACACTCTTTTCCTCTTCTTCTTCCTCCTCGCTTTCTTCCCTTCTTCTCTTTTTCTCCTGTTTCTTTTTCTTCACCTGTCTTCTTTCTTCCTCAGAAGAATCCCTCTCTTCCTCCGAAGAATCCCTCTCTTTTTCTTCTGAAGAATTCCTCTTTTCTTCTGACTCCTCTTGTTTCTTTTTTGGGCAGTCTGGAGACCAATGTCCTTTTTCTTGACAATAATAACAGGTGTCTTGACTTTTGTCTTTTTTAGTCCCTGTTTTTGTTCTTTTTTGACGGTCTGGACACTCTGAAGACCAATGCCCTTTCTTCTGACAGATATAGCAAGTATCTTGACTTTTATCTCTAAAGGAAGGAGAGTAGTCCGTCGGCTGGTCTGAAGAGAATTTTCTAATGACCCCTCGCAAAGCTCTGACGAAACGTTCCATCTGGTTAGTCTCTTCCATCGTTGTGCTCGGCTTGAGAGTGAAATGAATAGTGAAAGGACAAGACACACACCCTTTTATATACGCTGGTCTGCTATGACTATAAAGTAGTTTATGGTGTTTGAACTTGAGTCATTTGACTTTTTGCTTTCAAGATGAAACGATCCCATTCATTCGAGAAGAAAGAAGAAGAAAGAAGTAAGAGGCAGAAACGTGATCTATCGCCTCGTACCAGGGCTGAAATCTTGGCACAAATTCATGCCAGTGATTTTGAAGAGGACATGAGTGAACCAGAATCCGAAACCTCTAAACCAAGTTCACCACCCTTTGTCAACCCTGAAAAGTACTATTCCATTCGAGAGACGGAAAAGCGCTCCTCTAGAAAATTTAGAACCACGGCTTTCAAATACACGGTGAAGTTTAAAGATTTCAAGGCTGAAGTGCCGTTAGAGAAAGCAGAAGTGTTCATCACCGAGGTGTGGGATTCTTTGCTCACCTCACTCAAGCGACAATGTCAACCCAAAGAAGACGATCGCTTGAGACTTTCCATACAACACGACGGTTTGAAATCCCCTGTTTGGATCGAGTTTAGCACCCCTGCAGAATTGACTGCTTCCAAAGTCATGGACAAGATTCAACACGTACAACAATCTAATGACCAGTTTGACATCACCGATGGTAAAGCCACACTGGACATGACCCACGTCTCTCCTCCTCAAGGGACAGGACGCAAAAAGATGTTATTGGTGGACGACCTTCGCAACACCAAAACAAGTCTCGTCCGAATTGACAACCCTCATGACCAGATGTGCTTAGCCCGTGCCATCGTGGTGGGACGAACCTATGCCAACAAGAACGACACGGTAGAATGGAAAAGAACCTGGGACACTATTCAACGTTCCGACCGAGCCAAACAACGAAATGAAGCAGAACTCCTGTTACAACAAGCCGGACTGCCCAAAGACACACCCTGCGGCATTCCTGAGATGCAAAAATTGCAAGATGTCCTAGCTCCACGATACACCTTGAAAGTGCACCCTCAAGAAGTGCGCGGACCTCTATTGTTTCGAGGGCAAGACTTTAAGGACGGAAAATACATTCATGTCTATTATCACGATGACCATTTCGATACGATTGCCACTATCACTGGATTCCTGGGATACAGTTATTACTGTGAGAAATGTGACCATGGTTATAACAATCGAGAGCAACACAAGCATTGTGGATCGAAATGCACAGGATGTTTGGCCTCTTCACCCTGTCTGAGCGAAGAACCAGTGCCTTGTTCAACTTGTCTGCGCACGTTTGTCAGCCCTACCTGTTACCAACAACATTTGATGACGCAAGGTTCACAGAAGAAATGCGCTTGTCAACTGCTGAGATTGTGCTCTACGTGTGAACAAGTCATACGTACCAATAATACCAAGGCACACGTATGTTCAGGAAAGAAAAAAAAAAAATGTCACATTTGTCATCACATCGTGGACTTGGAACACCAATGTTACGTGCAAAAATACCAACCCCCACCAGAGAAAGAGGACGGTCACAAGAAGAAGGGCAATTTCATCTTTTTCGATTTCGAATGCATGCAAGAGACCGGCATTCACATTCCTAATTTCTGCGTGGCTCATCGAGCGTGCGAGAAGTGCATTCAAGAACCTATCTTTAGTCATTGCCCTCACTGCAGCAAGATTCCTGGAGGACGTGAAAAAATCTTTCGGGGGCCGAACACGCTAGCCGATTTCGCTCGATGGGTCTTAGACCCCATCGACAAGACGTGGAGCCAAGAGGACATCGAACGTTACGGAGATTGTCATCGTCATGCCACGGTGATGGCTCACAATTTCTCCGGATACGATGGACAGTTTCTTTTGAGGCACTATACGGAACAAGGTACCGAGCGTCCTAAAGTGACTTTGAACGGAGCCAAAATCATTTTCATGCAAGTGGGACAAGTACAGTTTAAAGATTCGATGAGCTATTTGGCCATGCCTTTGAGTCGAATGCCTAAAACGTTTGGAATGACAGAAATGGCTAAAGGGTACTTTCCACACTTTTTCAATACGGAAGCCAATCAACACGCCGTTCTACCCCATTTGCCTGAGGCTCACTATTACGACCCCGACAACATGCGTACCGAACAACGAGAAGCTTTCTACGCTTGGTACCAGATTCACGCCTCAGACCCTTTCGACTTTCAGGAAGAAATGCTAAAGTATTGTCGTTCCGACGTGGACATTTTACGGCGTTGCTGTGGAAAATTTCGAGAACTGTTCATGGAACACGGAGGGGTGGATCCTTTGAAAGAAGCTTGCACCATTGCCAAAGCGTGTTCCCTAGTGTATCGACAACGATTCATGCCTGAAAACACAGTGGCTGTCATCAGCCCTCAAACGACCCACTTTGTCAAGCGTCAATACTCGGTCAAAGCCCTACGTTGGTTACATTACTTGTGCGACAAGGAAGACAAGTGGATTCAGCATGCCCGCAACGGAGGGGGTGAAAAGACCATCGGAACGTATTCGGTCGATGGCTGGGACTTAGAAAACCCCAAGATCGTGTACGAGTTTAACGGTTGCTTATTTCACGGATGTCCTGTTTGTTACCCTGATCGTGGTACTAAAAATCAGTTTTTGCAACGAACCATGGAAGACTTGTACCAGGACACTTGTCAGCGACGCCTAAAGTTAGAACAGCAAGGATACCAAGTGGTGGAAATGTGGGAACACGAGTACGATCACCGTATGAAAACCGATCCCGAGTTTAAACGCCTCGTGGAAAGTTACCAGTTCGTGGACCCGCTGAACCCGAGGGATAGTTTGTACGGAGGAAGGACCAATGCCACCTGTTTGCTGTACCAAGCCGACGAAGAGAAAGGAGAAGAAATCAAATACTTGGACGTGTGTTCGCTGTATCCCTACGTGTGCAAATATTGTCGCTTTCCTGTAGGGCACCCGCAATTGCTGACGGAACACATTTACCTGGTCAACATTCGACAATACGAAGGCTTGATCAAGTGCAAAGTTTTGCCTCCCACGAACCTCTACCATCCCGTCTTACCTCACCATTGTCAAGGCAAACTGATGTTTCCATTGTGCCGTACTTGTGCCGAAACGTGCAACCAAGACCAACCTTGTCAGCATACCCAGGAAGAACGTGCCTTGACGGGAACCTGGGTCAGCGTAGAATTGTTCAAAGCTCTGGACATGGGATACCAACTGTTAGAAGTGTACGAAATTTGCCATTTTCCCAAGACACAACAATACCACAAGGGTGACCCTACTCAGAAAGGCATTTTCGCAGACTACGTGGATGCCTTTTTGAAACTGAAGCAAGAAGCCAGCGGCTATCCGTCCTGGTGTCACACTCCCGAAGACCAAATACAATTCAAAGAGAAATACTACGAACAAGAAGGCATCACTTTAGACCACATCGAAAAAAACGAAGGCAGGCGATCGTTTGCCAAAGTGATGTTAAATTGCTTGTGGGGTAAAATGGCACAACGACCGTGTTTACCCAAGACGGAATATTTGACAGAACCTTCCCGCTACTTCCAGATGATTCACGACAAAACCAAATACATGAAACACGTGGACGTCGTTCGAGAGAATTTGATCTTGGTCAATTACGAAGAAGATCTGGACTTTGTACAAGACGACCCTTTTGGAAATGTCATCATTGCGGCTTACGTGACAGCTCATGCTCGCTTAAAATTGTACGAAGCTTTAGAACTGTTAGAAGAACGCGTCCTGTACTTTGACACGGACAGTTGCATTTACGTCCATCACCCGATTCAACATCACCCTTACATCGAAGGAGACTGTTTAGGAGCCTGGACAGACGAACATCCTGACGACAAGGTTCTAAATTTCGTCAGTGGCGGTCCCAAAAATTACGGCTACGAATACCGGGACAAACAAGGAGAAGTGCACACGACGTGCAAAGTGAAAGGACTGACTCTGAATCATCGTACCAGTCGAGTGGTCAACTTTGGGGTATTGAAAGAAGCCTTGCAATCGGGAGAGGATGGAAACTTTAAAGTGACCACCTATCAACCTAACAAGATTGTACGTTTACCCACTCACCACATCGTCAGTCGACCCTTGGAAAAAGTCTATCAAATTGTATACCAGAAGCGAGTTCGACTTCCCAATCATTTCACCTTACCGTATGGACACGTTGGTATAAAACATTGGTTGTAAGATCATAGTCACCCACACGAAAGATGACTTCGCCACAGCAAGAATCGAGTGAGAAACCCGATGAGAACTCCAAGTTCAAACCCAACCATTTTCCAGTCTTCTTACCTGACTATTGTGATTGTGCCCGTCGATTGGACACGTTTCAAAAATGGCCTACGGATAGGGAAGGATTACCTTCTTCGCATGTTTTAGCTAGAACAGGATTTGTCTACTTGGGACCTGAGTCAGGATTGGGATACGAGGTACAGTGTTTCGCTTGCGGACTGAAGTTACGAATGGATCTATGTATCTATAAAGATTCAGCTATTCTGGAGCATACTCGATGGTCTCCGCATTGCCCTTACCTTTCTATGGCCTTTCCACCCATCACACTACGGTACAATGTTGACGGTACCTTAGAGACGATACCTTCCAGAACAGGACATAAAAAACGTAAAAAAGGAAAGATGTACAAGCTGGAGACTGCATTGCGACTAGTATAAAAAGGGCTATGGTCAAGATCGATAGTTCATTGTGACTACCAAGACCGAGCGAACAAGATGAATACTTTGAAAGAGGCATCGTTCCAGTTTGGGGATTGTAAAAAAGTTGTATCTTCCTCTAGTGTGACTAATATTGGATGGATAAGACCCATGCTTTGCGACGGAAAATGTCCGGAAGGAAACTGCGATTGTCCATGTGGTTACCATTGTAATTGCGTAACGGAGTTTGCAGACGAGTGCGATTGTGAGCCTTGCGATGGATACGATGCTGTACCTTGTGACCTGAGCGATGCCGTAAAGCATCATGGGAACTTTGTTCTCACTGCCCCTATCATGGAAAGTGATGCTGTGCGTGTCAAACCTGAGGGATGCGAAAGCGATGCCGCTCGTCCTCTTAGACATTTTACCGGGTTTAAAGGGGAATGTCGACCTTCACGTTTACCTCCCTACGGATGTCATCCAGCCCTGAGCAAACTCCTGTTCATGTCACCCAACCCTCATCGAAACGAACCTGTGAAAGACGAATATTCGTTTCCTGTGCGTTTGTCGGAATACTGCGACTTTGAAAATCGTCTTCAATCGTTCAAAGGAAAATGGCCAAAGTATCTGGGAGGACCGACCCCCGAAGAATTAGCCAGAGCCGGATTTTTCTACTTGGGCGAAGGAGATAAAGTCAAGTGCTTCAGTTGCGGTGTGTCACTTCACCACTGGGAACCGCAAGATTCGGCCTACGTAGAACATGCTCGATGGTCACCGAATTGTCATTACTTACCCTTAGTGGGACCGAGACATTGAAGTAACTTCTTACCATAATAATCTGTTCATGGATACTTTACAAGAGAACATTTGTGCTTTGCCTGTGGAGTTGAGAGAACGCATTCATTGAGAACTGGTCAAAATACAAGTGAAACGTAAAGAACAATTGCATCCGTTACGTCACCGGTGTTTGAACCACTGGTACCTGAAAGCTATACAAGGATTGATTCAATTGAAAGTGTTCCATCGAACAGACATTGATCAACGATCCTCTAGTTTTAAAAAGGATTGGTTTGTTATGGACGATTCTACCTACATCATTGTAAACGTACTGCATCGAATTCCAGAGGAAGAGTTAACGAATTACCAACATCTTGAACGCAATGTCAACTTGGTGAAAGAGGAAACTTCTGAACGAATTGTAATGTGTAGATTAGTGACTCAACGATTTAAATTCGACACTGAAGTAAAACCATGTTTGTGCAAAGAGTACATTTCTTGTGTCAGACCAAAGAGAATTTAGTATGACCTATTCATGGATACTTTACAAGAGAACATTCGTGCTTTGCCTGTGGAGTTGAGAGAACGCATTTACCGAGAGCTGGTCAAAATACAAGTCAAACGTAAAGAACAGTTGCATCCGCTACGTCACCAGATCTTTAACCACTGGTACCTGAAGGGTATAAGAGAACTGATTCGTCAGAAATTGTTTCAGTGGTCAGACCTTGTTCAATACTTCCAGGCCCCCGATGATTCACGTGTTGATCATTTTGGTTACTTCGAGATTCACCTAGAGCAACCCATTGAGGAAGACGAGGTAAAGGATTACCAACATATTTTACGTGGAATCTACTTAGCGGAAGAGGAAACTTCTAATCGAACTCTGACGTTTCGGTTACAGTATGCAAGATTTACATTACCCACTGGAAAACGAAGATCACTGGCTAGAAAGTACGTGTATTCTTTTCGAAACAAAGAGACTATAAAAACAGGCAGCTATGCCACGACTTATGTCGTATGTAATCCAACAGATTCCGTGGAAGGAACTCAATGACCATATTCAAACCGTGGATCATCACCATCGATTATTGCAAGAACTGTATCCATTCAATTTGGGACGACAAGTGGTGTGTGTCTTAGTGACTTGTTTTCTGGGATTTCGTTTACCAGCCGATTCTTTGTGGACTCTTTACGATCAGTACTTACCACCTCCATGGCCTTAAATGGTCACGAAAAACTCCTTTTGCTCAAAGCCTTGCGGTTTCATCTGGATACTTCTCGACCTCAACAGGAAAAAAAGATTCGTCAACTTTTAGCTACCCAAGACGTGTATGACGATGTGTGTGTAGCTTGTGACTTACACCCTCATTGGACAGATGTTCGTGACTGGAAAAAGGGGGGTTTTGAGGCTTGGACCCAAGAAGTGGCCCAGTATGCACAAGAGTTGTTCAAGGAAAAAAGTTACTTTTCAACCTGTGTTAGTGACGGTGCCAGAAGAACCCGTCACCGAGAACAACCACTCGCTTCAGGACAGGACTGTCATGGACATTCCTGAAAGGTCATTCCGGGAGGACACTTGTGTGACAATACCTCATGTAGAGACTGTAAGAACATTACACACTGTCCCTAGGACATCTTGGTTACCCAAAACATGTTGTACAGACACTTGTTTATATTCCACTTTGATCGCTTTGCTGTGTTTTATATTCCTGTACATCACTATTTGGGTTGTATGTATTTTTGTCTTTCGTGTTCATATTTGAAACATTCAATAAACGTGTTCTGAAAAAGTATATAAACTCTTGTCTTGTTTGTTTTTCGTGTCACAAGTGACATTTCTCACACCATGGCTACCTCTGCTGTCTCTGCTCCCTCTTCCTCTACTGTCAAAGTCATCGACGAACACTTAGATCGTGCCAGTTGGGAGGCTTTGTATCTTCGCCATCCCTTTAACATGCTCATTGCTGGACCTAGCGGTTCAGGCAAAACCGAATTCGTCAAACGTTTGATCGAACATAAACATCATTTGATCGATCGACCCCCTCAACGGATCGTGTGGTGTTACAAAGAGTGGCAATCGGCGTACAACCTCTTGCGAGAAAGTCAAGGCGATTCCATCGTGTTTGTGGAAGGCATTCCTAAAGAAGACGACGGCATCGTCTCTGACTCCCGAGTAGTATATGGGGCCACCCTAGCGACAATGGGAATTAGCATTACAAAACCCCTTGGGCCACTCTAGCGACAAGGGAAATTTAACATGGAGAAAAACCCTGGGTCACTCTAGTGACAAGGGGAATTGAACATGGAAATTGAACATGGGAATGTCACCTGGGGATCAGTGGGAATTAAACATTGGTAACGTCATAGGTTTATAGGGTCAAAACCTTTTATAGGGTGAAATGTATTTGTAGGGACAAAGGGTTGATAGGGACAAACATAGACATACAGAAACAAACAAATACACATTGAAACACACAGAAAAGAGGACAGAAATATTCTAAAGAAAGACTCACAGATAGAATAGAGACTCGATAAAGAAAAGTCTGTTGTATGGGTTCAAAACATTTATTCAAGTACATACATGGGCTCTCTGGCCTGTGCTTTGGTCTAAGCACTATCCATTAAATACATAAACATTTGAACATAAAAGAAACATATTTACGAGTTGTTTAGTTATTGACTCTAGTAAACTAATGTTTAAAATTAACGTTCACTCCTTTCTAAAATCACTTCGTATGCAACGAATTTACATTAAATGTTCGTTTATAAGAAAAAGTCAAAACAAAACAAGTAACAAACAATCAAATAAGAGAAAGTTCGTGTTTGTCTCTCTATCCGTTACACACGTTGTTTAATATCTGGTCAGCTACCACTTGTGTCCCAGCATAGATGTTTCCGATCTCGTATTCCCTGTCAGTCGTAAATCTGCTGTTACGTCCATCGTGCTAGGTACACTTATCGGTAAGCAGATCAAGAGCAGTGATCGTCTTCTTCCCATGGAGGTGCAACATATGCCATATGAATAGTCACTTTTCCATCGGTGATGTCAAATTTTTCTCTCACCGACCGCACGTCTTCAATAGCCCTCAAAAGTTTGGAAGAAGTTATTTCTGCAGGTGTGCTAAATCCGAGACATACAGGCGAGTTCAAACTGTCGTGATACATAGATAGGCTCAAACGACCTTCATCTTTGACTTGGCAATGACATTTGAATTCCTCTAACAGTGAGTCAAGTAGATCCGTAATGAAACCTGATACTTCCTCGGCTAAAACGTCAGACGCGAAGTCTTTAAATTTCATCGTGTAGGTGTAAGTTGTCGTTCTAAATTTTCTCGAGGTCGCTGTCTGGGTCATTTGGATGCTAAAATACTCCTTTAGGTCTATTGAATCCTTTCCCTTCTTGAACGCACTTTGCTGTGACGGTATGGTGGTGAAAGAGGTCAATGATGTTTGTTCCTTCTCTTTTTTCTTCTGCGTAGAGTTATTCATCTTTCTCGTCGCTTGTCCTCGCAATGAAGTGTCGTTCTTGGAAGTCGTCCCTTTTTATACTGGGTGATATCAGCATGTCCATAAGGTAAAGTTTTGTGGTCTGGAAGTTTCACTGGTTGCACGTAGTTTGTCATGGCATTAGTACATAACAACTAAGATGTGGTATTGCATTGGTGATGTGATCGTGAGGCATAGAATCACACCCGAGTTTCTCGTTGGACTTGAGTCTTACGCTCTATACTTGCTGTTTGAAAGGATTCATTTTTGTCGATTAGTCTTGGTAGTGACAATGAACTATTGGTCTTGGACGTTGTCCCTTTTTATATGCTGACCAATATCGATGTGACCGTACGGCAACGTAAAGTGATTGGGAAGTCTCACTCGCTTCTGGTACACGATTTGATAGATTTTTTCCAGGGGTCGATTGACGATGTGGTGAGTGGGTAAACGTACAATCTTGTTCGGTTGGTGAGTGGTCACTTTAAAGTTTCCATCCTCTCCCGATTGCAAGGCTTCTTTCAATACCCCAAAGTTGACCACTCGACTGGTACGATAATTCAGAGTCAGTCCTTTCACTTTGCACTCCGTGTGCACTTCTCCTTGTTTGTCCCGGTATTGGTAGCCGTAATTTTTAGGACCTCCACTCGCGAAACTTAGAATCTTGTCGTCGGGATGTTCGTCTGTCCAGGCTCCTAAACGATTTTCTTCGATGTTAGGGTGTTGCTGACCCGGTCGATCGATGTAGATGCAACTGTCCGTGTCAAAGTACAGGACGCGTTCCCCTAACAGTTCTAAAGCTTCGTACAATTTTAAGCGAGCATGAGCTGTCACGTAAGCCGCAATGATGACATTTCCAAAAGGGTCGTCTTGTACAAAGTCCAGATCTTCTTCGTAATTGATCAAGATCAAATTCTCTCGAACGACGTCCACGTGTTTCATGTATTTGGTTTTGTCGTGAATCATCTGGAAGTAGCGGGAAGGTTCTGTCAAATATTCCGTCTTGGGTAAACACGGTCGTTGTGCCATTTTACCCCACAAGCAATTTAACATCACTTTGGCAAACGATCGCCTGCCTTCGTTTTTCTAGATGTGGTCTAAAGAGATGCCTTCTTGTTCATAGTATTTCTCTTTGAATTGTATTTGGTCTTCGGGAGTGTGACACCAGGAAGGATAGCCGCTGGCTTCTTGTTTCAGTTTCAAAAAGGCATCCACGTAGTCAGCGAAAATGCCTTTCTGACTGGGATCACCCTTGTGGTATTGTTGTGTCTTGGGAAAGTGGCAAATTTCGTACACTTCTAACAGTTGGTATCCCATGTCCAGAGCTTTGAACAATTCTACGCTGACCCAGGTTCCCGTCAAGGCCCGTTCTTCCTGGCTGTGCTTACAAGGCTGATCTTGGTTGCACGTTTCGGCACAAGTACGGCACAAGGGAAACATCAATTTGCCTTGACAATGGTGAGGTAAGACGGGATGGTATAGGTTCGTGGGAGGCAAAACTTTACACTTGATCAAGCCTTCGTATTGTCGAATGTTTTTCAGGTCGATGTGTTCCGTTAACAATTGCGGGTGCCCTACAGGAAAGCGACAATATTTGCACACGTAGGGATACAGCGAACACACGTCCAAGTATTTGATTTCTTCTCCTTTCTCTTCGTCGGCTTGGTACAGCAAACAGGTGGCATTGGTCCTTCCTCCGTACAAACTATCCCTCGGGTTCAGCGGGTCCATGAACTGGTAACTTTCCACGAGGCGTTTAAACTCGGGATCGGTTTTCAAGCGGTGATCGTATTCGTGTTCCCACATTTCCACCACTTGGTATCCTTCCTGTTCCAACTTTAGGCGTCGCTGACAAGTGTCCTGGTACAAGTCTTCCATGGTTCGTTGTAAAAACTGATTTTTAGTGCTACGATCAGGGTAACAGACGGGACATCCGTGAAATAAGCAACCGTTAAACTCGTACACGATCTTGGGGTTTTCTAAGTCCCAGCCATCTACCGAATATGTTCCGATGGTCTTTTCACCCCCTCCGTTGCGGGCATGCTGAATCCATTTGTTTTCCTTGTCGCACAAGTAATGTAACCAACGTAGGGCTTTGACCGAGTATTGACGTTTGACAAAGTGGGTCGTTTGAGGGCTGATGACAGCCACGGTGTTTTCAGGCATGAATCGTTGTCGATACACTAAGGAACACGCTTTGGCAATGGTGCAAGCTTCTTTCAAAGGATCGACCCCTCCGTGTTCCATGAACAGTTCTCGAAATTTTCCACAGCAACGTCGTAAAATGTCCACGTCGGAACGACAATACTTTAGCATTTCTTCCTGAAAGTCGAAAGGGTCCGAGGCGTGAGCCTGGTACCAAGCGTAGAAAGCTTCTCGTTGTTCGGTACGCATGTTGTCGGGGTCGTAATAGTGAGCCTCAGGTAAATGGGGTAGAACAGCGTGTTGATTGGCTTCCGTATTGAAAAAGTGTGGAAAGTACCCTTTAGCCATTTCTGTCATTCCAAACGTTTTAGGCATTCGACTCAAAGGCATGGCCAAATAGCTCATCGAATCTTTAAACTGTACTTGTCCCACTTGCATGAAAATGATTTTGGCTCCGTTCAAAGTCACTTTAGGACGTTCGGTGCCATGTTCCGTATAGTATCTGAGAAGAAACTGTCCATCGTATCCGGAGAAATTGTGAGCCATCACCGTGGCATGACGATGACAATCTCCGTAACGTTCGATGTCCTCTTGGCTCCACGTCTTGTCGATGGGGTCTAAGACCCATCGAGCGAAATCGGCTAGCGTGTTCGGTCCCCGAAAGATTTTTTCACGTCCTCCAGGAATCTTGCTGCAGTGAGGGCAATGACTGAAGATAGGTTCTTGAATGCACTTCTCGCACGCTAGATGAGCCACGCAGAAATTAGGAATGTGAATGCCAGTCTCTTGCATGCATTCGAAATCGAAAAAGATGAAATTGCTTTTCTTCTTGTGACCATCCTCTTTCTCTGATTGGGGTTGGTATTTTTGCACGTAGCATTGGTGTTTCAAGTCCACGATGTGATGACAAATGTGACATTTCTTTTTTCCTGAACATACGTGTGCCTTGGTACTATTGGTACGTATGCCTTGTCCACACGTAGGGCACAATCTCAGGAGTTGACAAGCACATTTCTGCTGTGAACCTTGCGTCTTCAGATGTTGTTGGTAACAGGCAGGGCTGATAAACGTGCGCAGACAAGCAGGACAATGCAATGGTTTTTGCCCTTCGCTCAGACAGGGTGGAGAGGCCAAACATCCTCGGCATTTCGATCCACAATGTTTGTGTTGCTCTCGATTATTATAACCACGGTCACATTTCTCACAGTAATATCTGTATCCCAGGAATCCGGGGATGGCGGTAATGGTATCGAAATGTTCATCGTGATAATAGACATGAATGTATTTTCCGTCCTTAAAGTCTTGGCCTCGAAACAACAGAGGTCCGCGCACTTCTTGAGGGTGCACTTTCAAGGTGTATCGTGGAGCTAGGGTATCTTGCAATTTTTGCATCTCAGGAATGCCACAGGGTGTGTCTTTGGACAGTCCGGCTTGTTGTAACAGGAGTTCTGCTTCATTTCGTTGTTTGGCTCGATCGGATCGTTGAATAGTTTTCCAGGTTCTTTTCCATTCTACCGTGTCGTTCTTGTTGGCATAGGTTCGTCCCACCACGATGGCACGGGCTAAACACATCTGGTCTTGAGGGTTGTTAATTCGGACGAGACTTGTTTTGGTGTTGCGAAGGTCGTCCACCAATAAGACCTTTTTGCGTCCAGTCCCTTGAGGAGGAGAGACGTGGGCCATTTTCAGTGTGGCTTTACCATCGGTGATGTCAAACTGATCATTAGATTGTTGTACGTGTTGAATCTTGTCCATGACTTTGGAAGGGGTTAGTTCTGCGGGTCTGCTAAACTCGATCCAAACAGGGGATTTCAAGCTGTCGTGATCTATGGATAGTGTCAAGAAATCGTCTTCTTTGGGTTGACATTGTTGCTTTAGTGTGGTGAGCAAAGAATCCCACATCTCGGTGATAAACCCTTCTGCTTTCTCCAATGGTACGTCGGACTTGAAATCTTTAAACTTCACCGTGTAGGTGTAAGTCGTGGTTCTAAATTTTCTAGAGGGTCGCTTTTCCGTCTCTCGAATGTGATAGTACTTTTCAGGGTTAACTGGTGGACTTTGGTTTGGAGTGGGCTCTCTATGTCTGGTCGCAGACGTGGAAGGTGTTGGTTCAGGTTTGCTCATGTCTTCGTTTTGAGCGAACACTTCTTTTCGTGTGTGAGGCGATACGTCACTTCGCTGCCTCTTACGTTCTTCTTCTCTCTCACTGAAATCGTGCGATCGTTTCATCTCGATTGCTGATTCAGAAATGATTTAACCAAGTTCATTCTCTCCATATATACCCTCTCTACCTCTTGTTGTCACAATGACTTGGTATATTTCACAAGGGCAAGTGAAAGCCAAGCATATAGGAGCCCAACGACAGCGGTGCGTCTTAAACACCTCATGCATCTTGATGACCCTTCGATTCAAACCCTACCACGAAAGAAAAAAGTTGCAAGAAAAAAACCCAGACAGTTGGTGTCTTCAAGAGAGCTAGAGACGCCGGCACTGTGTCGCTGGGACACGTACGTACTCCAGAAAACTACGCCACTCGACAACCTTGTCTCCTTCTCTCAGTCACTTCTACTTTGTCGCTGAATACATTCTACCAACCCTGTTTTAACACACGTTTCTTCATCTGATATTTTTAAAAAATATACTAAACGCATTTTTAAAAGAACTACCCTTTTTCGACAGCAGTGACGGCGTCTCCTGCTGCTGTTACCACTGTTGCTGCACAAAGATGATCTTTCCTTAAGATCAAAATATGAGACAGAGCAAGTAAGTTGTGAAGTTGAGCGGAGGTGTCTAAACAACAACTGTCAAGCCCCTATGTTCCATTTCTGTTTGTGATAATAACTTGTGATACTTCACATTTTCTAAAGTGGAAATCTTTACAAACCGTACAAAAGTTATATGACTTTGGCTTCTGACAGTTGTACAGACTCTTCACTTTATAAGTGTCACGAGAAAATAGTGTATCCAAGTTTTACCATTTTCCAAAACACCCACACACTTGCAACGTGACCAGAATCTGTACTTCTTTATTTGTGGATATCCAACAGACCCGTCCCAGCATATATAGCTGGTTAAGAACTGTAGGAATATCACCTCATTTTTTTTCCAGAAATATCAAAGCTTTTATGTGTATCTTCCCTGTTCCACCCTTTATTAGTGCTTAGGTATATTCCCTAAACAACACAAACAATTTGGAACAAAATTAAATTTTGAATTAAGGTTTCTCTCTGTTTATACATTTTTTTTCAAGTTGTTGGTACATGGCATATGACATCCAAATACTTTCTCAAACTGAGAGGCATTTCTACACATGTCATTGCCTTTGTTAAATTCGGTTTTGTTGGTTAGTCATCGTTAATCTTTAATTCTATTTTTATGATGTATTTCTTTTTTGCTAGAAGATTTAATTTATTTATGTTGTTTAGTCTGCTGCTGCAAAAAAGAAAATGCATGTATCTATAGCAAAGTGTTTCAGTTTGTTCAGTTTTTTATTTCAAGCTCTACAAAAGGTACCAAGTTTGTCTTGCAAGGGGATTGAAACTTTAAGTTACGCGGACGTGAAGGAAAACATACCTTTGTTACTACAATTTGCTGTCTTTGTATTCGTTCTAATCATGCTTGCCTTATATCTTTTTGTTTTAGGATCATATTTCTTCTGATGTAAATACATACATCAATGGATAGACAGCTTGGGTTATCATCCTTGAGGTTCACTGTACTTTTAGTTTCTTTACTTCATACAAACCCCAAAATCACTAGCTTGAAGGGAAAAAAATAACAAAAAACTGACACCTGGTACTGTAACACATCTGTCTCTGTTGATGTGAGTGTGCTTGACAAAATGTTTGAGTAAGATTAAAAATGTTTGTCAGTTTCAAAACTCGAACCAGTACTGTGGCCGTTTAATATTTTCATGTGGCAAGAAGAAATGGTACAATACGCAACAAAGGGATTGTACATTTACACTCCAATCTGTCTGCACTGCAATGGTAACAACGCTCTTGCGTTGACTTTTGCCACACTACCTAAGAGAAAACAATTCATCACTCATCATAAACGATTTCATTGGCTATACATATTTTCTTACCGCTTTCGCTTCGAATTGACTTCAGTACCTTTTCGCACAGTGACAAGATCGGACGTGTTTTTTGCTTTTTTTTTATTCTGCGGCTGGTCGCTACACTACTTGCTCTGAATTTACAACCAAACATTGTGTTACGCATTGTAAGTGACTTCATTGGGCCAACCGATATTTTACACTTCTGTCTCTATTCATATGAGTGTGCTTGTCAAAATGTTTGAGTAAGATTAAAAATGTTTGTCAGTTTCAAAACGCGAACCAGTACTGTGGCCGTTTAGTATTTGATCTGGCAAGAAGAAATGGTACAATACGCAACAAAGGGTTTGTACGTTTACACTCTTCAATCTGTCTGCACTGCAATGGTAACAACGCTCTTGCGTTGGCATTATTTTGCCACACTACCTAAGAAAAAAAAACAATCCATCACTCATCATAAACGATTTCATTGGCTATACTTATTTTCTTACCGCTTTCGCTTCGAATTGACTTCAGTACCGTTTCGCACAGTGACAAGATCGGACGTGTTTTTTTTATTTTTTATTCTGCGGCTGGTTGCTACTCTACTTGCCCTGAATTTACAACCAAACAATGTGTTGCACATTGTAAGTGACTTCATTGGTCAGTCGATATTTTCCACCGCCTTAGCTTCAAATTGGTTTCACTTGTTATTCGCGATAATCAGACGCGTTTTTCTGTACCTGACCATTAGTCACTTCACAAACAATAAAACTAACACACAAATGATCACGCCATGGGCGACTCATGGAAATTATGTTAGTCATGTTACGAAATATATCACGACTTGTTTGGATGTACTTTTCTGTGGTCACTCTTTGATCACATGCGTCTTCAGTTCACTCTTGTCATGTTTTTTAAAGGGTGTATTTTTCTATGGATGTGATTGTTATGTTCTATATGTTCTTTTATGTTTTCAGTGATTTTACTTTATATCTGTATTTTAATTTAGATGTATAGACTATGTAGTCTGAAATAAAGAATTCTTATCTTATCTTATGTAAGTGGAATGAGTGTTTCTTTGAAACTTTCATAAGGCAAATATACCGTAAAAAAACAAACGTACGTGTCGTGATATTTTTAAAGTAGGAATACATGCTTTCTCTCTCTCTCTCTCTCTCTGTGGTTTTGATTTATACCCTAATGAAATATGTTCCCGTTTGAAGATACCTCTTCAAAATTGTGATCAGTGGTCACCATAATTACGCAAACTGTTCCGTTTGTCATCTTATTTTTTTCAAAAGTTTACACTCTAAAAAATTGTAGAACGATTTTTTTTTCTTCCATCAGTAAATCTTTGGATAAAATAAAAGCTTGAGTTTGCACAATTCTGGTATCTTAACTTTATCCTATTTTGGAACTGAAACATGTCACGGAATTTTTTTTCTTCTAACATTAGATTTACAGTTTTTCAGAAAAAAAGACAATCACACGGCTTTTTCAAGAATGAAGCAAGCGACATTGCACTGTATAACACTGCCTATGGTTAACTCTGAATTCTAAAGTCTAAACATGGGTTCAGGAAAAAATGTAACAATGTTCGTCTTAGGAGGATAGGACGAACATTGTTACATTTTTTCCTGAACCCATGTTTAGACTTTAGAATTCAGAGTTAACCATAGGCAGTGTTATACAGTGCAATGTCGCTTGCTTCATTCTTGAAAAAGCCGTGTGATTGTCTTTTTTTCTGAAAAACTGTAAATCTAATGTTAGAAGAAAAAAAATTCCGTGACATGTTTCAGTTCCAAAATAGGATAAAGTTAAGATACCAGAATTGTGCAAACTCAAGCTTTTATTTTATCCAAAGATTTACTGATGGAAGAAAAAAAAATCGTTCTACAATTTTTTAGAGTGTAAACTTTTGAAAAAAATAAGATGACAAACGGAACAGTTTGCGTAATTATGGTGACCACTGATCACAATTTTGGAGAGGTATCTTCAAACGGGAACATATTTCATTAGGGTATAAATCAAAACCACAGAGAGAGAGAGAGAGAGAGAAAGCATGTATTCCTACTTTAAAAATATCACGACACGTACGTTTGTTTTTTTACGGTATATTTGCCTTATGAAAGTTTCAAAGAAACACTCATTCCACTTACATAAGATAAGATAAGAATTCTTTATTTCAGACTACATAGTCTATACATCTAAATTAAAATACAGATATAAAGTAAAATCACTGAAAACATAAAAGAACATATAGAACATAACAATCACATCCATAGAAAAAATACACCCTTTAAAAAACATGACAAGAGTGAACTGAAGACGCATGTGATCAAAGAGTGACCACAGAAAAGTACATCCAAACAAGTCGTGATATATTTCGTAACATGACTAACATAATTTCCATGAGTCGCCCATGGCGTGATCATTTGTGTGTTAGTTTTATTGTTTGTGAAGTGACTAATGGTCAGGTACAGAAAAACGCGTCTGATTATCGCGAATAACAAGTGAAACCAATTTGAAGCTAAGGTGGTGGAAAATATCGACTGACCAATGAAGTCACTTACAATGTGCAACACATTGTTTGGTTGTAAATTCAGGGCAAGTAGAGTAGCAACCAGCCGCAGAATAAAAAATAAAAAAAACACGTCCGATCTTGTCACTGTGCGAAACGGTACTGAAGTCAATTCGAAGCGAAAGCGGTAAGAAAATAAGTATAGCCAATGAAATCGTTTATGATGAGTGATGGATTGTTTTTTTTTCTTAGGTAGTGTGGCAAAATAATGCCAACGCAAGAGCGTTGTTACCATTGCAGTGCAGACAGATTGAAGAGTGTAAACGTACAAACCCTTTGTTGCGTATTGTACCATTTCTTCTTGCCAGATCAAATACTAAACGGCCACAGTACTGGTTCGCGTTTTGAAACTGACAAACATTTTTAATCTTACTCAAACATTTTGACAAGCACACTCATATGAATAGAGACAGAAGTGTAAAATATCGGTTGGCCCAATGAAGTCACTTACAATGCGTAACACAATGTTTGGTTGTAAATTCAGAGCAAGTAGTGTAGCGACCAGCCGCAGAATAAAAAAAAAGCAAAAAACACGTCCGATCTTGTCACTGTGCGAAAAGGTACTGAAGTCAATTCGAAGCGAAAGCGGTAAGAAAATATGTATAGCCAATGAAATCGTTTATGATGAGTGATGAATTGTTTTCTCTTAGGTAGTGTGGCAAAAGTCAACGCAAGAGCGTTGTTACCATTGCAGTGCAGACAGATTGGAGTGTAAATGTACAATCCCTTTGTTGCGTATTGTACCATTTCTTCTTGCCACATGAAAATATTAAACGGCCACAGTACTGGTTCGAGTTTTGAAACTGACAAACATTTTTAATCTTACTCAAACATTTTGTCAAGCACACTCACATCAACAGAGACAGATGTGTTACAGTACCAGGTGTCAGTTTTTTGTTATTTTTTTCCCTTCAAGCTAGTGATTTTGGGGTTTGTATGAAGTAAAGAAACTAAAAGTACAGTGAACCTCAAGGATGATAACCCAAGCTGTCTATCCATTGATGTATGTATTTACATCAGAAGAAATATGATCCTAAAACAAAAAGATATAAGGCAAGCATGATTAGAACGAATACAAAGACAGCAAATTGTAGTAACAAAGGTATGTTTTCCTTCACGTCCGCGTAACTTAAAGTTTCAATCCCCTTGCAAGACAAACTTGGTACCTTTTGTAGAGCTTGAAATAAAAAACTGAACAAACTGAAACACTTTGCTATAGATACATGCATTTTCTTTTTTGCAGCAGCAGACTAAACAACATAAATAAATTAAATCTTCTAGCAAAAAAGAAATACATCATAAAAATAGAATTAAAGATTAACGATGACTAACCAACAAAACCGAATTTAACAAAGGCAATGACATGTGTAGAAATGCCTCTCAGTTTGAGAAAGTATTTGGATGTCATATGCCATGTACCAACAACTTGAAAAAAAATGTATAAACAGAGAGAAACCTTAATTCAAAATTTAATTTTGTTCCAAATTGTTTGTGTTGTTTAGGGAATATACCTAAGCACTAATAAAGGGTGGAACAGGGAAGATACACATAAAAGCTTTGATATTTCTGGAAAAAAAATGAGGTGATATTCCTACAGTTCTTAACCAGCTATATATGCTGGGACGGGTCTGTTGGATATCCACAAATAAAGAAGTACAGATTCTGGTCACGTTGCAAGTGTGTGGGTGTTTTGGAAAATGGTAAAACTTGGATACACTATTTTCTCGTGACACTTATAAAGTGAAGAGTCTGTACAACTGTCAGAAGCCAAAGTCATATAACTTTTGTACGGTTTGTAAAGATTTCCACTTTAGAAAATGTGAAGTATCACAAGTTATTATCACAAACAGAAATGGAACATAGGGGCTTGACAGTTGTTGTTTAGACACCTCCGCTCAACTTCACAACTTACTTGCTCTGTCTCATATTTTGATCTTAAGGAAAGATCATCTTTGTGCAGCAACAGTGGTAACAGCAGCAGGAGACGCCGTCACTGCTGTCGAAAAAGGGTAGTTCTTTTAAAAATGCGTTTAGTATATTTTTTAAAAATATCAGATGAAGAAACGTGTGTTAAAACAGGGTTGGTAGAATGTATTCAGCGACAAAGTAGAAGTGACTGAGAGAAGGAGACAAGGTTGTCGAGTGGCGTAGTTTTCTGGAGTACGTACGTGTCCCAGCGACACAGTGCCGGCGTCTCTAGCTCTCTTGAAGACACCAACTGTCTGGGTTTTTTTCTTGCAACTTTTTTCTTTCGTGGTAGGGTTTGAATCGAAGGGTCATCAAGATGCATGAGGTGTTTAAGACGCACCGCTGTCGTTGGGCTCCTATATGCTTGGCTTTCACTTGCCCTTGTGAAATATACCAAGTCATTGTGACAACAAGAGGTAGAGAGGGTATATATGGAGAGAATGAACTTGGTTAAATCATTTCTGAATCAGCAATCGAGATGAAACGATCGCACGATTTCAGTGAGAGAGAAGAAGAACGTAAGAGGCAGCGAAGTGACGTATCGCCTCACACACGAAAAGAAGTGTTCGCTCAAAACGAAGACATGAGCAAACCTGAACCAACACCTTCCACGTCTGCGACCAGACATAGAGAGCCCACTCCAAACCAAAGTCCACCAGTTAACCCTGAAAAGTACTATCACATTCGAGAGACGGAAAAGCGACCCTCTAGAAAATTTAGAACCACGACTTACACGGTGAAGTTTAAAGATTTCAAGTCCGACGTACCATTGGAGAAAGCAGAAGGGTTTATCACCGAGATGTGGGATTCTTTGCTCACCACACTAAAGCAACAATGTCAACCCAAAGAAGACGATTTCTTGACACTATCCATAGATCACGACAGCTTGAAATCCCCTGTTTGGATCGAGTTTAGCAGACCCGCAGAACTAACCCCTTCCAAAGTCATGGACAAGATTCAACACGTACAACAATCTAATGATCAGTTTGACATCACCGATGGTAAAGCCACACTGAAAATGGCCCACGTCTCTCCTCCTCAAGGGACTGGACGCAAAAAGGTCTTATTGGTGGACGACCTTCGCAACACCAAAACAAGTCTCGTCCGAATTAACAACCCTCAAGACCAGATGTGTTTAGCCCGTGCCATCGTGGTGGGACGAACCTATGCCAACAAGAACGACACGGTAGAATGGAAAAGAACCTGGAAAACTATTCAACGATCCGATCGAGCCAAACAACGAAATGAAGCAGAACTCCTGTTACAACAAGCCGGACTGTCCAAAGACACACCCTGTGGCATTCCTGAGATGCAAAAATTGCAAGATACCCTAGCTCCACGATACACCTTGAAAGTGCACCCTCAAGAAGTGCGCGGACCTCTGTTGTTTCGAGGCCAAGACTTTAAGGACGGAAAATACATTCATGTCTATTATCACGATGAACATTTCGATACCATTACCGCCATCCCCGGATTCCTGGGATACAGATATTACTGTGAGAAATGTGACCGTGGTTATAATAATCGAGAGCAACACAAACATTGTGGATCGAAATGCCGAGGATGTTTGGCCTCTCCACCCTGTCTGAGCGAAGGGCAAAAACCATTGCATTGTCCTGCTTGTCTGCGCACGTTTATCAGCCCTGCCTGTTACCAACAACATCTGAAGACGCAAGGTTCACAGCAGAAATGTGCTTGTCAACTCCTGAGATTGTGCCCTACGTGTGGACAAGGCATACGTACCAATAGTACCAAGGCACACGTATGTTCAGGAAAAAAGAAATGTCACATTTGTCATCACATCGTGGACTTGAAACACCAATGCTACGTGCAAAAATACCAACCCCAATCAGAGAAAGAGGATGGTCACAAGAAGAAAAGCAATTTCATCTTTTTCGATTTCGAATGCATGCAAGAGACTGGCATTCACATTCCTAATTTCTGCGTGGCTCATCTAGCGTGCGAGAAGTGCATTCAAGAACCTATCTTCAGTCATTGCCCTCACTGCAGCAAGATTCCTGGAGGACGTGAAAAAATCTTTCGGGGACCGAACACGCTAGCCGATTTCGCTCGATGGGTCTTAGACCCCATCGACAAGACGTGGAGCCAAGAGGACATCGAACGTTACGGAGATTGTCATCGTCATGCCACGGTGATGGCTCACAATTTCTCCGGATACGATGGACAGTTTCTTCTCAGATACTATACGGAACATGGCACCGAACGTCCTAAAGTGACTTTGAACGGAGCCAAAATCATTTTCATGCAAGTGGGACAAGTACAGTTTAAAGATTCGATGAGCTATTTGGCCATGCCTTTGAGTCGAATGCCTAAAACGTTTGGAATGACAGAAATGGCTAAAGGCTACTTTCCACACTTTTTCAATACGGAAGCCAATCAACACGCTGTTCTACCCCATTTACCTGAGGCTCACTATTACGACCCCGACAACATGCGTACCGAACAACGAGAAGCTTTCTACGCTTGGTACCAGGCTCACGCCTCGGACCCTTTCGACTTTCAGGAAGAAATGCTAAAGTATTGTCGTTCCGACGTGGACATTTTACGACGTTGCTGTGGAAAATTTCGAGAACTGTTCATGGAACACGGAGGGGTCGATCCTTTGAAAGAAGCTTGCACCATTGCCAAAGCGTGTTCCTTAGTGTATCGACAACGATTCATGCCTGAAAACACCGTGGCTGTCATCAGCCCTCAAACGACCCACTTTGTCAAACGTCAATACTCGGTCAAAGCCCTACGTTGGTTACATTACTTGTGCGACAAGGAAAACAAATGGATTCAGCATGCCCGCAACGGAGGGGGTGAAAAGACCATCGGAACATATTCGGTAGATGGCTGGGACTTAGAAAACCCCAAGATCGTGTACGAGTTTAACGGTTGCTTATTTCACGGATGTCCCGTCTGTTACCCTGATCGTAGCACTAAAAATCAGTTTTTACAACGAACCATGGAAGACTTGTACCAGGACACTTGTCAGCGACGCCTAAAGTTGGAACAGGAAGGATACCAAGTGGTGGAAATGTGGGAACACGAATACGATCACCGCTTGAAAACCGATCCCGAGTTTAAACGCCTCGTGGAAAGTTACCAGTTCATGGACCCGCTGAACCCGAGGGATAGTTTGTACGGAGGAAGGACCAATGCCACCTGTTTGCTGTACCAAGCCGACGAAGAGAAAGGAGAAGAAATCAAATACTTGGACGTGTGTTCGCTGTATCCCTACGTGTGCAAATATTGTCGCTTTCCTGTAGGGCACCCGCAATTGTTAACGGAACACATCGACCTGAAAAACATTCGACAATACGAAGGCTTGATCAAGTGTAAAGTTTTGCCTCCCACGAACCTATACCATCCCGTCTTACCTCACCATTGTCAAGGCAAATTGATGTTTCCCTTGTGCCGTACTTGTGCCGAAACGTGCAACCAAGATCAGCCTTGTAAGCACAGCCAGGAAGAACGGGCCTTGACGGGAACCTGGGTCAGCGTAGAATTGTTCAAAGCTCTGGACATGGGATACCAACTGTTAGAAGTGTACGAAATTTGCCACTTTCCCAAGACACAACAATACCACAAGGGTGATCCCAGTCAGAAAGGCATTTTCGCTGACTACGTGGATGCCTTTTTGAAACTGAAACAAGAAGCCAGCGGCTATCCTTCCTGGTGTCACACTCCCGAAGACCAAATACAATTCAAAGAGAAATACTATGAACAAGAAGGCATCTCTTTAGACCACATCTAGAAAAACGAAGGCAGGCGATCGTTTGCCAAAGTGATGTTAAATTGCTTGTGGGGTAAAATGGCACAACGACCGTGTTTACCCAAGACGGAATATTTGACAGAACCTTCCCGCTACTTCCAGATGATTCACGACAAAACCAAATACATGAAACACGTGGACGTCGTTCGAGAGAATTTGATCTTGATCAATTACGAAGAAGATCTGGACTTTGTACAAGACGACCCTTTTGGAAATGTCATCATTGCGGCTTACGTGACAGCTCATGCTCGCTTAAAATTGTACGAAGCTTTAGAACTGTTAGGGGAACGCGTCCTGTACTTTGACACGGACAGTTGCATCTACATCGATCGACCGGGTCAGCAACACCCTAACATCGAAGAAAATCGTTTAGGAGCCTGGACAGACGAACATCCCGACGACAAGATTCTAAGTTTCGCGAGTGGAGGTCCTAAAAATTACGGCTACCAATACCGGGACAAACAAGGAGAAGTGCACACGGAGTGCAAAGTGAAAGGACTGACTCTGAATTATCGTACCAGTCGAGTGGTCAACTTTGGGGTATTGAAAGAAGCCTTGCAATCGGGAGAGGATGGAAACTTTAAAGTGACCACTCACCAACCGAACAAGATTGTACGTTTACCCACTCACCACATCGTCAATCGACCCCTGGAAAAAATCTATCAAATCGTGTACCAGAAGCGAGTGAGACTTCCCAATCACTTTACGTTGCCGTACGGTCACATCGATATTGGTCAGCATATAAAAAGGGACAACGTCCAAGACCAATAGTTCATTGTCACTACCAAGACTAATCGACAAAAATGAATCCTTTCAAACAGCAAGTATAGAGCGTAAGACTCAAGTCCAACGAGAAACTCGGGTGTGATTCTATGCCTCACGATCACATCACCAATGCAATACCACATCTTAGTTGTTATGTACTAATGCCATGACAAACTACGTGCAACCAGTGAAACTTCCAGACCACAAAACTTTACCTTATGGACATGCTGATATCACCCAGTATAAAAAGGGACGACTTCCAAGAACGACACTTCATTGCGAGGACAAGCGACGAGAAAGATGAATAACTCTACGCAGAAGAAAAAAGAGAAGGAACAAACATCATTGACCTCTTTCACCACCATACCGTCACAGCAAAGTGCGTTCAAGAAGGGAAAGGATTCAATAGACCTAAAGGAGTATTTTAGCATCCAAATGACCCAGACAGCGACCTCGAGAAAATTTAGAACGACAACTTACACCTACACGATGAAATTTAAAGACTTCGCGTCTGACGTTTTAGCCGAGGAAGTATCAGGTTTCATTACGGATCTACTTGACTCACTGTTAGAGGAATTCAAATGTCATTGCCAAGTCAAAGATGAAGGTCGTTTGAGCCTATCTATGTATCACGACAGTTTGAACTCGCCTGTATGTCTCGGATTTAGCACACCTGCAGAAATAACTTCTTCCAAACTTTTGAGGGCTATTGAAGACGTGCGGTCGGTGAGAGAAAAATTTGACATCACCGATGGAAAAGTGACTATTCATATGGCATATGTTGCACCTCCATGGGAAGAAGACGATCACTGCTCTTGATCTGCTTACCGATAAGTGTACCTAGCACGATGGACGTAACAGCAGATTTACGACTGACAGGGAATACGAGATCGGAAACATCTATGCTGGGACACAAGTGGTAGCTGACCAGATATTAAACAACGTGTGTAACGGATAGAGAGACAAACACGAACTTTCTCTTATTTGATTGTTTGTTACTTGTTTTGTTTTGACTTTTTCTTATAAACGAACATTTAATGTAAATTCGTTGCATACGAAGTGATTTTAGAAAGGAGTGAACGTTAATTTTAAACATTAGTTTACTAGAGTCAATAACTAAACAACTCGTAAATATGTTTCTTTTATGTTCAAATGTTTATGTATTTAATGGATAGTGCTTAGACCAAAGCACAGGCCAGAGAGCCCATGTATGTACTTGAATAAATGTTTTGAACCCATACAACAGACTTTTCTTTATCGAGTCTCTATTCTATCTGTGAGTCTTTCTTTAGAATATTTCTGTCCTCTTTTCTGTGTGTTTCAATGTGTATTTGTTTGTTTCTGTATGTCTATGTTTGTCCCTATCAACCCTTTGTCCCTACAAATACATTTCACCCTATAAAAGGTTTTGACCCTATAAACCTATGACGTTACCAATGTTTAATTCCCACTGATCCCCAGGTGACATTCCCATGTTCAATTTCCATGTTCAATTCCCCTTGTCACTAGAGTGACCCAGGGTTTTTCTCCATGTTAAATTTCCCTTGTCGCTAGAGTGGCCCAAGGGGTTTTGTAATGCTAATTCCCATTGTCGCTAGGGTGGCCCCATATACTACTCTCCCGTCTAACCCATTTGGTCATTTTCGACGACATGTTAGGAGAAGACGAAGAAGAAATTAAATTGTGGTTCACGCGCAAAGGGCATCACCGTAATGCCAGTGTCGTTTACATCACCCAAAATTTGTTTCAACAAAGTAAAGCCCATCGTACCATCAGTCTCAATGCGCATTACGTGGTCTTGTTTAAAAGCCCTCGAGATAAATCGCAAGTGCAAGTCTTAGCCAAACAGTTAGGAACGCCTTGGCTGACTCAGGCGTACGACGATGCCACTCAAACGCCACACGCCTATTTACTCGTCGATTTGAAACCTACGACTCCTGAGGATTTGCGATTTCGTACCCACTTGTTTCACCACTGGTGCCAAGACGGAGGGCCTGTCCTGTACACGTCTCCGTCCTCGACTTCATTTCACTCCCCATCAAAAAATCTATAAAAACCTCAGACCCTTTTTCGTCTGTCTCACTCTCAGTGCGAACATGACGTCCCTTCAGTCGCATCTTCCCGTCAAATTGATTCGTGCCTTGTATGGCATCAGTCGAGAAAAAGATCCACAAACACGAGCTCGTGTCTTAGAAGCTAGTCTCAAAGAAGTCTTACGATGGTTCACGGTGACGGCACGTCAATTACTCCAAGGAATCATTCAGATTCCTCATCAAACCAAACGCTTTTTCGATCGAAACAAAGTCGCTTTGGTCCAACTGGCCAATCCCCGCATCGACACTCAAACCAAAAAACAAATCATTTTGAAACCTGGAGGGAGCGGTACTCTAGGAGGGGTCATCATTCGCTCACTCTTAAGATGGGATCCTAATGCCCCCAAAGTTATCCCCAAGACAAAAGTCCAACGAAGCCCCAAGAAGAAAAAGAAAAAGACCAGGTCCCCAAGAAGAATAACTTCTCCAGTGGCGGGACCCTCCTCTTACCAGACACCACCCCGAAAAAAGAAAAGAAGCCCCCAGAAAAAGAAACAGAGAAAAAGTCCTCAGAAAAAGAAAAGTCCACAGAAGAAAACTAGTCGCAAGAGAGGCACTGCGGCCAGGACGCAGCCTTACACTCGCAAACCACGACCTGCCACAGCGTCTCCGACAGCCTCACGTTTGTCCACTTCTCCTTTGATGTCACCAGGAACTGAAGAGTACTTGGAGACGTTGATTACACCAAGAACTTCTCCGTTGATGACCCCCAAAAGAACTTCCCCAGTGGCAGGACCTTCCCATTTAGCGGCAGTGGCTGCTGCTCACAAAGTACCTTCTCCCAAAATCAAAGTCCATGAAAGATCGGGCATGTTACAAAGTTTACTGGATTTGTCCAAGCAAGAACTGGCTCGATTTAGTCCGTTACGTACCTCTGCACGACGTGTCATGCCTGTCCTCAAACTGATACGCCGTAAAGACAATCAATGGCGACGCGTTCCAGTATAAAAAAGGCCTGTGACCGAGTAGGGTATCAGTGTTTTTTTGGTGCTCCTGAAGACTCAAAGATGTCACCCTCCAGAAAACCCCAAGGAAAGAAAAGGAAAGGACTGCCACCACGTTTAGCCAAACATGGGGACATGTTATCTGTCCTGTCCAAAGCTTCTCCACCCCTACGAAAAAAACTCATTCAAACGGCCTCCAAAGAGGTCATCGATACCGTGTGCGAATGTTGTTTGAACGTTTTGAAAGGCACGATCCCTTTGTCCAAACACCAGAAACAATGCTTAAGCAAACATCGTCACGTTCTTCGCCAAATGGTTCGAAAGAAAATTCCCATTCGTCAAAAAAAGAAGATGTTAGTGCAACGTGGAGGCATTTTGCCCCTCTTGTTAGGCCCCATACTGAAAGGAGTCTTGGGAACCATGTTGGGAGGACTAGTGGGAGCAAGATAAAAAGGCCCTCGAAAGTCCCAAGATCTCAGAATTCACCCCTGACAACCCCATGGAAGGACGAAAACTAGCTTTAGTGCCTTACAAACGATGGATGGAATACCATCGGTGGCAAGAACAACGCACCCCGCATTTACCTCCCAATCCCAATTTGAGCGAGATGTCCCAGTTACAACACGAATTGCAGTCCTTGATGGATCGCCAAGATTTGTCCGAAACAGAAAAATCGCAAAAGTACGGTCAACTCTTGCAACGACTGCAACTCTTTCACCAGAAAGCTTTAGACGAAACAGCTCTACCCACTTTGAAAGATTTTAAGACCTTGATGAAAAGTCCAGCACCATCACCAGTACCAGTACCAGTACCGGTACCAGTGGTCAAGAAAGAAAAAGGAAAAGAAGAAGAAGAAGGGTTTCAAACTCCACCAGAAAAAGTACGCAAGTTAACAACACCACCTACCTCCAGAATTGGATGGATTAAAAAGATGATGGCCACCCCTTCTTCATCACAAGAGAAAAAGAAAGTGAAGACAGAAGTGAAACAAGAACCGATATCCCCTGCTCAGACATCCTCCTCTTCGACACCTATTGCCGGTCGCACACGCAAAGCCTTGCAATCCAAGAAAATACCCCAAGAGAAAAAGAGTAGCCTCTTCCAAGAGTGGGTGCCTTATTAACACACAAACACAAAAAATGGAAAAAGTCTTAGCCAGCATTTACTACGATCCCTCGCATCCTGCAGGTTACGCAGGAGTTCAAAAATTGTATCGTGCTGCCAAAACGCGACTGAAAAGTCTCCGTTTACCTCAAGTGCAACGATGGTTACAAGAACAAGCTACCTACACTTTACACAAACCCATTCGACGTAAGTTTGCCAGAAGTCGCACCCGAGTGGAAGGCATCGATCATCAATGGCAAGCCGATTTAGCCGATGTCTCTCATTTGGCCAGCTACAATCGCGGCTACAAATATTTATTTTGTGTCATCGACGTCTTTTCCAAATTTGCCTGGGTCGTGCCCTTGACTTCCAAATCCAGCAGCGAGTTAGTGCGAGCCCTGCAACGAGTGTTGAAACAAAGCGGTCGTCACCCTCTTCGATGGCAAACGGACAAAGGCACCGAATTTCTGAACCAAGCTTTCCAAAAAGAATTAAAGAAACGTGACATTCATTTTTTTACCACCGAGAATCCCGAAACCAAAGCCAGCATCGTGGAACGTTTTCAACGCACTTTGAAAGAACGCATGTGGAAATATTTTACGCATCACCACACTCTGAAGTACATCGACATCTTACCGCACCTGGTGCAAGCGTACAACCAATCTTACCATCGAAGCATCGGACGTGCCCCGCAAGACGTGACTCCCGACAACGAAGTGCTGGTGTTTGAGCGCCTGTTCGGTACGTCCCCGACAAGGGCTGTCCCCAAGAAAAGTGGAGAGTTGACCGTAGGAGATTGGGTGCGCATTGGCAAAACCAAACGCACTTTCGACAAAGGTTACTTACCTAACTGGACGACCGAATTGTTTCGCGTCACTGGACGAGTGCATGGCCGTCATCCTGCCGTCTATAAATTGGAAGACATGAACGGAGAAGTGCTCAAAGGAACGTTTTATTTGCCCGAGTTACAACGTGTCACCAAAAAAGAAGACGACGTGTACGACATCGAAAGCATTCTCGAACGCAGAACCCGTAAAGTGGGCAAACGACGTGTCAAAGAAGTCAAAGTACGTTGGAAAGGATATCCACCCAGTTTCGATTCTTGGATCGACGCTTCGCAAGTCATCGACTATAAAAAGAAGAAGTGACCATCATGCCCTTTCACACATCAGACGCAGCTACGTCGACCAGTCCTTCTTCCCCTAGTTCTTCTGTGCAAGATTTACAAAAACAACCCTTGTGGGTGTGGTGTGGAGAACGTGTGCCTAAAACGCAAATCGTCTTTTTCTGCCAAATCTTCGTGGTGTATTGTGTCATCGGGGCAGCCATCGCCAATTTGAGTTTGCAACAAGGAGACAAACAATTGTGGACCATTTTATTGAGCAGTTGCATCGGTTACCTGCTTCCCAATCCCTCCCTGAAATTCTCCTCGAACGGGAACGTTGTGTCCAGTGCCAGTGCCAGTCACCACTCCAACAACAACCACAACCAGAACCCCATTTTGGGCGGAGACACACCTCTGACATCCACTAATATTCCCTCGGACAGCCACAGAACTCTGGAATTATGAGTCACCAAAACCAATTTTACTTAACCTTACCCAGTGACAGTTCCATGGAGGTGTTTCCCAACAATACGTTGTGCTGTTACACGGCCAAATTACATCAAGCCATCCCCTTAGATCACGAAGCCCATTGGGAAGTGGCTTTAGTGGAAATGATTCACCCAACCCAAGTCCACAATGTCATTCCCAATCAAAATTATTTTAAGGTAGAAGTTCATGACAAACAATTGCAAGATGAGTTGGATAAGATTGGCACATATACCAATAAAACCTATGATGACAAAACTAAAACGTGGACCTACAACTTGTCCATTCTCCCAGGCTATTATTTCAGTGGTCATCATTTGGTCAGCGCCATAGCCTCCAAGTTTAATGGCGTGTTTCTGAAAGCTTTGGGGAATGTCCAAAAAAGTGTCACCCTGGAATACCACAAAATAGCTCGTCGCTTTCTGATGAAATTTTCTGAGGGGTCCAAAAAATTCATGTCTTTCTTATTTTGTCCTGAATTGTTTGACATATTGGGCGGTGACACGGAGATGAGGAAGATAGGAGAACAAAAAAAATCCCCCGAATTACCAGTCATTTATGACAACGACTCTTTTGCCAAGTATTTTCGTTTCCCGGTAGAACTGAACCAAGGACTGAATTTGATCTTCGTGTACTCCGATGTGGTGGAATACAACGTGGTGGGACACACCTCCGTGCCGTTACTGCGTGTCATTCCTTTCAAAGTGGATTCTGCCACAAACGCTGACGAGGAAGGTGGAAACACTTATCACGTCCACCGCGAATTTGTCCATCCTCACTATTTGCCTGTGAGCAAGTCGTATTTGGACACGGTCAACATTACTATAAAAGGAGATTTGGGACAAAATATTCCATTCACCAAAGGAAAAGTCACGGTGAAACTCCATTTTCGAAAACGGTTCTCTCACGACTCGTAAGTAAGTCATGTATCCAGTGTACCAAGGGGTGGCTCGACAACGAGGACACGGTTTAGGAGACATGTTAAAATCGGCCTTTCGTTCGGTGGCCCCAGTGTTGAAACCGATGGTGACACGAGGATTGCACGCCTTGAAAGATGCGGCACTGACACAAGGCAAAGAATTTCTCCAAAATGTCATCATCGACAAACAAAACCCTAAAGAAGCCTTCATGAGGGCAGGCAAAAATGTCTTGCTGCAAACGGGCAAAGACATTTTGGGCCGACGAGACACACCTATAAATGCCCTGCACGCTACCGAATCAGGCATTCAGCAAGGACAAGGCAGAAAGAGACGACGAAGAAAACACCCTTTCACTAGACTTCAAGCGAGAAAGGCCAAGAAAAGAAGAACCGTTCGAGACTTAGACGTTTCCGATTATTGAAACACAGAACAAAATGATGCACCGAGAGTCTTGCGCTTGTTCCAAGACGGAACTGGATCTGTTTGCCATGCCCCCCACCATGATGACCATGCAAGAATCCCAATGGGTGGAATTTCATCCCGTCTCCTCATTGACCGATTCCGCTCCGATCGAGTTTGAATCAAAGGACAGCCCGAAGATTACATCGATCTGAATAGCAGTTACTTGTACTTGAAAGTCCAAGTTCTAAAAAAAGATGATAAAGGAGTAGAAGACGATGACGATATAGCTCCCGTCAACAATTTCATGCATTCCTTGTTCAGCTCAGTGGACTTGTACTTGAATAACAAACTGGTCAGCAGCAGCATGGATACTTACCCTTACCGTGCCTACCTGGAAAATCTCTTGACGTACGGAACAGATGCCAAGACAAGTCATCTCAATGCCTGTGTGCTGTGGGTAGATGACACACCGGACAAGTTCGACACAATAGATACAAGCAATGAAGGCTTTGAGGCAAGAGAAAACAAAATCCTAGGTAAAAAGAGTTTAGAACTGATGGATCGTTTGCATTTGGACATGTGGTTGCAAGAGAAATATTTGCTCAACGGGGTCAATGTCCGCTTGAGACTGAATCGCAGCAGTGCCACTTTCCATTTGCAGGCTGCTGATATTGCTAAGGCTCCTAAAAGCATAATCCAAGAAGCCAAACTCTACGTACGACGCGTAGAAGTGTTACCCAAAGTAGGTAACGACATCAGTCAAACGTTGAGCAGAACAACCGCCAAGTATCCCATACGACGTGTGGAAGTGAAAACGTTCACCATTCCTACTGGACAGCAATCCATGATCGAAGATCATCTGTTCCAAGGACAGTTACCCAAGCGTTTAATCCTTGGTATGGTCCTGAATTCAGCCTTCAACGGAGCCATCAAAGAAAATCCTTTCAACTTTCAACACTTCAACGTGAAGAAAATCGAAGTCAGTCGGGATGGCAAGACCTTGTGTACCCGACCTTTCGAACCTGACTTTACCAACAACAATTACTTGAGATCGTACTTGTCCCTGTACGAAGCCACCGGCCAGTTAGGAACCAACACCAGTCACGGCATTGAGTACGAAGATTATGCAGGAGGCTATGCTTTGTGGGCTTTCGATTTCACTCCAGACCAAGGCAGCGACGAGGGACATTTCCACCCTATAAAATCTGGCCAGATTCGTGTGGAACTTCAGTTTGCAGAACCACTGAAACAGACAGTGAACGTCATCCTGTATGCAGAATTCGATAATACCATAGAAATCAACAGTTTGAGAGAAGTCATTCTAGATTATTAGAAAGCCATGGAAGACTGTTATCCCTCTTTACCTAGTGGAGAAACTTTGGAGATGGAATGTGAGGAGACCGTGGAAAAAGAAGAAGAAGTGATCATGATGAAATCGAGATGGCCAGAACAAGAAGCCCATTTAGTCTCCTGTTTTGCCAAACACTTGGTCGACAAAATGACGGAATTGATCAAGAAAAATTGCTATGGATGTCAAAACGATCATCCCAGTCAAATTCAACACGATAAATGCCTGATGTTGAGTCAAGAAGAAAAATTGGACGAGTATCTGGACGAAGCTTGGAGTCTCATCTCGGACAAAGACGTGTTGCACCAGTGGTATAAAGACTTGCGTGAACATTCTTGTCCACCATTAACCACTCAAGAGATCCATCGTATCGAAGCTCTCCTGAATCAGAGTGAGGAAACAGAACGAATAACCATTTATTCGTCAGACATTTTCAAGCAAAAAGTCAGGATCGAATTGACGACGTATTATTACCTGTGAAGAAGAAAAAAACCACACAAATGGATACCTGGGAACTTTATTACCTTTTGAACCACAGTTCGTATACGGCTTCTTGGAATCCTGTCGTCTGTGCTAAAGATGAACTCCCTCATCGCAAACCTAAAGACCATCAAGCTTACGTGATCAACACGGACGACAGTCATCTCCCAGGAACCCACTGGGTAGCCGTCTACTTTCCTCAAGAAGGATGTGTGGAATATTTCGATTCGTACGGATTGCCCCCTTTGGAAGACGATATCATCGACTTTATGAGAAGAAATGCTCAAACCACCCGATTCAATAACGTGAAATTACAAGGCACAGATTCCTTGGTGTGTGGACAGTACTGTGTGTATTTTCTGCATCATCGCAGCCTGGGCTATTCCTTAGAACATTTAGTGACTCATTTCGATCCTCGTTCTTCTGCTAGAAACGATGTGAAAGTAGATCGATGGTTTTGTGACCATTATGCTTATCTTTTGTCTCAAGCTAGGAAACGTAGTGTCCATCAATGGCCTAATGATTTCCAACAGTGGAAATCACAATTTCATTCACAACGTTGTCAGCCCTGTTCAAAGTAGATTGTAGATTGAGAAAAAATGTTTGTGATTTGAAAAAAATTGTTTGATGTTATAGTGTTGGATTATTGTTAAAAATGTTAGAAATGTTGTTGTTTAGTGTTAAGTGATTTTTGAATAAAAAAATGTTGTGTTTGGAAAAAATGCCTTTATCTTTTGTTTAGCTATAAGAATATTGGATTGATGCTCTTTCATTTCTTACTATCCCTCTCATGACACTCACTAAACGTTGCGGCTCGAAAACCGTGTGGGGATGTTTTCCTTCACGTCCGCGCTTTGACTTTAAGAACCGGGTTGTTCCCAGTCTAACCATCCATTGTCGACTCATCCTCCTACGAAGATGTGCTCCAAACTAGCTAAGCTCAATGAAGCCTACGTGAATTTGCATAGGGTCAGACACAGTCTGATACCGAAGCCAGAAGAAATAGAGAATGTGAGAATGTTAAAAATCACTGAAGACCTGATAGAAGAGCTCTTCAGAGAAGAAATGAACAGGGAAAAAGAAGAATGGACAGAGAAGTACAGACTTCAGAGACAGCAGCAACAGCAGCAGCAACAGCAACAGCAGCAACAACCTGAAGCTGACAGAGGCTTTGTCGATTGCCGTATCGACACTAAAGAGTTCTTCTTCTCTTTTCGAAGAAGCAGACCTATCGCCAGAAAGTCTATCCTCAGAGGACATCGCATTCTTAGAAACTAAAAAGAATGCCATAGCAAACAAAAAACAGCCCTTTTCAGGGCTACCCAATACTCTAGAAAAGAAATAACCATCAATTTGCCAATGTGTGTAGGTAGAGTAGTGTGAAAATAAACACTAACTCTTTTTCAAAAAATGTGAGGGTATGTGTTTGTGTATAGGATTGTGTGTTTGTGTGTTTGTAAGTGATAAAGTAGGTTGGTGTGGATAGTAGATTAAAATTATGTCTTTTTGGTGTTTGAGGTGTATATTTGGGGTTAGATTGGATTGCTTTGCTTATGTGATAGTCAATTGAAGTGATTTATAAAAAAATTTTAAAATAGTGATGGGTAGCATAAAAAGTGAGTGAGTGTTTCTTTTAGGTCCGCGCGTTGTTGTTTTTTTTGGTCATGATCTAGGTAAGATGAATTTTATGTTATTAGGGGGATGTTTTCCTTCACGTCCGCGCTTTCAGTATAAATTGAAACTCGTTCGGCAGTCCAGCTACCCTTGTTGATTGATCAACACCAAAAAAATGAACACGAGACTTGAGAAACTGTTGGAGCTTCATGTGCATCTGGAATATGCCAGGCGCATATTAAATGAACTGGCCGCGGAAGCCATTGTCGAGGAGGGAAGGATAAGAGAGGAGGAAAGAAGAAACAAAGAAGAGGAGGAGAGAAGATATAAAGAGGAAAGAAGAAACAAAGAAGAGGAGGAGGAAAAGGAGAGAAGAAATTTCAAAATCCCAGAGAGCGAAAATTGGGATTCTGAAGCGACATATCCTGCCTCTGCTCTCTCCCCCCAAAAGGTAAAAAGTAACTGGGGGATAAGATGCGTATGTGGCGCCAGGCCTGGAAGGTGCCACCATTAACCAGGTGCCCATGAAGTTCCAAACAAAACAGCCCTTTTCAGGGCTACCCAATACTCTAGAAAAGAAATAACGATCAATTTGCCAATGTATGTAGGTAGAGTAGTGTGAATATAAACACTAACTCTTTTTTATAAAAATGTGAGGGTATGTGTTTGTGTGATTGTGTGTTTGTGTTTGTAAGTGATAAAGTAGGTTGGTGTGGATAGTAGATTATGGGTTTCTTAGAGTATGTGAAGAGTATAGTTGGGGTTATATTATATGAAATGAAAAAGTAGGGGGATGTTTTCCTTCACGTACGCGCGTTGATGGGTCATGATCTAGGTAAGATTAATTTTATGTTTTTAGGGGATGTTTTCCATCACGTCCGCGCTTTCACTATAATAACCCACAGTATTCATCGTTCAAACCATTCTGCAAAGAATAAAAAGAAGATGGCGTCAAACCAAATGGACAAAATACAAACCTTGCAAGACGTTTTAGACAACTTAGGAATAATGGAACAGATGCTATTAAGACTGGTTGAAGACCATTATTCCTATAGTCCCCATCGTGTGAAGATGGAAATTAATAACTTAAGGAAAGCAAAGGACAAGATTAGTGGTGTAATGAAAGAGATCAAGGAGGAGAAGGAGGATGAAGAGGAAAGAATAAGAATACGCAATTGGAACGAAAAAATTGAAAAAGAAGAAGAAAATGAAAAGAGGAAGAAAGAAGAGGAGGAAGAGAAGAAGAAAGAAGAGGAGGAGGAGAAGAAAAAAAGAAAGAGAAGAAGAGTGTAGGAGATAAAATAAGAACTTGGTGGAGGAAAAGAAGAAATTAGAAGAAGAAAACCCAAAGGCCCTTTTCAGGGCCAGCCATATTTCTCGAAAAGAGATAGTCTTTGAATTGCCTACCCCTTTTTTAAAAAAATTTTTAAAAAAAAAATCCCATGTTAAATTCCCCTTGTCCGTAGAGTGACCCACGATTTATCGCCATGTTAAATTCCCCTTGTCCGTAAAGTGGCCCACGATTTATTCCCATGTTAATTCCCCTTGTCCGTAGATTTGCCCACGATTTTTCTCCATGTTAAATTTCCATTGTCCGTAGATTTGCCCAAGGGGTTTTGTAATGCTAATTCCCATTGTCCGTAGGGTGCCTCCCTTCACTACTTCCGTATAATATAAGACGACCAAGAAATTTTGCCAATAACGCTGATGCTGATGTGGCCCCAGTGGTTCATGGTTCTAGCGAAAATTTCAACTTGGGATTTGCAGCACGTAGAGGTATGTTACTCGGAGACAATAGAAGACTTTCATGTGCAATTCCACTATCGCATATTTTTGGATTTTGTAGAAATTTTAGAAAGGTTATTTTTGGAGCTAGACACACGGTTGTTCTTGTGCGAAAAGGTGATGATAACGATGCTCTGTGGAGACCTGTTGGTGATGCTGGTAAAGTAATATTGTCTAAACTTTCACTGTGGATGCCGATAATGACTCCAACGATCGCAGTAGAACAAAAATTAATTTCTTTCATGGACACTGGTGGTAAATCCTTATTGTCATGGTTAACAACAAGCACAGATAGTATGCAAACTAACGTTAACGGTCAGTTTACATGGCATATAGCATCACAACAGGGTGTTTCTGCACTGCGACATATTTTTGTTGCGTTTCAGGAAACTAATCGATTAGGCTCACAAGTTCACTCTCATATGATATTTGATAAACTAGGTATCACAGATATTTCTTTACGGATAAACGGACAACAAGAACCAACAGAAAATGTACAACTAAATTATGAACAGAATCGTATAGGACGTGCATATCATCGTTTTATGTCATTCATGGGACGTGATCAAAATGTTGATACCGGTTTGCAAATATCACAATATGATTTCAGAACTTTGTATCCGATTTATTATTTTTCACTGGAACATCTTGATCTATCAAAACAATCTGTCGTTGATGTACATCTTAAAGCAATATTGAATACAGGTGGTGCTAATTATAGAGCAATCGCGGTCATATTCAGCGAAAAAGCCATGTTACTTGAAGGTGGTAGTGGTCGAATGAGAGTCTTTGATGCACCAGTGGAAAATCTCTAATTATTCAGAAAAATATTATTTATATAAAAATGTCGTATAGTCATGTTAGTGTTACTCTGACTCCCGGTCAGGTCAAAAAGCTTTAATCAAAAACCACCAGCAAATGCGGAACTAAAATATCACTAAAACGAGATCAGATGGGTGGTGGTCCAAACAAATTATCGTTGACAAATAATCAGATTAAGCATTTCAATAAAGCCCTAGAATCAAAAACTGGAGTTCAATTACGTCTTTCTCCGAGCGCCATCAAAGACATGGTTAAAACGGGTGGTATATTTCCACTTCTTGCGGCTATTCCAGCGTTAATAGCCGCTGCCGCTCCAGCCGTAGCAAAAGCAGCCGCGTTAGGTGCTGTTGGAACAGGTGCCTGAATGGCTCTAAAGAAAGCAACTGGTGGACGATATAGCAAAAAAAAAAAGGGACGCGGTCTAAGATTACCGGGATATCGCTGGGGAAGCGGTCTAAGGCTCCCACGTTAGATGTTTCAGCATCAAATTTTTATTTACTTGATGCTGATAAACGAATAAAAATAAAAGCCTTTAGAGGTGTTTTTATGCGAGATCAATTACCAAAACAACCAAACAAACTCGAAACAGGTATTATTAATCTCGACGAACGTTCCGGACCTGGTACTCATTGGGTATCATACGCGGTTGATCCACGTGGAATCGTTTATTTTGATTCGTACGGGTTAGCTCCACCTGCTGAATTTATCAAGTATGTCGCACCACTCCACGCGCAAGTTTGGTATTCAACGCTACCCACACAAACAATGATAGATCCGCCAATATGCGGACGTGAAGTAATTAATGTACTCGACGCTATATCAAAATCATCCAAACCGCCACATAAAGTTGTGCATGATTATACAAGCAACCGATTCGTTGCGCGTAAAGCGTTTTAAATAGATCTTGGATCTTAAAATATAATGGTTGATATTTACGGAAGAAGATCTTCCCGCGTTAAGAGAAAATCCGGCGATGTTGATCTGTCGAAGTATGCGACTAAAGATGAACTCGCTGATATCATGAGCCTGGCTGGAGTTGATCCAGATGAGGTCGTTATTTTTCAAGATCGATATGGTAAACTAAAAACGAGCAATATCAGATGGTATGATATAGTTCGACGAGTACTTGGTGCAGCTACAGATAATATTCCTGTGTTTACTGACGGTGGTAGAATCAGAGATTCAAGTGTATCATTTACAACCATCAGAGATGAAATTGCAAGAAGCGTTGCTAATCGCGTGAAAAATACCGGTGACACAATGACGAGTGAACTCAGCATGAGCGGAAATAAAATAGTAGTTTTAAGAGATCCAACATCCGACGAAGATGCAGCAACAAAAAAATACGTCGACACCGTAGATAGTAAATTATCCACGTTGCGGGTCGAGTATGACGTTCACGTGGGCGCTTTTGGAAGATTTCGCAGAAACCATCAAAGAACCGCAGAAGAATTCTTCGGCATTCCGCACTCCGTTGACATGAAACTTTCTGATATCAAGACGAACATCAACACGATCAAACAAACACAGCAAAACATCGTAGCGGGGATTCCTGATATCGTTAATAAAACCAATTTGATTAAAATTCCAGCCGGAATAACTTCTGGGCATATCACAAACATCGTATGCACTGTATCATCGGGATTCGCAACATGGTCGCAGAAAATAAAACCATCAAATATACCGCAACAGTCACTGGCGTGTACAGGTTGTCTGTGTTCAGTGGTGCAAAATTTGAAATATTTACAAAGTATCTATGGCGTCATTCAACGGATAGAGTTTCTGGACTTGTATCTGTTATATTAAATAGCGGAACCGAAGAAATTTTTATCCTGGAAGCAGATGATAAGAAATTAACCGCAACATCTTACTGGTGGTGTTTGGAATTTGTAGCTGAAACACCTCAACTGGTTGCTGCATAAAAATATATGGACGGTGCACAATACAGATACAATCAAGCGCGTGAATGGCAGGCGGCGCTAAAAGATCGAGTCGAACAATATACAGTAAAAGTACAAAAATATCGACGACGATTAGTTATCGTTGATGTGATTGTTTATTCAGTATCCGCTGTTGTTGCTGGAACCGGTGTGATATTATCAGCGGTGACAATGATGGCACCAGCAGCCGTAACTATTTGTATTTCAGCAGCAACAACGATTGTAGGTGTGCTCAATATCATCACAAAAAAAATATGCACCTGCACAAATGAAAAATTATCCGATTACATAATAAGATTGCATACAGCGACGGTCGCATACACAACTCCGCCAAAGATAACGATGATCTCGGTAAGTTCAACTAATCCTGAATTTAGTATTAACTTTCCTACTGCAATTCCAGTAAAAGAAATAGCACTGGCTCAATTACGGGAATATTACAGCTGGCCAAATATCAGATCAAAATCATTTAATGGTACACCAGCAAATAATTTGCTTGTATTTGCTAACAAGAACAAACCAGATGGTACTCCTGACTGGATAGATGTTGGAATACCCACTGGTAGTTATGAGATCGAACAAATCAATGAGGAATTTCAACGTAGAATAAAATCAATAGCCGGAAAAGAAGCAAAAATATCAATTAACGTTCATGAACCGACGCTGTCCTCGACGGTTGAGATACATTCTCCTGATTATGCCGTTGATATCTATCAATCCACGATAAAATCCGTACTAGGTTGGCCGGATGTTCCCCCGGTGTATGAAGGACCACCAGAACCGAAAAATCTGATTTTACGTCAACAAATAGATCTCGTCACGAAGTTACAATGAGAGATCTTTGGTGGTGGTGGCGTGGACCTCGAACTTGGGATGATAGTTTGGATTATTTAATTGGTTATGGTGGTGACATATTTTCAGCTTTACCAGAAGATAAAACCCCTGGCCATATTCATGAACACGAAATTGAAAGAACTATTGACGTTTCCAATCTTGATCTTAAAGATCAACTAAATAAACTACGTGAACGTCTCACTGAGTATCTTTTCGATATAACATCTCACGAGACACGAGGGGAAATTATCAAACAAATAGAAATTCTGAATTGTCTCGCAAAAGCTATGGAACGCACTCACAACAAAATTATAGACATAATTTTAAAATCATCTCCTGCTCCAAAAAAGTTTTTAATTGATAAATATAAAATCAAGGAATCTGATATACCGACGTTCAAATTTCCCGATTATGACCCAGACCCAGACGCTTGGAGAAAATCTGTCAGTGATGTCATTGATGAATATTTTCCTAAAATACTCGATGCGTGGAAAAAACTAACACCACCTCCAACTGTTCTCAGACATAATAATGATCCACACGGCGGCGGCAGGCACGTTTCTCTGGGAATCGTTAATATAACCAGCACGATTGTGGTCAATCTGGTTTGTGACGTAGTGGATGGCAGCTATCAAATAGACCTCGGAAAATCAAATCAGGCTCAACAAGGATACATCCTATACACATTTACACCACAAGTTTCCCCTGGAAGTTTAATCGTGCAAGAACCAACTAATCCTGTGTATCTGCGGTGTCACAGTAATATGTTAACACGAATAAATTTTAAGCTCACAGACCACCTTAATCGCTTAATTGACATGTGTGGAGAAGAGCTTGTGATAAATCTGTATGTGAAATCTTAATTAATCCAGCAAATGTTATATAATGTACCAGCACGTGATTGTTTTTTATACACTTGAAAAACGCCATCAGAACAGTGTTTTCAAAACACAGAGCAATTTAGCGTTAATTTAGTTATTGATGAATACGGAAGCGAGAACAGTTAGATGAGCTCCGCCGAGAACATATTATCGAGATCAGATTCTAAATTATACACACTCCTGTATTAAAGTCGATCAACTTAAAAAAATAAATATAATCACTGATGGGATAAATTAATCAATTTTGTACAATCTGATGGGATAAATTACACAAATCAATCAGTGTGCTAATTCTGATGGGGTAATTGGTACTGAAAATTATACAAATCAATCAGTTTGCTAATTCTGATGGGGTAATTGGTACTGAAAATTATACAAATTAATCAGTTTTCCAAAAAATACTACAAAAAATATATTGTATTATTATTCTGAAATATTTTTATTATTATTCTGAAAGATGTTATTTTTTATGAATCAATCTGATGGGGTGGTTGCTGCTCAAAAGTATACAAATTAATTAGTGTGCTAATTCTGATAGGGTGATTGCCACTTAAAAGTATACAAATCATTCAGTTTCATGTTGGTACTTAAAAGTATAGAAATCAATCAGTTTTCCAAAAAATATTTTATTATTATTCTGAAATATTTTATTTTTTATGCAAATTAATTCTGATGTGATATACAGTGAGGGAAATTATACTACTACTCAGTCGTTACCCGCTGACATAATTTTTCTTAAGTATCTTACTGATTGTTTTTTTTTTTTTTTTGTTTCATATTCGCTGGATAATTCCGACCTGATCTTTTCTATTGCAACAGAAAGAGGAATAAATTCATTTTCTTGATCATCGTTCACCATAGCCAGTGACTGAAACATAGCTGCCTGAATCCGCTTTATGAACTTATATTGAGATGATAGAACATACTTATTTTCATTTTTAAGTTCTTCTAACGTTTCAAAATCAGATATTATTTTTTCAGGATTCAGTTCATCAGATATATTAATTCCGTTTTCTTCTAGTTTTTTAATAGCAGAAATAATGTCTTTGATATTTTCATGGTTCATTATATAATATATGTAATTATGTAATATGAACCCCTATCGAGACTTTAGCGAGTTGAAGGTACAGGTACACGAAACACTACCCCGCTATGATAGCCCCTAACCCGTCAAACAACGGTCTAGAGGCCCAAGAGGGTGTGTTTGGTGAAGATATACAATGAAATGGGTATGTACAATGAAATGGGTATGCACAATGAAATGGGTATGTACAATGAAATGGGTATATACAATGAATGACAGCACAAACATATATTATGAAACGAGTTTTTTTAGCAAGTTCATTAAGTATCAATGAAATGGGTATGTACAATGAATGAAGGACATTACAAACATATATTATGAAACGAGTTTTTTAGCAAGTTCATTATGAAATATATACAATGAATAATTGAAAAAAGGACGGCACAAACATATACGCTCAGAAAAAACCCACCCACAATAATCAAGCCCGTGGGTGATACGAAAATATGTATCAACCACCGGTTGATACGTGATTGATTTTTGCTGAGCGGGGGGATCTGGCGGAGCCCCCAATTATTATAAAAATCGCAATTATGCGCACACCACCGACATGTTGTCAGCCATGGGGATTCGATCCTGGACCGCGAGCGTCACAGTCCAATACGATACCGATTGAGCTATCAAATCTTGTTACAAACATATATTTCGAAAGTTGATATATAGCTAATAATCATTGAAAAGGAACTAATTTCGAATATATTTACTCAAAATACAATTCTGAATTCAAGAAATACGTTTATATGATATATTTTCACCAAACAAAGCTAAATTAAGGAATTTCCTATTTACTATACCACGCCATGTATGATAGAACATCCGGTCTAGATCATCTAATTGCTAGACTGGTCAAAGGGAGTTTACTCGATAAATAAATAATCACACATACATACACAATCTCGCATTATATTTCTGCACTGAACAAGGAAAATGCAACTGATTTTTAATTCCACACAATATCGTGGACCTATGAGTCAGTACATTGTACATTGGATCTAAAATTAACCCGCCACACGATACAGACTAGACGCTGGATTATCCAATCAGTAGGCTGGAATATACATGTCGGTTTTCTGTAGGTTAGATGAAATATACATGTATTCAATGTGTTGCGCTGTTCTAATAGGGCAGAAAAATACACGAACTGTATATTTTTGTAAGTTAGAAATCATAAATCCTTTCTGTATCCACCAGGCATCACAGACCTTGGATGTTGTATATGATTATGACCATAAATTACCTCCCTTTCGTGAGTCAAAAAATAAGTAGTATAATAATGACAATTTCTGACCCCCCCAAAAATAAATATAATTCGAGGTGGTTATGATAGTTAACAGTACTGAAAGGTGATTTTCTGCTTATATTTTTTTTGAGAAAGCAGATCTGGTTATATTTTCTGATACTCTTTGTACTGAAGACGGATTAATATCAAAGTATTTCGCAGCAGAACGTATCGAACGAAATATAATTACTTCGCCAGTTTCTGTGCTTGTGGAATTTACCGTCCTCTTTCCGATTGTTTTACATCTTCCAGTATTACCACATGCAGAGTTCACGCTTTGTGTGACAACAGGAAGGTTGGATAAATTATTGTTTTGAGGATCCCCGTCAGCATGATCAATAACAAGACCGTCATTGATCACTCCGAAGAAACACTCATACGTGAATCGATGACAGAGATAGCTTTTCTTTCCTCCCTCAAATGTGAACGCTAGATAACCAGAATTAATGACATGGCCAACTGGTCTCCTCAACCTACAGTGTTTGATCATGCCATTACGATCTGATTCATAGTTTGTTCTTGTGGGAAGTGGGACAAATATATTTTGCTCCATATATGCAATAATATTATTTGTTTAAATCATTGTTTGTCTAAAATCTTGATATATAATCCTCCACGGATTTTATAGCGTTTTCACTATTATTAATTTTTTTGTCATAATATCTTTTAAGTTCTCTGAACCGTTTTCTACCGCACTTTCCACATAATTCTGTTTTTCCTCGCACTCCAATACCACATCGCAGACACGGTATTGGTCCTAGACTTCCTCGTCGTATACTTTGTAAGTGCATCCAACAAAATTCCTTTCTGCAGGATTTGTTGCATCGATTTACTGAGCCGATCATCAACCATCTGCATTGAGACATTGTATATATATAATTTTCTTTATTTAAATATTTGTTTTAATTATATGAATGAGTTTGAGAGATTATCCCAAACTAGGCCTGCTAAATATAAATTCAACCTCGACAGATTATCTCCAGACTTGCCAGTACGAGATCTGGTTGATCCGAAAAATAAAAGTTTGATCAATAAAATTCACGACGCCAAGAAAGAATTTTACACGGATGGTGCATCTCATACATGGTCAACGTTCAAGATTATACGCAATACTGTCAAGGACGCCACAATGAATGACAAGCGAGCGGCAACTATCATTAACTACATCGCTGAGTATGAGGGCAATCAAAAATATTTCTTCTGAGTAAAATTTATTGTATTAACAGAAACAGGTAGTTGGATTATCCGTGACAAATATGATCCTGTCCTTGGCAATAATAAAAGTGCCATATTAAGTAAAAATTCCAGACCGGGTCTATTGACGGGTATTGACAAACCGTATTATGAGCGAGCGTATCCTGTAACAGCGGTTATTTATGGAATCTATGAGATAAATAAAAAACCCAACGTTGATAAACTGACACCCATGAAATTTTCAAGGTTAAATTGTGTAGCCGAGCGAGTAATAGAACACTTTACAAACGCGATGCGTGGAAATGGATTAACTGATTTAAGACGTAAAAAAATAAACTCGTGGGCTGATTCAGTTAAGGATACCGGTGCTACAATAAAAGATGTTGCTGAGTTAGGAAAAATATTAAAATTTCCAATAACCGTAGCGACAATAACGGGAGAAGTACTGTACGAATCGAAATATAAATCGAAAGGAGCTTCAATAAATATTATTGATCATAACGCGCATGCATGGACTAACGCAGTAACAATATTTCCACGTGATCGAACTGTTAGATTTTACCTCCCAGATAATTCTGGGGCAGATATGTTTGATTTTATCAACGAAATAAGTAAAAACGATCCTGTATCGGTATGGTTATTTAAAAGTAATGAGGAAGGTGAATTTGATCAGTTTGTTAGACCAAACGGTGAAATATATCGAACAGAATCTCTCCACGACGAGATGAAAAATCTCGTGGAGAAGTTTTTAGAGTGCAAGCAATCCGCGGAAAATACTGACAAATTACTAACCAATTGTTTTACCGTTCCATCTGTTGCTACTCATTTCGCTAGAGAAAGAAATTCATGTAAACCAACACGATTTGATTTACTCGAGGATGTACGCGCAAGTTGCGTCGAATACGGACATGGCGGATTGTGGAATACCAAGTATAATTACAACGATGTTATTTCGGTTGATATGGTTGCATGTTATCCAGGAAGTTTTCTAGGATACGGAGATTGTTCTGTATACTTTAAAAGATTCGGTCACCCTACAAACGAGATGACGCGAGTGGCAATTAATGGACCATTACCTGATTTTGATCTGACTGGATTCGCTTGTGTTGAATCATTCGAGCTTAAGGAAAATCTTCACAAGATTTGTTATGTTTGGTTTGGTAGACATTTTTGTGAAACACGTTGGGCGCCTATAGTTTTATTACGATATATGCTAGATTGTGCGGTACTGACATCGTTGGTGGTTAGTGAGGCAATTATATCATATCATGCACAGACCGAAGTTTGGTTGCCCATGTCAGATTCTATCAGTGCTGATGAAGTTATTAGCGAGTTTAAGGAAAAATGTCCTGATGTTTCCGAAGATGATATTATCAAAGAAGCTCCTAAAATTCTCGAGATTAAACTTAAAACCGCAAAAGATCTCGGTAGAAAAATTATAGGTAAATTTACTCAAGGTGGTGCATATGATCATAAAAGACATCACACACGATTAATTTTAGATGATGCCGAGTACGATTTTATAATCGCTGATACAACAGCGAGAAATATATTTGTAAATCGAGAAAGTGTTTATTTATCCGACGGAACAAAATTGGGTACGATCGTTAGTTACATAAATGATATCTCCCCACAGTATACTCATCTGAGATCTTCCATGTTGGCTTATGTTTCTATAAATTTATTATCGATGATTAATAGATTTCCTGAAACCGCAGTCAGAGTCGCAACAGATTCGTTTTATATTTCGACTAAATATTTAGAGTCTGTTATGAAATTTACAAGTAATGATGAACGATGGAGTTCGTGGAGAATAAAAAAGGAAATATTACACAATTATACAGAATCAGCAGATGTTCCGATGAGACATTTTTATCGTAAGTGTAATAAAATATCAGAAATGTCGGAAGCGCCATCGTTGAGTGATCCAATAACTAGATATAAGACAGTATATCTCAATGGACCTGGTGGATGCGGCAAGACGGCTCGAGCGATTAATGTTTTTAGAAATTCAGATATGATCCTGCTGACACCCACACATAGACTTGCACGCGAGATGAAACAACGGCAAGTACAATCGTGTACGTATCATAGATTCTTTCGGTGGCGCGGGGATACATGGACTCCTGAACGAATGGGAGAAAAGTATATACCTAAAATAATTATTTGGGACGAGATATGTACGGTGTCATTGGATACATTAAAACTGTTTCTTGATTGGTTGCTGACGAAAAATACCGCTGTGGTGGTGTGTGGCGATCATGATCAACCGCCGCCTTTTGTTGGACCATCTCCACATGATTAGTTAAAAAATTTCGTTGATTATTACGAAGAAATAGATGATGATCATAGAGCTCTCGATGCAAATTTAAAGGAATTAAAAAAATTAATCAGATTACAATCAAACAAAATTCAGTGTGAAATAATACGCGGAGTGATCTCAGAGACCTCAATGAGTGATTTTTTGAATTTATGGAGACCCAACGATTTGATCGTAGCAAGCAGAAAAATAATCAGAGACGATCCACTCGTCTCAGGGATTAACTATTTCTGACACACGAGTCTGGATTGTAGACGATCACATCGAGTGGTCAAATTTAGTTTATTTAGCGGTATCGAGGGTAAGAAATGTATCTCAATTACGTAGAATTATAATTCCTGAAATCGTTAATAAATTCAACGTCATTGATGATGATATAAGAAAAAAATTAATCGGATACAAGCAATCCGATAAAAAAAAATAAACGCGACTTTGATCTTGATGTTGAATTTATTATTGAGTTAAAACAGCAGCAGAATAAGCATTGCACAAGTTGCAATTGTATAATGCTGTGGAGGTATTCGAGTAATGATTCAAGACAATTTACCGTAGACAGAAAAGATAATAGTCGCGGTCATACACGAGAAAATACCATGTTGACCTGTCTTGAGTGTAATCGACGTAGAGGCGCCAGTGCCTTGGGTGCTGGCACTAGTGCTAGTTAAGTGATCGCGGTGGTAGTTGTGTATCCGTGGGGATTATTTGTAGTTGTTCACGTGTAAATCCACGTTGAGGAGCAGCCGAATCTAATCTGTAGATTGCAGGTCTACCTGGCGATCTTGTCACGGTGGATATTTTGTGTGTGGTAACACTCTAAATAGGATCAGTCGCTCTCGCGCTACCACTTTCAAGTTCACCCGGTTCATATAAATATCTAACTGTAACATCACCCAATATTTTTTGTTTTTCAATATCCTTTCGTTGTATTGGTATTTTTTTTTTGTGACTGCGCTAATGGGTTTCATGTTGGTTGTTCGTGTAATCTCGCTATTTAATGCAGCTATCACACTTGGTAATCTTGCAACCCATTCACGAGATCTTTTATCTTGAATAAATTCCTTAGCATATTGATATCCAAATAACTGCTCAGCAAGTGTTCGATTAAATCGCTCAACAATTGCCTGATGACGGTGAATTGCAGTATGACCTCGTCGTATTTTGGTATTATGTCGTTTCATCAACGATGATCCTGGACCAAGAAATTCCTTACCAGGATCAACCTGTAGCAGCTGTGGCCATCGCAGTCCACCTTGTGGTCCACCACCTCGTTGATAAATTCGTTCAAACGCATCGGCTACTTCAGATGATGTTTTCGCTGATAGCGGCTCTGCCTCTTTATATCTACTTGCAACATCAACATCAACTACAGTTAACGCGTACTTGTACGTTTTTCCATGCACAGTATCATGTGGTAAAAACAGAATATCAGCTTGATGAGCTTCATTAGGAACACTAACATGGAATTCGTTTCGGTGGTGGTAGATAAATTTGCCATATTGCCTGTTTGGATAACCACGCGCTAGAAGTAGAATGTTTAACCGCTGCTGCATCAGCGAGTTTACCAATTGCTGCTTTGCCTCTCTAATATCCTCTTGGTGAATAATAAATTAATTCCATTATATATTACCAGCCCCAAACGCTAATTTACTTTTCATCGCAGATCTTACTAACCAACTAGCTAATGATTCTCTGATATTTTTATTTTTTATGGAATTTAACGCGTGAATTCATTTCACATCTGCAATATGCCTATCCTGTAGATTTTTACTTTTATAAGCTACATCATGAATATGACAAGCTCGATCAATAGCGTTTACTGGTCCTCGCCTGGTTTTGGTTGATCTTGATTATCGAGCCTGATATCGAGTCGAGTACCAGGACCGCAATAACTATATCCTGGTAGATGTTTTTCTCCTGGGTATTTAGCCCATGGAGTACCTGGAAACTTTGACATCAAATTAGCAATATCACCACCGCGCTTATTAGGTAAAAACGAAAATTTCTTTCTACCGCATACAGAACATTTTCCACCATACGCTATTTTTTTATTTTTTGTTATAACTGTAGCTAAATCAGTAGTCGGAGTTTTAACTCTACAGCGTAAACAATATAAATTCATGTTATAATATATATGGATATAATTGATTTCTCAGCAACTCGGCAGCGAGAACCTGTTAAGCATCATCCTGCGCTACCTAATTCCATCAGAATGATTATCATAGGACCATCTGGATCGGGTAAGACGCAGTTATTACTTAATAATGAGATGGTTGAAATGGGATAAGTTGTATTTGGTGGCACCATCCGCTGATGATCAACGATGTTATGAAGTATTAAAAGATTTTAACGAAAACGCGCGATTACTGGACGAAGATAATTATGTTATGGAGTTTATAACAGATCTTGATGAAGCACCGTCCGTTGATACTTTAGACGGATTTATTAATAATTTAGTTGTATATGATGATGTGATGCTGGATAAACAATCAAATCCAGCCAGGATATTTTCTCGCGGCAGACATAAAAATGCAGATGTTATCTAGGTTACTCAACGATATACACAAATACCAAAAATAATCAGGGACAATTGTAATATTTTAGTTGTGTTTAATGGCGTAGACACACACACGCTGCGAAATATTCGTCAAACTTGGTGCAGCGGTGACACGGATATAATTAAATTCAGAAACTTCTTTTTACGAGCGCAAGCTACTCCGCATGCATTTATAACAATAAATTTACATGATCCTAGAACAAGATATCGTGTGGGTCTTGATAAAATATTTGGATGATAAAATTAAATTTAATTAAACAGATATCATTATTATAATGAACAACTGTGCGTGGTTAGTTCAAGGAACAACAAATAAATGCAACAAAAGGTGCCGTGGAGAATATTGTAAAAAAACATAATTATAGTTTAAAGAAAAATCCTCATGCTGGTCCACGAAGTTGTGTTGGATGTAGCAACGGCGTTAGAGGATTATATCAGATTTGCAAAAATTGCGTTGGAGATCGATACAGAAGTTTAACGAACTATTACAGAAAAAGAAAGAACATAAATCCAAAAATAGAAAAACCACCATCAGAACTTGAATATTACTTGAAGAACAAAACAAAAGATTCCCATGATTCAGATGATGATTCCCAAGATTGATAGCAGCAGAGGGGGTTCGTCTACAATTCTGTTTGGGACAAACAATAATCGTAGACGTGGTATTGACCTCTATGAAGGGTCACTATTTTTTTTGGTCTAAACACAAGGGTGACCCTTCCCTTAAGTGGTCTGTTCACCCTCTCTGCTGCTGCTAATGTATATCCAGGACAGGAACAATCAATAACTTTTATCATGTCATCGACTTCGATTATCGGTGTTAGATTCGCAATACAACAACGAACAAATGGTTTTGGACAATCTATTATAACAACAATTATTAACGAGATCATCGAGTGGGATTCATTCTTTTTAATATCGAAAGTTTACAAGAAACGTGTATTATGTCACTGTAAAATTGCTCCCGGGCGGAGGAGAGAAGATATTTCGTGGAGGCAACACTCGTCACCGATTTCACTGAATGGGTCTTTGAGCCCACCGACGACTGGGACAAAAGAAGATTTAGATCGTTACGGCAGCTGTCACAAGTACGCTTTCTCTCTCTGGGTACGAAGAATGGGTGGTTTTGAAAAGCCTTTTTCAACAAAGAGAACAGAATATTCGCAAGTCGCCACGAACGGACCAAATATCATTTGCATGTCGATACAGATAGTACACTGCAGTGAATGCATGAACTGAAGGTCATTTGCATGACAATATGGACAGTGCAGTACAGGGATCGCAGGGACCAAAGATCATTTGCATGACAATACGGACAGTGCAGTACAGGGATTGCAGGGACCAAAGATCATTTGCTCGACAATACGGAAAGTGCAGTACAGGGATTGCAGGGACCAAAGATCATTTGCATGACAATACGGACAGTGCGGTATAGGGATTGCAGGGACCAAAGATATTTGCATGACAATACGGACAGTGCAGTACAGAGATTGCAGGGACCAAAGATCATTTGCATGACAATACGGACAGTGCAGTAGAGAGATTGCAGGGACCAAAGATCAGTTGCATGACAATACGGACAGTGCAGTACAGAGATTGCAGGGACCAAATATCATTTGCATGACAATACGGACAGTGCAGTACAAGTATTGCAGGGACCAAATATCAATTGCATGACAATACGGACAGTGCAGTACAGAGATTGCAGGGACCAAAGATATTTGCATGACAATACGGACAGTGCAGTACAGAGATTGCAGGGACCAAATATCATTTGCATGACAATACGGACAGTGCAGTACAAGTATTGCAGGGACCAAATATCAATTGCATGACAATACGGACAGTGCAGTACAGAGCTTGCAGGGACCAAAGATCATTTGCATGACAATACGGACAGTGCAGTACAGAGATTGCAGGGACCAAATATCATTTGCATGACAATAGGGACAGGACAGTGCAAGGATTGCAAGGATGTGAAATTAAATAAGATGTCGAAAACGCTTGGAATGACTACTTGTCTGAAGGACGTTTTCGTAATTTTCGTTACCCCAAATACCGGACGCACGATACAACGGCCCAGACAGTATGAGAACAAGCACCTGCAGGTTTTCTACGTAGTGTACTAGAATCAATATTTGGACGCCTTTCCGTTAAGAGGAAGTACATCAAAATTGTCTGTCCGATGTCGACATTTAATGTCATTGTGGGAAATTTCGATAGTAGTTTACCGAGCGCAGTGATATCGATCCTTCGAAGGAATCGTCTAATATCGCCAAAGTTCGTGCATTGGTAAACTGAAAGAATTTCATGCACGAGAACACGGTGTATCTAATGTGGCGCTACAAATGTATACATTTATGAGCCATCTGTGTTCTACAAAGTCTTTGCTTTGGTTAAACTGCTTATGCGACACCCGAAGCAAGTGGATACGACATGCCAGAAACTGTGGAAAACAGATTACTTGCCCTTATGGTGGAGCTCACCAGATAATATGTACTTTTGAGAGAGTGACGTATGTAAGGTGAAGTAGATCGCATTTAAAACATGCACAGTGGAGAGAATGTTGGCATACCTCTATACTACATTAATGTAATGTGAATGATATTTCTTTTGGATATTGTACTTTTGGAAATTTTACATGATTTAAGCACACTGCTAACTAAAATGACTGCTCCCTTGTGTTAAAAAAATCAGTCTGAATTAGTCTAAAGTACACTATACATAGCAGCTATTAAAATAGGGAAAATGAATTTTGCCAGACTAGACAATACCAGCTTCTGAAAGTGCAATGAATGAATTACCAAATATATAAAATGTTAAAAAGGTTATCGGCTCTTTTTTATACAATTTACCTCTGAAATTCAGGAAGTGAAAATGACCAAGTAAAGCTAGCACTTTTTTGAAAGTGCACATTTGAAGTAAGGCCAAGCTGTATACTCTATAACCCATAGTACACCCATCAATCATACACCAAAATAAAGGGAATTAAAGGTTCTTTGCATTATACTTAAGATATACAAGGTCTTTTTTAAATAGCCAGTATAACCAGTGAGGAAAGCCGGGGAAATTCTTTATCTTTAAAATCCTAACCTGTGCAAAATGCGAAACTGTATAGCGCCACCTATAGGACAGTGGTTTAGAGCTGGAGTAACAATATATCATGTACGATTTTCATAGGTGTCTATGGTATGGGTTTGAAATTAGTTAACCTAAATGAGGACTACAAAAATCTGTTTACTGGTTTTACCACGGAAGACCTATAGGAACTCACTAATGACGTCAGAACGTCGAGATCCTATGTTCCTGCGTTGCGGAATGTCGTAGCACGAATACGACCGTCTTATGACAAATGAAACAAAATTTCGAAGACTGCTAAGTGGTGGAAAATGAACCAGTGGATTCTCGCTAAAGTTTGTTTGGATGAAATATAAAATATAAAGTCTCTTCTATGATGCAGAGAAATGAACTATATCGATGTGTGTTCGTTGTATCCGTATGTAAATATTCTTGATTCCTGTAAGTCGTTATCAGAAGTACAATCGCTTACACAAGCATTAATTAATTGTGGCCACAAAGTAAACGGCACAACATGAAGATGAAATATGTTGAACGTAAAAAATGGTTAAATGAGCAATCTACATACACATTGCTCAATTAAGCAAGAAAAGTATTCTTCAAAACAATCTGCGTTATTCGCATGGTCATGAATGACCAGTAGCAAACAGAAACTGTTGACATTCAAGTGCATGAAACAAACAACAAGGGATACAAATACGACTTGACAGTGATACTTTTTTCCAAATACAATATACACATGCGCAGAGAGAGAAGATGTATCTTGTGTTTTACTGAATACAGATAACCATTAAATTTGATTAAATCTGTTTGGCACAAATATATTTTAATAGCTTGTTTGGGGGTAAATAGTGATTATGTATTTATACGTTTCTCAGATCTTTTAAAAACAGTATCAAGGTACGTATGCCGATAGAATATTACTGGAATTAGATCTGAAACCGTCACTATAGATGCTGGAAAATGTCGATTTGTAATCATCAGGAAAGACAGTCACTGAAATGCATTTGTTAATTAAATGCTTAAAGTAGGGTAATCAAAGGCAGCCACTAATTGATGTATTTAGGATATTTTAGGGCTAGTTCCATCATTGCCTGAAGTTTTGGCGATATCCTGTTCCTCCATGTGGGTATAGAAATCAGTCGCTGTGTAGAGGAATAATAAATTCTACACTCGACAGTATTTTCCCCATCAACACATTTAATGAATTTGTCACATTTACATTTTCCCCGAAGTTGTGGATACTAAGTTGCTTTCAAACTTTGCCAGGAAGATATAAAGTTGTCCTCAATTTGTAGTGGTCGTAAATTTGTCATTTTTATTGAACGTTGATGGAGTGAGGAAGGAATGTCGTTCTTGTAGAATGTTTTCAAGTGATTCCAGAGAATTTCGCCGTTCTTTGTTATTATTTTCTATTTACGATTGCTCCCGAAAAGACATTTTTTTAAAATCGATAATCCAAGCTTTTCTTTAATTTCTGTTATTCTTGTAGTTGTTCCAGTTTTATTTTTCTTATATTAGTAATATGTTAGTTTTTGTAGTGTAAGCATGCAATTCAGAAGTAGACCAGGCTGTTTGTTTTGTAGACTTGTTTAGTTGTGATGATTATACGTTAATCCAGAACTGATTGGAAAGATGTTCGCATCTTACAATACTTTTTATTTATGTTATCACGTTCTAAAGTTAGTCCCGATAAGGCTAACTCAGACAAAAACTAATTTCCATCTAATTTGTTTATACCGTCAGCAGTGGCATATGTATTACTATGTGGGTTTGAACAAATGCCGCTGGTAATGCAACCAGGATCCTGGTCACCTATAGAGAGCAGAGGGACTATAATTTCATTCATATTTTCATGATTACTTACAGGCATTTGATCAGTAACGGTGTATGGATGGTCAGTAATGTGAGTTTATTATCCGTTTTAAGTGAAACAGTTGGATTAAAGCTGGCCGTTTGTTATTACAACAATCAAAACAGTGTTCTTCCACTTTGGCTCAATGGCTGAGCAGCAGGGAGGGCGAATCATACAAGGTTTTTCCGCCTGAAATCATCTCTATCAATAGTATTATAAATACTAAGACTTATTTTGGAAAACAAACCCTTTATTTTGGCAATAATGACAATAAAGGTGTCTATTTACCAAAATAACAGGTTTAAACATGTAATCTAGTCTTGGAAACGTTATTGCTGCACCGGTTACATAATAAAACCAACTTAGGTTGGCGCCCTCCCTGCTGCTCTTAACAAAATAACGTAACCGCGGAATTAAAAATTCACGTAAACAATAATGGCCAACATCGGAGAAGCACGTTCTGCTAGACTAGCTCGAGAGCGACTAGAAGCAATCAAAAAATTTATTCCTGTGCGAGATAGTGTCAGAGAAAAATTACAACAACGACAGCAAGCACAGGAAGGTTTCGCAACGACCACAGGGGAATTATTTAAACCTATCACTGCAGTCACTGGAAAGGTTTTAACTGCTATCAAAGGACGAACTGAAGAAGAGGCTGCAATTGAGGGTGGAAAACCAGAGCAGGGGTTGCTTCAAGCAATAAAACAACTTAGTGAACAACAAGTAGCAGCCGCAGCTGATCCAGGTGCAGGAGGTCCACTTGCAACTGTCAAGGATACATTTATAAACAAATTTACCGAAGATGGCATCAACGAAATAAGAAATATTCCACTGAGTAACGTAGAGGAACTTCGGCAATTTTCTGTTTGGATCGTCGAAAATTATCGTCGCAGACATGAATTTCTAAAACCAGAAGTTGCCAAAGGTATGTCTCAAGCTGAGTGGGGTGATTATGTGTATAAAATAAATCGAGGCCTCCCCCGAATATTAAAAGGTGATGATACCTATAATTTTATAAAAACAGGAATAATTGGGTATAATAAAGAACTGAGAGATCAAGTAAATAAAATAAAGGAAGAAAAAAAAATCGCGAAAATGCAAGCGAAGGAAGTGCAAAAGAAAGTTACCGCAGAGAGAGATCAATCACCGCCATCTGAACCACCTAAACGAAAAGGAAGACCTAAAAAAGATCTCTGATCTTCCGGAGGGGGATGTTCTTGAAGAATTGGGGATGCTTGAACCTAAAACTGGATCGGGTTTTATTCCCTGCCCTGATAGCGTTATCAACGACGTATCTCGGCTAGAAGTTCTCATCGGAGGAAAACGTGCCGGAAATAACTCTCCGGAAATAATTAATGAAGCTGCTGATATCTGTCAGCGATTATTTCGTGGTGGCATCATGGATGTTCGTACCTATCGGGGGCTCATTGATGAACTCGTAGACGGTTACTACAGCGACTAGTAATTTTAGTTAGAGAAACAGCAATTGAATAACATGATTATACACAACGCCCAACCCGTTCCAGTCAGAGTAGTAAATTCACGATTACCGGTCTACAGAGCAATCTACGGAGATGGTCTCGGTGATGTTGTTACGGGTTTGTTTTCAAGGATAGCCCCTAAGGCGTTACCGATTGCGAAACAATTGGCGATGAAAGCGATTGATGTTGTTAAGGATAAAGCCCTTGGAGCTGTTGGTAATCTTGCCGGGAAAGCATTCTCGTCAGTCAAAGGTAGACTGTCACGGTTAGTACGTAAACCAAAGGCGGTTAAACCACCACCAGTAAAATTACCGAGCACTGAACTTATGCCCGCGGATGTCAGTAAAGTAATAAATGAGGCCGCAAATCAAAAACTCGTATCTCTTGTGACTCAACAACCCGAACAAATAAATACGAGCCTGATATCAGGAAGTGGTCTTCGTTTTAGACGTCGATAATTTATATAAAATGTTCAAACGAGTATCAGATCCAGCGTTCGATATGGATGCACCAATGCTCAAAGATGAATCTGTGCGCGATTATCAGTATTATTCCTACGAAGTAAGATCACCCAATCAGCGCGGACGAATTGAGTTACAAGTACATGATACAAGCAGATATTTCTTACCCGCTGAAGCATTCCTTGAAGTCACGGGTGAAGTTGTAACAGATGTTGTCGCTAATACAGCATATGGAGAGAATGTCCGAGTTGGTCTTGTCAACAACGGCATCATGGCACTATTCAGAAGTGCTTCATATAGCATCGATGGAAAGGAAATTGAAACGATTCAGGATAACGTTGACGTTGCCACAACAATCGTGGGATTAGCACGATACTCAGATGATTACACTAGATCGGCTGGTCCGACTATGATGTTCGCTAAGGATAATGCTGATCATCCTGAACACAGATCTGTTATTCCGGTACAAACAGCACGAGACACTGCTGTGGACCCACAACCAGCTGGATTTGCGGATAGACCAGGTGCTGCATTTCCAATATTAAGACCTAGTCCAAATTACAATCTTGGTTTTGCTACACGTAAATTAATGCTATCAGGTGATCGCAGAAGATTTTCATGTGCAATTCCGCTGTCTCACATCTTTGGGTTCTGCAGAAATGTCAGAAAGGTTATTTTTGGAGCCAAGCATACAGTTGTACTTGTTAGAAAGGGTGACGACAACGACGCTATCTGGCGAGACGATGCTGCTGGTATTGCTGCCGGTAAGGTAATATTATTCAAGCTTGCTTTGTGGATGCCAGTAATGTCCCCATCGTTAGCTGAAGAGCAACGGTTACTCTCTTTCATGGACACAGGTGGTAAATCATTGATATCATGGTTGACAACATCTACAGATTCCATTCAGGGTGCCGGTGCTGGACAATTCACGTGGCACATAGCATCACAGCAGGGGGTGTCAGCACCACGACATATTTTCGTAGCACTCCAGGCTAACGCAAGAGTAAATAGTCAAACACATTCGCATATGATATTTGACAAACTTGCTGTCTCTGAAGTTTCGCTGCGAATAAACGGGCATCAAGAACCATCCGAGGATATAGTGATAGATTTTGTAAATAATCAAGTTGCACGTGCGTATCATCGTCTGATGACATTTATGGGACGTGATCAAAATATTGATACCGGCTTGCAGATATCACAGTTGGATTTCACAACGTTGTATCCGATTTATTACCTTTCACTGGAACATCTTGATCTAACCAAACAATCGGTCGTTGATATACACTTCAAGGCTAACGTTGGCGATTTTCCCGCTGGTGGTTTTAGAGCAGTTGCTGTCATACTCTCCGATAAAGCAATGTTGCTTGAAGGTGTTGGCGGCCGAATGAGAGTCATTGATGCGCCAGTAGAAAACCTGTAGTTTTCCGAAAACCTTCAGGTTTCCACTTGCAGCGCTTTTTTAACAATGCAATTAGATCAATCTCGTATTAAATAAAATGTCATACAGTTACGTTAATGTGACTCTGACTCCCGGTCAGGCAAAAAATTACAGTCGAAAAACGCGAGCACATGTGGGACATCAATAACGTTAAAACACGATCAGCTAGCGGGCGGCCCAAACAAACTGTCGCTGACTAAAACTCAGCTAAAACATTTCAGCAGCGCGAAGCAGGGTAAGACTGGAGTTCGAATTGATCTCTCTCCGGCCGCGATCAAAGATATGGTTAAGTCCGGTGGAATACTTCCATTTATTCCAATAATTGCCGCCGCGTTAGCACCAGCAGCAGCCGCCGCGGCAAAGGCGGCCGTGTTAGGAGCTGTTGGAACCGCAGCTGGATTAGCTGTCAAGAAAATGACTGGAAATGGTTACAACAAACAAGGAGGAAATTTAGCACAAGCAATACGATCAGAAATATCAAGAATATCATCATTACCAAATGTTAGGAGATATTCTTCGCTGACGGTAACACCTGCGAGACGGGCCGCTTCGGACCTAGTAAAAGCGGCGACATCAGACCTAATGAGAATAGCTGCACCAGCCATAGCAAGAGCGACATCAGGATCAGGTTATAAAAAAACAGGCCGCGGTCTCAGACTCCCAGGAACTCCGGCGTCATGGTACCCAAAACGATTTTAAAAACGCTCCCGGCTTCTAACTTTGATCTACTTGACGCCGTCAAAAAAGTACGTATAAAAAATTTCAGAGGTGTATTTATGCGAGATGAACTACCGCTGACACCGAATAATCCAGAAACAAGAATTATTAACCTTGACAACCGCGATGGCCCTGGAACTCACTGGGTTGCTTACGCGATCGATCCACGTGGAATTGTATATTTCGATTCGTACGGGTTAGCACCGCCAGTTGAGTTTCTCCGGTACGTTCAAAGGCTTCCAATTCCAGTTTGGCAGTCAACGCTGCCAACACAAACACTAATTGATCCTCCGATATGCGGTCGTGAAGTATTAAATGTTCTTTCTGCGATAACAAAACATCCAGCGATTCCTCCTCACAAAGTCGTGCACGAATACACCACATTTGAAAACAGCGGTAACAAATAATGGTTGACATTTACGGAAGATCAAGTAGAACCAAAGAAAAAAAGGAAGATATTGACTTATCGAAGTATGCAACCAAAGATGACGTTGATAATCTTTTAAATCTGTCCCTGGTCGACCCAGATGAGGTTGATGTTTTCCAGGACAAACACGGCAAACTAAAAGCTAGTAACGTTCCGTTGGGTGACATAATTGTCAAAGCTTCTGGAGCTACCGCAGACAACATCGTTGTATTCGCTGACAAAGGCAGAATAAAAGATTCGTTGATATCAATTGCGATGCTCCGAGATGATGCACGAAGAGTCGCAGCGACGCGTGTAGCGAAGACCGGTGATACAATGACAGGTGAACTCAGCATGAATGGCAACAAAATAACTGTGTTAGGGGATCCGATAGGTCCCGAGGACACCACAAATAAACAGTATGTCGATGCGCAATACGGACTTGCTGTTGGTGTAGTCAATGACCGAGTAATAAAATCCGGGGACACAATGACGGGCGAACTCCGCATGAACGGCAACAAAATAACCGTTCTAAAGGATCCCGAATCTCCCGAAGATGCCACAAACAAACAATATGTAGACGTCGTTGACGGTAAACTAGCCACGTTGCGGGCAGAGTATGATGTTCACGTGGGCGCGTTTACAAGATTTCGAAGAAACCTTCAAAAAAAAAACTGAGGCCGTGGATAAGTTCTTTGGGGATCCTCCAGTCGTCGATGTGAAACTCGCCGATGTAAAGACCGACATTGACACAATCAAACAACACAGCAGGATATCGTATCGGGTATTCCTGATATCGTTAACAAAACCAGTCTGATTAAAGTCCCCACTGGAATTACCCCCGGACATATCACCAACATCGCATACACGGTATCATCGGGATTCGCAACATGGTCCCGACAAAATAATTCACTCAAATACACAGCAACAGCAACTGGCGTGTACAGGTTGTCCGTGTTTTCAGCCGCTAAATTTGAAATCTTCACAACATATCCCTGGAGACATTCCACCCATAAGTATTCCGGGGTTGTAACCGTAATACTAAACAGCGGAACCGAAGAAATATTTATACTTGAAGCCGAAGACGAGACATTAACCGCAGCATCCTACTGGTGGTGTTTGGAATTCGTCGCAGAAACACCTCAGTTGGTTACCGCGTAATTGAAAATCGGCAGCGATTTTAAATAATGTCAACGACAACACTAGATGCTCAGCAATACCGGTATGATCAGGTACGCGAGTGGCAATCAACGTTGAAAAACACCATCGACAGATGCGCAATAAAAATAAAAAAATATAAACTCCGCGTCACCGCGTTAGATATAACTGTGTACTCGGTATCCGCCGTGGTTGCATCCACGGGCGTGTTACTGTCTGCGCTAACTCCGGTGACAACTGCAATCGCTATCACAATCACAATTTCAGCGTCAACGACGATCGCAGGAGTCGCCAATATCATCGCGAAAAAAATATCCTCGTGCGCGACAGCACAATTGCACGAGTATCAACAACTAGCCAACGCGGCCAACAGCGCCTACTCGAAACTGTCCTCGTTGATATCATCTAGTGTAGACGACAACAAGATATCAGATCTTGAGTTCGCGCTGATGTCCAACGTGTACAGCGATTATGAGCGCATAGCGAATACTGAACCCGCAAATGGTTTTCATTTAAAAACAAGAAAGTTAAATAACGATGGAACGACAAGCGTTGCTCGACATAGCCGCGAATACAACTCCGGTAAGGACCACAATGATATCAATATCGTCGACGCAACCAGAGTTCAGCATTAATTTTCCAACTGCAATTCCAGTTACCGAAATCGCGGTGGCACAATTACGAGTATATCACAGTTGGCCCAATATCAGGGCGACATCATTTCACGGACAATCGCCGAATAACTCATTTGTTTTTTCGTATCAGAATAACGCTGATGGAACCCCAGATTGGAACGTCATTGTGTTACCCACTGGAAGTTATCAGATAGAAGAAATCAACAAAGAAATACAGCGTCAAATAAAACGTGTCACCGGAAAGGAAGCAAAGATCAACATATCAGCACACGAGCCAACGCTGTCAACGGTCATCGAGGTTGCTACACCGGGTTACGCCGTTGATATTTATAACAGTTCAATCAGAACCGTGCTAGGATGGCCAGCGGAAAAACCATCGGTTAAACCGCGTCTACCAGAACCTGTAAGATCCGATTATTACACGGATACTATGGCGTATCATGACATTTTCTCACATCTCGTCGACGATATATCACACGCCGACTTGATGTCAGTAATAAAAAACCCAACATGGTCGACACGTTATTTCGATTATGAAGATTATCCATCTTGGACGTTTGATCCTCCGAAAACCGATATTATTCCTTACGGAAGTATAGATCATATTAACGTGAAGCTTCCAGATATCGAAATTTATCTCGATGAAATAAACAATTTATTTAAAAAACAACTTAAACTTCTGCAACAATCCTTTCAGGAGCATATTTCTGACCTGTACAGTCCACGCGATAAAATTATAAAACATATCGAGATAATAAATCAACTAATCGACGACATGAGATATTTTAACCAGCGGTTGGTTCAGATGGTAATTGACGCCCCCGAGAAGAAGAATTTTCTGGATTTTTACAAAATAACAGGCTGAATTACAAAATTTTAGATTCCCCGGACACAACGTTCCTGAGATGTTAACGTCGTTGTCTGCGCTGTTGGGTAAATCCTTTGAAGATATTCTTGCCGCGCACAAGCGACTATTCCCGGAACCTGCTGTGTTGGAACACAACAACAGCACATCAGGTGATGACCGCCATATTTCTCCGGGCATAGTAAATATCACCGATGTCGTTGCGGTCAATCTTGTGTGTGATGTCATCGATGGCAGCTACAGCATAAACACGGCGAATCAAATCAGGCCCAGCAAGGGTTTATATTGTATTCGTTTACTCCTACACAACCGCCCGGGTTCCTGATTGTGCAAGAGCCAATTAATCCAGTATTTCTGCGGTGTCATAATCCGACGCTGACAAGGATAAATTTTAAAGTTACTGACCAGCAACAGCGACTGTTGGACCTGCGTGGGGAAACAATTAGTGTAAACTTGCTAGTGAAATCGTCCAATTAGCGATATCCATAACATAATAACATGTCTTCGTGCAGTGATTTCACCGACAGTGATTGTGAATCTGAATTCGAATCCGAATCTGAATCTAAAACACAAAGTGTTTCCCGTGATTTCCGTGATTCCCGTGATTCCAGCGATTCCAGTGATTTCAGCGATTCCGATGATAGCCCGGTGGGAAACGCTAACATTTCAATCAACAACAGCAACGTCGTGATAAATTATGTTAAATAAACACAATAAATATAATGACTGAGGGATTTTAACAGCATGTTCGCGTGCACATATTTGACCGAAAAGAACTTGCCGACGCGATCAGAGCCGCATTCACACGAGCTTATGATGAAAACACTTTGCCATACCCGCTGAAAGATACCCGGATACGCGTGGGAAATAATGGCACCGACAAGATGTTGCTGAGCAGCGACGATATCGAACGTCTGCGCGACCACGATTACGTTTACGTGTTCTTCAGCGATGACGAGCTTCTGAATTATGCGCACTCGTCTTTGACCAGGGCGCAGTTAGATGACATTCTCGCGGTGGGAAATATTTAAACAAATATATTTTGCCTAAATATAGTAATGAGATTTTCACATATACGCGCCAAAAATATACATTATCCCGAAGATATGAGAATTGTTTCCGTTGGAACCAAATACAACTCAGTTTTTGACAAACTATCTCAGTGTGCGCGCGCTTCCGATGATCTCTCCGATGACGATCTGCGTCGGCTTGGTGCCATCATCGGGGTAAACCCCGTTGAGTCAAGTGATGACGAAATCTATGAGGTTGTTCATGACGAACTATTTATCGACTATAACAGTTTATTGTGCGAGTACAATAACGCCAGTAAATCTTTGTTTGTAAGAATTACTTATGACACTTTCCAACGCGATAAGGGTTTTCAAATGCATTATCAAGAAACTAAATTCCGCCCCCGTCGCGACATTGAAGCACTCAAATTTCTTGAACGAATTATGATAATCGTGGTATCAAGTTAGTCCCTGGTGTTTCCGGGAAATCTTTTTTTTTACCGTGGGTTTCGACGGACGGTAAAAAAAATTTTACTGTGAAAATTATCGAAATAATTATTCGTCGATGAGTAATTTATCGAGTTTATCAGAAAGAACCCTCGAGAGTTTTTTTTGCTCGAAGATCTGTCCGATGTCGTCAAGGATCTTTTTTATAGTCCGAGCCACCGGCACGAAGACTTTAATTTGATCTTTATGCTGAGGAATGATTTTATATCTGAGCTCGTTATTAAGCATTTTTATAGTTCTATATTCGCGCCTGTGAGTTTTGTAGCCTTGCTCGCGAGATTCTGAGATAGAATCGTACTGATCCTGCAACCACGTAGAGTTAAAAATTTCACTCGAAGCTGCGAATTTCTTTACCGCGTTAAGTTCGCCGGTCAACGTTGCAACTGATGCGTCATCCATTATACATATAACAGTTTTGTCTCTCTAATATGATGTCAAACTTAAACAGGCTCATAGAAGGATAAGAGCGCATCATACTTTTTAGAATAAACAAATTTTGTCTCGAGATTAATATTTCGATGGATTGAACCGGGATTTATCTCAAAATATTTAGCGGCAGAATGCATCGATGAGAATTCTATTTCATCAGAGTCCATAACGGCAACGACTGGCCTCCGAGGAATCTTTTGAGCGGCTCTTGTTGAGTTACGTGAGTTTTCGCTCCGGGTAACAGCTCTCAAGTTCTCTACGCGATTATCCAGTTTATTCCTGTTAATGTGGTCGATAAACAATCCAGCAGGAATCGGACCGTGATGGCACTCGAAAACAAACCTATGAAGATAATAATTTTTCCTTTCACTGGATTTCCGGATCGTAATATGTTTATAACCATGTTTGCCAATATCTCCAAGCGGTTTTTTTAGTTTGCAGTTTCTAACTGTTCCGTCTGAGGAAGCTTCGTAGTGGTCGTAGATTGGGTGTCTTCTGTATTCCATTTGTTTATACTAGATGGCATTTGTTTGTCTAAATAGTAGATCGGATGATTGTTGATATACTCTTGTTCCGTGAGTTCACGATTGTACTTGCGTCGATAATATCGGGCGAGCTCGCGAAATCTTTTACCGCCGCACCTCGAGCACAATTTTGTTTTTCCGCGGATTGCAACGTCACATACGGCGCAATTAACCCCGCCGTTGGATCCTCGCTTGAAATTTTGATTATGAGAAGCACAATATTCTCCGACACACTTTCATTGACATCGTTTTTTAGTTCCGGCAATTTTCCAATTGCAATAGTTTTCAGGCATATATATTTGGCTTTTTTTTAATTAAACAATATTTGTCCTATTGTTATAGCATGGAAGAATTTGACAGATTGTCATCGATAAGACCAACCGGCGGCCGGTTTGATCTTGACAGGTTAACCGGCGACACGAAACGAAAAAAATTGACAACGTTAAATAGCATCATCGGACAGGCGAAACAAGAATTTCGTGCCGATGGTGCCTCTCACGTTTTTTCGACTTATAAAGTTATCAGCGAGAGCTCTGATGATATCTTTGAGGAATTATTCGGCGATGATGTTATTGACGGCACAATGACCGATACGCGCGCCAGTAACATCATTGAGTATCTCGATGATACCAATCACAGCGTGTTAATAAAATTTATAACCGGAGTCGTCGATGAGAACGGCGACGAGAAGTGGATTACCCACGATAAACGCGATCCTGTTCTTGCTAACGGTAAAACAGTTTTATTAAATCGTCATAGCAGACCAGGAATGCTAGTTGGAATTGATAGTCCGTACTATGTCAGAGCATATCCTGTAACTGCGGTTGTTTACGGAATATATCCGCTGAAGAAACCAAAAATTGATAAACTTGCTCCGATGCGGATGACTGGAAATGCGAGCATTTCTGCGTTGAACTGTGTAGCCGAGCGGGTAATGGAACACTTCAGCAGCGCAGTGCGGGGCAACGGTTTAACGCCGTCGAGAAAATCCAAGATAACAACGTGGGCCAATCGAGTCAAAGACAGTGGGGCATCAATAGCTGATGTTGCTGCGTTGGAACGTTTGCTGAGATTTCCTATAACTGTGAAATCGCTGACCGGAGAAGAATTATACAAATCAAAATACAACTGTTACGGATCGCCGATAACAATTATTGATCATAACAGTCACGCGTGGACTGAATCAGTTAGGATATTTCCGCGAGATCGTGTTTTACGACGGAAACATATTCGACTGTATTTATGAGGCAAGCAAAACAGATCCTGTGTCGGTGTGGCTATTTAAAAGCGATGAAGAATCCGAGTATGATCAGTTCGTGAGACCAAACGGAGAAGTATACAGAACTGAGTCGTTACAACGCGATATGAGAAAACTCGCGAAAAACTACTCAGTTACTGATGACTCGTTAGATCAGCTGTTGACGCGATGTTTCACTGTTCCTAGTGTTGCCGCGCACATAGCCAGAGAACGAAACTCGTGGAAACCAACCAGCGACAGATGCCTCGAGGATATCAAACTGAGTTGTGTCGAATACGGCCATGGCGGGCTGTGGAATATTCCGTATGATTACCACGACATGATATCCGTAGATATGACCGCGTGTTACCCGGGAAGTTTTCTCGGGTACGGAGAGTGTAGTAAATATTTTGCTAGATTTGGACATCCGACTAGTTTGATGACCAGAGTGTCAATTAATGGTCCGCTGCCCGATTTTGACCTCACAGGATTCGCCCGAGTAACATCATTTGGATTCGCTGCGGGGTTGCACACGATCAACTACGCGTGGTTCGGCCGACACCTCGCAGAGAAAGGTTGGGCGCCTATTGTGCTGTTACGATATATGCTCGACAGTGGCATACTAACATCGCTGACTGTCGGCGAAGCAATCATATGCTATCACCGGCAAACCTCAGTTTGGTTACCAACACCAATCATCGATGAGAAGCTCATGGCGGGATGGACTTCAAAAATGATCAAAGATTATATTAGCTGCAGAGAGAGCGCAGCGAAAGATCTCGGACGAAGGTTAATAGGAAAGTTTACTCAGGGCGCAGCATTTGATCACAAAATACATCACAGCAGATTAATACTTGATGATGCCGAACTGGACTTTGTGATAGCTGACGCCGCCGCGAGAGATATATTTTGCCACCGCGAGGATGCGATGTTGTCGAACGGGAAAAAATTGGGAACGATTGTTAGTTACCTCGACGGGGAATCACGCCAGTTCACACACCTGAGATCTTCGATGCTGTCTTATGTTTCTATAAATTTGCTGTCGATGGTAAACAGATTTCCCAGCACCACAGTGAGAGTTGCCACTGACTCATTTTATATATCAAAAAAATACCTAACCTCGGTGAAGAGTGTCGTCGGCGAGTCGACATCTTGGGGATGCTGGAGAGTGAAGAATGAGCGATTACACGAATACTGTGAATCAGCTGATGTTGAAATCGAGGACATTTATCGTGATATGACTAAAACATCTTCGACAGCGTCAACGTTACCGTCTGTGCACGATCCTGTTGCCAGACACAGAACCGTTTATCTGAATGGGCCAGGAGGTTGTGGTAAGACGACTCGGGTGATTAATCTGTTTCGAAATTCTGACATGATAGTGTTAACACCCACACACAGACTTGCCAGGGAAATGAAACAGCGCGGAGTTAGCGCCTGTACTTATCACAGCTTTTTCAAATACAGTGGCGGCACGTGGACACCTGAGCGCATGGGAACAAAATATATTCCTGAGAAGGTTTTGTGGGATGAAGTAGCCACTGTGCCGCTGGATACACTAAAAAGGTTCCTCGAGTGGTTGTTGACGAAAAATACTGCGGTTATTCTATGTGGTGATCACGGTCAACCACCGCCGTTTACAGGTGAATCTCCGCATGAGTGGTTAAAGAATTTTGTTGATTATTACGAAGAAATCGACGACGACATCAGAGCACTTGATGATCGACTAAAGAAGTTTAAAAAGCTGATCCGGCTACAGAATAATAAAACTCAGTGCGTGGTTATGCGCAAGGTGATTCCGAGGACATCAATGAAAGACTTCCTGGAAACGTGGACCCCAAGTGATCTCATAGTGGCAAGTAGGAAAACGGTTAGAGACGCACTTCAACAGCGATTACTTCAGCTGCACAAAGAAAAATTCCCAACGCTGCCGGTACCGTTATGTTATAGACCAACAGATACACGACTACAAAATATCGATGTTGATATCCCCGGGAAATCAGAAAAGCAACAGTTAGTGTTAAATGATATTGTGTTGGTTGATATCGGTGTTGTCGACGCCGCACTTGCCGCTGCTAAATCTCCGTGGATGTTAGGATGCACTATGACAATTCACTCCGCACAAGGACTAACCATCGAGGACACGAAAGTCTGGATCGTTGATGATCGCATCGAGTGGTCAAATTTAGTTTACCTGGCCGTGTCAAGAGTGCGAAGAATATCACAGCTGGGAAGAATTGTGTTAGATACGTCAACGGCATCGGCCGCCGATAAGTCAGTGTTGATCGACACGATAAGAAAAAAATTAACCAATTGCAAACACAGCGACAAAAAAAATAATCGGGAGTTTGATCCCAAACAAAGTTTGGATGTTGAATTTGTAGTCGAGTTGCGACGACAACAACGTAATCGTTGCGTGAATTGCAATTGTGTAATGTTATGGAGATATCCGAAAAATGACCCAAGACAGTTTACGTTAGACAGAAAAAATAGCAAACTTGGCCACACACGTGAAAATATCATGTTGACCTGTCTTGAGTGTAATAGACGCAGGGGAGCCGCTGCAGTTATTTAAGTGTGGATCACTTCAGTGATTTTGGTGGTAATTGTGTATCATCGGGAATCACCTGAAGTTGCTCACGGGTGAATCCGCGTTGAGGAGCAGTTGAATCTAATCTATAGATTGCTGGTCTGCCAGTGGATCTTGTCACGGTGGATATCTTATGTGTGGTAACACTCCAAATGGGATCAGTCGCTCTTCGTTTACCACCTTCAAGTTCGCCTGGTTCGTATAAATATCTTACAGTAACATTACCCAACACTGGCGCTGGCGCTGCCAATGCTGAAGAATCACGTCGTACAGGTATATTTTTTTTTCGTGATCGCGATGGAAGGTTTCATGTTGGTTGTTCGAGTTATTTCATTATTTAGCGCAGTTATCACACTTGGTAATCTTGCAACCCATTCGCGCGATCTCGTATCTTGAATAAATTCTTTCGCGTACTGATATCCAAATAATCTTTCGGCGAGTGTTCGATTAAATCTCTCAACGATTGCCTGATCACGATGAATTTCAGTGTGTCCTCGTCGTATGGTAACGTTATGTTGCTTCATCAGCGATGATACTGCACCTTGAAATTCTTTGCCAGGATCAACTTGTAGCAGATATGGCCATCGTAGAGGTCCTCGCTGATAAATTCGTTTAAACGCAGAAGCAACTTCAGATGCTGTCTTTGTCGTCAACGGCGTTGCTTCCTTGTATCTGCTTGCAACATCAACTACTGTTAACGCGTATTTGTACGTTTTCCGACGAACAACATCGTGAGGCAGGAATAGTATGTCGGCCTGATGAACTTCGTTGGGCACACTAACATCAAAATGTGCAAAGTTGATTTGGCTAGGCGGTGGTAGATAAATTTGCCATATTGCCTGTTTCGATAGCCAATTTTTTGCAGTAACCGCCGTAAACCCTGCTGCGCTAGCGAGTTTACTGATTGCCGCGTTACCCCTCCAGTATCCGATCGGGGAATAATAAAACGCCTCCATTGGAGATGCTTGCATTGTTATTAATTACTAGCGCCTAATACTAGTTTAGATTTCATTGCGGATCTTATTAACCAGTTAGCGAGTGACTCTCTGAGGGATTTATTTTTTATCGCGTTTAGTGAATGAATTAATTTTACGTCTGCGATATGTCGTTGTTGCAAATCAGGATTTTTATAAGCTACATCATGAACATGACAAGCCGCATCGATAGCGTTTATCGGATACTCGCCAGTTTTTGGTTGATTTTCGCTGTCAAGTCTGATGTCAAGTCTGGTTCCGGGGCCGCAGTAGTTGTATCCGGGAAGATGTTTTTCTCCGGGATATTTTGCCCAGGGAGTTCCAGGGAGTTTTCCAAGTTGGGCTGCGATGTCGCCTCCGCTAAACTTTTTTTTTGAAATCTAAATTTTTTTGTGCCACATCGAGCACATATTCCTGTGAACGCCTGGCGATTGTTTTTTGTCGTAATTGGTATCGGATTGTTTGTTGGGGTTCGTGCCTTGCACTTCACACAATATAAATCCATAATACTATTCATTTGTATACAAATGGAAGTCACTGATTTTTCCGCGACGAAGAAAAAAGAACCAGTAAAACATAATAGTGTGCTACCAAATTCTATCCGCATGATCATCATAGGACCATCTGGGTCGGGTAAAACACAGCTGTTGTTGAATCTGATAATGAAATGGATGAAATGGGATAAATTATATTTAGTAGCACCATCTGTGGACGATCAGCGATGCTATGATGTGATAAAAGATTTCAACGAGAGCGCAAAAGCGGCCATTGGAAGCGATGACGACATAGTTGAGTTTATAACTGACATCAATGACGCGCCTGGCGTAGATAGCATTGATGGATCAATTAACAATCTAGTTGTGTACGACGATGTTATGCTGGATAAGCAAGCAAACCCTGCGAGAATATTTTCTCGTGGTCGTCATAAAAACACTGATGTCATTTATGTGACTCAACGTTATACACAAATTCCAAAAGTGATCAGAGATAATTGTAACCTACTCGCGGTGTTCAACGGAGTCGACATACACACGCTACGAAATATTCACCAAACTTGGTGCAGCGGAGACATGGACATCAATAAATTCAAAAATTTCTTTAGTCGTGCACAGCGAACCCCACACGGGTTTGTGACAATAAATTTACACGATCCCAGAACACGATATCGAGTCGGACTTGATACGTTATTTTGTTAAAAAATATCCCCGAGAGCAGCAAGGAGGGCGCCAACCCAAGTTGGTTTTATTATGTAACCGGTGCAGCAATAACGTTTCCAAGACTAGATTATACGTTTAAACCTGTTATTTTGGTAAATAGACACCTTTATTGTCATTGTTGCCAAAATAAAGGGTTTGTTTTCCAAAATAAGTCTTAGTATTTATAATAATATTGATAGAGATGATTTCAGGCGGAAAAACCTTGTATGATTCGCCCTCCCTGCTGCTGGCTGACATTCTTTCCAGTTTTTGCATGAAACTAATAAAAGCCTACCTCAGGATATGTGTTCAAAATATTTAATTACTCCTAAAGCATGCCAATATCTGGGACAATTGCTAATTTCCTGTACAGAAGATAAATTCAGAAATTTCGTATCCACACGTAAATGTTCAGTTCGATTTTGAACACTGTCGAAAAGTGTATAATTCCCGACCAAACAGAAACGCACAGTGATTTTTGACCAGAGACAACAGATTACACACATATCAACGGACTTCCCATAAACCTTTGCATGCTTGCTTTGACCTTGCTACTATTCTTTGTTTTGAAATGTAAAATAAAAGGTATACCAAATTGTATGCCAATATTTCTGTGTCATGAATATTAATTATTGATACTTCGCGAAAATGTTATATCGCAAATATTCTAGATCAGTTAAGTTGACCCAAAATTTAAAAACTTTGATTTTTTTTAAAAAATGCAACAAGGCGTTTAATATAAGTGTTGCATACATCCATAACAAAGGACGGAATATATTGTAATGTGTCTTTTAATCGTAATACACACTATCGCATTTCGTTCCCATGTATCCGCCCCACGTTTGTCTGTCGTTGGACAAGAATTTCAGTGTTGTGATTCGGTTTTCATTTTGCAAATATTTCATCTTATCATGTATCGTGACGTTTATGGGAGTATATAGTTCATTTTTGATGGCGCTTTCCAGATTAATTTTGAAAATGTCCACATTAAATTTCATTTTAACAAATCTTGCTTTCTCATCTCGCAGAATCCCGTACGAAACAAGATTTACAATGGCATCAGGAACTCCATCTCCATCCACATCCCCAACTGCTCCTAAAATTACAACAAATAAAATGTAATTTAAATCTCTAAAAATCATTCCTATTGAGTTTGTATGGCATATAGTCTAGACTGTGTAATATTACCACTCAAGAATCCAGTTTATATACATACTGTGAATATACCCGAGGGCAATCGCAATAGTTTTTGGCCCGACTGTGTGACTTTGGAACTGGATTAAACGACTTGTAACCGAGGTAGGCAGGCAGACAGGTATACCAAAAGAAACATGGCGACGGACAACAGAGAAAAATATATAAGCAGTGGCCTACCCTGGGAAGCAGCACCAACAGCAGCTGCTGACCGGATACAGCGGCCCTCCCTGAATGTTGCCTTAAGCACCGTTCTGCGCATCTTCGCTAGCCAAGGTTCCGATAAGATAACACTATCTACACTTTAGCGAATCGAACAGACATTGTAGTGCTTTGTGTATATATATATATATATATATATATATATATATATATATATATATATATATATATATATATATATATATATATATAATTTCCCTTAGTATATAATGCCAGCTAACCAAAAGCGTATAACAGCGGTACGTTGTACATCGGCCGATGATGGTGGAGGCAATTGAATTAAAAAGGATACTTTGTAAGTTTAACATCGAAAATATGAGCACGTACCACAAGGAAGCCATTACAGATGTGTTTGAGTCAAATGTATGTATACAAATACGGACCTACACTGGAAAATTGATTATTTATCAGTCCATTCAAGTTGTGCGCTCCCCTTGTCTCGATCATGTAGGAATAGTGTTCAAATTAGAATAACTTAATTTTGATAGGATGCGGTAGCTTGCCGCCGTATCGAATGAAATTCACAGACTTGAAACACAGAAATATCTGCTCAATACGCCAAGGTGTAGATAAGCTTATGATATCGGAACCTTGGCTAGCGAAGATGCGTTCTGCGCGGAAAAGATTAAATAAACAGATGCACTGTGAAGGGCACTAGTAAAAAATTTAGTTTCACAGTAGCGTACTCGATGACAATCACATGCCGCTGGTGCCCATGGGTACCGTCTCTATATGTCTTTTGTATTCAGTCAAATAGCATAAACTGGCGACATTTCTTTTGAAAATACTGTTATTTGGCTAATGTAGAACTGACTGTCAAAATCGGTGTTGATACTGATGGATGATTTGTTGGTATGATCTCACCTGTCCATGAACAGTGTAGACACTTGCCGGCATTTGGTAACAGCAATATCTAGCGCGAAGTTCAAAATGACCACAAAACACAGGGTTGTGCTATTTGACGTGGATTTACAAGTTACTAAACATAGGACTTTAAATATTCTGTACCTATTCGCCAAAAGGATCCTTCAACCGACGATAGCTTAAGAGACACGAGAGATATCAGTAACTGTCTAAAATATACACCAATATATTGTAAACAGTCTTGTCTACAAACAATTTCACCATTTTATGAATAGGTGCTATCAGACCTGCAAAGAGACCATCAGTATCAACACAGGTTTGGGGTCTGATTTGTTTTACTAGGATGCTTGTTTATTAGGCAAAGGCACTAGTTTCTCTTCTAACGGAAACAGTTAATTTGTATTACACTGGCAAAACCTAGTTTTCATTTATTAAATCACGTGATATCAATTCTCTTTGTTCAATGGTTCATATTATAAGAAGTATACTAGGTGTATTTCTTGACCAGTGTTCTTTCTTTGAAGATAATTGTATATAGTTAGGCACCGACCATTCAGTTCTCTAGATGGGACCTGTGACTTTCTTTAGAGCTGAAATGCTATTTCGCTCCCTAAGAAGGACGGATTCTTTGCTTTCCGCAAAAAAAAAAAAAAATATGTAACATATACAGATACTAATAGACCCGATCCAGACAACTAGGCTATTTAGTTTCCTGGCAAATCGTAGAAAACAATTTTACCCAACAAATGAGGAGCCGGAATTATTATTATTATTATTATTATTATTAAATCCCAGCCCATCCACACCCCACCGAATAAATAATGAAATTAACAGTGCCTTACGTACATACTGAGCTAACTGGCTACTGTGATAAATGATGGTCGCGTCAGGGAGGCGTCACTATACATTAATTATATATGGAGTGTTTGAAGGGTCATCAGGTGTTAGTGGCAATGTACTACAGTTGTTCCTACACTTGGTTTTACCGTACATGGTACACAAACTTGTTTCCGCAACTTCACAATTTCGCAGATTCCCGAGATCAAGTTCGCAGCGTCTTAATTTTGGCATATCTGTTACTACTCGGGAAACTAATTAAATACTTACAAATCTAATTTTGCTGATGCGATTCACACACTGCTAAAATAAATAGTTTTACAGTATAAACATCATACAGTCTGGCAAAACGGTTACAATGCCAGTATAACCATCATACAGTCTGGCAAAACGGTTTAAACAATTTCTGACTCTCCCGACAAGCCCTGCATTCAACGTAAACTAGGAACAAAATTCTTACATTTCCTCCGTATTAATTTGAGTCCGATACGACAAGGTGTGGAAACATGATGCTTTGTCGAAAAATTCTAGATATAATCTCTATGTTCAATACCTGTTGTCCGATCATCCGGTTGAACTATAACACATAAAGAATCGTCGTCAACTCTTCGTTTACCACGCCACGGAGTCTCGCTTTGAGTCATCGTATGGTTGGTGCCATATTTTTTGACAACTTCATCCACTAGTTTACGGTCATCAGGTGTTAGTTCTTGAAGAAGAAAATAAAGTAATATTTAAAATAAAATTAACAAAATGCCGCCGTTCTAATAAACCGTGAAATTTGCCTCAGTAGTGATATCTTTTTCTGTTGAGAGTTTTCACTTTCAGAACGAAGCATTTAAAAACCAGTGACTACTACACTTACGGTAAAAGTCTCACAAGTAATACAATATTTTCAAGAATGTTTATTTCTTTTTAACACGTATAACAAAAAATGGCAGCTTTTCAAGCGTTTTATTGGGCGCATCAAAAAACGTCTTTTATTCGAGGAATGACTATTTAGACTTTGTCAGGCATATACGAGCAAAAGTACAGATGAACCGTCTTACAGAACAAGGAGATGGGTGTGAAATGCGTACAGTGAGTTGGAAAAGGAAACGGCTTTGCAAATAAATTCAAAAGATAGAAAATGATATTATATTTGTCATCAGTCTTCAGCAGGACTTTACGTCCGTCAAGAAGGCTGCTTTCATTAATGACTTCAAAACTTTGTTGGGAGGTTATAACAAGATTGACGTATGCATCATCATCGTTAAAATAAATATTTTTAAAAAAAATTGATTGTAGTAGCTTGCAGCTTGCTTCATTCGTGAATCCTATCATAAAAGGGTTTATTGATGATCTGGTATTTGCACTTAGCCACGTCAACACTCATTTGGACAAGATTACATTTGCTCATTAAACGACGATTAGATAATTTTAAATGTTTTCATCAATACAAATTTAATATTCTTAAAAAATTTCCTCACTCTAAGATTTACAACTCATAAAAGCACGTAATTTCTATATACTGTATGCTTCATAACTTGGTATGGTTTGTGTGACCTTGTCAGTTTCGGGTACAACAAGTTGACCTTCTAATGTTACGCTTCTCAATGCGTTACACAAGGTCAAAAGCTGGTGGCCTTGCTTTTGGTCCGAGCTAATGAAATCGGATAAAAAGCGAGCTCTACGTATAATGCCATGTTTTTGGTCCGAGTTAAAGAAATCTGATTAAAAGCTAAATCTACTTATAGTAGGCAGATCTGACCGACATCGATAAAGGCTGACATTCTGGAGACCTTTTAAATTCTTGGTGGACTCATTTTTTAGCAACCGATCAGATAAGCGTTGCATTTCGTGCTAGGAAGAGTTATCGTTACAAATATTATATTTCGAATGATACGTGTCACTTTTGTATATGGGAAAACTGCAGTTTGATTAAAGGATTCAAAGTTAAACAGAACATGACCTCATATTGGTGCCCTTAAAAGTTTACTCGGATTGGAGCCAGCGGCGACGGGAGGGTTTGAGGCACATAGGGCAATGTTCTTTAATCCCCCCATACGATTTTTATGAAGGTGAAAAACCAAGAAAATTTCCGCTGAAGAAAATTAAAAGCTCAACACTGTGTTCTCTCATCCTGGCGCCATAAGGCAATTAACTCCTTCCAAGCCCCTGACGCCACCACTGATTAAAATTAATAGGTCAGTGTGATAAGTAAGGCTGATTGATATTGTGAACTATTAATTGAGTCATTTGTCTCCAAATTCTTTCATAAAATGCAGGATCTTTCTCCCTATATCATTTGGAGTATCATGCATGTCACTTTTTACCAGTAACGAGTATATACCTTCTTGCAGGGCCTAAGAGTGAAACGATTTTTTACTTTTACAAAGATTTAATTCTGTCAAGGCGTACGAGTACATCGATTCATTTTACTTATTGCGAGTATACACCTTCTAGCAAGGTCTAAAAGTTAAACGATTTTTTACTTGTAAGGTGGCTATAGCTTTTAGGCAAATATGTATTGCGTAATCAAAGTATCTCAAGTACCATAAAATAATTGTCTTACTATAATAGTATTTTTCCGCCCCTTGTTCCCAGATTTTAATTGGAGCTTTCATAACTGTGCGATCCAGAGCGAAAAGCTCCGCAAGAAAAACTGTTTGATCCAGTTCGCATTCTATATAACTTTTGTCTACCAGTGGTTCAGTCTTCCTGTTTAACCGGAAATGACTTTCTGGAAGTAGAACACCCTCGTGATCAATGTTGCTCTCGTTAATTAGAATATCTTCTAGATACATCTTTCCATCCTCCGTTGCTCGCTTGTTTATCTGGCAAAGAGAGACACATGCTGAAAAAACGTAAAAAGCATATACATTTCAAATATTAACAAGAATTACAAAACCAAAACTCATTTATACGCATTTTTGAATCCATTTTTCAACAACTGTTTTGCCCGACATGCACACATGATTCGTATAACGTTACAAACTTAAGTTTACATTTACTGCAATACTAGTAAGTGCCTGATTTTACCTGTGCGTATTAAAATTATTTTTGGATTTAGAAGTGCGTAAGTCCTCATTAATCGACACAGGAAAACATCATAGTCTGTTAAAATGCTAAGACTTTAAAACATTCATCGAAAAATGCACGTTTATGGCTATGGAAGGAATTGTAAACTCAACTTTGTCAGGCACGTTTTGGGTATAGCCCGGCAAGTGTAGTATATCTTGAGCAGCTGCCAATATATTGGCAGTACATCTGGTCGTCTTAGACTGGTTACCAGTTTCGGTAAAGTTGCAAACTGTCTTATCCCTATGATATTTCAAACAATATTAATATTTTTGTCAGAGTCAGCGATAATGGAAATGATTTGTTTTTTGTTTTTTTAAATCACAATTTAATTTTAAAATTTAGCGCATGGATACCTTTTCAAGTTTGAAAAAAGAGCTAAGTCCTCAGTTTTCTCAAAGATATGGCACAATAAGGAAAACGTAAGGTTATATGGTTGCATTTTGATCCCCAATGAATGTTAAATGGTCTGATGAAAACGATTGTTGGTGACCAAGCAATAAGTAAGACTTTCTCAAATCTAAAATTCGATTAAGAAATTATGAGATTTTTTTTTAAACTGAGGTGAGTCAATATTCCCCATTTTCACTAAATTCTAAAAGTTTCGTTCTCAAATCAAAACTTTTTAACGTCTTTCTTAAAATATTTAGGTTTTCATAAACTCTTTTTTTATAAGAAGTAAAATATTCCATGTGTGTAATTTTAAATAAAGAATATTTTTTACCTTTACCTAAGACAAAAGCCTAAACATTTTGTATATAGTGTAAGGAAGACAATTTGAAACTGTATTTTAGGGCTACATTTGAGAAATTGATGATGTCCGGGGTTTAGGCCACATATACTAAACGACGATTTGTTAGGATAGCCGTATACGGATGTTTAACTTATTGAACTATCAGCAAAAATAGACATCAACTAATCGCATATTCAGAGGTCACGTTACTTCATATTCAGAGGTTACGTTACTTCACATTCAGAGGTTACGTTACTTCGTATTCAGAGGTTACGTTACTTCGTATTCAGAGGTCACGTTACTTCATATTCAGAGGTTACGTTACTTCATATTCAGTCCAGAATACGATGGGCGCCATTAATCTGAAAGGAAGTTGTTTATACATCGTCCCTAATTTTGATGTGATTAAAACGCCATCCCACAAAGTGTCTACCGTTACGAACACGTATTCATAAATAGGGTCACTGAATGCTTTTCAGTTTTAGTTTCAACTTACTCGTAGTGAAATGTACATATTATTGGAGTATTTCTAGATTTCTGATCAATAACAATTTTCCCGGGGGTGGGGTGTGTGTAATTTGTGGGGGAAAGGCGACAGTCTAAAAGGCGGCCATCTTGAACTACTTCTTGTTTCAGCTTGTTTCAGTCAGCTTTAAGTACTAATGGTGATGGCAAAACCCTAAGATTTACAATTCTCTGTATGCCAGAAGCTCCATGAACGGCCCCAGTGTTTCGAGGATCGTATCCGTTTCTACCCTGGACTCGGAACAAGAAAACATCCCTGTTGCGTGCAGTTGTCCTTGCAACGACGTCAGACGTTACGTCATACATGTTGGTTGTAAGATTCCACAGCACAGATCCGTCCCGGCCATCAATGATTATGGTCTAAAATAAAAATAAGAGTCATTTCGAAAATGAATCATTATATATATATATATATATATATATATATATATATATATATATATATATATATATATATATGCAATAAACGAACAGTGCAAAACTTGCATCTAACAAGCTTGAGCGCTTTCGACTATTAATGAGTCTTTTTCAAAGGCAATTACAATACATAGACAAGACAAACAAATAAAACAGAAAAACGTTGTGTTTGCAAAACTTTACATGACTATTTCTACAGGAATGAAACCTTTGCATTTATTATGTTTCAACTAGCTTATTTTCACTTGTTGCGGATGCTGGAAAATATTTTATATTGACATAAAATGTTGGGCCGTAACGACGTCTGTTATTTTATGTAAATTTATGTAAGCGCAAATTATATCCCGGATATTTCATTGCCATGGTATTAATTATAGGCTATTGGGTGATTAATGTGTGTGTGTGTGTGTGTGTGTGTGTGTGTGTCTGAATTGGATTTTAACGTAGCTTTAGCAATTTTTCAATCATATCGCTACGATATCTGCAGTTTTGCAGTTTATAGTGATGCCGTGCACTGGGGTATCATACATCAGACATGCAACATGATCTCCCACCCAGTCACATTATCCTGACACCAGGACAACCAGTCCTAACACTAACCTCTTAATGCTGAGCACCAAGCGAGGCAGCTGTTAGTACCATATTTGTAAGTTTCTAGTATGACTTTGCCAGGATTCAACTGAAGCATAATCATGTTGTGAAACACTCATTTGATATCTTGGGCCCAACCGGTCATTGCTGGTCACTTGCCATCACTGTGTCTGACGATCCATCAATCTGTCTGTACTCCATCTAATCTGTCTGCTTACATATACTAAATTACATGGTCTCCAATTTTCCTTTAAGCAGCAAGTATTTTGTTACTTGCCCTATTATTAGTATAATGCCTGAAAAATCCTGGAATCAAAACAAATTCCAGAAGTTCTGATAAATGATAATTACCCTGTTGTCAATAAATTTGTGTGTGTGTGCGTGCATGTGTGTGATTTGGATTTTTAAGGTAGCATTTTTTTAAAAATCAGTCATATCACTACGATGTCTGCAGTGGGGTAGTTTATAGCGATGTCTTGCACTGGTTTATCATGCCGCAGACATGTAGCATGATGTCCCACCCAGTCACATTATCCTGATACCAGGCCGACCAGTCCTAACACTAACCTCTTAATGCTGAGCGCCAAGCGAGGCAGGGTGATTAATAAGCAAATTTAGAGAATTATTTAAAAGAAAATGTGTCGGCTGCAAAAAGATAATTTTTTTTGTGCATGGCTGTCGTTTTCTGATCTTCTTGGTTTAAGCCGCTTGATTTCAATGTTCTAAGACAGCGTATCCAGTAAGATTCCTTTTCTTTTCTGCTTTCGGAACTCCAGTTGGGGTTGTGAGCAATTGCAATAAATGTTATATCACTGAAAGTGAGGCCACCGGAAGAGAAGTGTTCAGCCACTGGGCGTCTGTACAGCTTCTTTGTCATTCAATCAGATCTATGAAGGTTGTAGCTTTTCAGTGTCTCCGACATACTGAAGGCTACAGATCTTGCATGTGATGAGATAAATGACATTCTCTGTTTTGCACGCTTTGTTTGGACCATGTATGTTTAGTTTTCCTCTAGTCACTGTACTAGAAAATGTCCTGGTCTCTATCATATGTTGATAGGTTTTGCATCTTTTATCGCCACAGGGACCAAATTTACCTTGGTGGTCTGGGATAGTGTTTGGCGTTAGCTTAGATATATATAAATCGTATTCAAACATCATAATTAATGATCTCCAGTGAGTGATATATGATATGTTCAGCTTGCAACGTCTATTTATGTATGAAAATTATCGCGAAGCCATGTTCACTAAAGGGTTATATATTTCGTTAAAGCGTAGACAATTTTCTAAACGCAGTTATTTGTCAATTATAAATTTAGATTGGTAGATAGACCGTCAGGTAGATCGACAGATCTAACTGAGGTTAAGCGAAATATATATAAATAGATAGATAGATAGACAGACAGATAGATAGATGTGTGTTTATATATATATATATATATATATATATATATATATATATATATATATATATATATATATATATAAATACACACACACACACATTCTAAAAGATATATTTCAATCTGTAATAAGGCTTACACATGATTATTATAGAAACAACAAACGATGACTACAAATCAGGAAACGTAGAGACGTAGATACAATCTTTTTTCCTGGTTCAAAGCAGTTTTTGAAAATTATTAGAAGATAATAAACTGACGAAAAACCTTACTCGTACTACCCTTTCTAGCAACGTTACTAAGAACGTGTAATGACAGAGGAGCAGATAAATGATTGATTCATTTCTTAACGTCATTTTCAACTGGTTATGGGCTAAATCATGCCGCAGAAATGTTAGCTAACAGCATTTCCTTCGGACACTCCAAGGCAGACCTGGACTCAAACCTATGACCCTTGTATTACGAGTACGACTCTCTGGAAGCAGAGATGAATGTCTCGTGCTTCAAATATATATCGAAATGAAAAGCTAAACAAATATTATCAGAGAAAATAAAACTATATACAGAGCCGTGTCCCAAAATGAGCATTGTAACTAATAATTTAGCGATCCGTGCGAGGTTTTTCATTTTATGTTGTTAAGGGGTGGGGTACATGGTCTACTGTAAAATGGGTAAGTCATGCAGTTAGGAAAGAAAACATTTTGAGAAAGAAGGCAAAAACCTATGAATGGTAAGTGTATTTATTTGAAGATAACTTGTGGATTTTTTTTTGTTTGGTTATTTCTTGCTTTGCTTTCTGTACGCGGTCAAGCAGTTTTGATTACTGAGATATCCAATACTTAACTAATGACGAATCGTTAAAATTTTGAATATATTATTATTTATATCATATGTCACTTTTTATTTACATCATTTTTCACTTTTTATTTACAAAAAATTCATTTGTTTTGGCTACAAAACCGTAATTGGTGTTGCTAATCAAAATATTCATCCTAAGAAGTATACATACATTAACCAGTTATACACGGACATAATTAAAACAAAAATGTTTCTCTTTTAGTATGATTTTCTTTCTAAGAATATTGTACACTTACATCAGTGAAGTTGTACATGGGCCACGCCCCCTTGCTCCAGTGTACCATGAAGTCTATTGTGTCATCCTCATTGAAATATCCTGGAGCCGGTGTACTGAATAATAATAATAATAATAATAATAATAACTAATAATAATAATAATAATAATAATAGCTAATAATAATAATAATAATAATAATAATAATAATAATAAAGTTAACACAAACAAACACCAATAAATACATTGAAAAGTTAGTTCATTAAATTAATTCCCGAAATATGAAAACTTTTGTCTCCTTCCTCAAAGGATAAACTTTCTCAAAATGTATTTCCTCCTCTTAGTCTACTTTAAACATGTATTATTGTCACAATGTGAGATAGTGGGATTCTGTACAAGTTGTATCAAAACATATATTATTGTCACAATGTGATACAGTGGGATTCTGTACAAGTTGTATCAAAAACATATTATTGTCACAATCTGATACAGTGGGATTCTGTACAAGTTGTATCAAAAACATATTATTGTCACAATCTGATACAGTGGGATTCTGTACAAGTTGTATCCAAAATATGCAGTGGGATTCTGTACAAGTTTTATCAAAAATATACAGTGGGATTCTGTACAAATTGTATCGAAAACATTATTGCCACAATGTGATATAATGGGATTCTGTACAAGCTGTATCGAAAACATATTATTGTCACAATGTGATATAATGGGATTCTGTACGAGTTGTATCAAAAACATATATTATTGTCACAATGTGATATAATGGGATTCTGTACAAGTTGTATAAAAAACATATATTATTGTTTCAATGTGATATAGTGGGATTTTGTACAAGTTGTATCAACTTGATCAGTCATCATCCGTCTAAGTACAACTATTACAATCTATTTCATCATGTCAACAGTGTGTGTGTGTGTGTGTGTGTGTGTGTGTGTGTGTGTGTGTGTGTGTGTGGTTAGGATTTTTAACGTAGCCTTAACAATTTTTCAGTCACATCGGTACGATGTTTGCAGTGTGGCAGTTTATAGTGATGTCTAGCACTGGGGCATCATGCCGCAGACACGTAGCATGATGTCCCACCCAGTCACATTATCCTGACGCCAGGCCGACCAGTCGTAACACTAACCTCTTAATGCTGAGCGCCAAGCGAGGTAGCTGTTAGTACCATTTTTGTAAGTCTCTGGTATGACTCGGCTTCTGAGTATATTAAAATCTGATCTGTATTATGTCCAACAATGTCCAGTTTTAATATACTCATGTCGACAGAGTACAAAGTGTAACGTTGAACATAATACGAGAAAGGAGAGGGGGCACAACTACATCATTCATGATTTGAATAACTTACTAAAATATTTCGGTATCTTTTATATATTTGCATGCATTTTGTATAATTATGTATTTTTTATTTGCATCGCAATTATCAAAGATTAATAAATCAAAGTGAATGTACATGGCACAAGGAGTAATTTACACCTCAGCTCAAATTGTTGATGACTCTACTTGGGACGGAACATGAAGAAATGTAGGGTGGTACCGAATAAAAATGGTAGTCAACATGTTGGACATAACAAAGATCAGATTTTAATATACTCACATTATGGCGCAATCTAAGAAGACGATTATCTAAGGCTCAAGGACGAAAACTGAATCTTTCACCGGATTTAATATTTTCACATAAACATTTTTTTTTTCAAATCACTGCGTTTCATTTGGTATCCTTTTCAAGAGTGTTCACGAGACCAGTGTTGAGGGTCATTGAGTAGAATTTAGACAGAAACCGAAAGTGACTAAATTATTTGAACGTCAATCAATATAAATTAGTTTCATTGCACATTTGAGAAATCACAATAAGATAGTCTCGAATTTGCCTCGTTTTGATTTTATATTAATTTAACAATTGTTATCTCTTTCGTCTAGATTGCAGATTTTCCCACCCAGTTTCAAAATAAAAAGATTGCCTACTCGTGTATTTTTGAAAGTCAAGTAACTATTCTTGCCGTTTATAGCTTGTTATGATTCTAGGACTTAAACTATGTAACAGAAATAAGAAAGACAAACACGTTTAGTAAAATTAATAAATAATTTATTTTCCTCGAATACAAAATGAAAATTCAAAAGACAATACCGTATTGTCAATTAATTCCTAAATAACTCTAAAGGTTCTATCACAAGTCCAAAAGTAAAGAATGTTCCCAATGAATTCCAATAATCTTGAATGTCCTGATGTACCAAGGGTACTGAATGTCCTAATGTACCACAGTGGCATAATACAGAATGTCTTTGAAGGGGTTCTCAGTAATCATAATGTAGTATTTTAGTCCAAAAAGTCCATAAGAACTTTGCAATTCCAATAAGTAATTTGAATGCATAATTCCTCACAAATTAAATCTTAACACAACTAAAATTCCTGAAGACTGATATGAAACAGAAATGAATAACTGTTTATCAAGTCTTCATTATATACATATTTCACTTGTCATATGTCACTTTAGTGTTCTAAATATTAAAAACATCATCTTAGTTTTATTGCAAATAAGACTGGCCTTAATCTCTTGCCACGTAAACATCTTATTTACTATTTAAAAGTATGACACAAGTCAGGTAGGCATTAACTCCATTCACAACCCTAAATTGTCGCTAATTTTTATACCAACTTTCAAAATATCAGTATGAAAAGTTGTCATACCACTACATATATAGACTGGTTCTTGTCAAGTTTTGGCAGTAGACGTAGTTCATAAAGGGTTCTTTATCACATTTTGTACACTGTATCTTGACATAGCATCAATTACTTTTGCAGGAATAGAAGGTCTAAATAAACCAATGATTTTCTCGTCATAGCAATCCACATAAGTTCAGTGTCATGACAACCAAAGTTCATATCGTTCAGAAGTCTGCTAATTAGTTTTTCAGACAAGTATACCGTAATGTCGTCTCCATGACACTGTCTATATTTTCCAAAATTTTCTTTAAACCATTGTGTTTTATTGACGCTGAAATTTCCGTTGCGTTGCACTAAAGCATACAATTCATAAAACTTTTAAAGTTTGGCCAGGAATATAATAAAGTTTTCTCAGATACGCTTAATATCTCAATGAAGTAAGTCATTGTCTAGGCTAGGTCTGGTGATTGTTTCAACATCGCCACACAAAATCAGTGAGAAGGAAATCAATAAATCCTAATATAAACTAGGAAGGAATTATATGTTATTGCATTTCTATGGGAAAATACGAAGGAGTTTTTATGGATGGATACTGCACGACCTGTGGGATTGAAGTATCCATCCGACAAAATGAGTTCAAAATTTCCCAGTTTAAATACACTACAAGAAACAAAGTAATTGAATTTATGCTGCATTCTAAAATAAACACAGAAGCGCAGATTCATCAATACACAGCATTAAAGCGCACGTAACTCCGCCAAGCGAAATTTAAACTTCGTCGCGCGCTCGACGTCACTATGAAAAAGAATTGTCCTTTTGGTCTACTTAAAATTGAAATTTAGAATCATACTGTGAATGGATGCGCATTGCTACAGCTTTTCCGGTTGGTCCAGAATAAATCGATTTTTGGGGTGGAGGTGGGTGGGAGTTGTCGATTCTACTCCATTGCTCTGATTATGGATCTGGATTTATCAAATGTGTCAATTTCACACAAAATACGTGTGTCTGTGATTTGAGCAGGAAGGGACGAGTCTTGACTCAGCTGCATGTGTGTTTCTGTTCTGTCATTAAATGTTTGAAATCATAATGTGGGAAAAATATGAACTCTTTCCATTGTAATTATAAAACAAGATGCTGTGAAATAGTAAGTTAATTTCATTTTGAACAATTTCGAAATGTGTAATCAAGCTTTAGAATTGTGACATGACTCATGTAATTCGGATCTGCAGAACTAAGAAAGTAGATTTTGAGGAAATTCAAGATGCAAATATGTGAGTATATTCTTTGCAACTCTTAATACCGGCTGAAAAAGACGTTTATGCCTGGTCACTTGCATGCTCCCCTAGCTATGTTATGACCGGGATGGCGTCTATCGCTAGCCTAAATCCGAAACATTATATCAACAAAGCAAACCCGGAAAAGTGCAAAAAGCATCGGGTGTGATTCAATCCATTCAGCGGACGGAAATAAGTATTCTCCGTCGTCTTTGCTTATTGACTCTGATGCCCTTATTTTTCTATGAAAACCTTCAGTTGCATTTTTTCCCACGAATGTAGTACTTTCACTGACTGAGCGTCGCTCCTCCAAAGTGAGTTAATTCCGCAGGCTATTCTTCATGCTTCTCATTCAAGGACTACATCGCACAATACTTGTGTCGTCAAAAGTACTTGAAATGTTGTGTACGTCAAGTAAGAAGGAAGCAAAAAAGAAATAAAGACACAGTATGACTTTACCTGTACGATTCTCTGTCCTTAAATTTCAATGACCACATAGGTTCCAGTGTCTCGCCATTGAGGAGCTCCATCGTTCCCTCAAAGCAGGATATTAGGATGTCACGTACTCCGTCTTTGTTGACGTCAACCAGTACGGGTGGGACCATATTCCCCTTCTCTGCACTCCTTTCGTTTAAAAAATAAAAACTTTATTTTGCTTAATTTCGTTTAAGTTTCTATTATATCTTTTTTCGTTTCCTACTTGTGTGTGTTTTATTTGTGAAAATACATGTCCTACATTGTCCAGTGTATTAGAGTTTAGTTTTTGAATTTTACAAGACTACCCAGATCCCGTTGAAAACACTAAACATAAGTGAAGAAAACCTCAAATGAAAGTACCAAAAAGGAAGCGGATATCGAAAGTAAGAATACCTTAAAGAGAAAAGTTGTCTAATTTATCCGACCAATCCACGTAGAAAATAAGCTGAATAATAAAGGTAATGTATTTTTTGCATGCGTGCAAGCCAGTACATTAAAAGAAATCCTTAAATTCACCTAGAAGAACCCAATACAATTTTAACTATCGTCCTGTCCCTTGTTTTAACTCTACTTCGTTGTGATGCAGTGCCATAGTATTCCCTGTTATCGAGAAAACGCATCTCTCATTGGCGATTTGTTTCCACTGGTTTATATGAAGATGTTTTCGAAAATCCATTCATCATCAGTTGTGAATAATAATATAAAAAAATAGATACAATGAAAAACTTCATTTCACTCAATCTCTTTTATTCATTCCTCATTAAAATCCTTACCAACTACGCTGATTGGGTAAATCAACTTGCCGCCATCATTCAGTGGAGTATTCTGCGAGGATTTAACTGCATTAGTAACAAGGTTTAGATTGGTGGCCAGACTTATAAAGTTTCATGTCTAGCAGTCATCGCTGTATTTAAGTTATATATTATTATATTTTGTGCATATATACAAAAAAACAACATCCTTTTTACCACATATTTTAAAATTAATTCAGCATCTTCTACCTTTGATCTTAATAATAATAATAATAATAATAACGTAGACTTTGTACAGTGCCAAATCTTTAGAAGCTCTTAGCGCTTTACAATATTAGATAACACATAAAAACATATACAACGACCAGTTTACAAAAATAAACATAATGAAATTACAATACAAAACACGCTGATGATAAGTATGGAAGTAAATATTGAGTCTTTATGTCTGTTCTTTTAGTCGAAATAGGAGAGTTTTAAGAGCACTCTTGAATGAAATCAGTGTCCTTATGTCAAAGTTCAATTGGTAAATCGTTCCACGTGGCTGAGCCCTCAAACGCAAAAGAACGTTGTCGTATGATTTCGTTTTGACAGTGGTAACAACGAGAATACGCGTCTCGGAAGAGAAGTGTAGTATTCTAGATGGGGTGTACACATTTGTGAGGTCAGATAGGTATATTATACTGGAGTCAATCAACGAAATATAGCATAGTGAACATTATTTTGTATTTGAGTCTGGATTGAATGGGTTGCCAGTGGAGGTTACAGAGCAGGGGGAGGTGTGTTCGATTCTTCTTACGTTAAGGATAATATGAGCAATTTTGTTTTGAACTTTTTGAAGTTTATGTAGTAGATAGGGAGACGAACGAGATAGAAGAGAATTACAACAGTCCAGTCTTGAAAGTACTAATGAACACGCAAGTGTTTTAATGGCTTCAACCGAAAGAAAATTGCGAATGGAGCTGATGTGTCTCAGCTCGAGATATGCAGCCTTGCATGTGTTCATGACATGTTGGTGTAACGAAAGAGTACTCTCGAGAGTGACACCCAGGTTTCGTACTGTGTGAATTTAATGTTGGTATTACTGATAATTATTGATTGAGGTAAGGGATGTGAATGAAAAAAGTCCTTGAATGGTGACCAGGATGGCCTCAGTTTTATCAGCATTCATCTGTAGCTTGTCATGGTTATTCTAACCTTCAACTTGGAGTTGGGCAGCTAGATTTGTATATTGAGTGTCGTCAGCGTACAATTGGTAAGACACCGGATGTCGATCTATGGCACTTGGGAGCGAATGAGTGTATAAAATGAAGAGAACGGACCGATAACGTTTTCCATTTACGGACACAATCTGTGTCCTGTTGACTAAGTAGGACTTGAACCATAGTAAAACTGTATCTTGAATAACAAATACATGCTGGAGACGGTAAAATAAAACATCATGGTCTATTGTGTCAAATGCCGCAGACAAGTCAAGGAGAGTGAGAACTGTAACCTTTCCATTATCCATGGCAGACAGAAGGTCCTTAACTACCCTCAGAATGGCAGGTTCAGTAATATGGCGAGGGAGATATGTCGACTGTACATTGCTAAAAAGAGTATTTGAATTCACATGAAATAGCCCACAAGTTGCGATAGAACAACTTTTTCTAAGATTTTTTTGCATTAGTGGGAAGATAGAAACAGAGTGATAGTTCTTTCAATCGTTATGTTCTAGTGTCGGTTTCTTCAGCTATAGATGACCTCTTTCAGACATACACGGTCGCGGGTTCAAACCCCGTGCCAATGCCAATGACTTACAAAAATGATAATAGATGATGTCTCGCTTGGCGCTCGGCATTAAAAGGTTAGCATTAGTACTCGTCGGCCTGGTGTCAGGATAATGTGACTGGGTGAGACATGATGCTGCGTGTTTACGGCATGATTTCCCAATGCTAGACATCATCATAAACTGCCACACTGCAGACATCGTAGCAATATGACTGAAAATTGTTAAAGCTACGTTAAAAAATCAAAATCACACACACACACACACTCACACTCACACTCAGACACATACACATCCTATATTTGACCTCTTTCCGACATATTCACATGCTTTAGTGGACCGCCATTCCACTGGAACTGACTTGCACTGAAGACAAGCCGCTCATATCATGAACTGGTATTGCATGAAAGACTTCACACATGATGTTTCACGTGCAAAAAGAGTCTAGGTAAACATGTTCAGTGAGCTCAAATGCCTGATTCTTTTTAATGACCAATTTTTACTGTCTTCTTACACATTGATTTGTACATTATAAGATGGGCAATTTTTACTGTCTTCTTACACATTGATTTGTACATTATAAGATGGGCAATTTTTACTGTCTTCTTACACATTGATTTGTACATTATAAGATGGGCAATTTTTACTGTCTTCTTACACATTGATTTGTACACTATAAGATGGGCAATTTTTACTGTCTTCTTACACATTGATTTGTACATTATAAGATGGGCATTTCAATAAAAGGACTTCTCATTTAAAACATTTTTGTTTGCCTTAAGAAAAATACAGGAATACTTATTCAAAAGACAATGGCCCAAAGTCATAGGACTGTAAGTATTAGCTAATAATTGGTTGTTGTAATAAACATACATTATTTATCTTAGAGAGTATGTACAAACTGCTATGAAAAATATAGATAACAAAGAAAACAACTCTTTAACATCGAAAACATTTTAGCTACCTACCTTTGCTAATAGCACTTATTGCGAAAATTTTGACCGCTCCGGTGGTCTAGTGGTTAGAGCGTTCGCCTCGGATGCGCGAGGTCGTGGGTTCAATCCGCGGCCGAGTCATACCAAAGACATATAAAAATGGTACTAACAGCTGACTCGCTTGGCGTTCAGCATTAAAAGGTTAGTGTTAGGACTGGTCGGCCTGGTGTCAGGATAATGTGATGCCCCAGTGCTAGACATCAATATAAACTGCCACATTGCAGAAATCGTAATGATATTAATTAAAACTTGTTAAAGCTACGTTAAAAATCAAAATCACATCACATCACGAAAACTTGTCAGGCGTACTAAAAGAAATGGATTTTGCTCGAACTTGAAGAAAAAAATACGTATCAATCGGAATCAAATATGCTTAGAAATTTTAAAATATATATATTACTAATTTTATTATCCACTAGAGCATTATTCACAGGTTAGAGCTATCTGTTTTTATTTTTAAATGAAATTTTTTAAAAATATTTACAAAATCTGTCTATACCTAAATATTTCAATCTCTCCGTTCCTGCTAGGCTCTTTAGATCCCCATGGTGTGTAGTGTCCTTTAACGTTTGGAACCGGGTGGTTTTGGTGTCTATCAGTCACGTAACGGTAGAAATCGGGGATGGATATGGCTAGGACTAAACCTGGAAAACGTGAAAAATATCAAGCTATTTAAGTCTTTAATCTTATGATCATTTATACCTTTTTAATCACACAATCAAGCTATTTGCCAATTCTCTATCATTATTATTATTATTATTATTATTATTATTAAAACATACATATGTCTATATGTAGGTACCCTGTAAAAAATTCCAGACCATATTAAAGTAACATTTCCCTAAATATATTTTATAATCCGTGTCTTTATTCAAGACATTTCTTTATTTGGTTTGGTCTCTCATAAGAAAAACAATTTAATGTCAATTATTTGCAACCTATAAATGGAAAGAACAAAAACCCAGGGCATTTAAAGGTTGGAAATGTCAATCTTTTGGCTTGTAAAAAAAAACCCAAATGTTTCACGAGTTTCATAGATTTCATTTGGAGTAACCACAAATGAAGAGTCTAGTTATCAAATAAAGAGTCTAGTTATCAAATGAAGAGTCTAGTTATCAAATGAAGAATCTAGTTATCAAATGAAGAGTCTAGTTATCAAATGAAGAGTCTAGTAACCACAAATGAAGAGTCTAGTTATCAAATGAAGAGTCTATTTATCAAATGAAGAGTCTAGTTATCAAATGAAGAGTATAGTTATCAAATGAAGAGTCGAGTAACCACAAATGAAGAGTCTAGTTATCAAATAAAGAGTCTAGTTATCAAATGAAGAGTCTAGTAACCACAAATGAAGAGTCTAGTAACCACAAATGAAGAGTCTAGTAACCACAAATGAAGAGTATAGTTATCAAATGAAGAGTCGAGTAACCACAAAGAAGAGTCTAGTTATCAAATAAAGAGTCTAATTATCAAATGAAGAGTCTAATTATCAAATGAATAGCATTGTTATCAAATGAAGAGTCGAGTAACCACAAATGAAGAGTCTAGTTGTCAAATGAAGAGTATAGTTTCAAATGAAGAGTATAGTTATCAAATGAAGAGTATAGTTATCAAATGAAGAGTCGAGTAACCACAAATGAAGAGTCTAGTTATCAAATGAAGAGTATAGTTATCAAATGAAGAGTCGAGTAACCACAAATGAAGAGTCTAGTTATCAAATGAAGAGTATAGTTATCAAATGAAGAGTATAGTTATCAAATGAAGAGTCGAGTAACCACAAATGAAGAGTCTAGTTATCAAATGAAGAGTCTAGTTATCAAATGAAGAGTATAGTTATCAAATGAAGAGTCGAGTAACCACAAATGAAGAGTCTACTTATCAAATGAAGCGGAAGAAAACAGAGTTAGACATATCAGTTAGTTTTAGTTTTAAGTATACTTTGGATATTTCATAAAATAGTGCTAATAACCCATGTTGAAAGAAGGCCCCTTTGTCATAAACCTTTAATCTTCATTTCGAGTAACAAATGTTATCCGCGACTGGAAAATCTTACTCGAGATGTAGGAATACAGCCATTAGATCGGTCAGAATGTAACACTGTATTCAGGTAAAGAATTATGAGGAAGGTGTCTGAGCATTGAGTGAGCTGGAGAGATCACAGTTTCGCCGGAGAAATCATATGGGGAGATGGAGAGAACGAACTAAAGAGATTATTGGGTGGGAAGGAGAGGACAAGCTAGAGTAATCGAGAGCAAATAGAGCAGGGCGAGTTTCTGGCAAGCCATAGGAGCCGTGAGCAATCGACACATCCTCAGACTTTTCCACCAAGTCGATAAAGAAACTTCTAAGTAATTTGTCGCCATCTAGAACTATATTCTGAACTACTTTTATTGACATGGAACACTATGGTGGCGGAAGGAGACACGTGCAATTAGAACAGTATTGGTCTTTGCAGTCGAAACATTTGTGGTGCACTCCCCAGAAGGGAATCAACAAACACGTCATATCTATATGTCCTTCAACAAGTACTTTCAATCCTTTTTCACCAACTGACGGAATGACCGAACTGTTACGCAAAGGTCACTCAAAAGATACATTTTCAATTAAATAATGTCTGCAATACACATAATCGATCTCATCATTACGCGATATTAGAGCTTTTACTTTTCGTAATCTAACTACCTGGCAAAAAACCTTTACGGACATAAAATTTAAACATTTTCCGTCATCGAAGCCTGAATGCGCATATTCCATGCTCGAATACACAGTCTCAGGATAATCGTTTGTAAAAGTTGCTTAATCACATTCTAGCCTATTTAAGAATATTTAGCACACAATCTCAAGAAAACATGTCATAGAAATAGTTTTTGTATGACATGATTTCTGATCTCTTATTTGAAGAACGATTCAAATTCTCGAGACTTGAATACTCGATAGAATATGTAATGTTGAAAAGGGGAAATTATCCTTTCAAATTAAATTAACAGAAAAGTTGAAAATCCAATCCAAAAAGTCGTTACTCTTTACTCCTGGTAGGGCAAATGTTTCTTCCATATATTTTTCTAAATCTATTTCATATTGTTTTCGCTTTACCAACTATACATATACATCAGACGATGCAAATTTTATATAATCTCTTGTCAGGCATAAGATAGTTACTACTCGTTGATTCAGTAAAAAAACGCAATACAGGTTTTGGGACCAATAATTAGTGTGTAACAACACCTGCACCGGTTCAGTTTGAAAAATTTTACGAATCGGACAAAACAAAGCAAAACGAATGAAATTGAAATGCAATAACTGGGGGGCGGGGTGGCATTGCGAAAAAGCATGAGAACCCGATATAAATGTTCGTGCACAGCAAATTCTTGTCCTTGAATGAGTTAGATAATATAGCTAATATACTTAATTTCAACGTCTTCGGTAACTATCTTAACAAACCTCATGAAGATGTTAGAATTTATTGACATAGAGCCCCCCAGTTGATTGGGTATTTTTAATACAATATTTCGTGTTGTGTCTTTACTTTATATTTTTGTTTCTTGTTTTCGTTGTTTGTTTGTTTTTTAATTTACTGGAAGAGCTATTCCTATTTCCAATTCTTTTTTTCTTGTCCCATTCGCTCTCGGTTACTCCAGTTCTCCCTTTCGTATTTGCCATTGTTTACTGCATCTTGATCCCGATTGGTTTTTTTCTAAAAAATTTTTAACGATCTGGAGTTTCAGTGGCGTAGCAACCGCCCAACCAATCCCCACAGTTGGTGGTGGGTTACCAGTATGAGCCTAGACTGACCATCAGACAACTCTTATTAGGAGGGGACTGCATAATTAAGTTTTGCGGGAGAACAGAATTTCTTGCTACGCCGCTTGGCTTTTCATATTTTAACTGGTTTTGCCTACAAACAAGTTCCTCTACTCATGGGAAAGGCAATTGCGGAGGATGGGTTGATTGTCTGGGTAAATGGGTCTTAAAGAATGGAAGCTGCATCAGCCCTACCCCCAACTGTTTCGCCGCCAGATCCATATAGTATGTACTGCGACCCATCCATTCGCTGATGGATGACAGGGGACATGTAGGTTTCCTTATCCTCGGGCATTTCAAGGTGCCGTCCAATAATCTTGCCAGTTGCCCCGGATACCAACATCAGCCATCCGGAGTGGCGGGTGTGGATCTGGAGATAATAATACAAAGTCCAAACTTATCACATTGATAATAATCAATTGATCTCTAGGATGGTTGCATCATAGATCAATTAGCTATCGCATAATGAACATTCCAATAAATTGTTGTCCACGTTAATCACTGAGGTAGATGCATTTTACAGGTGTTTTGAAGTGGGAGAAGAGTGTTTGTCCAACCAAGTGGTCACCTAGACAGGGCTGGATACATCACATGGACAGTTTTAAAGCTTGAAAAACTTCGAACTTCAGACTATCATGAAATGTTCACTTCTAACTTCAATGTATTCTATCACAAATGTTTTAGTCTTCATGGATAAAAAACGCCAATTATAAATCAATAGCTACTCTAAGTACTATACAGTGTATTCTCCTCGAATCGGAGAGGTAATTGATGGGTTTGCTTTGTTACCTGTACGAATGGGTGTTCCTCTTTACTCGCCGTACAGGTCATACTATAATACATAAAGTAATTTTGATAAGAGGTCGAATAAAGGAATAAATAAAGGTGTCCAGTACAAATAACAAATTAACCTTTTCATGGCCATGTTTATAGACCGACCATTAGGTTAGAAAAGGTAGAAAGCATATGTTACACATAAGTTGATTGGTAAAGATTGCATATGTTACATATATGCTGATTGGTTAAGATAGCATATGTTACAGAAAAACACATTGGTTAAAATAGACTGATTTTAAACGTGTCATAGGCTAACTAAAATCAGTGCAAAGTCAATGCACATAACCTGGTGATCAACAACAATCACGTAAGTTTCACCTGTCGATCCAGATTTCATTAATTAATAACTTCCCTCGATTATAGCTACGTTTAGACTTGGCTCAGAGAGAATATTTCCGTGTGATAACTGAGTATTTGCCTTTAAATCCTCCCTACCAGTAAGCAAACCGTAATAGAAATAATCAGTATGCCAGTAAGCAAACCGTAATAGAAATAACCAGTATGCCATTAAGCAAACCTTAATAAAAATAACCATTTCACCAGTAAACAAACCTTAGCAGACATAAGCATTCCACAGTAAGCAAACCTTAGCAGACGACCATTCTACCAGCAAGCAAACCTTAATAGACATAACCATTCCACCAGCAAACAAACCTTAATAGATTCCACCAGCAAGCAAAACGTAATAGACAAACCATTTGCTAATTTTTTTTAATGTTTTCAGGAAATCATTTATGTACTTTCTGTAACGTCAATGCTTTCACGCCATCATTTTGAGAACCTATAAAATTTGTTTTATTTGGAGGTTCCATTTAGTTTTACGGATCTTTTTTCCCGCTAATCATCTGTAATTATCTATAAAATAAAAAAAAAACGATAAATGCTACGGCACTCGATCTTACATGAGACGGCTGTGATTGACTGATAAAGATACAAGAGTCCACCATATAGCGCAATTATTTTTTTTTCCAGATTAATTTTCACTCTACATTTTTGAAAGAAAATCCTGCAATCAGCAATTCTTCACTGAAAATTTACAGAGATAACATAGCCCCTTCAAACTGGATTTCTCTGAAAACGGACGATTTTGAACATCATATACATCCATGAGAAATAGAGAACAGAATAGTTGTGTCTTTAGCGCAAATACGTAGTCATGCAATCAAAATATTCAATTATATATTGCAAAATGCCATTTGCATATCTTCTTTCATTTGTTTTGCCAAATTGTTAATTTTGTGACGTAAGTAGTGAATAGGGCCACCGTAGCGACAATGGGAATTAGCATTACAGACCCCCCTGGGCCACTCTAGCGACAATGGAAATTTAACATGGAGAAAAATCGTGGGCCACTCTAGCGACAAGGGGAATTTAACATGGAACTATTGTGTGGGTCTGTCTAGCGACAAGGGAAATTAACATGGGGAATAGAGTTTGGGCTTTTGGGATTTTTTTTAAAAAAATTTTTTTTAAAAAAGGGTAGGCAATTCAAAAGACTATCTCTTTTCGAGAAATATGGCTGGCCCTGAAAAGGGCCTTTGGCTTTCTTCTTCTATTTCCTCCATCTTCTCATCCAGCCCCTAATCTTTCCCCAAATTCCTTTTTTCTTCTTCTTTTCATTTTCCGGTATCCAGTCTGGGTGACCCATGGCTCGGAACTTCTGTTGGATTTTTATCCAGTTATTGTTCAGTCTCTCATATTCTTCTTTTTTCTTTCTATTCTCTTGTTCTTTTCTATCTTTTGCCCACCTGTCCTTAATTTTCTGCACTTCTTCCTCTATTATCTTTTTCATCTTTTCTTCCGCTTTCTTTAGTTGTTCAATGCCCCTTTTCACGAACTTCCACTCTGACCATTTCTCTAGTTCTTCTAAATAGCATCTCACTGCTTTTACTTTGTCCATAGACTCTTTTATAGTCCCCACTCTTACATACTCTGGTTTAATCAATCCTCTCAATCTCTTAACTTCTTCCTCTATCATCTCCTCTATCATCTTCCTCGCTAATTGTAGTTCATTGACATAGTCAAGACTTTTTCTCAACCTCCATTCTCTTTCTATCCTTTCAATAGTGTACTCTCCATCCATCATCCAAAAATAAACATTTCTTAAGTCATTGAACAACGCCGACACTTCCATCTTGTATCTGTTATTCCTTAGAATGGTTTGAACGAAGAATACTGTGGGTTCTTATACGAAAAGTGCAGACGTGAAGGAAAACATCCCCCTAAAACATAAAATTGATCTTACCTAGATCATGACCCAACAACGCGCGTACGTGAAGGAAAACATCCCCACTTTTCTCATTTCATATAATCAAACCCAAACTATACTCTCCACATACTCTAAGAAACAATAAAGAAACCCATAATCTACTATTCACACCAATCTACTTCATCATTTACAAACACAAACTCACAAACACATACACTTCCACTATTAATAAAGAGTTAGTGTTTATTTTCACACTACTCTACCTACACATTGGCAAATCTATAGTTATTTCTTTTCTAGAGTATTGGGTAGCCCTGAAAAGGGCTGTTTTGTTTGGAACTTCATGGGCACCTGGTTAATGGTGGCACCTTCCAGGCCTGGCGCCACATACACATCTTATCCCCCAGTTACTTTTTACCTTTTGGGGGGAGAGAGCAGAGACAGGATATGTTGCTTCAGAATCCCAATTTTCACTCTCTGGGATTTTGAAATTTCTTCTCTCCTTTTCCTCCTCCTCTTCTTTGTTTCTTCTTTCCTCTTTATATCTTCTTTCTTCTTCTTCTTTGTTTCTTCTTTCCTCCTCTCTTATCCTTCCCTCCTCGACAATGGCTTCCGCGGCCAGTTCATTTAATATGCGCCTGGCATATTCCAGATGCACATGAAGCTCCAACAGTTTCTCAAGTCTCGTGTTCATTTTTGGTGTTGATCAATCAACAAGGGTAGCTGGACTGCCGAACGAGTTTCAATTTATAGTGAAAGCGCGGACGTGATGGAAAACATCCCCCTAATATAAAATTGATCTTACCTAGATCATGACCAAAAAAACAACAACAACGGGCGGACCTAAAAGAAACACTCACTCACTTTTTTATGCTACCCATCACTATTGTAAAATGTTTTATAAATCACTTTAATAGACTATCCACATAAGCAAAGCAATCCAATTTAACCCCAAATATACACCTCAAACAGCCCAAAAAACAAACATCATTTTAATCTACTATCCTCACCAACTTACGTTAGCTCTTACAAACACAAACACACCAACACATGCCCTCACATTTTTAAGAGAGAGTTAGTGTTTATTTTCACACTACTCTACCTACACACATTGGCAAATTAATAGTTATTTCTTTTCTAGAGTATTGGGTAGCCCTGAAAAGGGCTGTTTTTTTGTTTTGCTATGGCATTCTTTTTTAGTTTCTAAGAATGCGATGTCCTCTGAGGATAGACTTTCTGGCGATAGGTCTGCTTCTTCGGAAAGAGAAGAAGAATTCTTTGGTGTCGATACGACAATCGACAAAGCCTCTGTCAGCTTCAGGTTGCTGCTGCTGCTGTTGCTGCTGTTGTTGCTGCTGTCTCTGAAGTCTGTACTTCTCTGTCCATTCTTCTTTCTCCCTGTTCATTTCTTCTCTGAAGAGCTCTTCTATCAGGTCTTCAGTGATTTTTAACATTCTCACATTCTCTATTTCTTCTGGCTTCGGTATCAGACTGTGTCTGACCCTATGCAAATTCACGTAGGCTTCGTTGAGCTTAGCTAGTTTGGAGCACATCTTCTTAGGAGGATGAATCGACAATGGATGGCTAGACTGGGAACAACCCGGTTCTTAAAGTGAAAGCGCGGACGTGAAGGAAAACATCCCCCACACGGTTTTCGAGCCGCAACGTTCATGAGAGGGATAGTAAGAAATGAAAGAGCATCAATCCAACATTCTTCTAGCTAAACAAAAGACAAAGGCATTTTTTTCTAAACACAACATTTTTTATTCTAAAAATCACTTAACACTAAACATCAACATTTTTAACAATAATCCAACATGATAACATCAAACAATTTTTTTCAAATCACAAACACTTTTTTCTCAATAAACTATCTACTTTAAACAGGGCTGACAACGTTGTGAATGAAATTGTGATTTCCACTGTTGGAAATCATTAGGCCATTGATGGACACTACGTTTCCTAGCTTGAGACAAAAGATAAGCATAATGGTCACAAAACCATCGATCTACTTTCACATCGTTTCTAGCAGAAGAACGAGGATCAAAATGAGTCACTAAATGTTCTAAGGAATAGCCCAGGCTGCGATGATGCAGAAAATACACACAGTACTGTCCACACACCAAGGAATCTGTGCCTTGTAATTTCACATTATTGAATCGGGTGGTTTGAGCATTTCTTCTCATAAAGTCGATGATATCGTTTTCCAAAGGGGGCAATCCGTACGAATCGAAATATTCCACACATCCTTCTTGAGGAAAGTAGACGGCTACCCAGTGGGTTCCTGGGAGATGACTTTCGTCCGTGTTGATCACGTAAGCTTGATGGTCTTTAGGTTTGCGATGAGGGAGTTCATCTTTAGCACAGACGACAGGATTCCAAGAAGCCGTATACGAACTATGGTTCAAAAGGTAATAAAGTTCCCAGGTATCCATTGATTTGTGTGTTTTTTCTTCTTCACAGGTAATAATAAGTCGTCAATTCGATCCTGACTTTTTGCTTGAAAATGTCTGACGAATAAACGGTTATTCGTTCTGTTTCCTCACTCTGATTCAGGAGAGCTTCGATACGATGGATCTCTTGAGTGGTTAATGGTGGACAAGAATGTTCACGCAAGTCTTTATACCACTGGTGCAACACGTCTTTGTTCGAGATGAGACTCCAAGCTTCGTCCAGATACTCGTCCAATTTTTCTTCTTGACTCAACATCAGGCATTTATCGTGTTGAATTTGACTGGGATGATCGTTTTGACATCCATAACAATTTTTCTTGATCAATTCCGTCATTTTGTCGACCAAGTGTTTGGCAAAACAGGAGACTAAATGGGCTTCTTGTTCTGGCCATCTCGACTTCATCAAAACTTCTTCGTCTTTGTCTTGAGATTCTTCTCCTTCCACGGTCTCCTTACATTCCATCTCCAAAGTTTCTCCACTAGGTAAAGAGGGATAACAGTCTTCCATGGCTTTCTAATAATCTAGAATGACTTCTCTCAAACTGTTGATTTCTATGGTATTATCGAATTCTGCATACAGGATGACGTTCACTGTTGCTGGCAGAGGATTTGCAAACTGAAGTTCCACACGAATCTGGCCAGATTTTATAGGGTGGAAATGTCCCTCGTCGCTGCCTTGGTCTGGAGTGAAATCGAAAGCCCACAAAGCATAGCCTCCGTCATAATCGTCATACTCAATGCCGTGACTGGTGTTGGTTCCTAACTGGCCGGTGGCTTCGTACAGGGACAAGTACGATCTCAAGTAATTTTTGTTGGCAAAGTCAGGTTCGAAAGGTCGGGTACACAAGGTCTTGCCATCGCGACTGACTTCGATTTTCTTCACGTTGAAGTGTTGAAAGTTGAAAGGATTTTCTTTGATGGCTCCGTTGAAGGCTGAATTCAGGACCATACCAAGGATTAAACGCTTGGGTAACTGTCCTTGGAACAGATGATCTTCGATCATGGATTGCTGTCCAGCAGGAATGGTGAACGTTTTCACTTCCACACGTCGTATGGGATACTTGGCGGTTGTTCTGCTCAACGTTTGACTGATGTCGTTACCTACTTTGGGTAACACTTCTACGCGTCGTACGTAGAGTTTGGCCTCTAAAATTGTGCTTTTAGGAGCCTTAGCAAGATCAGCAGCCTGCAAATGGAAAGTGGTACTGCTGCGATTCAGTCTCAAGCGGACATTGACTCCGTTCAGCAAATATTTCTCTTGCAACCACATGTCCAAATGCAAACGATCCATCAGTTCTAAACTGTTCTTATTTAGGATTTTGTTTTCTCTTGCCTCAAAGCCTGAATTGCTTGGATCTATTGCGTCGAACTTGCCCGCTGTGTCATCTACCCACAGCACACAGGCATTGAGATGACTTGACTTGGCATCTGTTCCGTACGTCAAGAGATTTTCCAGGTAGGCACGGTAAGGGTAAGTATCCATGCTGCTGCTGACCAGTTTGTTATTCAAGTACAAATCCACTGAGCTGAACAAGGAATGCATGAAATTGTTGACGGGAGCTATATCGTCATCGTCTTCTACTCCTTTATCATCTTTTTTTAGAACTTGGACTTTCAAGTACAAGTAACTGCTATTCAGATCGATGTAATCTTCGGGCTGTCCTTTGATTTCAAACTCGATGGGAGCGGAATCGGTCAGTGAGGAGACGGGATGAAATTCCACCCATTGGGATTCTTGCATGGTCATCATGGTGGGGGGCATGGCAAACGGATCCAGTTCCGTCTTGGAACAAGCGCAAGACTCTCGGTGCATCATTTTGTTTTGTGTTTCAATAATCGAAAACGTCTAAGTCTCGAACGGTTCTTCTTTTCTTGGCCTTTCTCGCTTGAAGTCTGGTGAAAGGGTGTTTTCTTCTTCGTCGTCTCTTTCTGCCTTGTCCTTGCTGAATGCTTGACTCGGTAGCGTGCAGGGCATTTATAGGTGTGTCTCGTCGGCCCAAAATGTCTTTGCCCGTTTGCAGCAAGACATTTTTGCCTGCCCTCATGAAGGCTTCTTTAGGGTTTTGTTTGTCGATGATGACATTTTGGAGAAATTCTTTGCCTTGTGTCAGTGCCGCATCTTTCAAGGCGTGCAATCCTCGTGTCACCATCGGTTTTAACACCGGGGCCACCGAACGAAAGGCCGATTTTAACATGTCTCCTAAACCGTGTCCTCGCTGTCGAGCCACCCCTTGGTACACTGGATACATGACTTGCTTACGAGTCGTGAGAGAACCGTTTTCGAAAATGGAGTTTCACCGTGACTTTTCCTTTGGTGAATGGAATATTTTGTCCCAAATCTCCTTTTATAGTAATGTTGACCGTGTCCAAATACGACTTGCTGACCGGCAAATAGTGAGGATGGACAAATTCGCGGTGGACGTGATAAGTGTTTCCACCTTCCTCGTCAGCGTTTGTGGCAGAATCCACTTTGAAAGGAATGACACGCAGTAACGGCACGGAGGTGTGTCCCACCACGTTGTACTCCACCACATCGGAATACACGAAGATCAAATTCAGTCCCTGGTTCAGTTCTACCGGGAAACGAAAATACCTCGCAAAAGAGTCGTTGTCATGAATGACTGCTAATTCGGGGCTTTTTTTTCGTTCTCCTATCTTCCTCATCTCCGTGTCACCGCCCAATATGTCAAACAATTCAGGACAAAATAAGAAAGACATGAATTTTTTGGACCCCTCAGAAAATTTCATCAGAAAGCGACGAGCTATTTTGTGGTATTCCAGGGTGACACTTTTTTGGACATTACTCAAAGCTTTATGGAACACGCCATTAAACCTGGAGGCTATGGCGCTGACCAAATGATCACCACTGAAATAATAGCCTGGGAGAATGGACAAGTTGTAGGTCCATGTTTTAGTTTTGTCATCATAGGTTTTATTGGTATATGTGCCAATCTTATCCAACTCATCTTGCAATTGTTTGTCATAAACTTCCACCTTAAACCAATTTTGCTGGGCAGTGATATTGTGGACTTGGGTTGGGTGAATCATTTCTACTAAAGCCACTTCCCAATGGGCTTCGTGATCTAAGGGGATGGCTTGAGGTAATTTGGCCGTGTAACAGCACAACGTGTTGTTGGGAAACACCTCCATGGAACTGTCACTGGGTAAGGTTAAGTAAAATTGGTTTTGGTGACTCATAATTCCAGAGTTCTGTGGCTGTCCGAGGGAATATTAGTGGATGTCAGAGGTGTGTCTCCGCCCAAAATGGGGTTCTGATTGTGGTTGGACTGGTGACTGGCACTGGCACTGGACACAACGTTCCCGTTCGAGGAGAATTTCAGGGAGGGATTGGGAAGTAGGTAACCGATGCAACTGCTCAATAAAATGGTCCACAATTGTTTGTCTCCTTGTTGCAAACTCAAATTGGCGATGGCTGCCCCGATGACACAATACACCACGAAGATTTGGCAGAAAAAGACGATTTGCGTTTTAGGCACACGTTCTCCACACCACACCCACAAGGGTTGTTTTTGTAAATCTTGCACAGAAGAACTAGGGGAAGAAGGACTGGTCGACGTAGCTGCGTCTGCTGCTGTGTGAAAGGGCATGATGGTCACTTCTTCTTTTTATTGTCGATGACTTGCGAAGCGTCGATCCAAGAATCGAAACTGGGTGGATATCCTTTCCAACGTACTTTGACTTCTTTGACACGTCGTTTGCCCACTTTACGGGTTCTGCGTTCGAGAATGCTTTCGATGTCGTACACGTCGTCTTCTTTTTTGGTGACACGTTGTAACTCGGGCAAATAAAACGTTCCTTTGAGTACTTCTCCGTTCATGTCTTCCAATTTATAGACGGCAGGATGACGGCCATGCACTCGTCCAGTGACGCGAAACAATTCGGTCGTCCAGTTAGGTAAGTAACCTTTGTCGAAAGTGCGTTTGGTTTTGCCAATGCGCACCCAATCTCCTACGGCCAACTCTCCACTTTTCTTGGGGACAGCCCTCGTCGGGGACGTACCGAACAGGCGCTCGAACACCAGCACTTCGTTGTCGGGAGTCACGTCTTGCGGGGCACGTCCGATGCTTCGATGGTAAGATTGGTTGTACGCTTGCACCAGGTGCGGTAAGATGTCGATGTACTTCAGAGTGTGGTGATGCGTAAAATATTTCCACATGCGTTCTTTCAAAGTGCGTTGAAAACGTTCCACGATGCTGGCTTTGGTTTCGGGATTCTCGGTGGTAAAAAAATGAATGTCACGTTTCTTTAATTCTTTTTGGAAAGCTTGGTTCAGAAATTCGGTGCCTTTGTCCGTTTGCCATCGAAGAGGGTGACGGCCGCTTTGTTTCAACACCCGTTGCAGGGCTCGCACTAACTCGCTGCTGGATTTGGAAGTCAAAGGCACGACCCAGGCAAATTTGGAAAAGACGTCGATGACACAAAACAAATATTTGTAGCCACGATTGTAGCTAGCTAAATGAGAGACATCAGCTAAATCGGCTTGCCATTGATGATCGATGCCTTCCACTTGGGTGCGACTTCTGGCAAACTTGCGTCGAATGGGTTTGTGTAAAGTGTAGGTAGCTTGTTCTTGTAACCATCGTTGCACTTGAGGTAAACGGAGACTTTTCAGTCGCGTTTTGGCAGCACGATACAATTTTTGAACTCCTGCGTAACCTGCAGGATGGGAGGGATCGTAGTAAATGCTGGCTAAGACTTTTTCCATTTTTTATTTTGTGTTGGTGTGTTAATAAGGCACCCACTCTTGGAAGAGGCTACTCTTTTTCTCTTGGGGTATTTTCTTGGATTGCAAGGCTTTGCGTGTGCGGCCAGCAATAGGTGTCGAAGAGGAGGAGGATGTCTGAGCGGGGGATATCGGTTCTTGTTTCACTTCTGTCTTCACTTCTGTCTTCACTTTCTTTTTCTCTTGTGAGGAAGAAGGGGTGGCCATCATCTTTTTAATCCATCCAATTCTGGAGGTAGGTGGTGTTGTTAACTTGCGTACTTTTTCTGGTGGAGTTTGAAACCCTTCTTCTTCTTCTTCTTCTTTTCCTTTTTCTGTCTTGGTCACTTGTACTGGTGGTACTGGTACTGGTACTGGTGATGGTGCTGGACTTTTCATCAAGGTCTTAAAATCTTTCAAAGTGGGTAAAGCTGTTTCGTCTAAAGCTTTCTGGTGAAAGAGTTGCAGTCGTTGCAAGAGTTGACCGTACTTTTGCGATTTTTCTGTTTCGGACAAATCTTGGCGATCCAGCAAGGATTGCAATTCGTGTTGTAACTGGGACATCTCGCTCAAATTGGGATTGGGAGGTAAATGCGGGGTGCGTTGTTCTTGCCACCGATGGTATTCCATCCATCGTTTGTAAGGCACTAAAGCTAGTTTTCGTCCTTCCATGGGGTTGTCAGGGGTGAATTCTGAGATCTTGGGACTTCCGAAGGCCTTTTTATCTTGCTCCCATCAGTCCTCCCAACATGGTTCCCAAGACTCCTTTCAGTATGGGGCCTAACAAGAGAGGTAAAATGCCTCCACGTTGGACCAACATCTTCTTTTTTTGACGAATGGGAATTTTCTTTTGAACCATTTTTCGAAGAACGTGACGATGTTTGCCTAAGCATTGTTTCTGGTGTTTGGACAAAGGGATCGTGCCTTTCAAAACGTTCAAACAACATTCGCACACGGTATCGATGACCTCTTTGGAGGCCGTTTGAATGAGTTTTTTTCGTAGGGGTGGAGAAGCTTTGGACAGGACAGATAACAGGTCCCCATGTTTGGCTAAACGTGGTGGTAGTCCTTTTCTTTTCTTTCCTTGGGGTTTTCTGGAGGGTGACATCTTTGAGTCTTTAGGAGCACCTAAAAACACTGATACCCTACTCGGTCACAGGCCTTTTTTATACTGGAACGCGTCGCCACTGATTGTCTTTACGTTTTATCAGTTTGAGGACAGGCATGACACGTCGTGCAGGGGTACGTAACGGACTAAATCGAGCCAGTTCTTGCTTGGACAAATCCAGTAAACTTTGTAACATGCCCGATCTTTCTTGAACTTTGATTTTGGGAGAAGGTACTTTGTGAGCAGCAGCCACTGCCGCTAAATGGGAAGGTCCTGCCACTGGGGAAGTTCTTTTGGGGGTCATCAACGGAGAAGTTCTTGGTGTAATCAACGTCTCCAAGTACTCTTCAGTTCCTGGTGACATCAACGGAGAAGTGGACAAACGTGAGGCTGACGGAGACGTTGTGGCAGGTCGTGGCTTGCGAGTGTAAGGTTGCGTCCTGGCCGAAGTGCCTCTCTTGCGACTAGTTTTCTTCTGTGGACTTTTCTTTTTCTGGGGACTTTTTCTCTGTTTCTTTTTCTTGGGGCTTCTTTTCTTTTTCCGGGGTGATGGTGGTGGTGTCTGGTAAGAGGAGGGTCCCGCCACTGGAGAAGTTCTTCTTGGGGACTTGGTCTTTTTCTTTTTCTTCTTGGGGCTTCGTTGGACTTTTGTCTTGGGGATAACTTTGGGGGCATTAGGATCCCATCTTAAGAGTGAGCGAATGATGACCCCTCCTAGAGTACCGCTCCCTCCAGGTTTCAAAATGATTTGTTTTTTGGTTTGAGTGTCGATGCGGGGATGGGCCAGTTGGACCAAAGCGACTTTGTTTCGATCGAAAAAGCGTTGGGTTTGATGAGGAATCTGAATGATTCCTTGGAGTAATTGACGTGCCGTCACCGTGAACCATCGTAAGACTTCTTTGAGACTAGCTTCTAAGACACGGGCTCGTGTTTGTGGATCTTTTTCTCGACTGATGCCATACAAGGCACGAATCAATTTGACGGGAAGATGAGACTGAAGGGACGTCATGTTCACACTGTGTGAGACAGACGAAAAAGGGTCTGAGGTTTTTATAGATTTTTTTCATGGGGAGTGAAATGAAGTCGAGGACGGAGACGTGTACAGGACAGGCCCTCCGTCTTGGCACCAGTGGTGAAACAAGTGGGTACGAAATCGCAAATCCTCGGGGGTCGTAGGTTTCAAATCGACGAGTAAATAGGCGTGTGGAGTTTGAGTGGCATCGTCGTACGCCTGAGTTAGCCAAGGCGTTCCTAACTGTTTGGCTAAGACTTGCACTTGCGATTTATCTCGAGGGCTTTTAAACAAGACCACGTAATGCGCATTGAGACTGATGGTGCGATGGGCTTTACTTTGTTGAAACAAATTTTGGGTGATGTAAACGACACTGGCATTACGGTGATGCCCTTTGCGCGTGAACCACAATTTAATTTCTTCTTCGTCTTCTCCTAACATGTCGTCGAAAATGACCAAATGGGTTAGACGGGAGTCAGAGACGATGCCATCGTCTTCTTTAGGAATGCCTTCCACAAACACGATGGAATCGCCTTGACTTTCTCGCAAGAGGTTGTACGCCGATTGCCACTCTTTGTAACACCACACGATCCGTTGAGGGGGCCGATCGATCAAATGATGTTTATGTTCGATCAAACGTTTGACGAATTCGGTTTTGCCTGAACCGCTAGGTCCAGCAATGAGCATGTTAAAGGGATGGCGAAGATACAAAGCCTCCCAACTGGCACGATCTAAGTGTTCGTCGATGACTTTGACAGTAGAGGAAGAGGGAGCAGAGACAGCAGAGGTAGCCATGGTATGAGAAATGTCACTTGTGACACGAAAAAACAAACAAGACAAGAGTTTATATACTTTTTCAGAACACGTTTATTGAATGTTTCAAATATGAACACGAAAGACAAAAATACATACAACCCAAATAGTGATGTACAGGAATATAAAACACAGCAAAGCGATCAAAGTGGAATATAAACAAGTGTCTGTACAACATGTTTTGGTTAACCAAGATGTCCTAGGGACAGTGTGTAATGTTCTTACAGTCTCTACATGAGGTATTGTCACACAAGTGTCCTCCCGGAATGACCTTTCAGGCATGTCCATGACAGTCCTGTCCTGAAGCGAGTGGTTGTTCTCGGTGACGGGTTCTTCTGGCACCGTCACTAACACGGGTTGAAAAGTAACTTTTTTCCTTGAACAACTCTTGTGCATACTGGGCCACTTCTTGGGTCCAAGCCTCAAAACCCCCCTTTTTCCAATCACGAACATCTGTCCAATGAGGGTGTAAGTCACAAGCTACACACACATCGTCATACACGTCTTGGGTAGCTAAAAGTTGACGAATCTTTTTTTCCTGTTGAGGTCGAGAAGTATCCAGATGAAACCGCAAGGCTTTGAGCAAAAGGAGTTTTTCGTGACCATTTAAGGCCATGGAGGTGGTAAGTACTGATCGTAAAGAGTCCACAAAGAATCGGCTGGTAAACGAAATCCCAGAAAACAAGTCACTAAGACACACACCACTTGTCGTCCCAAATTGAATGGATACAGTTCTTGTAATAATCGATGGTAATGATCCACGGTTTGAATATGGTCATTGAGTTCCTTCCACGGAATCTGTTGAATGATATGTGACATAATCCGTGGCATGGCAACTTGATTTTATAGTGTCTTTGTTTCGGAAGCAATAAAGGTAATTTCTAACCAAACACGTTCGTTCTCCAGTAGGGAATTTAAATGTTACACACTGTAACTGAAACGTCAGAGTTTGTCTAGATGTTTCGTCTTTTTCTAAGCAGATTCCATGTAACAAATGTTGGTAATCCTTTAACTCGTCTTCCTCAATACGTTGCAGTAAGTGAATCTCCAAGTAACCAAAATTACGAACGTCTAGCCCATCATCATTCATATACTGAAAGTATTCAACAAGGTCTGACCAGTGAAAAAATTTCTGACGAATCAGTCCTCTTATACCATTCAGGTACCAGTGGTTAAAGATCTGGTGACGTAACGGATGCAATTGTTCTTTACGTTTCACTTGTATTTTCACCAGCTCTCGGTAAATCCTTTCTCTCAACTCCTCAGGCAAGCCCAAAATGTTCTCTTGTAAAGTATCCATAAGTATATACACTGTTTTTGGAATCGTTGGGTGGCGACCAATAGCCTCGTTTAACTTTGTGTCTAATGTAATATCCACTCATAATCAGTCTTCTTGTACTTTGGAACATAGCATAATTTAAAAACGGACGAATCACTTTGAGTTTGCGTTTCACTTGTATTTTGATCAGTTCTCGGTAAATGCGTTCTCTCAACTCCACAGGCAAAGCACGAATGTTCTCTAGCAAAGTATCCATGAATAGGTCATACTAATTCCTCTTTGGTCTGACACAAGAAATGTACTCTTTGCACAAACATGGTTTCACTTCAGTGTCGAATTTAAATCGTTGAGTCACTAATCTACACATTACAATTCGTTCAGAAGTTTCCTCTTTCACCAAGTTGACATTGTGTTCAAGATGTTGGTAATTCGTTAACTCTTCCTCTGGAATTCGATGCAGTACGTTTACAATGATGTAACTACAATCGTCCATACCAAACCAATCCTCTTTAAAACTAGAGGATCGTTGATCAATGTCTGTCCGATGGAACACTTTCAATTGAATCAATCCTTGTATAGCCTTCAGGTACCAGTGGTTCAAACACCGGTGACGTAACGGATGCAATTGTTCTTTACGTTTCACTTGTATTTTGACCAGTTCTCGATAAATGCGTTCTCTCAACTCCACAGGCAAAGCACGAATGTTCTCTTGTAAAGTATCCATGAACAGATTATTATGGTAAGAAGTTACTTCAATGTCTCGGTCCCACTAAGGGTAAGTAATGACAATTCGGTGACCATCGAGCATGTTCAACGTAGGCCGAATCTTGCGGTTCCCAGTGGTGAAGTGACACACCGCAACTGAAGCACTTGACTTTATCTCCTTCGCCCAAGTAGAAAAATCCGGCTCTGGCTAATTCTTCGGGGGTCGGTCCTCCCAGATACTTTGGCCATTTTCCTTTGAACGATTGAAGACGATTTTCAAAGTCACAGTATTCCGACAAACGCACAGGGAACGAATATTCGTCTTTCACAGGTTCGTTTCGATGAGGGTTGAGTGACATGGGTAGGAGTTTGCTCAGGGCTGGATGACATCCGTAGGGGGGTAGACGTGAAGGTGAACATTCCCCTTTAAAACGAAACCCAGTAAAATGTCCAAGAGGACGAGCGGCATCACTTTCGCATCCCACAGGTTTGACACGCACAGCATCACTTTCCATGATAGGGGTAGGGGCACTAAAGTTCCCATGATGCTTTACGGCATCGCTCAGGTCACAAGGTACAGCATCGTATCCATCGCAAGGCTCACAATCGCATTCCACTTCCGAAGCCTCACACTTGAATTGTGCCCTTCTAAACAACTTGTTCTGTGTTTCTCTGAAAGTATTCATCTTGTTCGCTCGGTCTTGGTAGTCACAATGAACTATCGATCTTGACCATAGCCCCTTTTTATACTAGTCGCAATGCAGTCTCCAGCTTGTACATCTTTCCTTTTTTACGTTTTTTATGTCCTGTTCTGGAAGGTACCGTCTCTAAGGTACCGTCAACATTGTACCGTAGTGTGATGGGTGGAAAGGCCATAGAAAGGTAAGGGCAGTGCGGAGACCATCGAGTATGTTCCAGAATAGCTGAATCTTCATAGATACATAGATCCATTCGTAACTTCAGTCCGCAAGCGAAACACTGTACCTCGTATCCCAATCCTGACTCAGGTCCCAAGTAGACAAATCCTGTTCTAGCTAAAACATGCGAAGAAGGTAATCCTTCCCTATCCGTAGGCCATTTCTGAAACGTGTCCAATCGACGGGCACAATCACAATAGTTAGGTAAGAAGACTGGAAAATGGTAGGGTTTGAACTTGGAGTTCTCATCGGGTTTCTCACTCGATTCTTGCTGTGGCGAAGTCATCTTTCTGGTGGGGTAACTATCCTCTTACAACCAATGTTTTATACCAACGTGTCCATACGGTAAGGTGAAATGATTGGGAAGTCGAACTCGCTTCTGGTACACGATTTGATAAACTTTTTCCAAAGGTCGACTGACGATGTGGTGAGTGGGTAAACGTACAATCTTGTTCGGTTGGTAAGTGGTCACTTTAAAGTTTCCATCCTCTCCCGATTGCAAGGCTTCTTTCAATACCCCAAAGTTGACCACTCGACTGGTACGATAATTCAGAGTCAGTCCTTTCACTTTGCACGTCGTGTGCACTTCTCCTTGTTTGTCCCGGTATTCGTAGCCGTAATTTTTGGGACCGCCACTGACGAAACTTAGAATCTTGTCGTCGGGATGCTCGTCTGTCCAGGCTCCTAAACGGTCTCCTTCGATGTCAGGGTGATGTTGAATCGGGTGATGGATGTAAATGCAACTGTCCGTGTCAAAGTACAGGACGCGTTCTTCTAACAGTTCTAAAGCTTCGTACAATTTTAAGCGAGCATGGGCTGTCACGTAAGCCGCAATGATGACATTTCCAAAAGGGTCGTCTTGTACAAAGTCCAGATCTTCTTCGTAATTGACCAAGATCAAATTCTCTCGAACGACGTCCACGTGTTTCATGTATTTGGTTTTGTCGTGAATCATCTGGAAGTAGCGGGAAGGTTCTGTCAAATATTCCGTCTTGGGTAAACACGGTCGTTGTGCCATTTTACCCCACAAGCAATTTAACATCACTTTGGCAAACGATCGCCTGCCTTCGTTTTTCTCGATGTGGTCTAAAGTGATGCCTTCTTGTTCCCGGTATTTCTCTTTGAATTTTATTTGGTCTTCGGAGTGTGACACCAGGAAGGATAGCCGCTGGCTTCTTGCTTCAGTTTCAAAAAGGCATCCACGTAGTCGGCGAAAATGCCTTTCTGAGTAGGGTCACCCTTGCGGTACTGTTGTGTCTTGGGAAAGTGGCAAATTTCGTACACTTCTAACAGTTGGTATCCCATGTCCAGAGCTTTAAACAATTCCACGCTGACCCAGGTTCCCGTCAAGGCCCGTTCTTCCTGGCTGTGCTGACAAGGCTGGTCTTGGTTGCACGTTTCGGCACAAGTACGGCACAAGGGAAACATCAGTTTGCCTTGACAATGGTGAGGTAAGACGGGATGGTATAGGTTCGTGGGAGGCAAAACTTTGCACTTGATCAAGCCTTCGTATTGTCGAATGTTTTTCAGGTCGATGTGTTCCGTCAGCAATTGCGGGTGCCCTACAGGAAAGCGACAATATTTGCACACGTAGGGATACAGCGAACACACGTCCAAGTATTTGATTTCTTCTCCTATCTCTTCCTCGGCTTGGTACAGCAAACAGGTGGCATTGGTCCTTCCTCCGTACAAACTATCCCTCGGGTTCAGCGGGTCCATGAACTGGTAACTTTCCACGAGGCGTTTAAACTCGGGATCGGTTTTCAAACGGTGATCGTACTCGTGTTCCCACATTTCCACCACTTGGTATCCTTGCTGTTCTAACTTTAGGCGTCGCTGACAAGTGTCCTGGTACAAGTCTTCCATGGTTCGTTGCAAAAACTGATTTTTAGTGCCACGGTCAGGGTAACAGACGGGACATCCGTGAAATAAGCAACCGTTAAACTCGTACACGATCTTGGGGTTTTCTAAGTCCCAGCCATCGACCGAATACGTTCCGATGGTTTTTTCGCCCCCTCCGTTGCGGGCATGCTGAATCCATTTGTCTTCCTTGTCGCACAAGTAATGTAACCAACGTAGGGCTTTGACCGAGTATTGACGCTTGACAAAGTGGGTCGTTTGAGGGCTGATGACAGCCACGGTGTTTTCAGGCATGAATCGTTGGCGGTACACTAAGGAACACGCTTTGGCAATGGTGCAAGCTTCTTTCAAAGGATCGACCCCTCCGTGTTCCATGAACAGTTCTCGAAATTTTCCACAGCAACGCCGTAAAATGTCCACGTCGGAACGACAATACTTTAGCATTTCTTCCTGAAAGTCGAAAGGGTCCGAGGCGTGAATCTGGTACCAAGCGTAGAAAGCTTCTCGTTGTTCGGTACGCATGTTGTCGGGGTCGTAATAGTGAACCTCTGGTAAATGGGGTAGAACGGCATGTTGATTGGCTTCCGTATTGAAAAAGTGTGGAAAGTACCCTTTAGCCATTTCTGTCATTCCAAACGTTTTAGGCATTCGACTCAAAGGCATGGCCAAGTAACTCATCGAATCTTTAAACTGCACTTGTCCCACTTGCATGAAAATGATTTTGGCTCCGTTCAAAGTGACTTTAGGACGTTCGGTGCCTTGTTCCGTATAGTATCTGAGAAGAAACTGTCCATCGTATCCGGAGAAATTGTGAGCCATCACCGTCGCATGACGATGACAATCTCCGTAACGTTCGATGTCCTCTTGGCTCCACGTCTTGTCGACGGGGTCTAAGACCCATTGGGCAAAATCGGCTAACGTGTTAGGTCCCCGAAAGATTTTTTCACGCCCTCCGGGAATCTTGCTGCAGTGAGGGCAATGACTGAAGATAGGTTCTTGAATGCACTTCTCGCACGCTCGATGAGCCACGCAGAAATTAGGAATGTGAATGCCGGTCTCTTGCATGCATTCGAAATCGAAAAAGATGAAATTGCCTTTCTTCTTGTGACCGTCCTCTTTCTCTGGTGGGGGTTGGTATTTTTGCACGTAACATTGGTGTTCCAAGTCCACGATGTGGTGACAAATGTGACATTTTTTCTTTCCTCGACATACGTGTGCCTTGGCAGCATTGGTACATATGACTTGTTCACACGTAGGGCACAATCTCAGGAGTTGACAAGCACATTTCTTCTGTGAACCTTGCGTTTTCAGATGTTGTTGGTAACAGGTAGGGCTGACAAACGTGCGCAGACAAGTTGAACAAGGCACTGGTTCTTCGCTCAGACAGGGTGAAGAGGCCAAACATCCTGAGCATTTCGATCCACAATGCTTGTGTTGCTCTCGATTATTATAACCATGGTCACATTTCTCACAGTAATATCTGTATCTCAGGAATCCAGTGATACTGGTAATGGTATCGAAATGTTCATCGTGATGATAAAGGTGAATGTATTTTCCATCCTTAAAATCTTGGCCTCGAAACAACAGAGGTCCGCGCACTTCTTGAGGGTGCACTTTCAAGGTGTATCGTGGAGCTAGGGTATCTTGCAATTTTTGCATCTCAGGAATGCCACAGGGTGTGTCTTTGGACAGTCCGGCTTGTTGTAACAGGAGTTCTGCTTCATTTCGTTGTTTGGCTCGATCGGATCGTTGAATAGTTTTCCAGGTTCTTTTCCATTCTACCGTGTCGTTCTTGTTGGCATAGGTTCGTCCCACCACGATGGCACGAGCTAAACACATCTGGTCATGAGGGTTGTTAATTCGGACGAGACTCGTTTTGGTGTTGCGAAGGTCGTCCACCAATAACATCTTTTTGCGTCCTGTCCCTTGAGGAGGAGAGACGTGGGTCATGTCCAGTGTGGCTTTACCATCGGTGATGTCAAACTGATCATTAGATTGTTGTACGTGTTGAATCTTGTCCATGACTTTGGAAGCAGTCAATTCTGCAGGGGTGCTAAACTCGATCCAAACAGGGGATTTCAAACCGTCGTGTTGTATGGAAAGTCTCAAGCGATCGTCTTCTTTGGGTTGACATTGTCGCTTGAGTGCAGTGAGCAAAGAATCCCACACCTCGGTGATGAACACTTCTGCTTTCTCTAACGGCACTTCAGCCTTGAAATCTTTAAACTTCACCGTGTATTTGTAAGCCGTGGTTCTAAATTTTCTAGAGGAGCGCTTTTCCGTCTCTCGAATGGAATAGTACTTTTCAGGGTTGACTAAGGGTGGTGAACTTGGTTTAGAGGGTTCGGATTCTGGTTCACTCATGTCCTCTTCAAAATCACTGGCATGAATTTGTGCCAAGATTTCAGCCCTGGTTCGAGGCGAGAGATCACGTTTCTGCCTCTTACTTTCTGCTTCTTCTTTTTTCTTCTCGAATGAATGGGATCGTTTCATCTTGAAAGCAAAAAGTCAAATGACTCAAGTTCAAACACCATAAACTACTTTATAGTCATAGCAGACCAGCGTATATAAAAGGGTGTGTGTCTTGTCCTTTCACTATTCATTTCACTCTCAAGCCGAGCACAACGATGGAAGAGACTAACCAGATGGAACGTTTCGTCAGAGCTTTGCGAGGGGTCATTAGAAAATTCTCTTCAGACCAGCCTACGGACTACTCTCCTTCCTTTAGAGATAAAAGTCAAGATACTTGCTATATCTGTCAGAAGAAAGGGCATTGGTCTTCAGAGTGTCCAGACCGTCAAAAAAGAACAAAAACAGGGGATAAAAAAGACAAAAGTCAAGATACCTGTTATTATTGTCAAGAAAAAGGACACTGGTCTCCAGATTGCCCCAAAAAGAAACAAGAAGAAAAGAGGAATTCTTCAGAAGAAGAGAGGGATTCTTCAGAGGAAGAGAGGGATTCTTCTGAGGAAGAAAGAAGACAGGTGAAGAAAAAGAAACAAGAGAAAAAAAGAAGAAGGGAAGAAAGCGAGGAGGAAGAAGAAGAGGAAAAGAGTGTGACGGTGAAGAAATTCAAAAAACAGAGAGACTAAAGAAGGAGAAAAGAAGAAATTAATGAACTTTTCTTTATTAAAGTGTTGTGTTATAAATTGTGAATTGGATTGTAAAAAATGGAGAAAAGAATAAATGAATGATAAAAGGTAAGTGTCTTTGAGTTGTGATTTTAAAATAAGAAGCTACACTCACGCACTCATACACAGACACGTACTAAAAGGGTAACATGGGTGAGTTTTTTTTGAGTTATTGGCAAATTGAAATTGTATTTCTTTTCGAGAAATGTGGGTGGCCCTGAAAAGGGCCTTTTTTCTTCATGGTGTAGGGGTGAGTTTAAGCAATCAATTTTAACTGCCTTAAGCCTTTGCCACGGCCAAGGCCTACTTCTGGACTGCGTAATGTTGATGATGATAATGATTGGGTTGAAATCACTAAGGGTGGTACGGTAGGCTTAGTCACAGGGTTGACATGTTTGGCTCGCGAAGGTCGTATTCTCTTCGGTCGTGATAAAGAAGTCTGATACATTTGTTTCAGACTTCTTAACTCCGCTAAAATGTCCAACAGTACCGTGACCGTTTGATTTTCACCCTCTTGTTTCTTTGCTGCTACTTCTTCTTGCTGTTGCTGCTGTTGTTTTTTTCTTACCTCTTCTTCTTGTTGCTGTTGCTGTAGGAGAAAAGCTTGTTCCGCTTCCTTTTGTCGTTGTATAAATTTCTCCAATTCTTCTTTCTGTCTCTGTCTAAAATTTTCCACTTGCGGTAATGAAGAAGGTAACGCAGGTTCCGGAACAAATTCTTGCGAGGAGAGAAAATCCACAAAATCCCAATTCACCTCTTCTGAAAGTAAGTCCGAGTTCCCTTGGGCAGTCTCCCCTGCTGGTGCACCCCAATGGATCGTTTTCTGAGTTTCCGTCATGTTGAATGACTGTCGCATAGATTGACTGCACACAAGCGCTAGCAGATCTATATTGACTACGTGACGTCACAGACTGCTCTCTTCGGATTGGATGCGGCTGGCTGAATTTTGTAACGCGTGTTTGGATTGGTGAATGAACTCAATCCGTTTCAATCCTACCTGTACCTATAAATAAGCGCCGTTGACTGCATTGATTCACCTGTTCTCGTTGCTTCAAGATGTGGACTACAGTTGAGTCATCCACCCTTGTGTCTTCCATGATGTTTCGGACAGACTTGCTCATGTATGTCCGATCGAAGTGGACCGTTGTCCACAGGACAAACACCAGCCTGTGGATACGTAGGATCTACGTTGAAAGACAAGGATGCCTAAAAAGAGTGCTGATGTACGGACCAACAGTGAGACGTAGCCTAAGAACAAGAAGAAGACCAATGCGGTGCCATTTATGTTAATGAATACATTAACATAAAACCCAAAGGCCCTTTTCAGGGCCCCCATATTTCTCGAAAAGAGATAGTCTTTGAATTGCCTACCCCTTTTTTAAAAAAAATTTTTTTAAAAAAAATCCCAAAAGCCCAAACTCTATTCCCCATGTTAATTTCCCTTGTCGCTAGACAGACCCACACAATAGTTCCATGTTAAATTCCCCTTGTCGCTAGAGTGGCCCACGATTTTTCTCCATGTTAAATTTCCATTGTCGCTAGAGTGGCCCAGGGGGGTCTGTAATGCTAATTCCCATTGTCGCTACGGTGGCCCTATTCACTACTGACGTATGTACTAAAATCAATTATCTTCGCACGTATGTACTAAAATCAATTATCTTCGCACAACATAATGATATTAAAAGGTTAACAAGGTCTTGTCTTAAAATCCACTGTATATTCTTGGGTAATCTCAGAGCTTTTATGTGGGAAACAAACAAATGGCGAGCGCTTCCTTGGGAAGCAGACAAATGGCGTGGGCTTCCATGAGGGAATAGATAGTGTCGCTTGCACAAAAGACCGTGTCATCGACTTTCGAAATCAAATTCTCTTCGTATTTGAGATCTTGCTATATGAGATGTAGGGTGTATCAGCAAAATTTAAATTTTGAGTAAGCTAAAACAAAAGCATAGACTCTTACAACCTAATCAGCTAGAGATCTTTTCATACCTTTATATGGAAGAATAGTGAGAAATTGGAATCTACAGTTCTGTATCAGCAGTGCTGGCTACCCTGGTCTGGCTACTCAGTGTTCAAACTCTTTTACCTTTTTCATCACAAACAACCGCTTTTACAATACATTGCGTTCATTTTACTGCAAAGTATTTTTTTAGGATAGGCAAAGATATATCTTGAGTATTTTCAAGGACAATTCTTCAACACTTGCCGTAGCGTTCTCGCTTATTTGTTCTCGGTCTCTCGCGATATCAAACAGTCTATGAGGTACATGTGTATTAATTGTGGTTCTCGTTTTCTTGCGTTTTAGATGTTGTTATAAAACCTGAGTGGAATGAAGTTGCTTAATTATGTACCTGGTATAGCAGTTGACGTGCAAACGAGTCCAAAATGGCCCACTTAAGATTTATTCATTTTTATACTATACTACTTTGAAAACGCAGGCGGTATTGAACTAAACTATATTTTAGATCAGAACCTGATTATGCGGATGTATATTTAAGACAATGACTTGATTATTTAGACCAAGGCGTGATTATGTACGTTTTATAACAGGGACTGATTTTGGTCATGTACGTTTTAGACCAGGGCCTGATTATGGTCATGTACGTTTTAGACCAGGGACTGATTATGGTCATGTACGTTTTAGACCAGGGCCTGATTATGGGAATGTGCGTTTTAGACCAGGGCCTGATTGTGGTTATGTACGTTTTAGACCAGGGCCTGATTATGGCCATGTACGTTTTAGACCAGGGCGTGATTATGGTCATGTACGTTTTAGACCAGGGCCTGATAATGGCCATGTACGTTTTGGAACTGGGCCTGATTATGGGAATGTACGTTTTAGACCAGGGCCTGATTATGGCCATGTACGTTTTAGACCAGGGCGTGATTATGGTCATGTACGTTTTAGACCAGGGCCTGATTATGGCCATGTACGTTTTAGACCAGGGCGTGATTATGGTCATGTACGTTTTAGACCAGGGCCTGATAATGGCCATGTACGTTTTAGACCAGGGCGTGATTATGGTCATGTACGTTTTAGACCACGGCCTGATTATGGTCATGTGCGTTTTAGACCAGGGCCAGCAAGATACTTACGCTCCTCTTCTGACAATCGTATACTCATTATTCCCACTATGAAAACTATGTACGTTCTTTTGCATACCAAGGCCCAGCAACGTGGAATGAATTGCCCACTGAACTTAGACACAAAGACACTGTGATCACATTCAAGAGGGCTCTCAAAACTCACTTATTTCGACAGCAAGAACAAACTTAAAGACCTAATAATGTTTCCTACCTTCTCAGCATGTTTTTTATTTTTTAATGTTTTTCTAATTTCATGTTGTTTGTTTTTGTAATAATATTATGTTTCTTATATTATAAGTGTTGTCTATGTTGTAAAGCGCTTAGAGCTTCTAAAGATTAGGCGCTATACAAAGTCCTCATTATTATTATTATTATTATTATTATCGGAATGTACGTTTTGGAACTGAGCCTGATTATCGGAATGTACGTTTTGGAACTGGGCCTGATTATGGGAATGTACATTTTAGACCAGGGCCTAATTATGGGAATGTACGTTTTAGACCAGGGCCTAATTATGGGAATGTACGTTCTAGACCAGGGCCTGATTATGGCCATGTACGTTTTAGACCAGGTACTGAATATGGTCATGTACGTTTTAGACCAGGGCCTGATTTTGGGAATGTACGTTTTGGACCAGGGCCTGATTATGGGAATGTACGTTTTAGACCAGGGCCAGGGCCTGATTATGGGAATGTAGGTTTTAAACTAGGGCCTGATTATCGGAATGTACGTTTTGGAACAGGGCCTGATTATGGGAATGTAGGTTTTAGACCAGGGCCTGATTATGGGAATGTAGGTTTTAGACCAGGGCCTGATTATGGGAATGTAAGTTTTAGACCAGGGCCTGATAATGGGAATGTACGTTTTAGACCAGGGCCTGATTATGGTTATGTACGTTTTAGACCAGGGCGTGATTATGGAACTGTACGTTTTAAATCAGGGCCTGATTATGGTCATGTACGTCTTTGCCCGTGCTGGTTGGTTTTTGTTTCATTTTCGATCATCTGACCACAATCTGGGACTATCTGATAGCGCGGTTAATAGTCCAGGGCCAGTTATAGTTGCCTTCCGTTAGAATGTAGCAAGAAAAGCTGACAACATAATATATTGTAAATCTGGGATTATGAGCAACTCAAACAACGATGTGATGTGGTCATTTTTTATATTGACTGTCATGGGTCCTCTTCTTCTGACCATTTTTCATTTTTATAAATAACTTCATTGAGCATGTTAAATCAAGCGTCAGACTTTTGCCGATGACTCTGTGATGTACATTAAAATGACCATAGAGGAAGACTTCAATCTTGTACTAGAGGATTTAACCGACAGTGCCAAATGAGGAGGGATCCTGGGTATGTCCTTCATTACCGAGAAATGTAGCGCACTATATGATCAGGCAGATTCAGAGCTCCTTAATCATCTAGTGTTCACCAAATGGACACCAGTTGTCATCAGAAGATTCGACTAGACGATAAGGGGTGGAAATCTTACGCAACTTATCATGAGAAGACTACTTAGACAACAACAAAAACTTATTTTTCTTTGTCTTACACGTATTAGACTAGTGGTGCATTTATTAATCAGAATTCTTCTGTTCAATTTTTTATATTTTTTATATTTTTGACAGTTCATCCATCTTTCAGGCTCCAGAAGCATGTCTCCAAAACCTCTCAAGATATTTCTGTAAAGTTTGTACACATGTTAGACTAGAGATTCAGATATGCCACGTGCTATTTATACTTCTTCAGTTAGAATATTTTTTAAAATGTTTTTCCATTTTTTTGCCTATGTATTCATCCATCCATATCTCATACTTTCGTTTCCAAGACAACACTTCAAATCCGAAGGTATCTCTTTGCATTTTGGTACATTAATTATACTAGTGATGTAAGTATGCCTCTTGCTGTTCACAGTTCGTCGTTTTCAATATTTTTTAATGTTTCCTCCTTTCTCCTCACACATCTATAATTTTGTTTCCAATATATAACTCCAAAATTGTTTAAGACATTTCCATGAAACCTAGTAAACACATTACACTAGTCTTCTAGATGTACCAATTGCTATCTTTCAATGTTTTATTTATTTTACCATCTGTCCAGCCATTATGGACACTTTAATTTCTGGGACAAACTCCAAAGACGTTTATTATATCTCTATAAAAACATTAAAGTAATTATTTAGCTGTGTCTGTAATTACCACAATTCCTCCGTTGAACATTTTGAACGTTTTTGCCTATTTCATCCATCCCATCTATCATTTATATCTTTGTTTCCATTACAAAATCCCGAAACGTTTTGAGATACTCCTATGATATTCGGTACACATATTAGTCCGGTTGCATAGATGTGCTCTTGTTATAGACAATTCTTCAGTTTAAATTTTTTTTTGGTTTTTATCCATGGATCTATCCATCCAATCATCACGTTTTCTTTTCCAGGGCACGACTCAAGATGCTTATTACTTCCTTGTGTACTTTGTAAATACAAACGTCCTATCCATGAAATATTGACAGTCATGATGACGTATGCCTAATAGATGATTCCGTGTTCTTTCAAAACAATAGTTTTGGACCTTGCTGTTTATTCAAGTAAAAATTCGATTGACGTATCAGTTAATTTGTGAAACAAATTTTTAAAAATCTTTAACAAGAAAATTTGGATGGAACAGTAAGTTGACAAGTCCATTCTAGTAGGTGACCTTCTACCTAACTATATTCACCACATTGATCATGATAAGATTATTCCATTTGCACAACCAACTTGAACTGGTAATTTGTATTATCCATTAAGTTATTCGTAAGATGAAACATTTAACCAAATAGAAAATAGCTTTTTTATGAAAACAGTTATACAGTAACATGACATTTTTTTTCTCACACTTCTATGGGTAAAATGCTCGTGTTATCCAGTGTAGAACACCGATGAGGGAGATCTCTTTCATCATGTGACTGCTTCCGTTCATCACGTGATCTTCTGCGATCATAGTACACAAAACTTCCTTGATTTCCATTATAACATGAATATTCTTTCACATTAATTTAACATAGACAGTAGACTGCACTATTCAGCCTTGCCACGTATACGGATTTGGTCCGGTTATATGAGTCATGTGCCACTGAGATTCGAGCCATATACCACTGTGATTCGATACATTGCTTCTCTGATATGAGCCATACGGCAACGAGATTCGATACGTGCCCGGCAAGAATACTTTAAATGCTATCATTTCCAATTACTGCATTGTTGCGCATTGAGTCAAGCCATCTTGCTACTGAGGTACACTTTTCAGGTTCCAAACTATGTTATTTGTAAGATAAATACAATTCTCACAAATTTAGTTTTACTGAGTTATTGAAAATGTTATTTGTAAGACAAATACAATTTAGTTTTACTGAGTTATTGAAAATGTTATTTGTAAGACAAATACAATTTAGTTTTACTGAGTTATTGAAAATGTTATTTGCATGATATAAATTATTAAGACATGACCAAAGATCTCTCGACTTACCTCCGCTTTTATTGTTGGATCGCCTCCGTGTGCAATCACGATATCATTCACTCCGTCGTCATCCATATCGGGGATGACGGCGGGAGAGTAGATATTCCAGCCATGGTTCAGATGCTTCCTATCAGTCACCCACAGTATTTCACCTACAACGTTTAATGAAAACTGTTTCAAACTGATTCTATCATTGATTAATGTACGTTATCTATTTGCAAGAATACCTTTGTGAGATATGTACGTGGTCATATTCGTTTTCGTATATAAATACTGTGAGCCAGTTTCGCTATGATTGTTAGCAGACGATTTTAGCCTCATTGTTAGTAAACCTACGTGTATAATGCGTAAACTGCTGGTTCTGTATCAGTCAACAGAGACAAAATCAGAGTGTAAATTACCGATAAAGACGTACAGCCTTTCTACTGCATAATGCTATGAACGTTTTATACTCTTTTGTTATTTAAAGAGAATTTATTTCAACTATCATCAGCTCAGTCGTCTACCAATGTGGCTGCCTTTCACGTCATTTGAAAATGATCTATTTTAAGCTTGACTTTAATGAACCTCCAGTCTTGTCCGTATCTCCAATAGGTCATTACAAGCACTGATTAGCATAGCTAGATGGTCAATTATTTGGAGGCAATTTTGTATAGTAGAAACAGAAACAATCTCGGTCAACGCCTGTTTTACTACATATTAACTCATCCAATATTCCAGTATGTCTGACTCCGAAATTATGGCATTCTTGTCCTCTTAAGTTTTATTTTCCATTGGGAAAGATTTTCTTTTCTTTTTAAAATAAAAAGGATCACTTTACAATACCGTTTCTTGGATTCACTAGTCTCATGTCAGCCAGACGCCCACTGGCGATGCACTCATCAACGCCATCTTTGTTGGCATCGATGCCATGGCAGTTCAGAGCAAAGATCTCGCCATAAGCATCTGCCTTCCAGAGAAGCTTGCCATCAAATCCCCTTAGTGCCACCACTGAACCAGCACAGGGAGGCCTAAGACCTGGAAGACAATAAACATTGTTTTTGATTGTTTAATGTACGGATTCTTCCTGTCAAGAACAAAGACGTACTCTATACTGAGAAAAAAAGTTGCAAGATCACTGCTGTATTCAATTAAATACTGTTTTGTATTAGTGAAATAGTCAATATATATATATATATATATATATATATATATATATATATATATATATATATATATATATATATATATATATATATATCCAGTCAATTCCAACTACTTTGACCTCTAATAATGTGTTACATCAGCTGTACTTGACCATCGATATTGTTTGTGCAGATGGCGTACTTTTTTGTCGATTTGATAAAGCTTGTATGGCTTTTGGACACAAGTTTTTCATTTTGTATTTGATCTGTACAAACGACTATTTTGCTTTTATAAGGTTGCAATTTTGTTCGTGCACTCATGATAGACACTGAACTGCTCAAATGTTTCATTCTGACAAACGTCTGAATTAAACGCATCGTATGCGATCTCAGTTTATACAATTAAGAAAAAATGCAAGCGACTTCTTAGTTTGCTTGCCAGGTTAAAGTTTTTTTTTATATTTTAAAAAGTTAACCGATATAATAAAAGAAGGGAAAAAACATTTGTGTTTAATATTATCGTGGTTGTTCAAGAGCTGAACGTGGATCTTTACCTTGTTTCTGGCAGAAGTTGTCCATTGTCTCGTCTGTTAACATTTGACTAACGCCTTTTCCTAGCGCAAGACCGATAATTATGTCAAGAAGACCATCACCGTCTGCGTCAACTAGACGTATAGCTGACTCCGTACCTAATGAGAGTAAAACGTTGGTTTTGTTAAGAGTGGGATTTTAAGCAAAGAACATTTATATATTGTAAAATCTATTGGATAGTATCGTCAAAAATAATGATTTAGCAAAACATATTGTTATTATGCTTCTTTCAATTTAAATCACACACACACACTTACACACACACACACACACACACACACACACACACACACAAATCATCCCCAGTTAAGACCTATTGCGCAATCACTCTCAAAGAAGAGAAAAGTAGTTGCTTTATTTGCTTGGGTTTTCTTTAAATTATTGTTTCAGTTTCACTGTATGTTTGGGTTCCTTTTACTTTCGAGTAATTGTAATTACCTAATTCTTGGAAGGGGAGTGAGATTCTCAAGCACACTAAATGATGAAGCCAAAATATGTTTTACGAAGCCGAGATTTCCTTATAATCGTTCTACGGAATAAATATAATTTTCATTTACAAATATAGAAATTCTCACCCCAGTCCGCCATTGTTACGCGCCAGTTTGCTGATGTTTTGTGCAAAATGGTCTCGTTCTTTGATCGGAATAGTTGCAGAGGATTCCACGATGTCAGGACACCAGTCATGTACCCTACACCAAAACACAGCAATATAACAGCCAGCAGCAGAGCCGCACGAGGCCCCGTGCAAAACGAATCCTCTCTTCGACTTATCCGGGATTTAGAAAATTTGTACTCTGATTCTTCTGATCCTCTCTTGTCTTTGATTCGATTTGCAGTGTCTTTGAAAGAAACATGAACATTTGGGGCGTTTGCTAACTGAGTTGGGTTTTGTTCTCCATCTTCTTCGCTGTCACTTTCCACTGATAACAGATGTTGGTATTTGCCATTACCTTCCAAAAACAAAAATATTTAAAATATATGGAACTAAGTGCTTCAAAGGCATTCACGTATTTGTTATGTTTTGACCCAAGCCTATTTCTTTTTCAGAGTAATATGCTGACGTCGTCATCGACATCGTTTCTGTCGTCGTAGTAGTATTTGTAGAAGGAGGAGCAGCGGCAGAGCAGTTAGTGTGGTAGTAGCAGCAGTAGCAATATAACAAGTAGTCATTTCAGTAGTAGTAGTAGTAGCTGTAGCAGTAGTAGATGACTTATCAATCATTTCATAAGTAAGACATGTAATCAATCGTGCATCCTAATCTCACTTTATAAAAAAATAATTAAAAAATATTTTTTTTTGGGGGGGGGTAACTTATACGAATATATTGTGATTGGTCATGTTTGTCAGACAGAGTGTCCGTGTTTTTTTTTTGACCCCAACTCCATCTACGTTGATTGAGAGAGGGTCATCGTTTATAGTGTTATGTATATTTAATTTGCATTGTTTGTTAGTTAGTTTATTTTAATTTGTTTAAATTTTATTATATGCTGTGGAAAATTATACGTTGGATTGATCTTGTCTAATTTCAAGTTCATTTTCTAATTGACCTGAATCACTGATTTTTTCAAATATGTAAACAACTAATACATAGCAAATAGTTTCCTATGAGTATGGGTTAAAGATTAGGATCATTATTTTTGTCAAGGACATTGTGTTTACCACATTTTATATTCTAATTATAAATATCTTGTAAACATTAGGAACCTTCTACAATATAGTTTTTATTTTTTAAAAAAAGGTCATTCGTGACCTGAGGTCAAGTATAGAACTATATAATCTTGTTTTTCTAGAAATTATTCATTCGTGTTTTAAGATCTGAGCAGAATAGGTGCGTCTTGTAACCCAAACTCCTACACTGAACAGAATAATCACATTAGATGGGGTATTTCACTAGGGTGAGTAAATGCCCTCAAAGATTTCAGATCATTGATGCACCCTCTCTGTAGGAAAAGGTGTGGGGGTCAAAGATAAGATTTTGTATGTAATATGGTCGCTTCTTGTAACATGAACTCTGTCTACATACACTGAAGAAACATGATCATATTTGATATGGTTCATTATTAGGATGAATGAATGCCAATGAAAGTCGCTATCTTGGATCAAGCGCTCTGGTGAGCAGGAGTTTGGGGTCAAATGTCACATCTGCATAGATAATATTGACTGTTCTTGTAACCTGAACTCCATTTGCACATATCAAAAGGAGAGTGATCATATTTGGTGTGCTGTTTAACGATGATAATTATATAAAAAGAAGGTTTGAAATCCTGAATGTAGACCGGTCATGGGGTGGATGGGACAGAAAAGGGGGGGGGGGAGCAACAACAAAAAAAGTGCGAATATTGGCAGATTTCCAATGGCTTTCATCCATACTCTTGGCATATTTTTCTTTGTACTCTAAAATGTTCAAATCAGGGCCTGTATTGTATAAGTATTTCACACAATAAATTCAAAACTGGATTCAATAGTACAAAGACAACGTTTGCAATTGGTACATTTCGTAGAGTGAAATTTTAAAGTGGAATACTTTCCAGATTCTCTTCAGTATTGTCTCTCTTCATGTTTGCAAACATGTATTGGACTGTATCCTCGGTGGAGTTCCTGATTTCAGATACGAAACTTAGTCTCAATTGATCTTTCAACAAATATTGAACATTTCAATTAATACATCTTATGTGCTATTTGTCTTCACCCAAAGTCGAATCGCTGAGCGATTATGTTGCAGAACGTAGAATATTTGCTTTGCAATGAGACATCCCAGGAAGATACATAACCCACGAAGGGGAATATGAAATACCTGCAAATAAAAGTTTGTTTACAAAACACTAAACTCAAGTTTTCTATGTCTACTACTTAGATGTAAGTATTGGTATGTATTAATATAAGTTCAGATTTAGAAACATAAAGTTCTTTACTTTAATAGTTTTCTTACCTGCCTTACCTGCCATTATGATGAATTGTAAATATCTATCTGCATCAAAACAGGCAAGTGACTCTCAGTACGATGGCCATTTCAGTCCTTGAAGTCGTGACGGTATACACTAGTGCGTAGGAGTAAGTGTAGGTTGAAGCTTATCAACTTAAACACAAAGGTCATGACCTATGAACCATTTCAAGAGCAGTGCTGTATACCTACGTTTATTCGAAGCTACTAATTTTTATATTTACATCCGTATATCTGCATGTCGCTAATAATATTTCGCGGAATTTCCATTACTCTAAAAATCTGCAAAAATAAGTAGCATGATAATAAAAATGCATTGAAGCATTTTTATCATTAAAACATTGTCAAATATGAGCAATTTGCAAACTTGAAAAAGATCCTAAACAAATCTTTAAAGTTGTCCCCGAAGCCAGATGGATGAGCTAGTGCACGGCAGAATAAATGGTCTTTATTACATTGTTAAAAAACCCATTTACTGCATGAACATAACAAATGATAGTGTGTGTGTGCGTGTGTGTGTGTGTGTGTGTGTGTGTGTGTGTGTTATTTGGATTTTTAACGAAGCTTTAACAGTTTTTCAGTCATATTGCTACGATGTCTGCAGTGTGACAATTTATAGTGATGTCTAGCACTGGGACATCATGCCGCAGACATGTAGCATGATGTCACACCCAGTCACATTATCCTGACACCAGGCCGACCAGTCCTAACACTAACCTCTTAATGCTGAGCGCCAAACGAGGCAGCTGTTAGTACCATTTTTGTAAGTCTTTGGTATGACTCGGCCGGGGATCGAACCCACGATCTCCCTCATCCGAAGCGGACGCTCTAAAATGATAGAGTAAGGACGGCAAATGAAATAACTTGTACAAAAATCTCGAAGCAAATCGTACGTATTCGTACTGTGAGTGAATGTAGCGCAGAAAACATTTCCTTTGCTTCGTAATGATACACGCATAGTGTGAACAGAAACAAATATTGGAAAATGGCATCGAAGAAAAGAAAAAAGCTAACCAAAACCTTATTGCAGATCTGTTATATATGTGACATATACCGAAAGTTGTATGAATATCAATTAATTCTTTTTAGATTACTACGCTGAATTTGAAGTACTCTTATCTAAAAATGGGGCCCCAGGTGTCCGAGTGATCTAAAGCGCTCACTTTTAGTCATCACCAACATCTCAGCGCCTGCAGATGTCAGTAGTAAGGTGGGATACTTTACGGACAATGGAAATTCCAGTCAAAACACCCCTGGGACACTTTACGGACAATGGAAATTTAACATGGCGAAAAATCGTGGGAACATATACGGACAAGGGGAATTAACATGGGAATAAATCGTGGGACACTTTACGGACAAGGGGAATTTAACATGGGAATAAATCGTGGGACAATCTACGGACAAGGGGAATTTAACATGGGATTTTTTTTTTAAATTTTTTTTAAAAAAAGGGGTAGGCAATTCAAAGACTATCTCTTTTCGAGAAATATGGGGGCCCTGAAAAGGGCCTTTGGTTTATGTTAATATTCCCTTAACATAAAGGACATTTGCGACATCTTCTTTTCCTCAAACTTCGTCTTACAGCAGGGCCATACATCAGAGTCCTCTTGAGGCAACCTTGTCTCTCTATATAGACTCTTCTTATCCACAGGCTGCTGTTGGTCCTGTAGACAACGGTCCACTTGGATCGGACATACATGAGCATGTCCGTCCTGAACATCATCGTTGACACAAGGGTTGAAGATTCAACGTCGGTCCACATGTTGAGGCTCCGAGAATAGGTGAATCAATGCAGTGAACTGCGCTTATTTATAGGGACAGAAAGGATTGAAACGGATTGAGTTCATTCACCAATCCGAACACGCGTTACAGAATTCAGTCAGCCCGCATCCAATCCGAAGAGAGCAGTCTGTGACGTCACGTAGTCAATATAGATTCGCTAGCGCTTGTGTGCAGTCAATCTATGCGATAGTGATTCAACATGACGGAAACTCAGAAAACGATCCAGTGGGGTGCACCAGCAGGGGAGACCGCCCAAGGGAACCCTGACTTACTTTCAGAAGAGGTGAATTGGGATTTTGTGGATTTTCTCTCCTCGCAAGAATTTGTTCCGGAACCTTCGTTACCTTCTTCATTACCGCAAGTGGAGAATTTTAGACAGAGACAGAAAGAAGAATTGGAGAAATTTATACAACGACAAAAGGAAGCGGAACAGGCTTTTCTCCTACAGCAACAGCAACAGCAAGAAGAAGAGGTAAGAAAAAAACAACAGCAAGAAGAAGTAGCAGCAAAGAAACAAGAGGGTGAAAATCAAACGGTCACGGTACTGTTGGACATTTTAGCGGAGTTAAGAATTCTGAAACAAATGTATCAGACTTCTTTATCACGACCGAAGAGAATACGACCTTCCCGAGCCAAACATGTCAACCCTGTGACTAAGCCTACCGTACCACCCTTAGTGATTTCAACCCAATCATTATCATCATCAACATTACGCAGTCCAGAAGTAGGCCTTGGCCGTGGCAAAGGCTTAAGGCAGTTAAAATTGATTGCTTAAACTCACCCCTGCACCATAAAGAAAAAAAGGCCCTTTTCAGGGCCACCCACATTTCTCGAAAAGAAATACAATTTCAATTTGCCAATAACTCAAAAAAAAAACTGACCCATGTTACCCTTATAGTACGTGTCTGTGTATGAGTGCGTGAGTGTAGCTTCTTATTTTAAAATCAAAACTCAAAGACTCTTACCTTATATCATTCATTTATTCTTTTCTCCATTTTTTACAATCCAATTCACAATTCACAACACAACACTTTAATCAAAAGTTCATTGATTTCTCCTTGTTTAGTCTCTCTGTTTTTTGAATTTCTTCACCGTCACACTCTTTTCCTCTTCTTCTTTCTCCTCGCTTTCTTCCCTTCTTCTTTTCTTCTCGTGTTTCTTTGCCTCATTTAAATAGAATTGTCTTTTTTCTTCCTCTTCTTCCTCTGAAGAATCCCTCTCTTCTTCTGAAGAATTCCTCTTTTCTTCTGACTCCTCTTGTTTCTTTTTGGGGCAATCTGGAGACCAATGTCCTTTTTCTTTACAATAATAACAGGTATCTTGACTTTTGTCTTTTTTATCCCCTGTTTTTTTTCTTTTTTGACGGTCTGGACACTCTGAAGACCAATGCCCTTTCTTCTGACAGATATAGCAAGTATCTTGACTTTTATCTCTAAAGGAAGGAGAGTAGTCCGTAGGCTGGTCTGAAGAGAATTTTCTAATGACCCCTCGCAAAGCTCTGACGAAACGTTCCATCTGGTTAGTCTCTTCCATCGTTGTGCTCGGCTTGAGAGTGAAATGAATAGTGAAAGGACAAGACGCACACCCTTTTATATACGCTGGTCTGCTATGACTATAAAGTAGTTTATGGTGTTTGAACTTGAGTCATTTGACTTTTTGCTTTCAAGATGAAACGATCCCATTCATTCGAGAAGAAAGAAGAAGAAAGTAAGAGGCAGAAACGTGATCTATCGCCTCGTACCAGGGGTGAAATCTTGGCACAAATTCATGCCAGTGATTTTGAAGAGGACATGAGTGAACCAGAATCCGAACCCTCTAAACCAAGTCCACCACCCTTTGTCGACCCTGAAAAGTACTATTCCATTCGAGAGACGGAAAAGCGCTCCTCTAGAAAATTTAGAACTACGGCTTACAAATACACGGTGAAGTTTAAAGATTTCAAGGCTGAAGTGCCGTTAGAGAAAGCAGAAGTGTTCATCACTGAGGTGTGGGATTCTTTGCTCACTTCACTCAAGCAGCAATGTCAACCCAAAGAAGACGATCGCTTGAGACTTTCCATACAACACGACGGTTTGAAATCCCCTGTTTGGATCGAGTTTAGCACCCCTGCAGAATTGACTGCTTCCAAAGTCATGGACAAGATTCAACACGTACAACAATCTAATGATCAGTTTGACATCACCGATGGTAAAGCCACACTGGACATGACCCACGTCTCTCCTCCTCAAGGGACAGGACGCAAAAAGATGTTATTGGTGGACGACCTTCGCAACACCAAAAAGAGTCTCGTCCGAATTAACAACCCTCAAGACCAGATGTGTTTAGCCCGTGCCATCGTGGTGGGACGAACCTATGCCAACAAGAACGACACGGTAGAATGGAAAAGAACCTGGGACACTATTCAACGTTCCGACCGAGCCAAACAACGAAACGAAGCAGAACTCCTGTTACAACAAGCCGGACTGCCCAAAGACACACCCTGTGGCATTCCTGAGATGCAAAAATTGCAAGATGCCCTAGCTCCACGCTACACCTTGAAAGTGCACCCTCAAGAAATGCGCGGGCCTCTATTGTTTCGAGGTCAAGATTTTAAGGACGGAAAATACATTCATGTTTATCATCACGATGACCATTTCGATACCATTACCAGTATCACCGGATTCCTGGGATACGGTTATTACTGTGAGAAATGTGACTATGGTTATAATAATCGAGAGCAACACAAACATTGTGGATGGAAATGCTCAGGATGTTTGGCCTCTCCACCCTGTCTGAGCGAAGAACCAGTGCCTTGTTCCACTTGTCTGCGCACGTTTGTCAGCCCTACCTGTTACCAACAACATTTGAAAACACAAGGTTCACAGAAGAAATGTGCTTGTCAACTCCTGAGATTGTGCTCTACGTGTGGACAAGGCATACTTACCAACAATGCCAAGGCACACGTATGTCGAGGAAAGAAAAAATGTCACATTTGTCACCACATCGTGGACTTGGAACACCAATGTTACGTGCAAAAATACCAACCCCCACCAGAGAAAGAGGACGGTCACAAGAAGAAAGGCAATTTCATCTTTTTCGATTTCGAATGCATGCAAGAGACTGGCATTCACATCCCTAATTTCTGCGTGGCTCATCGAGCGTGCGAGAAGTGCATTCAAGAACCTATCTTCAGTCATTGCCCTCACTGCAGCAAGATTCCTGGAGGGCGTGAAAAAATCTTTCGGGGACCGAACACGTTAGCCGATTTTGCCCAATGGGTCTTAGACCCCGTCGACAAGACGTGGAGCCAAGAGGACATCGAACGTTACGGAGATTGTCATCGTCATGCCACGGTGATGGCTCACAATTTTTCCGGATACGATGGACAGTTTCTTCTCAGATACTATACGGAACAAGGCACCGAGCGTCCTAAAGTGACTTTGAACGGAGCCAAGATCATTTTCATGCAAGTGGGACAAGTACAGTTTAAAGATTCGATGAGTTACTTGGCCATGCCTTTGAGTCGAATGCCTAAAACGTTTGGAATGACAGAAATGGCTAAAGGCTATTTTCCTCACTTTTTCAATACGGAAGCCAATCAACACGCCGTTCTACCCCATTTGCCTGAGGCTCACTATTACGACCCCGACAACATGCGTACCGAACAACGAGAAGCTTTCTACGCTTGGTACCAGGCTCACGCCTCGGACCCTTTCGACTTTCAGGAAGAAATGCTAAAGTATTGTCGTTCCGACGTGGACATTTTACGGCGTTGCTGTGGAAAATTTCGAGAACTGTTCATGGAACACGGAGGGGTCGATCCTTTGAAAGAAGCTTGCACCATTGCCAAAGCGTGTTCCCTAGTGTATCGACAACGATTCATGCCTGAAAACACCGTGGCTGTCATCAGCCCTCAAACGACCCACTTTGTCAAACGTCAATACTCGGTCAAAGCCCTACGTTGGTTACATTACTTGTGCGACAAGGAAGACAAGTGGATTCAGCATGCCCGCAACGGAGGAGGCGAAAAGACCATCGGAACGTATTCGGTCGATGGTTGGGACTTAGAAAACCCCAAGATCGTGTATGAGTTTAACGGTTGCTTATTTCACGGATGTCCCGTCTGCTACCCTGACCGTGACACTAAAAATCAGTTTTTGCAACGAACCATGGAAGACTTGTACCAGGACACTTGTCAGCGACGCCTAAAGTTAGAACAGCAAGGATACCAAGTGGTGGAAATGTGGGAACACGAGTACGATCACCGTATGAAAACCGATCCCGAGTTTAAACGCCTCGTGGAAAGTTACCAGTTCATGGACCCGCTGAACCCGAGTGATAGTTTGTACGGAGGAAGGACCAATGCCACCTGTTTGCTGTACCAAGCCGACGAAGAGAAAGGAGAAGAAATCAAATACTTGGACGTGTGTTCGCTGTATCCCTACGTGTGCAAATATTGTCGCTTTCCCGTAGGGCACCCGCAATTGCTGACGGAACACATCGACCTGAAAAACATTCGACAATACGAAGGCTTGATCAAGTGTAAAGTTTTGCCTCCCACGAACCTATACCATCCCGTCTTACCTCACCATTGTCAAGGCAAACTGATGTTTCCCTTGTGCCGTACTTGTGCCGAAACGTGCAACCAAGACCAACCTTGCCATCACAGCCAGGAAGAACGGACCTTGACGGGAACCTGGGTCAGCGTGGAATTGTTCAAAGCTCTGGACATGGGATACCAACTGTTAGAAGTGTACGAAATTTGCCACTTTCCCAAGACACAACAATACCACAAGGGTGACCCCAGTCAGAAAGGCATTTTCGCCGACTACGTGGATGCCTTTTTGAAACTGAAACAAGAAGCTAGCGGCTATCCTTCCTGGTGTCACACTCCCGAAGACCAAATACAATTCAAAGAGAAATACTACGAACAAGAAGGCATCACTTTAGACCACATCGAGAAAAACGAAGGCAGGCGATCGTTTGCCAAAGTGATGTTAAATTGCTTGTGGGGTAAAATGGCACAACGACCGTGTTTACCCAAGACGGAATATTTGACAGAACCTTCCCGCTACTTCCAGATGATTCACGACAAAACCAAATACATGAAACACGTGGACGTCGTTCGAGAGAATTTGATCTTGGTCAATTACGAAGAAGATCTGGACTTTGTACAAGACGACCCTTTTGGAAATGTCATCATTGCGGCTTACGTGACAGCCCATGCTCGCTTAAAATTGTACGAAGCTTTAGAACTGTTAGAAGAACGCGTCCTGTACTTTGACACGGACAGTTGCATTTACATCCATCACTCGATTCAACATCACCCTAGCATCGAAGGAGACCGTTTAGGAGCCTGGACAGACGAGCATCCCGACGACAAGATTCTAAGTTTCGTCAGTGGCGGTCCCAAAAATTACGGCTACGAATACCGGGACAAACAAGGAGAAGTGCACACGACGTGCAAAGTGAAAGGATTGACTCTGAATTATCGTACCAGTCGAGTGGTCAACTTTGGGGTATTGAAAGAAGCCTTGCAATCGGGAGAGGATGGAAACTTTAAAGTGACCACTTACCAACCGAACAAGATTGTACGTTTACCCACTCACCACATCGTCAGTCGACCTTTGGAAAAAGTTTATCAAATCGTGTACCAGAAGCGAGTTCGACTTCCCAATCATTTCACCTTACCGTATGGACACGTCGGTATAAAACATTGGTTGTAAGAGGATAGCCACCCACCAGAAAGATGACTTCGCCACAGCAAGAATCGAGTGAGAAACCCGATGAGAACTCCAAGTTCAAACCCTACCATTTTCCAGTCTTCTTACCTGACTATTGTGATTGTGCCCGTCGATTGGACACGTTTCAGAAATGGCCTACGGATAGGGAAGGATTACCTTCTTCGCATGTTTTAGCTAGAACAGGATTTGTCTACGTGGGACCTGAGTCAGGATTGGGATACGAGGTACAGTGTTTTGCTTGCGGACTGAAGTTACGAATGGATCTATGTATCTATAAAGATTCAGCTATTCTGGAACATACTCGATGGTCTCCGCACTGCCCTTACCTTTCTATGGCCTTTCCACCCATCACACTACGGTACAATGTTGACGGTACCTTAGAGACGGTACCTTCCAGAACAAGACATAAAAAACGTAAAAAAGGAAAGATGTACAAGCTGGAGACTGCATTGCGACTAGTATAAAAAGGGGGCTATGGTCAAGATCGATAGTTCATTGTGACTACCAAGACCGAGCGAACAAGATGAATACTTTGAAAAAGACATCGTTCCAGTTTGGGGATTGTAAAAAAGTTGTATCTTCCTCTAGTGTGACTAATACTGGATGGATAAGACCCATGCATTGCGACGGAAAATGTCCGGAAGGAAACTGCGATTGTCCATGCGGTTACCATTGTAATTGCGTAACGGAGTTTGCAGACGAGTGCGATTGTGAACCTTGCGATGGGACCGATGCTGTACGTTGTGACCTGAGCGATGCCGTAAAGCATCATGGGAACTTTGTTCTCACTACCCCTGTCATGGAAAGTGATGCTGTGCGTGTCAAACCTGAGGGATGCGAAAGCGATGCCGCTCGTCCTCTTGGACATTTTACTGGGTTTCGTTTTAAAGGGGAATGTTCACCTTCACGTTTACCTCCCTACGGATGTCATCCAGCCCTGAGCAAACTCCTGCCCATTTCACTCAACCCTCATCGAAACGAACCTGTGAAAAACGAATATTCGTTTCCTGTGCGTTTGTCGGAATACTGCGACTTTGAAAATCGTCTTCAATCGTTCAAAGGAAAATGGCCAAAGTATCTGGGAGGACCGACCCCCGAAGAATTAGCCAGAGCCGGATTTTTCTACTTGGGCGAAGGAGATAAAGTCAAGTGCTTCAGTTGCGGTGTGTCACTTCACCACTGGGAACCGCAAGATTCGGCCTACGTTGAACATGCTCGATGGTCACCGAATTGTCATTACTTACCTTTAGTGGGACCGAGACATTGAAGTAACTTTTTACCATAATAATCTGTTCATGGATACTTTACAAGAGAACATTCGTGCTTTGCCTGTGGAGTTGAGAGAACGCATTTATCGAGAGCTGGTCAAAATACAAGTGAAACGTAAAGAACAATTGCATCCGTTACGTCACCGGTTTTTGAACCATTGGTACCTGAAGGCTATACAAGGACTGATTCAATTGAAAGTGTTCCATTGGACAGACATTGATCAACGATCCTCTAGTTTTAAAAAGGATTGGTTTGGTATGGACGATTGTAGTTACATCATTGTAAACGTACTGCATCGAATTCCAGAGGAAGAGTTAACGAATTACCAACATCTTGAACACAATGTCAACTTGGTGAAAGAGGAAACTTCTGAACGAATTGTAATGTGTAGATTAGTGACTCAACGATTTAAATTCGACACTGAAGTGAAACCATGTTTGTGCAAAGAGTACATTTCTTGTGTCAGACCAAAGAGGATTTAGTATGACCTATTCATGGATACTTTACAAGAGAACATTCGTGCTTTGCCTGTGGAGTTGAGAGAACGCATTTACCGAGAGCTGGTGAAAATACAAGTGAAACGTAAAGAACAATTGCATCCGATACGTCACCAGATCTTTAACCACTGGTACCTGAATGGTATAAGAGAACTGATTCGTCAGAAATTCTTTCAATGGTCAGACCTTGTTCAAAACTTTGAGGTCGCTAATGATCGACATGTTCATGATTATGGTTACTTCGAGATTCACCTACAGCAATACATTGAGGAAGACAAGTTAAAGGATTACCAACATATTTTACGTGGAATCTACTTAGAGGAAGAGGAAACACCTAAACGAACTCTGACGTTTCGGTTACAGTATGCAAGATTTAGATTCCCTACTGGAGAACGAAGATCTCTGGCTAGAAAGTACGTCTATTGCATCCGAAAAAAAGAGAATATAAAAACAGGCTGCCATGCCACGGTTTATGTCACATGTCATCCAACAGATTCCGTGGAAGGAACTCAATGACCATATTCAAACCGTGGATCATTACCATCAATTATTACAAGAACTATATCCATTCAATTTTGGACGACAAGTGGTGTGTGTCTTAGTGACTTGTTTTCTGGGATTTCGTTTACCAGCCGATTCTTTGTGGACTCTTTACGATCAGTACTTACCACCTCCATGGCCTTAAATGGTCACGAAAAACTCCTTTTGTTCAAAGCCTTGCGTTTTCATCTGGATACTTCTCGACCTCAACAGGAAAAAAAGATTCGTCAACTTTTAGCTACCCAAGACGTGTATGACGATGTGTGTGTAGCTTGTGACTTACATCCCCATAGGACAGATGTTCGTGATTGGAAAAAAGGGGGTTTTGAAGCTTGGACCCAAGAAGTGGCCCAGTATGCACAAGAGTTGTTCAAGGAAAAAAGTTACTTTTCAACCCGTGTTACTGACGGTGCCAGAAGAACCTGTCACCGAGAACAACCACTCGCTTCAGGACAGGACTGTCATGGACATGCCTGAAAGGTCATTCCGGGAGGACACTTGTGTGACAATACCTCATGTAGAGACTGTAAGAACATTACACACTGTCCCTAGGACATCTTGGTTACCCAAAACATGTTGTACAGACACTTGTTTATATTCCACTTTGATTGTTATGATGTGTTTTTTATTCCTGTACATCACTATTTGGGTTGTATGTATTTTTCTCTTTCGTGTTCATATTTGAAACATTCAATAAACGTGTTCTGAAAAAGTATATAAACTCTTGTCTTGTTTGTTTTTTCGTGTCACAAGTGACATTTCTCATACCATGGCTACCTCTGCTGTCTCTGCTCCCTCTTCCTCTACTGTCAAAGTCATCGACGAACACTTAGATCGTGCCAGTTGGGAGGCTTTGTATCTTCGCCATCCCTTTAACATGCTCATTGCTGGACCTAGCGGTTCAGGCAAAACCGAATTCGTCAAACGTTTGATCGAACATAAACATCATTTGATCGATCGGCCCCCTCAGCGGATCGTGTGGTGTTACAAAGAGTGGCAATCGGCGTACAGCCTCTTGCGAGAAAGTCAAGGCGATTCCATCGTGTTTGTGGAAGGCATTCCTAAAGAAGACGACGGCATCGTCTCTGACTCCCGTCTAACCCATTTGGTCATTTTCGACGACATGTTAGGAGAAGACGAAGAAGAAATTAAATTGTGGTTCACGCGCAAAGGGCATCACCGTAATGCCAGTGTCGTTTACATCACCCAAAATTTGTTTCAACAAAGTAAAGCCCATCGCACCATCAGTCTCAATGCGCATTACGTGGTCTTGTTTAAAAGCCCTCGAGATAAATCGCAAGTGCAAGTCTTAGCCAAACAGTTAGGAACGCCTTGGCTGACTCAGGCGTACGACGATGCCACTCAAACTCCACACGCCTATTTACTCGTCGATTTGAAACCTACGACCCCCGAGGATTTGCGATTTCGTACCCACTTGTTTCACCACTGGTGCCAAGACGGAGGGCCTGTCCTGTACACGTCTCCGTCCTCGACTTCATTTCACTCCCCATGAAAAAAATCTATAAAAACCTCAGACCCTTTTTCGTCTGTCTCACACAGTGTGAACATGACGTCCCTTCAGTCGCATCTTCCCGTCAAATTGATTCGTGCCTTGTATGGCATCAGTCGAGAAAAAGATCCACAAACACGAGCCCGTGTCTTAGAAGCTAGTCTCAAAGAAGTCTTACGATGGTTCACGGTGACGGCACGTCAATTACTCCAAGGAATCATTCAGATTCCTCATCAAACCCAACGCTTTTTCGATCGAAACAAAGTCGCTTTGGTCCAACTGGCCCATCCCCGCATCGACACTCAAACCAAAAAACAAATCATTTTGAAACCTGGAGGGAGCGGTACTCTAGGAGGGGTCATCATTCGCTCACTCTTAAGATGGGATCCTAATGCCCCCAAAGTTATCCCTAAGACAAAAGTCCAACGAAGCCCCGAGAAGAAAAAGAAAAAGACCAAGTCCCCAAGAAGAAGAACTTCTCCAGTGGCGGGACCCTCCTCTTACCAGACACCACCACCATCACCCCGGAAAAAGAAAAGAAGCCCCCAGAAAAAGAAACAGAAAAAAAGTCCCCAGAAAAAGAAAAGCCCTCAGAAGAAAACTAGTCGCAAGAGAGGCACTTCGGCCAGGACGCAACCTTACACTCGCAAACCACGACCTGCCACAGCGGTGACTGCGTCTCCGGCAGCCTCACGTTTGTCCACTTCTCCGTTGATGTCACCAGGAACTGAAGAGTACTTGGAGACGTTGATTACACCAAGAACTTCTCCGTTGATGACCCCCAAAAGAACTTCCCCAGTGGCAGGACCTTCCCATTTAGCGGCAGTGGCTGCTGCTCACAAAGTACCTTCTCCCAAAATCAAAGTTCAAGAAAGATCGGGCATGTTACAAAGTTTACTGGATTTGTCCAAGCAAGAACTGGCTCGATTTAGTCCGTTACGTACCCCTGCACGACGTGTCATGCCTGTCCTCAAACTGATAAAACGTAAAGACAATCAGTGGCGACGCGTTCCAGTATAAAAAAGGCCTGTGACCGAGTAGGGTATCAGTGTTTTTAGGTGCTCCTAAAGACTCAAAGATGTCACCCTCCAGAAAACCCCAAGGAAAGAAAAGAAAAGGACTACCACCACGTTTAGCCAAACATGGGGACCTGTTATCTGTCCTGTCCAAAGCTTCTCCACCCCTACGAAAAAAACTCATTCAAACGGCCTCCAAAGAGGTCATCGATACCGTGTGCGAATGTTGTTTGAACGTTTTGAAAGGCACGATCCCTTTGTCCAAACACCAGAAACAATGCTTAGGCAAACATCGTCACGTTCTTCGGAAAATGGTTCAAAATAAAATTCCCATTCGTCAAAAAAAGAAGATGTTGGTCCAACGTGGAGGCATTTTACCTCTCTTGTTAGGCCCCATACTGAAAGGAGTCTTGGGAACCATGTTGGGAGGACTGATAGGAGCAAGATAAAAAGGCCTTCGGAAGTCCCAAGATCTCAGAATTCACCCCTGACAACCCCATGGAAGGACGAAAACTAGCTTTAGTGCCTTACAAACGATGGATGGAATACCATCGGTGGCAAGAACAACGCACCCCGCATTTACCTCCCAATCCCAATTTGAGCGAGATGTCCCAGTTACAACACGAATTGCAATCCTTGCTGGATCGCCAAGATTTGTCCGAAACAGAAAAATCGCAAAAGTACGGTCAACTCTTGCAAAGACTGCAACTCTTTCACCATAAAGCTTTAGACGAAACAGCTCTACCCACTCTGAAAGATTTTAAGACCTTGATGAAAAGTCCAGCACCATCACCAGTACCAGTACCAGTACCACCAGTACCCGTGACCAAGACAGAAAAAGGAAAAGAAGAAGAAGAAGGGTTTCAAACTCCACCAGAAAAAGTACGCAAGTTAACAACACCACCTACCTCCAGAATTGGATGGATTAAAAAGATGATGGCGACCCCTTCTTCCTCACAAGAGAAAAAGAAAGTGAAGACAGAAGTGAAGACAGAAGTGAAACAAGAACCGATATCCCCTGCTCAGACATCCTCCTCCTCTTCGACACCTATTGCTGGCCGCACACGCAAAGCCTTGCAATCCAAGAAAATACCCCAAGAGAAAAAGAGTAGCCTCTTCCAAGAGTGGGTGCCTTATTAAGACACCAATCAACACAAAAAAATGGAAAAAGTCTTAGCTAGCATTTACTACGATCCCTCGCATCCTGCAGGTTACGCAGGAGTTCAAAAATTGTATCGTGCTGCCAAAACGCGACTGAAAAGTCTCCGTTTACCTCAAGTGCAACGATGGTTACAAGAACAAGCTACCTACACTTTACACAAACCCATTCGACGCAAGTTTGCCAGAAGTCGCACCCGAGTGGAAGGTATCGATCATCAATGGCAAGCCGATTTAGCCGATGTCTCTCATTTGGCCAGCTACAATCGTGGTTACAAATATTTGTTTTGTGTCATCGACGTCTTTTCCAAATTTGCCTGGGTCGTGCCTTTGACTTCCAAATCCAGCAGCGAGTTAGTGCGAGCCCTGCAACGGGTGTTGAAACAAAGCGGTCGTCGCCCTCTTCGATGGCAAACGGACAAAGGCACCGAATTTCTGAACCAAGCTTTCCAAAAAGAATTAAAGAAACGTGACATTCATTTTTTTACCACCGAGAATCCCGAAACCAAAGCCAGCATCGTGGAACGTTTTCAACGCACTTTGAAAGAACGCATGTGGAAATATTTTACGCATCACCACACTCTGAAGTACATCGACATCTTACCTCACCTGGTGCAAGCGTACAACCAATCTTACCATCGAAGCATCGGACGTGCCCCGCAAGACGTGACTCCCGACAACGAAGTGCTGGTGTTCGAGCGCCTGTTCGGTACGTCCCCGACGAGGGCTGTCCCCAAGAAAAGTGGAGAGTTGACCGTAGGAGATTGGGTGCGCATTGGCAAAACCAAACGCACTTTCGACAAAGGTTACTTACCTAACTGGACGACCGAATTGTTTCGCGTCACTGGACGAGTGCATGGCCGTCATCCTGCCGTCTATAAATTGGAAGACATGAACGGAGAAGTACTCAAAGGAACGTTTTATTTGCCCGAGTTACAACGTGTCACCAAAAAAGAAGACGACGTGTACGACATCGAAAGCATTCTCGAACGCAGAACCCGTAAAGTGGGCAAACGACGTGTCAAAGAAGTCAAAGTACGTTGGAAAGGATATCCACCCAGTTTCGATTCTTGGATCGACGCTTCGCAAGTCATCGACTATAAAAAGAAGAAGTGACCATCATGCCCTTTCACACATCAGACGCAGCTACGTCGACCAGTCCTTCTTCCCCTAGTTCTTCTGTGCAAGATTTACAAAAACAACCCTTGTGGGTGTGGTGTGGAGAACGTGTGCCTAAAACGCAAATCGTCTTTTTCTGCCAAATCTTCGTGGTGTATTGTGTCATCGGGGCAGCCATCGCCAATTTGAGTTTGCAACAAGGAGACAAACAATTGTGGACCATTTTATTGAGCAGTTGCATCGGTTACCTGCTTCCCAATCCCTCCCTGAAATTCTCCTCAAACGGGAACGTTGTGTCCAGTGCCAGTGTCAGTGCCAGTCACCACTCCAACAACCACAACCAGAACCCCATTTTGGGCGGAGACACGCCTCTGACATCCAGTAATATCCCCTCGGACAGCCACAGAACTCTGGAATTATGAGTTACCAAAACCAATTTTACTTAACCTTACCCAGTGACAGTTCCATGGAGGTGTTTCCCAACAACACGTTGTGCTGTTACACGGCCAAATTACCTCAAGCCATCCAGTTAGATCACGAAGCCCATTGGGAAGTGGCTTTAGTAGAAATGATTCACCCGACCCAAGTCCACAATGTCATTCCCAATCAAAATACTTTTAAGGTGGAAGTTCATGACAAACAATTGCAAGAGGAGTTGGATAAGATTGGCACATATACCAATAGAACCTATGATGAGAAAACTAAAACGTGGACCTACAACTTGTCCATTCTGCCAGGCTATTATTTCAGTGGTCATCATTTGGTCAGCGCCATAGCCTCCAAGTTTAATGGCGTGTTTGGGGAAGTTTTTAAGAAGGACAATTTCAGGAACAAAAGTGTCACCATGGAGTACCACAAAGTAGCTCGTCGCTTCTTGATGAAATTTGAGCGAAGTAAAATCGTCTCCATTGAATTTTGTCCTGAATTGTTTGACATGTTGGGCGGGGACATGGAGATGAGGAAGAAATTAGAACAAAAAACACCACCCGAATTACCCATCATTTACGACAACGTGACTTTTGGCCAGTATTTTCGTACCCCGGTAGAACTGAACCAAGGACTGAATTTGATCTTTGTGTACTCCGATGTGGTGGAATACAACGTGGTGGGACACACCTCCGTACCGTTACTGCGCGTCATTCCTTTCAAAGTGGATTCTGCCACGAACGCTGACGAGGAAGGTGGAAACACTTACCACGTCCACCGCGAATTTGTCCATCCTCACTATTTGCCGGTCAGCAAGTCGTATTTGGACACGGTCAACATTACTATAAAAGGAGATTTGGGACAAAATATTCCATTCACCAAAGGAAAAGTCACGGTGAAACTCCATTTTCGAAAACGGTTTTCTCACGACTCGTAAGTCATGTATCCAGTGTACCGAGGGGTGGCTCGACAGCGAGGACACGGTTTAGGAGACATGTTAAAATCGGCCTTTCGTTCGGTGGCCCCAGTCTTGAAACCGATGGTGACACGCGGATTGCACGCCTTGAAAGATGCGGCACTGACACAAGGCAAAGAATTTCTCCAAAATGTCATCATCGACAAACAAAACCCTAAAGAAGCCTTCATGAGGGCAGGTAAAAATGTCTTGCTGCAAACGGGCAAAGACATTTTGGGTCGACGAGACACACCTATAAATGCCCTGCACGCTACCGAGTCAAGCATTCAGCAAGGACAAGGCAGAAAGAGACGACGAAGAAGAAAACACCCTTTCACCAGACTTCAAGCGAGAAAGGCCAAGAAAAGAAGAACCGTTCGAGACTTAGACGTTTTCGATTATTGAAACACAGCAACAAAACAAAATGATGCACCGAGAGTCTTGCGCTTGTTCCAAGACGGAACTGGATCTGTTTGCCATGCCCCCCACCATGATGACGATGCAAGAATCCCAATGGGTGGAATTTAATCCCATCTCCACACTGACCGATTCCGCTCCCATCGAGTTTGAAATCAAAGGACAGCCCGAAGATTACATCGATCTGAATAGCAGTTACTTGTACTTGAAAGTCCAAGTTCTAAAAAAAGATGATAAAGGAGTAGAAGACGATGACGATATAGCTCCCGTCAACAATTTCATGCATTCCTTGTTCAGCTCAGTGGACTTGTACTTGAATAACAAACTGATCGGCAGCAGCATGGATACTTACCCTTACCGTGCCTACCTGGAAAATCTCTTGACGTACGGAACAGATGCCAAGACAAGTCATCTCAATGCCTGTGTGCTATGGGTAGATGACACACCGAACAAGTTCGACGCAATAGATAAAAGCAATGAAGGCTTTGAGGCAAGAGAAAACAAAATCCTAAATAAGAACAGTTTAGAACTGATGGATCGTTTGCATTTGGACATGTGGTTGCAAGAGAAATATTTACTGAACGGAGTCAATGTCCGCTTGAGACTGAACCGCAGCAGTACCACTTTCCATTTGCAGGCTGCTGATCTTGCTAAGGCTCCTAAAAGCATAATCCAAGAGGCCAAACTCTACGTACGACGCATAGAAGTGTTACCTAAAGTGGCAAACGACATCAGTCAAACGTTGAGCAGAACGACCGCCAAGTATCCCATCCGACGCGTGGAAGTGAAAACGTTCACCATTCCCGCTAACCTTCAATCCATAACCCAAGATCATCTGTTTCAAGGACAGCTACCCAAGCGTTTAATCCTTGGTATGGTCGATAATGAAGCCTTCAACGGAGCCATCAATAAAAATCCTTTCAACTTTCAACACTTCGGCGTGTCCAAGATCGAAGTCAGTCGCGACGGCAAGACCTTGTGTACCCGACCCTTTGAACCTAACTTTGCCCAGAACAATTACTTGAGATCGTACTTGTCCCTGTACGAAGCCACGGGTCAGTTAGGAACCAACACCAGTCACGGCATTGAGTACGACGAATATGACAAAGGCTATACTTTGTGGGCTTTCGATTTCACTCCAGACCAAGGCAGCGACGAGGGACATTTCCACCCTATAAAATCTGGCCAGATTCGTGTGGAACTTCAGTTTGCAAAGCCACTGAACAAGACAGTGAACGTCATCCTGTATGCAGAATTCGATAATACCATAGAAATCAACAGTTTGAGAGAAGTCATTCTAGATTATTAGAAAGCCATGGAAGACTGTTATCCCTCTTTACCTAGTGGAGAAACTTTGGAGATGGAATGTAAGGAGACCGTGGAAGGAGAAGAATCTCAAGACAAAGACGAAGAAGATATCATGATGAAGTCGAGATGGCCAGAACAAGAAGCCCATTTAGTCTCCTGTTTTGCCAAACACTTGGTCGACAAAATGACGGAATTGATCAAGAAAAATTGCTATGGATGTCAAAACGATCATCCCAGTCAAATTCAACACGATAAATGCCTGATGTTGAGTCAAGAAGAAAAATTGGACGAGTATCTGGACGAAGCTTGGAGTCTCATCTCGAAGAAAGACGTGTTGCACCAGTGGTATAAAGACTTGCGTGAACATTCTTGTCCAGCATTAACCACTCAAGAGATCCATCGTATCGAAGCTCTCCTGAATCAGAGTGAGGAAACAGAACGAATAACCGTTTATTCGTCAGACATTTTCAAGCAAAAAGTCAGGATCGAATTGACGACTTATTATTACCTGTGAAGAAGAAAACAAACACAAAAAAACAATGGATACCTGGGAACTTTATTACCTTTTGAACCACAGTTCGTATACGTCTTCTTGGAATCCCGTCGTCTGTGCTAAAGATGAACTCCCTCATCGCAAACCTAAAGACCATCAAGCTTACGTGATCAACACGGACGACAGTCATCTCCCAGGAACCCACTGGGTAGCCGTCTACTTTCCTCAAGAAGGATGTGTGGAATATTTCGATTCGTATGGATTGCCCCCTTTGGAAGACGATATCATCGACTTTATGAGAAGAAATGCTCAAACCACCCGATTCAATAACGTGAAATTACAAGGCACAGATTCCTTGGTGTGTGGACAATACTGTGTGTATTTTCTGCATCATCGCAGCCTGGGCTATTCCTTAGAACATTTAGTGACTCATTTTGATCCTCGTTCTTCTGCTAGAAACGATGTGAAAGTAGATCGATGGTTTTGTGACCATTATGCTTATCTTTTGTCTCAAGCTAGGAAACGTAGTGTCCATCAATGGCCTAATGATTTCCAACAGTGGAAATCACAATTTCATTCACAACGTTGTCAGCCTTGTTTAAAGTAGATTGTATTTGAAGAAAAAAATGGTTTGATGTTATAGTGTTGGTTTATTGTTAAAAATGTTGTTGTTTAGTGTTAAGTGATTTTTTGAATAAAAAATGTTGTGTTTAGAAAAAAAATGCCTTTGTCTTTTGTTTAGCTATAAGAATGTTGGATTGATGCTCTTTCATTTCTTACTATCCCTCTCATGAACGTTGCGGCTCGAAAACCGTGTGGGGGATGTTTTCCTTCACGTCCGCGCTTTAACTTTAAGAACCGGGTTGTTCCCAGTCTAGCCATCCATTGTCGACTCATCCTCCTAAGAAAATGTGCTCCAAACTAGCTAAGCTCAACGAAGCCTACGTGAATCTGCATAGGGTCAGACACAGTCTGATACCGAAGCCAGAAGAAATAGAGAATGTGAGAATGTTAAAAATCACTGAAGACCTGATAGAAGAGCTCTTCAGAGAAGAAATGAACAAGGAGAAAGAAGAATGGACAGAGAAGTACAGACTTCAGAGACAGCAGCAACAGCAGCAACAACAACAGCAGCAACAACCTGAAGCTGACAGAGGCTTTGTCGATTGTCGTATCGACACCAAAGAATTCTTCTTCTCTTTCCGAAGAAGCAGACCTATCGCCAGAAAGTCTATCCTCAGAGGACATCGCATTCTTAGAAACTAAAAAAGAATGCCATAGCAAAACAAAAAAACAGCCCTTTTCAGGGCTACCCAATACTCTAGAAAAGAAATAACTATTAATTTGCCAATGTGTGAAGGTAGAGTAGTGTGAAAATAAACACTAACTCTTTCTTAAAAATTTTGAGGGTATGTGTTTGTGTGATTGTGTTTGTAAGTGATAAAGTAGGTTGGTGTGGATAGTAGATTAAAATGATGTTTGTTTTTTTGGGCTGCTTGAGGTGTATATTTGGGGTTAGATTGGATTGCTTTGAGTATGTGGATAGTCTATTGAAGTGATGGGTAGCATAAAAAAGTGAGCGAGTGTTTCTTTTAGGTCCGCGCGTTGTTGTTGTTTTTTTTGGTCATGATCTAGGTAAGATGAATTTTATGTTATTAGGGGGATGTTTTCCTTCACGTCCGCGCTTTCAGTATAAATTGAAACTCGTTCGGCAGTCCAGCTACCCTTGTTGATTGATCAACACAGCCAGAAGAATGACTAGCAGAATAGTGAAACTGTTAGAACTCCAGATGCACCTGGAATATGCCAGGAGGATAGTAAACGAACTATCAGCGGAGGCTATAGTAGAAGAAGCAAGAATAAAGAAGGAAGAAGAGGAGAGAAGACAGAGGGAAGAGGAGGAAAAGAAAAGAGAAGAGATGATGTCGTTTAATATTCCTGAAACAGAGGATTGGGGTGCTGAAGCGAATCATCCTCCCTCTGCGCTCCCCAGAAGAAAGGTGAAAGAAGACTGGGGAAGAAGATGCGTGTGCGGCGCCAGGCCAGGAAGGTGCAACCATTAGATAGGTGCATCTGGAGTTTAAAAAAAACAGCCCTTTTCAGGGCTACCCAATAGTCTAGAAAAGAAATAACTATTAATTTGCCAATGTGAGTAGGTAGAGTAGTGTGAAAATAAACACTAACTCTTTATTAATAGTGGAAGTGTATGTGTTTGTGTGTTTGTAAGAGCTCAGGTATGTTAGTGTGAATAGTAGATTATGGGTTTTTTAGCAAATGTGGAGAGTATAGTTAGGGTTATATTATATGAAATGAAAAAAGTAGGGGGATGTTTTCCTTCACGTCCGCGCGTTGTTGGGTCATCATCTAGGTAAGATCCATTTTATGTTTTTAGGGGGATGTTTTCCTTCACGTTCGCGCTTTTCGTATAAGAACCCACAGTATTAGTTGTTCAAACCATTCTGCAAAGAATGCAAAGAAGATGGCGTCAAACCAAATGGACAAATTACAAACCTTGCAAGACGTTTTAGACAACTTAGGAATAATGGAACAGATGCTATTAAGACTGGTTGAAGACCATTATTCCTATAGTCCCCATCGTGTGAAGATGGAAATTAATAACTTAAGGAAAGCAAAGGACAAAATTAGTGGTGTCATGAAAGAGATTAAGGAGGAGAAGGAGGATGAAGAGGAAAGAATAAGAATACGCAATTGGAACGAAAAAATTGAAAAAGAAGAAGAAAATGAAAAGAAGAAGAAAGAAGAGGAAGAGAAGAAAGAAGAGGAGAAGAAAAAAAAGAAAGAGAAGAAGAGTGTAGGAGATAAAATAAGAACTTGGTGGAGGAAAAGAAGAAATTAGAAGCAGAAGAAAACCCAAAGGCCCTTTTCAGGGCCAGCCATATTTCTCGAAAAGAGATAGTCTTTGAATTGCCTACCCCTTTTTTTTAAAAAAATTTTAAAAAAAAATCCCATGTTAAATTCCCCTTGTCCGTAGATTGTCCCACGATTTATTCCCATGTTAAATTCCCCTTGTCCGTAAAGTGTCCCACGATTTATTCCCATGTTAATTCCCCTTGTCCGTATATGTTCCCACGATTTTTCGCCATGTTAAATTTCCATTGTCCGTAAAGTGTCCCAGGGGTGTTTTGACTGGAATTTCCATTGTCCGTAAAGTATCCCACCTTACTACTGATGTCTCCATACTCAAAATATCGTTGTAACGCTACTTTTATTCGAAGCAGGTCATTTTTTTTTTAGTGCGGTGACCACTGCAGTTCCTACACGTGACGTTAGACTACATGGAGTGAAAGTAAACGTAGAAAGGATGTAACGCCTTTTTACAAGAAAAAAGGCATTTTCTGCATTTAGACCCCACGCTACCAACATATTGTCCTAAACATAAATTTAATTGGAGCTGATACGTTTTGCAGTTATCGTCCAAACACTAGATTCATGCTAATTGATTCTCGGTGATCTTCGATTGCCTTAATCTTTAAATACATCCAATTATACCATGTGATGTATGAATCTGTATACCGTAAACTCCGTACAATGACAAAGCATGCATATAAAAGTATACTCAAATTATGTTTGCAAGAGCATGTCGACCATTGAGATTCAAGAGTCCACAGTGAATAGAAGGGAGGGATGAGCGACTGTTTTGTAGAATAAACTGTCAATGATTCCTTATGAGACAGTCCGTGTAAGACTGACAAGAATTAGAGGAGCTGAAGACATGTAGGCAAATTTAAACTTAAACATAAATGTTCATCTTTTAAGTATGTGACCTTGACCGCCAGGTCAAACAAGATGATAAGTGTTGCTGAAAGAATTAGCTTTAAAATTAAGACATTACAAGAACTGATATGGATGCCAATACACGTGTTAAGGTAATATAACCTAATTAAATATTTTGATCAAAACATTAAGAACTCTTCTTTGTCACCATTTCAAATCTGACTAGTATGTAAATTATACCTCGCTTTTTTTCACTAGGACTCGACAAGAAAAATGTCGAAGAACTGTTGGCAAGTGCTTGGTTAATTTTGGAATTATTTCAATCTGTGTTCATTCTGACGCAGGATCTGCGGTGTCTCGGTGGTTAACGTGACCGTCTCGCGATCGGAATGGTGTGGGTTTGAATCCTTCCATCTGATCAACACGGATCGGTAACCTTTGCGTGTCCTTGAACAGGACGCTCATGCCTCAGCACTAAATAAACTACGTGTGTTCCTGTGGCGTAAAACACCGAGCCAAACTACATGTATTTCGGTGGCGTAAAACACCGAGCCAAACTACGTGTGTTCCTGTGACGTAAAACACCGAGCCAAACAAGACCAAATCTTTCCTACACCAACTGAAACATTCAAGAACAAGAATGGAAAACGCTGCATTTTCACTCGAACTGGTTTTTATGTGATATACAAGTATCTGGTATGTAAAAGCGACAGCTACACGAGGCTTTCGTAACCTAAAGGACATTACGTTTAAAATTGAAAACCTACAATCAAGTAAGTGTCAGTGTTAGCCTGAACACTAGTTTGACGTTGCTCTCATCTTTGATGCCAAAGACTCACTTATTTCCTCGTAAAAAGTGCAATGATGACCAATGTTGAGTTTCGAAAAGAATTAGTATTTTTTTATATCGTTTTATACTTAAATTAGGGTAACATTTATATTATCAAACAATTTGTTTGTGCTTCTAAGACAACGTTTACTGCATTCGCTACCGATACCGCTTTAGGTCGCTTAACTGTTATCAATAAGAAAGAAAAGAACGAGTGATATCTTTTGTTAAATATATTATCATATTTTGTTCTTAACAATTATTTGGAGAAAAAACATAAAACTGTACCTACCAATTATCATATTTTGTTCTTAACAATTATTTGGAGAAAAAACATAAAACTGTACCTACCCACATATCTATAGTTCAATCGATGTATAAACCGAAATAGATAACGTCTTTTCAGGTTCGTAGTTTCTTATATGGTTTCAATGCGCCTAATTTTGACTAAACTGGCTATGTCATGGCCGCGAGCAAAAATTTGGATTAATTGCCTACTTACGGTGGACCTGATTTTTTAATTTGTACACCAAAGTCCACTTTGAATCGTTAGTATCCCTAATGGAAAGACAGAGGTTTCCACTCTCCCGGTAGACTTGCTACAATTCAAAAACAACACTGAAGTGAATTTTTCATACTTTTGTGACCTCAAATGAATTATAAATCTAACGTGAAGAGATTTTTCTATGGAGATTAGAAAAAGAAAAGAACAGAAAGCAATAAGCAATAATGAGGGACTGTATTGGAAAAAGAGCAGACAAACGCCTTGTCTGCTTTGACGCGGAACATGTTCGTCGTGGGCAAGTGAAACATACAAATAGGATATTCCACCACATAAGTAGTAAATGGGGATACCATAGCGACAATGGGAATTAGCATTACAAACACCCCTGAGACAATCTGGCGACAAGGGAAAATTAACATGGAGAAAAATCGTGGGACAATCTGGCGACAAGGGAAATTAACATGGGAATAAATCGTGGGTCACTCTAGCGACAAGGGGATTTAACATGGAACTATAGTGTGGGTCTGTCTAGCGACAAGGGGAAATTAACATGGGAATAGAGTTTGGGTTTGTCTAGGGACAAGGGGAATTGAATATGGGATTTTTTTTTTAAATTTAAATTTAAAAAAAGGGGTAGGCAATGGAAAGACTATCTCTTTTCGAGAAATATGGCTGGCCCTGAAAAGGGTCTTTGGGTTTATGTTAATATTAATATTAACATAGATGGCATCTGTCACATCTTCTTCTTCTTCTTCTTAAACTCCTTCTAACTCCCGGTCCATACACAAGTACCCTCTTGAGACATCCTTGTCTTTCTATGTAAACTCTCCTCATCCATTGACTAGTATCTGTCCTATCAACAACAGTCCACTTGGACCTGACATACATGAGCATGTCCGTCCTAAACATCATGGAAGACACAAGGGTGGATGACTCAACTGTGGTCCACATCTTGAAGCGAGGAGAATAGGTGAATCAATGCAATGAACTGCGCTTATTTATAGGTACAGGAAGGATTGAAACGGATTGAATTCATTCACCAATCCGAACACGCGTTACAAAATTCAGTCAGCTCGCATCCAATCCGAAGAGAGCAGTCTGTGACGTCACGTGGTCTATATAGATTCGTTAGCGCTTGTGTGCAGTCAATCTATGCGACAGTGATTCAACATGACGGAAACTCAGAAAACGATCCATTGGGGTGCACCAGCAGGGAGACTGCCCAAGGGAACCCGGACTTACTTTCAGAAGAGGTACATTGGGATTTTGTGGATTTTCTTACCTCGCAAGAATTTGTTCCGGAACCTTCGTTACCTTCTTCATTACTGCAAGTGGAGAATTTTAGACAGAGACAGAAAGAAGAATTGGAGAAATTTATGCAACGACAAAAGGAAGCGGAACAAGCTTTTCTCCTACAGCAACAGCAACAGCAACAAGAAGAGGTAAGAAAAAAACAACAGCAACAACAGTAAGAAGAAGTAGCAGCAAAGAAACAAGAGGGTGAAAATCAAACGGCTACGGTACTGTTGGACATTTTAGCTGAGTTAAGAAGTCTGAAACAAATGTATCAGACTTCTTTATCACGACCGAAGAGAATACGACCTTCCCGAGCTAAACACGCCAACCCTGTGACTAAGCCTGTCGTACCACCCTTAGTGATTTCAACCCAATCATCAGAAGTAGGCCTTGGCCGTGGCAAAGGCTTAAGGCAGTTAAAGTTGATTGGTTAAACTCACCCCTACACCAAAATAAAAAGGCCCTTTTCAGGGCCACCCACATTTCTCGAAAAGAAATACAATTTCAATTTGCCAATAACTCAAAAATAAACCCCACCCATTTTACCCTTATAGTACGTGTCTGTGTATGAGTGCGTGAGTGTAGCTTCTTATTTTAAAATCAAAACTCAAAGACACTTACCTTATATCATTCATGTATTCTTTTATCCATTTTTTACAATCCATTTCAGAACTCAACACTTTAATTAAAAGTTCATTGACTTCTTCTTTCTCCTTGTTTAGTCTCTCTGTTTTTTGAATTTCTTCACCGTTTTTTCCTCATTTTCTTCCCTTCTTCTTTTCTTCTCCTGTTTCTTTGCTTCTTTTAAATAGAATTGTCTTCTTTCTTCCTCTGAAGAATCCCTCTCTTCTTTCGAAGAATCCCTCTCTTCTTCCGAAGAATCCCTCTCTTCTTCTGAAGAATCCTTCTTTTCTTCTGACTCCTCTTGTTTCCTTTTTGGGCAATCTGGAGACCAATGTCCTTTTTCTTTACAATAATAACAGGTATCTTGACTTTTGTCTTTTTTAGCCCCTGTTTTTTTTTCTTTTTTGACGGTCTGGACACTCTGAAGACCAATGCCCTTTCTTCTGACAGATATAGCAAGTATCCTGACTCTTATCTCGAAAGGAAGGAGAGTAGTCTGTCGAATGGTCTGAAGAGAATTTTCTAATGACCCCTCGCAAAGCTCTGACGAAACGTTCGATTTGGTTAGTCTCTTCCATCGTTCTCCTCGGTTTGAGAGTGAAATGAATAGTGAAAGGATAAGACACACCCTTTTTATATACGCTGGTTTGCCATGACTATAAATTAGTCTATGGTGTTTGAACTTGAGTCATTTGACGTTTTGCACTCAAGATGAAACGATCCTATTCATTCGAGAAGAAAGAAGAAGAAGAAAGTAAGAGGCAGAAACGTGATCTATCGCCTCGTACCAGGGCTGAAATCTTGGCACAAATTCATGCCAGTGATTTTTAAGAGGACATGAGTGAACCAGAATCCGAACCCTCTAACCCAAGTTCACCACCCTTAGTCAACCCTGAAAAGTACTTTTCCATTCGAGAGACGGAAAAGCGCTCCTCTAGAAAATTTAGAACCACGGCTTACACCTACACGGTGAAGTTTAAAGATTTCAAGGCCGACATACCCTTGGAGAAAGCAGAAGGGTTTATCACCGAGATGTGGGATTCTTTGCTCACCGCACTCAAGCGACAATGTCAACCCAAAGAAGACGATCGCTTGACACTATCCATAGATCACGACGGTTTGAAATCCCCTGTTTGGATCGAGTTTAGCAGACCCGCAGAACTAACCCCTTCCAAAATCATGGACAAGATTCAACACGTACAACAATCTAATGACCAGTTTGACATCACCGATGGTAAAGCCACACTGAAAATGGCCAACGTCTCTCTTCCTCAAGGGACAGGACGCAAAAAGATGTTATTGGTGGACAACCTTCGCAACACCAAAACAAGTCTCGTCCGAATTCACAACCCTCAAGACCAGATGTGTTTAGCCCGTGCCATCGTGGTGGGATGAACCTATGCCAACAAGAACGACACGGTAGAATGGAAAAGAACCTGGAAAACTATTCAACGATCCGATCGAGCCAAACAACGAAATGAAGCAGAACTCCTGTTACAACAAGCCGGACTGTCCAAAGACACACCCTGTGGCATTCCTGAGATGCAAAAATTGCAAGATGCCCTAGCTCCACGCTACACCTTGAAAGTGCACCCTCAAGAAATGCGTGGAACTCTGTTGTTTCGAGGCCAAGATTTTAAGGATGGAAAATACATTCATGTCTATTATCACGATGAACATTTCGATACCATTACCAGTATCACTGGATTCCTGGGATACGGTTATTATTGTGAGAAATGTAATTATGGTTATAACAATCGAGAGCAACACAAGTCTTGTGGATGGAAATGCCCAGGATGTTTGGCCTCTCCACCCTGTCTGAGCGAAGAACCAGTGCCTTGTTCAACTTGTCTGCGCACGTTTGTCAGCCCTACCTGTTACCAGCAACATTTGAAAACACAAGGTTCACAGAAGAAATCTGCTTGTCAACTCCTGAGATTGTGCCCTACGTGTGGACAAAGCATACGTACCAATAGTACCAAGGCACACGTATGTCGAGGAAAGAAAAAATGTCATATTTGTCACCACATCGTGGACTTGGAACACGAATGTTACGTGCAAAAATACCAACCCCCACCAGAGGAAGAGGACGGTCACAAGAAGAAAGGCAATTTCATCTTTTTCGATTTCGAATGCATGCAAGAGACTGGCATTCACATTCCTAATTTCTGCGTGGCTCATCGAGCGTGCGAGAAGTGCATTCAAGAACCTATCTTCAGTCATTGCCCTCACTGCAGCAAGATTCCTGGAGGACGTGAAAAAATCTTTCGAGAACCAAACACGTTAGCCGATTTTGCCCAATGGGTCTTAGACCCCATCGACAAGACGTGGAGCCAAGAGGACATCGAACGTTACGGAGATTGTCATCGTCATGCCACGGTGATGGCTCACAATTTCTCCGGATACGATGGACAGTTTCTTCTCAGATACTATACGGAACAAGGCACCGAACGTCCTAAAGTCACTTTGAACGGAGCCAAAATCATTTTCATGCAAGTGGGACAAGTACAGTTTAAAGATTCGATGAGTTACTTGGCCATGCCTTTGAGTCGAATGCCTAAAACGTTTGGAATGACAGAAATGGCTAAAGGGTACTTTCCACACTTTTTCAATACGGAAGCCAATCAACATGCCGTTCTACCCCATTTACCTGAGGTTCACTATTACGACCCCGACAACATGCGTACCGAACAACGAGAAGCTTTCTACGCTTGGTACCAGGCTCATGCCTCTGACCCATTCGACTTTCAGGAAGAAATGTTAAAGTATTGTCGTTCCGACGTGGACATTTTACGACGTTGCTGTGGAAAATTTCGAGAACTGTTCATGGAACACGGAGGGGTCGATCCTTTGAAAGAAGCTTGCACCATTGCCAAAGCGTGTTCCTTAGTGTACCGCCAACGATTCATGCCTGAAAACACCGTGGCTGTCATCAGTCCTCAAACGACCCACTATGTCAAGCGTCAATACTCGGTCAAAGCCCTACGTTGGTTACATTACTTGTGCGACAAGGAAGACAAATGGATTCAGCATGCCCGCAACGGAGGAGGCGAAAAGACCATCGGAACGTATTCGGTAGATGGCTGGGACTTAGAAAACCCCAAGATTGTGTACGAGTTTAACGGTTGCTTATTTCACGGATGTCCCATCTGTTACCCTGACCGTGACACTAAAAATCAGTTTTTGCAACGAACCATGGAAGACTTGTACCAGGACACTTGTCAGCGACGCCTAAAGTTAGAACAGCAAGGATACCAAGTGGTGGAAATGTGGGAACACGAGTACGATCACCGTTTGAAAACCGATCCCGAGTTTAAACGCCTCGTGGAAAGTTACCAGTTCATGGACCCGCTGAACCCGAGTGATAGTTTGTACGGAGGAAGGACCAATGCCACCTGTTTGCTGTACCAAGCCGACGAAGAGAAAGGAGAAGAAATCAAATACTTGGACGTGTGTTCGCTGTATCCCTACGTGTGCAAATATTGTCGCTTTCCTGTAGGGCACCCGCAATTGTTAACGGAACACATCGACCTGAAAAACATTCGACAATACGAAGGCTTGATCAAGTGTAAAGTTTTGCCTCCCACGAACCTATACCATCCCGTCTTACCTCACCATTGTCAAGGCAAACTGATGTTTCCCTTGTGCCGTACTTGTGCCGAAACGTGCAACCAGGACCAACCTTGCCATCACAGCCAGGAAGAACGGGCCTTGACGGGAACCTGGGTCAGCGTGGAATTGTTCAAAGCTCTGGACATGGGATACCAACTGTTAGAAGTGTACGAAATTTGCCACTTTCCCAAGACACAACAGTACCACAAGGGTGACCCTACTCAGAAAGGCATTTTCGCCGACTACGTGGATGCCTTTTTGAAACTGAAACAAGAAGCCAGCGGCTATCCTTCCTGGTGTCACACTCCCGAAGACCAAATACAATTCAAAGAGAAAAACTACGCACAGGAAGGCATCTCTTTAGACCACATCGAAAAAAACGAAGGCAGGCGATCGTTTGCCAAAGTGATGTTAAATTGCTTGTGGGGTAAAATGGCACAACGACCGTGTTTACCCAAGACGGAATATTTGACAGAACCTTCCCGCTACTTCCAGATGATTCACGACAAAACCAAATACATGAAACACGTGGACGTCGTTCGAGAGGATTTGATCTTGGTCAATTACGAAGAAGATCTGGACTTTGTACAAGACGACCCTTTTGGAAATGTCATCATTGCGGTTTACGTGACAGCTCATGCTCGCTTAAAATTGTACGAAGCTTTAGAACTGTTAGAAGAACGCGTCCTGTACTTTGACACGGACAGTTGCATTTACATCCATCACCCGATTCAACAGCACCCTGACATCGAAGGAGACCGTTTAGGAGCCTGGACAGACGAGCATCCCGACGACAAGATTCTAAGTTTCGTCAGTGGTGGTCCCAAAAATTACGGCTACGAATACCGGGACAAAAAAGGAGAAGTGCACACGACGTGCAAAGTGAAAGGACTGACTCTGAATTATCGTACCAGTCGAGTGGTCAACTTTGGGGTATTGAAAGAAGCCTTGCAATCGGGAGAGGATGGAAACTTTAAAGTGACCACCTATCAACCGAACAAGATTGTACGTTTACCCACTCACCACATCGTCAGTCGACCCTTGGAAAAAGTCTATCAAATTGTATACCAGAAGCGAGTGCGACTTCCCAATCACTTCACCTTACCGTACGGTCACGTCGGTATTGGTCTGTATATAAAAAGGAACCCTAGGCAAGATCGATAGTTCATTGTTCATTGAAGTAACTTACCATGTCGTTGACGAAGAAGAAACCAGATTGGTTAGGAGTCAAATGTTGGACATCACCGAGACCAGGGTTTTGAGGCTTGGACACAAGAGGTGGCCCAGTATGCACGAGAGTTATTCAAGGAAAAAAGTTACTTTTCAACCTATGTTAGTGACGGTGCCAGAAGAACCCGTCACCCAGGACAGGACTGTCGTGGACAGGCCTGAAAGACCCTTTCGGGAGGACACTTGTGTGACCTTACCCCTACTATAGAACTGGTTAGAACTTTACCCAAAACATGTTGTACAGACACTTGTGTTTATTCCACGTTCATGGTTATCATGTGCCTTTTATTCTTGTACTTAAGCCTTTGGCTTTTATGTATTTTTGTCTTTCGTATTCATGTTTGAAAAAAAAACATTCAATAAACGTGTTCTGAAAAAGTATATAAACTCTTGTCTTGTTTGTTTTTCGTGTCACAAGTGACATTTCTCACACCATGGCTACCTCTGCTGTCTCTGCTCCCTCTTCCTCTACTGTCAAAGTCATCGACGAACACTTAGATCGTGCCAGTTGGGAGGCTTTGTATCTTCGCCATCCCTTTAACATGCTCATTGCTGGACCTAGCGGTTCAGGCAAAACCGAATTCGTCAAACGTTTGATCGAACATAAACATCATTTGATCGATCGACCCTCTCAACGAATCGTGCGGTGTTACAAAGAGTGGCAATCGGCGTACAGCCTCTTGCGAGAAAGTCAAGGCGATTCGATCGTGTTTGTGGAAGGCATTCCTAAAGAAGACGATGGCATCGTCTCTGACTCCCGTCTAACCCATTTGGTCATTTTCGACGACATGTTAGGAGAAGACGAAGAAGAAATTAAACTGTGGTTCACGCGCAAAGGGCATCACCGTAATGCCAGTGTCGTTTACATCACCCAAAATTTGTTTCAACAAAGTAAAGCCCATCGCACCATCAGTCTCAATGCGCATTACGTGGTCTTGTTTAAAAGCCCTCGAGATAAATCGCAAGTGCAAGTCTTAGCCAAACAGTTAGGAACGCCTTGGTTGACTCAGGCGTACGACGATGCCACTCAAACTCCACACGCCTATTTACTCGTCGATTTGAAACCTACGACTCCCGAGGATTTGCGATTTCGTACCCACTTGTTTCACCACTGGTGCCAAGACGGAGGACCTGTCCTGTACACGTCTCCGTCCTCGACTTCATTTCACTCCCCATAAAAAAAATCTATGAAAACCTCAGACCCTTTTTCGTCTGTCTCACTCTCAGTGCGAACATGACGTCCCTTCAGTCGCATCTTCCCGTCAAATTGATTCGTGCCTTGTATGGCATCAGTCGAGAAAAAGATCCACAAACACGAGCTCGTGTCTTAGAAGCTAGTCTCAAAGAAGTCTTACGATGGTTCACGGTGACGGCACGTCAATTACTCCAAGGAATCATTCAGATTCCTCATCAAACCCAACGCTTTTTCGATCGAAACAAAGTCGCTTTGGTCCAACTGGCCGATCCCCGCATCGACACTCAAACCAAAAAACAAATCATTTTGAAACCTGGAGGGAGCGGTACTCTAGGAGGGGTCATCATTCGCTCACTCTTAAGATGGGATCCTAATGCCCCCAAAGTTATCCCCAAGACAAAAGTCCAACGAAGCCCCAAGAAGAAAAAGACCAGGTCCCCAAGAACTTCTCCAGTGGCAGGACCATCCTCTGACCAGACACCACCACCACCCCGGAAAAAGAAAAGAAGCCCCCAGAAAAAGAAAAGTCCACAGAAAACTAGTCGCAAGAGAGGCACTTCGGCCAGGACGCAACCTTACACTCGCAAACCACGACCTGCCACGGCAGCATCACGTTTGTCCACTTCTCCGTTAATGACACCCAGAACTGAAGAGTACTTGGAGACGTTGATCACACCAAGAACTTCTCCGTTGATGACCCCCAAAAGAACTTCCCCAGTGGCAGGACCTTCCAATTTAGTGGCAGTGGCTGCTGCTCACAAAGTACCTTCTCCCAAAATCAAAGTTCAAGAAAGATCGGGCATGTTACACAGTTTGCTGGATTTGTCCAAGCAAGAACTGGCTCGATTTAGTCCGTTACGTACCCCTGCACGACGTTTCATGCCTGTCCTCAAACTAATACGACGTAAAGACAATCAGTGGCGACGCGTTCCAGTATAAAAAAGGCCTGTGACCAAGTCGGGTATCAGTGTTTTTTGGTGCTCCTGAAGACTCAAAGATGTCACCCTCCAGAAAACCCCAAGGAAAGAAAAGGAAAGGACTGCCACCACGTTTAGCCAAACATGGGGACATGTTATCTGTCCTGTCCAAAGCTTCTCCACCCCTACGAAAAAAACTCATTCAAACAGCCTCCAAAGAGGTCATCGATACCGTGTGCGAATGTTGTTTGAACGTTTTGAAAGGCACGATCCCTTTGTCCAAACACCAGAAACAATGCTTAGGCAAACATCGTCACGTTCTTCGCCAAATAGTTCAAAATAAAATTCCCATTCGTCAAAAAAAGAAGATGTTAGTGCAACGTGGAGGTATTTTACCTCTCTTGTTAGGCCCCATACTGAAAGGAGTCTTGGGAACCATGTTGGGAGGACTGGTGGGAGCAAGATAAAAAGGCCTCGGAAGTCCCAAGATCTCAGAATTCACCCCTGACAACCCCATGGAAGGACGAAAACTAGCTTTAGTGCCTTACAAACGATGGATGGAATACCATCGGTGGCAAGAACAACGCACCCCGCACTTACCTCCCAATCCCCATTTGAGCGAGATGTCCCAGTTACAACACGAATTGCAGTCCTTGATGGATCGCCAAGATTTGTCCGAAACAGAAAAATCGCAAAAGTACGGTCAACTCTTGCAACGACTGCAACTCTTTCACCAGAAAGCTTTAGACGAAACAGCTCTACCCACTCTGAAAGATTTTAAGACCTTGATGAAAAGTCCAGCACCATCACCAGTACCAGTACCACCAGTACCAGTGACCAAGACAGAAAAAGGAGAAGAAGAAGAGGAAGGGTTTCAAACTCCACCAGAAAAAGTACGTAAGTTAACAACACCACCTACCTCCAGAATTGGATGGATTAAAAAGATGATGGCCACCCCTTCTTCATCACAAGAGAAAAAGAAAGTGAAGACAGAAGTGAAGACAGAAGTGAAACAAGAACCGATATCCCCCGCTCAGACATCCTCCTCCTCTTCGACACCTATTGCTGGCTGCACACGCAAAGCATTGCAATCCAAGAAAGTACCCCAAGAGAAAAAGAGTAGCATCCTCCAAGAGTGGGTGTCTTATTAACACACCAACCAACACAAAAAAATGGAAAAAGTCTTAGCCAGCATTTACTACGATCCCTCCCATCCTGCAGGTTACGCAGGAGTTCAAAAATTGTATCGTGCTGCCAAAACGCGACTGAAAAGTCTCCGTTTACCTCAAGTGCAACGATGGTTACAAGAACAAGCTACCTACACTTTACACAAACCCATTCGACGCAAGTTTGCCAGAAGTCGCACCCGAGTGGAAGGCATCGATCATCAATGGCAAGCCGATTTAGCCGATGTCTCTCATTTGGCCAGCTACAATCGTGGCTACAAATATTTGTTTTGTGTCATCGACGTCTTTTCCAAATTTGCTTGGGTCGTACCCTTGACTTCCAAATCGAGCAGCGAGTTAGTGCGAGCCCTGCAACGGGTGTTGAAACAAAGCGGTCGTCACCCTCTTCGATGGCAAACGGACAAAGGCACCGAATTTCTGAACCAAGCTTTCCAAAAAGAATTAAAGAAACGTGACATTCATTTTTTTGCCACCGAGAATCCCGAAACCAAAGCCAGCATCGTGGAACGTTTTCAACGCACTTTGAAAGAACGCATGTGGAAATATTTTACGCATCACCACACTCTGAAGTACATCGACATCTTACCTCACCTGGTGCAAGCGTACAACCAATCTTACCATCGAAGCATCGGACGTGCCCCGCAAGACGTGACTCCCGAGAACGAAGTGTTGGTGTTTGAGCGCCTGTTTGGTACGTCCCCGACGAGGGCTGTCCCCAAGAAAAGTGGAGAGTTGGCCGTAAGAGATTGGGTGCGCATTGGCAAAACCAAACGCACTTTCGACAAAGGTTACTTACCTAACTGGACGACCGAATTGTTTCGCGTCACTGGACGAGTGCATGGCCGTCATCCTGCCGTCTATAAATTGGAAGACATGAACGGAGAAGTGCTCAAAGGAACGTTTTATTTGCCCGAGTTACAACGTGTCACCAAAAAAGAAGACGACGTGTACGACATCGAAAGCATTCTCGAACGCAGAACCCGTAAAGTAGGCAAACGACGTGTCAAAGAAGTCAAAGTACGTTGGAAAGGATATCCGCCCAGTTTTGATTCTTGGATCGACGCTTCGCAAGTCATCGACTATAAAAAGAAGTGACCATCATGCCTTTTCACACAGCAGACGCAGCTACGTCGACCACTCCTCCTTCCCCTAGTTCTTCTGTGCAAGATTTACAAAAACAACCCTTGTGGGTGTGGTGTGGAGAACGTGTGCCTAAAACGCAAATCGTCTTTTTCTGCCAAATCTTCGTGGTGTATTGTGTCATCGGGGCAGCCATCGCGAATTTGAGTTTGCAACAAGGAGACAAACAATTGTGGACCATTTTATTGAGCAGTTGCATCGGTTACCTGCTTCCTAATCCCTCCCTGAAATTCACCTCGAACGGGAACCCCGGGAACCTTGTGTCCAGTGCCAGTGCCAGTCACCACTCCAACCACAACCAGAACCCCATTTTGGGCGGAGACACGCCTCTGACGTCCACTAACCCCTAGGACAGCCACAGAACTCTGGAATTATGAGTCACCAAAACCAATTTTACTTAACCTTACCCAGTGACAGTTCCATGGAGGTGTTTCCCAAGATCACGTTGTGCTGTTACACGGCCAAATTACCTCAAGCCATCCCCTTAGATCACGAAGCCCATTGGGAAGTGGCTTTAGTAGAAATGATTCACCCGACCCAAGTCCTCAATGTCCTTCCCAATCAAAATTTTTTTGATGTGGAAGTTCATGACGAACAATTGCAACAGTGGATGGATAGCAATGTCAAATATGACAAGAAAACCCGTACACAAAAGTACACCACCTATCACTTGTTCATTTCCCCAGGCTATTATTTTAGTGGTCAACATTTGGTCAGCACCATAGCCTCCAGGTTTAATGTCGTGTTTCTGAAAGCTTTGGAGCATGTCAACAAAAGTGTCACCATGGAGTACCACAAAACAGCTCGTCGCTTCTTGATGAAATTTGAACGGAGTAAAATCCTGTACATTTTATTTTGTCCTGAATTGTATGACATGTTGGGCGGAGACATGAACCTGAGAATGAGCATGATGAAGAAAAGCGAATTACCCATCGTTTACGACAACGAGTCTTTTAGCAAGTTATTTCGTGCCCCGGTAGAACTGAACCAAGGACTGAATTTGATGTTTGTGTACTCCGATGTGGTGGAGTATAACGTGGTGGGACACACCTCCGTACCGTTACTGCGTGTCATTCCTTTCAAAGTGGATTCTGCCACGAACACTGACGAGGAAGGTGGAAACACTTACCACGTCCACCGCGAATTTGTACATCCTCACTATTTGCCTGTCAGTAAGTCGTATTTGGACACGGTCAACATTACTATAAAAGGAGATTTGGGACAAAATATTTCATTCACCAAAGGAAAAGTCACGGTGAAACTCCATTTTCGAAAACGGTTTTCTCACGATTCGTAAGTCATGTATCCAGTGTACCAAGGGGTTGCTCGACAGCGAGGACACGGTTTAGGAGATATGTTAAAATCGGCCTTTCGTTCGGTGGCCCCGGTGTTGAAACCGATGGTGACACGCGGATTGCACGCCTTGAAAGATGCGGCACTGACGCAAGGCAAAGAATTTCTCCAAAATGTCATCATCGACAAACAAAACCCTAAAGAAGCCTTCATGAGGGCAGGCAAAAATATCTTGCTGCAAACGGGCAAAGACATTTTGGGTCACCGAGAAACACCTATAAATGCCCTGCACGCTACCGAGTCAGGCATTCAGCAAGGACAAGGCAGAAAGAGACGACGAAGAAAACACCCTTTCACCAGACTTCAAGCGAGAAAGGCCAAGAAAAGAAGAACCGTTCGAGACTTAGACGTTTTCGATTATTGAGAAAAGAGACAAAAAATGATGCACCGAGAATCTTGCGCTTGTTCCAAGACGGAACTGGATCTGTTTGCCATGCCCCCCACCATGATGACCATGCAAGAATCCCAATGGGTGGAATTTCATCCCATCTCCACACTGACCGATTCCGCTCCCATCGAGTTTGAAATCAAGGGGCAGCCCGAAGATTACATCGATCTGAATAGCAGTTACTTGTACCTGAAAGTCAAAATTCTAGATAAGACTGGAGGTGCTATAGACGATGAAGCAGTAGCTCCCGTCAACAATTTCATGCATTCCTTGTTCAGTGGAGTGGACTTGTACTTGAATAACAAACTGGTCAGTAGCAGCATGGATACTTACCCTTATCGTGCCTACCTGGAAAATCTCTTGACGTACGGAATAGATGCCAAGAACACTCATCTCAATGCCTGTGTGGTATGGGAAGCTGACGAACCTACCAAGTTTGAAATATTGGAAACTGATGAAAAGAAAGACAACAATGATGGATTTGTAGAACGAAGAAAGAGAATCACGGGAGCCGACACAAGTTTAGAACTGATGGATCGTTTGCATTTGGACATGTGGTTGCAAGAAAAGTATTTGCTGAACGGGGTGGATGTCCGCCTGAGACTGAATCGTAGCAGTGCCGCTTTCCATTTGATGGCTGATAGTGACGGTTACAAAACCAAAATCCTAGAAGCCAGACTCTACGTACGCCGTGTGGAAGTGTTACCTAAAGTGGGAAACGACATCAGTCAGACGTTGAGCAGAACGACCACCAAGTATCCCATACGACGCGTGGAAGTGAAAACCTTCACCATTCCCAAGGGACAGCGATCCATGATCGAAGATCATCTGTTCCAAGGACAGTTACTCAAACGTTTGATCGTTGGTATCGTCGAAAATACAGCCTTCAACGGAGCTGCCGAAAAAAATCCTTTCTACTTTCAACACTTTGGCGTGTCCAAGATCGAAGTCAGTCGCGATGGCAAGACCTTGTGTACCCGACCTTTCGAACCTGACTTTAAAAAGAATTACTTGAGATCGTACTTGTCCTTGTACGAAGCCACCGGACAGTTAGGAACCAATACCAGTCACGGTATTACGTACGAGGATTATGCAGGAGGCTACGCTTTGTGGGCTCTCGATTTCACTCCAGACCAAGGCAGCAACGAGGGACATTTCCACCCTATAAAATCCGGCCAGATTCGTGTGGAAATTCAGTTTAAAGACCGAGACCCTGATGAAACGGTGAACGTCATCCTGTATGCAGAATTCGATAATACCATAGAAATCAACAGTTTGAGAGAAGTCATCCTAGATTACTAGAAACCATGGAAGACTGTTATCCCTCTTTACCTAGTGGAGAAACTTTTAGTGTTGCATTGTTGTTAAAAAATGTTAGAGTTGTTGTTTAGTGTTAAGTGATTTTTGAATAAAAAATGTTGTGTTTTGAAAAAATTGTTTGATGTTATATTGTTGGATTATTGTTAAAAATGTTAGAGTTGTTGTTTAGTGTTAAGTGATTTTTGAATAAAAAATGTTGTGTTTTGAAAAAAATGCCTTTGTCTTTTGTTTAGCTATAAGAATGTTGGATTGATGCTCTTTCATTTCTTACTATCCCTCTCATGACACTCACTAAACGTTGCGACTCAAAAACCGTGTGGGGGATGTTTTCCTTCACGTCCGCGCTTTGACTTTAAGAACCGGGTTATTTCCAGTCTAACCATCCATTGTCGACTCATCCTCCTAAGAAGATGTGCTCCAAACTAGCTAAACTCAACGAAGCCTACGTGAATTTGCATAGGGTCAGACACAGTCTGATACCGAAGCCAGAAGAAATAGAGAATGTGAGAATGTTAAAAGTCACTGAAGACCTGATAGAAGAGCTCTTCAGAGAAGAAATGAACAGGGAAAAAGAAGAATGGACAGAGAAGTACAGACTTCAGAGACAGCAGCAACAACAACAACAAGAGCAGCAGCAGCAACCTGAAGCTGACAGAGGCTTTGTCGATTGTCGTATCGACACCAAAGAGTTCTTCTCTTTCCGAAGAAGCAGACCTATCGCCAGAAAGTCTATCCTCAGAGGACATCGCATTCTTAGAAACTAAAAAGAATGCCATAGCAAACAAAAAGAAACAGCCCTTTTCAGGGCTACCCAATACTCTAGAAAAGAAATAACAATCGATTTGCCAATGTGTGTAGGTAGAGTAGTGTGAAAATAAACACTAACTCTTTATTGATAGTGAGAGTGTATGTGTTTGTGTGTTTGTGTTTGTAAGTGGTTAAGTAAGTTGGTATGGATAGTAGATTAAAATGATGTCTTTTTTTTTTGGTGTTTGAGGTGTAAATTTGGGGTTAGATTGGATTGCTTTGCGTATGTGGATAGTCTATTGAAGTGATTTATAAAAAATTTTAAAATAGTGATGGGTAGCATAAAAAGTGAGTGAGTGTTTCTTTTAGGTCCGCGCGTTGTTGTTTTTTGGTCATGATGTAGGTAAGATCAATTTTATGTTTTTAGGGGATGTTTTCCTTCACGTCCGCGCTTTCACTATAAATTGAAACTCGTTCGGCAGTCCAGCTACCCTTGTTGATTGATCAACACCAAAAATGAACACGAGACTGGAGAAACTGTTGGAACTTCATGTGCATCTGGAATATGCCAGGCGCATATTAAATGAACTGGCCGCGGAAGCCATTGTGGAGGAGGGAAGGATAAGAGAGGAGGAGGAAAGAAGAAACAAAGAAGAGGAGGAGAGAAGATATAAAGAAGAAGAGGAAAGAAGATACAAAGAGGAGGAGAGAAGATACAAAGAAGAGGAGGAGGAGGAAAAGGAGAGAAGAAGAAGAAATTTCAGAATCCCAGAGAGCGAAAATTGGGATTCTGAAGCGACATATCCTGCCTCTGCTCTCTCCCCCAAAAAGGTAAAAAGTAACTGGGGGACAAGATGTGTATGTGGCGCCAGGCCTGGAAGGTGCCACCATTAACCAGGTGTCCATGAAGTTCAAAAAAAAACAGCCCTTTTCAGGGCTACCCAATACTCTAGAAAAGAAATAACAATCGATTTGCCAATGTGTGTAGGTAGAGTAGTGTGATTATAAACACTAACTCTTTTTTAAGATAGTGTGAGGGTATGTGTTTGTGTGTTGGTGCTTGTAAGAGCTAAGGTATGTTTGTGGGAATAGTAGATTATGGGTTTCTTTATTGTTTCTTAGCGTAGGTGAGGAGTATAGTTAGGGTTCTGTAAGCGCTCACGTACGATTGTGTGGATAGTAGATTATGGATTAGTTTATTGTTCTTAGCGTATGTGGAGAGTATAATTTGGGTTTTGTAACCGCTCACGTACGATTGTGTGGATAGTAGATTATGGATTTGTTTATTGTTTCTTAGCGTATGTGTTTGTGTGTTTGTGTTTGTGTGTTTGTGTTTGTGTTTGTGTGTTTGTGTTTGTACCCGCTCACGTACGATTGTGTGAATAGTAGATTATGGATTTGTTTATTGTTCTTAGCGTATGTGAAGAGTATAGTTTGGGTTTTGTAAGCGCTCACGTACGATTGTGTGGATAGTAGATTATGGATTTGTTTATTGTTTCTTAGCGTATGTGTTTGTGTGTTTGTGTTTGTGTGTTTGTGTTTGTACCTGCTCACGTACGATTTGTGTGGATAGTAGATTATGGATTAGTTTATTGTTCTTAGCGTATGTGGAGAGTATAGTTTGGGTTTTGTAAGCGCTCACGTACGATTGTGTGGATAGTAGATTATGGATTTGTTTATTGTTTCTTAGCGTATGTGTTTGTGTGTTTGTGTTTGTGTGTTTGTGTTTGTGTGTTTGTGTTTGTACCCGCTCATGTACGATTGTGTGAATAGTAGATTATGGATTAGTTTATTGTTCTTAGCGTATGTGGAGAGTATAGTTTGGGTTTTGTAAGCGCTCACGTAAGATTGTGTGGATAAAAGATTATGGATTTGTTTATTGTTCTTAGCGTATGTGAAGAGTATAGTTTGGGTTTTGTAAGCGCTCACGTAAGATTGTGTGGATAGTAGATTATGGATTTTGTTTATTGTTTCTTAGCGTATGTGGAGAGCATAGTTTGGGCTTTTATTATATGAAATGAGAAAGTATAGTTTGGGTTTTATTATATGAAATGAAAAAGTAGGGGGATGTTTTCCTTCACGTTCGCGCGTTGTTTGGTCATGTTCTAGGTAAGATCAATTTTACGTTTTAGGGGGATGTTTTCCTTCACGTACGCGCTTTAAGTATAAGAACCCACAGTATTCGTCGTTCAAACCATTCTGCAAAGAATAAAAAAAGAAGACGGCTTCTAACCAAATGGACAAAATACAAACATTACAAGACGTTTTAGACAACTTAGGAATGATGGAGCCGATGTTAATAAGACTGGTTGAAGACCATTATTCCTATAGTCCCCATCGTGTAAAGATGGAAATTAATAACTTAAAAAAGGTAAAGGACAAGATTAGTGGTGTCATGAAAGAGATAAAGGTGGAGAAGGAGAATGAAGAGGAAAGAATAAGAATAAGCAAATGGAACGAAAAGATTGAAAAAGAAGAAGAAAATGAGAAGAGGAAGAAAGAAGAGGAGGAAGAGAAGAAGAAGAAAGAAGAGCAGGAGAAAAAGAAAGAGAAGAAGAGAAAGAGTGTTGGAGATAAAATAAGAACTTGGTGGAGAAAAAGAAGAAATTAGAAGCAGAAGAAGAAGAAAACCCAAAGGCCCTTTTCAGGGCCAGCCATATTTCTCGAAAAGAGATAGCCTTTCCATTGCCTACCCCTTTTTTTAAATTTAAATTTAAATTTAAATTTTAAAAAAAAATCCCATATTCAATTCCCCTTGTCCCTAGACAAACCCAAACTATATTCCCATGTTAATTTCCCCTTGTCGCTAGACAGACCCACACTATAGTTCCATGTTAAATTCCCCTTGTCGCTAGAGTGACCCACGATTTATTCCCATGTTAATTTCCCTTGTCGCCAGATTGTCCCACGATTTTTCTCCATGTTAATTTTCCCTTGTCGCCAGATTGTCCCAGGGGTGTTTGTAATGCTAATTCCCATTGTCGCTAGGGTATCCCCATTTACTGCTCACATACAGGGAAACATGGTTTTTGCTCAAAACAAAGTTGTGTTTGTTCCTTTATTTATTTTCTACTTTTTACACCTTGGTTTAAGAAATGCGATGAGATCTCTTTCTTTAAAATATGTTAGTACCGAAAATATGGATGCACAGATGAGCAGAACAACATGATTTATGTTTGTAAAGTATTTATATCTCCATTTTGAGTCAAATAAGTCGAACCCTGACGAGTCAGTTGCCTCGCTTGGCGCTCAGCATTAAGAGGTTAGTGTTAGGACTGGTTGGCCTGGTGTTAGGATAATGTGACTGAGTGGGACATCATGTTATATGCCCCAGTGCTAAACGTCACTATAAACTGTCACACTGTATACCTCGTAGCTATATGGCTGAAATATTGTTAAATCAACATTAAAATTCCAAATCACACAAACATACACACAGAGCCAAATAAGTCAGAGTCGAGTGAGTTAAATAAAATGGCATACAGTGGGAAAAATTGCCTTAGTGACGTGAAAATCGCATCAAATCACCTACATGGGCCAAAAATAGTTTACGTTCAAAATTTTATTTTAATAAATAGATTGCTTTAGAAGTCTGAAAATCGAAACAGACAATCATAATATGCCTGAAAATATGGCAACCAGCATGTATTTGTCAAGTCGTTTTACGAAATGAGCTAGCAAGGCCCCCACCCCCAACAAAAAATAATCTTAATTTCAACAGTTTTATAATACTTAGGGGCATGAAAATCCCATCGGGTCATGTACACGAAAACATGCCTACTAAATTTTATTTTGTCTATATCAAGTAGTTTTGTGTAATCGAGGTACGGAAGTACGGACGGAGGGATGGAAGGATGTTCTCTCTGTTAACAGTAGGGGAATCAAATGTTGGATTATTTGTAACACGGAGTTTTCAAACATGTTTCCGTAGTTTTCAGTCTAATCTAAGTTATGGCGGCAATTACTATGCAGATCGTGACATGGCAAAGATTTCTTTTATTTACGTCCAATTTTGTATGTTTTTATTTTTAATTTTTGTGTCGATTTTCAATTATGAAGATTACTAATGATATCTCTAAAAAAAATAATCTTGGACAACCATCGACAAGAAAAAGTGATGTGTTGAAACATTTTCTTTACCTCTGTCCGTCATGTATAATTGTGGTTTCTCCGATTAGAAATTATCAAGGTAAAACAATAATTGATTCAGGAATAGTTTGCAAATGCATCAACTTGTTCACAATTTGACACTGCGCATGCCCCAAACTATTTTTCTTTTCCCCAGCTTTATAGAATACGGCAGAGGCTACTCCGATTGTGGTTTTAGGTCATTCGAACACGAAGCAGTGTCATCTTGCGAGCAGACAAACCATTGTAATCGTTGCCAGGCAACACAATGGCACTGGATTTGCGAAGTGCAAAACTAGAAGCATGTTCTGTGAATGAGTCAATAAAAATGACCATAATGCATTACAAACTGTATGGAACAAATCCCCGACATAATAGTATTCAAAACGAATAGCCAGCTAAGGATACCTCCCATTCACTCAAAGGCTTGATTACCCTACCCATACCCCTCCCTCCCTCTCTCATAAGGCAGCAAAGTTTGCACGTGTAAACAAACGGCTCAGTTTGCTTTACAGCCTGCAAACGTTTACAAACTGATAAACGGTGTACACGAACATACGTGGCTGTCCAAACTGATAAACGGTGTACACGAACATACGTGGCTGTCAAAACTGATAAATGGTGTACACGAATATACGTGACTGTCAAAACTAATAAATGGTGTACATGAACATACGTGGCTGTCCAAACTGATAATCGGTGTAAACGAACATACGTGACTGTCACAACTGAAAAACGGTGTACATACGTGACTGTTAAAACCGATAAACGACGTACATACGTGACTGTTAAAACTGATAAACGGTGTACATAAGTGACTGTCAAAACTAATAAACGGTGTACGCGTGTCACAATTGATAAACGGTGTACATACGTGACTTAAAACTGATAAACGGTGTACATACGTGACTGTTAAAACTGATAAACGGTGTACATACGTGACTGTTAAAACTGATAAATGGTGTACATACGTGACTGTTAAAACTGATAAACGGTGTACATACGTGACTGTTAAAACTGATAAACGGTGTACATACGTGACTGTCAAAACTGATAAACGGTGTACGCGTGTCACAATTGATAAACTGTGTACATACGTGACTTAAAACTGATAAACGGTGTACATAAGTGACTGTTAAAACTGATAAACGGTGTACATACGTGACTGTTAAAACTGATAAACAGTGTACACGTGGCTATCACTTACGCCGGAAATACCCCTTCAAATTTTAAAGATATATTTCCGCATCTCTAGAACATTGTTTAGTAACATTTTTCTGCTAATTATTTTTCTAATGGTTTTGCAATTTTTCACTTCGAATGTGGTATCTCAAGGAAAAGGCAAACGTTTACGAGAAATGGTATACGTCTGGTTGCATTATCTGTTTCATCATGTACATGCACGTATCAGTAAAGAATATTGCCACGATGATCCTTGAGATGTTTAGCCAAAATAGTCAGACATATTCGACAAGGACATGTCTTACCAACTGAATCTTGTCCTAATTAGCAGTAAAGACATAGCGTAAATGAAAAACATGCTCATTATAGTACTTTCTAATCATATAAATCTAACGGTATAGTCTCGATTATTGTATCTAACGATATAGTCTCGATTATTGTATCTAACGGTATAGCCTCGATTATTGTATCTAACGGTATAGTCTCGATTATTGTATCTAACGGTATAGTCTCGATTATTGTATCTAACGGTATAGTCTCGATTATTGTATCTAACGGCATAGCCTCGATTATTGTATCTAACGGTATAGCCTCGAGTATTGTATCTAACGGTATAGCCTCGATTACTGTATCTAATGGCATAGACTCGATTATTGTATCTAACGATATAGCCTCGATTATTGTATCTAACGGTATGGACTCAGTTACTGTATCTAATGGCATAGACTCGATTATTGGATGTAACGGTATAGCCTCGATTATTGTATCTAACGGTATAGCCTTGATTATTGTATCTAACGGTATATCCTCGATTATTGTAACCGCGTACACGTTTAGATATTTTGGTAAAGTTTGCATATCGCAGACTCGCCAGGGCTTGCAAAAGCTGGACATCATTCAACGAGTTTTATAAATTTAATATAATATCATTACCCATTTGAGATTCTTTTTATCACAATTTTATTCCAGTGGAAATTATTTAGATAGAAAGAAGAATGAATAATTTCGTTCATTCTGACAGACGTTGCACATTTCATTTGTTGTGCGTAAATAATAGTCCCAAATAAAGATGAACTAGTGTTAACGTTTAAAAGTAGATTATACTTTTCTTACAATCTATAAGTCAAAGAACAAGCGTCCTTCCGAACGAATAGAACATTTTACACAAACAAAATCATTTTTCAACACAGAATGTCCAATGCTCGTGATGTCACATTGTTTGATGCAGTAACCGTTAGAATGCAGTATAGACGGTCCATGTTTACGTAACCTAACATGTCACTTTCACCACTAAACATAGCAATGTTACAATATTCATTTGAAAAAACGTTTCCTGGAGGCAGAAATTCACATATTGACCTTAATGTATTTGTGACCGGACATTTGCAGTATGTTATGTATATTTTATTGAAATTGTTTGTTTGTTAGTTTTTATTAAAAAATTTATTCCATTACATGATATTGTAATGTAACATTGTTTACTGGACTTGACCTTGTCCAGAATTGAGTACAGGTCTGTTTGACCTAATTGACTTTTTTATTTTTTTATTTCATTGATGTAAACAACTTTTTTAAAATCTTTCTCAGAGTAAAAACATTAAGTTACGTCAAGGTCATACCTGGATTACGTGACACTTATGTGCCCATTGGTAACAAACTTCTATTTTTTCCAGAAGAATTAACTTTTGACCCACATCCCGGAATCTACTTTGCATTTTATTTTTACTCATATAACTGATGTTTTGATAAAGGATTGTCAGTTGGGCTTAAAACACTTGACACGTTAAGTTGTATTATGTTGTGACCAGTCTTGGCTGAATTTTATTTTCCTTCGGATTACTGAATTCAAGTGATTGTTTTCCCTGGAAATACAAAAGTACTCTGATAATTCTTGGTCAAAGATAGTCCTTGGAATTTATACTGAATTCAAAACTGGAATATTTTCTGTGATTCATCAAGAGACTATTGACACATCTGCACTTCGTAGGTTATTACAGACGTCATCGCCTTCCATCTTGAATTTCATCGGGATTTCAACTGAGATTCACTTAGAACTTTTTATTACAAGGACTCATTTTTTCACATTGTATTCTTGGGAAATAAATTATTTGTTAAATAAATTATTTGTTAAGTTTTGGAAAGCTTGTTATTTTCACTCTTTACTGTTACTTATTTTAATAGCATTGACTCGTAACAAGTATTTAAAGCAGACTACATAATATGTAAACGAATTTCATTTTGAGTCGGAATTGCATCACATATTTACTGTGTAAATATGCGGTGGTTGGATAAACGTATGTCAGTTGGAAGATCGGTTTAGGTCCACGTTCTTTTGGGAAAAGATGTGAGTTTATTTACTTCTGTAAGTTAACAGTTAAACCACGCTTGTATATAGGGTGGATTACATGCTTCATGTATATCCCCCCCCAACCCCAACTTACACATTCGCTTTGAACAACTGAGCAATACCCTTCGTTTTACTTGTTGTTGCTGAGCAGCAGGGAGGGCGAATCGGACAAGGTTTCCAGACCAAACAACCAGTTCCACCAATCAATTTACAACAGTATCCCGCATTTACGATACAAACCCTTCCTCGTTTAGCATCGACAATAGAGATGTCTGCGCGTTAAAATAACGGGTTTAACCGTGTAGTCGGCGCGGTTGACACATTATTGCGCTGCGGTTGCCCATAAAAACCATTGTGGATTTGGCCCTCCCTGCTGCTCACAAATTGTTAACTAAATAATGTGTCGAGGCCGATACGATATCTCGTCGCAGGGTCGTGTAAATTTATTGTCACAAATCCGTGCAGGCGCTGCTGTGCACGACTAAAGAAGTTCCTGAATTTAACCAAATCCATGTCTCCGCTGCACCAAGTCTGATGAATATTTCTTAGCGTGTGCACGTCAACGCCGTTGAACACTGCAAGTAAATTACAATTATCTCTGATCACTTTTGGAATTTGTGTATACCGTTGAGTTACATAAATCACATCAGTGTTTCGATGACGCCCACGGGAAAATATTCTTGCCGGGTTTGTTTGCTTATCCAGCATAACATCGTCGTACACAACCAGATTGTTAATTGATCCATCGATGTCATCAATGCCGGGTGCATCACCGATATCAGTTATGAACTCAATTATGTCTTCGTCGCTGTTCACAGCTTCCTTTGCGCGATCGTTGAAATCTTTTAACACCTGATAGCATCGCTGATCGTCCACAGACGGGGCAATCAAATATAGTTTGTCCCACTTCATCCATTTCATTATCATATTCAACAACAGTTGTGTTTTGCCCGACCCAGATGGCCCAATGATAATCATCCGTACGGAGTTGGGTAGCACACTATTATGTTTCACTGGCTCTCTCCGTTTTGTCGCAGAAAAGTCGGTAACTTCCATTTGTATACAAATAAATAATATTATGGATTTATATTGTGTGAAGTGCCGGGCACGAACCCCCACGAATGATCTAACAACGATTACAACAAAAAATAATCGATCCGCGCTCACAGGAAGATGTGCTCGATGTGGCACAAAAAAATTTAGATTCCAAAAAAAAAGTTTAGCGGAGGCGACATCACAGCCCAACTTGGAAAGTTCCCTGGCGCTCCCTGGGCAAAGTATCCCGGAGAAAAACATCTCCCCGGATACAACTACTGTGGCCCCGGAACCAGACTTGACATAAGACTTGACAGCGACAATCAGCCTAAACCTGGCGAGTATCCCGTGAATGCTATCGATGCAGCTTGTCATGTTCATGACGTAGCTTATAAAAATCCTGATTTGCAGCAGCGACATATCGCAGACGTGAAATTAATTCACGCGCTAAACTCTATCAGCAATAAATCCCTCAAAGAATCACTCGCTAATTGGTTAATAAAATCCGCAATGAAAGCTAAACTAGTATTAGGCGCTAGTAATTAATAATGGAGGCGATTTATTATTCCCCGATCGGATACTGGAGAGGTAACGCGGCAATCAGGAAACTCGCCAGCGCAGCAGGGGTTACGGCGGTTACTGCCAAAAATTGGCTATCAAAACAAGCAATATGGCAAATTTATTTACCGCCGCCTAGCCAAATCAACTTTGCACATTTCGATGTTAGTGTGCCCAACGAAGTTCATCAGGCCGACATACTATTCCTGCCTCATGATACAGTTCGTCGGAAAACGTACAAATACGCGTTAACAGTAGTTGATGTTGCAAGCAGATACAAAGAAGCAACGCCGTTGACAACAAAGACAGCATCTGAAGTGGCCGATGCGTTTAAACGAATTTACCAGCGAGGACCTCTACGATGGCCACATTTGCTACAGGTTGATCCTGGCAGGGAGTTTCAGGGTGCAGTATCATCGCTGATGAAGCAACATAACGTTACCATACGACGAGGACACACTGAAATTCATCGTGATCAGGCAATCGTTGAGAGATTTAATCGAACACTTGCCGAAAGATTATTTGGGTATCAGTACGCGAAAGAATTTATTCAGGATGCGAGATCGCGCGAATGGGTTGCAAGATTACCAAGCGTGATAACTGCGCTAAATAACGAGATCACCCGAACAACCAACATGAAACCTGCCATCGCAATCACAAAAAAATATATACAGTTACAACGTAATAATATTTCAACACAGCCAGTGTTGGGTAATGTTACAGTTAGATATTTATACGAACCGGGCGAACTTGAAGGTGGCAAACGAAGAGCGACTGATCCCATTTGGAGTGTTACCACACACAAAATATCCACCGTGACAAGATCCACTGGCAGACCAGCAATCTACAGATTAGATTCAACTGCTCCTCAACGCGGCTTTACCCGTGAGCAGCTTCAGGTGATTCCCGATGATACACAATTGCCGCCTAAATCGCTAAAGTGATTTCGATCACTAAGGTGATTCCGTTAGCGTAGCTGCACCTCTGCGTCTATTACATTCAAGACAGGTCAACATAATATTTTCGCGTGTGTGGCCAAGGGTGCTATTCTTTCTGTCTACCGTGAATTGTCTTGGGTCATTTTTCGGGTATTTCCACAGCATTATACAATTGCAGCTCGCGCAGTGATTATTTTGCTGTTGTTTCAACGCAATAACGAATTCAGCATCAAGATCAAACTTCCGATTATTTTTTTTGTCGCTGTGTTTGTAATCGGTTAATTTTTTTCTTATTGTGTCAATCATCGCCGACTCGTCGACGACCGATGTCGTTGACGTATCTAGCACAATTCTTCCCAACTGAGACATTCTTCGCACTCGCGACACTGCCAGGTAAACTAAATTGGACCACTCGATGCGATCATCAACGATCCAAACTTTTGTGTGTTCGATGGTTAATCCCTGCGCGGAGTGAATTGTCATAGCGTATCCTAGCATCCACGGAGATTTATCAGCGGCAAGTGCAGCTTCGACAACATCAATATCAACTAACACAATATCGTTTAGCACCAGCTGTTGCCGTTCAGATTTCCCAGGAATGACAACATCAATATTTTGCTGTCGTGTATCCGTTGGTCTATAACACAACGGTACCGGCATCATGGAAAACTTTTCTCGATGCAACTGAAACAATCGCTGTTGAAGTGCGTCCCTGACCGCTTTTCTACTCGCCACCACAATATCATTTGGAGTCCACGTCGCCAGGAAGTCTTTCACGGATGTCTTAGGAATTATCTTACGCATACAGTAACATTGGGTTTTATTATTCTGTAGCCGGATCAGCTTCTTAAACTTCTTTAGTCGGTCATCAATCGCTCTGATGTCGTCGTCGATCTCTTCGTAATAGTCAACAAAATTTTTTAGCCACTCATGTGGGGATTCGCCTGTAAACGGCGGTGGCTGTCCATGATCGCCGCACATTATCACCGCGGTATTCTTCGTCAACAACCACTCGAGAAATCGCTTTATCGTATCCAGCGGCACCGTGGCTACTTCATCCCATAAGACTTTCTCAGGGATATACTTTGTGCCCATTCGCTCAGGTGTCCACGTACCCCCGCTGTATTTAAAAAAACTGTGATACGTGCAAGCGTTAACGCCGCGCTGTTTCATTTCCCTGGCAAGTCTGTGTGTGGGAGTTAGCACGATCATATCAGAGTTTCGAAACAACTCAATTACTCTGGTTGTCTTACCACAACCGCCCGGTCCGCTCAGATACACAGTTCTGTGTCTGGCAACAGGATCATGCACTGATGGTAACGTCGACGCCATCGATGGTGTCATCGCGGATTCAACATAACAGTCTTTGATCGTAACATCAGCTGTTTCACAATATTCGTGTAACCGTTCCTGTTTCACACGCCAGTGGCCCCATTCTGCTGATTCCCCGACGATGCTCTTTACCAGCGGCAAATGTTCCCGTGATATATAAAATGAGTCCGTGGCAACTCTCACTGCGGTCCGGGAAAATCTGTTTACCATCGATAGCAGATTTACAGTAACATAAGCCAACATTGACGATCTCAAATGGGTATATTGACGCGATTCCCCGTCAAGGTAACTAACAATCGTTCCCAGTTTTTCCCCGTTTGACAACAACGCATCTTCGCGATGACAAAACACATCCCTGGCGGCAGCATCAGCTATTATAAAACTGAGTTCGGCTTCGTCAAGGATTAATCTGCTGTGATGTATTTTGTGATCAAATGCTGCGCCCTGGGTAAACTTCCCTATAAGTCTTCGTCCAAGGTCCTTCGCTTCGCTTTCCCTCATTGCCATGTATCTGTCAACGTGCTCTTGTGTCCACTGTTTCATTGTTTCCTCGGAGACAAAAGCAACCGGCGTTGGTAACCAAACATCGGTTTGTTTCTGATAACATATAATTGCTTCGCCAACAGTCAACGACGTTAGTATTCCGCTGTCAAGCATGTATCGCAGCAACACAGTAGGCGCCCACGCTTTCTCGACGAGATGTTTTCCAATCCACGCGTAGTTGACCGGATGCAGCCCCGCAGCGAATCGAAACGAGGTCACCTTGGCGAATCCAGTTAGGTCAAAATCGGGCAGCGGTCCATCGATGGATACTCTGGTCATCAGCGCAGTCGGATGGCCAAATCTCTCAAAATACTTTCCGCACTCGCCGTATCCAAGGAAACTTCCCGGGTAGCACGCGGCCATGTCTACCGAGATCATGTCGCGGTAATCATACCGGGTATTCCACAGTCCGCCGTGACCGTATTCGACACAGCTTAGTTTGATATCCTCGAGAAATTTATCACTGGTTGGTTTCCACGAGTTTCTATCCCTGGCTATGTGCGCGGCAACACTGGGAATAGTAAAACAGCGAGTCAGCAGCTGATCTATCGAGGAGTCATCAACTGAGTATTTCTCCGCGAGTGTTCTCATTGTGTGTTGCAACGACTCAGTTCGGTATACTTCTCCGTTGGGTTTTACAAATTGATCGTATTCAGATTCTTCGTTGCTGCTAAATAACCACACCGACACGGGATCTGTTTTTCTTGTTTCGTATATGTAATCAAATATGTTACCGTCGTAGCACCTCACAACACGATCTCGGGGAAATATCCTAACCGACTCTGTCCAGGCGTGACTGTTGTGATCAATAATTTCAATCGGGGATCCGCGACAATTGTATTTTGACTTATACAGTTCTTCTCCGGTCAACGACTTTACCGTGATGGGAAATCTTAGCGACCTTTCTAGCGCAGCAACATCAGCTATTGTTGCCCCGCTGTCATCGACGCTACTGGCCCAATCCATTATCTTGGATTTTCTCGACGGCGTTAAACCATTGCCTCGCACGGCGTTGCTGAAATGTTCCATTACTCGCTCTGCTACACAATTCAACATCGTTGACATTCGCATCGGAGCGAGTTTTCCAATTTCTGGTTTTTTCAGCGGATACAGTCCGTAAACGACCGCAGTTACAGGGTACGCTCTGTTATAATATGGACTATCAATTCCAACAAGCATACCCGGTCTGCTAGCACGACTCAACAAAAGAGTTTTACCGTTAGCAAGAACAGGATCGCGTTTATCACGGGTAATCCACGTATCATCGCCATCCTCGTTGACGATTCCGGTTATAAATTTTATTAATATCGTGTAACTGGTATCGCCGAGATGCTTAATGATCCTACTGGCGCGGTCATCGGTCATTGTACAGTCGATGACGTCGTCGCTGAATAATTCCTCAAAGATATCATCGACGGAGAGATTGTTGATAATTTTGTGCGTTGAAAACACATGAGCCGCGCCATCGTCACGAAATTCTTTTTTCGCCTGTTCGATGATCCTGTTTAGCTCGATCAGCGTGTTTCGTTGTGGATCGATGGTTAACTCGTCAAGATCAAATCGTTCCCTGGTTGACATCGTCGATGACAACCTATCAAATTTACTCATTATGTAACAATAGGGCAAATTATGTTTAATTAAAAAAAAGTTATATATATATGCCTAAAAACTACTGTGCGTGGAAAATCATGGGGACGAAACAGCAGTGCCAGCGAGCGTGCATGGGTGAGTATTGTTCTTCTCACAACCAAAATTTCAAGCGAGGATCCAACGGCGGAGTTAATTGTGCCGTATGCAACGTTGCAGTGCGTGGCAAAACAAAGTTATGTTTGGGATGCGGCGGTAAACGATTTCGTGAGCTCGCCAGATATTATCTGCGCAAATACAATCGCGTGTACACGGAACAGGAATATATCAACAATCATCCGATCCACTATTTAGACAAACAAATGCCATCTAGTATAAGCAAATGGAGTTCAAAAGACACCCAATCTACGATTGCTACGAATCTTCCACAGACGGAACGGTTAGACACTGCAGATTGAAAAACCCGGTTGGTGCTGTGGGCAACACCGGTTACATATTGATTAATTTTAAAATTAACGGCAAACAAAAAACGGTTTACGCTCAAAGGTTTATTTACGAGTGCTATCATGGACCGATCAAGCAGGGATTTGTCGTTGATCACATTAACCGAGATAAACTAGATAATCGTTTAGAAAATCTAAGAGCTGTTACCCAAAGCGAAAACCTCCGTAACACAACAAGAGTTGCTCAAAAGCTTCCTCCGAGACCTGTCGTTGCCGTTATGGACTCGGATGAAATCGAATTCCCATCGATGTACTCTGCTGCTAAATATTTTGAGATAAAGTCCGGTTCAATATACCGAAATATTAATCTCGAGACAAAATTAGTTTACTCAAAAAAATACAATGCGCTGTTATCCTTTTATGAGCCCGATCAGCCTTAACATTATATTAAAGAAACAAATCCATATAAGGTATAATAGATGAGACAACAGTTGCAACGCTTATCGATGAAATCAACGCAGTGAAAAAATATACCACATCAAGCGAGATTTTCAACGCGGAGTGGCTGCAGGATCAGTACGATTCTATCTCGGAATCTCGCGCACAAGGCTACAAAACTCACAAGCACGAGTACAGAACAGCGAAGATGCTTGATAACGAGCTCAGGTACAGCATTATCTGCCAGCATCGAGATCAGATTAGCGTCTTCGTACCAATAGCTCGCGCGCTGAAAAAAATCCTTGACGACATCGGAAGAATATTTGAACAGGACAAATTATCAAAGACGCTCTCTGATAAGCTCGATAAATTACTCATCGACGAGCAATAATTGTTGAAAATGATTATCGAAAACTTTTCTCTGGAATAATTTCTCGGCAACAATTACGATAACAATTATTTTGTGTGTTTTTGCTGCGTTTTGACAAAAAAAATTTACAGCGACATTTTTTTTACGCCGCCAAAAATCAAGTAATTATTTTTACCGCAGTAATTTTTATTCACCGTGTTATGTGCGCGTTCAGGGTATATTTTCCCCGCGAGAACATCCGTCAACTGCTGCAACGACAAACACGAATGTGCGTAGTTTAAAATTTCATCATCGCTGAAGAACACGACGACGTCGCCGTGGTCACGCAGCCGCGCGATATCATCGTGACGCAGCAATATGCTATCGGTGCCACCATCAGATATTCGTATTCGAGTGTCTTCGAGCCGGCGCGCGGTTTCATCATAATTTCGTGTAAATGCAGCCCTGATTGCATCTGCGAGTTCTCGTCGGTCAAGTATGGTCACGCGGACATGCTGATATGTCATCGCTATCGTATAGTGATTTATTTAATATAATTGATCACGACGTGACTGTCGTTGATTGTTATCCCGGAGACGCTAGCGTTTCTTCCCGTCGGGGAATCATCGGAATCGCTTTCGGAATCACTCAGCGATTCGTCACTGGAGTCGCTTTGTGTGGAAACACTTTGTGTTTCAGATTCAGATTCGTGACCGGATTCGTAAATAGTTTCCCAATCTGAATTTGAATCGCTGTCGGTGAAGTCGCTGTCGCTGCATGAAGACATTATATGTTAAGCGCGCGATATCGCTAATTGAAAATCGAAGATTTTTTACGATGAAAATCCTCTAGGATGAAAGTCTTAAGACTTTACCAGCAGGTTTATGCTGATCGTTTCCCCGCGCAGGTCCAACAGTCGCTGTTGTTGGTCAGTGACTTTAAAATTTATTCTTGTCAGCGTCGGGTTATGACATCGAAGAAACACCGGATTGATTGGCTCCTGCACAATCAAAAATCCAGGCGGTTGTGTAGGGGTAAACGAATAAAGTATAAACCCTTGCTTGGCTTGATTTGATTCACCAACGTTTACGCTGTAACTGCCATCGATGACGTCACACACAAGATTGACCGCGACCACGTCGGTGATGTTCACAATTCCCGGAGAGATGTGCCGGCCATCACCGCTGGTGGAATTATCGTGTTTCAAGATGTCAGGTTCCGGAAATGATTGCGCGTGCGCGGCAAGAATATCTTCGAAGGATTGATCGATAAGCTCGGTAAGGGATTTTTTCATTTCGGATACGCTATATCCGGGAAATTTAAAATCGGGAATATTTTTTACTTCTATCCCATAGTGGACTGCAAACCGTATTCTCACATCTCCCCCGGGGGCGTTTAATATCATCTGAATAAGCCGGAGGTTTATGTACTCGGCATCACCCACGAGTTGATTTGCTATCTCGATGCGTTTGATGATTTTATCACGTGCGCGCTGTGGATCAGAAACATGTCCCTGAAAGAGTTGTTGCAGAAGTTTAAGTTGTGTTTTAAATAGCTGGTTAATTTCACTGAAATACTTTTCAACACTCCGTGTGTTCATGTGGGCTTTGGGGAAGACCTCAAAAAACGCTGGGTCTTTTTAACGCCACTCCCACCCCCCTCCTAGACCACTACCCAAAGCATCGGGGGGGGGGGAACTGCACCCGTATAATCTGGACTCTTCATAACGCTGATTAACTCATGGTATGACGTTTGAAGGTCATGGTATGATTCCTTGTCGGAAAGGTAATCCGATTTTACCGGCTCGCCTGGACGCGGTATCGCTGGTGGTTTTTCCGCCGGCCACCCTAGCACGGTTCTGATTGAACTGTTGTAAATGTCAAAGGCGTAACCCGGCGTTGAGATTTCGATGATCGTGGATAACGTTGGCTCGTGGCTTCCTTTCCGGTGATACGTTTTATTTGACGCTGTATTTCCTTGTTGATTTCTTCGATCTGATAACTCCCAGTGGGTAACGCAATGACGTTCCAATCTGGGGTTCCATCAGCGTTATTCTGATATGAAAATACAAATGAGTTGTCCGGGGTTTGTCCGTGAAATGATGTCGACCTGATATTGGGCCAACTGTGATATACTCGTAATTGTGCCAACGCGATTTCGGTAACTGGAATTGCGGTTGGAAAATTAATGCTGAACTCTGGTTGCGTCGACGACACTGATATCATTGTGGTCCTTGTCGGAGTTGTATTCGCGGCTATGTCGAGCAGCGCTCGATGCTGAATTATTTCCATCGTTATTGTTATTGTTGGTTTTCAAATGAAAACCGTTTGCGGTTTCAGTATTCGCTGCGCGCTCGTAATCGTTGTAAATGCCAGACATCAGCGTGAATTCAGAATCTGATATGTTGTTGTCGTCTACGCTGGATGATATCAACGAGGACAATTTCTAGTAGGCGCTGTTGGCCGCGTTGGCTAGTTGCTGATACTCGTGTAATTTTGTTATCGCGCACGAAGATATTTTTTTCGCGATGATGTTGGCGACTCCTGCAATCGTCGTTGAGGCCGAAATCGCGATCGGGAACGCGATAGCAGCAGTTACTGGTGTCAGCGCAGACAATAGCACACCAGTGGATGCAACTACCGCGGATACCGAATACACTATTGTGTCTAGCACGGTCACACGCCGTTTGTATTTTTTTATTTTTGTTGCGCATCTGTCAATGGTGTTTTTCAACGTTGATTGCCATTCGCGTACCTGATCACATCGATATTGTTGAGCGTCTGGAAATGTTTCGGATTTCAATGTCGTCGTTGACATTATTCAATTACGCGGTAACCAATTGAGGCGTTGTTGCGACGAATTCCAAACACCACCAGTAGGATGTTGCGGTTAATTTCTTGTCTGCGGCTTCAAGTATAAATATTTCTTCGGTTCCGCTGTTTAGTATTACGGTTACAACCCCGGAATACCTATCGGTGGAATGTCTCCAGGGAAACGTTGTGAAGATTTCAAATTTAGCGGCTGAAAACACAGACAGCCTGTACACGCCAGTGACCGTTGCTGTGTATTTGATAGTATTATTTTGTCGGGACCATGTTGCGAATCCCGATGATACCGTGAACACGATGTTGGTGATATGCCCGGGAGTAACTGTAACGGGGACTTTAATCAAACTGGTTTTGTTAACGATCTCAGGAATTCCCGATACGATATCCTGCTGTGTTTGTTTGATCGTGTCAATGTCGGTCTTTACATCGGCGAGTTTCACGTCGACGACTGGAGGATTCCCAAAGAACTTATCAATGGACTCATCAGCTTTTCTAAAGTTTCTACGGAGATTTGTAAACGCTTTTATGTGATCATCATACTCAGCCCGCAACGTAGTTAGTTTACCATCAACGGTGTCTACGTATTGTTTGTTTGTGGCATCTTCGGGACCTTCCGGATTTTTTAGAACGGTTATTTTGTTGCCGTTCATGCTGAGTTCACCTGTCATTGTGTCACCGGATTTTGCTACACGTTCCCGGGCGACTTTTCGTGCATCATCTCGCAGCATCGCAATTGATATCGACGAATCTCTGATTCTGCCGCTGTCAGTGAATACAACAATGTTGTCCGTGACAGCTCCAATAACCCTGCGAATTATGTCATTCCACTTAATGTTACTGGTTCTTAGTTTGCCGTGCCTGTCCTGAAAAAATAACAACCTCATCTGGGTCTATCCCGGTCAGATTCAAAAGATCATCAATTTCATCTTTGGTCGCATACTTCGATAAATCGACGTGTTTTTTTTCTTCCTTGGTTCTGCTTGATCTTCCGTAAATATCAACCATTATCTGTTATGGGGGTGTTTAAATTTGGAAATCATTGATGATTTTTCAACGTGTATTCATGCACGACTTTATGAGGAGGAATCGCTGGATGTTTTGTTATCGCGGCGAGAACATTCAAAACCTCTTGACCACATATCGGAGGATCGGTTAGTGTTTGTGTTGGCAGCGTTGACTGCCAAACTGGAATTGGAAATCCTTGGACGTACCTGAGAAATTCAACTGGCGGTGCTAGCCCGTACGAATCGAAATAGATAATTCCACGCGGATCGATCGCGTAAGCAACCCAGTGAGTTCCAGGGCCTTCCTTGTTGTCGAGATTAATAATTCCTGTTTCTGGATTATTCGGTCGTGCTGGTAATTCATCTCGCATAAATACACCTCTGAAGGATTTTACACGTAATTGTTTAGCAGCATCGAGTAGATCAAAATTACTCGCTGGAAGCTTCACCCGGGGAAGATTCCCCCCGGGAAGTGTTTTCAAAACCATTTTGGGTACCATGACGCCGGAGTTCCCGGTAGTCTTAGACCCGCTCCGTATTGTTCCACTGGAAGTTTTAAACGATTGGGCTGAGGCTTAGTTGTCTTTCGGGGGCGTCTTGTTGGTTTTTGTGTTCTTGTTTGTCTTTTTTTTAGACTTTCCTTGTGTAAAATTCCTTTTCCGGTTACTTTCTTTAGTGCCATTCCAGCAGCGGTTCCAACTGCACCGAGTGCTGCGGCTTTTGCTACAGCTGGTGCTGCTGCGGCAATCAACGCCGGGATTGCTGCGAGAAGAGGAAATATTCCACCGGTTTTAACCATGTCGCTGACAGCTTTTGGAGAAAAATCAAGTCGAACACCGGTTTTTGCTTCCAGTGCCTTATTAAAATGTTTGAGCTGGGTCGTAGTCAACGACAGTCTGTTTGGACCACCAACAAGTTGATCTCGCTTTAACGTTATTGATGTCCCGCATGTGCTTGCGTTCTTTGATTGCAATTTTTTCGTCTGACCTCCGGTCAAGGTAACATTAACGTGACTGTATGACATTATATTTCAGAGATTGGTCTAATTGTCTACATATTTTCCACTGGAGCATCGATGACTCTCATTCGTCCGCCAACACCTTCAAGCAACATTGATTTATCAGAGAGTATAACAGCAATTGCTCTGAAACCAGCGGGACCTGCAAGTACGACTGGAGGTCCGGCCGCATCAACTGCTGCAGGTGGGTAAAGGCCCACTTTAGCCTTGAAGTGTATATCAACGACAGATTGTTTGGTTAAATCCATATGTTCCAGAGAAAAGTAATAAATCGGATACCGCGTTGTGAAATCCAACTGAGATATCTGTAGACCGGTATCAATATTTTGATCACGTCCCATAAATGTCAGCAGACGGTGATATGCACGTGCAACCTTATTTTCCCCAAAAGTTATACGAATATCTTCGGACGGTTCTTGATGTCCGTTTACACGCAGCGAAACCTCGCTGACCTGAAGGTGGTCAAATGCCATAGGCTTTCTTGTTTGATCGTTTAATCTCTTATTTTCTTGGAATGCAACGAAAATATGTCGTGGTGCTGACACCCCCTGCTGTGATGCTATGTGCCACGTAAAATCCCCGGTCCCGGCGCCCTGAATAGAATCTGTAGATGTTGTCAACCATGATATCAATGATTTACCACCTGTGTCCATGAAAGAGAGTAACCGTTGCTCTTCAGCTAACGATGGGGACATCATTGGCATCCACAACGCAAGCTTGGATAATACTACTTTACCATGAAGTGCTCTAGTTGCGGCAACATCAGCGCCCGGACCGTGCCAGATAGCATCATTGCTATCACCTTTTCTGACAAGTACAACCGTATGATTAGCTCCAAAAATAACCTTTCGGACACCTCTGCAGAATCCAAAGATGTGAGACAACGGAATCGCACACGAAAATTTTCCGTCACCTGATATCATTGTCTTGCGCGTTGCGAACCCCAGATTGTAATTAGGGTTGGAAAAATATAAATCTTCTACATCATCAGAAGGAACAGGAGGAGCAGCACGGTTTTTTGGTCGTCAAAATGCTGGGTCTATGATCCGGATAATCAGAATTATCTTTAGCGAACATCATAGTCGGACCGGCTGATCTGGTGTAATCATCCGAGTATCTCGCCAATCCGATAATTGTTGTGGCAACGTCGACGTTATCCTGAATTGTTTCAATTTCTCTCCCGTCAATGCTATATGAAGCACTTTTGAACAGCGCCATGATGCCGTTGTTAACAAAACCAACTTGGTCATCTCTTCCGTATGGTGTATTATCGGGTCTTAAAATACTACCTTCGACTTCAAGAAACGCTTCCGCGGGCAGGAAATATCTGCTTGTATCCTGAACTCGTAATTCAATTCGACTCGGCTGATTGGGCGATGTTGCTTCGTAGGAATAATACTGATAATCGCGCACGGACTCATCTTTGAGTATTGGTGCATCCATGTCGAACGCTGGGTCAGATACACGTTTGAACATTATATAAAATTATCGTCGTCTAAAACGAAAACCACTTCCTGATATCAGGCTCGTATTTATTTGTTCGGGTATTTGGTTTACTAGCGCCGCAAGTTTTTGATTTGCGGATTGATTTATTACCTTACTGACATCCGCGGGCATAAGTTCAGTGCTCGGCAATTTTACTGGCGGTGGTTTAACCGCCTTTGGTTTACGTGCTAACCGTAACAGTCTGTCCTTGATTGACGTAAATGCCTTTCCGGCAAGATTACCAACAGCTCCAAGAGCTTTATCCTTGACAACATCAATCGCTTTCATCGACAGTTGTTTCGCAATCGGTAACGCCTTAGGGGCTATCCTTGAAAACAAACCCGTAACAACATCACCGAGACCATCTCCGTAGGTTGCTCTGTAGACCGGTAATCGTGAATTTACTACTCTGACTGGAATGGGTTGGGCGTTGTGTATGATCATTTTATTTAATTGCTGTTTCTTTAATCGCTGTAATAACCATCTGCGAGTTCATTAACAAGCTCACGGTAGATGCCAATATCCATGATACCACGCTGAAATAGTCGTTGACAGATATCTGCGGCTTCATTAATTATTTCTGGTGAGTTATTCCCGGCACGTTTTCCTCCGATAAGCACTTCTAACCGAGATACGTCGTTGATGATATTATCGGGGCAAGCAATAAAACCAGACCCTAAACCGCTCCCGGATATTTCCCCAGGGTCATCGAAAAATTCCTCTTTAGTGGCTCCCTTATCGGAGGATGATTGTGGTTGTTGTTGTCGGTTCTCTCTTAACTCTTCCAATATCTCATTAAATTGCATGTAACCAGGATCGCTTATATCAACGGGTAAATTATGCCTACCAAAATATACCGCTTCTGCCCAATCATCGAAGGTGTCAATTTTTTGTGTACGTTTTTTTCTTAAAAATTTTTCTCTGTCATTAAAATTATCTAAAGCAAAAGCGGGAAGTTTCCAATCTGCTTTCTCCATTTCATTAAGACCGAATTTCGTAAACAAACCCCGAGGAGTTTCTTGTTGGGTCTGCTGCAACGGAGGAGGAAGTTGATACTCTCTCTCTCTGGTTCCTTTGTTGTTGTCGTTGTGCCGGCTTGTGGTTTAGCTATTTTTTTCGGCGTTGGTTTTTTATGCCGTTTTGTCTGTCGCATTTGGATATCATATCGATCTGTTCCTGACATGTACTCTCGATAAAATACATCACTGGTATCTAACCGTTCGACGCCCTGTTTTATTTTATAAATCCCATCGAGAAATTGTTGTTTAGTTACCTTTTGATTAGGATCTTTTATAAACCTTTCTCGAGAGTGATAAGCCTCAGCAGCGGCAGCGCCAAAAGCAATTATTTCATCTCTGTTCCCGACTGGATATTTTTTAATTTCATCCACGAAACCTTCAACGAAATCCGTTTTATAATTAAATCCTTTGCTCGGTTTCGGTTGAGCCTCCTTAAGTTCTTTTATTGCCTGAAGAAGACTTTGTTGCGGTTTATCAGAATCAGGCTTTCCTACGATAGCTGTTGTAACCGCCTTGGTAGCTGCTGTCACAGGTTTGAATAATTCCTCCGCGGATTCTGCGAAACCTTCCTTTACTTGCTGCCGTGTTTGTAATTTTTCTCTGACACTATCTCGCACAGGAAGAAATTTTTTGATTGCTTCAAGTCGTTCTCGAGCTAGTCTAGCGGAATGTGCTTCTCCGATGTTGGCCATTATTGTTAACCCGAATTTTTAATTCCACTGATACACTATTTAGTTAACAATTTGTGAGCAGCAGGGAGGGCCAAATCCACAATGGTTTTTATGGGCAACCGCAGCGCAATAATGTGTCAACCGCGCCGACTAGACGGTTAAACCCGTTATTTTAACGCGCAGACATCTCTATTGTCGATGCTAAACGAGGAAGGGTTTGTATCCGTAAATGCGGGATACTGTTGTAAATTGATTGGTGGAACTGTTTGTTTGGTCTGGAAACCTTGTCCGATTCGCCCTCCCTGCTGCTTGCTGTTCATGTCTTAGAGTTTTAGCCATTTTTATGTTATGTTATACATGACAAAATAAGTCCCTGCGGTGGCAAATTGGCCATATTCAGACAGACTTGACCATTTTTTCCCCAATTCCTTTCATAAAATGAATCATAAAACGGCTGTCTAAATGTTCACTGACAAAAAATCATTTCAGACAGCGTGGTTAAAAAAGTTTTCCCATGATCACAACCAATCAGTAAAGAGAATACTGCACAATAATTTCATGGGCTTATTTGGACCAAACAAAATCACATAAAGTGATATGTTCACCTGTTATAATATGAAATATATGAAACTGCACACACTATAGGTAAAGCGTACCGACTATGTGATAATTGCAGGTAAATAATTCCTTACTCTTTCCTCCTACGTATTTCGATATGTCTTCCCTTTCCGCGCTAAAGCCATTGTAGAGAAAAAAACAATTGCAGAAATCCACTCTAAATTGAGTGTGATGCAGTTATAAATGCGTAGTTTTCTCCAGGTGGCATTTTCCGCAAAATGACAATGTTGTGGCAGGGCAGTGGATTTATCTAACACACTGTGAGAAGTATGTCCCAATCGGAACATCTTTGATTTTCTTCGTCAATCCGAGAAAAAAACCTCAAATATTTTATTTCGTCGCCATTGTGAACTGCCTTCGGTTTACATGGCACAAAGAGTTGGATGTAGGAGGCAAAGTCGCAATCGGACTATTGTCGGCCTTTTATATCGAAACATGTATGGCATACTCTGTTGGAGGCGAATCAACAAAGCCATCAAATTTAAGTGAATCTTTGCAAATACATCTGAGGTTATTTCTCGACTTGACGGAAATGGCTGAGTAATAAATATTTCAGCTGGAGTATGTCCAATAGCGGCTAATTTGGAAACTCCCTGTCTCCCACAACTGTAACGATTATAATAATAATAATAATAATAATAATAATAGTAATAATAATAATAACTTTATTTTCTGAGGATAACACATTTCCTTCTAAATCAACCAGTCTTACATGTCCTCGATAACATATATTTAAAACTATAAATTCAACATAATGTACAAACACTACTCTGTTACAGTGTCTGATATATTCACATGTGATCATAAAATATCCACACATATACATACATAACATTAAACTGAAACATACATAGGTTGCTAGCTTCACATTGGCACGGTGCATGATGGTAAAATGAACTCAATTCATGTACCTATTTCAAGTGAGATGCATTAGTTAGCGAAGTAAAATGCTTTATTGCTCAAAGTAACCGATAGAAGGCGCTTTGGTCAAATTTTTTAGAAGCGAAACAGCTGACATTTTTCTCCATCTAAACATTTACATAAATATGAGTTCTGCAATCATTTAGGTTAAAATTCTTTTGTAAGCCAAGACAGATATCAAACAACAATTTGGAGATAGACGCCATTGCAGGAGGCGTGTCACAATCAGCCAAATAAACCGTTCTTTGTTAATGTGAAACATGCCGTAATCTTAACATCACGATGACGTATAACGTCACCTCATCGCATCACCCAATCTTGTCACATTTTTTTTAAAATTGGGACGGTCTCGCACTTTTGTTGCAAGAATGCTTCGGTTTTAACAGATCTCCCTAAGCCGATCGAATGCCATTTCTATTACCGTCTCATTCACCTGCAAAAAACTGCCAGTTGGAATTTACCTCCGGATTTTGCAGCCAATTTAAAAAGTCGAGGTTCAAGATATATGGCAAGAGGAAGAAGGACAAAAAATCTAGCTCTTCTCGATCTCTGTGGCCGTAGTTGATTAAAACAACAGAAAACCCTAAATGATTAACCTTCTGTATTACGAAGAAATAGCAAGTAGAAAATGCATTTTAATACAAGGAGAACATAAACACAGTGTTGCACCATAAATTCACATAAAACCTGTGACCCTGAGATTTAATCGCCATTTTGCAATAAGTTGTAACTTAATTGATAGGACTTTTAAAACAGACATACAGACTTAAACCAGGGAATGTTTAATAGCCCCAGTACAGACATACACAGACTTAAACCAGGGAATGTTTAATAGCCCCAGTACAGACATACACAGCCTTAAACCAGGGAATCTTTAATAGCCCCAGTACAGACATACACAGACTTAAACCAGGGAATCTTTAATAGCCCCAGTACAGACATACACAGACTTAAACCAGGGAATCTTTAATAGCCCCAGTACAGACATACACAGACTTAAACCAGGGAATCTTTAATAGCCCCAGTACAGACATACACAGACTTAAACCAGGGAATGTTTAATAGCGCCAGTACAGACATACACAGACTTAAACCAGGGAATCTTTAATAGCCCCAGTACAGACGTACACAGACTTAAACCAGGGAATGTTTAATAGCCCCAGTACAGACATACACAGACTTAAACCAGGGAATGTTTAATAGCCCCAGTAAAATGGTATAGAATCTTTTAAGGAAACTTTATTTGCGAGAATATCATTCACCCCATCATAACGTAATGAATATATCTATCTAATCTAGGGCATAGTAAACGCAATTACAAATTAAGCAAAACATATCTGCGAAAAATGTTATGTCGAAAATATGTTCCATTTTTATAATTCGCATTCAGTAAATGACCAGAAAGTTAACAGTACTATTTATTTACTAACATAATGTAATTAAAGCCCAACCTACCGTAGCTTATAGTTGACAAAAGGGCTTAAAAATATATAACAATGACCCATAATATATAACAGTGACCCATAAAATAAAACAGTGACCCATAATATATAACAGTGACCCATAATATATATTAGTGACCCATACTATATAACAGTTACCCATATTACATAACAGTGACCCATACTACATAACAGTGACCCATAAATATATAACAGTGACCCATAATATCATTATATTTAATATGTGACGAGATACATTGTATTTCATATGTGTTACTCTCATTCATAATACACGCTGTCACCTTTCGTTCCCATGTATCCGCCCCAAGTTTGTCTTTCGTTGGGAAGGAATTTTAATGTGGTTATCCGGTTTTCGTTTTGCAAATATTTCATCTTGTCGTGTATCGTGACGTTAATTGGAGTATACAGTTCATTTTGAATGGCGCTTTCCAGATTAATTTTAAAAATGTCCACATCAAACTTCATTTTGACGTATCGTGCTTTCTCGTCTCGCAGAATCCCTACTGAGACCAGATTTACAATGACATCAAGAGATCCATCACGATCCACATCTCCAATTGCTCCTAAAATAACGAAAAGAGATTTACTACTTCATTAATCGCATATTATCATTCCTACACAGTTTTAAAAAATGTTGCCGGTTTACGAATTTTTGTGTACTAGCTCGAAATATATAGGTCATTCTCCACTCATTCCATCATATAATATGTCAAGATATATTGAATGAGACTTCACTTACCCGTATCAAATACGTAAAACAAAATTAAATTCGAACTTTTCTCAGTTTAAATCATATATATATATATATATATATATATATATATATATATATATATATATATATATATATATATATATATATATATATATATATTGTTACGTTTAGGCTCTTACAAGACGTAACAAGAAAAGAGTGAAGACAAGAAGCTTTGTAAAATTTAACAAATAATTTATTTCCCTAGAAAAACAAAAAAACAAGGTAACAATGAGAAAAAGAACTTACCGTTCTACGAATCAAATCCAAAAATAATCCAAAAATAATCCATGAATTAAAAAAATAGAAGTTCTAGTAATAAAAAGTACCTAATGAAACTGAGTTCGGATCCCGATGAAATCCAAAATGGAAGGCGATGTGGTCAGGATCGTACTGATGTGTCAACAGTTCTTTGTTGAATCACAAAAAATAGTTTTTCAGTGCTTGCATTCTGTGTAAATTTATATAACTGTCCTTGTCCAAGAATTAATTTAGAACACATGTATTTCCAGCGGAAAATAATCTCTTGGATTCCAAATAATTTGAAGAAAACAAAACAATTAGCCCCCAAAACTGGTCACAACATGAAGAACTTTGACTTCTCCAGTGTTAAGGTGGCGCTCACCAGATAAAATGTACTTTTGAGAGAGTGACGTATGTAAGGTGAAGTAGTTCGCATTTAAAACATGCACAGTGGAGAGAACGTTTGCATACCTCTATGCTACATTAATGTAATGTGGATGATATTTCTTTGGATATTGTACTTTTGGAAATTTTACATGCTTTAAGCACACTGCTAACTAAAATGACTGCTCCCTTTTGTTAAAAAATCAGCCTGAATTAGTCTAAAGTACACTATACATAGCAGCTATTAAAATAGGGAAAATGAAATTTGCCAGACTAGACAATACCAGCTTCTGAAAGTGCAATGAATGAATTACCAAATATATTAAATGTAAAAAAAGTTATCGGCTCTTTTTTATACAATTGACCTCTGAAGTTCAGGAAGTGAAAATGACCAAGTAGAGCTAGCACTTTTTTGAAAGGTGCACATTTGAAGTAAGGCCAAGCTGTATACTCTATAACCCATAGTACACCCATCAATCATACACCAAAATAAAGGGAATTAAAGGTTCTTTGCATTATACCTAAGATATACGAGGTCTTTTTTAAATAGCCAGTATAACCAGTGAGGAAAGCCGGGGACATTCTTTTTCTTTAAATTCCTAACCCTATGCAAAATGCGAAACTGTATAGCGCCACCTAAAGCACAGAATGACAATTCTTTCTCAATACATCAATAATAAATCTAGCTACGGCGCAAAACATATGCCCGGATGTGGGTCAGTCCACTGGAAAAGCCAGAGTTTGAAACAATTGCTACAAGTTTATTTCATGTACTCCATTATTTACCTACAGTTGAATTTACAGAGTTATTTTGTATTCTTCTCAATGGCGGTACCTATGTTTCTCTCAGAAACGTACAAGCTACTATGTACCGCCCGGCTCTGCGTGTTTGCATTGTGTACGTGTGCGCAAAGTTATGCGACTATCTCCATGTTGTTTAAACTCTTTTAAGATCTGTAATTTTGATTTTGATTGGGATCTTATATGAATTACTTATCAAGCCGTAAAATCTTCATCTAAAGCCTCGAAATAAAACCGAGGGGAATCACTGTCAGGGGTACACGAGTGGAGGCAATATACTGTTTGAGCAAGGAGTGGAGGCACGATTGCAAGATAGTAACATAACGATTTTATGTATGTACCTGTTGTTCGTTCGTCCGGTTGAATAAGAATACAGAAAGGCTTATCATCAGCAGCTCGTTTACCGCGAGACCACGGCACCTCGTTTTCGGTCACAGTATAGTTGGTGCCATATGTTTTCATTGCTAACTCCATCATTTGATAGTCACTAGCGGTAAGCCCTGGAATAAAACAATATTTTAGTCTGATTCAAACTGAGATCTCTGATATAACGGAGATCTGACCGGCACATTTACGAGGGTATATTCTGTTGACCTTTAAATTCATCAATCAAACTACAGCTTTCATGGTTACGAAAGTGACAGTCGGACATATATTGGTTCACTCTTCATCGCCGCCTCTTCTATCTCGCGATTTACTTTCCAATTGCACTGGTCAACAGTGAAATCATTACTGACTTGAAAAGGCCCTAATCTGTAGTATTTTGGTGTGCCGAACACGAATATAACCGTGAAAAATTTGTATTGGCTCTCGTTTTGAAGATATTCATATACCTCATTTTCTATGTTTCACTGTGTAAATTTCTCCAGTAGGACTGCAGCAACATCCGGAATAATGATGTAACATTGCATAATACCATCATGCTCACATCATCCACAGTTGATTGCATCATTTTCTGATGCAATGCAATACTAATGCCATGCGGCTGCTGAAGTAAGTTGACGTCAGCAGTGTACTATACATGTGTAGGCCTATTATACTAATGCCAGGCGGATGCTGAAGCTGACGTAAGCAGTGTACTATATAAAGCCCAATCAGATAGGTTCAGCATTTAAAATATTTTAGACGTTGTGCGAGACAGTTCAAGCTACTGTTACATAAAACTTATTATTTTATCCATTTACGTACAATAAAGAACAGTAATGCCTCGAAAGTGTGTTAATACCGCGGACAATTTTTGCTATATTTGTGGGGAAGTGACATTTGCCAACCAGAAGAAAAGTATCAATTCTCAAGTGAAGAAGGCATATCATCTTTACTTCGGATGCAAGGTTGGTGACCAAGACAAGCCTTGGGCTCCGCATATATGCTGTGCTACATGTACAACACAGCTTTCACAGTGGTTGAATTGCAAAAGGTCATCAATGCCGTTTGCAGTCCCAATGGTGTGGAGAGAGCCAAGCAACCACCTAAATGACTGTTACTTCTGCTTGGTTCCTCCTCTTTCCGGCGGAATAACGAAGCGAAAGAAGTCGAGAATAGTCTACCCAAACATTCCGTCTGCATTGAGACCAGTTCCACATGGTGAGAGACTTCCTATTCCAGAACCTCCAGCAGAATATTCTCTTGATTCATCTGACGAAGACAAAGGTGAGTCGACCTGTTCTTCTCCTGGTCCATCAGCATGCAGTGATCCAGATTTTCACTGTGGTGCATCATCAACCCCACACAGAATAACACAGGAAGAACTAAATGACCTGATTCGTGATTTGGACTTATCAAAGAACAAGGCAGAATTGCTAGGATCAAGACTCCAACAATGGAATCTTCTAGAAGAAGATGTCACAATTACTGCATATCGAAAGCGCCACCAGCAATTGGAGCCTTTCTTCAGAAAGGAAAGTAATCTGATATTCTGTTCCGATATTGAGGGCCTCATGAATGCTTTAAAAATCACTCATGACCCACAAGAATGGAGACTATTTGTGGACTCTTCGAAACTGAGTCTCAAGGCTGTGCTTTTGCACAATGGAAACATTCTTCCATCTATTCCAGTAGCCTATGCTGTCCACATGAAAGAGACATACGATAACTTAAGGCAGCTACTGAATTCCATTGAGTATAACAAGTACAGCTGGCACCTCTGTGGTGATTTGAAGGTAGTTGCCCTTTTAATGGGACTGCAGCAAGGATATACAAAATACATGTGTTTCTTATGCGAGTGGGATAGCCGAGCAAGGGAAATGCACTACATGAGGAAGGAATGGACTCACAGGCAGAATGTAGCCATTGGAGAGAAGAATATCCAACACCCAGCTCTGGTTGAGGCTCAGAAAATCTTGCTACCACCCCTTCACATCAAACTAGGTTTGATGAAGAACTTCGTGAAAGCCATTGACCGGACTTTGCCAGCATTCCGATACCTGCATGAAAAATTCCCTCGACTCAGCGAAGCAAAGATTAAAGAGGGAGTTTTTGTGGGTCCTCAGATTCGAGAGCTTTTCAAAGATGACCGGTTCAACAACTTGCTGGAAGGTGACGCGAAACAAGCATGGAATGCTTTTCGCCTAGTTTCTACAAACTTCCTCGGAAATGTTAGGGCAGAAAACTATAAGGAACTAGTAGAAGACATGTTGATGAAGTATAAGAAACTTGGCTGCAATATGTCTCTAAAGATTCACTTCCTTCATTCCCATTTGGATTTCTTTCCTAGCAACTGTGGTATTGTTAGTGATGAACACGGCGAACGTTTTCATCAAGATATCGCAACAATGGAACAAAGATACCAGGGAAAATGGTCCACTACAATGCTGGCTGACTACTGCTGGACACTCCTCAGAGATGCTCCCGAACAGCTGTACAAGAGACAGGCGAAGAAATCTAAGATGTAGTCAATGACTTGATTTTTTATAGGTAGGCTATTACAGTTGACCTTTTACTATTGGAATGCATTTCGTTATGTAAACATTAATTTCTTGCAGATTACAAAAAAACTAGAGCCAATTTTGCAATTTGACTGTCATATTCGTGTTCAGCACATAAAAATTGATAAGAATTGACTAATTTTATTTCAGTAACATGACTTTTGTAAAAATTTGTTGTCCAGTGTTGTCGATATTATCCCAACGCTGACCAGCTCAGCAACCAAGCAAATATGTTAAGAGTCTTGGCCCCTTTTGTTGAGAGTCTTGGCCCCTTTTGTAAATTGTTCATGCTCATTGAAGCACTTCGGTTGTCAAATCTTAAGTTTCGGCGGTGGGTAGTTTTTGCACGTTGTCAAACTCGATAATTTCGGAGGTAAGAAAATCTTGCATGTAGTCCGCACGCTTGTAATGCCTAAATGGAACTGATCGCTTTTGAAAAACATCAGAACTTATGAAGTCAGATCGAATCAAACAATAACTCTCACAAAGACGAAATACAATCTAATATATTACTACAACTTGATGGACAGGAAATTCCAAAATTCATTTGAATAGTTTGAGGTCCCTGACAAATCTATTTAGCATAAGGAGTTATCGATTTAAATTAGATTGACATTATTCTTCTTTTTGTTTAAAATAAAGAAATACAAATTTTAATTGTACATATAAACCATTAATCTAATTCCTTGCTTTCATTGAATATTTAATTAATTTCTTCATTAGTTAATTTTATCTTTTGCTGGGGTGTTGGGGGAGAGAATGGGTCACTTTTCTTTTGTTTCCAAAGACAAACAGTTCTTTATGAAGGATTTGAATACGCGTGCCCTAAGAACACAAACATTGCATTTATTAGGACAGAATGTTTTTATGAAAAGTAATAAAACTAAAATTTTCTCTACATTGTATTAAAAGTAATTTTTGATTAAATTATATTGAAAGTAATTTTCTATTTAAGTATATTAAGATTAAAACCATTTATTTCGGTATTACAATTATATAATATTTAATAAAGATTGCGCCCTTATGAGCAAAGGCAAAACTCTCTATACATTTCACTTGCATCATAAGTCAGCAAAAACTACACTCGCTAAGTTGTGTAAGTTCCTGCATTGCGGAAGCCTAAAATTCCTGACTAAGCTATAAGCTCCACGCGCTGACGTGGTAGAATTGTCTACCTAATGACGTACATAGACACAGACGATAGTAGGTAAGAAACTATGAAGCCTCACTTCTGGCGACCGCGAGAACTAGACCTATCTCCATATTTGGCCATGTCCTAAGAAACTGATATAAAAAGCGTAAATCCACGGACACGCCAGTTCACTCGTCAGAAACCTCAAAGAAGCTTGTGTCGTTACAGTATCCCGTACATCCGCTCGCCAAATTCCCAAGATGTAGCCGTATTTACACCGTTATGAGTGGTACCCTCTTTCAAGAGAGCCCGGAACTCTCTCTCTCTCTCTCTCTCTCTCTCTCTCTCCATGGGCAAAGACCTTTCTTAACTGATGAATTCTCTTTCATAAAAGCTGATGGCTAAATAATTTTTTTAATAAAACATCTGTTCCTTTAAATAAATAATAAATTGTTCATAAAAAAAAAAATTTGAATTTTACATCCCCTATCAAACCCCATTAAAGTTCCTATTTCATCCGAAAATTAAACATGATGTCTTATCAATGGCAACGTTCTTCGCCTTTTCGTGTTAGCACAAATCTTCATAGGTAAATAATGGCCAGTAATTCGACTCGCTTCAGAAAAGAACGATGTTCCGACTGAAAGTGATATATAACATGCATACAATTTCGTATGGATGATGTCGCATTTAATATGTATATAACTTGGTAAATATTCGTGGTCTATCTATGTATAAAATCTACATGATTATATATATATATATATATATATATATATATATATATATATATATATATATATATATATATATATATATATATATATATATATATATATATATATATATATATACATACACACACACACACACACAAGGGAGAGACAGATTGACAATACAGATGTGTGCCACAAAAACAAAAAGAAAATCAATCAACAAAATATGCTACTTGCTATAATAGTATTTTTCGGAGCCTTGTTCCCAGAGTTTAACTGGGGATTTCATAACTGTCCGATCAATGGCGAAGAGGTCTGCGAGGAAAACTGTTTGATCTGATTCGCATTCGACATAGTTCTTGTCCATCGCAGTGTTAGCATCCCTCTTAAACCGGAAGTGACTTTCCGGAAGCAGAACACCCGCTTGGTCAATGTTGCCCCCGTTAATTTCAACATCTTCTAGATACGTCCTTCCATCTTCGGTTGATCGTTTGTTTATCTAGTAAAATATTAAAAATACAACAGGAAAAGTCGATAGAGAGAGCGTATATGGTCGTTCATTGCGCGATGTTATAGTTATGTGTCTCAGTGCGGCACGTGCGCGTTCTTAGCATATGTATACAAACTATACTAGTTGAATTGCACAAAATATAAATTTCATGCGTATTTTACAAGTTACAATTCGTTTATTCCGAGTTATTAGGCGGGCGAATTAGAAGAAACCAAATTAAATAGCATCATTTGATAAACAGCAATTCGGATTAGTCGCCTAAATTACAAAAAGTTAAATAACTTCTCGTGCAAGACAATTACTTGCCCTAAATATTATTTTTTGCAACAAATGGATGCATATGACCATCTGACCTATTCGTACTCAGAATAATATTCATTAGGTCGAGACGGTACAATTACCAAATCACAGGTTCTAAAAAATGTAACCGTTTGGTACTAATATTGATGGCAAAACCCTAAGATTTACAATTCTCTGTATGCCAGAAGCTCCATGAACGGCGCCAGTGTTTCGAGGATCGTATCCGTTTCTGCCCTGGGCCCGGAACAAGAAAACATCCCTGTTGCGTGATGATGTTCTGACAACGACGTCAGATGACACGTCATACTTGTGGGTAGTCAGATTCCAGAGCACACTTCCGTCTCGACCGTCGATTATAATAGTCTTTAGAAAAGAAAGAATCAGTGTTTTAAAACATGATCCTATGTAATCTTGCCAGCGCTGATGTGAGTGGATGAGCATGTAACGTTACCTGACCCCCCTCCCCCCACAGTACACTGTTTAAGACAGAGAATTTAAACGTGGCAATATAATTTCGGCGATTTGTAAACTGCAAGACGTACTGAAAAAAAATATTATATTGTTCCAAAGGGTCTGATCTTGGAGAGAGACATGTATATATGTACAACGCGTTGGTGCGTGGGATGCAGTGGGATACTTTAAAAACAATTGTGAAGATGTAGGTTTGCTGCAGACTTGTAAATAGTCTCTTTGCAACACTTAGTAGATGTATTTGACAAAGCTGATGTGATTGAAACATCTAGACTAAAATTATAATGTCGTCACTAAACATTTAGGTAGTTCTCATAACTACATGCGTATTTAATAAACATATGCAAAATGAAAATGGCACAAATACCAAACAGTTTTCTCTCGTTTCGAGCTAAACAAGCTCTTTCTCAGGGTAAGAAACAACTTACATTCACAAAGCAAACATTAGGCACGAACACAATTTGGTGCTTTTTGACTGTTTGTACAGCTAACTTGTTTGACAATTGTGCATTGCACAAAATACACGAAAGGATCATGTCCGAGGGAGCCATCTCAAAATGGATTTACATCACTAGCAACGTGGTGCTACCAAAATCAGATGATCGGAAGATACACAAAATAGAGGCATACATGCATACATACATGCATACATACATACATACATACATACATACATACATACGTGTGTGTGCGCGTGCACTTTGATCATTACATTTGGTTAATTGATTGACGAACTGTCTTTATATAAATATTTTCGCCACAATAACACACGCTATATTGTTTCATTAACCATTTGTCAGATTTGTATTTATAACTGTTTAAAATACATATTCATGGATATGCCTCTCCTCTCTCTCCATCTGTATGTCTGTCTCTCTCTCTCTCTCTCGCAATATATATATATATATATATATATATATATATATATATATATATATATATATATATATATATATATATATATATATATATAAAGAGGGGGGGTGAGGAAGATGGGAAACATATAGAGACAGAGGCAGAGAGGGGGTTGAGAGAGGGGAAAGAGGTCAGCGGCAACACCAAATGGTACAGCACCTCATGATGATATAATGTCTCTTTGCGTGTTGAAAATGCAGCCCCTTATGGTTGTATTATAAGTTCAAAGGGTTAGGGTTATGTTTGGGTGTTGAAAATGCATCCCCTTATGGTTGTACTGCAAGTTCAAAGGGTTAGGGTTAGGTTTGGGTGTTGAAAATGCAGCTTCTTATGGTTGTACTGCAAGTTCAAAGGGTTAGGTTTAGGGTTAGGGTTAGGTTTGGGTGTTGAAAATGCAGCCCTTTATGGTTGTACTGCAAGTTCAAAGGGTTAGGGTTAAGGTTAGGTTTGGGTGTTGAAAATGCAGCTCCTTATGGTTGTACTGCAAGTTCAAAGGGTTAGGGTTAGGGTTAGGTTTGGGTGTTGAAAATGCAGCCCTTTATGGTTGTACTGCAAGTTCAAAGGGTTAGGGTTAGGTTTGGGTGTTGAAAATGCAGTTCCTTATGGTTGTACTGCAAGTTCAAAGGGTTAGGGTTAGGGTTAGGTTTGGGTGTTGCAAATGCAGCCCTTTATGGTTGTACTGCACGTTCAAAGGTTAGGGTTAGGGTGAGGTTTGGGTGTTGAAAATGCAGCCCCTTATGGTTGTACTGCAAGTTCAAAGGGTTAGGGTTAGGGTTAGGTTTGGGTGTTGAAAATACAGCCCTTTATGGTTGTACTGCAAGTTCAAAGGGTTAGGGTTAGGTTTGGGTGTTGAAAATGCAACCCTTTATGGTTGTATTGCAAGTGCAAGGGTTAGGGTTAGGGTGAGGTTTGGGTGTTGAAAATTCAGCCCCTTATGGTTGTACTGCAAGTTCAAGGGGTTAGGGTTAGGGTTATGTTTGGGTGTTAAAAATGCAGCCCCTTATGGTTGTACTGCAAGTTCAAACAGATTCGTTGTGAAGTTTTCTTTTACAACTTACATCAGTTGTGTTGTAAAACGGCCACGCTCCCTTGCTCCAGTGCACCATGAAGTCTATCGTGTCATCTTCATTAAAATATCCTGGCGCAGGTGTACTAGATAATAATAATAATAATAATACTAATAATTACCTTTCAAACAAACAAATGAACAAACAAAGCAATTATTATGGTTTTTAAATCTAGATAGTTTGTGGTCTAATTCGGGTACTGAATGTTTCACAGATCTCCCCGCCCCGGCCTCTCTCTCTCTCTCTCTCTCTCTCTCTCTCTCTCTCTCTCTCAGACAACTAGACTGCATCATATTTGCTTTCGAAAATACTTAGAAGATGCCATTATTTGTATGAGCGATGAATCCGTACCTGTACGATTCTCTGCCCTGAAATTTGATTGACCACATGGGCTCCAGTGTCTCGCCGTTAATTAGCTCCAATGTACCGTCAAAGCAGGATATCAGAATGTCGCGCACGCCGTCTTTGTTGACGTCAACCAGTACTGGCGGCACCATGTTACCTTTCTCTTCACTCCTATGATGAGAAAAGAAATATCTTAAAAAAATGTTATTGATATTCAGTCATGAATCTCAAGATAACGCCATTCTTTCTGAGTGAATTGTGAAATAGGATTGACGCTGTTACATTGTTAACGACTATTATGAATTCCCTAAGATTGCCTTGTTTGGAAAATGTATGACGTAATTACTAGCCTAATGACATATCGTATTATAGGAATTACACGTTTGGTTCGTCTAATCCGGAGGGGGCCGTTGAAGCCAGATCCTGAAAGGCGAGGGTTTCAACGCAAGTTAACCGAAGGATTCTGCCAACGTTCATAGAGGGAGAAAACGAGAACAAAATATATAATCCTTACATTTGTTTTTTAAAAATCAAAATTTAAGATGCAATTTAAAGTTTTATAAGTCACGACGCCGATCCAGTTCCCTTCTTTTTTTCTGCTGCGTGACGACGTGTCTCGCTCCATATCAGCCGATGTTAAACAATAAGTACACGAGCGTTTTGTAACTGAGCCAAGTTCGGGATCAGTTAAGGAAAAATATAGAGAATCGTTCTCATTGCTGAGGAGTAAATCGACTACCAAATGTTTAAAAGGTAAATACGTGAAATTATACAGACTCGGAACCGTATTTTGAGCGATACACAGGTGAGATTATACATTGGTTACTAGAGGTGCATGATGTTACCAATATACCGGTCTACAGCCGTATTTTTTTTTCGGTGGTACGTACCACGGTACTTTTTCATAGTAATGGTACGTCGGTAGTTATTGTAACGGAGGAATGTACGGAAATTCCCAAGGAATCGTGTTAGGACCTTAATGACACCAACAGCGTGTTTCATTGTTCATGACAAAATAGTTTTTACAAAATTATCCTTTTTTTTACCAAATGGTTATATCTGTCAGACATTTATGGTGACAAATATAACTCTATTTAAGTTTCTTTAATCATATATTTGACACGTGTCACATATGTCGACGTGGTGGCCAAATGAATTGTGAAACAGATTCGGGGGAAAATCCAACTTTCAGAAAAATGTGGGATTAAAAAACCCAAGAAAAGTTAAACAAATAAACAAACACATGTTTTAGCTATTGACTAGCGTATGTGAATGTGTTAAGTATATGTATTCCTATATAAGACTGCGAATCATCCTGCGATTTTTAAGAGCTCACTTTTTTCTGTCTGAACTATATATCTTCTCATTTGTTCAATAAGTGTGTTTAATTATTTACTGACCCTCTCTGATAAATAACTTGCCGGGATGTTGGCATCCCACGAAACGTTTATCTGCTTATTATATCAATTGTTGTGGTTAAAAAATTGTAGGCTTCGGTATTAACGCTTCATGTTTTTATCAATAAGCTCTCTAATGAGCACAATGTCTTTCACATTAGCAGCTATCATGTAGGCTTCATCATCCCACTGAATTTACAGTTTTTAGGTTGCAACTTATACAACAATTAACATATACATTGCAAATTCATCTGTTGCAAGATACTGGCCATGACAGGGGCTATTATTTTCTTTTAAGCTGAAATGTTTTTTCTTCGTTTTTATCTCAAGATTATTAATATTTTTCCTAATAATATCATGGATATAATATGGTGCTATTTGACTATAAATCAGAGCAAAATTTTGTTACCGTTATGTACAGACAGAATTAAACCAAAAACGTGACTGGCTCCTGCCACAGAACATTGATTTGTTGGTCGTTATTACAATTGCGGTATACCGTGGTTCGTACGTTGATAAATACCGCGGTATAAAATGTGTGCGGTACCCAGCTCTGCGTTCATCAGTATTTCTACTGATTTAAGTGAGAGCATATTTCATTTCTCTATTAGGAAAATTTCTCTCCTGTGCATCTGGAGAAAGAAACATCATGTTTTTCAACCAATATACACACGAAACGGAATGCAGACGCATATTTTTTTGTGTGCGGCCCAAGAAAAAAGATACGTACAACAGCATACCACATGATGTGCGAAATATGATGTTGATAGATAGATACATTCATACAAATCATCTGTATATTTAATTTAATTTATATTTGATTTAATTTAATTGTTTCTTTGTTAGTTTAAAAAAAATTTTTATTTCATTACATGCTGTTGTACTATAACATTGTATGATGGACTAGACCTTGTCCAAAATTAAGTTCATTTCTGCTTGACCTGATTGATATTTTATTATTATTTCATTCTATGTAGACAGCTAACAATAGCTTCATTATACTCTATGTGTATGAGCTTATTATCAGGATTTTTATTCAGGTAAACAAGAAGGAGTAAATATGTTGATTTGGGTTTCCTAAGTGAATTTTACAGATTCTAATGTTGTAAATAAACAAGACTCGTTATATCATTCTATAAGGTTATTTTCCATTAGGTAACGTTGGTTTTTAAATAGAAAATGTTAATTGTGACCTGATGTCAAGTAGAGAACTATATGATCTTGTGATTATGTGGATTTGGTCATTTGTGCTTTAACATCTAGCACTTTTAAGTTGTATTATATGTTGTGACCAGGAGTTATGGGCTGGATTCATTTTTTGTTCAAATGATTGAATTCAAGTGATTATTTCACTCGGGAAGTACAAGACTGCTCTGATAAAATTCTTGGATAAAGACATTAAATGGAATTTATACTGAATTAAAACCTGGAATTATATTTATGTGATTCAAGAAACGGCTATTGACACATCAGCACTCCTTAAACTATAACAGACACGTCATCGTCTTCAGTTTTGGATCTTTTCGGGACTTGCACTGAGTTTAATTCAGGACTTTATATTATTAGGACTCACAATACCTTAAGTTCTCTTTTCTCATTTTCACTTTGTATTCTAGGGAAATAAATATATTTGTTAAATTGTATAAAGCTTGATGTCTTTCACTCTTTCTGTTACTTATTTTAAGAGCATAGAGTCGTAACACATCAAATAGTGCACGCATTTTATGTAAGAAAACCAACCTAGTGACCAATAGCTTATTACCGGAATTTATTAATAATATATCGACTTAGCTTGTGACAATATTGAGGCTTTTATCACTCAGTGGAATATTTGTGTAAAATTAGTACGCTAAACATGAGGGGGATTAGAAGAAAAAAAGATTTATAAATGGTTTCCTCTGAGTTATATGATCACAAAAACTAGACAGAAAATTAACCATACTTACATGTCCAGTTGCAGTAACAAATAACCGGTGAGTGATATCGGACCCATGGAGGCCTTTTGTTTGTATAATACTAATACAGCATGAGAAACAGCCTTTACCTGAAAATTTCAATCTCTCCATTCGTGCTTGGTTCTTTGAATCCCCACGAGGTGTAATGTCCTTTCAGGTTTGGCACCGGCTCTGTTTGGTGCTTGTTGTTCACATAACGGTAGAAATCCGGGATGGATATGGCTAGGAGTTGGCCTGGCAAGAAAAATGTGACATAAAAATATCCAGATACTTTCGTAGAGAGGTTAATGATTTGACCTAAGGTGTGACATAAAAATATCCAGATACTTTCGTTGAGAGGTTTATGATTTGACCTAAGGTGTGACATAAAAATATCCAGATACTTTCGTAGAGAGGTTCATGATTTGACCTAAGGTGTGACATAAAAATATCCAGATACTTTCGTAGAGAGGTTCATGATTTGACCTAAGGTGTGACATAAAATATATCCAGATACTTTCGTAGTGAGGTTCATGATTTGATCTAAGGTGTGTCATAACAAATATCCAGATGCTTTCGAGGAGAGGTTCATGATTTGACCTAAGGTGTGACATAAAAAATATCCAGATACTTTCGTAGAGAGGTTCATGATTTGATCTAAGGTGTGACATAAAAATATCGAGATACTTTCGTAGAGAGGTTCACCTAAGGCTCAGATCTTTAATAGCGATTCTGATATTCGGTTAATGTTCCATATCTCTTTTTTAAGTTGAATCAGTAGTTAAGCAGATAGGAAGAAAAATGAAACTCAGGCTAATAACATTAAATAAAAAATCGTACTTTTAGCGTTGTCTTTTCAAGTACTGTTCTGAAGAGGGTCTTATTTGAAAGATTTTAGTTCGTTTTGATCAAAGCCTGCATCAAGGTCATATTTACAAAACAAACGATAACAGAGCTTTGAAAATTTGGACATTGAACCGTGAAATAGAATGAACTCAAGAGTCATACAATGAAGACCTTCACCATGACTAGAGCCATACAATGAAGACCTTCACCGTGACTAGAGCCATACAATGAAGACCTTCACCGTGACTAGTCATACAATGAAGACCTTCATCGTGACTAGATCATACAATGAAGACCTTCATCGTGACTAGAGCCATACAATGAAGACCTTCACCGTGACTAGAGCCATACAATGAAGACCTTCACCGTGACTAGAGCCATACAATGAAGACCTTCACCGTGACTAGAACCATACAATGAAGACCTTCACCGTGACTAGAGCCATACAATGAAAACCTTCACCGTGACTAGAGCCATACAATGAAGACCTTCACCGTGACTAGAACCATACAATGAAGACCTTCACCGTGACTAAAGCCATACAATGAAGACCTTCACCGTGACTAGAGTCATACAATGAAGACCTTCACCGTGACTAAAGCCCTACAATGAAGACCTTAACCGTGACTAGAACCATACAATGAAGACCTTCAGCGTGACTAGAGCCACACAATGAAGACCTTCACCGTGACTAGAGTCATACAATGAAGACCTTCACCGTGACTAGAGTCATACAATGAAGACCTTCACCGTGACTAAAGCCATACAATGAAGACCTTCACCGCGACTACAGTCATACAATGAAGACCTTCACCGTAACTACAGTCATACAATGAAGACCTTCACCGTAACTACAGTCATACAATGAAGACCTTCACCGTGACTAAAGCCATACAATGAAGACCTTCACCGCGACTAGAGTCATACAATGAAGACCTTCACCGTAACTACAGTCATACAATGAAGACCTTCACCATGACTAGAGTCATACAATGAAGACCTTCACCGTAACTACAGTCATACAATGAAGACCTTCACCGTGACTAGAGCCATAAAATGAAGACCTTCACCGTGACTAGAGTCATACAATGAAGACCTTCACCGTGACTATTGACTAGTCAGCAGTAGAAGAGAAAAGTAAGACAACACACCGTAACCACTCGAAAATCATTCATCTTATTTTCATGTACCAGTTTCTGTAATAGCCTGCTCGGATGTGGTTTTTACTATGACGGAGGATAGCTTTTGGACAGAACAAGAAACTCAGGGATTCATCAAGATTTATCGTTCTGAAACAGAGCTATATGTATATGCTATGTATATGCTGCAATCTGCCGTATAACTCGTACAGTGTGCACACGTTCAGGTTACAGTACACAATTTTTACAAACTTACACTTTCTGGCATGTATGTCGCCTGGTGTTAAATCTTTGCGGTGAATACTGTCACAGACTGGGACTTTTAATCCAATAACATCTAAAACAAGATATCGATCATTGTATATGCTGATTTTATCGTATTTTTAAGTCAGATTTATAATGCTACGCTTTAAATCCAGCTTGGGAACTTGCACACATACTTTTTTAAAATAGCCTAAATTTGGGATTTGTGCCTTGACGCTGTTCTGACAAACGAATTCCACCACTACACTCGTATGGAGATTGAAATATTTTAATTAACCTTTTTTAATCAGAACCCTAAATATAATTGGCTACCTACTGAATGCCTAAATAAAACTAGTTACCTACTGAATGCCTAAATAAAAATGGTTACCTACTGAATGCCTAAATAAAACTAGTTGCCTACTGAATGCCTAAATAAAACTGGTTACCTACTGAATGCCTAAATAAAACTGGTGGCCTACTGAATGCCTGAATAAAACTGGTTACCTACTGAATGCCTAAATAAAACTGGTGACCTACTGAATGCCTAAATAAAACTGGTTACCTACTGAATGCCTAAATAAAACTGGTTGCCTACTGAATGCCTAAATAAAACCGATCAGCATGAGCATTCCTGGATTCTTCGTTAAAACTAAATATCATAAGATTTTATAGGTCAACTGTCTAAAGTTGCTTTCTAAAAAAAAAATTAAACCCTGTGAAAAATATGAAAGTTGGGAGTGAAACCTGAAACCTTTATAGGCACATAAAGAGGATGGTGATTATTTTGAAGTCGCCTGACAGTTGAGCAGACGGATACGGGTTCGTTTCTCACATTTGGGTCGGTCCGGACAAGCTACCACGATCTTTCCTTGGGCAATTTACTTTATTTGTCGCGGCAAGGTATAGCCTTCGGAAGTGTTGACGTGCCGTAAAAACATCATAAACAAAGATTAGATTGTTTAAAAACGTATTAACATTACCCCCGACGGTTTCGCCACCACTCCCATAAAGGATATACTGGGACCCATCCCTCCGCTGATGGATAATAGGGGACATGTATGTTTCCTTCTCCTCAGGCATGTCAAGATGCCGTCCGATTACTTTTCCTGTGGCCCCGGATATCATCATTAGCCGGCCGGCGTGGCGGGTATGGATCTGTAGGTAATAATAGAAAAATAAGATACTTAAAACACCAAAAATAAATAAATTACCCATTCGGAATTTGACTACAAACGAAAAAAATGTACATTTATTTATTTATTTATTTATTTATTTATTTATTTGGTTGTTTTTCATGTATTCGCTTGATTTTCGACGAGGCAATGGTGATTGAATAATTCTTCTGATTCGCTCAAAGAAGCCCACATTTGAGCGCGCGAGTGTTTTGAATATTAAAGTATTTGCAACCTACACCGCCACTACCCATTGCAATTTTAAAAACGAAATATAAAAATGCACAAAATACTTAGTTATTTCATTCATTATTTTACAAAATGATTGTCGCCAAGGGGCCCCCAACATTGTCGACTTGTTCACGTTTCAATCAAAACGGCAGTTTTGAGTGAAAACAACCAGCCTACTCGATTTCACTTTCCGTTTGTTGGAAAATCAGTTTTCAACAAGTGACGTTACTTACACACACACACACACACACACTCTCTCTCTCTCTCTCTAATGAATACAATAAAAAGGGCAAGTAGCTTAACATTATATAAATGGGTTAAGTCTTGTAACTCCCAAAGTTAATGAAATTTACGGAAATTTGGAGCTTATCGAAAGTGATGAACTACGTCACTCTTGTTGTGGGAAAACATTGATTCCCCCAGGTGAATATGGCAGCCGTTTTGCTGTAGAAACTCCCGTTACGATTGCAACTCTAAAAGGATGACAGTTGTAATGAGCTTTGGGCGACAATCAGGTTAAAAAAATTTAAATTGATGATTCAAATAACTAAATTTTCTTCTCTATCCATTCTGCTTTTTGTTTCTTCAAAATTGGTTGGTGAGCACAAGCTATCGGGGGCTGGGGCGAATACAGTGACAATAGTTATGTGTTGTTTTACCGGGGTAAACTGTGTATATGGAATGTTATGACCGTCTATAACCCTATAAAGGTTAGTCCGGAGCCTCATTACGTACACCCCAGGAAACTTACCCATAATGCATTATGACCTCATACACTTTTTAAGTCGATACTCGTACTCCTTTGCTATAGTACGTTACAAATCTATTAGCATGCGTTATTGGCTACGCGAACGATTCTTTACAAAACAGTGCAATCAACTGGCAACGAACATTGCAAAACTAGTTTCTAAGTAGCCTAAGCACTTTAGACACTGTGTGCTTTTTAAGGCTTTAACAAAACAGAAACAAGACAAACAATAAACACAAAAAGCGTTGAATTTACAAAAGTTTACGTAACTATTTCTACTGTAATAAAAGCTTGAAAATGTTTGATGTTTCGACTAGTTGGCTTCAACTTGACTGATGATGTTGTACACTAGTTTATATCGACCTAAGAATGGTTGAGCCACAGCGTAACCGTAAGTTATATCCCAGATTATATATATAACAGTATCCTTCTGTGCTTGCAGCATTACTACACTGGGTTATATCGATCTTTTCGATCATGTTGAGAAAATTCTCCAGTATTAGTGTTCCACACATGTCGATATATATTTTTTATTTGCTACAGAATCAAAACTGATACCAGAATCTTCAACGAGCGTTTTAAAGACCGAAGCAGATAGAATTGCGACACCAAGAGCAGCATCAGATCTGATAATATCGGCTTCCGCACAAGCACCAACGGAAATAGCGCCATCAGAAAAATCTAAGTCGACAAAAGGAGGAACGATAACTACATCGTTTTATAATGATACAAGAACTGCATCAAACGCTGATAATATGCAAAGCATCCACATACAATGACGTCAAAGCATTAGATATTGCACTGTTCCATATTTTTTCCATAATGTTTGAGTAGAAACTCTAGGTGAGTTAGTGACTAATAACCAAAATGAAAGAATTATTTGATTGAAAATGTGCTGTCTGTAAAAATTGATGATTTCATTTGCGTGTGGTTGTCTTTTTCTAGTCTTCTTGATTTAGGATGCTTGATATCAATGTTCTAAGGCGGCGTATCCAGTAAGATTCCTTTTCTTTCCTTGTTTCGGAGCTCCATTAAGGGTTGTGAGTAGCTAGTGCTACTAAAAGTGTGGCCAGTGGAAGAGAAGTCTTTTGCAACTGACTTCGGTCCAGTTTCTTTGTTATCCAATCAGATCAGTGAAGACTGATCCTTTTGTGTAGTTTTTCAGATTCTCTGACACACTGAAGGCCACAGAATTTACATGTGATGAGGTAAATTACATTCTCTGTTTTGTGTGTTCTGTTAGGACCATGTGTGTTAAAAGTTTCGTTCGTTGCTGTGCTAGAAAATGTGCTGGTCTCTATCATATGTTGACAGGATTTGCACCTTTTATCGCTACATGGGTCAGATTTGCGAGGGTTGTCTTGGCTTCAGACTATCGTTTGTTTCGCTTTGAATAAGATGAATTTAGTTTTTTTTTTTCTTCTTCTGGTATGCGGTAGGCTACTACTGGTTTGTTGGGGGGGTGGGGTAACTTTAGTGTGTCACAAGATTCCACGATGGGCCAGTGTTTCTGGGTGATTTTGCCTACTTTGGGGTTGTCTGGATTGTAGGTCAGGATAAAAAGGTATCCGATCAACTTTTTCTCTTTCTCTATATTTTAGTTGGTCGTTGCCATGCAATTTGTTTGTTGAGCGTTTGTATTGCCTCCGCTCTCAGGTCTGTGTCGTTACCTTTGTTCATAAAATGTTGAGATCTTTTTAGGAATGTTTCATTGCCGGTGCAGATTATGCCTGGCTGTGTGGGATATAGAGAAGATACTGGTGTTTATTAGTTGGTTTGAGTAGATGTGTATATGGAGTTTGTTTCCTACCAGTCTAGTTGTTGTGTCCAGGGAAACGTGGTTTGAAATGGAACCTTATTCCGTGAAGTTTATTAAAGGGTGGAAGTTGTTTGCTTTTGCTATTAAAATATCTAGATATTGTCTTCCATGTTGCCACTTCATTTATATAGCATCGATGAAGCGTAACCCACTGGTATGGTGTAAGTTCCACCGAAGCAAAAACTTGACCCTGCAGTCTTCACATTAAACATATTAGCATACGAGGGGGTCATTTTGTAGCCATTGCAGTTCCATTGTTTTGGAGTAAGCTTTCTTCATTGAATACAAAGCTACTGAGTTTTAGGACAAGCTACATAAGTTTAACCAGGAAGTGAGTGGGCGGATTGCCTACATTTCTTGTTTCCCATGCTTCTTTACACACGTGAGTTGGAGTTTCGATGGGACTAACGTGGATATGTGAGAAAGCTTACCACTACCTTCCTTTGGGTCGGTGGTTCTCCCCGTTGTGTTCCGTGTTTTTCCTCCACGAGATATATATGTTTTTGTGTGCTGATTGCTATGACTGGTTTATTTTGGACAAAATAATTTGTTAGATTTTCAGATGACTCGGTGGTTGACCAGTGTTACTCGCCGATTTTCCTTGCTGGAAACCAATGTGGAAGGACAGGCAGGGCGACTGGTATCGTTTCAATATTTTCTTTTGTGTGTTTGATATCATGCTTGGAAGAGCTTCCTGAACAAAGACTACACGCATTTCTGAGCAAGGACCTGCCTAACAAGATTATACCAGCGGTAAAAATATGCTCTTTCAGTCATGAGAGAAATCTGTTTTATATCTCTTCTTAGTGGGTAGGTAGGCAGAAGAGAAAATGGACCTTTTCTCGTATAAACACAAACAGAATGAAATATGCCCATGTAAATCTTGAGAGAAAAACAGTTTGGTCTTTGAACTTAAGAGAGTAAGTTTGCAAAAGCGAGACTGGACATTCTCTCTCGTATGAAACCCACACAACATAACACTTTGAGGGAGACTACAGTTAAATCTCGTCCTTCCAGGGAGTAGTTATTCAGGGTGCAGACTGAACCTTCTCTAGGTAATAAAATAAAACTATATATAACAAGAAAACCATAATCATTCACACAAATGAATTTAACACATAATAACACGACACAAGAAACAAGTATCTGTACTATTTCCTTTCAGTGTGTTAATCATAGATTATTGATATTTCAGAAAAGACTTGCAGATTGAAGATCTTTGATGGTTGTTTTTTACTCCTTGCATTGATACAGTATCTCTTTTCAGAACAAACCTGTAATGTCTAGGTTATCGTTAATGGATAAGAAAAACATAAATAAAAAATGCCATGTTTTCCATCGCGTCCGCGAAAGACGCTTTTTCAATCCGTGTCAGATAACTTGGCTAAACAGTAATAAAACAAATTCATGTCCTCCATCGAGTGCGCGCCTAAAACATTTTAATTTCGATTTAAAATGAAGTTCAGTAACAAGAAGATAGACATATAGTGCCCACAATTACTGCTAATAAGAAACCAAGACACTAAGATTTGGTACTTCAATATAACAACGATAGAGGTGATAAATAAAATGAAGCTGTATTGGATTCATTATAAATTTAAACAACCTAAGCATGTTTCCCATCAAGTTCGCGCGAAGAACGAGTTCAATCCGTTTTAGACTACCAAGCTCAAGAATAAACTTCAGATAATACAAAATCAAGAATGTTTTCCATCACGTCCGCGCTTGGAATAATTTCAATCCGTCGATTGAAACAAGACGGAAGACAGTAGTACTCAAATAACACAAGAAAATAAGAAAATAAAAAAAAATAAAGACCAGTAATAATAAAAAATAAACCACCCACCCACCCACAAAGAACCAAAAAACATACCACACACGCATGCATTAACAACATACCTCACATAACTTAGACTTTCTGGTCATTTTTGTTGTAGTGTTTTAGTATTCTCTTTCTCTCCCGGAAAAGTTATATCCATAAACTATAGACTTTAAAAGAAATATTAGATGAGCCCGTCCCGTGTAACAGTACAGGAGTGAAATAGCACACGACATATACAGCATCACACCAGCGGACAATAGTAGCATGTCTAATAGCTCATCATGGCAAATGTCACTATTTGATCATAACAGAGGGAAAGGTAAGGAAACCGGTCCAACAGCTTCATGCCTGGAGTGAAGGGAGAACGAACTTAGAAACATAATGTTAGACTTGCCAGATAACTAGAAAGAGTCAAAAACAATCTAAATCCCCAAATTATTTTTCCTTTTTTTAAGGTAGAATACCATAACTCGAAAAGTGAGGACAGTGAAAACGCACATCAAAACCTTTGACGGGGCATTCCAAAAGTTCCAGCCAGTTCTGTGTGCTGGAATGGGGCTGCCTGCGGGATGTCCATAAATAAGGTCCAAGTACCTTGCTGATCGATTAATGGCTATTTTTATTTGACGAAGTTTTTTTCCGTTGTTTTGTACCTGGTCTGTTTGGATCATATTTGCAGGTTATATACTTCTGTTATGTCACGCAGCGAATAGCTACGTCAGTTTTGATTGGTTATAAGGGCTTTTTACCAATATGATCTCGTCCAGGTTGAAACCACCAAGTATAAATAACTTTTTTAGTACGCTACTATATAGCGGAAGTGCATACGCTCCAAACAAGACACGAAGCAAAGGAGAAGCTTCGAATTAAAATGACTATTAAAAAATCAGTAAGGTACCGAAATCGTACACGGGAAAAAATGTTTGTAGCTACTCGGTACGGTGATATCATATGGAAAGATGCTGAGCACGCGAACGGTATCAGAATATCAGCGAGAGTAAAGATTTCGAATCCGCGCGACTTAGTCACTTAGGAGATGAAGAGCGTGTGCTATCAATAATTTTCCCTTTCTTTTCACTGACACAAGCGATTGTTTTCAATAATTTTCCCTTTCTTTTCACTGACACAAGCGAGTGTTTTCAATAATTTCCCCTTTCTTTTCATTGACACAAGCGATTGTTTTCAATAATTTTCCCTTTCTTTTCACTGACACAAGCGATTGTTTTCAATAATTTTCCCTTTCTTTTCACTGACACAAGCGAGTGTTTTCAATAATTTTCCCTTTCTTTTCACTGACACAAGCGATTGTTTTCAATAATTTTCCTTTTCTTTTCACTGATACAAGCGAGTGTTTTCAATAATCTTCCCTTTCTTTTCACTGACACAAGTGAGTGTTATCAATAATTTTCCCTTTCTTTTCATTGACACAAGCGAGTGTTATCAATAATTTTCCCTTTCTTTTCATTGACACAAGCGACTACCCGTGCTTTATACCTCTGCTTTAATCGTTGGATCGCCGCCGTGTGAAATCACAATATCGTTCACTCCGTCCTCGTCCATGTCTGGGATGACAGCCGGAAAGTAGATGTTCCACCCACGATTCAAATGCTTCGTATCGGCCACCCAGAGAACGTCACCTACAAATTTTGGGGAAGAGATTTTGCCATGATTTTATCTACTTAAAGAGTCATCCAGTAATTCGATTGCTAATGGTTATTTAGAAATATATTAAGTGAGCCCATTTGTTCTGAAACAGTACAATACATAATTAATGACATTCTAGCTTCAGCAATCCCTCACTTAAGCTGGACCATAATACCATTCCATATAAAGAATCTGGTAAAAATCTATTAAGTTTACCGTTTCTTATATTCACTAGTCTCATGTCCGCCAGACGCCCACTGGCGATGCACTCATCAACGCCATCTTTGTTGGCGTCTACACCATGGCAGTTCAGACCAAATATCTCCGCATAAGCATCGGCCTTCCAGAGCAGTTTGCCATCGTATCCCCTAAATGCAACTATGGAACCAGCACAGGGAGTTGTCAGCCCTAAATAAAACACATACAAGAAACAAAATATGAGCATATTTGATTATACCAAAGTTGTAGTGCACTTTCTGAAAATTAATTCTCTAACAGTGAAAGCTAGTTCAACAAATATGAGACTGTCTGGAAACATCAACTTAGCTAGTTTCTAAAGCTCCCAAAGTCATAAAGCACTGTTTTGGATTAAGGTTATCGTCATAAAAGTGCAATTATGATCGTATTTTGTATCACAACATACATGGCTTATTTATGTGATGTTAGGAGACCATACTAAGTTTTAGTCTTGACTTTGCGATTCTGAGATCAGTTTTTGTTCACCGACATTGTTTATGGGGCCAGATGTCTCTAAAGATCAAGACTTTCAAATCGTAAATAAAGACAACAAAGTGATGTATCACGAAAAGATTGGCATAACCACAAAATTAGTTCAGGATATGAAGTCTAATTCGGCTCTTTATATATATAATATAGATCCCTTAATTTAGATTCAGCTTACCAATCTATTCATTCAGCTTCATATAAATATATACCTAGACTCTTCGACGTACAATCTTGCGCTATGTATCTTTTGAACTAGTTGGTTGTTCAAACCAGATATAAACTTGTTTAAACAATATTTAAGTGGTTCAGACATGTGCCTCGTTCAAAATATTTTTAAGCTCGTTCAAACGCGTCTTTATTTATCTAATTAGTTTAAAAATGCGCTCAAACGAGATTTAAAATAGGTAAAAACTCTTTACAAACTCGTTCAAACGCTATTCTTTTTCATGTCCTAAGCGGACATCCGTATATTTTCTGGACAGATCATGTTTTAAGTAATGCATCTACCTTGCTTCTTGCAAAAATTGTCCATACTCTCTTCTGTAAGCATTTGGCTTACATCCTTTCCCATCGCTAGACCGATGATTATGTCTTGAACGCCGTCACCATCAGCGTCAATAAGACGTATACAAGATTCCGTCCCTAAGGAGAGAAAAATGTTTTGTTAGAGGAAGGTAGGAATTTTCTTGTTATATGTCTTGTATCAAATAATATTTATATATGGAAGAATCAATGAACAGTATCAATTCGCTGGAAACAAGCGTTATTTCTTATTTAGTAATTTCCTTTTGTTTCATTGGTAATATAAACTGTTTCTTCTTGTTATTGTTGTTGGGGGTGTTTGCCACGAAAAGATTTTACCATTTTTCTAGCTCTTGAAATTTTGAGATCATCATTTTGTAAGCAGTGCATTTTCTCCATAAATAGAATCTCATTCAAGATCGTGGAGATACTACCTAAATGTTGTTGGTTTTGCTACGTTGGTTTTGTAGTGTTGTACTGTGCTTCGCTATGTTAAGTTGTAGTGTTGTACTGTGCTTCGCTATGTTAAGTTTTGCTTCCTTTGTTCTTTATGAGATAGCTGAAGTCAGTAGATATGGTTTTGTCTGATCCAGAATAATTTTAATTACATAATTCTGAGAAGCAAACGAATTACTATATAGTTACGACGAATTTGCCTATAGTCAAATTAGATTCCACGGAGAATTTGCCTATAATCAAATTAGATTCCACAGGGAATTTGCCTATAATCAAATTAGATTCCACGGAGAATTTGCCTATAATCAAATAAGATTCCACGGGGAATTTGCCTATAATCAAATTAGATTCCACTGGAATTTGCCTATAATAATCAAATTAGATTCCACGGGGAATTTGCCAAATTAGATTCCACGGGGAATTTGTTTTACATTCATTCTTATTAAATATGTGACACATCCTTGACGTAAAGTATTTTCGAGGTGAAGAAACCTGACACCAAAAAGGAAATCACCGACGTTAGATTGGCAACAAGTTACCCTTACACGATCAAGAGCCTAGAATCAAACCACGAGACATTAGAGATGCAAAGCATGCGCGCTATTACTGCTTTATATGGGTCCCAATGGTAGAGCTATTCTTGAAAAGATTATAACATTTTATACCGATAATAAAGCTCTTACCCCAGTCTGTCATTTTCACGCGCCAGTTAGCCGATGTTTTATGCATGATAATGGTCTCATTTTTAAGACCAAAAAGTTTTAGTGGATTCCATGATGTCAAGACACCGATTATATATCCCACACCGAAGCATAACAGCACGACTGCAAACAGCAATGCCGCACGTGGACCAGTGCAAAACGAGTCATTTCTTCCATTTTTGCGGTTTTTGTGGAACCTGTACTTTGTCCCTTTTGGCCCTCTCTTGTCTCCTATAAGATTTGCAGTATCTTTTGACATAACATGTACATCCGGGGTGTTTGCATACTTAGTGGTGTCTTGTTCTTCCCAATCATCATCGCTGTCACTTCCCATAGGTAGAAGATGCTGGTATTTCGTACCGTTAGCTGATCAAGAAAGGGAAAAATACAAAAAAAGACTAGAATTCATTTAAATAATTCGCAGATTTTTTCACATTTTTAATAAAACCCTTGTCAAGTGCAGGCTTTTTCATTGTCATCGAAGTATTACAACCGGTAGCAGTTATTGTTCTTAATGTTTTGGTGGTATGTATGGTGGGGTGGAGATGTGGGTGGAGGTGAATCACTAAGTTTAACATCTGATTATTTTGCACCTTTGGTAGCTCAGTCGTGCATTATGTTAGGATAATTTCATCAAAGGTATTCACAATTTCTGCTCTGTCACTTTAGTTTGTTCGGTACATTTACTCAGTCAACGAGGTATATCTTACAGAAAGATTGGCTGTGAGGGCACCTGTTGAGAAGTATTAAGGATACTGTAACTGGTTGTATATATAGCCCGTATCCCTTGTGATCAATAAAGTGTGTATATATGTGCGGGTGCTATTTTAAAACTAGGGAAGCCTCCCTGGACACAAATTTTACATGGCATGTTTTGTTCTACCAGATTTGATTAACATTTTCTTAACAGTTTGGAAAATGTCAGAAGTATGTTTTTCTTGGGTTGCTGTGAAAGAGAGGGCAGAAACAATTGTATATTTGCATTAGAGTGGTACATTTTTTTAATGTAGACTATATGTCAAATCTGGAGACATTGTTTTACCTCGTGTTAAGTCCGCTAATTCGGTAATTTGTTTGTCGCTAAGAAGGTCATAGTTATCAAACATAATTTATCAACCTAATCACGTCATGGGTCAAACATAAACACATCGTTGCCGTAGTTATTGACCAGCATGCCAGTGCCATAGTGTAGTGTTAATGAAGGCCTTTTGTCCTTTTTTTATATATAAAAAACACGCTCCCTCTTTTTTTCCAACGAAGAAAATTGATCTGAGAGTTACCAACTTCATTTCTCGCAGTTAGAATAAAGCAAAGCATCATTGATTTGAAACAAACAAACAGACAAAACGCTGCTGAAATAAAACAAGCGTAATATTAGGAGTTGCTCGCCTCTTAATTTACACTAGTGTCAAGATAATGTGACTGGATGGGACATGATGCCACGTGTCTGCGGTATGATGCCCCAGTACTAGACATCACAATAAACTGCCACACTGCAGATATCGCAGCGAAATGACTGAAAAATTGTTAAAGCTACGTTAAAAATCCAAATCACACACACACCAACTTCATTGTTTGCAGTAAAAATAATGCAAAACATATCATTCAATTCAAACAATAAATAATAAACAAAAATAAACACTGCTGAAATAAAACATATTAGGAATTGCTGGCCTCCTAATTTATATCAGTTAATAGTGTAGTCCAAGTTCAGTAAGAAAATTCCCAGAAGAGAATGAGTGGAGTGAAGGGGAAAAAAGGTGGGCAGAGCAAGACATCTTTACATTTAGTAGGCAGACAGAATTGTTACGAAATGTTATGATCTATTATATGAAGTAAAATAAAAAAATAGTATAACGGCCGTTTCTTAGTCAAACGTTTGTTTAAACTGATTTGGTGATTTATCCCCAAAAAAATGCTTATTTTGTTTCTGGCAGTGTTCACGGCAATGCTGGTTTCTATTTCCTCGTGATAAATCCAGAGAAAGGTTTTGCAAACAGAATATCCATTCTGATGTTACTTTCATTTCAATACTGAAACAAACAGCATTACGTTAAACCTGTCTGAAAGTGTGTGGTAAGAACGTGAAATATACAGTCTACATAATCCAATAGGGTTGGTACAAATAATAGTAGTATATGGGGACACTTTACGGATAATGGGAATTAGCATTAAAAACACCCTTGGGACACTTTACGGATAATGGAAATTTAACATGGAGAAAAATCGTGGGACACTTTACGGACAAGGGGAATTAACATGGGAATAAATCGTGGGACACTTTACGGACAAGGGGAATTTAACATGGGAATAAATCGTGGGTCACTCTACGGACAAGGGGAATTTAACATGGGATTTTTTTTAAAAAAATTTTAAAAAATTTTTTTAAAAAAGGGGTAGGCAATGGAAAGGCTATCTCTTTTCGAGAAATATGGGGGCCCTGAAAAGGGCCTTTGGGTTTTTTCTTCTTCTTTTAACTTCTTAACTTCTTCCACCATCCTCTTATTTTGTCCATCATTCCTTTCTTCTTTTTCTTTTCTGTTTCCGGCAACCAGTCCGGGTGACCCATGGCTCGGAACTTCTCTTGGATTTTCATCCAGTTTGCATTTAGTTTCTCTAGTTCTTCCTTTTTCTTTCTATTTTCTTCTTCTTTTCTTTCCTTTGACCACTTTTCTTTGATCTTCTTGACCTCTTCGGTCAGCACATTCCTCATTACTTCTTCCGCTTTCTTAAGCTTGTCTAAGCCCCACTTCACAAAAGACCAATCTGTCCATTCCACAATGTCTTCTAAAAAACACCTTACACTTGTCACATAAACTATCGCTTCTTTCAACTTACCCACTTTCACATACGGTGGGTTAATTAAACCTCTGATTCTCTTCTCCTCATCCTCTATCATTTCTTTTACTATATCGATGGCTAAGTGGAGGCTGGTTACTTGTCTTGAGACGAAGTCTTTTGTCACTGCATGCCTCCATTCCTGTTCAAGCCTTTCTGCTACATTCAATCCATCCACCATCCAATACCAACTTCCCATAAGGTTGTTGTACAAAGCTGAAGCTGCTGGCATCTTCTTGTTTGCTTATTCCGTAGAATGGGCTCCAATGGCAAACACTGTTAGTTTTATACTTAAAGCGCGAACGTGAAGGAAAACATCCCCCTAAAAACATAAAATTGATATTACCTAGATCATGACCAAACAAAGCGCGTACGTGAAGGAAAACATCCCCCTACTTTCTCATTTCATATAATAAAACCCTAACTTTACTCTTCACATACGCTTAGAAACCCATAATCTACTATTCACACAAACATACCTGAGCTCTTACAAACACAAACACACAAACACACAAACTCATACCCTCACACTATCTTAAAAAAGAGTTAGTGTTTATTTTCACACTACTCTACCTACTCACATTGGCAAATTAATAGTTATTTCTTTTCTAGACTATTGGGTAGCCCTGAAAAGGGCTGTTTTTTTAAACTCCAGATGAACCTATCTAATGGTTGCACCTTCCTGGCCTGGCGCCGCACACGCATCTTCTTCCCCAGTCTTCTTTCACCTTTCTTCTGGGGAGCGCAGAGGGAGGATGATTCGCTTCAGCACCCCAATCCTCTGTTTCAGGAATATTAAACGACATCATCTCTTCTCTTTTCTTTTCCTCCTCTTCCCTCTGTCTTCTCTCCTCTTCTTCCTTCTTTATTCTTGCTTCTTCTACTATAGCCTCCGCTGATAGTTCGTTTACTATCCGCCTGGCATATTCCAGGTGCATCTGGAGTTCTAACAGTTTCACTATTCTGCTAGTCATTCTTCTGGCTGTGTTGATCAATCAACAAGGGTAGCTGGACTGCCGAACGAGTTTCAATTTATACTGAAAGCGCGAACGTGAAGGAAAACATCCCCCTAAAAACATAAAATTCATCTTACCTAGATCATGACCAAAAAACAACAACGCGCGGACCTAAAAGAAACACTCGCTCACTTTTTTATGCTACTCATCACTTCAATAGACTATCCACATACGCAAAACAATCCAATCTAACCCCAAATATACACCTCAAACAGTCCAAAAAACAAACATCATTTTAATCTACTATCCACACCAACCTACTTTATCACTTACAAACACAATCACACTAACACATACCCTCAAAATTTTTAAGAAAGAGTTAGTGTTTATTTTCACACTACTCTACCTACACACATTGGCAAATCGATGGTTATTTCTTTTCTAGAGTATTGGGTAGCCCTGAAAAGGGCTGTTTTTTTGTTTTGCTATGGCATTCATTTTTTAGTTTCTAAGAATGCGATGTCCTCTGAGGATAGACTTTCTGGCAATAGGTCTGCTTCTTCGGAAAGAGAAGAAGAACTCTTTGGTGTCGATACGGCAATCGACAAAGCCTCTGTCAGGTTCAGGTTGCTGCTGCTGTTGTTGTTGTTGTTGTTGCTGTTGCTGCTGTCTCTGAAGTCTGTACTTCTCTGTCCATTCTTCTTTCTCCCTGTTCATTTCTTCTCTGAAGAGCTCTTCTATCAGGTCTTCAGTGATTTTTAACATTCTCACATTCTCTATTTCTTCTGGCTTCGGTATCAGACTGTGTCTGACCCTATGCAAATTCACGTAGGCTTCGTTGAGCTTAGCTAGTTTGGAGCACATCTTCGTAGGAGGATGAGTCGACAATGGATGGTTAGACTGGAAACAACCCCCGGTTCTTAAAGTCAAAGCGCGGACGTGAAGGAAAACATCCCCCACACGGTTTTCTAGTCGCAACGTTCAGTGAGTGTCATGAGAGGGATAGTAAGAAATGAAAGAGCATCAATCCAACATTCTTATAGCTAAACAAAAGACAAAGACATTTTTTTCAAAACACAACATTTTTTATTCAAAAATCACTTAACACTAAACAACAACATTTCTAACATTTTTTAACAATAATCCAACACTATAACATCAAACAATTTTTTTCAAATCACAAACATTTTTTTCTCAATGGACAATCTACTTTAAACAGGGCTGACAACGTTGTGAATGAAATTGTGATTTCCACTGTTGGAAATCATTAGGCCATTGATGGACACTACGTTTCCTAGCTTGAGACAAAAGATAAGCATAATGGTCACAAAACCATCGATCTACTTTCACATCGTTTCTAGCAGAAGAACGAGGATCGAAATGAGTCACTAAATGTTCTAAGGAATAGCCTAGGCTTCGATGATGCAGAAAATACACACAGTACTGTCCACACACCAAGGAATCTGTGCCTTGTAATTTCACATTATTGAATCGGGTGGTTTGAGCATTTCTTCTCATAAAGTCGATGATATCGTCTTCCAAAGGGGGCAATCCGTACGAATCGAAATATTCCACACAGCCTTCTTGAGGAAAGTAGACGGCTACCCAGTGGGTTCCTGGGAGATGACTGTCGTCCGTGTTGATCACGTAAGCTTGATGGTCTTTAGGTTTGCGATGAGGGAGTTCATCTTTAGCACAGACGACAGGATTCCAAGAAGACGTATACGAACTGTGGTTCAAAAGGTAATAAAGTTCCCAGGTATCCATTGTTTTGTGTTTGTTTTCTTCTTCACAGGTAATAATAAGTCGTCAATTCGATCCTGACTTTTTGCTTGAAAATGTCTGACGAATAAACGGTTATTCGTTCTGTTTCCTCACTCTGATTCAGGAGAGCTTCGATACGATGGATCTCTTGAGTGGTTAATGGTGGACAAGAATGTTCACGCAAGTCTTTATACCACTGGTGCAACACGTCTTTGTTCGAGATGAGACTCCAAGCTTCGTCCAGATACTCGTCCAATTTTTCTTCTTGACTTAACATCAGGCATTTATCGTGTTGAATTTGACTGGGATGATCGTTTTGACATCCATAGCAGTTTTTCTTGATCAATTCTGTTATTTTGTCGACCAAGTGTTTGGCAAAACAGGAGACTAAATGGGCTTCTTGTTCTGGCCATCTTGACTTCATCATGATCACTTCTTCTTCTTTTTCCAGGGTCTCCTCACATTTCATGTCCAAAGTTTCTTCACTAGGTAAAGAGGAATAACAGTCTTCCATGGCTTCTAATAGTCTAGAATGACTTCTCTCAAACTGTTGATTTCTATTGTATTATCGAATTCTGCATACAGGAGGACGTTCACCGTCTCTGGTAGAGCACTCGAAAACTGAAGTTCCACACGAATCTGGCCAGATTTTATAGGGTGGAAATGTCCCTCATCGCTGCCTTGGTCTGGAGTGAAATCAAAAGCCCACAAAGCATAACCTCCTGCATAATCGTCGTACGTAATACCGTGACTGGTGTTGGTTCCTAACTGGCCGGTGGCTTCGTACAGGGACAAGTACGATCTCAAATAATTCTTTGCGGCACCAAAGTTAGGCTCGAAAGGTCGGGTACACAAGGTCTTGCCGTCGCGACTGACTTCGATCTTGGATACATTGTAATGTTGAAACTCAAAAGGATTTTGATCGTGAACTCCATTGAAGGCTGAATTCCTGACGATACCAACAATCAAACGTTTGGGTAACTGTCCTTGGAACAGATGATCTTCGATCATAGATCGCTGTCCAGTGGGAATGGTGAACGTTTTCACTTCTACACGTCGTATCGGGTACTTGGCGGTCGTTCTGCTTAACGTCTGACTGATGTCGTTACCTACTTTAGGTAACACTTCCACACGACGCACGTAAAGTCGGGCTTCTTGAATGATAGTTTTGTATTCATTGGCATGGGCCATCAAATGGAAAGCGGCACTGCTACGATTCAGTCTCAGACGGATATCCACCCCGTTCAGCAAATACTTTTCTTGTAACCACATGTCCAAATGCAAACGATCCATCAGTTCTAAACTTCGCCCTTGCAGAATTTTCTGTCGTCGAGCCATATATCCCGCATTGTGAGGATTGTCATCTTCTGGTGCAATAGCTAGGTCGGTAAACGTGGTTGTACCCGCTGTGTCAGGTTTCCATACCACGCAAGCATCCAGATGAGTGTTCTTGGCTTCTTTTCCGTACGTCAAGAGATTTTCCAGGTAGGCGCGATAAGGGTAAGTATCCATGCTGCTGCTGACCAGTTTGTTATTCAAGTACAAGTCCACTTCGCTGAACAAGGAATGCATGAAATTGTTGACAGGAGCTACTCTAGCAACGTCTGCAGGATTAGTGTTGTCCGTTTTGCTCACTTTCACTTTCAAATACAGGTAACTGCTATTCAGATCGATGTAATCTTCGGGTTGTCCTTTGATTTCAAACTCGATGGGAGCTGATTCCGTCAAAGAGGAGACGGGATGAAATTCCACCCACTGAGATTCTTGCATCGTCATCATGGTAGGGGGCATGGCAAACAGATCCAGTTCCGTCTTGGAACAAGCGCAAGATTCTCGGTGCATCATTTTTTTCTGTGTCTCAATAATCGAAAACGTCTAAGTCTCGAACGGTTCTTCTTTTCTTGGCCTTTCTAGCTTGAAGTCTAGTGAAAGGGTGTTTTCTTCGTCGTCTCTTTCTGCCTTGTCCTTGCTGAATGCCTGACTCGGTAGCGTGCAGGGCATTTATAGGTGTGTCTCGTCGGCCTAAAATGTCTTTGCCCGTTTGCAGCAAGACATTTTTGCCTGCCCTCATGAAGGCTTCTTTAGGGTTTTGTTTGTCGATGATGACATTTTGGAGAAATTCTTTGCCTTGCGTCAGTGCCGCATCTTTCAAGGCGTGCAATCCGCGTGTCACCATCGGTTTCAACACCGGGGCCACCGAACGAAAGGCCGATTTTAACATATCTCCTAAACCGTGTCCTCGCTGTCGTGCAACCCCTCGGTACACTGGATACATGACTTACTTACGATTCGTGAGAAAACCGTTTTCGAAAATGGAGTTTCACTGTGACTTTTCCTTTGGTGAATGGAATATTTTGTCCCAAATCTCCTTTTATAGTAATGTTGACCGTGTCCAAATACGACTTGCTGACCGGCAAATAGTGAGGATGGACAAATTCGCGGTGGACGTGGTAAGTGTTTCCACCTTCCTCGTCAGCGTTTGCGGCAGAATCCACTTTGAAAGGAATGACACGCAGTAACGGCACGGAGGTGTGTCCCACCACGTTGTATTCCACCACATCGGAATACACGAACATCAAATTCAGTCCTTGGTTCAGTTCTACCGGGGTACGAAAATACTTGGCAAAAGAATCGTTGTCAGAAATGACTGATAATTCGGGTTTTGTTTTTTGTTCTCCTCTCTTCCTCAGCTCCATGTCACCGCCCAACATGTCAAACAATTCAGGACAAAATAAGAAAGACATGATTTTATCCCCCTCAGGAAATTTTATCAGGAAGCGACGAGCTGTTTTGTGGTACTCCAGGGTGACACTTTTTTGGGCAGCCACCAAAGCTTTCAGAAACACGCCATTAAACTTGGTGGCTATGGTGTTGACCAAATGTTGACCACTAAAATAATAACCTGGGGGAATGAACAAGTGATAGTCGGTCCACTTTGGATTTTCTTTGTTAGGGTTTTTCATGTTATATTTGCTATGGGTATCCATCCACTTTTGCACTTGATCGTCATGAACTTGAACCGTAAAATAATTTTGATTGGGAAGGACATTGAGGACTTGGGTCGGGTGAATCATTTCTACTAAAGCCACTTCCCAATGGGCTTCGTGATCTAAGGGGATGGCTTGAGGTAATTTGGCCGTGTAACAGCACAACGTGTTGTGGGGAAACACCTCCATGGAACTGTCACTGGGTAAGGTTAAGTAAAATTGGTTTTGGTGACTCATAATTCCAGAGTTCTGTGGCTGTCCGAGGGAATATTAGTGGATGTCAGAGGTGTGTCTCCGCCCAAAATGGGGTTCTGGTTGTGGTTGTTGGAGTGGTGACTGGCACTGGCACTGGACACAACGTTCCCGTTCGAGGAGAATTTCAGGGAGGGATTGGGAAGCAGGTAACCGATACAACTGCTCAATAAAATGGTCCACAATTGTTTGTCTCCTTGTTGCAAACTCAAATTGGCGATGGCTGCCCCGATGACACAATACACCACGAAGATTTGGCAGAAAAAGACGATTTGCGTTTTAGGCACACGTTCTCCACACCACACCCACAAGGGTTGTTTTTGTAAATCTTGCACAGAAGAACTAGGGGAAGAAGGAGTGGTCGACGTAGCTGCGTCTGCTGTGTGAAAGGGCATGATGGTCACTTCTTCTTTTTATAGTCGATGACTTGCGAAGCGTCGATCCAAGAATCGAAACTGGGTGGATATCCTTTCCAACGTACTTTGACTTCTTTGACACGTCGTTTGCCCACTTTACGGGTTCTGCGTTCGAGAATGCTTTCGATGTCGTACACGTCGTCTTCTTTTTTGGTGACACGTTGTAACTCGGGCAAATAAAACGTTCCTTTGAGCACTTCTCCGTTCATGTCTTCCAATTTATAGACGGCAGGATGACGGCCATGCACTCGTCCAGTGACGCGAAACAATTCGGTCGTCCAGTTAGGTAAGTAACCTTTGTCGAAAGTGCGTTTGGTTTTGCCAATGCGCACCCAATCTCCTACGGCCAACTCTCCACTTTTCTTGGGGACAGCCCTCGTCGGGGACGTACCGAACAGGCGCTCGAACACCAGCACTTCGTTGTCGGGAGTCACGTCTTGCGGGGCACGTCCGATGCTTCGATGGTAAGATTGGTTGTACGCTTGCACCAGGTGCGGTAAGATGTCGATGTACTTCAGAGTGTGGTGATGCGTAAAATATTTCCACATGCGTTCTTTCAAAGTGCGTTGAAAACGTTCCACGATGCTGGCTTTGGTTTCGGGATTCTCGGTGGTAAAAAAATGAATGTCACGTTTCTTTAATTCTTTTTGGAAAGCTTGGTTCAGAAATTCGGTGCCTTTGTCCGTTTGCCATCGAAGAGGGCGACGACCGCTTTGTTTCAACACCCGTTGCAGGGCTCGCACTAACTCGCTGCTCGATTTGGAAGTCAAAGGCACGACCCAGGCAAATTTGGAAAAGACGTTGATGACACAAAACAAATATTTGTAGCCGCGATTGTAGCTGGCCAAATGAGAGACATCGGCTAAATCGGCTTGCCATTGATGATCGATGCCTTCCACTCGGGTGCGACTTCTGGCAAACTTGCGTCGAATGGGTTTGTGTAAAGTGTAGGTAGCTTGTTCTTGTAACCATCGTTGTACTTGAGGTAAACGGAGACTTTTCAGTCGCGTTTTGGCAGCACGATACAATTTTTGAACTCCTGCGTAACCTGCAGGATGCGAGGGATCGTAGTAAATGCTGGCTAAGACTTTTTCCATTTTTTGTGTTGGTTGGTGTGTTAATAAGTCACCCACTCTTCGGTGATGCTACTTTGGGTGGGTCGAAAGGGTGGTTTGGAAACGGATTTACGTGTCCGATGGGCTACGGGAGTAGAAGTCGAAGGTAGTGGTGGTGGTGGTGGTGGTGGAGGTGGCAATGGAATGGCTTTGGTTTTCTTTTCTTTTTTCGCTTCTGGTTTCCCTTCTTTCTTTTTCACTTCTGTCGAAGGAGGTGTGGACATCATCTTTTTAACCCAAGCTTTCATTTCTTCTCGTTGGGGTGTGGGGGACGGGGTCAATAAGGATGCTGCAATCTTACTCGAAATGGGAGCTGCTGACGGTGTTTGAAACACTTCGCGCGTCTCTTCTTCCTCAGGTCTTCGTGGGGTAGCATCTCTGGTGACGGTTGGGGATGACAGTAGTGGTGGTGGTGGTGGTAATGATGATGATGGTGCTGGACTTTTCATCAAGGTCTTAAAATCTTTCAGAGTGGGTAAAGCTGTTTCGTCTAAAGCTTTCTGGTGAAAGAGTTGCAGTCTTTGCAAGAGTTGACCGTACTTTTGCGATTTTTCTGTTTCGGACAAATCTTGGCGATCCATCAAGGATTGCAATTCGTGTTGTAACTGGGACATCTCGCTCAAATTGGGATTGGGAGGTAAATGCGGGGTGCGTTGTTCTTGCCACCGATGGTATTCCATCCATCGTTTGTAAGGCACTAAAGCTAGTTTTCGTCCTTCCATGGGGTTGTCAGCGGTCGATTCTGAGATCTTGGGACTTCCGAGGGCCTTTTTATCTTGCTCCCACCAGTCCTCCCAACATGGTTCCCAAGACTCCTTTCAGTATGGGGCCTAACAAGAGAGGCAAAATGCCTCCACGTTGGACCAACATCTTCTTTTTTTGATGAATGGGAATTTTCTTTTGAACCATTTTCCGAAGAACGTGACGATGTTTGCCTAAGCATTGTTTCTGGTGTTTGGACAAAGGGATCGTGCCTTTCAAAACGTTCAAACAACATTCGCACACGGTATCGATGACCTCTTTGGAGGCCGTTTGAATGAGTTTTTTTCGTAGGGGTGGAGAAGCTTTGGACAGGACAGATAACATGTCCCCATGTTTGGCTAAACGTGGTGGCAGTCCTTTCCTTTTCTTTCCTTGGGGTTTTCTGGAGGGTGACATCTTTGAGTCTTTAGGAGCACCAAAAAACACTGATATCCTACTCGGTCACAGGCCTTTTTTATACTGGAACGCGTCGCCACTGATTGTCTTTACGTCGTATCAGTTTGAGGACAGGCATGACACGTCGTGCAGGGGTACGTAACGGACTAAATCGAGCCAGTTCTTGCTTGGACAAATCCAGTAAACTTTGTAACATGCCCGATCTTTCTTGAACTTTGATTTTGGGAGAAGGTACTTTGTGAGCAGCAGCCACTGCTGCTAAATGGGAAGGTCCTGCCACTGGGGAAGCTCTTTTGGGGGTCATCAACGGAGAAGTTCTTGGTGTGATCAACGTCTCCAAGTACTCTTCAGTTCCTGGTGACATCAACGGAGAAGTGGACAAACGTGAGGCTGCCGGAGACGTTGTGGCAGGTCGTGGCTTGCGAGTGTAAGGTTGCGTCCTGGCCGAAGTGCCTCTCTTGCGACTAGTTTTCTTCTGTGGACTTTTCTTTTTTTGAGGACTTTTTCTCTGTTTCTTTTTCTGGGGGCTTCTTTTCTTTTTCCGGGGTGATGGTGGTGGTGTCTGGTAAGAGGAGGGTCCTGCCACTGGAGAAGTTATTCTTCTTGGGGACTTGGTCTTTTTCTTTTTCTTCTTGGGGCTTCGTTGGACTTTTGTCTTGGGGATAACTTTGGGGGCATTAGGATCCCATCTTAAGAGTGAGCGAATGATGACCCCTCCTAGAGTACCGCTCCCTCCAGGTTTCAAAATGATTTGTTTTTTGGTTTGAGTGTCGATGCGGGGATCGGCCAGTTGGACCAAAGCGACTTTGTTTCGATCGAAAAAGCGTTGGGTTTGATGAGGAATCTGAATGATTCCTTGGAGTAATTGACGTGCCGTCACCGTGAACCATCGTAAGACTTCTTTGAGACTAGCTTCTAAGACACGGGCTCGTGTTTGTGGATCTTTTTCTCGACTGATGCCATACAAGGCACGAATCAATTTGACGGGAAGATGAGACTGAAGGGACGTCATGTTCACACTGTGTGAGACAGACGAAAAAGGGTCTGAGGTTTTTATAGATTTTTTTCATGGGAGTGAAATGAAGTCGAGGACGGAGACGTGTACAGGACAGGCCCTCCGTCTTGGCACCAGTGGTGAAACAAGTGGGTACGAAATCGCAAATCCTCGGGGGTCGTAGGTTTCAAATCGACGAGTAAATAGGCGTGTGGAGTTTGAGTGGCATCGTCGTACGCCTGAGTCAGCCAAGGCGTTCCTAACTGTTTGGCTAAGACTTGCACTTGCGATTTATCTCGAGGGCTTTTAAACAAGACCACGTAATGCGCATTGAGACTGATGGTGCGATGGGCTTTACTTTGTTGAAACAAATTTTGGGTGATGTAAATGACACTGGCATTACGGTGATGCCCTTTGCGCGTGAACCACAATTTAATTTCTTCTTCGTCTTCTCCTAACATGTCGTCGAAAATGACCAAATGGGTTAGACGGGAGTCAGAGACGATGCCGTCGTCTTCTTTAGGAATGCCTTCCACAAACACGATGGAATCGCCTTGACTTTCTCGCAAGAAGCTGTACGCCGATTGCCACTCTTTGTAACACCACACGATCCGTTGAGGTGGCCGATCGATCAAATGATGTTTATGTTCGATCAAACGTTTGACGAATTCGGTTTTGCCCGAACCGCTAGGTCCAGCAATGAGCATGTTAAAGGGATGGCGAAGATACAAAGCCTCCCAACTGGCACGATCTAAGTGTTCGTCGATGACTTTGACAGTAGAGGAAGAGGGAGCAGAGACAGCAGAGGTAGCCATGGTGTGAGAAATGTCACTTGTGACACGAAAACAAACAAGACAAGAGTTTATATACTTTTTCAGAACACGTTTATTGAATGTTTTTTTTTTTTCAAACATGAATACGAAAGACAAAAATACATAAAAGCCAAAGGCTTAAGTACAAGGATAAAAGGCACATGATAACGATGAACGTGGAATAAACACAAGTGTCTGTACAACAATCACATCTTTTGGGTAATGTTCTAACCAGTTCAACAGGGGGTAAGGTCACACAAGTGTCCTCCCGAAAGGGTCTTTCAGGTCTGTCCACGACAGTCCTGTCCCGGGTGACGGGTTCTTCTGGCACCGTCACTAACACGGGTTGAAAAGTAACTTTTTTCCTTGAACAACTCTCGTGCATACTGGGCCACTTCTTGGGTCCAAGCCTCAAAATCCCATTCTTTCCAGGCACGGACATCTGTCCAATGGGGATGTAAGTCACAAGCTACACACACATCGTCATACACGTCTTGGGTAGCTAAAAGTTGACGAATCTTTTTTTCCCGTAGAGGTCGAGAAGTATCCAGATGAAAACGCAAGGCTTTGAGCAAGAGGAGTTTTTCGTGACCATTTAAGGCCATGGAGGTGGTAAGTACTGATCGTAAAGAGTCCACAAAGAATCGGCTGGTAAACGAAATCCCAGAAAACAAGTCACTAAGACACACACCACTTGTCGTCCAAAATTGAATGGATACAGTTCTTGTAATAATTGATGGTAATGATCCACGGTTTGAATATGGTCATTGAGTTCCTTCCACGGAATCTGTTGGATGACATGTGACATAAACCGTGGCATGGCAGCCTCTTTTTATATTCTCTTTTTTTCGGATGCAATAGACGTACTTTCTAGCCAGAGATCTTCGTTCTCCAGTAGGGAATCTAAATCTTGCATACTGTAACCGAAACGTCAGAGTTCGTTTAGGTGTTTCCTCTTCCTCTAAGTAGATTCCACGTAAAATATGTTGGTAATCCTTTAACTTGTCTTCCTCAATGTATTGCTGTAGGTGAATCTCGAAGTAACCATAATCATGAACATGTCGATCATTAGCGACCTCAAAGTGTTGAACAATGTCTGACCATTGAAAGAATTTCTGACGAATCAGTTCTTTTATACCATTCAAGTACCAGTGGTTAAAGATCTGGTGACGTATCGGATGCAATTGTTCTTTACGTTTCACTTGTATTTTCACCAGCTCTCGGTAAATGCGTTCTCTCAACTCCACAGGCAAAGCACGAATGTTCTCTTGTAAAGTATCCATGAATAGGTCATACTAAATCCTCTTTGGTCTGACACAAGAAATGTACTCTTTGCACAAACATGGTTTCACTTCAGTGTCGAATTTAAATCGTTGAGTCACTAATCTACACATTACAATTCGTTCAGAAGTTTCCTCTTTCACCAAGTTGACATTGTGTGAAAGATGTTGGTAATTCGTTAACTCTTCCTCTGGAATTCGATGCAGTACGTTTACAATGATGTAACTACAATCGTCCATACCAAACCAATCCTTTTTAAAACTAGAGGATCGTTGATCAATGTCTGTCCGATGGAACACTTTCAATTGAATCAATCCTTGTATAGCCTTCAGGTACCAGTGGTTCAAACACCGGTGACGTATCGGATGCAATTGTTCTTTACGTTTCACTTGTATTTTGACCAGTTCTCGATAAATGTGTTCTCTCAACTCCACAGGCAAAGCACGAATGTTCTCTTGTAAAGTATCCATGAACAGATGATTATGGTAAGAAGTTACTTCAATGTCTCGGTCCCACTAAAGGTAAGTAATGACAATTCGGTGACCATCGAGCATGTTCTACGTAGGCCGAATCTTGCGGTTCCCAGTGGTGAAGTGACACACCGCAACTGAAGCACTTGACTTTATCTCCTTCGCCCAAGTAGAAAAATCCGGCTCTGGCTAATTCTTCGGGGGTCGGTCCTCCCAGATACTTTGGCCATTTTCCTTTGAACGATTGAAGACGATTTTCAAAGTCGCAGTATTCCGACAAACGCACAGGAAACGAATATTCGTTTTTCACAGGTTCGTTTCGATGAGGGTTGAGTGAAATGGGTAGGAGTTTGCTCAGGGCTGGATGACATCCGTAGGGAGGTAAACGTGAAGGTCGACATTCCCCTTTAAAACGAAACCCAGTAAAATGTCCAAGAGGACGAGCAGCATCGCTTTCGCATCCCACAGGTTTGACACGCACAGCATCACTTTCCATGACAGGGGTAGGGGCACTAAAGTTCCCATGATGCTTTACGGCATCGCTCAGGTCACAAGGTACAGCATCGGTCCCATCGCAAGGCTCACAATCGCACTCGTCTGCAAACTCCGTTACGCAATTACAATGGTAACCACATGGACAATCGCAGTTTCCTTCCGGACATTTTCCGTCGCAATGCATGGGTCTTATCCATCCAGTATTAGTCACACTAGAGGAAGATACAACTTTTTTACAATCCCCAAACTGAAACGATGTCTTTTTCAAAGTATTCATCTTGTTCGCTCGGTCTTGGTAGTCACAATGAACTATCGATCTTGACCATAGCCCCTTTTTTATACTAGTCTCAATGCAGTCTCCAACTTGTACATCTTTCCTTTTTTACGTTTTTTATGTCTTGTTTCGGAAGGTACCGTCTCTAAGGTACCGTCAACATTGTACCGTAGTGTGATGGGTGGAAAGGCCATAGAAAGGTAAGGGCAGTGCGGAGACCATCGAGTATGTTCCAGAATAGCTGAATCTTTATAGATACATAGATCCATTCGTAACTTCAGTCCGCAAGCGAAACACTGTACCTCGTATCCCAATCCTGACTCAGGTCCCAAGTAGATAAATCCTGTTCTAGCTAAAACATGCGAAGAAGGTAATCCTTCCCTATCCGTAGGCCATTTCTGAAACGTGTCCAATCGACGGGCACAATCACAATAGTCAGGTAAGAAGACTGGAAAATGGTAGGGTTTGAACTTGGAGTTCTCATCGGGTTTCTCACTCGATTCTTGCTGTGGCGAAGTCATCTTTCTCGTAACTATCCTCTTACAACCAATGTTTTATACCAACGTGTCCATACGGTAAGGTGAAATGATTGGGAAGTCGCACTCGCTTCTGGTATACGATTTGATAGACTTTTTCCAAGGGTCGACTGACGATGTGGTGAGTAGGTAAACGTGCAATCTTGTTCGGTTGATAGGTGGTCACTTTAAAGTTTCCATCCTCTCCCGATTGCAAGGCTTCTTTCAATACCCCAAAGTTGACCACTCGACTGGTACGATAATTCAGAGTCAGTCCTTTCACTTTGCACGTCGTGTGCACTTCTCCTTGTTTGTCCCGGTATTCGTAGCCGTAATTTTTGGGACCGCCACTGACGAAACTTAGAATCTTGTCGTCGGGATGCTCGTCTGTCCAGGCTCCTAAACGGTCTCCTTCGATGTTAGGGTGATGTTGAATCGGGTGATGGATGTAAATGCAACTATCCGTGTCAAAGTACAGGACGCGTTCTTCTAACAGTTCTAAAGCTTCGTACAATTTTAAGCGAGCATGGGCTGTCACGTAAGCCGCAATGATGACATTTCCAAAAGGGTCGTCTTGTACAAAGTCCAGATCTTCTTCGTAATTGACCAAGATCAAATTCTCTCGAACGACGTCCACGTGTTTCATGTATTTGGTTTTGTCGTGAATCATCTGGAAGTAGCGGGAAGGTTCTGTCAAATATTCCGTCTTGGGTAAACACGGTCGTTGTGCCATTTTACCCCACAAGCAATTTAACATCACTTTGGCAAACGATCGCCTGCCTTCGTTTTTCTCGATGTGGTCTAAAGAGATGCCTTCTTGTTCGTAGTATTTCTCTTTGAATTGTATTTGGTCTTCGGGAGTGTGACACCAGGAAGGATAGCCGCTGGCTTCTTGCTTCAGTTTCAAAAAGGCATCCACGTAGTCGGCGAAAATGCCTTTCTGAGTAGGGTCACCCTTGTGGTATTGTTGTGTCTTGGGAAAGTGGCAAATTTCGTACACTTCTAACAGTTGGTATCCCATGTCCATAGCTTTGAACAATTCTACGCTGACCCAGGTTCCCGTCAAGGCCCGTTCTTCCTGGCTGTGCTGACAAGGTTGGTCTTGGTTGCACGTTTCGGCACAAGTACGGCACAAGGGAAACATCAATTTGCCTTGACAATGGTGAGGTAAGACGGGATGGTAGAGGTTCGTGGGAGGCAAAACTTTGCACTTGATCAAGCCTTCGTATTGTCGAATGTTTTTCAGGTCGATGTGTTCCGTCAGCAATTGTGGGTGCCCTACGGGAAAACGACAATATTTGCACACGTAGGGATACAGCGAACACACGTCCAAGTATTTGATTTCTTCTCCTTTCTCTTCGTCGGCTTGGTACAGCAAACAGGTGGCATTGGTCCTTCCTCCGTACAAACTATCCCTCGGGTTCAGCGGGTCCACGAACTGGTAACTTTCCACGAGGCGTTTAAACTCGGGATCGGTTTTCATACGGTGATCGTACTCGTGTTCCCACATTTCCACCACTCGGTATCCTTGCTGTTCCAACTTTAGGCGCCGCTGACAAGTGTCCTGGTACAAGTCTTCCATGGTTCGTTGCAAAAACTGATTTTTAGTGCCACGGTCAGGGTAACAGACGGGACATCCGTGAAATAAGCAACCGTTAAACTCGTACACGATCTTGGGGTTTTCTAAGTCCCAGCCATCGACCGAATACGTTCCGATGGTCTTTTCGCCCCCTCCGTTGCGGGCATGCTGAATCCACTTGTCTTCCTTGTCGCACAAGTAATGTAACCAACGTAGGGCTTTGACCGAGTATTGACGTTTGACAAAGTGGGTCGTTTGAGGACTGATGACAGCCACGGTCTTTTCAGGCATGAATCGTTGTCGATACACTAAGGAACACGCTTTGGCAATGGTGCAAGCTTCTTTCAAAGGATCGACCCCTCCGTGTTCCATGAACAGTTCTCGAAATTTTCCACAGCAACGTCGTAAAATGTCCACGTCGGAACGACAATACTTTAGCATTTCTTCCTGAAAGTCGAAAGGGTCCGAGGCGTGAGCCTGGTACCAAGCGTAGAAAGCTTCTCGTTGTTCGGTACGCATGTTGTCCGGGTCGTAATAGTGAGCTTCAGGTAAATGGGGTAGAACGGCGTGTTGATTGGCTTCCGTATTGAAAAAGTGTGGAAAGTACCCTTTAGCCATTTCTATCATTCCAAACGTTTTAGGCATTCGACTCAAAGGCATGGCCAAGTAACTCATCGAATCTTTAAACTGCACTTGTCCCACTTGCATGAAAATGATTTTGGCTCCGTTCAAAGTCACTTTAGGACGCTCGGTGCCTTGTTCCGTATAGTACCTCAAAAGAAACTGTCCATCGTATCCGGAGAAATTGTGAGCCATCACAGTGGCATGACGATGACAATCTCGGTAACGTTCGATGTCCTCTTGGCTCCACGTCTTGTCGATGGGGTCTAAGACCCATTGGGCAAAATCGGCTAACGTGTTGGGTCCCCGAAAGATTTTTTCACGCCCTCCGGGTATCTTGCTGCAGTGAGGGCAATGACTGAAGATAGGTTCTTGAATGCACTTCTCGCACGCTCGATGAGCCACGCAGAAATTAGGAATGTGAATGCCGGTTTCTTGCATGCATTCGAAATCGAAAAAGATGAAATTGCCTTTCTTCTTGTGACCGTCCTCTTTCTCAGGTGGGGGATGGTATTTTTGCACGTAACATTGGTGTTCCAAGTCCACGATGTGGTGACAAATGTGACATTTTTTCTTTCCTCGACATACGTGTGCCTTGACACTATTGGTACGTATGCCTTGTCCACACGCGGGGCACAATCTTAGCAGTTGACAAGCGCATTTCTTCTGTGAACCTTGCGTTTTCAGATGTTGTTGGTAACAGGTAGGGCTGACAAACGTGCGCAGACAAGTGGAACAAGGCACTGGTTCTTCGCTCAGACAGGGTGAAGAGGCCAAACATCCTGTGCATTTCGATCCACAATGCTTGTGTTGCTCTCGATTGTCATAACCACGGTCACATTTCTCACAGTAATAACCGTATTTCAGGAATCCGGTGATACTGGTAATGGTATCGAAATGTTCATCGTGATGATAAAGATGAATGTATTTTCCGTCCTTAAAGTCTTGGCCTCGAAACAACAGAGGTCCGCGTACTTCTTGAGGGTGCACTTTCAAGGTGTAGCGTGGAGCTAGGGTATCTTGCAATTTTTGCATCTCAGGAATGCCACAGAGTGTGTCTTTGGACAGTCCGGCTTGTTGTAACAGGAGTTCTGCTTCGTTTCGTTGTTTGGCTAGATGGGAACGTTGAATAGTGTCCCAGGTTCTTTTCCATTCTACCGTGTCGTTCTTGTCGGCATAGGTTCGTCCCACCACGATGGCACGGGCTAAACACATCTGGTCATGAGGGTTGTTAATTCGGACGAGACTCTTTTTGGTGTTGCGAAGGTCGTCCACCAATAACATCTTTTTGCGTCCTGTCCCTTGAGGAGGAGAGACGTGGGTCATGTCCAGTGTGGCTTTACCATCGGTGATGTCAAAATGATCATTAGATTGTTGTACGTGTTGAATCTTGTCCATGACTTTGGAAGCAGTCAATTCTGCAGGGGTGCTAAACTCGATCCAAACAGGGGATTTCAAACCGTCGTGTTGTATGGAAAGTCTCAAACGATCGTCTTCTTTGGGTTGACATTGTCGCTTGAGTGCGGTGAGCAAAGAATCCCACACCTCGGTGATGAACACTTCTGCTTTCTCTAACGGCACTTCGGACTTGAAATCTTTAAACTTCACCGTGTATTTGTAAGCCGTGGTTCTAAATTTTCTAGAGGAGCGCTTTTCCGTCTCTCGAATGGAATAGTACTTTTCAGGGTTGACAAAGGGTGGTGAACTTGGTTTAGAGGGTTCGGATTCTGGTTCACTCATGTCCTCTTCAAAATCACTGGCATGAATTTGTGCCAAGATTTCAGCCCTGGTACGAGGCGATAGATCACGTTTCTGCCTCTTACTTTCTTCTTCTTCTTCTTTCTTCTCGAATGAATGGGATCGTTTCATCTTGAAAGCAAAAAGTCAAATGACTCAAGTTCAAACACCATAAACTACTTTATAGTCCTGGCAGACCAGCGTATATAAAAGGGTGTGTGTCTTGTCCTTTCACTATTCATTTCACTCTCAAGCCGAGCACAACGATGGAAGAGACTGACCAGATGGAACGTTTCGTCAGAGCTTTGCGAGGGGTCATTAGAAAATTCTCTTCAGACCAGCCTACGGACTACTCTCCTTCCTTTAGAGATAAAAGTCAAGATACTTGCTATATCTGTCAGAAGAAAGGGCATTGGTCTTCAGAGTGTCCAGACCGTCAAAAAAGAAAAAAAACAGGGACTAAAAGAGACAAAAGTGAAGATACCTGTTATTATTGTCAAGAAAAAGGACATTGGTCTCCAGATTGCCCAAAAAAGAAACAAGAGGAGTCAGAAGAAAAGAGGAATTCTTCAGAAGAAGAGAGGGATTCTTCAGAGGAAGAGAGGGATTCTTCTGAGGAAGAAAGAAGACAGGTGAAGAAAAAGAAACAGGAGAAAAAAAGAAGAAGGGAAGAAAGCGAGGAGGAAGAAGAAGAGGAAAAGAGTGTGACGGTGAAGAAATTCAAAAAACAGAGAGACTAAAAAAGGAGAAAAGAAGAAATTAATGAACTTTTCCTTATTAAAGTGTTGTGTTATAAATTGTGAATTGGATTGTAAAAAAATGGAGAAAAGAATAAATGAATGATATAAGGTAAGTGTCTTTGAGTTGTGATTTTAAAATAAGAAGCTACACTCACGCACTCATACACAGACACGTACTATAAGGGTAACATGGGTGAGTTTTTTAGATATTGGCAAATTGAAATTGTATTTCTTTTCGAGATATGTGAGTGGCCCTGAAAAGGGCCTTTTTTCTTCATGGTGTAGGGGTGAGTTTAAGCAATCAATTTTAACTGCCTTAAGCCTTTGCCACGGCCAAGGCCTACTTCTGGACTGCGTAATGTTGATGATGATGATAATGATTGGGTTGAAATCACTAAGGGTGGTACGGTAGGCTTAGTCACAGGGTTGACGTGTTTAGCTCGGGAAGGTCGTATTCTCTTCGGTCGTGATAAAGAAGTCTGATACATTTGTTTCAGACTTCTTAACTCCGCTAAAATGTCCAACAGTACCGTGACCGTTTGATTTTCACCCTCTTGTTTCTTTGCTGCTACTTCTTCTTGCTGTTGTTTTTTTCTTACCTCTTCTTCTTCTTGTTGCTGTTGCTGTAGGAGAAAAGCCTGTTCCGCTTCCTTTTGTCGTTGTATAAATTTCTCCAATTCTTCTTTCTGTCTCTGTCTAAAATTCTCCACTTGCGGTAATGAAGAAAGTAACGAAGGTTCCGGAACAAATTCTTGCGAGGAGAGAAAATCCACAAAATCCCAATTCACCTCTTCTGAAAGTAAGTCCGGGTTCCCTTGGGCAGTCTCCCCTGCTGGTGCACCCCACTGGATCGTTTTCTGAGTTTCCGTCATGTTGAATCACTGTCGCATAGATTGACTGCACACAAGCGCTAGCGAATCTATATTGACTACGTGACGTCACAGACTGCTCTCTTCGGATTGGATGCGGGCTGACTGAATTCTGTAACGCGTGTTCGGATTGGTGAATGAACTCAATCCGTTTCAATCCTTCCTCCGCCTATAAATAAGCGCCGTTCAATGCATTGATTCACCTGTTCTCGTCGCTTCAAGATGTGGACTACAGTTGAGTCATCCACCCTTGTGTCTTCCATGATGTTTCGGACAGACTTGCTCATGTATGTCCGATCGAAGTGGACCGTTGTCCACAGGACAAACACCAGCCTGTGGATACGTAGGATCTACGTCGAAAGACAAGGATGCCTGAAAAGAGTGCTGATGTACGGACCAACAGTAAGACGCAGCCTAAGGACAAGAAGAAGACCAATGCGGTGCCATTTATGTTAATGAATACATTAACATAAAACCCAAAGGCCCTTTTCAGGGCCAGCCATATTTCTCGAAAAGAGATAGTCTTTGAATTGCCTACCCCTTTTTTAAATTTAAATTTAAATTTAAATTTTAAAAAAACTTTTTAAAAAAAATCCCATGTTAAATTTCCCTTGTCCGTAGAGTGACCCACGATTTATTCCCATGTTAAATTCCCCTTGTCCGTAAAGTGTCCCACGATTTATTCCCATGTTAATTCCCCTTGTCCGTAAAGTGTCCCACGATTTTTCTCCATGTTAAATTTCCATTATCCGTAAAGTGTCCCAAGGGTGTTTTTAATGCTAATTCCCATTATCCGTAAAGTGTCCCCATATACTACTAATAATCATTTAATTGGTTGATCGACCGATATTTGTAATATAAATGATTATTGATGTAAGAGTTAGGTTATTTCAGTTATTTAATAGGATAGTATAACTCTACTAAAATTACACTTTTATGCTGAATTTAATTTGCTTAATTGCAACAACAGGAGCTTGACGCGACAAGAGTAATCTATTACCATGTATGATCCAGAACAGGAGTGGATTTTATTTAGTTCTGACTTGGCTCTGACATGTTGTATATATATATGGTGGATACTTACGAGGCTTTTCGTTAATTCAAATTTCACAGGTGATCAGGGTGGCCTAGTTCTCTAAGGCGTTTGCTTTGCAAAGCATTCACACATCTTATCTATGTCCGAATGAGTTCTAGTGGCAGTCCGACCAACGCATGTATATGAGAAAGCATACTGGTAGCTTCCAGTGCGTAGGTTGTTGTTTCCCGATTTTCCTCTATAAATATACTGGCCACCCGGTGAGTTCTGCAAGATGGCTTTAAACCCCACCATACCAAGAATTCCAATTTCACATGTAGAATCAAATTGTTGGTGTTGAAAGTTCCATTTTCTATTTCGAAATTTGAGATTCTGTGTATTGAATTACACAGCGGTGGTTGAAAGTTCCATTTCCTAGGTGGAGAATTTCAATTTCACATGTATAATCATATTTGTTGTGTTCACTGACACTTTATTCTTTTTGTCTCTAAATGTGAAGATAAGATACTAACCACACGTATTTTAGAAATCATGATATGTCAAGCATTGGTTATATTAGGAGTACAAATATGTATTACAAGTTTTAAACACACTTAATTACTACATCTTTCTCAAGACTTAAGCAAAGAAAAGTTCTCATTGTTTCCACAATGTGTAGAGATTCAAACTGCCACAGATTTCAAGTTTCCTATTGAATGTCCTTGCAAAGTTAATGGTTATCACCAAAAATCAAGAACCAATTAATTTTGTTTTGAAAAGAAAATTACTGAATAAGCATCGTGTCTTTGTTACATTAAAATCAATGGCTTCTCGGGCTCTTTATGTATTGTGCTTTATTGTTGTAAAAAGGGGATCACAGTAATTTTCTGGCATGCTTGTAGAAAACGTTTATACTTTGTAGCACACTTCTAGCAAACAGTTATACTTTGTAGCACACTTCTAGCAAACATTTATACTTTGTAGCACACTTCTAGCAAACAGTTATACTTTGTAGCACGCTTGTAGCAAACATTTATACTTTGTAGCACACTTCTAGTAAACATTTATACTTTGTAGCACACTTCTATCAAACATGTATACTTTGTAGCACACTTATAGCAAAGAATTATACTTTGTAGCACGCTTCTAGCAAACATTTATACTTTGTAGCAAGAAAAAGAATGAACAGATAAAATAAGGGCATGACATTCATCCTCCAAGAAAGGCTCTTTAAACGATATCACGATTAAAAAGGTATCTTTATGATTAGGTGTCTTTATGGCAGAGTTATGTTTATAGAAAGAACAGCAAGACTGAGGAGACGGATAATTGGATTAAACAATGATGTTACATTTTCGGCTATTATTTGTTTATAATTAAATATATGCATATATTTGTACATTAGGTGCTTCGGGCACGTGTTGTTCTTTTATCTGATTGAAGTCATGTACACTTCCCCAACTAATTCACAGGATCTAGACTGTAAAATACCAATAGTCAGATAGGAAGCAGACCTGTCTCCGTAAAAGTAGAAGCATGGATTCAAGGCAAATAGAATATCCCAGAAACGATATGAACTGGAAACTAAGTGTATTTTTAGACATAGGAAATGCAACTTTCAAGACAGACAAGTTGATTCAACATGTGAAATTTGAATTGACCTACAACATTGAAATTAACGTTGTGTGATTAAAAAGTTAACATCTATAAACTCCATAGGAAATGGAACGTTTAACAGAAACAATTGGATTGATTAAACGTATCAAACTGGTGTTCTCGACATGCAATACTGGAATTTCAACTACCGCTGTGAAATTAAACAGACAAATTTGATAAACTCTACATGTGAGACACTAAAAAAAATTCGATTCAACATGTGAAACAGGAATTCTCGTTATATGTCATTAAAATTTCGAATTCTACCTTCTCGTTGGACTCACTTCGCCTCATAGATCTTTGCAGAGAGAAGCTTTGGAAAACCGTATTTTAAGAAATCATATAATGAAAATGTTCATAGTTCCTTCTTTACCGATTATAGGTCCAAATCAAATAAAGTATGGTTTGGAATTGAGTGTAGGGGTATTTATAAGCGTTAGGTGGACCAATCATCAATATATCTGAAAACTGTGAAAACAACGGATATGTTACTTATGTTTAAAAAAGAAAATTTATAAGAAATGTACAAGAAAGGCAAAGAATTTTTTAAGAAAAATAAAAATGTGACTTCTGCTAAAAGTGTTTCGCCCGAACAATTTTTTCCAATATATTAATACTTTGGAAAATGAAAACAAATAATTTTCTACGAGATGTGTAGGAACATGATTTGCTATATGAAGAACTAGAATAAAAAAAAAACAGAGGAAATTGCAAAGCAATCAATATCTAAAAGCTTTGAAAAACATGTCAATGATTCTCTTTTGAATGAATATTTCAAAAACGGAAAAGAGATAACATATATGTAAAGCATGTAATGCATTATTCAGTAGTGGTCATTTTTCTATGCAACGGGTAGAGGAAAAATTGTACCTATTTTTAAGTCTGGTGACGCTTGTAATACAGGAAATTATGTTACTAAGTTGCTTCTCAAAATTATATACCAACATTTTCAACGAAAGACTGTGAACTGGTTGGAGGAAAATGACAAACTATAGGATGCACAATTTGGTTCAAGAAATGAGTGGGAACTACTGACACTATTTTTGTTTTACATTGCTCTATTAATAAGTATTTGAGTCGGGTAAAAGGTTTAATACGATTTTTTGGTTGATTTTATAAAGTCATTTGATAGTGTTTACAGAGGTTGTTTGTGGTTGAAGGTTTTTAGACAAGGTGTAACTGGCAAAATGTTAAATGTACAGTGTACTTATATCACGTGTTTTACATTGTGGTATTCGTAGTTCCTTTTTGAGTATGGAATAGGTTTGATACAAGGTGAACTGTTATCACCGATACTATTTTCATTATTTATTGAAACATATTTATATGGAAACAGTATTACACTGTTTGCTGACGATTTAGTTTTATTTTTAGAAAAATTGTGGGTTTACAATTGCGCATAGATAAATGACTACTTCTGTAATAAATGGAATCGAAATATTATTCTTGTTAAAAGTAAACTTATGGCTTTAGAAAAAGTGGTCCATTAAGAATACGAAGCAAGGAATATAGCTGGGAGCAATAATGATATGGTTGAAAATTTGAATCATACCTTGGTCTTGTTTTCACGAGCAGTGGAAAGTTCTCTACAGCGCAACAAACAATGGATGATAAAGCGCTACAGGAACAGATAGTGCTTACTGGTAATTTAAAAAATATTATTTTTAATTATAATGAATGTTTGAAACATTTTTATATATTTTTTCCAGTTTTGAATTACATAGAGATATAGGGTTTTCACCAGTGTGACGCCATTGAATATGTATAACTAAATTTTTTAAAATAGTTGTAAAATAAAACAATATATATATATATATATATATATATATATATATATATATATATATATATATATATATATATATATATATATATATATATATATATATATTTCTGACGTGGGTGTGTACTGTGAACATGAAATAATCCCACTTAAAATTTTAAGTTTAAGTTAGATAAATTTTGGTTTATAATTTAAAATATTACAAATAGTATACTGCTTATAAGCAGCTAGATATTGAAAATGAATCAAATAATAGTATATAATAGGTTACACTCCTAAAATACACTCTCAACAAATTTGGTTTTGGTGAAGTGTGATTGTCTCCTGATTTTGTATATTGCTTTAAGTTTATGCATAGAGGAAATATCCACAACAGGCAGCCACGGGCGACAAAGGAGCGTAGCGGATTAACGCCCATGGCTTGCAACGATAGCTGATTAATGCCATAACGCTAACTAGAGCTTGTCGAAGTCACATTCAGTTAGAAAATTCCTCTGGCCAACCAAGAATATTGATAAACTCCTGGGTCAGGTGTAATATGGCTACAGACCACTCCTGTGGTTAGAACGTCCGCCTCATATGCGGGAGGTCATGGGTTCGATCTTCAGCCGAGTCATATCAAAGACTTCTATAAATAGTACTAGCAACTGCCTCACTGGCGTTCAGAATTAAGAGATTAGTGTTATGACTGGTCGGCCTGGTGTAAGGAAAAAAAGACTGATGGGACATGATGCTACATGTCGGCAGCATGATGCACAAATGCTGAACATCAATATAAACTGTCACACTGCAGACATCGTAGCGATATGACTGAAACATTGTCAAAGCTTTGTTAAAAAATCTGTCTCACACAGACACACACACACGCACACACACACACTAAGATGGCTACTCAGAGTGCAAACTACATCGTTACAAAAGCCAAACAAAAATCTAATACCATCCACTATATTCATCAATCTACGGCAATGCAAGAATAAAAATAATAAAAACACATGTATGACAATAAACAAATAGAGCATCAATTATATTTATAAAACATTTTTGCTAGAAAAAGAATATAATTTATGCCTTCTTGTGGGCTTACATATCTGTTTCGGTGAAATAAGATGTTCCGTATCATTCATATATATATATATATATATATATATATATATATATATATATATATATATATATATATATATATATATATATATATATATATATATATATATATATATGTGTGTGTGTGTGTGTGTGTGTGTGTGTGTGTGTGTGTGTGTGTGTTAGCGTTTTTTGACAATAGAGGTGTGTGTGTGTGTATGCATTAGCCCTCAACTATATCACTTGCCCGAATGTAAATTTATTATCCTGCATTAAATTATCTCTGTGAATAATACCGTACAAATACCATTATATTTTAATTCATCTCTAATTCATCTTACCTTCCATTATCTTGTATTAATACTATCTGTATCACCAATAGTTGCATTAAAATCGTTTCACTTTTAGGTGGCTGGGGTTCGGCACGGTGGAAATTTATGCTCTTGGTGGACGTGATGGTAGCCAGGTAGGAAAGGAAGTACATGTGTATACGGTCTTATCATGATATAAGATGGACTTCATAGATAAGGAATATTGACTTTGGTGACAGTGAGTTCAGCAAGATACACAAATCTGCAACCTTTAGTCTGATAGAATCTAATGCCCAATTTAGCGTTTATTGTTCTCGTGAAATAATAATAATAATAATAATAATAATAATAATAATAATGATAATAATAATAATAATGATAATAATAATAATAATACTTTATTCAGTAATTTATGCCATCGGCCCATATTACAAAATACAATACAAATAAAGATAATGTGTGCCATGTTTTATAGTATTTAAATGTGGTGTTCAAAATGAATATACTTATATAATTTCCTACAAATAATCAGTGCATAAAATTATAAAGGTGTCACTACTAATAAGTATATAATTCCCCGTTAATATGAGTTATCAAAGATTGTTTAAGATGAAAAACTGAATTGATAAAGTAAGGTAGTTTTAAAAAAAAATAATTACTATATTACAAAGACTCATACGACTTTTCTTCAGACGGAAAGAGATATTACACGTCATTAAAGTATTTCTTTCTTAAATGATCATAAGCGGGACAATCACAAACAAAATGGAATTCATCTTCTACCGAATAAACACCATTTTTCCGGCACAATTCACCGTACTTATTATTTCTCTCAGGTCTACCTGTCTTCATATTCAGCATATGCATTGAGCACCTAAATTTATCAAGTAACTTCGTTAAAAAAAAAATGATAATCAAAACGATAGGTATTTTTCCGGTTTTAATTTAGTTTTATACACTTTATAATATACACATTTATGTGAATTGTTAATATCCCTTTTACAGTTTTTTGAATGAATGAATGAATGAATGAATGAATGAATGAATAATAATAATAATTATAGAGTCCTTGTCGAAGGCTATTACAGTACGGAATCAAACAAGGCAAACAATAAACACAAAAGAAGGAACTGAATTCACGAAATTTTAAACGATTTATACGGCTAATGGAGTGTTGATATTTTAGATGTCGAAACTTATTATGCATTTTATCATTGAAGTTAAAACCAATAAGGCTCGACATTTAACTGAGTCGATTTTGTAATTGATTTCGACAAAGTAGCAATGGGAGCAAAAGCACAGAGGCGAATTATAAATTAGTCGCCATCATTTTACACTTGTCCCTGATCAATTCCAGATAAAGGTTATCTCTTGTTGGACACAATCCACTTAAAAGCCCTGTTATTAGCCATATAATAGATGCTCTCTCTCTCTCTCTCTCTCTCTCTCTCTCTCTCTCTCAACCAAAGAACTATTTGAGTTTTTAGTTTATGTCGGTTTATTATGGATTTGGCATTTCACTTTTTTTCATTCAAGCATTCTATCGGTCATTCATAGTTTGTTCAGAACTCATGTCCACAAAACATTCAGAGTGCATTCAGTATATAAATACGGTAAAGATAAGACTAATTCAGTGTAATCGCCGTGCTTTTATCTGGATTCCAAGTGGCACTGTCTGTTTGGTATGTGCCCTACAGAAGGTGCCACGAAGTACAACGAGGTCAACTGTACTTGCCTCATGATCTCGTGCACCAATGGAAATATAAATTTTCTTCGTGGCGAAGGAACTTGACCAATTTAATTTAGATCCGATGATCACACGGGGTTTTTCTTTATTCAAGGAGTGAAACAAAGAAAATGTCACGCATTACGATAACTCTTATATGATCCGGCATATATTTTAAAAGGAAGGATAGATAGAAAAGATAGCTTAAAAAGACAGTAAAAGGGAAAAAAGAAGAAAATTTGAAAGAAAGAAAGTAAAATTAATCATAAAATATGAACATCCTACGAATGCTGGACGTAAAGCCGATAAACCTGTTTACCAAATTGTCTGGTATCCATGTTCCATTTAAAACTACAATAGTTAGTCGATGCTGAGGTTAAAATAATTATCCAGATTTTCCTAAATCTTAAAACAGTCGAAACATATTCTTTTCCTTTTTTGAGACTTCTCATATATTCTATATTTTTCGGAATTTTTTATGAAAAGGCAAAAAAAATGCTTTGTTCGACAAAAGCGGTGTGGTTAATTTGTGGAGAAAAAAGAAAAACAATTTTTGTTTATCTTGTCGTTAGGTACTAGACAATTTCCAAATATATCAGAAAAAAAATATTATCATCAGAATTCTTCGTCATATTTTGACATTTATTACATGTTTCCTACGTTTCAAGTGGTCTTGCTTTTTATTGTCTGCTAAAAGCAGAGAAAATGGTGAATTGCATGTCTGTCCGTTCGTCGGTCCTTCCGTTTCCAGATTATTGCTTTAAAGCCGATTGAGACAACAACCATATGATTGGCATAGTATAGAAATAAATTTGGAGTATGTGCATTTGTTTATAACGCACCCGTTTTACGGATTTCTTTCACGTTTGTGATTATGGGAAGTCGGTCCTGGGGAGTTATTCCCCAGATCAGCCAATTACTAGGAGCAAACGCCACGGAGTGAAGTTTTAGTGAGTTTATATGATGCCATGGTTTACTTTTGGCAGATTAAGGTCAGAGCCGCGTGAGTGTCCCTGTCGTTCAATAGTCCATATTAAAATCTAGTTCTGTGCATTGATTGTGTGACTCCAGGGACTGGTAAATTACATAATGGAATAAACGAAAGGGACTTTTCCTTCGTCGGCAGGCGCCATTTATTGTTGCCATGGTGGTAAATGTGATTAAAAATTACAGGCGAAATGTGGCTTAAAACCGTAATTTGACTGGCCTAAGGTGGCGTAGTAAAAATAGTTCCCTGTATTAGGTGGTTAAGAAGTATAGTTTTACGGCGTGAAATGCTGACGGTACGTTACGGACAGTTAATGAAGAGAAACCATGGAGATGTGCGCTTGATATGCTATTGGGAAGTTGTGAGATCTGTAGTCTTGTATTAATTAGAGTAAAATTATTATTGAATGGAAAAGTTGGACTTTCCAGTTTACAACAGTAATTGTATAGAGGTCTTTGGAATTAAATGGAAAATTACGAGATCTGTAGTCTTGTATTAATTAGAGTAAAATTATTATTGAATGGAAAAGTTGGACTTTCCAGTTTACAACAGTAATTGTATAGAGGTCTTTGGAATTAACCGGAAACTTACGACTTCTAGCGGAATCGCGCCGGAGTTTGACATCGCTCGGTCTAGAAAAAGTAACCCGTGTGATTGTTACAATAATATACTACCACCACAAGGTGTTTTAAGTCCTATCTTAAAGGTCAATGTCACAGGTCAGTATGTTTCGTCAACTTTCCCTCTACGTTCCAAGTTTACAAATGTTTAAGATAAATGGGGAAAAAATTAATACTTATACATGCAACTAGAAGACGTGTCGTCTACCACATTGGAAAACCGCTCTTCAAGTTACAAGGCAAAATTTAAGGCTTTACTTCACACTTATCTAAATTCTTAGGTTTCGGTATTAATATTGTAAAAATTAAAATAGTATGGTTTGGAAGTGAGGAGTGACTGAGGCAGAATTTACCAACATGTTTGAGATATAATGAGTTCATACCAGAAGCGACGTTTTCCACCAATTTAGAGCCAACGGTACCAGTAAACTATGGTAACAAAATTAAATAAATAAACAATAATAAATAAATAGTCTTAAAAATCCACAACTACTTTTGTTTGAATTACATTTGTTTAAATGTTTGAAATCTGCACAAATTATCTTTATTACAGTTACTTTCACCATCACACAAACCCTATTCACAATTTATAATGAAATTGTTAACATTCTGTGGAATTGTTCTGTTAAAAAAAAATTTTTTAAAAAATACGGCATCAATAGTTAGTAACTGCGGAAGCCTGAAAATGTTGACATAAATGCTTTTAGAATCCCGAAAGATCCCATGGATAAGACAAATGATAAGCACATCTTCATCAACGGAAATATATCTTGAATGCATCATGTCATGATATAGCCATTTAAATTTATCCGGAATAGAGTTCCGCTCGATAGTATTTCTGGAATGGCACTTTCCTGCAGGTATGTCGCTTATATGAGGCTATCACTTTGCGATGAAAATTGCTATTTTTCCATTTCATTTGCTAACAGTACAGAAGTTGATTCAGTAGATTTTAAAAGTCAACTTAATCTGTACCCTGTTAAAGAAAGCTTGTGAAATATAAAAAATGCTTTCTATGAAAAGGAATCTGATATTACTTATATTTGCGATGTCCCGGTTTGACAAACGTTTTTTCCTACACATACACTCGTGTCGAGACTGAATATCTTCATTTGCAAACCTCTTGACGAAATTGGAAGAAAATCGGACCAGCTAAACTTTTTTAATTTCATCTCAAACAATTGATCTTAAGATAATAAGATGGCCTACTGACAAACATTCAGTATTTGGCAAAACAATGTTTCAGTTTCAGTGACATGGTTTATTACAAAAGATTTTTTTTATTCTTAAAATGGAAAATTATGAAATTGCATCAATATTACTACAGTAAGCAATATTTATATTTGTATGTCACGTTTGTATAGTAATAGCCTATGAATTGTATTCATGTAAATCATGAAAATCAGTCTTAGAGCGGCTTGAAAACATGTTGAGGTAAAAGGAAATTTATTTCAAGAGATGCTACTGTGTCTAAAATGCAGTCTTTTTGTAACTGAGATTAACTGACTTTGTGCTGCCGTAGAAGTAAGAGAATTAAAAATGTATACCAAAATCGGAAATACTACTGTTTAGAAGTATACTGTTGTACATTATAATTTTAAAGTTCTCTTCTGTTCGTCAGATGGAATTTTAATTGGTGTTGTATGTTGATGTAAATATGTAATGCATGACTAATACATCGGAAAATAAATATCTAAAACAATTGTTTTGTGTTTCTTTGTTACTAATTACAATTTTCATTCACCACCACTTCTTCAGCTCAATGGCTGAAAGTAAAGATTCACTTCAATATTTGGCACAAATAATCGAGACGAAGAAGCATTATTTTTTAGACGAACGAACATTAAAGTGTATATTTTGCAAATTGGTTTTCATTGCTTCCTATAAAAGAAAAATGTTACACACAACAAAGACAAAAAAGTCTGGGAGTTCTCCACCCATATTCTAGATACTTTCATTTTTTGTGTTCAATTTCCATTTCCTTTCTTTCTCCTTCTACTTATGGCTGGGACATGGTTTCTATGTACTTTTGTGCACAGAAACACGAACACACGTGGTAATTATCATCATTTATGCCCATGCAGAGCTGATCATGCAGGCGACATTACGTCTTTATCCATCCAATTTTCGTCTGGATTTCGGGAAAAGGAATAAATCTAATGTCTCCAGTTAGACAAACGTGATAGAGACTTAAGAACTGCAAAAGCCCTATTGACTCCATTTCATCATAATCGATCTAAAATTCGACGACCCATTGCAAAATTGGCAAATATTTACGATAACCAACTCATTATCGCAAAATCGGCTTTGCCGGAGGAAAATGCCTGACGTAAACCACGCCTAAGTTAATCTCATTGATTTGTCATTTGCTCTGACCGCAAAGTTTAGCGTTAGAATGTTGTGGTAACCGCTCCAGTGGCCTAAGTGATAAGAGCATCCTCCTCCAATGCGGAAAGTCGCGGGTTCCAACCTCAGCCGAATCACATCAAAGACTTATAAAAAAAAAGATACTAGCAGCTGCCTAGCTTGGCGCTCATCATTAAGAGGTTAGTGTAAGGACTGGACGGTCTGCTGTTGGGATGATGTGACTGGGTGGGACATGATGCTATATGTCTGCGGCATAATGCCCCAGTGCTATACATCATTATAAACTGCCACACTGCAGACATCGTAGCGATATGACTGAACACTTGTTAAAAGCTACGTTAATAATCTCAATCACGGAGAGAAAGACAGACAAACAGACAGAGGTTGAATTCATACTGAGCTTGATACTTGCAGCATTTGAGCCAATATAAGCATTCATTGGGTCTTTGTTAAATAAACATGTCAGGACAAGTATTTTCTGTAAACACTTAACAACATGTCAGGACAAGTATTTTCTGTAAACACTTAACAACATCTGTCAGTACAAGTATTTTCTGTAAACACTTAACAACATATGTCAGGACAAGTATTTTCTCTAAACACTTAACAACATATGTCAGGACAAGTATTTTCTGTAAATATTTAACAACATCTGTCAGGACAAGTATTTTCTGTAAACACTTAACAAAATACGAAACTGTTGAGTTGAACCTCTGTGCTTAACTAAACTTTATTCAGAACTAGTCGAAAGAACTCAGTTCCGGAAAAATACATTATTCAATAACGCAAATTAATAAAGGTGAAACAAGAATAGAAAGTCCAATTTCGAAACTCTTTTTCGGTCGCGCATATTTCAATTTCTGGTTTCGTTCATTTCTATTTGGTGACGAATTCGAAGGAAACATGTTTGTGCAAAAATATGATTTGATACGCTTGTACCGTGTGCGTTTGAGGTGGCGTTATAGAAAAAAAAAACTGGTTTAGAAGGACAAATCCGTTTCCTAGATTTACGAATGTCCTGTAATACGTTTTGGCTTCACTTGGTGACGTCGGTTTTCATCATCAAAATTGTGTGATCCTTTAGCCATACTGCAAAAGATATGTAGGACAATAAAGATAACACCGGTCATGCATAAACAACGACAGCAAATTGTATTTGCACGGGCAGAGTGGGAATTGACTAACGAAAGCGCTAATCCATCCAACAACGTAACTATAATCTGAACTATTTATCAGGCAGAATATTTAAAAAAATCAAAGCAGATTTAATAAATATATTTTTAGTCACGTGTGGAATAGAAATATCGATTCGAACTTCTGTGCCGTGGAGTATGTTTCGTGTTATCTGAATTTTTAACGTAGCCTTAGCAATTTTAATCATATCGCTACGATGTTGCAGTTTATAGCAATGTGGCATCATGATCCAACCAATCACATTATCCTGACGCCAGGCCGACCAGTCCTAACACTAACCTCTTAATGCTGAGCGCCAAGTATCATTGTTATAACTCTTTGGTACTACTCGGCCGGAGTTCGAACCCGCTATCTCCTGCATCCGAGGCAGACGCCCTAACCACTCAAGCCGCGGTCTTAATGCAGTATATTTGATTACTTTTCGTGCATGGCAAAGATGTGATAGAGCATTACCTACTCTATATTTTTTGTCCTATTTTCGATGCAGGTTACTTCCAAGATCTTTGCTTTGAGGGTATTATTATACAATTTTTTTAGAAAGATTCTGTAAACAACGTAAAAAATGTAGAGATATTACCATATTGAGTGTAATACACAAATTGTTCAATGGAATTTTTAATAAGAGACTCATTAATTGGCGGAGGATCGTGAGTCATTTGTCATAGAGTAGGCTGGTTTTACGAAAAATATGTCAGCAAGTGATAACAGTTTATCATTACATGGATTGAAAATTCAAATAACTCGGGTAAAAATTGTTTTGTACTTTTGTTTATTTTGTTGAAGCGTTTGCTTTTACTGTAGAGATTTTAAATAAAGAAAAAAGAGATATATACTTTATATACTGAATCAGGAACAATGATGGGAACACAGTCCATCCCACTAGAACCAAAAGAGTTGTACATGTTTCAATATTCTGAAAGATCATTATCACTTTGTATTAGTATGCCAATGTTACTTGCCTCAAAGAAGTATAAATTCTTATTTTTGTTAAGGTCATATAATGATTATTATTAAATTAATAAATTCCACAAAATATAAGGTTTGAAATTTGATAAATTATATCTATAGAGCACTAAATAAACATAATACTATTAAGGAATACTTTTTAAAACAACATGCAATTAATATTTTTTTACTATTTATTATATTTCATGCATAATGGTCTTATGATACTGCCTAAGGAAGCACTTCGAATAGTGCTTATATATTCATTATACTTTTATAGTTTTCACACTGAAACTTACAAAATCCTTCCTGAGACCAAAAAATGCAATCGAGTTAAGTCAAGGAAACCTGATGAACTTGACAAATCAGCATAGGCAGGGTAATTTTCAATCCACCCCCATTATTACAGTATTTGGAGTGCATCCAATTTTTACGTCACTTAGTGACGTCAGGTTTTCATCCAAATTTGTATATGTGTCCTATGCGCCCACTGCAAACTGCAGTTAGGCCAATGCAAAAATAACGACAAAAAGTTCCACATGCACAGGCAGACTGGATGCTAATTAACGATAGTGCTAATCTCTCTCACACACATAAAATCACCCAAGTTTTTATTCAGAGGAAAAGGATAAAAGAAAAATAAGTCTGTTATATCAAAATAAGTCACCTGTTTAGAGAATGGAAAAATGCAGCATGCTCTAAATTTATATCTTTGTACTGTAGATATAAAAGCGTTTTCAAGTACAATGTGAATAAAGTGACTGATGACTATTTGAGTACAAAGTGACTGATGACTATTTGAGTATAAAAGTGACTGATGATTATTTATTACCATTAATCTCGTGGCATTGCATCTGACTAAATGGTGCGTTGACCTTGTAAAGTAACTTTATAGAACTTTGATTAACCGTTAACAGAGGTGCTGACGAAGTGGAGGGAAACGTTTGTTCTGCCACATATAAAAGAAAGAAAAAAGGTATTTGAAACTTGCAAGGTAAATGTAATTTGTAAACTTAATGCAAGGTAAATGTAATTTGTAAACTTAATGCAAGGTAAATGTAATTTGTAAACTTAATGCCATTCTCCATGTCATACGTCACCTCATCATCATCATTATTCATCATCATTGTCATCAACAAGAACAACAAAAACATCAACCCTAAAAACATCTCAAATATCAACAACAAAAAAATAATAAGCACCCCTCTTCATAGATCTCTCACCTGCCACTAATGTTTATTCTTAGATGTTGTATGGGTGGTCCGATTTGACAAATGATACGTTATAAGAGTTTTGTCGCATTTGCAGTATTTAAATTACAATCATTGACATACCATATTATTAGATATTTAAAACAAATAAAGACATATGCCCTTTGATTCCTGCAGGTAAGAAAATTACTTTTAGAAGACAATTTAAAATAGGCAAAAGTTCCAGCAAATAATTTCAATTCATTTTCAAGAACGTTAGTATGTGCACTTATTATATGATGCTGATAATATGAATTTATTATTTATGAGAGAGGTAACAAGATTAGCCAATCAGATTCAAGCTTACTTAATCTATGTGCACAGATCTTCCTCATAATCAAACCGATTTTGCATCTTGATAATATAAGAACATATGACACAACTCAGGTACACACAAAAACTCTATCTTCAGTCATAGACAAAGAAGCACACAACTCAAACTAAATATACATAACACAAGCAATGTTGATATAAGGATGATACTGCATGAACAGATGATGAATGACACATAATGGATGCAGTACCTTTACCATAAAATCACTTGACCTTGTGAGCTAAAAATTGTTTCCTTTATATAATTGACTTTAAATGCACGTTTCTTAAACTTTGTAGTATAAATGACTACATTTATTAACTGATACATTTCCAGAGATTTCCATTTTATGATTGAAATAAGCTACCATGTAAAAGATAAAATTCATATCGAAAACTGTTATGTATATTTGATTTAATATAATTGTTTGTAAGTTTTAAAATCTTTTTATTTTTTACTTCATTACATGTTAATTAATGTAATTTAGTTTACTGGAATTTGATACTTTCCAGAAATTAGTTTGACCCAACTGTTTAGTCAAAAACACTGACATAAATAGATTTTGTTTTCTTTTTGCTGACCTAGTTCCTGGCCTTGATTGTGAGTCAAGTAAACAACTTCTTTTTTATATTTATTTTTATTGCGGGATACATAGAGTGAGACAGAGGCTGTACTGAAATATGTGACCTAAGAAATGTATATAGCTTCTAAACTGTTCTGGAATGTGATCACGTGACCCTCATACTGGTATCTATTTTGTGCCTTATTTGACTGTATAACCTTTGTCTATGGAGACATTAGTCAGTTGGGCTTCTAAACACTGGGACATAAGGTTTTTTGTTTTTTTCTGTTGTGACCAGTTGAGTTATATTTTAAATTTTCTTCAAACTATTTGGATTCAAAAAGATTAATTCGTTTATTTAAGTGCTCATACAGAATTCTTGGACAAAGACATTTCTTGAAATTTTATTCGGAAATTCAAACACCAGAATATTGTTTGTGGAACAACAAAGAACTGAAGACACAACAGCACAATACTAGCTATAGCATAGGTCATTGCCTTCCATTTTGGATTTTTTGCTGGGACTCAAACTTGAATTCATTTGAACATTTTATTACTAGGACTTCTAAAATTTAATTCGTGAATTATTCTTGGATTATTTTTGGATTTAATTCTTAAAACCGTAAGTTCTAGTGTTTTTAATTTTTACACTGTTTCTTCCAGAGAAATAATTTATTTTTCCTAAAGAGAGAGAGAAAAAAAAAAGCAAGAGAGAGAGAGAGAGAGAAAGAAGGGGCAGAAAAGAAAAATTAAATAGGCCAAAGCATGGAGATAAGGGTCTGAATTACATACATAAGGGCAGGTTAACTTCCTAAACGGAAAAATAAAGTAGCTCCAAAAATGATATTGCCACTCTGAAAATAAAAGTGGTATCGACACTGTGGCAATATCATTTAGCTGTTACTGATATATTTTAATGTCTCACAATGAAATGTATAATAAAAGTATATATTCCAGGTTTGATCAAAACTGGATCAGAGATATGGCCTCCAGAGTGGAAACAAGGTTAACCAATCCAATGAAAGATCATTTTATTGATATGCATTGTCCTTACTCATCACAGAACATGTCCTAGACCTGGATAATACAAAACCATTTTCCAAGTTTGATTGAAATCAGATCAGAAATATGGACTTGTTGATGGACGCATGATGTGATTCACAATGCACAAAGAACACATGGTCATACCATAATCTCACGTGGCCTTACAATCAGGTGACCTAACAAACAATAACTGATCAAAATTGGCTTGTGCAGTTCATACATGAACTTTCAAATTTCAGGAGTATTGTAGGTATATCAAACAGGTTTTGCATATTAATGTTAGCAAGTCAATTCGTTATGTGACAGCAGATCGGGGTGTGTGCAGTTTGCAGCTGGACTTGACTTATAAGTGAGTATATGCAGTAGGTGAATGTGTGCAAATCAAGCGAGTATATGCAGTAGGTGATTGTGTGTAAATTAAATGAGTATATGCAGTAGGTGAATGTAAATCAAGCGAGTATATGCAGTAGGTGAATGTAAATCAAGCGAGTATATGCAGTAGATGAATATGTGTAAATCAAGCGAGTATATGCAGTAGGTGAATGTAAATCAAGCGAGTATATGCAGTAGGTGAATGTAAATCAAGCAAGTATATGCAGTAGGTGAATATGTGTAAATCAAGCGAGTATATGCAGTAGGTGAATGTAAATCAAGCGAGTATATGCAGTAGGTGAATATGTGTAAATCAAGCGAGTATATGCAGTAGGTGAATGTAAATCAAGCGAGTATATGCAGTAGGTGAATGTAAATCAAGCGAGTATATGCAGTAGGTGAATATGTGTAAATCAAGCGAGTATATGCAGTAGGTGAATGTAAATCAAGCGAGTATATGCAGTTGGTGAATGTAAATCAAGCAAGTATATGCAGTAGGTGAATGTGTGTAAATCAAGCGAGTATATGCAGTAGGTGAATATGTGTAAATCAAGCGAGTATATGCAGTAGGTGAATGTAAATCAAGCGAGTATATGCAGTAGGTGAATATGTGTAAATCAAGCGAGTATATGCAGTAGGTGAATGTAAATCAAGTGAGTATATGCAGTAGGTGAATATGTGTAAATCAAGCGAGTATATGCAGTGGGTGAATATGTGTAAATAAAGTGAGTATATGCAGTGGGTGAATATGTGTAAATAAAGAGAGTATATGCAGTAGGTGAATGTGTGTAAATCAAGCGAGTATATGCAGTAGGTGAATATGTGCAAATCAAGCGAGTATATGCAGTAGATGAATGTAAATCAAGTGAGTATATGCAGTAGGTGAATATGTGTAAATCAAGCGAGTATATGCAGTAGGTGAATGTAAATCAAGCGAGTATATGCAGTAGGTGAATATGTGTAAATCAAGCGAGTATATGCAGTAGGTGAATGTAAATCAAGCGAGTATATGCAGTAGGTGAATATGTGTAAATCAAGCGAGTATATGCAGTAGGTGAATATGTGTGAATCAAGCGAGTATATGCAGTGGGTGAATATGTGTAAATAAAGTGAGTATATGCAGTGGGTGAATATGTGTAAATAAAGTGAGTATATGCAGTGGGTGAATATGTGTGAATCAAGCGAGTATATGCAGTGGGTGAATATGTGTAAATAAAGTGAGTATATGCAGTAGGTGAATATGTGTAAATCAATGTGTAGTAGATACATTTACTGGCAACACAAACTATAGTTAGAGGCAGGTCATTACATTTTTCCTATGTGTAACGTCTTCGTTACAGAAACAATAAAAAACTAAATTTACAGCAATGCACTAAAACAAGCTTTATTGTGCTTTTCTTTCCAATTTTTCACATTTTCTTGCAGCCCTTAATTTTGCTGACCTTGACCTTGGGTTTTCTATGACTTCTTTTTCTCCAGGAATTATGACCTTTTTACCGATGGACTCCCAGTCTTTATACATGATTTCAGCTATCTCTTCCACTGGGTGAATAATGTTGGAATTACAATGATTTCTGTAATAATCATGGATAGAAATATTCTTTTTTAAGTCAAGATCAATTCCATGAAATTTACGTTTCACAATTCTATCTTCTAGGGAATGAAATGAGATTACAACACAAATTCCTCCTGGTTTTAGATACTTATGAGCAAGTTCCAGTCCACAGTTGAACTCATTTAATTCGTTATTCACGAAAATCCTCATTGCTTGAAATGTTTTGGTTGCAACATGAGCATGGCGCATTAGCTTGTCTCTTCTATATTCTCTGAAAATACATGTACAGGTACAAATTTATATATATATATATTGTATATTCTCACATAAGTATCAGATCCAATTGCAAATAATATTTATGTCAGGTCTAAGTCTATCACTCTTAATAAACTACACAGACCAAATATGCCTGCCCATCATGTGATGGCAGATCTGGGTCTATGTTGTTTGTTCTACCAATCACTCTTAATAAACTACACAGACCAAATATGCCTGCCCATCATGTGATGGCAGATCTGGGTCTATGTTGTTTGTTCTACCAATCACTCTTAACAAACTACACAGACCAAATATGCCTGCCCATTATGTGATGGCAGATCTGGGTCTATGTTGTTTGTTCTACCAATCACTCTTAATAAACTACACAGACCAAATATGCCTGCCCATCAAGTGATGGCAGATCTGGGTCTATGTTGTTTGTTCTACCAATCACTCTTAATAAACTACACAGACCAAATATGCCTGCCCATTATTTGATGGCAGATCTGGGTCTATGTTGTTTGTTCTACCAATCACTCTTAATAAACTATACAGACCAAATATGCCTGCCCATCATGTGATGGCAGATCTGGGTCTATGTTGTTTGTTCTACCAATCACTCTTAATAAACTACACAGACCCAAATATGCCTGACCATTATGTGATGGCAGATCTGGGTCTATGTTGTTTGTTCTACCAATCACTCTTAATAAACTACACAGACCAAATATGCCTGCCCATCATGTGATGGCAGATCTGGGTCTATGTTGTTTGTTCTACCAATCACTCTTAATAAACTACACAGACCAAATATGCCTGCCCATTATTTGATGGCAGATCTGGGTCTATGTTGTTTGTTCTACCAATCACTCTTAATAAACTACACAGACCCAAATATGCCTGACCATTATGTGATGGCAGATCTGGGTCTATGTTGTTTGTTCTACCAATCACTCTTAATAAACTACACAGACCCAAATATGCCTGCCTATCATGTGATGGCAGATCTGGGTCTATGTTGTTTGTTCTACCAATCACTCTTAATAAACTACACAGACCAAATATGCCTGCCCATCAAGTGATGGCAGATCTGGGTCTATGTTGTTTGTTCTACCAATCACTCTTAATGAACTACACACACCCAAATATGCCTGCCCATCAAGTGATGGCAGATCTGGGTCTATGTTTGTTCTACCAATCACTCTTAATAAACTACACAGACCCAAATATGCCTGCCCATCATGTGATGGCAGATCTGGGTCTATGTTGTTTGTTCTACCAATCACTCTTAATAAACTACACAGACCAAATATGCCTGCCCATTATGTGATGGCAGATCTGGGTCTATGTTGTTTGTTCTACCAATCACTCTTAATGAACTACACAGACCCAAATATGCCTGCCCATCATGTGATGGCAGATCTGGGTCTATGTTGTTTGTTCTACCAATCACTCTTAATGAACTACACAGACCCAAATATGCCTGCCCATCATGTGATGGCAGATCTGGGTCTATGTTGTTTGTTCTACCAATCACTCTTAATAAACTACACAGACCAAATATGCCTGCCCATTATGTGATGGCAGATCTGGGTCTAGGTTGTTTGTTCTACCAATCACTCTTAATAAACTACACAGACCAAATATGCCTGCCCATTATGTGATGGCAGATCTGGGTCTATATTGTTTGTTCTACCAATCACTCTTAATAAACTACACAGACCAAATATGCCTGCCCATTATGTGATGGCAGATCTGGGTCTATGTTGTTTGTTCTACCAATCACTCTTAATGAACTACACAGACCCAAATATGCCTGCCCATCATGTGATGGCAGATCTGGGTCTATGTTGTTTGTTCTACCAATCACTCTTAATAAACTACACAGACCAAATATGCCTGCCCATTATGTGATGGCAGATCTGGGTCTATGTTGTTTGTTCTACCAATCACTCTTAATGAACTACACAGACCCAAATATGCCTGCCCATCATGTGATGGCAGATCTGGGTCTATGTTGTTTGTTCTACCAATCACTCTTAATAAACTACACAGACCAAATATGCCTGCCCATTATGTGATGGCAGATCTGGGTCTAGGTTGTTTGTTCTACCAATCACTCTTAATAAACTACACAGACCAAATATGCCTGCCCATTATGTGATGGCAGATCTGGGTCTATATTGTTTGTTCTACCAATCACTCTTAATAAACTACACAGACCAAATATGCCTGCCCATTATGTGATGGCAGATCTGGGTCTATGTTGTTTGCAGTGGGATCTGACTTATATTGAAGTATATATAGTAATCTGGTGGTTTACCATTAATAAAAATGTAGCACAATGCAATATAATGGCAAGCTTGAGTCCAGATCCCACATTCGGGGCACAATATCTGTCAGATGTTGTTTTTACAGGATCATAAAAATGACCCAAATTATAAGCAAGGCACCTTATACTAGGGCATTTAATTATTGTCACACAACAATATAATTGGTTCTTAGAAGCCAAAAAATATATAAATAAATAAAAATAAAATATAAAGTAATAGAATAGGGCAAATATGTAACAATCATTAAAGAAAGAAGTACACTGAGGGGTTTAGTAGTGAGAGAACACTGTACTAATGGAAGCATAATAGCAAAAGACTACATCCTCATTAAAGGATGGTCAGCAATACACTGAAGGAATTATTAGTGAGGGAACAATAAAATGTTGGAGGCATAATAACAAAAAACCACATGCTCATAAGAGGAGGGCTGCAATATATGGAGGGGCTTAGTAATGAGGGAACACTGTACTAACATTAGTGTAACAAATAAGAAATAGAAGCAGTAAATAAGAAAATCTGAGAGTTAGACATTTTATAATACATGATCTGAAGCTACTATGATGTATCATCACACAGTAATTTAAACAAATAAGATATACCTTTCTGACACCTAAAAAAGAAATAAAAGCATTCTGAGATTTTTCAAGGTATATTTCATTGTCATGTTTATCTGTAAATTTTGGACTGCTTAAACAAAAATCTTACCCAACGAAAACAGAAGATACAATATCTGCAAGTTGGTGTGTGGACGTGATTTTTCCAAAGGCATATCTGTACTCTATGATGGCATGAGAAATCTTCCTTGCCATCCTCTCTTCACCATACCTCTTTATGATCTTGTAAAGATCCATCTCATCTAGATGGTTTACCACATCGGCTGCTGTGGGCTGGTTAGGGAATCTATACACCAAGGAAAGAAAGGAGTTTAAAGGCACAGCATACACTGAAATTTCTCTATCCAGCTTCCTCTGCAAACTGGAAAGAAGGTTATTTTGATCCTGATCAAAATATCAATCTACTAGATTCCTCTGTTAAACAGACAAAAAATGTCTCTGGTTTAGAAAGTTTGGCATTGTAATGAAAATGTCAAAGCTAATGCCCAAACAGATTAAGCTGGACTAAAATATATACATTTTGAAATCAGTTTTTGTTGAAATTTAGAATATATCTTTATTAATATAAAGCCACCGACCTAAAAATTTGATGAAAATGGCATAATATACAATTCAAACAATTCACAATATAAATTTATCAATTCATAAATTCTGGTGGAAAAAGGTTTTACTAATAACAAAAAATATTTCAAGGTCTATTTTTCATTTAGTATGATTTTGCTTTTATACTCAGCAAGGGGATAACTAGCTTAGCTGCTTGTATGTTGCACCTTGAGTTGGCTGTCTCTGAATTAACAGACCCAGGCCAAATAAAAAAGTTTCACCTTAATGACTGAAATATCACCTCTGATTGAAGACTTGTAATGTGTTTTAAACTAAAACATTGTTCCCAGTCTGTATATACTACTAAATATGCACAAGAATAGTTATGTGCTCTTGCAGAATTTGACATAGCATTCCTCGTCAATTATGTATCAACCAGTGTTTCACACAGGATCCCAATGGCAAGGAACACTGTCCTACATCTCCCATATCTGTGGGACACAACATTTTGGAGACAAGAAAAATTATATTATATAATGCATATGTACTAATTATATAGGTGTAAATCTGACCAATGGGATAATAAACTTTCAAAATCTTAATACAAAATGTAGTGGGAGTAAATATCCAATCCATGTTAAAATACAACAAAAATAAAGCATATCATGCATACCCTGATGATCATGCATATCCTGATGATCATACATATCATGAGATCTCCTGAAACTGCTACCCTTATGATCATGCATATCACACATATCCTGATGATCATGCATATCACACACACCGTGATAATCATGCATACCCTGATGATCATGCATACCCTGCTGATCATGCATATCACGAGATCTTGCTAACACAAAGATGTCATACACTATTCTGGAAAAGCAATGAAAGTGGGAAATTTCAAGTTTCAGCAAGGAAGATTTGGGTCTGCACAATTCACATGCCAGGTTTGTATTACACCTTCAAAAATATCACCGATTTAGCTTTAAATGGAGAACTTTATCTTCGCAATCTAAATATAAATATAAGTCCAGTTCATCATAAGATTCATATTTTTCCAATATCTCCATACCTGTACCAGGGACAATTCAGGCCAGTCTTGCTGTGATATATTTTTGGCCTATGATAAAACCTTTTACTGATTAGAGGACTATTTATTTATTATTTATTTATTTGGTTCCATCTAATTATATGTATAGATTGATTAATCCACTACCTGATTCAGTTCCATCTAATTATATGTATACATTGATTAATCCACTACCTGAGTGATCAATAAACTTTGATCAATAAATCAATAACTCAATCATCAGATTTTTATTAGATTTATTGATACACAGAAAAATAAAGACATCACTGCTGTTTTGATCATGCACTGTACTCACATCTTTTAAACTTTCTCCCCTTTCAAAAATTCAAAATCAATGCCATTCATGATCCTATATTCTATCCATCTACTGTCTACTCATCCAACCAACAAACTGTGGATCTAATGTCCTTTTTCAGCATACAATAGGCTATACATGCTGCCCATATAACTGGCAGAAGAAGAACACAGGAAAAACCAAGTAAGAGCCACTGACCAGCAGGAAGCTACTGGCAAGCTTTCTCACATAACCCCTTGGCCAAGCCAGAGAATGGAACCCATGCAGACAGAGATGAGATGTGTGTGTGTGTCTCTGTGTGTGTGTGTGTGTGTGAGAGAGGGGGAGAGAGAGAGGGGAACTTAAAATCTTTAAGAATGATTTAGAGGCTGCTTTGCCTGTTGTAGATGCTGGGGTAAACTACAGTAAGCCAGCTTGCAATGTGGAATCCTCAAAACAACATTAGTGGATCGTGTATATGGTTAAGCTACAGAAAGCCAGCTTGCAATGTGGAATCCTCAAAACAACAGTGTGTCATATTCACTTGTTGTGAAATATATCATCCACTGAAATGAAATGAGTTTATTAACGTAAGTAATCAAATAACAAGGGATATCAAGGTTTGTAAGCATTACTGTATTCTTTAAACCCTGATAGCCCTTGTTCTTTGATTATTTATTGTAATAAACTCATTTAATTTCACGTCACTGTACAGCATTTTTTCTCTTTGACTCTACCAGAAATATGTTACACTGTTGTTTTTAAACTGCAAAGTATCATGCTGAAGTGATTACCATATGATTAATATTCAGTATTTGATAAACAAGGATCTAAAACATATTTGCTTCATTTCTTCATTGCTTGAATTGTAATATAATATTGATGTTAATGTTAATATCTCATAAGAGACGTATTTTTGTGGCTATGGTATCTGTTATGGTAACATTGATATATATCATGGAATAATACATTACTGTATATACTTGCATATAAACCCATAAGCCACCCCACCCCCCAGCTGAGTAAGAATAAACACTAAAAAGTGCATGACCAGCATAAAAGCTGACCCAAAAGTCCAAGATGACATCACAAGATGCACGTGCATAACTCTCTTGTGGTTGGTGATGATCTTAGCTGATCTATATTCAGAATTTCAGCCTTTATTATTACCGTTCTTTCATGAAAATGTAACAGTTATGCTGGTTCTGCCTTGTACAATTGAACATGTGTACCTTTTCAGAAAGATTACCTCAATTTGTAGCATCACTTATATCAGTGAAAAAGAGTAACCCATGAGCACGTGGATCAACGTAAATATAGCAGCTATTACTGAATAGCTAAGTGTTATCTTTAAGAAGGCAATTTGGTTGAAAAAACAGAATAAAGCAAAATCTGCATCTAATATGTTTGGGAATAAACAAGCATTAAAGTGACGCTAGGAACAATTTGCACTGTGTAATTACTGTACATTATGGTACAGTCTGGTCTTCCAGGTAAACTTGAACCAGCCCATGAATTATGAAGTCTTTATTTATCTTTATTTATTCATGTTGGAGAAATCAGAAAATATGCACATGCAAAATAATAACAAAAGCAATCATAGTAGTTCATAGCAGTTTAGTAACACTTCAAAGGGCTGTAATTAGATGGTGGTTTGTGACAGTAATGCTATAATACAGATATTCTCTTTCTTTGCCACTTCTTGTACTCCAATAACTTCATGCAACCCAAGAGAATTAAGGATTATAAACGTGGGGGGGTTTTCCACATGCGTATACATCGTAGGACATGGAAAAAATTATATTTTCATGTCCTAAGATTTACAGCCATTATGGTAGTCAATAAAAAAAACACAAATCCTATAAAGTTTAGACCTTGGCCCTCGGATAAGCCTACCCCCCTTCTTCCAGGCCTTAATTTTTTCCAAAATTATTAGGCTTATACACGAGTATATATGGTAATGTATAAAACTGGCAAATATTTTTATCTTGGAAAACAAATTTAGGTGTAAGTTTTATTTCTCATTGAAAATATTTTATTTTATATTTCTTCCTGAGGGAGTTCAATGTGAGAGAGTTCCATGCACAGAATTTTATGGACTGAAGCATTAGCAACCCAAAAAAGGTAACTGATTTGCATGCAGTAAAAACCGAGTCCACAGAAGTCAGCGTATATCAATCAAAAATCATCAGTAGGGAAAAGTCATGGTGAATCCAGATAGAGTTAATGGAAAACTGGTGAGATAATCTCAAACACCCCATTACTACACTGCTACAGATAAGCCCATCAAAAACTTGGCTAGATGAAGGGCATACCATTGCTGGACAATGCTGATTTATTTCCCCTTCCTAATATGCTTAGGGATTTATACAATGGGTAACATAAGCATGGAATTTGTCAGCAATGCACAAAAGTTTTATTTCAAAACTGTATATCTGAACAAATAAATACAGGATCCTTTAGAAAAGACATAAAAATTATTGCATCTTGAGTTCCTAGTAAACTTCAGTTCACCCAAGGCGGATGAAGTCATTGGCAAATCCAGAAGGGTATTTGGCTTGCTCAGTCAAAGTGACATTTTTCAGATTAAAGGTAAAAAAATTCAGGAAAAACAAACAAAAGAAGTAATGTTGAGATAAAAGGAATCACGCGCTCTTCAAAATCATAGCAAAAACTATCTTTGTTCTGCATTTTGTCTTTAAGCAGTGTATTTAAGCTTACTTGAACTTATTGTCCTCAAAAATATTTCCTGCAAATCAAACCATACTGCACAATTTACTTGCAGCAAACTACCATTCATAACTAAGATTTTATCAATGTTGCAAATCATTAAAGACCATTTTCAGAATTTACTGCTTGGAAATTTACTTGCCAAAATACAGGCAGGGTGTAAAATGCTTTTCCAAAATCTTCACAAAAATCATGTTTTACAAGTTAAACCAAAAGTTATGGTTCAACCAGAGTTGTGAAGGCTCACACATATTTACTGTCCACTATCGAGGCTGAAGATATTAGGACCTTGCCTAAATTAGGATGAAATTACGATGAGCTTTGGATACTGCAAGTGCTCCATTATATCAGAACCACTGACACTTGTAAAAGAATTATATATATACATCAACAAACATTCTGGTCTTAATTTCCTTAAGCATTACCTAACCTGTTGCCATCCATTCTCATATCCAAAGGTCCATCTTTGCTCAGGGAAAACCCACGATCAGGCTGGTCAAACTGCATGGAGGACGATCCAAGGTCAAACAAAATTCCATCTAGGGCTTCTGGCTTAATTTGGTTTTCTGTTAGAAGAGTATCCAACTCAGAAAACCTTCCCAACAATGGTAGGACCTGACCTGGGCTGAAATGAAATTACCAGTAAATACTGTATATTTTGCTTCTAAATGATTTTTAATAGTTTATTTCTACTCCTACCATGGAATGGAACTAATAAATAAATACAAAACCCACTATCAATTGCAGAGATCTCCATGTTTTGAATATAAAATCCATATTTATGGACTCGTGATAATTAGATAAATTTAAAAATCCAATAAGAAGCATGAAGAGTCAGGCTGATGGGGGGTGAGGATAGATCCAGGGTTAATGTCAGTTACAGGTAAAAACTTGTCTTTTCATGTCAAGTGTATTTTATGGTTATAGAGTGGATACTTCAATAGTTTAAATTATATGACTCTGGGGACAAGACCCTAGTGGTATAATGAACCCAAGGTCAACGTCAGTTGCATGTATACATAGATACATAGATGCATGTGTATGGATGGACTGTACCACAATATTCCAGGCTTCTTTAAAAGTATGGGTTAAATAATGTTTTATCTGAAAATGTAGAGTTTAAGATGCAAGAACATGATCTTTCTCATCATTAATATACTTACCAGGGGTCATGCTACCAGGGGTCATGCTACCAGGGGGTCATGCTACCAGGGGTCATGCTACCAGGCAAAGTGGGCGACTAAGTGACCTAAAAATTAAACTTTGCCTTCTTCTGTTAAGAAAGCAAAAATGACATCACTCTGTGATTTTTTAGAGGAATATTGAATAACAGTCCTTTTTGAGATGCTCCCTCGCCTAGTCCAAGTTAGTTTTAGTGTTATGTTTTTGCTCAAGGCAAAGTGTAGGCTTCAAGCCATCAAATAGTTGGTGTTGGTAACAATTACACCAACAAACAAACTCCTGCACATTCACAGGCATGTGTTTTGATAGCCAGTTCACCATTGACCCATTCCTGAGTAAATTTGCAGCTATTACTGCCCGATTTCCACAAGTTATCTTTTGATAATAAAAACATACAAACGTGTGTTTCCAAACTTAAACTTATTTAACGAGCAATTTGTGTTTTAAGTATAGAATGAGTAACATGAATATTTTAATTGCCGTAAGTACATTATTTTCTTCATAAAAATCCACCAACCAATCCTGTTATGGGGAAATAGGCTAATGGCGGACATCGCTGTGTCTGGGAAGTACTGCTTTATTAGATTGTCTCTTTTCATAAATCATTGGGCAAATATATTCAGGAAATATATTTCATAGAAAGCAGAGTCTAAATATTATGTTATTGAAGATTTAGCTTTAAATGCTATTATGTATGTTAGAAACATACAGGACAATGCCATGTTGTAGAATTCGATAGACGCTGTAAAGTCGAGGTTGTATTCTGAGTTCACACATTTTTGTGAAAATATGACATTATACCATGAAGTATGCAGACAAATAGCAAAACCTTCTATTTGCAATCCTATCAATAGACTGTTGTAACAAAGCTATAAAGTGAGTGTTTACATTATGGAAACCAAAGGAGTCTAATATTTTGTCAATAAAGTGTGACAAAATCTCGGTGTACTTTATTGACAAAATGTCAGACTCCTGTGAAGAAAACTCCTCTATCTAAAAATAGATGCATTTGCATGTTCATTGTGTCAATTCAGTTGAAAAAAGGGATTAGTTCACTCATATACTGACTTTAATTCATCAGTGTATTTGTCTCTGAACAGTTACGGTAAAATTTTATCAGCAACAAAAGAATTAGGACAAACAGTATGATCTGAAAGATCTGTGCATTTGCTCTCATGTACATGGTACAGAGGTTGTTTTAAAAAAGTTTAGAAATCTTTTCATAACTTTATAAAACAAATTATAACTTTAAGTAACAAGAACAATTCTTGATTAAGGGTATTTGATCAAGCATTTGTACTAACTTGCAATTACAATATTGTAATCTTATTACTCAGTTAAAATTCATTACAATGTATACACTAGATGTGTTTATAATACAGACAGAACTCAGAAAACTTTCTATATGAAAATAAATTATTGCTGAAAACCAACGTTAAATGCAAATATGCATACTGGGAAATAGAGGCCATAATTCAAAATGGAGAATGAAAACAAAAACACACATGGATATATACACATACTGCGTGTTTGCTTTGCTTCCATTTCTCCCTGTTTAGCTCTCACTTCTCCCTGTTCTGTCCAAAAGGAGAAGTTACTTCTCCCTAAAATTCATGTCTAGCTTGACCACTACTGGCTATTAATTCATTTATTTTCATTATCAAAATTTGTGTTTCTTGCAACACAAAAAAATAAGATATTCATTGGTACTTGAATTTATAGACTGGGGGTCTTCTTTATTCCAAAAAAGGGGTCATCTTATTTCCATAGAAAGATTTTTGTTTGTTGGGTGATGTTGGTAACTAACCAAAAAAGTGAATTTACAGAAGTATGGTTTACAAATGTGCAGGGCTTGACAAGTTAGGAAGTTTATTGTGAATAAAAGTCGTCTGAATTCGAATAATTACTTACATTATTCATCCATTAATGTCTGCAAATGTGATACATACAGTAAATACATAATGGCATGGAATGCCTTTTTTTAAATTGTGCTTTGGTTCAAACTTTAAAACATGACCCTTCAGTTTCTAAAAGACATGAACATAAAATTTTAAACTCTGACTACAAATTTTACAAATTTTAGAATTCTGTTGATTATATTTTAACTATGCATAAAAAAATACAATTATTTTAACTACAGTTCATTAGGAGCAATCGGTAGAACAAACAACATGGACCCTGACCTGTATGTGCATTATGCTATGGCAGATCAATATACTTTGCAGTTTGACCTAATGTATATACGGCTGGATATAACAGGATGAATGATGCATCAGTACAACAAGATATTGCAAACACTTCAAACTGGGGATATAACGAATTATTTTTATCCTTTTTGAAAGAAAAAGGTAGGGTAGGTATTATGTTGCCCTGCCAAACTCTAGTTTGTCCATCTATCAATAATGAAGTGTACCTCCTCCTACACAGTTAGAGATACAGATTTAAAACTTTGGAATATGACTTGAGGTGGTCTGGATGTGTGCTGAATGGTTGTACAATTTTAATATTACCACTGCAGGTGGAACTTGGGGATTTTTTTGAAAACAATCTCAAACAATTACATAAATATCATAGATGTAGCTCTGAAAGTAGTTGTGTATTATCATCCAGTTCAGGATGCATAACATCCTCAGATCTTACCCCTGGGGAAGAGGAATGTTTCCTTCATCATAAATTGGAAACTGTCAAGCTCCACGTGCTAAAACCACCCATGAATTTGAAATGATACATGTAGACAAAATTAGACTATTAATCATACCCATGGAGATTGCCCTTCAGTTCACATATATATATATATATATATACAAAATCCTACATAACCAAAATGGACCGTTGGTCATACCCCCGATGTGAAGAATTTGTTCCTGGGTCATAATGTGAAAACTGTTGAGATCCCCATCATATAACCACATATAGGTTGAAGCACAAAAGAAGCAAAAATCAGACATACCAAAAAATGGCCATGCCCCTGGAGTAGGGGACTTGAATACAGACTATAACTGAGATCCCTTACCTATACTCATATATGAATACAGATTCTGGGATAAAGGTGTGCAGTATACTGGTTTACCACTTATTTTTCACCACTGGTGTCTACCATGGTACATTTTGACTGTACCAGTACATTTGTAGTTTCTGTCAGTAAGGAATGTAGAGAAATTCCCATGTAATCTTGTTCCTAATTAAATGATATTAACAATAAGTTTTCATTTTCATGACAAAATAGGTCATAAAATTATCATTATGTTCTACAAAACAGTTGTATTTGTCACAAGTTAATTTTGTTGATTACAAATATTATATTATTTATGATCTTTTAATAGTATATGCTTGACATGTGCCATATATGCCAACATGGTGGCCAAATGGGATGTTGTAAAAGATAGTCAGGCCAAATCCAACTTTTGGAAGCAGGATTTATAACAAAAATATTTTTTAAAGTCATTTTTTAACTTTTATTAATGTGACAAGCACATGTATTCCTTTGTAGGACTGCAAATCATCCTATGATTTGCCGGAGAGTAATCATTTGAATTAGTGGTAATGGTGTATGTAATTTCTGAAGTCTACTAATTATTTTTTCTCATTTGTTGAGTATGTGCATTTATATTTACTGGCCCTCTATGATGAATATCTTGCCTGGTCATTCCACTAAAAGTTCCCCTGCCTATTATATCAACAGTGTAGGTAGTAAAATGTAGATTTAAATGTCAACACTGCGTATTGTATTAACAAGCTCAATAATGTCAGCATAATCTCTATCAAATGGTGTAAACTATAGTGTATGCTAAATCTATTTTAGTTAGGTTTTTTTTGGTACAACTTATGCAACAATTAACATACTCATAGCAAATTCATCTACTATAAAGTTCTGTCCATTTAATTTTGAGTTGGGGTATATGTCATTTTCTTCTGAGCAAAGACAATTTTTTATCTCAATAAAATTAATATGTCTAAATAAAATAATATATATTTTGATAAAATCAGAGCTGGATATTTTTCCAGTGACTGACCAAAGGAAATTTACAACAAGAAAGTATTAATTCCCTGCCCCAGAATATAAAAATGTTAGCCCCTGATATTACTGTGGGATACCATGGTACATATTGCTGTATGTTCAGAAATATGGTTCAAATTTTTCATGGTAAAGCCACATATATTGATCTGAAGGACACTGTGAGAGGAAAGCAGACAAACAATGAATACTAACTCTGGGGTAGGGGCATTGGCCATAATTTGGAAACTGTAATGATTATAAGGAGATAAAAGCACCAATGCATCCAAACCATGGGTCATGACCCTACATTAGAGGACTTGCCTGCATCCAACACAAGCCATGGGTCATGACCCTATATTAGAGGACTTGCCCACATCCAACACAAACCCTGGGTTATGGCCCTATATTAGAGTACTTGCCTGCATCCAACACAAGCCATGGGTGATAACCCTACATTAGAGGGCTTGCCTGCATCCAACACAAGCTAGTTAACCTTATAGCCATATATATATGAATTGATCATAAAGAGCTAAATACACATTTACAGAGGCCTCTAGCATAGGCACATACACTAATGGCATAATTCTAGCATAAGCACATACAATAATGGCATAATTCTAGCATAGGCACATGCAATGATAATGACAATTCTAGCATAGGTACAAGCAATGATAATGACATAATTCTAGCATAGGCACATGCAATGATAATGACATAATTCTAGCATAGGTACAAGCAATGATAATGACATAATTCTAGCATAGGCACATGCAATGATAATGACATAATTCTAGCATAGGCACATGCAATGATAATGACAATCCTAGCATAGGTACAAGCAATGATAATGACATAATTCTAGCATAGGCACATGCAATGATAATGACATAATTCTAGCATAGGCACATGCAATGATAATGACATAATTCTAGCATAGGTACAAGCAATGATAATGACATAATTCTAGCATAGGCACATGCAATGATAATGACATAATTCTAGCATAGGCACATGCAATGATAATGACAATTCTAGCATAGGTACAAGCAATGATAATGACATAATTCTAGCATAGGCACATGCAATGATAATGACATAATTCTAGCATAGGCACATGCAATGATAATGACATAATTCTAGCACAGGCACATGCAATAATGACATAATTCTAGCATAGGCACTTGCAATGATAATGACATAATTCTAGCATAGGCACATGCAATGATAATGACATAATTCTAGCATAGGCACATGCAATGATAATGACACAATTCAAGGTCAGCAAAGTTACGATAAACTGACTGAAACTCAGCAATACAGGCTAGAATTGAAAATGTATATACCAACTTAAGGATAAGGGGCTATAATTGCAAGGCAGTACTACACTTGCTTCGCACATCTGTTTTAGATTCAACCCCAGATTTCAAAATTCAGTAACAGACTGGTGCTCACCTCTGGCTCACCCAGTTTTTCTTCAAAGATCATGCCTGTATTGTAATTGATACAATTTTGCAGGTATCATTTTTCATAGTGTTAAAGAAAATGATGTTCTCGTTAACTTTATGAAGTCCCTACATGGAACAGGAGTATCATTCGTCCTTCAAAGAACAATCCTGAATCGTTATCTTTAAATTCTTGTCAGACCAGATGTGCCCTAAATTGGTTCCCCAAGAATTAGAGTGAACTCACAATAAAAATACTGTACCTTTAGACCTTAAGAAACATGCTGAGCTTAACATAAGCTATACAAACCTGCAAGATTTGGAAAGATGTGTGGCTATTTCATGCGCAGCTGGGTCTCTATCAACAGCAATGATCTTTATCTTGGGGCAGTGATGTAAAAGAGACTTTGTGTGACCACCAGCTCCAAAGGTCATATCCAGTATAGTCTACAATATCAAAAAGTCTTCTTTGCATATATATATATATATATATATATATATATATATATATATATATATATATATATATATATTCATATTCTCTCTGCTATTTTTCTCTGAAAGATTATAAAATTGACAGTGATAAATAAAACTACACACACACACACACTAATTAATGCCCCTGGGAGTTGTTACATTTTCCAAAATTAGAACACAATAATGAAAGCCAATTTAAAGTTGTTCTTTTGATGTACTCAGCCACTCAGCAGCTGGCTGAAGCCTGACTGGTAAATCTTGAACTTGCTGCCCAGCTACTGCCTCATGTTTAACACTACATGTGTGCCTGTGACTTTAGTAATTTATATAGTGTAACGGTGTGATCAACTGAGGCCTCATGTTTAACACTACATGTCTGCCTGTGACTTTAGTAATTTATATAGTGTAACGGTGTGATCAACTGAGGCCTCATGTTTAACACTACATGTCTGCCTGTGACTTTAGTAATTTATATAGTGTAACGGTGTGATCAACTGAGGCCTCATGTTTAACACTACATGTGTGCCTGTGTCTTTAGTAATTTATATAGTGTAACAGTGTGATCAACTGAGACCTCATGTTTAACACTACATGTGTGCCTGTGACTTTAGTAATTTATATAGTGTAACAGTGTGATCAACTGAGACCTCATGTTTAACACTACATGTGTGCCTGTGACTTTAGTAATTTATATAGTGTAACAGTGTGATCAACTGAGACCTCATGTTTAACACTACATGTGTGCCTGTGACTTTAGTAATTTATACATTGTAACAGTGTGATCAACTGACACTGCTGTAGCATTTTGTGCAATCATGGATCTGAAGCAGACAGGTATTGAAAGGCACAGGTCTTACACTGCATCTTGTAAATTTTCCGTTCTTAAAAAAGGGGTGGGGTTAAATAAGAGTGGGGACATTTATTTGGGAATATATAGTAAAAATGGCAAATAACAATCTCTCAAAATTGCTTTGGATTATAAAAAAATCAGGAGAAATATTTATAATAAATTAAAACTGGCAACCAATGGTGAAAAACTGGAGTGAAAGCAGCCAATAACTTCTAGAACCTACTGATTATTTTGTCAAGGACACAAAGCCACAAAGGTGAAGACACTAATGAGACAAGAAAACTTAAAAATACTTTAAAGAAACTACACTGTATGCTGTTGATATTTGCAGAAATGAAACAAGAAACAAAACAATAAGAGAAACTAATTTGTGCAGTGCTAAGTTATATCTTCAGTAAACACTTGCAATGTGGAATGCCAGCCAATAAGTCTTTCCAAAATGTACTGCCAGCCAATAAGTTTTTCCAAAATGCACTGACAGCCAATAAGTCTTTCCAAAATGTACTGCCAGCCAATAAGTTTTTCCAAAATGCACTGACAGCCAATAAGTCTTTCCAAAATGCACTGACAGCAAATAATAATCTTCCTAAATGGCACAAGCACCAAATATCAGTCTTTCCAAACTGCACTTCTAGCAAATAAGTCTTTGTAAATTCCACTGGAATCAAATATCAGTCTTTCTAAATTGAACTTGTAGTAAATACCAGCCTTTCTATATTCCATTCCTTCTAAATTGCACAAGCAACAAACAAGTCTTTCTACATTGCAACAAATAAATCTTTCTAAATTGCACCAGTAGCAAATAAGTCTTTGTAAACTGCACCAGAATCAAATAGCAGTCTTTCTAAATTGCAATGACACAAATATCAATCCTTCCATAAATTGCACTGGCAGCAAACAACAGTCTTTCCAAACTGCACTGGCAGCAAGCAAGTCTTTCTAAACTGCACTGGCAGCAAACAACAGTCTTTCGTAACTGCACTGGCAGCAAACAAGTCTTTCCAAACTGCACTGGCAGCAAACAACAGTCTTTATAAATTGCAATGACAGCAAACAAGTCTTTCTAAATTGCACTGGCAGCAAACAAGTCTTTCTAAATTGCACTGGCAGCAAACAACAGTCTTTCTAAATTGCAGTGGCAGCAAACAAGTCTTTTTAACACATTAACCCCTGGAGGTTTTTGTCATTTTCGCCTGAAATTCGAGTAGGAAACACATTTTGAAAGCTATTTCTGAATACATCCTAAGACATCAACTTCCAGGTAATTTTCCAATAACCTAATGCCTAGTTGTGTTATAAACACCATTTTTCACTGGCTACTTGGCTCGCACATGAGCGGAAGGGTAAAAGTATTTTCGTATCGAGACTACTCTTTATTCTAAATGCCCATCTTATCCGACTTTTTGCAAAGGTTCATCTGTCTGTTTGCAGTTCATACCGGTCTATCTTTGATCTTTGATCTGAGACCAGAAAGTCTAAAATCTGGACACAAAATCGGATTCCAACCACAGGTGAATTTTGGGTGGAAAATAATCGGGTCCAAAAAATGAGATTTTTCCCTCTGTATTTTGTAGTGCAACTAGAACTTCCAGATTATTTGGTATCATTGTAGAGCTACATCTGTCCACCTTTCTATAATACCACCGACTTTAGTGTATCATGCATGACCTTGACGCTACAGAGCTCGGCAGAAGGCTACTACCTCCTGCCACGTTAACTCGTCACCAGGGGTTAATGTGTTAAACTGCACTGGCAGCAAACAACAGTCTCTAAATTGCACTGGCAACAAACAACAGTCTTTCCAAACTGCACTGGCAGCAAACAACAGTCTTTCCAGTAAAATGTTGTTTTCAAGATTAATATAGTAGGCAAATAGTATCTTTATTTCTAAAGAAAAGGAGGATTTTAGCTGCAGCTGGAGAAAGGTATAGGAATAGTAAATGCAGTCCCACCCAGAAGCTTTATTGCTGTTGTAGTAGTATTGTTTAAAGGTTTAAAAATAACAGCACAGTAAAATCAATTACCTGATAATCTGAATTCATAAGAAATAAAATCTTTTACAAACAAATTGTTAATGACAGTCATATTTGATGGCAGATAGGCATGATGAGTCATATTTGACGGCAGATAGGCATGATGACAGTCATATTTGATGGCAGATAGGCATAATGACAGTCATATTTGATGGCAGATAGGCATGATGACAGTCATATTTGATGGCAGATAGGCATGATGACAGTCATATTTGATGGCAGATAGGCATGATGACAGTCATATTTGATGGCAGATAGGCATGATGACAGTCATATTTGATGGCAGATAGGCATCATGACAGTCATATTTGATGGCAGATAGGCATCATGACAGTTATATTTGATGGCAGATAGGCATCATGACAGTCATATTTGAATATTTGATGGCAGATTTGAATATAAAGTCCTCCTATACTAGAATGCTTTCACTCAAATTTTATAAAATTTTGTTAAGCTGTTTTTTGCGAAGAAGTTGTTTAAAGGATTTGCTATCTTTATTAACTGCAGCCATAATTGATGCCAAATCTGAATCATTATTACAAATTATTTATGTTAGTAATGGCCATGTTATCATTTGTACATGTATTTAAATTACATCAACTTGATATTTACATGCATCTGTAACTGATCTTTTTGTAATTTCATCAAAATTATTGTTTCCTGTAACTAAATACTATTATCAAAATTTAATACAAGACTGAGCTACTTGTATATATTATGTGTATTACACATATACAAGGATTATCCAGTTTCTTTTCAAGTTCTAGTTCAATCAATGGACCATGCAGTTACAATGACTGCCATCAGAATACCATCTAAACTTGATTGTAAGTTGAATCCAACTACAAACTGCACAGATCCAGATCTGCCATCTCATAGTGCACTGACAGATTTGAGTCTATACAGAATGCTAGGAGTTACTAGCAAAACAAACAACATAAACCCAGATATGCCAGTGCATTATTCAATGGCAGATCTGGGTCTGTGTTGTCTGCAGTTGGGCTCTACTTATGACCTGTTTATGCCTTACATGCAGGCTGTTATACCTGTCCATCCTTCGGTTGAAGACACTCAATTACTTCATGAACCATCACAGGAACATGCAGAATGGGCTCTTCAGCTTCATGACGTTGTAATTCTTCATCTGGATCACTGACTGTGACTGCATCGGCATCAGTACAAAATGAACTTCCTAAATGCTTTGATCTAAATGCCTTTATACTGTATGATTTGGCATGTCTTGTATGGATTTCTGTCTCCCTTAAAATATTATTTAAAGGTCTGCTAAGAAAAATACTGGAGAATAATCTTGATGCATAGGCAAATCTAGCTTCTGATATTGCTTTATAGCTACGAACAATGACATTAAATCTGGAGAAAGTACACTGTTGCCCCAAATACTGATAGAATCTGTAAATAATCATTCTGGTTTAATCTTCTTTTCAGCCAAATTACCTGCAAAAAAAAAAAAAAAAGGATTAACCAGAGCCAATTCCTACAGCATCTAATCTAGCTATACTCATATACCACAACTTTTTCTGCCTTCAAATAACTAGTATTTCATCTCCTTCAGGAACCTTGTTGCAAACTTTTCATGAAAATCCAACAAGACTTCAATTTACAGAACAAAGCATCTCAGCTCTGAACCATGTTATGACTACACAGCCTTCTGCTCATACATGTGAAACATGAATTCAAATGATTTTTAGAGTACACACTTTATTTTTCAATGGACTGACAAGGAAGAATGGGAACCAGTCTAGAAATGGGTGAACATAAAACAGAGTCTGTAGCTAACCCCCATACCTACGCAATAATTGCACTCCCAAGAGTGGTCACACAACTTGAAATCATGTAACCAGAAATGAGGATAACAGGCAAATTCTCCACAAGACTGAGCTTATTGCTAGCTTCTGAAGATAAGTGTGATTGAAAAGCTAGGCTTCACCATTTTCGTTATTGTCATATAAACAAAAGTCTGGTTATTATTCAGAAGTTGATAACTAATCCTGGAGTGCACGCCAGGAATTGAAAGGCGATGAAGGGTCCAAAACTGCACTCTTACTAGTAGGTGTGAGAGGCAAATAAATCTAGGCTGATATTTAAAGTACCCTCACAATAAATGCATAAAAGAATTACTTGATGGGACGAATGGTATAAAGATCAAAATAAATGTCTAGCAATTCAATACAAACCAATTTCTTCTTTTTAATTGCTATGAATTAATAAACAGCATTTTGCCAAGTGAAGGTATGTTTACTATCTCACCTACTTTTTCAAGTTAATAAACTATGAAATTAATGAATGCACATGAACACATATATAACCACTATGGTCGTGTTTAAAAAGAAATGAAATTTGGAAAATATAAAACAGAATAGTACTACATGTACATGTATTATATAAAAAAAACTTCATTATTTGCAAAAAACAGTCTTTCTAAATTGCACTAGCAGCAAAAAGATGGTACAATTCAGAAAAAAGAGATCTTGACATTCTTTTTAACTTTACTGATATAATTTTTGGACAATGGAACCAATATTTTAAATGACATATACCACCATGTCGGCCAATTCTGCGCATTGGGTAATTCTACACAATAATACAACATTCCTGTAAACACTGACTCACATGTTGTTTTTGATCAAATATGCAGTTTGTATCAAGAAAGAATAATCATCCTTTTATTAAGGGAGTCATTTTCATAAAGTGTACAAAAATATCCCACATTTCTATCTTAATTGCATATGAAAATGTGATTTCTAAAATTCAACATGAAGACCCACTCCAAGACCTTGCACTTGTACATTTGGCGAAAATAAAATACTGCAATGCTTACCATTTGAAAAGATCTAATTGTCACCAGAATATTCTGTTCAAAATAATATTAATTCTGCTTCAGTACTGGTGACAGAAACCTTAGGTGTCCAGAAATGTCCAAATGCATTGTATATATGCAATGCTGTTGGGCATTTCTGCGTACATAAGGCTTCCATCTCCAATACTGAAGCAAACCCCATACAGAATTCAACCGATTGACAAAAATAAAATTGTCACCACAATATTCTGTTCAAAATAATATTAATTTTGCGCACACCTGATACATGTACCACCCCCATGTTTTCATGACTCGCAATGTCGGCCTATTCTGTACACAGCTTTGAAAAGATGTTTATCCACCTAGCTATAGAAATGAAATACATTACTTTGGACTGTTTCTGTCAGCAGTTCAGTCTAGTAATTAGGTCAGGTTTATAGCTAGTTTTACAAAATTCAATATGACAATGCCAATAAATGGTAAGAGATATTAAGCAAACTAAACCGATCTTGTAAAAATGATAGTAAAGTTCAACATTTTATAAAAAAATAAGCTATTATGCGAAAGAGAAACAACAATGAACAGGATGTAATGTTTTTAAAATGTCTTGTTTATGGGGAAAAATTACTAAAGAATTTAGAAACAGGCTATATGCAGGTGAATTTCTTGAGAATCCCATTCTAACAGCAAGTTGACAAGTTGGGTAGCAGACAATTTTGTACATGTGGGACAACTTCTTGCAAAATTGGATTTAGATTTTGGATTTTGTTTTTAACATAGCTTAAACAAAAATTCAGTCATATCGCTACGATGTCTGCAGTGTGACAGTATATAGTGATGTCTAGCATTGGGGCCGCAGACATGTAGCATGATATCCCACCGAGTCACATTATCCTGACACCAGGCCAACCAGTCCTAACACTAACCTCTTAATGTTGAGCGCCAAGCGAGGAAGCTGTTAATAACATTTTTGTAAGTTTTTGGTATGACTTGGCAGGGGATCGAACCCACAACCTCCAGCATTCGAGGCAGATGTTCTTATCACTAGGCCACCAGAACAGTGTAAAATTGGAAATTTGGATTAAAATGCAGTATGTTTTTAAGGTATACATTTCCATCTTTTAAATAATGTATTTATCTGTATCATTCTAAAGGATACATAATAAATAGGATTTTCTTGGTTATAGATTCAAGAAGGTCATGGAGTGGGTCATCCAGTTGGCATTTAGAAATCACATTTTGATATGCATTTAGTCTAAATGTGATATATTTTTGTACACTTTATGAATATTACTTTTATTAATTAATTAATTAAAGTACTATCATTCTTTCTTGATACAGAAATGATGTATCATTGTGCAGAATTACCAAACGTGCAGAATTGGCCGACATGGTGATACATAGATCATAAATTAAGTTAGTCCTACATGTAAGACCTGACGCTGATATTTATGTTTTGGGCATCAAAATCAAAATGTGCTATGTCTTACATGTAGGACTAACAATTAGGTATATTAATTTCATTCTTTGTTTGTTAATAATAATTTTAAAAATATAAAGCAGACAATTTGATATATAGCTTTCTGTAATTTACAGTAAAATAAATTAAGTGAAAGCTTGTAGCATTGAAGGACATACCGTGTAAGCTTCCTTGTTTTATCAATGTTAATAAAAATTCATAAAGTCGGGTCATTTTTTTTCTTTTAAAACATAAAAAATTGCACTTATTTCGAAAAGAGTAAATCTGCGGATTATATAGATCACCAGTCAAGATGTTTTTAATTTTCTATTTTTTTTCTTCTTAGGCAATCCAGGGCTTCTTTCTACTAATTCAGTGTAAAAGTTTCATTTTATGAAATGTTTTCGTTTTGCAAAAATAAATAGATGATAAGCTTTGAAAACTTGGGCATCCACTACAATCTACAAGTTTTTGCTCTTTTGAGAAATACAGCATGCATGTTTTGTTTATCTAAATATAGTACTTTTAAATTCAATGCACTAATAACGCAGTAAAGGCATCCATTGTCTTTTATGAAGAAAACTTGTTAACATTCTGTTCTAACCTGTCAAAAGTTAAAACACATAACAAAGCATCACGATTCTGCCGGAAGTGAAATTGGGACGGTGCTAAAACGCTAATCAGTCAACTGGCACCGACGCTTTTCTAAATACTTCTTGTTCATGAGCGGAATATAGTTCAATGCCAGGTCACAATAAGTGATTAAATCATCACGTAGCGTCAAAACTATAATAAAATTATCTTAGAAAAAAAATGTACTCTCCCTGACACTAGCAATTAATGCAATCCACACTGTCCCCGATCCTAAAATAATTTTGAAAAAGTTTCTATTCGGTTTTTTCCAAAGATTTTGCTATTTTGTTTATAATAGTTGTGGTAAAAAGAATCCCGATCCTTAATTGGCTTTTAAGAGATGGGGAAAAAACAACAAAGTGTTATGCATTCTATATTTTTTTATTAAACTCTTGGTTCATGATTGTGTCTATATTATGTATACTTGTTATTCATGAATATAAATTGAAATGATTATCTATAGTCAAGATATTATATGGCTAATTTTTGTAAACTACTGAAAAATTAATTGTAAGATATTAAGAGTGTAGATTGCGTTGGATCTATAAATAGTTGCTGACGTAGGTGTGTTCGACCATTAATAATAATATTAATAATAAGACCTGTTTACTAGTTTGGGTTTATTACCCATTAGAGGGTTGAGGCCAGATTGGTTCTGAGATAACTTAAGTTATTTTCCATTGGGTGGGTTAGGTCACATGAATATGTATTTTGAAATATCAGACTGAGTAGTTAGATTGCGACATATAGTCGTACCAGACTGTTGAAGGTGTATATAAGGTGAGAACTGAAAAATCAACTTCATTGCAATTTCGGATACATTCCTATTTCGGATTCTTATTTCGTATGTTGAAATATGTCTGCAGATGTGTGTAATGTTGTGTTTGATTAATTAGTGGGGAGACATTTGTAGGGAGTATTCACTGGAATTACAAAGTACTCATTCGAATAGAACCTTATTATGAGACTATTGTGAATTATTCAAAGGAGTTCTGTACAATGACTTTGAGGTATGTGCATTCAAGGATCTGAACTTCATTCGGAAAATTTGATTCTTTTTGATTTGAATAGAACTTTGAAGGATTATTTTGAATTCAGTTCATAATACTGCAAGTTCCTCTTACAGTTTAATTTTATAACATTGATAATTAAATAATTTGGGAAGTTTTTCCAAACTTGTTGGTTTTGCTTCTTTCTGTTACTTAGTTTATGACCTAAAGGCGTAACAAAATTAAATTTGTCAATAACCTTTCGAACGTAGGTTGTCTTGTATGTATATCGCAGGATCATATCAACGCCTACCCCGTTTTGCGCTAAGGTGGCAGGGGATAGTTTCGTGAATTGGCCCCTGTAAAATTTCTAAACTTAACCGTATGATATGACGTTTGCGGATATTTTTATATATAATTAAAGACATGGATATATTTCTGAATTTGTGAATTAGGCGTTTGGGGCTGTGTTGCTCTTGAAATTGGTATGAAGCATGTACACATCCAGTAGTTACTTTACAGTATATAAAAAATGGAATACCAATAATTGGCTAGGTAGAAGAGCTAGACATCCAAATCAGTAGACAAGTATGTCCAATGCAAGTAGAATACGGCTTGAATGGCAACTATTTTGAGTTGTATCAAGCGGTTTAGCACACAATGTTTTTCAGAATTATGACCTTGGAGTAGTATGAAACTGCCGGCATAAACCTGCCAAATTATTGGGATATCAAAATGTGACAAATAAACTGAGATCGCAGTATCGTTTGAATGCATCATGCAGGTTTATCAGAGAAGCGCAAAGGATTGTGTATGCATTCTCCGAAAAAAAATTAAAACACATAGATAAGTCGGTTAATCTGAGAATGACCTTCCAATAGAACGAAATAAAATAGGGCAGATTTTTATGCAAATAAAACTAAAATGATTCTGCAGAATATCGTGCATAAAAGATTATATCTTTAAAAGAAGCATAACTCGCCCACTGCGTCTGAAGCGAGTGACGTTTTGGATGAGGTCAGTGACAAAGATGTTCAAGATGTGGATGTGTTATCCCCTTCACTTTCCATAGAATCAAGTTTGTTGCCATTTGTGCAACCGGAAACCACTTCAATGTTGTCGTTTCTCGCCCTTACTACATACGCAAACCCACCAACTGCTATTGCGTGACAATGTACTTGCCCCATACCTGTTATAAAAGCTGCAGCGTTAGAGCTGTCAAAACTGCACCAGGGATGACTTTGAAAAGGACAGTCTGTGGCAGTATAAAAAAAGGAAGGGGCCTAATTTTACCAGGCACGAGTCGGCGAATACACCCAGGCGAAGGTCTTTAATTGCAAGGTCGCAGAAGATCACGCCGTTAACCTATCCGCAGATCAATCTCGATTTACTTGCGAAGGAAAAATTAATCAAACATTTTGTGGTGTTTTTTATACGATATGAACTTGCATCAATGGTACCATGCACACTTGAAACTGGCATCGTCAGTCTGGATTCATCAACATGCCATGGCACTCACTGGGTGGCATATGTAGTAACACCTCAACATAGTATGTATTTTAAATCGTATGGACCGCCAGTTGAAGTTGCTAATTATCTATCCAAGTATGGTAAGCAACCGTTGTTTCATTCAGTTATGCCAGTACAAACTCGGCAGGATGATCCCATGTGCAGCCATCTTGTTACTGAAACGTTGGCTGCACTGGAGCGTTCACCAACCCCGGAAGCACTTATTGATTCCACATTAAGGTATGTGTAATAAAATATTGCAATGTCTGTTAAAATTTACGGACGTTATTCTGCCCGACGAGACGGTACTGATATGGATCTGAGCCGATTTGCCACCAAAGTGGATTTGACAGATTTTACTAGTCGTGTTGTTGTTGGCGTTGATCCAGGTTAGCTTGCGATCTTTGAAGATCAAACTAGCAAAAAGAAAACATTAAACGTAGATATTTAAGATATTATCGTCAAGTTGAAAGACGCTGTCTCAAAGAACCTGTCTGAAGTCACTGAAAACGGTGTAATCAGAGACACCAGCGTGTCGGTTGCGTTTATCAAAGTCTATGCAGATCCTGGTAATATTACAACAAGACAACGTATATTTAATCAAATCAATAGCGTGACCGCATGTTACCAGCTTCAAGGAATATTAGGCACAAAAAAAAAACAATTAATCAATAGGCAACTTTATTAATTGGTCGACTTAGTTTAACTTATCTTGATGGAAATGATTTTGATACACATAAACCTGCCATTTTAAAGGTGCAGAGTCAGAAAGAGACATGTTTGTCATAACTGGAAGCACAGGTACATGGGATCGAGTAGGAATACTGATATATAATAAGGGTGTCTTGTTTTTGTACCACAAATATCCTGTATTCAGAGGTCCAGCAGTAGTATTGTACATTTACTCACAGTTTCAAGATTAACATCATTAGTTACCGGACATGAAATACAATTCGAAGCACTCAAAGTTTATCCTGACGGATGGTCAAGATTAACATCATTAGTTACCGGACATGAAATACAATTCGAAGCACTCAAAGTTTATCCTGACGGATGGTCACCCGTCTTTGGTGTTTGTGTTTAAGATTAGAGTGTTGTCATTATTATATACGCAATGGAATCTGAATGTGGTGATGAGGTTGCGGAATCTACCGACCGGGTATTAGACCATCTAGCATTGATAACAATTTCGTTCCACATGTCAATGAATATCTGCTTCAAAGTGGTCATACAAAACTCGTATGAACTGTCATTTAATTTTGTAAAGGGCCTAGTAGAAATTGTCATTTAGAATCACCCTGATGTACCACAACCTACTACTCAAGGCCTTGGAATCATCGCACGTGTACGTGAATACACTCAAGCGTCAACTGCAGCAGCAGATACAAAACCTCTTCTGGGTTGATGTTTTTGTATAACCACGACGTGGCATTCACCGATGTTACACTCCCTACTAATTATGTTAGACCAACATTGACTTGGCTAGCAGCAAAGGAAAAACCTGGTTGAATGAAATTTAGCTAGGATTCACTTGTTCTGGTAACAGCTATTGTGCAAAGACGATCGTTAGATATAAAAGGTATTGAGGTAATGGAAAAAAGGTGCTAAACAAGTAGATCACACAATAGCATGAAATTGACATTTCCCAGAGGTTGTAATTTTCTATAATTGTATGACAGTTATACCAGTAAAAAAGTGTAGTTTGTTATAAGTGCGTGTGCGTATTGTGCCTGTCGTGCAATTAAGATAGTGATTATATTATTAATAGAAGAACTAAGGACCCTCAATCTTACCGTCGTGAAATCGAAACGGAACAACAGCTGCAAGATGATATTACCAATAAAACCGCGCGGATGGTGAAATACAAACGCGCATATTTGGTCGTAGATGCTATTTGTGGTCTTGCTGTGGAAGCAACTGTTGCTCTTGGTGTGACTGAAATCACTTCCACATTAATCACTGTAGGCGCATCAATCGTGACTATTGTCGGGATATATCGATAGTAATCAGTATCTCTAGTGGTGCTAGCAACTTAATTTCGATATTACTGCATTCGTGAATACGCATCTATTCTGAGTTACTTGCGTCCACGCAAAGCAGTCTCAAAACGGTCTATTTATCTATCTGTCTATCTATATCTATCTATATATCTATAAATACGCTGACGCAGTCACACTTGGCTATTAAGCAATGGGTGGTGCGTGGTCAAAGATAAAGTAAAGATGAAGTGATAGGACAGTCAGAAGAGTAATGATAGGAAAGGCAGAAGTGAGTTAAAGAGTATCAGTGTACGTTTTCGTCCTTTCATACTCAGACCAATCAGGCTACCGTAGCGGCGATGAGATACGGAACCTCAACCGGCATAGCCCTGAGAATCACTAGGTCTTACTTCTAGCTGTCTAGTTCATTAGAATGTGAATTTGGAAAGCTCCTGCTTGTGAAACACCGAGTCAGGAGCTTCTGCAATTATTGATGGTAGTTTGTTCCTACTGTACATGGGAAGAAGCTAACCTTGAAACAACTTGTCGATGCTGACTTTAACTGGAAAATTTTCCAATGGTTTTTGCTAGTTTGGATATATGCCAGGGTCAGGTATTTGTCTGCAGTATGTCCACTAGGTTGTTCGCAATCTTGTACAACATGGTCAGCTGGGCCTTGGTTCGTCTGGATTCGAGTGATTCCCACTGGAGATGGTTCAACATTGCACCGACACTGCTAGTGTTACGATATTTATTTGTGGTGAATCTAGCAGCTCTCCTCTGAACCAGCTCTATCTTATTTATTAGATCTTTATTATGTGGGTTCCACACAGTTGAGCAGTACTCAAGACCTGGTCGAACCAGAATGAAATATGCTGCACTTTTTACTTTTTCATTGTTGATTTGGAGGTTGCGGCGCAGGAGTAGTAAATAGGGTCACTTTAGCCTCAATGGGAATTAGCATTACAGAGACCCCTGGGTCGTTTTAGCCTCAATGGAAATTTAACATGGAGAAAAATCGTGGGTCGTTTTAGCCTCAAGGGGAATTTAACATGGGAAATAGTCTTGGGTCGTTTTAGCCTCAAGGGGAATTTAACATGGGGAATAGAGTTTGGGCTTGTCTAGGGACAAGGGGAATTGAACATGGGATTTTTTTTAAAAAAATTTTTTTTAAATTTAAATTTAAATTTAAATTTAAAAAAAGTGGTAGGCAATTGAAAAGTCATTCTCTTTTCGAGAAATATGGGTGGCCCTGAAAAGGGCCTTTGGTTTTCTTCTTCTTCTAATTTCTTCTATTTCTCCACCAGCTTCTTATTTTCTGTCCTACACTTTTTCTCTTCTTTTCTTTCTTTCTTTTCTCCTCCTCTTCTTTCTTCTCCTCCTATTCTTTCTTCCTCTTCTCATTTTCTTCTTCTTTTTCAATTTTTTCGTTCCATGCTCTCATCCTTATCCTTTCCTCTTCATCCTCCTTCTCCTCCTTTATTTCTTTCAACAGATCACTGATAATTACCTTCATTTTTCGTAAGTTGTTTATCTCCATCTTCACTCGATGGGGACTATAAGAATAGTGATCCTCGTTTAGGTTAACCAACATTTGCTCCATCATTCCTAAATTGTCCAGGACGTTTTGCAATTTTTCCATTTTGTCAAGGTGGTTCGAAGCCATCTTCTTTTTTATTCTTTGCAGAATGGTTTGAACGACGAATACTGTGGGTTCTTATACGAAAAGCGCGAACGTGATGGAAAACATCCCCCTAAGACATAAAAATTGATCTTACCTAGATCATGACCAAGGAAAACATCCCCCACTTTTCTCATTTCATATAATAAAACCCAAACTATACTCTCCACATACGCTAAGAAACAATAAAGAAACTACTATTCTCACAAACTTTACTTGATCAGTTACAAACACAAACACATACACTCACACTATGAATAAAGAGTTATTGTTTATATTCACACTACTCTACCTACACACATTGGCAAATGGATCGTTATTTCTTTTCTAGAGTATTGGGGTAGCCCTGAAAAGGGCTGTTTTTTTTTGTTTGCTATGGCAATCTTTTTAGTTTCTAAGAATGCGATGTCCTCTGAGGATAGACTTTCTGGCGATAGGTCTGCTTCTTCGGAAAGAGAAGAAGAACTCTTTGGTGTCGATACGACAATCGACAAAGCCTCTGTCAGCTTCAGGTTGCTGCTGCTGTTGTTGCTGCTGTTGCTGCTGTCTCTGAAGTCTGTACTTCTCTGTCCATTCTTCTTTTTCCCTGTTCATTTCTTCTCTGAAGAGCTCTTCTATCAGGTCTTCAGTGACTTTTAACATTCTCACATTCTCTATTTCTTCTGGCTTCGGTATCAGACTGTGTCTGACCCTATGCAAATTCACGTAGGCTTCGTTGAGCTTAGCTAGTTTGGAGCACATCTTCTTAGGAGGATGAGTCGACAATGGATGGTTAGACTGGAAACTGCCCCGGTTCTTAAAGTCAAAGCGCGGACGTGAAGGAAAACATCCCCCACACGGTTTTCGAGCCGCAACGTTCAGTGAGTGTCATGAGAGGGATAGTAAGAAATGAAAGAGCATGAATCCAACATTCTTATAGCTAAACAAACCACAAAGGCATTTTTTCAAAACACAACATTTTTTTATTCAATAATCACTTAACACTAAACAACAACTATTACATTTTTAACAATAATCCAACATGATAACATCAAACATTTTTTCTAATGGCAAACATTTCTTTCTTTCTCAATTCACAGTCTACTTTAAACAGGGCTGACAACGTTGTGAATGAAATTGTGATTTCCACTGTTGGAAATCATTAGGCCATTGATGGACACTACGTTTCCTAGCTTGAGACAAAAGATAAGCATAATGGTCACAAAACCATCGATCTACTTTCACATCGTTTCTAGCAGAAGAACGAGGATCAAAATGAGTCACTAAATGTTCTAAGGAATAGCCTAGGCTGCGATGATGCAGAAAATACACACAGTACTGTCCACACACCAAGGAATCTGTGCCTTGTAATTTCACGTTATTGAATCGGGTAGTCTGAGCATTTCTTCTCATAAAGTCAATGATATCGTCTTCCAAAGGGGGCAATCCGTACGAATCGAAATATTCCACACATCCTTCTTGAGGAAAGTAGACGGCTACCCAGTGGGTTCCTGGGAGATGACTTTCGTCCGTGTTGATTACGTAAGCTTGATGGTCTTTAGGTTTGCGATGAGGGAGTTCATCTTTAGCACAGACGACAGGATTCCAAGAAGACGTATACGAACTGTGGTTCAAAAGGTAATAAAGTTCCCAGGTATCCATGTTTTGTGTGTGTGTGCTTTTTTTCTTCTTCACAGGTAATAATAAGTCGTCAATTCGATCCTGACTTTTTGCTTGAAAATGTCTGACAAATAACCGTTTCTTCGTTTCGTCTCCTCACTTTGATTCAGGAGAGCTTCGATACGATGGATCTCTTGAGTGGTTAATGGTGGACAAGAATGTTCACGCAAGTCTTTATACCACTGGTGCAACACGTCTTCGTCCGAGATGAGACTCCAAGCTTCGTCCAGATACTCGTCCAATTTTTCTTCTTGACTCAACATCAGGCATTTATCGTGTTGAATTTGACTGGGATGATCGTTTTGACATCCATAGCAATTTTTCTTGATCAATTCCGTCATTTTCTCGACCAAGTGTTTGGCAAAACAGGAGACTAAATGGGCTTCTTGTTCTGGCCATCTCGAATTCATCATGATCACTTCTTCTTCCACAGTCTCCTCACATTTCATGTCCAAAGTTTCTCCACTAGGTAAAGAGGGACAACAGTCTTCCATGGTTTCTAGTAATCTAGGATGACTTCTCTCAAACTGTTGATTTCTATCGTATTATCGAATTCTGCATACAGAATGACGTTCACCGTTTCATCAGGATCTCGGTCTTTAAACTGAATTTCCACACGAATCTGGCCGGATTTTATAGGATGGAAATGTCCCTCGTCGCTGCCTTGGTCTGGAGTGAAATCAAAAGCCCACAAAGCGTAGGCTCCTGCATAATCCTCGTACGTAATACCGTGACTGGTATTGGTTCCTAACTGTCCGGTGGCTTCGTACAGGGACAAGTACGATCTCAAGTAATTCTTCTTGGTAAAGTCAGGTTCAAACGGTCGGGTACACAAGGTCTTGCCATCGCGACTGACTTCGATTTTGGACACGCCAAAGTGTTGAAAGTACAAAGGATTTTTTTCGGCAGCTCCGTTGAAAGCTATATTCTCGAAGATACCAACGATGAAACGTTTGGGTAACTGTCCTTGGAACAGATGATCTTCGATCATGGATCGCTGTCCCTTGGGAATGGTGAAGGTTTTCACTTCCACGCGTCGTATGGGATACTTGGCGGTCGTTCTGCTCAACGTCTGACTGATGTCGTTTCCCACTTTAGGTAACACTTCCACACGGCGTACGTAGAGTCTGGCTTCTTGGATTTTGGTTTTGTAACCGTCACTATCAGCCAATAAATGGAAAGCGGTACTGCTACTATTCAGTCTCAGGCGGACATCCACCCCGTTCAGCAAATACTTTTCTTGCAACCACATGTCCAAATGCAAACGATCCATCAGTTCTAAACTTGTGTCGACTCCCGTGATTCTCTTTCTTCGTTCTACAAATCCATCGTTGTTGTCTTTCTTTTCATCAGTTTCCAATATTTCAAACTTGGTAGGTTCGTCAGCTTCCCATACCACACAGGCATTGAGATGAGTGTTCTTGGCATCTATTCCGTACGTCAAGAGATTTTCCAGGTAGGCACGATAAGGGTAAGTATCCATGCTGCTACTGACCAGTTTGTTATTCAAGTACAAGTCCACTCCACTGAACAAGGAATGCATGAAATTGTTGACGGCAGTTACTGCCTCATCTTCTATAGCACCTCCAGTCTTATCTAGAATTTTGACTTTCAGGTACAAGTAACTGCTATTCAGATCGATGTAATCTTCGGGCTGTCCTTTGATTTCAAACTCGATGGGAGCGGAATCCGTCAAAGAGGAGACGGGGTGAAATTCCACCCACTGAGATTCTTGCATGGTCATCATGGTGGGGGGCATGGCAAACAGATCCAGTTCCGACTTGGAACAAGCGCAAGGCTCTCGGTGCATCATTTTTTTTTTGTTCTTTCTCAATAATCGAAAACGTCTAAGTCTCGAACGGTTCTTCTTTTCTTGGCCTTTCTCGCTTGAAGTCTGGTGAAAGGGTGTTTTCTCCGTCGTCTCTTTCTGCCTTGTCCTTGCTGAATGCCTGACTCGGTAGCGTGCAGGGCATTTATAGGTGTGTCTCGTAGGCCTAAAATGTCTTTACCCGTTTTCAGCAAGACATTTTTGCCTGCCCTCATGAAGGCTTCTTTAGGGTTTTGTTTGTCGATGATGACATTTTGGAGAAATTCTTTGCCTTGCGTCAGTGCCGCATCTTTCAATGCGTGCAATCCGCGTGTCACCATCGGTTTCAACACCGGGGCCACTGAACGAAAGGCCGATTTTAACATATCTCCTAAACCGTGTCCTCGCTGTCGAGCAACCCCTCGGTACACTGGTTACATGACTTAAGAGTCGTGAGAAAACCGTTTTCGAAAATGGAGTTTCACCGTGACTTTCCCTTTGGTGAATGGAATATTTTGTCCCAAATCTCCTTTTATAGTAATGTTGACCGTGTCCAAATACGACTTACTGACAGGCAAATAGTGAGGATGGACAAATTCGCGGTGGACGTGGTAAGTGTTTCCACCTTCCTCGTCAGCGTTCGTGGCAGAATCCACTTTGAAAGGAATGACACGCAGTAACGGCACGGAGGTGTGTCCCACCACGTTGTACTCCACCACATCGGAATACACAAACATCAAATTCAGTCCTTGATTCAGTTCTACTGGGGTACGAAATAACTTGCTAAAAGACTCGTTGTCGTAAACGATGGGTAATTCGTTTTCTTCATCATGACCATTCTCATGTTCATGTCTCCGCCCAACATGTCATACAATTCAGGACAAAATAAAATGGACAGGATTTTACTCCGTTCAAATTTCATCGAGAAGCGACGAGCTGCTTTGTGGTACTCCATGGTGACACTTTTGTTGATATGCTCCAAAGCTTTCAGAAACACGCCATTAAACCTGATGGCTATGGTGCTGACCAAATGTTGACCACTAAAATAATAGCCTGGGGGAATAAACAAGTGATAGGTGGTGTACTTTTGTGTACGGGTTTTCTTGTCATATTTGACATTGCTATCCATCCACTGTTGCATTTGCTCGTCATGAACTTAAACATCAAAAAAATTTTGATTGGGAAGGACATTGAGGACTTGGGTCGGGTGAATGATTTCTACTAAAGCCACTTCCCAATGGGCTTCGTGATCTAAGGGGATGGCCTGAGGTAATTTGGCCGTGTAAGAGCACAACGTGTTGTGGGGAAACACCTCCATGGAACTGTCACTGGGTAAGGTTAAGTAAAATTGGTTTTGGTGACTCATAATTCCAGAGTTCTGTGGCTGTCCGAAGGGTTACTGGACGTCAGAGGCGTGTCTCCGCCCAAAATGGGGTTCTGGTTGTGGTTGTTGTTGTTGGAGTGGTGACTGACACTGGCACTGGACACAAGGTTCCCGTTGGAAGAGAATTTCAGGGAGGGATTGGGAAGCAGGTAACCGATGCAACTGCTCAATAAAATGGTCCACAATTGTTTGTCTCCTTGTTGCAAACTCAAATTGGCGATGGCTGCCCCGATGACACAATACACCACGAAGATTTGGCAGAAAAAGACGATTTGCGTTTTAGGCACACGTTCTCCGCACCACACCCACAAAGGTTGTTTTTGTAAATCTTGCACAGAAGAACTAGGTGAAGGAGGAGTGGTCGACGTAGCTGCGTCTGCTGTGTGAAAGGGCATGATGGTCGCTTCTTTTTATAGTCGATGACTTGCGAAGCGTCGATCCAAGAATCAAAACTGGGTGGATATCCTTTCCAACGTACTTTGACTTCTTTGACACGTCGTTTGCCCACTTTACGGGTTCTGCGTTCGAGAATGCTTTCGATGTCGTACACGTCGTCTTCTTTTTTGGTGACACGTTGTAACTCGGGCAAATAAAACGTTCCTTTGAGCACTTCTCCGTTCATGTCTTCCAATTTAAAGACGACAGGATGACGACCATGCACTCGTCCAGTGACGCGAAAAAATTCGGTCGTCCAGATAGGAAAGTAACCTTTGTCGAAAGTGCGTTTGGTTTTGCCAATGCGCACCCAATCTCCTACGGCCAACATTCCACTTTTCTTGGGGACAGCCCTCGTCGGGGACGTGCCAAACAGACGCTCGAACACCAGCACTTCGTTCTCGGGAGTCACGTCTTGCGGGGCACGTCCGATGCTTCGATGGTAAGATTGGTTGTACGCTTGCACCAGGTGCGGTAAGATGTCGATGTACTTCAGAGTGTGGTGATGCGTAAAATATTTCCACATGCGTTCTTTCAAAGTGCGTTGAAAACGTTCCACGATGCTGGCTTTGGTTTCGGGATTCTCGGTGGTAAAAAAATGAATGTCACGTTTCTTTAATTCTTTTTGGAAAGCTTGGTTCAGAAATTCGGTGCCTTTGTCCGTTTGCCATCGAAGAGGGCGACGACCGCTTTGTTTCAACACCCGTTGCAGGGCTCGCACTAACTCGCTGCTGGATTTGGAAGTCAAGGGCACGACCCAGGCAAATTTGGAAAAGACGTCGATGACACAAAACAAATATTTGTAGCCACGATTGTAGCTGGCCAAATGAGAGACATCGGCTAAATCGGCTTGCCATTGATGATCGATGCCTTCCACTTGGGTGCGACTTCTGGCAAACTTGCGTCGAATGGGTTTGTGTAAAGTGTAGGTAGCTTGTTCTTGTAACCATCGTTGCACTTGAGGTAAACGGAGACTTTTCAGTCGCGTTTTGGCAGCACGATACAATTTTTGAACTCCTGCGTAACCTGCAGGATGCGAGGGATCGTAGTAAATGCTGGCTAAGACTTTTTCCATTTTTTGTATTTGTGTGTTAATAAGGCACCCACTCTTGGAGGATGCTACTCTTTTTCTCTTGGGGTATTTTCTTGGATTGCAATGCTTTGCGTGTGCGACCGGCGATAGGTGTTGAAGAGGAGGATGTCTGAGCGGGGGATATAGGTTCTTGTTTCACTTCTGTCTTCACTTTCTTTTTCTCTTGTGATGAAGAAGGGGTGGCCATCATCTTTTTAATCCATCCAATTCTGGAGGTAGGTGGTGTTGTTAGCTTGCGTACTTTTTCTGGTGGAGTTTGAAACCCTTCTTCTTCTTCTTCTTTTTCTTTTTCTGTCTTGGTCACTGGTAGTGATGGTACGGGTACTGGTACTGGTGATGGTGCTGGACTTTTCATCAAGGTCTTAAAATCTTTCAGAGTGGGTAAAGCTGTTTCGTCTAAAGCTTTCTGGTGAAAGAGTTGCAGTCGTTGCAAGAGTTGACCGTACTTTTGCGATTTTTCTGTTTCGGACAAATCTTGGCGATCCATCAAGGACTGCAATTCGTGTTGTAACTGGGACATCTCGCTCAAATTGGGATTGGGAGGTAAATGCGGGGTGCGTTGTTCTTGCCACCGATGGTATTCCATCCATCGTTTGTAAGGCACTAAAGCTAGTTTTCGTCCTTCCATGGGGTTGTCAGGGGTCGATTCTGAGATCTTGGGACTTCCAAGGGTCTTTTTATCTTGCTCCCACCAGTCCTCCCAACATGGTTCCCAAGACTCCTTTCAGTATGGGGCCTAACAAGAGAGGCAAAATGCCTCCACGTTGGACCAACATCTTCTTTTTTTGACGAATGGGAATTTTCTTTTGAACCATTTGGCGAAGAACGTGACGATGTTTGCCTAAGCATTGTTTCTGGTGTTTGGACAAAGGGATCGTGCCTTTCAAAACGTTCAAACAACATTCGCACACGGTATCGATGACCTCTTTGGAGGCCGTTTGAATGAGTTTTTTTCGTAGGGGTGGAGAAGCTTTGGACAGGACAGATAACATGTCCCCATGTTTAGCTAAACGTGGTGGCAGTCCTTTCCTTTTCTTTCCTTGGGGTTTTCTGGAGGGTGACATCTTTGAGTCTTCAGGAGCACCAAAAAAACACTGATACCCTACTTGGTCACAGGCCTTTTTTATACTGGAACGCGTCGCCACTGATTGTCTTTACGTCGTATCAGTTTGAGGACAGGCATGACACGTCGTGCAGGGGTACGTAACGGACTAAATCGAGCCAGTTCTTGCTTGGACAAATCCAGTAAACTTTGTAACATGCCCGATCTTTCTTGGACTTTGATTTTGGGAGAAGGTACTTTGTGAGCAGCAGCCACTGCCACTAAATTGGAGGGTCCTGCCACTGGGGAAGTTCTTTTGGGGGTCATCAACGGAGAAGTTCTTGGTGTGATCAACGTCTCCAAGTACTCTTCAGTTCTGGGTGTCATTAACGGAGAAGTGGATAAACGTGAGGCTGCCGGAGACGCAGTCACCGCTGTGGCAGGTCGTGGTTTGCGAGTGTAAGGTTGCGTCCTGGCCGAAGTGCCTCTCTTGCGACTAGTTTTCTTCTGTGGACTTTTCTTTTTCTGGGGACTTTTTTTCTGTTTCTTTTTCTGGGGGCTTCTTTTCTTTTTCCGGGGTGGTGTCTGATCAGAGGAGGGTCCTGCCACTGGAGAAGTTCTCCTTGGGGACCTGGTCTTTTTCTTTTTCTTCTTGGGGCTTCGTTGGACTTTTGTCTTGGGGATAACTTTGGGGGCATTAGGATCCCATCTTAAGAGAGAGCGAATGATGACCCCTCCTAGAGTACCGCTCCCTCCAGGTTTCAAAATGATTTGTTTTTTGTTTTGAGTGTCGATGCGGGGATCGGCCAGTTGGACCAAAGCGACTTTGTTTCGATCGAAAAAGCGTTTGGTTTGATGAGGAATCTGAATGATTCCTTGGAGTATTTGACGTGCCATCACCGTGAACCATCGTAAGACTTCTCTGAGACTAGCTTCTAAGACATGGGCTCGTGTTTGTGGATTTTTTTCTCGACTGATGCCATACAAGGCACGAATCAATTTGACGGGAAGATGCGACTGAAGGAACGTCATGTTCGCACTGTGAGTGAGACAGACGAAAAAGGGTCTGAGGTTTTTATAGAATTTTTTTATGTGGAGTGAAATGAAGTCGAGGACGGAGACGTGTACAGGACAGGCCCTCCGTCTTGGCACCAGTGGTGAAACAAGTGGGTACGAAATCGCAAATCCTCGGGAGTCGTAGGTTTCAAATCGACGAGTAAATAGGCGTGTGGAGTTTGAGTGGCATCGTCGTACACCTGAGTCAGCCAAGGCGTTCCTAACTGTTTGGCTAAGACTTGCACTTGCGATTTATCTCAAGGGCTTTTAAACAAGACCACGTAATGCGCATTGAGACTGATGGTGCGATGGGCTTTACTTTGTTGAAACAAATTTTGGGTGATGTAAACGACACTGGCATTACGGTGATGCCCTTTGCGCGTGAACCACAATTTAATTTCTTCTTCGTCTTCTCCTAACATGTCGTCAAAAATGACCAAATGGGTTTGACGGGAGTCAGAGACGATGCTGTCGTCTTCTTTAGGAATGCCTTCCACAAACACGATGGAATCGCCTTGACTTTCTCGCAAGAGGTCGTACGCCGATTGCCACTCTTTGTAACACCACACGATCCGTTGAGGTGGCCGATCGATCAAATGATGTTTATGTTCGATCAAACGTTTGACGAATTCGGTTTTGCCTGAACCGCTGGGTCCAGCAATGAGCATGTTAAAGGGATGGCGAAGATACAAAGCCTCCCAACTGGCACGATCTAAGTGTTCGTCGATGACTTTGACAGTAGAGGAAGAGGGAGCAGAGACAGCAGAGGTAGCCATTGTGTGAGAAATGTCACTTGTGACACGAAAACAAACAAGACAAGAGTTTATATACTTTTTCAGAACACGTTTATTGAATGTTTTAAACATGAATACGAAAGACAAAAATACATAAAAGCCAAAGGCTTAAGTACAAGAATAAAAGGCACATGATAACCATTAACGTGGAATAAGCACAAGTGTCTGTACAACAACATGTTTTGGGTAATGTTCTAACCAGTTCTATACTAGGGGGTAAGGTCACACAAGTGTCCTCCCGAAAGGGTCTTTCAGGCCTGTCCACGACAGTCCCGTCCTGGGTGACGGGTTCTTCTGGCACCGTCACTAACACAGGTTGAAAAGTAACTTTTTTCCTTGAACAACTCTCGTGCATACTGGGCCACTTCTTGGGTCCAAGCCTCAAAACCCCATTCTTTCCAGGCACGGACATCTGTCCAATGGGGATGTAAGTCACAAGCTACACACACATCGTCATACACGTCTTGGGTAGCTAAAAGTTGACGAATCTTTTTTTCCTGTTGAGGTCGAGAAGTATCCAGATGAAACCGCAAGGCTTTGAGCAAAAGGAGTTTTTCGTGACCATTTAAGGCCATTGAGGTGGTAAGTACTGATCGTAAAGAGTCCACAAAGAATCGGCTGGTAAACGAAATCCCAGAAAACAAGTCACTAAGACACACACCACTTGTCGTCCAAAATTGAATGGATACAGTTCTTGTAATAATCGATGGTAATGATCCACGGTTTGAATATGGTCATTGAGTTCCTTCCACGGAATCTGTTCAATAATATGTGACATAATCCGTGGCATGGCAACTTGATTTTATAGTGTCTTTGTTTCTGAAGCAATAAAGGTAATTTCTAACCAAACATGTTCGTTCTCCAGTAGGGAATTTAAATGTTACATACTGTAACTGAAACGTCAGAGTTTGTCTAGATGTTTCGTCTTTTTCTAAGCAGATTCCATGTAACAAATGTTGGTAATCCTTTAACTCGTCTTCCTCAATACGTTGCAGTAAGTGAATCTCGAAGTAACCAAATTACGAACGTCTAGTCCATCATCATCCCCAAACTGAAAGTGTTCAACAAGGTCTGACCACTGAAAAAATTTCTGACGAATCAGTGCTCTTATACCATTCAGGTACCAGTGGTTAAAGATCTGGTGACGTAATCGATGCAATTGTTCTTTACGTTTCACTTGTATTTTCACCAGCTCTCGGTAAATCCTTTCTCTCAACTCCTCAGGCAAGCCCAAAATGTTCTCTTGTAAAGTATCCATAAGATTATACACTGTTTTTGGAATCGTTGGGTGGTGGCCAATAGCCTCGTTTAACTTTGTGCCTAATGTAATATCCACTCATAATCAGTCTTCTTGTACTTTGGAACAGAGCATAATTTAAAAACGGACGAATCACTTTGAGTTTGCGTTTCACTTGTATTTTGATCAGTTCTCGGTAAATGCGTTCTCTCAACTCCACAGGCAAAGCACGGATATTCTCTAGCAAAGTATCCATGAATAGGTCATACTAAATCCTCTTTGGTCTGACACAAGAAATGTACTCTTTGCACAAACATGGTTTTATTTCAGTGTCGAATTTAAATCGTTTAGTCACTAATTTGCACATTACAATTCGTTCAGAAGTTTCCTCTTTCACTAAGTTGACATTGTGTTCAAGATGTTGGTAATTCGTTAACTCTTCCTCTGGAATTCGATCCAGTAAGTTTACAATGATGTACGTAGAATCGTCCATACCAAACCAATCCTTTTTAAAACTAGAGGATCGTTGATCAATGTCTGTCCGATGGAACACTTTCAATTGAATCAATCCTTGTATAGCCTTCAGGTACCAGTGGTTCAAACACCGGTGACGTAACGGATGCAATTGTTCTTTACGTTTCACTTGTATTTTGACCAGCTCTCGGTAAATGCGTTCTCTCAACTCCACAGGCAAAGCACGAATGTTCTCTTGTAAAGTATCCATGAACAGATTATGGTAAGTTACTTCAATGTCTCGGTCCCACTAAGAGTAAGTAATGACAATTCGGTGACCATCGAGCATGTTCTACGTAGGCCGAATCTTGCGGTTCCCAGTGGTGAAGTGACACACCGCAACTGAAGCACTTGACTTTATCTCCTTCGCCCAAGTAGAAAAATCCGGCTCTGGCTAATTCTTCGGGGGTCGGTCCTCCAAGATACTTAGGCCATTTTCCTTTGAACGATTGAAGACGATTTTCAAAGTCGCAGTATTCCGACAAACGCACAGGGAACGAATATTCGTCTTTCACAGGTTCGTTTCGATGAGGGTTGAGTGACATGGGCAGGAGTTTGCTCAGGGCTGGATGACATCCGTAGGGGGGTAGACGTGAAGGTGAACATTCCCCTTTAAAACGAAGCCCAGTAAAATGTCCACGAGGACGAGCGGCATCACTTTCGCATCCCTCAGGTTTGACACGCACAGCATCCCTTTCCATGATAGGGGTAGTGACACTAAAGTTCCCATGATGCTTTACGGCATCGCTAAGGTCACAGCGTACAGCATCGTACCCATCGCAAGGCTCACAATCGCATTCCACTTCCGAAGCCTCACACTTGAATTGTGCCTTTCTAAACAACTTGTTCTGTGTTTCTCTGAAAGTATTCATCTTGTTCGCTCGGTCTTGGTAGTCACAATGAACTATCGATCTTGCCTAGGGTTCCTTTTTATATACAGACCAATACCGACGTGACCGTACGGCAACGTAAAGTGATTGGGAAGTCTCACTCGCTTCTGGTACACGATTTGATAGACTTTTTCCAAGGGTCGACTGACGATGTGGTGAGTGGGTAAACGTACAATCTTCTTCGGTTGATAGGTGGTCACTTTAAAGTTTCTGTCCTCTCCCGATTGCAAGGCTTCTTTCAATACCCCAAAGTTGACCACTCGACTGGTACGATGATTCAGAGTCAGTCCTTTCACTTTGAACGTCGTGTGCACTTCTCCTTGTTTGTCCCGGTATTCGTAGCCGTAATTTTTGGGGCCGCCACTGACGAAACTTAGAATCTTGTCGTCGGGATGCTCGTCTGTCCAGGCTCCTAAACGGTCTCCTTCGATGTCAGGGTGATGTTGAATCGGGTGATAGTAGTGAATGGGGCCACCCTAGCCTCAATGGGAATTAGCATTACAGAGACCCCTGGGCCACTCTAGCCTCAATGGAAAATTAACATGGAGAAAAATCGTGGGTCACTCTAGCCTCAAGGGGAATTTAACATGGGAAATAGTCTTGGGCTACTCTAGCCTCAAGGGGAATTGAACATGGAGAAAAAACCCTGGGCCACTCTAGCCTCAAGGGGAATTGAACATGGGATTTTTTTTTTTAATTTTTTTATAAATTTAAATTTAAATTTAAATTTAAAAAAGGGGTAGGCAATTGAATAAAGTCATTCTCTTTTCGAGAAATATGGCTGGCCCTGAAAAGGGCCTTTGGGATTATGTAATGTATCCATTAACATAAAGGGCACCGCATTGGTCTTCTTCTTGTCCTTAGGCTGCGTTTCACTGTAGGACCGTAAATCAGGACTCTTTTGAGGCATCCTTGTCTTTCTACGTAGATCCTACGTATCCACAGACTGGTGTTTGTCCTGTGGACAACGGTCCACTTGGACCGGACATACATGAGCATGTCCGTCCTAAACATCATGGAAGACACAAGCGTAGAAGATTGCACATCGGTCCACATCTTGAAGCGACGAGAACAAGTGAATCAATGCACTGAACTGCGCTTATTTATAGGTAGAGGCAGGATTGAAACGGATTGAGTTCATTCACCAATCCAAACACGCGTTACAAAATTCAGTCAGCCCGCATCCAATCTGAAGAGATCAGTCTGTGACGTCAGTTGGTCTATATAGATTCGCTAGCGCTTGTGTGCAGTCAATCTATGCGACAGTGATTCAACATGACGGAAATTCAGAAAACGATCCATTGGGGTGCACCAGCAGGGGAGACTGCCCAAGGGAACCCGGACTTACTTTCAGAAGAGGTACATTGGGATTTTGTGGATTTTCTTATCTCGCAAGAATTTGTTCCGGAACCTTCGTCTCATTCTTCATTACCGCAAGTGGAGAATTTTAGACAGAGACAGAAAGAAGAATTGGAGAAATTTATGCAACGACAAAAGGAAGCGGAACAAGCTTTTCTCCTACAGCAACAGCAACAGCAACAGCAACAAGAAGAGGTAAGAAAAAAACAACAGCAACAACAGCAAGAAGAAGTAGCAGCAAAGAAACAAGAGGGTGAAAATCAAACGGCTACGGTACTGTTGGACATTTTAGCGGAGTTAAGAAGTCTGAAACAAATGTATCAGACTTCTTTATCACGACCGAAGAGAATACGACCTTCCCGAGCTAAACACGCCAACCCTGTGACTAAGCCTGTCGTACCACCCTTAGTGATTTCAACCCAATCATTAGAAGTAGGCCTTGGCCGTGGCAAAGGCTTAAGGCAGTTAAAGTTGATTGGTTAAACTCACTCCTACACCATAAAGAAAAAAGGCCCTTTTCAGGGCCACTCACATTTCTCGAAAAGAAATACAATTTCAATTTGCCAATAACTCAAAAATAAACCCCACCCATTTTACCCTTATAGTACGTGTCTGTGTATGAGTGCGTGAGTGTAGCTTCTTATTTTAAAATCAAAACTCAAAGACACTTACCTTATATCATTAATGTATTATTTTCTCCATAGTTACAATCCAATTCACAATTCACAACAGAACACTTTAATTAAAAGTTCATTGACTTCTTCTTTCTCCTTGTTTAGTCTCTCTGTTTTTTGAATTTCTTCACCGTTTTTTCCTCATTCTCTTCCCTTCTTTTCTTCTCCTGTTTCTTTGCCTCTTTTAAATAGAATTTTCTTCTTTCTTCCTCTTCTTCCTCTGAAGAATCCCTCTCTTCCTCTGAAGAATCCCTCTCTTCTTCCGAAGAATCCCTCTCTTCTTCAGAAGAATCCTTCCTTTCTTCTGACTCCTCTTGTTTCTTTTTTGGGCAATCTGGAGACCAATGTCCTTTTTCTTTACAATAATAACAGGTATCTTTACTTTTGTCTTTTTTAGCCCCTGTTTTTTTTTTCTTTTTTGACGGTCTGGACACTCTGAAGACCAATGCCCTTTCTTCTGACAGATATAGCAAGTATCCTGACTTTTATCTCGAAAGGAAGGAGAGTAGTCCGTAGGCTGGTCTGAAGAGAATTTTCTAATGACCCCTCGCAAAGCTCTGACGAAACGTTCCATCTGGGTAGTCTCTTCCATCGTTGTGCTCGGTTTGAGAGTGAAATGAATAGTGAAAGGACAAGACACACACCCTTTTATATACGCTGGTTTCTCATGACTATAAATTAGTCTATGGTGTTTAAACTTTAGTCATTTGACGTTTTTCACTCAAGATGAAACGATCCTATTCATTCGAGAAGAAAGAAGAAGAAGAAGAAAGTAAGAGGCAGAAACGTGATCTATCGCCTCGTACCAGGGGTGAAATCTTGGCACAAATTCATGCCAGTGATTTTGAAGAGGACATGAGTGAACCAGAATCAGAACCCTCTAAACCAAGTTCACCACCCTTAGTCAACCCTGAAAAGTACTATTCCATTCGAGAGACGGAAAAGCCCTCCTCTAGAAAATTTAGAACCACGGCTTACACCTACACAGTGAAGTTTAAAGATTTCAAGGCCGACGTACCATTGGAGAAAGCAGAAGGGTTTATCAACCCTCAAGACCAGATGTGTTTAGCTCGAGCCATCGTGGTGGGACGAACCTATGCCAACAAGAACGACACGGTAGAATGGAAAAGAGCCTGGAAAACTATTCGACAATCGGACCGAGCCAAACAACGAAACGAAGCAGAACTCCTGTTGCAACAAGCTGGTCTGTCCAAAGACGCACCCTGTGGCATTCCTGAGATGCAAAAATTGCAAGATGCCCTAGCTCCACGCTACACCTTGAAAGTGCACCCTCAAGAAATGCGCGGACCTCTGTTGTTTCGAGGCCAAGACTTTAAGGACGGAAAATACATTCATGTTTATTATCACGATGACCATTTCGATACCATTACCACTATCACCGGATTCCTGGGATACAGATATTACTGTGAGAAATGTGATTATGGTTATAACAATCGAGAGCAACACAAGCATTGTGGATGGAAATGCCCAGGATGTTTGCCCTCTCCACCCTGTCTGAGCGAAGAACCAGTGCCTTGTTCCACTTGTCTGCGCACGTTTGTCAGCCCTACCTGTTACCAACAACATTTGAAAACACAAGGTTCACAGAAGAAATGTGCTTGTCAACTCCTGAGATTGTGACCTACGTGTAGACAAGGCATACGTACCAACAGTACCAAGGCACACGTATGTCGAGGAAAGAAAAAATGTCACATTTGCCACCACATCGTCGACTTGGAACACCAATGCTACGTGCAAAAATACCAACCCCCACCAGAGAAAGAGGACGGTCACAAGAAGAAAAGCAATTTCATCATTTTCGATTTCGAATGCATGCAAGAGACCGGCATTCACATTCCTAATTTCTGCGTGGCTCATCGAGCGTGCGAGAAGTGCATTCAAGAACCTATCTTCAGTCATTGCCCTCACTGCAGCAAGATTCCTGGAGGGCGTGAAAAAATCTTTCGAGGACCGAACACGTTAGCCGATTTTGCCCAATGCGTCTTAGATCCCATCGACAAGACGTGGAGCCAAGAGGACATCGAACATTACGGAGATTGTCATCGTCATGCCACGGTGATGGCTCACAATTTCTCCGGATACGATGGACAGTTTCTTCTCAGATACTATACGGAACAAGGCACCGAGCGTCCTAAAGTGACTTTGAACGGAGCCAAAATCATTTTCATGCAAGTGGGACAAGTACAGTTTAAAGATTCGATGAGTTACTTGGCCATGCCTTTGAGTCGAATGCCTAAAACGTTTGGAATGACAGAAATGGCTAAAGGGTACTTTCCTCACTTTTTCAATACGGAAGCCAATCAACATGCCGTTCTGCCCCATTTACCTGAGGCTCACTATTACGACCCCGACAAAATGCGTACCGAACAACGAGAAGCTTTCTACGCTTGGTACCAAGCTCACGCCTCAGACCCTTTCGACATTCAGGAAGAAATGCTAAAGTATTGTCGTTCCGACGTGGACATTTTACGGCGTTGCTGTGGAAAATTTCGAGAACTGTTCATGGAACACGGAGGGGTCGATCCTTTGAAAGAAGCTTGCACCATTGCCAAAGCGTGTTCCTTAGTGTATCGACAACGATTCATGCCTGAAAACACTGTGGCTGTCATCAGTCCTCAAACGACCCACTTTGTCAAACGTCAATACTCGGTCAAAGCCCTACGTTGGTTACATTACTTGTGCGACAAGGAAGACAAGTGGATTCAGCATGCCCGCAACGGAGGGGGCGAAAAGATCATCGGAACGTATTCGGTCGATGGCTGGGACTTAGAAAACCCCAAGATCGTGTACGAGTTTAACGGTTGCTTATTTCACGGATCCCGTCTGTTACCCTGACCGTGGCACTAAAAATCAGTTTTTGCAACGAACCATGGAAGACTTGTACCAGGACACTTGTCAGCGGCGCCTAAAGTTAGAACAGGAAGGATACCAAGTGGTGGAAATGTGGGAACACGAGTACGATCACCGTATGAAAACCGATCCCGAGTTTAAACGCCTCGTGGAAGGTTACCAGTTCATGGACCCGCTGAACCCGAGGGATAGTTTGTACGGAGGAAGGACCAATGCCACCTGTTTGCTGTACCAAGCCGACGAAGAGAAAGGAGAAGAAATCAAATACTTGGACGTGTGTTCGCTGTATCCCTACGTGTGCAAATATTGTCGCTTTCCTGTAGGGCACCCACAATTGTTAACGGAACACATCGACCTGAAAAACATTCGACAATACGAAGGCTTGATCAAGTGTAAAGTTTTGCCTCCCACGAACCTATACCATCCCGTCTTACCTCATCATTGTCAAGGCAAACTGATGTTTCCATTGTGCCGTACTTGTGCCGAAACGTGCAACCAAGATCAGCCTTGTCAGCACACCCAGGAAGAACGAACCTTGACGGGAACCTGGGTCAGCATAGAATTGTTCAAAGCTCTGGACATGGGATACCAACTGTTAGAAGTGTACGAAATTTGTCACTTTCCCAAGACACAACAGTACCACAAGGGTGACCCTACTCAGAAAGGCATTTTCGCCGACTACGTGGATGCCTTTTTGAAACTGAAACAAGAAGCCAGCGGCTATCCTTCCTGGTGTCACACTCCCGAAGACCAAATAAAATTCAAAGAGAAATACTACGAACAAGAAGGCATCTCTTTAGACCACATCGAAAAAAACGAAGGCAGGCGATCGTTTGCCAAAGTGATGTTAAATTGCTTGTGGGGTAAAATGGCACAACGACCGTGTTTACCCAAGACGGAATATTTGACAGAACCTTCCCGCTACTTCCAGATGATTCACGACAAAACCAAATACATGAAACACGTGGACGTCGTTCGAGAGGATTTGATCTTGGTCAATTACGAAGAAGATCTGGACTTTGTACAAGACGACCCTTTTGGAAATGTCATCATTGCGGCTTACGTGACAGCTCATGCTCGCTTAAAATTGTACTAAGCTTTAGAACTGTTAGAAGAACGCGTCCTGTACTTTGACACGGACAGTTGCATTTACATCCATCACCCGATTCAACAGCACCCTGACATCGAAGGAGACCGTTTAGGAGCCTGGACAGACGAGCATCCCGACGACAAGATTCTAAGTTTCGTCAGTGGTGGTCCCAAAAATTACGGCTACGAATACCGGGACAAACAAGGAGAAGTGCACACGACGTGCAAAGTGAAAGGACTGACTCTGAATCATCGTACCAGTCGAGTGGTCAACTTTGGGGTATTGAAAGAAGCCTTGCAATCGGGAGAGGATGGAAACTTTAAAGTGACCACCTATCAGCCGAACAAGATTGTACGTTTACCCACTCACCACATCGTCAGTCGACCCTTGGAAAAAGTCTATCAAATTGTATACCAGAAGCGAGTGCGACTTCCCAGTCACTTTACGTTGCCGTACGGTCACGTCGGTATTGGTCTGTATATAAAAAGGAACCCTAGGCAAGATCGATAGTTCATTGTTCATTGAAGTAACTTACCATGTCGTTGACGAAGAAGAAACCAGATTGGTTAGGAGTCAAATGTTGGACATCACCGAGACCAGGGTTTTGAGGCTTGGACAAAAGAGGTAGCCCAGTATGCACGAGAGTTATTCAAGGAAAAAAGTTACTTTTCAACCTGTGTTAGTGACGGTGCCAGAAGAACCCGTCACCCAGGACAGGACTGTCGTGGACAGGCCTGAAAGACCCTTTCGGGAGGACACTTGTGTGACCTTACCCCCTACTATAGAACTGGTTAGAACTTTACCCAAAATATGTGGTTGTTGTACAGACACTTGTTTTTATTCCACGTTCATGGTTATCATGTGCCTTTTATTCTTGTACTTAAGCCTTTGGCTTTTATGTATTTTTGTCTTTCGTATTCATGTTTGAAAAAAAAACATTCAATAAACGTGTTCTGAAAAAAAGTATATAAACTCTTGTCTTGTTTGCTTTCGTGTCACAAGTGACATTTCTCACACTATGGCTACCTCTGCTGTCTCTGCTCCCTCTTCCTCTACTGTCAAAGTCATCGACGAACACTTAGATCGTGCCAGTTGGGAGGCTTTGTATCTTCGCCATCCCTTTAACATGCTCATTGCTGGACCTAGCGGTTCAGGCAAAACCGAATTCGTCAAACGTTTGATCGAACATAAACATCATTTGATCGATCGACCCCCTCAACGAATCCTATGATGTTACAAAGAGTGGCAATCGGCGTACAGCCTCTTGCGAGAAAGTCAAGGCGATTCCATCGTGTTTGTGGAAGGCATTCCTAAAGAAGACGATGGCATCGTCTCTGACTCCCGTCTAACCCATTTGGTCATTTTTGACGACATGTTAGGAGAAGACGAAGAAGAAATTAAACTGTGGTTCACGCGCAAAGGGCATCACCGTAATGCCAGTGTCGTTTACATCACCCAAAATTTGTTTCAACAAAGTAAAGCCCATCGCACCATCAGTCTCAATGCGCATTACGTGGTCTTGTTTAAAAGCCCTCGAGATAAATCGCAAGTGCAAGTCTTAGCCAAACAGTTAGGAACGCCTTGGCTGACTCAGGCGTACGACGATGCCACTCAAACTCCACACGCCTATTTACTCGTCGATTTGAAACCTACGACCCCCGAGGATTTGCGATTTCGTACCCACTTGTTTCACCACTGGTGCCAAGACGGAGGGCCTGTCCTGTACACGTCTCCGTCCTCGACTTCATTTCACTCCACATAAAAAAATCTATAAAAACCTCAGACCCTTTTTCGTCTGTCTCACTCTCAGTGCGAACATGACGTCCCTTCAGTCGCATCTTCCCGTCAAATTGATTCGTGCCTTGTATGGCATCAGTCGAGAAAAAGATCCACAAACACGAGCTCGTGTCTTAGAAGCTAGTCTCAAAGAAGCCTTACGATGGTTCACGGTGATGGCACGTCAATTACTCCAAGGAATCATTCAGATTCCTCATCAAACCAAACGCTTTTTTGATCGAAACAAAGTCGCTTTGGTCCAACTGGCCGATCCCCGCATCGACACTCAAACCAAAAAACAAATCATTTTGAAACCTGGAGGGAGCGGTACTCTAGGAGAATCATCATTCGCTCACTCTTAAGATGGGATCCTAATGCCCCCAAAGTTATACCCAAGACAAAAGTCCAACGAAGCCCCAAGAAGAAAAAGACCAGGTCCCCAAGGAGAACTTCTCCAGTGGCAGGACCCTCCTCTTACCAGACACCACCCCGGAAAAAGAAAAGAAGCCCCCAGAAAAAGAAACAGAGAAAAAGTCCCCAGAAAAAGAAAAGTCCACAGAAAACTAGTCGCAAGAGAGGCACTTCGGCCAGGACGCAACCTTACACTCGCAAACCACGACCTGCCACAGCGGTGACTGCGTCTCCGGCAGCTTCACGTTTGTCCACTTCTCCGTTAATGACACCCAGAACTGAAGAGTACTTGAAGACGTTGATCACACCAAGAACTTCTCCGTTGATGACCCCCAAAAGAACTTCCCCAGTGGCAGGACCTTCCAATTTAGTGGCAGTGGCTGCTGCTCACAAAGTACCTTCTCCCAAAATCAAAGTTCAAGAAAGATCGGGCATGTTACAAAGTTTACTGGATTTGTCCAAGCAAGAACTGGCTCGATTTAGTCCGTTACGTACCCCTGCACGACGTGTCATGCCTGTCCTCAAACTGATACGACGTAAAGACAATCAGTGGCGACGCGTTCCAGTATAAAAAAGGCCTGTGACCAAGTAGGGTATCAGTGTTTTTTTGGTGCTCCTGAAGACTCAAAGATGTCACCCTCCAGAAAACCCCAAGGAAAGAAAAGGAAAGGACTGCCACCACGTTTAGCTAAACATGGGGACATGTTATCTGTCCTGTCCAAAGCTTCTCCACCCCTACGAAAAAAACTCATTCAAACGGCCTCCAAAGAGGTCATCGATACCGTGTGCGAATGTTGTTTGAACGTTTTGAAAGGCACGATCCCTTTGTCCAAACACCAGAAACAATGCTTAGGAAAACATCGTCACGTTCTTCGCCAAATGGTTCAAAAGAAAATTCCCATTCGTCAAAAAAAGAAGATGTTAGTGCAACGTGGAGGTATTTTACCTCTCTTGTTAGGCCCCATACTGAAAGGAGTCTTGGAAACCATGTTGGGAGGACTGGTGGGAGCAAGATAAAAAGGCCTCGGAAGTTCCAAGATCTCAGAATCGACCCCTGACAACCCCATGGAAGGACGAAAACTAGCTTTAGTGCCTTACAAACGATGGATGGAATACCATCGGTGGCAAGAACAACACACCCCGCATTTACCTCCCAATCCCAATTTGAGCGAGATGTCCCAGTTACAACACGAATTGCAGTCCTTGATGGATCGCCAAGATTTGTCCGAAACAGAAAAATCGCAAAAGTACGGTCAACTCTTGCAACGACTGCAACTCTTTCACCAGAAAGCTTTAGACGAAACAGCTTTACCCACTCTGAAAGATTTTAAGACCTTGATGAAAAGTCCAGCACCATCACCAGTACCACCACCTACCTCCAGAATTGGATGGATTAAAAAGATGATGGCCACCCCTTCTTCATCACAAGAGAAAAAGAAAGTGAAGACAGAAGTGAAGACAAATGTGAAGCAAGAACCGATATCCCCCGCTCAGACATCCTCCTCCTCCTCTTCAACACGTATTGCCGGTCGCACACGCAAAGCATTGCAATCCAAGAAAATACCCCAAGAGAAAAAGAGTAGCATCCTCCAAGAGTGGGTGCCTTATTAACACACAAATACAAAAAATGGAAAAAGTCTTAGCCAGCATTTACTACGATCCCTCGCATCCTGCAGGTTACGCAGGAGTTCAAAAATTGTATCGTGCTGCCAAAACGCGACTGAAAAGTCTCCGTTTACCTCAAGTGCAACGATGGTTACAAGAACAAGCTACCTACACTTTACACAAACCCATTCGACGCAAGTTTGCCAGAAGTCACACCCAAGTGGAAGGCATCGATCATCAATGGCAAGCCGATTTAGCCGATGTCTCTCATTTGGCCAGCTACAATCGTGGCTACAAATATTTGTTTTGTGTCATCGACGTCTTTTCCAAATTTGCCTGGGTCGTGCCCTTGACTTCCAAATCCAGCAGCGAGTTAGTGCGAGCCCTGCAACGGGTGTTGAAACAAAGCGGTCGTCACCCTCTTCGATGGCAAACGGACAAAGGCACCGAATTTCTGAACCAAGCTTTCCAAAAAGAATTAAAGAAACGTGACATTCATTTTTTTACCACCGAGAATCCCGAAACCAAAGCCAGCATCGTGGAACGTTTTCAACGCACTTTGAAAGAACGCATGTGGAAATATTTTACGCATCACCACACTCTGAAGTACATCGACATCTTACCGCACCTGGTGCAAGCGTACAACCAATCTTACCATCGAAGCATCGGACGTGCCCCGCAAGACGTGACTCCCGAGAACGAAGTGCTGGTGTTCGAGCGTCTGTTTGGCACGTCCCCGACGAGGGCTGTCCCCAAGAAAAGTGGAATGTTGGCCGTAGGAGGTTGGGTGCGCATTGGCAAAACCAAACACACTTTCGACAAAGGTTACTTACCTATCTGGACGACCGAATTTTTTCGCGTCACTGGACGAGTGCATGGTCGTCATCCTGTCGTCTTTAAATTGGAAGACATGAACGGAGAAGTGCTCAAAGGAACGTTTTATTTGCCCGAGTTACAACGTGTCACCAAAAAAGAAGACGACGTGTACGACATCGAAAGCATTCTCGAACGCAGAACCCGTAAAGTGGGCAAACGACGTGTCAAAGAAGTCAAAGTACGTTGGAAAGGATATCCACCCAGTTTTGATTCTTGGATCGACGCTTCGCAAGTCATCGACTATAAAAAGAAGTGACCATCATGCCCTTTCACACAGCAGACGCAGCTACGTCGACCACTCCTCCTTCACCTAGTTCTTCTGTGCAAGATTTACAAAAACAACCTTTGTGGGTGTGGTGCGGAGAACGTGTGCCTAAAACGCAAATCGTCTTTTTCTGCCAAATCTTCGTGGTGTATTGTGTCATCGGGGCAGCCATCGCCAATTTGAGTTTGCAACAAGGAAACAAACAATTGTGGACCATTTTATTGAGCAGTTGCATCGGTTACCTGCTTCCCAATCCCTCCCTGAAATTCTCTTCCAACGGGAACCTTGTGTCCAGTGCCAGTGTCAGTCACCACTCCAACAACAACAACCACAACCAGAACCCCATTTTGAGCGGAGACACGCCTCTGACGTCCAGTAACCCCTCGGACAGCCACAGAACTCCGGAATTATGAGTCACCAAAACCAATTTTACTTAACCTTACCCAGTGACAGTTCCATGGAGGTGTTTCCCCACAACACGTTGTGCTGTTACACGGCCAAATTACCTCAGGCCATTCCCTTAGATCACGAAGCCCATTGGGAAGTGGCTTTAGTAGAAATCATTCACCCGACCCAAGTCCTCAATGTCCTTCCCAATCAAAATTTTTTTGATGTGGAAGTTCATGACGAACAATTGCAACAGTGGATGGATAGCAATGTCAAATATGACAAGAAAACCCGTACACAAAAGTACACCACCTATCACTTGTTCATTTCCCCAGGCTATTATTTTAGTGGTCAACATTTGGTCAGCACCATAGCCTCTAGGTTTAATGTCGTGTTTCTGAAAGCTTTGGAGCATGTTAACAAAAGTGTCACCATGGAGTACCACAAAACAGCTCGTCGCTTCTTGATGAAATTTGAACGGAGTAAAATTCTGTCCATTTTATTTTGTCCTGAATTGTATGACATGTTGGGCGGAGACATGAACATGAGAATGAACATGATGAAGAAAAGCGAATTACCCATTGTTTACGACAACGAGTCTTTTAGCAAGTTATTTCGTGCCCCGGTAGAACTGAACCAAGGACTGAATTTGATGTTTGTGTATTCCGATGTGGTGGAGTATAACGTGGTGGGACACACCTCCGTACCGTTACTGCGTGTCATTCCTTTCAAAGTGGATTCTGCCACGAACACTGACGAGGAAGGTGGAAACACTTACCACGTCCACCGCGAATTTGTACATCCTCACTATTTGCCTGTCAGTAAGTCGTATTTGGACACGGTCAACATTACTATAAAAGGAGATTTGGGACAAAATATTCCATTCACCAAAGGAAAAGTCACGGTGAAACTCCATTTTCGAAAACGGTTTTCTCACGATTCGTAAGTCATGTATCCAGTGTACCGAGGGGTTGCTCGACAGCGAGGACACGGTTTAGGAGATATGTTAAAATCGGCCTTTCGTTCGGTGGCCCCGGTGTTGAAACCGATGGTGACACGCGGATTGCACGCCTTGAAAGATGCGGCACTGACGCAAGGCAAAGAATTTCTCCAAAATGTCATCATCGACAAACAAAACCCTAAAGAAGCCTTCATGAGGGCAGGCAAAAATGTCTTGCTGCAAACGGGCAAAGACATTTTGGGTCACCGAGAAACACCTATAAATGCCCTGCACGCTACCGAGTCAGGCATTCAGCAAGGACAAGGCAGAAAGAGACGACGAAGAAAACACCCTTTCACCAGACTTCAAGCTAGAAAGGCCAAGAAAAGAAGAACCGTTCGAGACTTAGACGTTTTCGATTATTGAGAAAGAACAAAAAAAAAATGATGCACCGAGAGTCATGCGCTTGTTCCAAGACGGAACTGGATCTGTTTGCCATGCCCCCCACCATGATGACCATGCAAGAATCCCAGTGGGTGGAATTTCATCCCGTCTCCTTATTGGCCGATTCCGCTCCCATCGAGTTTGAAATCAAAGGACAGCCCGAAGATTACATCGAGCTGAATAGCAGTTACTTGTACCTGAAAGTCAAAATTCTAGATAAGACTGGAGGTGATATAGACGATGAAGCAGTAGCTCCTGTCAACAATTTCATGCATTCCTTGTTCAGTGGAGTGGACTTGTACTTGAATAACAAACTGGTCAGTAGCAGCATGGATACTTACCCTTATCGTGCCTACCTGGAAAATCTCTTGACGTACGGAATAGATGCCAAGAACACTCATCTCAATGCCTGTGTGGTATGGGAAGCTGACGAACCTACCAAGTTTGAAATATTGGAAACTGATGAAAAGAAAGACAACAATGATGGATTTGTAGAACGAAGAAAGAGAATCACGGGAGTCGACACAAGTTTAGAACTGATGGATCGTTTGCATTTGGACATGTGGTTGCAAGAAAAGTATTTGCTGAACGGGGTGGATGTCCGCCTGAGACTGAATCGTAGCAGTGCCGCTTTCCATTTATTGGCTGATAGTGACGGTTACAAAACCAAAATCCTAGAAGCCAGACTCTACGTAAGTAGTTAAGGGGGATCTTATAGGGTCAATGGGACTTATCATTACAAATACCCTTGGGAACATATAGGGTCTATGTAAATTTAACATGGAGAAAAATCGTGGGAACATATAGGGTCTATGGGAATTAACATGGCCAAAAACCCTGGGACAATATAGGGTCTATGTAAATTTAACATGACCAAAAACCCTTGGGACTGTATAGGGTCTATGTAAAATTGAAACAGGGAGGGTCTCTATTTTTTTTTTTAAAAAATAAAAAAAATAAAATAAAAAAGGGGTAGGCAATTCAAAGGCTATCTCTTTTCGAGAAATATGGCTGGCCCTGAAAAGGGCCTTTGGTTTATGTTAATATGCCCTTAACATAAAGGGCATTTGCGACATCTTCTTGTCCTCAAACTTCGTCTTACAGCAGGGCCATACATCAGAGTCCTCTTGAGGCAACCTTGTCTCTCTATATAGACTCTTCTTATCCACAGGCTGCTGCTGGTCCTGTGGACAACGGTCCACTTGGATCGGACATACATGAGCATGTCCGTCCTGAACATCATTGTTGACACAAGGGTTGAAGATTCAACGTCTGTCCACATGTTGAGGCTCCGACAATAGGTGAATCAATGCAGTGAACTGCGCTTATTTATAGGGACAGAAAGGATTGAAACGGATTGAGTTCATTCACCAATCCGAACACGCGTTACAGAATTCAGTCAGCCCGCATCCAATCCGAAGAGAGCAGTCTGTGACGTCACGTAGTCTATATAGATTCGCTAGCGCTTGTGTGCAGTCAATCTATGCGACAGTGATTCAACATGACGGAAACTCAGAAAACGATTCAATGGGGTGCACCAGCAGGGGAGACCGCCCAAGGGAACCCGGACTTACTTTCAGAAGAGGTACATTGGGATTTTGTCGATTTTCTCTCCTCGCAAGAATTTGTTCCGGAACCTTCGTTACCTTCTTCATTACCGCAAGTGGAGAATTTTAGACAGAGACAGAAAGAAGAATTGGAGAAATTTATACAACGACAAAAGGAAGCGGAACAGGCTTTTCTCTTACAGCAACAGCAACAAGAAGAAGAGGTAAGAAAAAAACAACAGCAAGAAGAAGTAGCAGCAAAGAAACAAGAGGGTGAAAATCAAACGGTCACGGTACTGTTGGACATTTTAGCGGAGTTAAGAAGTCTGAAACAAATGTATCAGACTTCTTTATCACGACCGAAGAGAATACGACCTTCCCGAGCTAAACACGCCAACCCTGTGACTAAGCCTGTCGTACCACCCTTAGTGATTTCAACCCAATCATTATCATCATCATCAACATTACGCAGTCCAGAAGTAGGCCTTGGCCGTGGCAAAGGCATAAGGCAGTTAAAGTTGATTGCTTAAACTCACCCCTACATCATAAAGAAAAAAGGCCCTTTTCAGGGCCACCCACATATCTCGAAAAGAAATACAATTTCAATTTGCCAATAACTCAAAAAAAAATAACCCACCCATTTTACCCTATAGTACGTGTCTTTGTATGAGTGCGTGAGTGTAGCTTCTTATTTTAAAATCAAAACTCAAAGACTCTTACCTTATATCATTCATTTATTCTTTTATCCATTTTTTACAATCCAATTCACAACACAACACTTTAATTTAAAGTTCATTGACTTCTTCTTTCTCCTTTTTTAGTCTCTCTGTTTTTTGAATTTCTTCACTATCACACTCTTTTCCTCTTCTTCCTCCTCACTTTCTTCCCTTCTTCTTTTCTTCTCCTGTTTCTTTTTCTTCACCTGTCTGCTTTCTTCCTCTGAAGAATCCCTCTCTTCTTCTGAAGAATCCCTCTCTTCTTCTGAAGAATCCTTCTTTTCTTCTGACTCCTCTTGTTTCTTTTTTGGGCAATCTGGAGACCAATGTCCTTTTTCTTTACAATAATAACAGGTATCTTGACTTTTGTCTTTTTCAGTCCCTGTTTTTGTTCTTTTTTGACGGTCTGGACACTCTGAAGACCAATGCCCTTTCTTCTGACAGATATAGCAAGTATCTTGACTTTTATCTCGAAAGGAAGGAGAGTAGTCCGTAGGCTGGTCTGAAGAGAATTTTCTAATGACCCCTCGCAAAGCTCTGACGAAACGTTCCATCTGGTTAGTCTCTTCCATCGTTGTGCTCGGCTTGAGAGTGAAATGAATAGTGAAAGGATAAGACACACACCCTTTTATATACGCTGGTCTGCTATGACTATAAAGTAGCTCATGGTGTTTGAACTTGAGTCATTTGACTTTTTGCTTTCAAGATGAAACGATCCCATTCATTCGAGAAGAAAGAAGAAGAAGAAAGTAAGAGGCAGAAACGTGATCTATCGCCTCGAACCAGGGGTGAAATCTTGGCACAAATTCATGCCAGTGATTTTGAAGAGGACATGAGTGAACCAGAATTTGAAACCTCTAAACCAAGTTTACCACCCTTAGTCAACCCTGAAAAATACTATTCCATTCGAGAGACGGAAAAGCGCTCCTCTAGAAAATTTAGAACCACGGCTTACAAATACACGGCGAAGTTTAAAGATTTCAAGTCCGAAGTACCGTTAGAGAAAGCAGAAGGGTTCATCACCGGAGTGTGGGATTCTCTGCTCACTGCACTTAAGCGACAATGTCAACCCAAAGAAGACGATCGCTTGAGACTTTCCATACAACACGACGGTTTGAAATCCCCTGTTTGGATCGAGTTTAGCACCCCTGCAGAATTGACCGCTTCCAAAGTCATGGACAAGATTCAACACGTGCAACAATCTAATGACCAGTTTGACATCACCGATGGAAAAGCCACATTGGACATGACCCACGTCTCTCCTCCTCAAGGGACCGGACGCAAAAAGATGTTATTGGTGAACGACCTTCGCAGCATTAAGCGTAGCCTTGTCCAAATTCACAATCCTCATGACCAGATGTGTTTAGCCCGTGCCATCGTGGTGGGACGAACCTATGCCAACAAGAACGACACGGTAGAATGGAAAAGAGACTGGGAGAACATTCGACAATCGGACCGAGCCAAACAACGAAGTGAAGCAGAACTCCTGTTACGACAAGCCGGACTGTCCAAAGACACACCCTGTGGCATTCCTGAGATCCAAAAATTGCAAGATGCCCTAGCTCCACGATACACCTTGAAAGTGTACCCTGAAGAAGTGCGCGGGTCTCTGTTGTTTCGAGGGCAAGATTTTAAGGACGGAAAATACATTCACGTTTATCATCACGATGACCATTTCGATACCATTACCAGTATCACCGGATTCCTGGGATACGGTTATTACTGTGAGAAATGTGACCATGGTTATAATAATCGAGAGCAACACAAGCATTGTGGATCGAAATGCTCAGGATGTTTGGCCTCTTCACCCTGTCTGAGCGAAGAACCAGTGCCTTGTTCCACTTGTCTGCGTACGTTTGTCAGCCCTACCTGTTACCAACATCTGAAAAAGCAAGGTTCACAGAAGAAATGTGCTTGTCAACTCCTGAGATTGTGCCCTACGTGTGAACAAGTCATACGTATCAATAATACCAAGGCACACGTATGTTCAGGAAAGAAAAAATGTCACATTTGTCACCACATCGTGGACTTGGAACACCAATGTTACGTGCAAAAATACCAACCCCCACCAGAGAAAGAGGACGGTCACAAGAAGAAAGGCAATTTCATCTTTTTCGATTTCGAATGCATGCAAGAGACTGGCATTCACATTCCTAATTTCTGCGTGGCTCATCGAGCGTGCGAGAAGTGTATTCAAGAACCTATCTTCAGTTATTGCCCTCACTGCAGCAAAATTCCTGGAGGGCGTGAAAAAATCTTTCGAGGACCAAAGACGCTAGACGATTTTGCCAAATGGGTCTTAGACCCCATCGACAAGACATGGAGCCAAGAGGACATCGAACGTTACGGAGATTGTCATCGTCATGCCACGGTGATGGCTCACAATTTCTCCGGATACGATGGACAGTTTCTTTTGAGGTACTATACGGAACAAGGCACCGAGCGTCCTAAAGTGACTTTGAACGGAGCCAAAATCATTTTCATGCAAGTGGGACAAGTACAGTTTAAAGATTCGATGAGCTATTTGGCCATGCCTTTGAGTCGAATGCCTAAAACGTTTGGAATGACAGAAATGGCTAAAGGGTACTTTCCACACTTTTTCAATACGGAAGCCAATCAACACGCCGTTCTACCCCACTTGCCCGAGGCTCACTATTACGACCCCGACAACATGCGTACCGAACAACGAGAAGCTTTCTACGCTTGGTACCAGGCTCACGCTTCGGACCCTTTCGACTTTCAGGAAGAAATGTTAAAGTATTGTCGTTCCGACGTGGACATTTTACGGCGTTGCTGTGGAAAATTTCGAGAACTGTTCATGGAACACGGAGGGGTCGATCCTTTGAAAGAAGCTTGCACCATTGCCAAAGCGTGTTCCTTAGTGTATCGACAACGATTCATGCCTGAAAACACCGTGGCTGTCATCAGTCCTCAAACGACCCACTATGTCAAGCGTCAATACTCGATCAAAGCCCTACGTTGGTTACATTACTTGTGCGATAAGGAAGACAAGTGGATTCAGCATGCCCGCAACGGAGGGGGCGAAAAGACCATCGGAACGTATTCGGTCGATGGCTGGGACTTAGAAAACCCCAAGATCGTGTACGAGTTTAACGGTTGCTTATTTCACGGATGTCCCGTCTGTTACCCTGACCGTGGCACTAAAAATCAGTTTTTACAACGAACCATGGAAGACTTGTACCAGGACACTTGTCAGCGACGCCTAAAGTTAGAACAGCAAGGATACCAAGTGGTGGAAATGTGGGAACACGAATACGATCACCGTATGAAAACCGATCCCGAGTTTAAACGCCTCGTGGAAAGTTACCAGTTCATGGACCCGCTGAACCCGAGGGATAGTTTGTACGGAGGAAGGACCAATGCCACCTGTTTGCTGTACCAAACCGACGAAGAGAAAGGAGAAGAAATCAAATACTTGGACGTGTGTTCGCTGTATCCCTACGTGTGCAAATATTGTCGCTTTCCTGTAGGGCACCCGCAATTGTTAACGGAACACATCGACCTGAAAAACATTCGACAATACGAAGGCTTGATCAAGTGTAAAGTTTTGCCTCCCACGAACCTATACCATCCCTTCTTACCTCACCATTGTCAAGGCAAACTGATGTTTCCCTTGTGCCGTACTTGTGCCGAAACGTGCAACCAAGACCAACCTTGTCAGCACAGCCAGGAAGAACGGGCCTTGACGGGAACCTGGGTCAGCGTAGAATTGTTCAAAGCTATGGACATGGGATACCAACTGTTAGAAGTGTACGAACTTTGCCACTTTCCCAAGACAGAACAATACCACAAGGGTGACCCCACTCAGAAAGGCATTTTCGCAGACTACGTGGATGCCTTTTTGAAACTGAAGCAAGAAGCCAGCGGCTATCCTTCCTGGTGTCACACTCCCGAAGACCAAATACAATTCAAAGAGAAATACTACGAACAAGAAGGCATCACTTTAGACCACATCGAGAAAAACGAAGGCAGGCGATCGTTTGCCAAAGTGATGTTAAATTGCTTGTGGGGTAAAATGGCACAACGCCCGTGTTTACCCAAGACGGAATATTTGACAGAACCTTCCCGCTACTTTCAGATGATTCACGACAAAACCAAATTCATGAAACACGTGGACGTCGTTCGCGAGGATTTGATCTTAGTCAATTACGAAGAAGATCTGGACTTTGTACAAGACGACCCCTTTGGAAATGTCATCATTGCGGCTTACGTGACAGCCCATGCTCGCTTAAAATTGTACGAAGCTTTAGAACTGTTAGAAGAACGCGTCCTGTACTTTGACACGGACAGTTGCATTTACATCCATCACCCGATTCAACATCACCCTGACATCGAAGGAGACCGTTTAGGAGCCTGGACAGACGAGCATCCCGACGACAAGATTCTAAGTTTCGTCAGTGGCGGTCCCAAAAATTACGGCTACGAATACCGGGACAAACAAGGAGAAGTGCACACGACGTGCAAAGTGAAAGGACTGACTCTGAATCATCGTACCAGTCGAGTGGTCAACTTTGGGGTATTGAAAGAAGCCTTGCAATCGGAAGAGGATGGAAACTTTAAAGTGACCACTTACCAACCGAACAAGATTGTACGTTTACCCACTCACCACATCGTCAGTCGACCTTTGGAAAAAGTTTATCAAATCGTGTACCAGAAGCGAGTTCGACTTCCCAATCATTTCACCTTACCGTACGGTCACGTCGGTATTGGTCTGTATATAAAAAGGAACCCTAGGCAAGATCGATAGTTCATTGTGACTACCAAGACCGAGCAAACAAGATGAATACTTTCAGAGAAACAAAGAACAAGTTGTTTAGAAAGGCACAATTCAAGTGTGAGGCTTCTGAAGTGGAATGCGATTGTGAGCCTTGCGATGGGTACGATGCTGTACCTTGTGACCTGAGCGATACCGTAAAGCATCATGGGAACTTTAGTGCCCCTACCCTTATCATGGAAAGTGATGCTGTGCGTGTCAAACCTGTGGGATGCGAAAGCGATGCTGCTCGTCGTCTTGGACATTTTACTGGGTTAAGTTTTAAAGGGGAATGTCGACCTTCACGTTTACCTCCCTACGGATGTCATCCAGCCCTGAGCAAACTCCTGCCCATTTCACTCAACCCTCATCGAAACGAACCTGTGAAAAACGAATATTCGTTTCCTGTGCGTTTGTCGGAATACTGCGACTTTGAAAATCGTCTTCAATCGTTCAAAGGAAAATGGCCTAAGTATCTGGGAGGACCGACCCCCGAAGAATTAGCCAGAGCCGGATTTTTCTACTTGGGCGAAGGAGATAAAGTCAAGTGCTTCAGTTGCAGTGTGTCACTTCACCACTGGGAACCGCAAGATTCGGCCTACGTAGAACATGCTCGATGGTCACCGAATTGTCATTACTTACCTTTAGTGGGACCGAGACATTGAAGTAACTTCTTACCATAATAATCTGTTCATGGATACTTTACAAGAGAACATTCGTGCTTTGCCTGTGGAGTTGAGAGAACGCATTTACCGAGAGCTGGTCAAAATACAAGTGAAACGTAAAGAACAATTGCATCCGTTACGTCACCGGTGTTTGAACCACTGGTACCTGAAGGCTATACAAGGATTGATTCAATTGAAAGTGTTCCATCGGACAGACATTGATCAACGATCCTCTAGTTTTAAAAAGGATTGGTTTGGTATGGACGATTCTACCTACATCATTGTAAACGTACTGCATCGAATTCCAGAGGAAGAGTTAACGAATTACCAACATCTTGAACACAATGTCAACTTAGTGAAAGAGGAAACTTCTGAACGAATTGTAATGTGTAGATTAGTGACTCAACGATTTAAATTTGACACTGAAGTGAAACCATGTTTGTGCAAACAGTACATTTCTTGTGTCAGACCAAAGAGGATTTAGTATGACCTATTCATGGATACTTTACAAAAGAACATTCGTGCTTTGCCTGTGGAGTTGAGAGAACGCATTTACCGAGAGCTGGTGAAAATACAAGTCAAACGTAAAGAACAATTGCATCCGTTACGTCACCAGATCTTTAACCACTGGTATCTGAATGGTATAAGAGAACTGATTCGTCAGAAATTGTTTCAGTGGTCAGACCTTGTTCAACACTTTGAGTTAGTGAATGATCGAAATGTTCATTATTTTGGTTACTTCGAGATTCACCTACAGCAATACATTGAGGAAGACAAGTTAAAGGATTATCAACATATTTTACGTGGAATCTACTTAGAGGAAGAGGAAACTTCTAAACGAACTCTGAAGTTTCGGTTACAGTATGCAAGATTTAGATTCCCTACTGAAGAACGAAGATCTCTGGCTAGAAAGTACGTGTATTGTTTCCGAAACAAAGAGACTATAAAAACAGGCTGCCATGCCACGACTTATGTCACATGTCATCCAACAGATTCCGTGGAAGGAACTCAATGACCATATTCAAACCGTGGATCATTACCATCGATTATTACAAGAACTGTATCCATTCAATTTGGGACGACAAGTGGTGTGTGTCTTAGTGACTTTTTTTTGGGGATTTCGTTTACCAGCCGATTCTTTGTGGACTCTTTACGATCAGTACTTACCACCTCCATGGCCTTAAATGGTCACGAAAAACTTCTTTTGCTCAAAGCCTTGCGTTTTCATCTGGATACTTCTCGACCTCTACGGGAAAAAAAGATTCGTCAACTTTTAGCTACCCAAGACGTGTATGACGATGTGTGTGTAGCTTGTGACTTACATCCCCATTGGACAGATGTCCGTGCCTAGAAAGAATGGGATTTTGAGGCTTGGACCCAAGAAGTGGCCCAGTATGCACGAGAGTTGTTCAAGGAAAAAAGTTACTTTTCAACCCGTGTTAGTGACGGTGCCAGAAGAACCCGTCACCCAGGACAGGACTGTCGTGGACAGGCCTGAAAGACCCTTTCGGGAGGACACTTGTGTGACCTTACCCCCTGTTGAGCTGGTTAGAACATTACCCAAAAGATGTGATTGTTGTACAGACACTTGTGTTTATTCCACGTTCATCGTTATCATGTGCCTTTTATCCTTGTACTTAAGCCTTTGGCTTTTATGTATTTTTGTCTTTCGTATTCATGTTTGAAAAAAAACATTCAATAAACGTGTTCTGAAAAAGTATATAAACTCTTGTCTTGTTTGTTTTCGTGTCACAAGTGACATTTCTCACACCATGGCTACCTCTGCTGTCTCTGCTCCCTCTTCCTCTACTGTCAAAGTCATCGACGAACACTTAGATCGTGCCAGTTGGGAGGCTTTGTATCTTCGCCATCCCTTTAACATGCTCATTGCCGGACCTAGCGGTTCTGGCAAAACCGAATTAGTCAAACGTTTGATCGAACATAAACATCATTTGATCGATCGACCCCCTCAACGGATCGTGTGGTGTTACAAAGAGTGGCAATCGGCGTACAGCCTCTTGCGAGAAAGTCAAGGCGATTCCATCGTGTTTGTGGAAGGCATTCCTAAAGAAGACGACGGCATCGTCTCTGACTCCCGTCAAACCCATTTGGTCATTTTCGACGACATGTTAGGAGAAGACGAAGAAGAAATTAAATTGTGGTTCACGCGCAAAGGGCATCACCGTAATGCCAGTCTCATTTACATCACCCAAAATTTGTTTCAACAAAGTAAAGCCCATCGCACCATCAGTCTCAATGCGCATTACGTGGTCTTGTTTAAAAGCCCTCGAGATAAATCGCAAGTGCAAGTCTTAGCCAAACAGTTAGGAACGCCTTGGCTAACTCAGGCGTACGACGATGCCACTCAAACGCCACACGCCTATTTACTCGTCGATTTGAAACCTACGACCCCCGAGGATTTGCGATTTCGTACCCACTTGTTTCACCACTGGTGCCAAGACGGAGGGCCTGTCCTGTACACGTCTCCGTCCTCGACTTCATTTCACTCCCCATCAAAAAATCTATAAAAACCTCAGACCCTTTTTCGTCTGTCTCACACAGTGTGAACATGACGTCCCTTCAGTCGCATCTTCCCGTCAAATTGATTCGTGCCTTGTATGGCATCAGTCGAGAAAAAAATCCACAAACACGAGCCCGTGTCTTAGAAGCTAGTCTCAAAGAAGTCTTACGATGGTTCACGGTGACGGCACGTCAATTACTCCAAGGAATCATTCAGATTCCTCATCAAACCAAACGCTTTTTCGATCGAAACAAAGTCGCTTTGGTCCAACTGGCCGATCCCCGCATCGACACTCAAACCAAAAAACAAATCATTTTGAAACCTGGAGGGAGCGGTACTCTAGGAGGGGTCATCATTCGCTCACTCTTAAGATGGGATCCTAATGCCCCCAAAGTTATCCCCAAGACAAAAGTCCAACGAAGCCCCAAGAAGAAAAAGAAAAAGACCAGGTCCCCAAGAAGAATAACTTCTCCAGTGGCAGGACCCTCCTCTTACCAGACACCACCACCCCGGAAAAAGAAAAGAAGCCCCCAGAAAAAGAAACAGAGAAAAAGTCCCCAGAAAAAGAAAAGTCCACAGAAGAAAACTAGTCGCAAGAGAGGCACTTCGGCCAGGACGCAACCTTACACTCGCAAACCACGACCTGCCACGGCAGTGACTGCGTCTCCGGCATCCTCACGTTCATCCACTTCTCCGTTGATGACACCCAGAACTGAAGAGTACTTGGAGACGTTGATCACACCAAGAACATCTCCGTTGATGACCCCCAAAAGAACTTCCCCAGTGGCAGGACCCTCCAATTTAGTGGCAGTGGCTGCTGCTCACAAAGTACCTTCTCCCAAAATCAAAGTCCAAGAAAGATCGGGCATGTTACAAAGTTTACTGGATTTGTCCAAGCAAGAACTGGCTCGATTTAGTCCGTTGCGTACCCCTGCACGACGTGTCATGCCTGTCCTCAAACTGATAAAACGTAAAGACAATCAGTGGCGACGCGTTCCAGTATAAAAAGAGCCTGTGACCAAGTCGGGGTATCAGTGAACTTGTAAAAGATGTCACCTCCAAGAAGCCACAAAAGAAAGAGACAAAGGCAGACGCGTCATCCGACAAAGCGCTTAGCCAAGCATCGACATTACCCTAAGAAAAGACACAGTCGTTCCAAGAAAAAGAGACGTCAACAAAGGGGAGGATTCCTTGGCGATTTTGGGAAAAACATTGTCACCTTTATGACAAAGCGATAGTCCCAAAAAACAAAAAGATAAAAGGGTGTGCGTTAAGTCATCGACGTTAGTGTCTGTTCAGTGAATGTCCCGGAACCCACAAGCAAAAATGTCACCCTCCAGAAAACCCCAAGGAAAGAAAAGAAAAGGACTGCCACCACGTTTAGCTAAACATGGGGACATGTTATCTGTCCTGTCCAAAGCTTCTTCACCCCTACGAAAAAAAACTCATTCAAACGGCCTCCAAAGAGGTCATCGATACCGTGTGCGAATGTTGTTTGAACGTTTTGAAAGGCACGATCCCTTTGTCCAAACACCAGAAACAATGCTTAGGAAAACATCGTCACGTTCTTCGCCAAATGGTTCGAAAGAAAATTCCCATTCGTCAAAAAAGAAGATGTTGGTCCAACGTGGAGGCATTTTACCTCTCTTGTTAGGCCCCATACTGAAAGGAGTCTTGGGAACCATGTTGGGAGGACTGGTGGGAGCAAGATAAAAAGGCCCTCGGAAGTCCCAAGATCTCAGAATCGACCCCTGACAACCCCATGGAAGGACGAAAACTAGCTTTAGTGCCTTACAAACGATGGATGGAATACCATCGGTGGCAAGAACAACGCACCCCGCATTTACCTCCCAATCCCAATTTGAGCGAGATGTCCCAGTTACAACACGAACTGCAATCCTTGATGGATCGCCAAGATTTGTCCGAAACAGAAAAATCGCAAAAGTACGGTCAACTCTTGCAAAGACTGCAACTCTTTCACCAGAAAGCTTTAGACGAAACAGCTTTACCCACTCTGAAAGATTTTAAGACCTTGATGAAAAGTCCAGCACCATCATCATCATTACCACCACCACTACCATCCCCAAGGGTCACCAGAGATGCTACCCCACAAAGACCTGAGGAAGAAGAGATGCGCGAAGTGTTTCAAACACCGTCAGCAGCTCCCATTTCGAGTAAGATTGCAGCATCCTTGTTGACCCCGTCCCCCACACCCCAACGAGAAGAAATGAAAGCTTGGGTTAAAAAGATGATGTCCACGCCTCCTTCGACAGAAGTGAAAAAGAAAGATGGGAGACCAGAAGCGAAAAAAGAAAAGAAAACCAAAGCCATTCCATTGCCACCTCCACCACCACCACCACCACTACCTTCGACTTCTACTCCCGTAGCCCATCGGACACGTAAATCCGTTTCTAAACCACCCTTTCGACCCACCCAAAGTAGCATCACCGAAGAGTGGGTGACTTATTAACACACAAAAAATGGAAAAAGTCTTAGCCAGCATTTACTACGATCCCTCGCATCCTGCAGGTTACGCAGGAGTTCAAAAATTGTATCGTGCTGCCAAAACGCGACTGAAAAGTCTCCGTTTACCTCAAGTGCAACGATGGTTACAAGAACAAGCTACCTACACTTTACACAAACCCATTCGACGCAAGTTTGCCAGAAGTCGCACCCAAGTGGAAGGCATCGATCATCAATGGCAAGCCGATTTAGCCGATGTCTCTCATTTGGCCAGCTACAATCGTGGCTACAAATATTTGTTTTGTGTCATCGACGTCTTTTCCAAATTTGCCTGGGTCGTGCCCTTGACTTCCAAATCGAGTAGCGAGTTAGTGCGAGCCCTGCAACGGTGTTGAAACAAAGCGGTCGTCACCCTCTTCGATGGCAAACGGACAAAGGCACCGAATTTCTGAACCAAGCTTTCCAAAAAGAATTAAAGAAACGTGACATTCATTTTTTTACCACCGAGAATCCCGAAACCAAAGCCAGCATCGTGGAACGTTTTCAACGCACTTTGAAAGAACGCATGTGGAAATATTTTACGCATCACCACACTCTGAAGTACATCGACATCTTACCGCACCTGGTGCAAGCGTACAACCAATCTTACCATCGAAGCATCGGACGTGCCCCGCAAGACGTGACTCCCGACAACGAAGTGCTGGTGTTTGAGCGCCTGTTCGGTACGTCCCCGACGAGGGCTGTCCCCAAGAAAAGTGGAGAGTTGGCCGTAGGAGATTGGGTGCGCATTGGCAAAACCAAACGCACTTTCGACAAAGGTTACTTACCTAACTGGACGACCGAATTGTTTCGCGTCACTGGACGAGTGCATGGCCGTCATCCTGCCGTCTATAAATTGGAAGACATGAACGGAGAAGTGCTCAAAGGAACGTTTTATTTGCCCGAGTTACAACGTGTCACCAAAAAAGAAGACGACGTGTACGACATCGAAAGCATTCTCGAACGCAGAACCCGTAAAGTGGGCAAACGACGTGTCAAAGAAGTCAAAGTACGTTGGAAAGGATATCCACCCAGTTTCGATTCTTGGATCGACGCTTCGCAAGTCATCGACTATAAAAAGAAGTGACCATCATGCCCTTTCACACAGCAGACGCAGCTACGTCGACCACTCCTCCTTCACCCAGTTCTTCTGTGCAAGATTTACAAAAACAACCCTTGTGGGTGTGGTGTGGAGAACGTGTGCCTAAAAGGCAAATCGTCTTTTTCTGCCAAATCTTCGTGGTGTATTGTGTCATCGGGGCAGCCATCGCCAATTTGAGTTTGCAACAAGGAGACAAACAATTGTGGACCATTTTATTGAGCAGTTGCATCGGTTACCTGCTTCCCAATCCCTCCCTGAATTTCTCCTCGAACGGGAACGTTGTGTCCAGTGCCAGTGCCAGTCACCACTCCATCAACAATCACAACCAGAACCCCATTTTGGACGGAGACACGCCTCTGACATCCACTAACCCCTCGGACAGCCACAGAATTCTGGAATTATGGGTCACCAAAACCAATTTTACTTAACCTTACCCAGTGACAGTTCCATGGAGGTGTTTCCCCACAACACGTTGTGCTGTTACACGGCCAAATTACCTCAAGCCATCCCCTTAGATCACGAAGCCCATTGGGAAGTGGCTTTAGTGGAAATGATTCACCCGACCCAAGTCCTCAATGTCCTTCCCAATCAAAATAAATTTGATGTGGAAGTTTATGACGAGCGAGTGCAACAGTGGTTGGATAACCATGGCAAATATGACAAGAAAACCCGTTTACAAAATCAAAAGTACACCACCTATCACTTGTTCATTCCGCCAGGCTATTATTTTAGTGGTCAACATTTGGTCAGCACCATAACCTCCAGGTTTAATGTCGTGTTTCTGAAGGCTTTGGAGGATGCCAAAAAAAGTGTCACCATGGAATACCACAAAGCAGCTCGTCGCTTCTCGATGAAATTTGACGGGAGTAAAATCGTGTCCATTTTATTTTGTCCTGAATTGTTTGACATGTTGGGCGGAGACATGGACATGAGAAAGGCCATGCTCAAGGAAAACGAATTACCCATCGTTTACGACAACGAGTCTTTTAGCAAGTTATTTCGTGCCCCGGTAGAACTGAACCAAGGACTGAATTTGATGTTCGTGTATTCCGATGTGGTGGAGTACAACGTGGTGGGACACACCTCCGTACCGTTACTGCGTGTCATTCCTTTCAAAGTAGATTCTGCCACGAACGCTGACGAGGAAGGTGGAAACACTTACCACGTCCACCGCGAATTTGTACATCCTCACTATTTGCCTGTCAGCAAGTCTTATTTGGACACGATCAACATTGCTATAAAAGGAGATTTGGGACAAAATATTCCATTCACCAAAGGAAAAGTCACAGTGAAACTCCATTTTCGAAAACGGTTCTCTCACGACTCTTAAGTCATGTATCCAGTGTACCGAGGGGTTGCTCGACAGCGTGGACACGGCTTAGGAGATATGTTAAAATCGGCCTTTCGTTCGGTGGCCCCGGTGTTGAAACCGATGGTGACACGCGGATTGCACGCATTGAAAGATGCGGCACTGACGCAAGGCAAAGAATTTCTCCAAAATGTCATCATCGACAAACAAAACCCTAAAGAAGCCTTCATGAGGGCAGGCAAAAATGTCTTGCTGCAAACGGGCAAAGACATTTTAGGCCAACGAGAAACACCTATAAATGCCCTGCACGCTACCGAGTCAGGCATTCAGCAAGGACAAGGCAGAAAGAGACGACGAAGAAAACACCCTTTCACCAGACTTCAAGCGAGAAAGGCCAAGAAAAGAAGAACCGTTCGAGACTTAGACGTTTTCGATTATTGAGAAAAGAGACAAAAAAATGATGCACCGAGAGTCTTGCGCTTGTTCCAAGACGGAACTGGATCTGTTTGCCATGCCCCCCACCATGATGACGATGCAAGAATCCCGGTGGGTGGAATTTCACCCCGTCTCCTCATTGACAGCCTCAGCTCCCATCGAGTTTGAAATCAAAGGACAGCCCGAAGATTACATCGATCTGAATAGCAGTTACTTGTACTTGAAAGTCAAAGTTGTCGATGAGGACAATTCAACCCTAGATGGCGATGAGGTAATAGCTCCCGTCAACAATTTCATGCATTCCTTGTTTAGCGGAGTGGACTTGTACTTGAACAACAAACTGGTCAGCAGCAGCATGGATACTTACCCTTATCGAGCGTACCTGGAAAATCTCTTGACGTACGGAATAGACGCCAAGAACACTCATCTCAATGCCTGTGTGGTATGGGAAGCTGACGAAGCAGGCCAGTTTGAAACATTCGAAACTGATGCAACCAAAACACCAAACAATGACGGATTTGTAGAACGAAGAGACAAAATCAAAAACGGACAAAGTTTAGAACTAATGGATCGTTTTCATTTGGACATGTGGTTGCAAGAGAAATATTTGCTGAACGGGGTGAATGTCCGCCTGAGACTGAATCGTAGCAGTGCCGCTTTCCATTTGATAGGTAATACTGCTTGCAAAACTGTCATCGAGGAAGCCAGGCTCTACGTACGACGCGTAGAAGTGTTACCTAAAGTGGGTAACGACATCAGTCAGACGTTGAGCAGAACGACCGCTAAGTATCCGATCCGACGCGTGGAAGTGAAAACCTTCACCATTCCCAAGGGACAGCGATCCATGATCGAAGATCATCTGTTCCAAGGACAGTTACCAAAACGTTTGATCGTTGGTATCGTCGAAAATGAAGCCTTCAACGGAGCTTTGGCTAAAAATCCTTTCTACTTTCAACACTTTGGCGTGTCCAAAATCGAAGTCAGTCGCGATGGCAAGACCTTGTGTACCCGACCCTTTGAGCCTGACTTTCAGAAGAAGAATTACTTGAGATCGTACTTGTCCCTGTACGAAGCCACCGGCCAGTTAGGAACCAACACCAGTCACGGTATTACGTACGACGATTATGTAGGAGGCTATGCTTTGTGGGCTTTCGATTTCACTCCTGACCAAGGCAGCGACGAGGGACATTTCCACCCTATAAAATCAGGCCAGATTCGTGTGGAAATTCAGTTTGCAAACCGAGACCCTGATGTAACGGTGAACGTCATCCTGTATGCAGAATTCGATAATACCATAGAAATCAACAGTTTGAGAGAAGTCATTCTAGATTATTAGAAACCATGGAAGACTGTTATCCCTCTTTACCTAGTGGAGAAACTTTGGACATGAAATGTGAGGAGACCGTGGAAAAAGAAGAAGTGATCATGATGAAGTCAAGATGGCCAGAACAAGAAGCCCATTTAGTCTCCTGTTTTGCCAAACACTTGGTCGACAAAATGACGGAATTGATCAAGAAAAATTGCTATGGATGTCAAAACGATCATCCCAGTCAAATTCAACACGATAAATGCCTGATGTTGAGTCAAGAAGAAAAATTGGACGAGTATCTGGACGAAGCTTGGAGTCTCATCTCGAACAAAGACGTGTTGCATCAGTGGTATAAAGACTTGCGTAAACATTCTTATCCACCATTAACCACTCAAGAGATCCATCGTATCGAAGCTCTCCTGAATCAGAGTGAGGAAACAGAACGAATAACCGTTTATTCGTCAGACATTTTCAAGCAAAAAGTCAGGATCGAATTGACGACTTATTATTACCTGTGAAGAAGAAAAAAACACACACAAACCAATGGATACCTGGGAACTTTATTACCTTTTGAACCACAGTTCGTATACGGCTTCTTGGAATCCTGTCGTCTGTGCTAAAGATGAACTCCCTCATCGCAAACCTCAAGACCATCAAGCTTACGTGATCAACACGGACGACAGTCATCTCCCAGGAACCCACTGGGTAGCCGTCTACTTTCCTCAAGAAGGATGTGTGGAATATTTCGATTCGTACGGATTGCCCCCTTTGGAAGACGATATCATCGACTTTATGAGAAGAAATGCTCAGACCACCCGATTCAATAATGTGAAATTACAAGGCACAGATTCCTTGGTGTGTGGACAATATTGCGTGTATTTTCTGCATCATCGAAGCCTGGGCTATTCCTTAGAACATTTAGTGACTCATTTTGATCCTCGTTCTTCTTCAAGAAATGATGTGAAAGTAGGTCGATGGTTTTGTGACCATTATGCTTATCTTTTGTCTCAAGCTAGGAAACGTAGTGTCCATCAATGGCTTAATGATTTCCAACAGTGGAAATCACAATTTCATTCACAACGTTGTCAGCCCTGTTTAAAGTAGATTGTGAATTGAGAAAAAAATGTTGGTGATTTGAAAAAATTGTTTGATGTTATAGTGTTGGATTATTGTTAAAAATGTTAGAGTTGTTGTTGGTTAGTGTTAAGTGATTTTTGAATAAAAATGTTGTGTTTTGAAAAAAATGCCTTTGTCTTTTGTTTAGCTATAAGAATGTTGGATTGATACTCTTTGACTTCTTACTATCCCTCTCATGACACTCACTGTACATTGCGACTCGAAAACCGTGTGGGGGATGTTTTCCTTCACGTCCGCGCTTTGACTTTAAGAACCGGTTTGTTTCCAGTCTAACCATCCATTGTCGACTCATCCTCCTAAGAAGATGTGTTCCAAACTAGCTAAGCTCAACGAAGCCTACGTGAATTTGCATAGGGTCAGACACAGTCTGATACCGAAGCCAGAAGAAATAGAGAATGTGAGAATGTTAAAAATCACTGAAGACCTGATAGAAGAGCTTTTCAGAGAAGAAATGAACAGGGAAAAAGAAGAATGGACAGAGAAGTACAGACTTCAGAGACAGCAGCAACAGCAGCAACAACAACAACAGCAGCAACAAGAACCTGAAGCTGACAGAGGCTTTGTCGATTGTCGTATCGACACCAAAGAGTTCTTCTTCTCTTTCCGAAGAAGCAGACCTATCGCCAGAAAGTCTATCCTCAGAGGACATCGCATTCTTAGAAACTAAAAGATTGCCATAGCAAACAAAAAAACAGCCCTTTTCAGGGCTACCCAATACTCTAGAAAAGAAATAACTATCCATTTGCCAATGTGTGTAGGTAGAGTAGTGTGAAAATAAACACTAACTCTTTTTAAAAAAATGTGAGGATATGTGTTTGTGAGTTTGTGTGTTTGTAAGTGATCAAGTACGTTGGTGTGGATAGTAGATTAAAATGATGTCTTTATTTGGTGTTTGAGGTGTAGATTTCGGGGTTAGATTGGATTGCTTTGAGTATGTGGATAGTCAATTGAAGTGATTTATAAAAAATTTTAAAATAGTGATGGGTAGAATAAAAAACTGAGTGAGTGTTTCTTTTAGGTCCGCGCGTTGTTGTTTTTTTTTTGGTCATGATCTAGGTAAGATCAATTTTATGTTTTTAGGGGGATGTTTTCCTTCACGTACGCGCTTTCACTATAAATTGAAACTTGTTCGGCAGTCTAGCTACCCTTGTTGATTGATCAACACAAGAATGAATAGTAGCAGAATAAGCAAACTTCTTGAACTCCAGATACATCTGGAATATGTCAGACGCCTGGTAAATGAACTGGCTGCGGAGGCTATAATAGAAGAAGAAAGAATAAAGAAGGAAGAGGAGGAGAGAAGACAGAGGGAAGAGGAGGAAAAGAAAAGAGAAGAGAGGATGTCGTTCAATATTCCCGAGACAGAGGATTGGGGTGCTGAAGCGAATCATCCTCCCTCTTCGCTCCCCAGAAGAAAGGTGAAAGGAGACTGGGGAAGAAGATGCGTGTGTGGCGCCAGGCCAGGAAGGTGCAATCATTAGATAGTTGCATCTGGAGTTTTAAAAAACAGCCCTTTTCAGGGCTACTCAATACTCTAGAAAAGAAATAACTATCGATTTGCCAATGTGTGTGTGTGTGTGTGTGTGTGTGTGTGTAGGTAGAGTAGTGTGATTATAAACACTAACTCTTTTTTCATAGTGCGAGGGTATGTGTTTGTGTGTTTGTGTTTGTAACTGCTCACGTAAGTTTGTGTGAATGGTAGATTATGGGTTTCTTTATTGTTTCTTAGCGTATGTGAAGAGTATAGTTTGGGTTTTGTAACCGCTCACGTACGATTGTGTGGATAGTAGATTATGGATTTTGTTTATTGTTTCTTAGCGTATGTGGAGAGTATAGTTTGGGTTTTGTAACCGCTCACGTACGATTGTGTGGATAGTAGATTATGGATTTTGTTTATTGTTTCTTAGCGTATGTGGAGAGTATAGTTTGGGTTTTGTAACCGCTCACGTACGATTGTGTGGATAGTAGATTATGGATTTTGTTTATTGTTTCTTAGCGTATGTGGAGAGTACAGTTTGGGTTTTCTAACCGCTCACGTACGATTGTGTGGATAGTAGATTATGGATTTTGTTTTAATGATTTGCGTGTGTAAATAGTAGATTTGGGGTTTGTTTATTGTTGCTTCACTTATGTGGATAGTATATTATATGAAATGAGAAAAGTAGGGGATGTTTTCTTTCACGTCCGCACGATGTTAGGTCATGATCTAGGTAATATCAATTTTATGTTTTAGGGTGATGTTTTCCATCACGTACGCGCTTTCACTATAAGAACCCACAGTATTCGTCGTTCAAACCATTCTACAAAGAAGATGGCTTCTAACCAAATTGACAAAATGCAAACATTGCAAGACGTTTTGGACAATTTAGGAATAATGGAGCAGCTGTTAATAAGCCTCGTTGAAGACCACTATTCCTATAGTCCCCATCGTGTAAAGATGGAAATTAATAACTTAAGAAAGGTAAAGGATAAGATAAGTGGTGTAATGAAAGAGATAAAGGAGGAGAAGGAGGATGAAGAGGAAAGGATAAGAATACGCAAATGGAACGAAAAAATTGAAAAAGAAGAAGAAAATGAGAAGAGGAAGAAAGAAGAGGAGGAAGAGAAGAAGAAAGAAGAGGAGGAGAAAAAAAGAAAGAAAAGAAGAGAAAGAGTGTAGGAGAGAAAATAAGAAGTTGATTGAGAAAAAGAAGAAATTAGAAGCAGAAGAAGAAAAACCAAAGGCCCTTCTCAGGGCCAGCCATATTTCTCGAAAAGAGAATGACTTTATTCAATTGCCTACCCCTTTTTTAAATTTAAATTAAAATTTAAATTTTTAAAAAAATTTTAAAAAAAATCCCATGTTCAATTCCCCTTGAGGCTAGAGTGGCCCAGGGTTTTTTCTCCATGTTCAATTCCCCTTGAGGCTAGAGTAGCCCAAGACTATTTCCTATGTTAAATTCCCCTTGAGGCTAGAGTGGCCCACGATTTTTCTCCATGTTAATTTTCCATTGAGGCTAGAGTGGCCCAGGGGTCTCTGTAATGCTAATTCCCATTGAGGCTAGGGTGGCCCCATTCACTACTGGTGATGGATGTAAATGCAACTGTCCGTGTCAAAGTACAGGACGCGTTCTTCTAACAGTTCTAAAGCTTCGTACAATTTTAAGCGAGCATGAGCTGTCACGTAAGCCGCAATGATGACATTTCCAAAAGGGTCGTCTTGTACAAAGTCCAGATCTTCTTCGTAATTGACCAAGATCAAATTCTCTCGAACGACATCCACGTGTTTCATGTATTTGGTTTTGTCGTGAATCATCTGGAAGTAGCGGGAAGGTTCTGTCAAATATTCCGTCTTGGGTAAACACGGGCGTTGTGCCATTTTACCCCACAAGCAATTTAACATCACTTTGGCAAACGATCGCCTGCCTTCGTTTTTCTCGATGTGGTCTAAAGAGATGCCTTCTTGTTCGTAGTATTTCTCTTTGAATTGTATTTGGTCTTCGGGAGTGTGACACCAGGAAGGATAGCCGCTGGCTTCTTGTTTCAGTTTCAAAAAGGCATCCACGTAGTCGGCGAAAATGCCTTTCTGACTGGGATCACCCTTGTGGTACTGTTGTGTCTTGGGAAAGTGGCTAATTTCGTACACTTCTAACAGTTGGTATCCCATGTCCAGAGCTTTGAACAATTCTACGCTGACCCAGGTTCCCGTCAAGGCACGTTCTTCCTGGGTGTGCTGACAAGGTTGGTCTTGGTTGCACGTTTCGGCACAAGTACGGCACAAGGGAAACATCAGTTTGCGTTGACAATGGTGAGGTAAGACGGGATGGTATAGGTTCGTGGGAGGCAAAACTTTACACTTGATCAAGCCTTCGTATTGTCGAATGTTTTTCAGGTCGATGTGTTCCGTTAACAATTGTGGGTGCCCTACAGGAAAGCGACAATATTTGCACACGTACGGATACAGCGAACACACGTCCAAGTATTTGATTTCTTCTCCTTTCTCTTCGTCGGCTTGGTACAGCAAACAGGTGGCATTGGTCATTCCTCCGTACAAACTATCCCTCGGGTTCAGCGGGTCCATGAACTGGTAACTTTCCACGAGGCGTTTAAACTCGGGATCGGTTTTCATACGGTGATCGTATTCGTGTTCCCACATTTCCACCACTTGGTATCCTTGCTGTTCTAACTTTAGGCGTCGCTGACAAGTGTCCTGGTACAAGTCTTCCATGGTCCGTTGTAAAAACTGATTTTTAGTCTCACGGTCAGGGTAACAAACGGGACATCCGTGAAATAAGCAACCGTTAAACTCGTACACGATCTTGGGGTTTTCTAAGTCACAGCCATCGACCGAATACGTTCCGATGGTCTTTTCGCCCCCTCCGTTGCGGGCATGCTGAATCCACTTGTCTTCCTTGTCGCACAAGTAATGTAACCAACGTAGGGCTTTGACCGAGTATTGACCTTTGACATAGTGGGTCGTTTGAGGACTGATGACAGCCACGGTGTTTTCAGGCATGAATCGTTGTCGATACACTAAGGAACACGCTTTGGCAATGGTGCAAGCTTCTTTCAAAGGATCGACCCCTCCGTGTTCCATGAACAGTTCTCGAAATTTTCCACAGCAACGTCGTAAAATGTCCACGTCGGAACGACAATACTTTAGCATTTCTTCTTGAAAGTCGAAAGGGTCCGAGGCGTGAGCCTGGTACCAAGCGTAGAAAGCTTCTCGTTGTTCGGTACGCATTTTGTCGGGGTCGTAATAGTGAGCCTCAGGTAAATGGGGTAGAACGGCGTGTTGATTGGCTTCCGTATTGAAAAAGTGTGGAAAGTACCCTTTAGCCATTTCTGTCATTCCAAACGTTTTAGGCATTCGACTCAAAGGCATGGCCAAGTAACACATCGAATCTTTAAACTGCACTTGTCCCACTTGCATGAAAATGATTTTGGCTCCGTTCAAAGTCACTTTAGGACGCTCGGTGCCATGTTCCGTATAGTATCTCAAAAGAAACTGTCCATCGTATCCGGAGAAATTGTGAGCCATCACCGTGGCATGACGATGACAATCTCCGTAACGTTCGATGTCCTCTTGGCTCCACGTCTTGTCGATGGGGTCTAAGACCCATCGAGCGAAATCGGCTAGCGTGTTCGGTCCTCGAAAGAATTTTTCACGCCCTCCAGGAATCTTGCTGCAGTTAGGGCAATGACTGAAGATAGGTTCTTGAATGCACTTCTCGCACGCTCGATGAGCCACGCAGAAATTAGGAATGTGCATGCCAGTCTCTTGCATGCATTCGAAATCGAAAAAGATGAAATTCCCTTTCTTCTTTTGTCCGTCCTCTTTCTCTGGTGGGGGTTGGTATTTTTGCACGTAGCATTGGTGTTCCAAGTCGACGATGTGGTGACAAATGTGACATTTTTTCTTTCCTCGACATACGTGTGCCTTGGCAGTATTGGTACATGTGCCTTGTCCACACGTAGGGCACAATCTCAGGAGTTGACAAGCACATTTCTTCTGTGAACCTTGTGTTTTCAGATGTTGTTGGTAACAGGTAGGGCTGACAAACGTGCGCAGACAAGTTGAACAAGGCACTGGTTCTTCGCTCAGACAGGGTGAAGAGGCCAAACATCCTGAGCATTTCAATCCACAATGCTTGTGTTGCTCTCGATTATTATAACCATAATCACATTTCTCACAATAATAAATATATCCCAGGAATCCGGTGATAGTGGTAATGGTATCGAAATGGTCATCGTGATAATAAACATGAATGTATTTTCCGTCCTTAAAATCTTGGCCTCGAAACAACAGAGGCCTGCGCACTTCTTGAGGGTGCACTTTCAAGGTGTAGCGTGGAGCTAGGACATCTTGCAATTTTTGCATTTCAGGAATGCCACAGGGTGTGTCTTTGGACAGGCCAGCTTGTTGCAACAGGAGTTCTGCTTCGTTTCGTTGTTTGGCTCGGTCCGATTGTCGAATAGTTTTTCAGGCTCTTTTCCATTCTGCCGTGTCGTTCTTGTTGGCATAGGTTCGTCCCACCACGATGGCTCGAGCTAAACACATCTGGTCCTGAGGGTTGTTAATTCGGACGAGACTCTTTTTGGTGCTGCGAAGGTCGTCCACCAATAACATCTTTTTGCGTCCAGTCCCTTGAGGAGGAGAGACGTGGGTCATGTCCAGTGTGGCTTTTCCATCGGTGATGTCAAACTGGTCATTAGATTGTTGTACGTGTTGAATCTTGTCCATGACTTTGGAAGCGGTCAATTCTGCAGGGGTGCTAAACTCGATCCAAACAGGGGATTTCAAACCGTCGTGTTGTATGGAAAGTCTCAAGCGATCGTCTTCTTTGGGTTGACATTGTCGCTTGAGTGCAGTGAGCAAAGAATCCCACACCCCAGTGATAAACACTTCTGCTTTCTCTAACGGCACTTCGAACTTGAAATCTTTAAACTTCACCGTGTATTTGTAAGCCGTGGTTCTAAATTTTCTAGAGGAGCGCTTTTCCGTCTCTCGAATGGAATAGTACTTTTCAGGGTTGACTAAGGGTGGTGAACTTGGTTTAGAGGGTTCGGATTCTGGTTCACTCATGTCCTCTTCAAAATCACTGGCATGAATTTGTGCCAAGATTTCACCCCTGGTTCGAGGCGATAGATCACGTTTCTGCCTCTTACTTTCTTCTTCTTTCTTCTCAAATGAATAGGATCGTTTCATCTTGAGTGCAAAACGCCAAATGACTCAAGTTTAAACACCATAGACTAATTTATAGTCATGGCAGACCAGCGTATATAAAAGGGTGTGTGTCTTGTCCTTTCACTATTCATTTCACTCTCAAGCCGAGCACAACGATGGAAGAGACTAACCAAATCGAACGTTTCGTCAGAGCTTTGCGAGGGGTCATTAGAAAATTCTCTTCAGACCAGCCCACGGACTACTCTCCTTCCTTTCGAGATAAAAGTCAAGATACTTGCTATATCTGTCAGAAGAAAGGGCATTGGTCTTCAGAGTGTCCAGACCGTCAAAAAAGAAAAAAAAACAAGGGCTAAAAAAGACAAAAGTAAAGATACCTGTTATTATTGTAAAGAAAAAGGACATTGGTCTCCAGATTGCCCAAAAAAGAAACAAGAGGAATCAGAAGAAAAGAGGAATTCTTCAGAAGAAGAGACGGATTCTTCAGAGGAAGAGAGGGATTCTTCAGAGGAAGAGAGGGATTCTTCTGAGGAAGAAAGAAGACAGGTGAAGAAAAAGAAACAGGAGAAAAAAAGAAGAAGGGAAGAAAGCGAGGAGGAGGAAGAAGAAGAGGAAAAGAGTGTGACGGTGAAAAAATTCAAAAAACAGAGAGACTAAACAAGGAGACAGAAGAAGTCAATGAACTTTTAATTAAAGTGTTCTGTTGTGAATTGTGAATTGCATTGTAACAATGGATAAAAGAATAAATTAATGATACAAGGTAAGTGTCTTTGAGTTGTGATTTTAAAATAAGAAGCTACACTCACGCACTCATACACAGACACGTACTATAAGGGTAAAATGGGTGGGGTTTTTTTTTTTTAGTTATTTGGCAAATTGAAATTGTATTTCTTTTCGAGAAATGTGGGTGACCCTGAAAAGGACCTTTTTATTTTGGTGTAGGGGTGAGTTTAAGCAATCAACTTTAACTGCCTTAAGCCTTTGCCACGGCCAAGGCCTACTTCTGGACTGCGTAATGTTGATGATGATGATTGGGTTGAAATCACTAAGGGTGGTACGGTAGGCTTAGTCACAGGGTTGACGTGTTTAGCTCGGGAAGGTCGTATTCTCTTCGGTCGTAATAAAGAAGTCTGATACATTTGTTTCAGACTTCTTAACTCCGCTAAAATGTCCAACAGTACCGTGACCGTTTGATTTTCACCCTCTTGTTTCTTTGCTGCTACTTCTTCTTGCTGTTGTTGCTGTTGTTTTTTTCTTACCTCTTCTTCTTGCTGCTGTTGCTGTAGGAGAAAAGCTTGTTCCGCTTCCTTTTGTCGTTGTATAAATTTCTCCAATTCTTCTTTCTGTCTCTGTCTAAAATTCTCCACTTGCGGTAATGAAGAAGGTAACGAAGGTTCCGGAACAAATTCTTGCGAGGAGAGAAAATCCACAAAATCCCAATTCACCTCTTCTGAAAGTAAGTCCGGGTTCCCTTGGGCAGTCTCCCCTGCTGGTGCACCCCAATGGATCGTTTTCTGAATTTCCGTCATGTTGAATCACTGTCGCATAGATTGACTGTACACAAGCACTAGCGAATCTATATAGACCACGTGACGTCACAGACTGCTCTCTTCGGATTGGATGTGGGCTGACTGAATTTTGTAACGCGTGTTCGGATTGGTGAATGAACTCAATCCGTTTCAATCCTTCCTCTACCTATAAATAAGCGCAGTTCACTGCATTGATTCACCTGTTCTCGTCGCTTCAAGATGTGGACCACAGTTGAATCATCCACCCTTGTGTCTTCCATGATGTTTAGGACGGACATGCTCATGTATGTCCGGTCCAAGTGGACCGTTGTCCACAGGACAAACACCAGCCTGTGGATACGTAGGATCTACGTTGAAAGACAAGGATGCCTGATAAGAGTGCTGATTTACGGGCCAACAGTGAGACGCAGCCTAAGGACAAGAAGAAGACCAATGCGGTGCCCTTTATGTTAATGAATACATTAACATAAACCCAAAGGCCCTTTTCAGGGCCACCCATATTTCTCTAAAAGAGAATGACTTTTCAATTGCCTACCCCTTTTTTTAAATTTAAATTTAAATTTAAATTTAAAAAAAAATTTTTAAAACAAAAATCCCATGTTCAATTCCCCTTGTCCCTAGACAAGCCCAAACTCTATTCCCCATGTTAAATTCCCCTTGAGGCTAAAACGACCCAAGACTATTTCCCATGTTAAATTCCCCTTGAGGCTAAAACGACCCAAGACTATTTCCCATGTTAAATTCCCCTTGAGGCTAAAACGACCCACGATTTTTCTCCATGTTAAATTTCCATTGATGCTAAAACGACCCAGGGGTCTCTGTAATGCTAATTCCCATTGAGGCTAAAGTGACCCTATTTACTACTCGCAGGAAACCAAGGTTACTGTTCCCTTTTTGCACTATATTGTCTATGTGCCTTTTCCAAGAGAGGTCTCTGGACAATTCAACCCCTAGATATTTTGTTGCCTGCTCATTGGTCAGTAAACTGTATTCAGCCGCAACGAAAGATAAAATAATCAGTGCGGCTGAATTTGAGACCGTACTGGCGGTAATTTAAAATCACATACATTTACAACCACAAATAAGAAACAGCGCGGATTTACATACAGAGAAAACCAAATAAAGAAAACAATCTTCACGCACAGAACTGGTTATCGATCGAAAACACATTACCTCGCAGTGTGATTTTCTCGCTACCATAGGCTTGCCCGAATAAGTATACACTCTGCGGGATTTTTGTTTCTACAATCACAACAAAGTAGATATGTTTTACTACTCAGGTAGTATCAAAACCCGGAGTCTTAGCCTGTTTTGTTACCCGTTCGGGTCACAGACATCCGTACGAAATTCGACCTCATGGTTGGTTCACTCACGTGACGTATGGGTTTGCACCCCCGCGGACAAAATTAAAATTGCTAAACATGAATCGATTGCATGGCGTCAAACTATGTCATAGGGGTAGATGAAAGAACGGGTGTTAGTGGACCCAAAGGGTAACAAAAAGGCAAAATGGCAGTTTTATACTACTCTTGGAAATGGGCATGTGTTTGCACAGTGAATAACACATGTTGTCAAAGATGACCTTCTGACTTTTAAAAAAACATGCATATATAAATTTGGGGTTGGGTGCATAAACTTCTTTTGTTATAACTACCAGGTATGATATTCGTAGGCTTTGTTTTAATATTGCTATCCAAAAATGTGTACTTTTTGACCTCACTTGTGCATTTTTTTTTTGATGATTTTTTTAATTATATATTAGGCAGGTGGGTTCGGCATTAAATTTATGCAAAAACTGTCCCTCGCACCCGAAATGATGAATGTCTGCCTGTTGTCTATAACTTCCTTGTTTCCTTTAGTCGAAATCGTTGTCAGGATGTAATTTATATTCCGTTAACAAGGGCTCTGCAGAGTAGGCATTTGGGAGTTTAGTTTTCACAAATCCAAAGCTGGGTGAAATTAACAGTTATTTTACAACGCGCTTTTTAGCATTGGGGGCTGCACCAAAGCTACGACGTAAGTTGACTAACCAGAGTTTTAGCACGACCCGAGAAGCGCCACCTACTGGTCATGCACCGAGTCAAGCGGAAACAAATCCTATCCCAAACAAAAAAGATGACTTCAGTGTAACCTAGTTTACATTAAATCAATACACGAGCGATGTAGACGGAAATGTAGAAAAGAGAAAGGATGAATCATCAAAGCAAGATATTTTGTTTTAGGGTCATTGTGATCGTCGTGACTGCTTTATTATGGGTAAGTCCAACATTATTATCTTTTATTTCTTGGCATTAATCATGATTATTACAGTGCTGAGTGCAGACGGCAACGCTGTGAATGTAATAAAAACGGCCAGGCTCTGTCAGGTCACAAAACAAATTATGATAATGAAATGATCATACATAAATACGGAAATCAGTTGCATGTTTTGATTTTTACGTGTGCAGATTTTATGTTAGATTACAGGTGCCTCTCGGAGCTTGATGCAAAATTGCTCCACTGCATAATTACAATCTTGATGTGTGTTTTGAGGCAGTTTTATATAAATTTTCTTAATTCATTGATATTAAAACTCAGAATTGCGAGCTGTTGACATATACATGTAGGAAGATGCCTTGATATGATAATGACCATACCCAAAAACTCGACAGCATTGACTGATAGAAATCTTGGTAGTTTTGCCTTCAATCGTGTTCATTCGCCCCAAAAATCATAAAAGAAATTAACTTTCTTCTGTAAAATTTTGATTTCATGTTTCGTGTTGCATGGCTAATATTCACAGTAGCACCTGAGTCAAAAGTCATATGAGGTATTAAACATTTTGTAGATCTAACCTTTATTCTTCCAATCCCATGTCAGCTTCTTATTTATCCTATTTTATTTCAAAAATCATATTTTTTATTATTATTCAAGAACGTTCTTAAATATGCACAAAAATAGTCTGACTGGTTATAAACATAAAATTATCTTTATCAACAACAATAATATTGATCATTCCATTGATAGGCATAAAATGATTGTACTGAATATTGACGAGTTTTCTGTTGGGGAAAAAATCAGTTAATTCTCCTGATTTATGAATACATATTGAACTACTAAACCATGATAATATACTGTTTGGTTTGAAGGACATTTTTATTATCAGTCTACGAAACAAAACAAAAATTAGCTTTTCATGGACCACGTTTGTTGTTTGAGCAGAATAAACCTGACAAGTACTTTCCTTTGCTAATTAATCAAGTACAATTCTAACATTTTTCGTCTGTCCCTGAGGACAGAACAGCAGTGTTTGATTTTATGCATTTGCTTAACATTGGTGTGATCAAAAAGTAGTTGTATGAGAAATTAAAATAAAGGTACATTATATAAACAATGATTATTTAAATAGCTTTATCAAAATTGAAATTGGTCCTGTTAGGATATCTAGAGCACTGGGTTGCTATAGTACTCATATTGTTTAAAATACAGAATAAGTATGTGAAGTTGGAGACTTCATGGCATGTGATTGAATTCTCTATTTCATGAACTGCTGCTGATCAAATTTTTTAAAATGTTTGAGGCTAACATTGCATAAAACAGTTTGGACATAAGTATAATTTAATTCAATTTTGTTTTTTATAATATAATTTAATTTTGTTTTTTATTGTGTTTCTAAGTTGGTACTTTATAACATTTTATGTTAATAACACTCTGGTTTTATCTTGGTATATTTATCAGCATAAACAATGAGGGCATAACAGTATGTTGAGTGTTTTGTAATAACTTGAAAGTCTATCCCCAGAAGTGATGATCCAAAACCTATCCCCAGAAGTTGTGATCTCATTCTTCTCATATATAGGCAGGGAGAGATATGGATGCTAAAGCCTGAATAAGTATTGGGTTTAGCTGTCTGGCTGTAAGACCAAGTAAATTTATGGTATGACTTTGTGTCAGACATCCATCCAGTGTCTATCAGCAATTGTTATATGTTACTTCGTCTCAAAAACCTCCTGATCAATTTCAACCAGTCATGGTACATAGCATTATGGGGTAAAGTCCTCTTATGTTTGTATATATGCCATAAAATTTGGCTACACTTACTAACAATAAAAAATCCCTTAAATGTTTTATTTTCAAAAGCTTATGAACAGGAATCAAATGTACAGAGCTTTTTGCATGGAGATCTTTGAAATTTGCCATAAAAATGTCAATGTACTATCAAATATGGCTGCCATTGCTATAATTAGAATAAGATTCAACTGACTTCTACAAAATCACTCAATAGAATTTGAAAAAACTTGACAGAAAGCATCCTGGCATGAAGATTTTTCATGTTTATACAAATGTGGGCTGTGTTAAATCAAATTTAGTTTGGGTAAGCTCCAGTATCCAATGTCCTTACAAGTAACAGTTAGAGAGAATGGGAAGAAGAGTCATATTCATAACAGTCCTTGATGATCGTTTGTCATTTAGTTAGGCATCACACTGGAGGAATTGCATAATGTGATTAGGGTCTTATTACATACCATTTTTGGACATATGTGCATGTACTAGTACTAACTCGGGGCAGGTGATCAATCATTGCTTGAAAAGGTGTCAATGTGTGGACAACCTTTTATATCATATTTTTGTAAGGCACTCCAAAAGGAGACCTATCCAAATATGATGCATCCTGGGGACTCCACACGGTTGAAAAACACTTGCTTCAGGGACCTGTGCAGTTGGGTTAAAAGGAAATCCCTGTAGATGCTTAATAGAATCTTTACAAAAATTTCCTAGCTTGAATGCCTATCAGAAGCTGATGTATGAGAATTTTGAGGTACATGAAGCTGTATAAGTGAATGATTTGTATTGATGATATTGAAAATCATGAATGTGTTTCCTATCTTCCTATGTATAGTATCACTGCTTCAGGGATGCAGCTAAAATAAATAAATTCCTTTGTATGAGGGCCTCAGGGTAGATTAGTTCTTAGCTAATTGTGTTACCCTCTTTAAATAAGGTCATTATTAATATTATTATTATTATTATTGTTATCTTAAAAAGCCATTGGCAGTATTGGTATTGATTACAGATAGGAAAAAGCATATAATGTTCACCATGTAGTACATTAATTCATGTCAAATATAAAAAATGATATTGGCATATGTATTGAGATTACTGATAGCCTCACACTTTAGACAGGATAGAAAAATAATGAGTACATAAGAGAATAAGGAAAATGTCATTTCTAAAGGTGAAAAAATGATAAATATGACATAAACTTAGTGAATTAATTACCCTAACAACACTCATGAGTTAGTAAATTAAAATGCTCAACTCCTTTTTTTATGATGTTAAAAAGAGAAAGGAAAAGAAATACATTCATGTAGATTGTTACTGCTATTCTGATTTGTCACTTCATCATCAGTAAAATTAACTTTAGGAGAAGGAGCAAAGAAAATATGGTAAGCCATTCATTGAACTAACAACAGAAATTTATAATAAATTCAGCAAACCCTTATTTACACATTACTGTTTAAGTGGGCAAAACAACCTGGGCAGACATAACATGGGATGAGCCAATTTGTGGGCCAAATGACCTTTTTCCCCAGTGATACTATACATGCTTTCAACCACATGTGTTTAAGGAAATGAAAACTTTATGTAGCATATTGTTCCTTTTTAATAGATTGTGATACTGTATTTGAAATATATACATGTTGCTTGCTGTAGTTTCTACTGCAACAAACATACATGATGAATCATTAAGGGTATGGATGTCACATAAACGTAAGTACATGTAAAACTATATATGTACATAGTCTACATTCAAATAATTAGCCATTGGCAATCATTTGACTGGTGCACATTTCAATGACCACTGATACTATCAGTGACCTGTCATACTTGATTAAATGCATTACTTTTATTTGATATGAGGGATCAGTTGTTTCTGTTTCCTGTTATGAATAAGATGAAAGAATGAAAAATGCTAGAGATAAAAACTAACCATTATTTACTATTGAACTATCATAGATTAGGTCAGCATTGTTTGTTCTTCTCATAACAAAAAACAAAATTTCATTGATCCAGATCTGCTGGCACATTATGCAATGGCAGATCTGGGTCTGTAAGTTTGTTGTTGGATTTGACTTATAAGCAGGCATAAACAGTAAGCAGAAAAGGTACTATGAGTGTCAAAAATCACAAGATGTACAGTGTGTGAAATGATAAATATCTGCATCTACAGTATACATGTATATGTAAAGGGTTTAACAGCATGCAATGTATCAGTGTATATCTGCTAATATAGCACCAACAAAACAACTAGCTTGCAAAAATGGCACACTTTAAACACCTTGCTACATGTGAAAGACAAAACACCTCCAGCCTAAAATAGATGTCCACCATGGAACAAAAGATGTAAGATTAAAGATGTTGCAAAAATGTCCCCAAAAGAGATACAAACAAATATAAAGACAAAAGGGTGTAAAATACAAAGTCAGAATTGGTCATTATAAACCACGGATAGTCACAGGATGCATGCATCAGCAAATGAGTTTTTCACTTTTGTATGATATGCAGTTGAGCTTATTTTACAGACCCAAACCCCCCAGTGGGAATAATTGAGACGAAATGGACTTTACAAGGCACAAAGGACTTACAGAGGGTGAAAATATCAAATTGTTGTCAAGCTCACACTAATGAGAAGTGAGACACAACAGTTATTTTTCAGTCAGCAGTACAATCGTCTACTCATTGTTAAGGATTTGTTTTCTGGCAGGTTCTTCATTTCTCTATATTTACCATTGATAGATTCTTATCATACTTTGCAAGACTCATTATGAGGCTTACACAGCTCATTCTAGGACATACTTGTTTACCCTTTCACATTAGTATCAAGATCACAGTGATGAAAAATTTGCATTAAAATTTTGCTTTTATTTTCGTAAACATCTTTTTGAATTTTGTTCATACTTTAGATGACTTGTTCTCAAAATGAGATAATTTGCATTATGTGACGTATATTTACCCTCTTGACCTTGGGGTCAAGATCACAGAAAATTCGAATTAAGGTTTAAGTTAAAAATTATTTAATATGGTTTTATTTCTTAAACCTCTTGATTGGTTTTTCTTATTATACTTGGCATGAATCGTTGATTGATTTTTCTTATTATACTTGGCATGAATCATTATGAAGCTAAGACAATTAATTTTGCAATACTCTTGCTCCCGTCTTTGGCCTTCATGTCAGTATCATGGTCAAAGAAATGTGTAATAATGTTTTGACTAAAGTATTTCCTTTGCTTTCTTTCCAAAGCCCCTTGATGGATTTTATTTATACTTTGGATGGATAAATCTTTTTATGATGCTTACAAATTTATTTTATGTCATGCTACTGAACAATTTGACTTTAAGGTCAAGATTACATTGCACACTGGTATTTTGATAATGGTTTAGATGTGCCATACTTGAATTTCATCTTCATTTTATTTGACCACTCGTTTGCCTAGGGATAATGTCAGGATAATGTGACTGGGAGGACATGATGTTATATGTCTGTGACATGATTCCCCAGTGCTAGACATCACTATAAACTGCTGCAGTGCAGAAGTAATAGTGATATGACTGACAGATTGTTAAGGCTACGTTAAAAATCCAAATCACACACACTCTTCATTATTTAGCTCAGATAATTACTTAATGTTCTTAAGTAATGTCTGCATAAACAAAATCTTAATAATTCCGATGCATGTAACACCTCAGTTTCTTATCCATTTTTTATCAGTAAAAGATTGCTGTAGTGATGCACATTTACAGATAATTTAAAACCAACTTTTGATTCTGTCTTGAAGTAAACTTTTATTTTTTGGCAGTGTCTTTTAAATTTGTATACATATAGATAGCTAAGTAATTGTAAAATAACAGAAAAATATATTCAGTTTGAAGAAAGATTTTCTCATCAGTAATCCATATAACAAAAAAAATATAAAAACAACAAAATTGTAGAGGGACAAAGTTACATACAATGACAACCAAAGACTAGAAATTATTTTGTCTTTGGTCCTTCAGACCTGCTGTAGATTCTCTCCACAAAGATTTACCACCTATACATGTGACTGTACAAGCATAGTAATGCCTGTAGACAGTAATTCTTATTGAATCCAGAAACATTTATTTAAAACAAAACAAAAAAAACTCATATTTTCTCAGCCCTTTGTAGAAAAGTTAAATTTTATATCTGAGATATTGCATAATAAAAACAGTTAAGTGTTCATTGTTGGTGTGGTTAATGATATAATCAATAATTTTAGCCATTGGGTTTGTATGAACTCAAATGAAAAATGATAAAGAATTTTCAGTAGACTGATGAGGAAATTAGCGCCTTCTTTCTCCAAACAGAGTGAAAAGACTGACTTGCTGTCAGCACAAGTTATCTGCTGGCATATTAGGTCTGGCCATGTGTATTATACATGAGCTCAGAGCTTTCTTCAGATTCATTATTCAGTCTGGTTGTAGGTTTCTTTTCCTTAGCATAAGATTTTTTTGCTAAATGATGAATTGTTTCATGTTACAAGATTTCAGCAATGGATTGTATTCTTTGCTGAGCCATTTGTTCGGAGGATTAGTCTGAGATTTTAATTAGCCTAATACAGTTTTGCAAGGAAGCTGTAGCTGTTCTGGTGTAGTCCTGCTCGTGCTCATGTGGTGTATGCTGAAAGGGAAGAATCATTAAATAATTAATTTAACATGTCAAGATTTACATCTAAAGTGACTTTTATGTTGTGAGTCTTATGAAACATGTGCCTGAAAGTTCATCCAGCCATTTTCCGTTTACAGGGAATTGCACTTAGGCTGCTTTCTTAAATCTTTTATCTACAAACATGCTTACAATGTGTATATGGATGGATGCATCTCCATTGTGAATGCATGTAAGTGTACATGTATATGTATATTTGTATGTATGTAAAAATCATATTTGTCCAATGACAAGTCCATGCTTGATGATTCAGCCTATCCAAACTTTTATTAAGTTTTGTGAGAGATTTAGTACTGTGATATCTTTGATAATAAGCCAACTTTCTTCTATGTGACAAAGATATTAAGCTGGCCTCCAGGGCATATCAGAAATATGGTATGCATGCATGTACATGTATTTTTAGCTGCAAGTATGTCTGCACACTTACATACAACAGTATTTTCTCCAAGTAAAAAAGCATTGGGAAAAATTGCACTTATTTTTACACCTGTGTTTTACCAGTATTTTTAAGACTTTATTGGCTATACCATGCTGTGGAAATGGTAGCTAAGTGCATTTCTTAAGGACATGCGGAGGTAGCTGGCCTGGGTGGGTACATGTATCACATGAATGGAGGGGAGTGTTCCCTCCCCCCAAACTTTTTGTTCTAGAAAGAACCTCGTATGTATGTATGTATGTATGTATGTATGTAATATTCACCAAGGGACATCTACTTGATCCTGAAGAAAACGGTGCAAGTCTGATGTCCATTATGTTCATCGTAGCAGATAATTTAAAAATCTTATCACTGAAGAATATCGGAGATGGTTTCAGTACTCAGCAGTCAAAAGTAAGATGTCTATCTTGAATTCCTGGAAATTGTTTTCTCAGAGAGGAACATCAGTCCTTTCAAGGGACTCTATTATGGAGGCAGATTACTGCCATAATTATATGCTTGTATTTCCCATTCTTCCTTGATGCATTATTTTAAATGTCTGCTTGCAAGTGCTACTCTCATAATTCTATCAATGTATATTGTACTTTCACTGATGCAAATTGGACATGGCAGTTTGCAAGTGGACATGGCAGTTTGCAAGTGCTACTTTCCTTCTGCATTATTGTAAATGACTGCTTGCAAGTGCTACATTCATAATTCTAGTCATGAATTTTTTATTTTTCATTGATCCAAGCTGTAAAGGGTTGGTTGCAAGTTTTTCTATCTACTTTCCTTCTGCGTCATTGTATTTTGTGATTTGCCAACTACTGAATTGATTTTGTAGTTTGTCATTTGACAAACGCTATGTCAGTTATTACAAGTTTTGTATATTCTGTTTATAAACTTTACAATTACTTCATTCCAACTGTTGTTTTCATACAGATTTGGCCTTGCAACAATGTAAATACTGAGTTTTATCAGTATCGTCTTTGTTGTCCTACTTGTGTCGCCATCTGTTGTCATAATGGCATACTAGAGATTAGCTTTGCATTATGACAACAGACGGTGCTCTAAATTTTTAAAGGTTTTTCCTTTACCAGAAACAATGAATGCTCACCACGGGCTTTACAACATTCATTTTGTGTCGATAGCTCTTTCAGTCCCTTTTTAAGGTGTACGTTAGCAACATAGTTTTAATTGTTTCTAAAAACCATATGCTTTCTCGAAGGTCTAAGTGATTTATAGCACCTTAAGAAAACAAAAACGCATACAGTACAGCAGGGTGGTCCATCTTTTTCAACCCCAGTTTTGACGCACTTAGGTATTTACCTTCACTGTTTAAGAAATCTACTTCTTAGTGATATCTCTCATTACTTTGGAAACATTAGTTTTTTTAGTAAGGATCAGAAATGACAATAATATATTCCCTCATACTCTTCTTAATGAGCTTTCATCAGACGAACCCTGGTTGTAAGAATTGTATGTCACCCATTTTGATGCACCTCACAGATGTCTATCTTTTCCTTTTATGCTCTTGTACATAAGCTCTGCAAAAATAAAATATTTCCGAGTAACATCAATAGCACATAAAAAAAGTTTAAAGTTAAAATGACATTTAAAAAATTCAGCATTCCTTAAAGGTATTCTTATTCTTATCATGATCTTCATTTTGGAACAAATTTTGCCGCAAAAACAGAAATAATCAAACAGGAAAATCATGATCGTATTATGACAAAAATGTTTACTTGCGATTAGAAAGATTATATTTAGTGTACAATTGTTTTCCAATACTTAATTTGCATTGTTAATGTACAGAACCTCAACCTTTGAATGTATTTATAAAAAAAACAACCAAAAAACCAGCTTTAAAACTGGTTTGCCTCCTTTAAAACTTTTGTCTCTAAAAGTGGAAATAATCAGAGACAAAAGAATGTTACAGGAAATTTTACTTTTATCTATTGTAATCCTTACCATTATCAAACCAATTAAAATTAATAATTTGGTTCAAGAATTTTAAAAATATAAATATAGCACCCATGGGTTCTAATTATTCAGCTGCTCTTTGTCACATTACAGATTTTTAAAAATAGCTTATAAGAATTTTTGAAATATGAATGTAGTGATGCATGATTCTGATATGTTAATTGTGCAGCTCTTTGCAATATACAGTAGTTAGTGAACTATCTATGATCAAAGAAGTCATTGTAATTGTTTACATGTATCCTGGGTTGATGAGTGTGTTTTGGGACAGTCTAAAGCAAGTATCAACAAAAGAATAAACTCTACACTTCTTACTTGATAATTATATAGAGTAGAATTTTACAGATCACTGTCTTTTTATTTGGTTTTATTCTGTTTAATTGCCTACATGTATCCTGGGTAGTTGAAGGTGTTTTGTGACCGTCTTTTGTTGTTTTAGGGTAGTCATGGGGTCTTTCATGTGGTAATAAATACCAATATGGGGAAAAAATCTCTCCTGATCTTACTTGATAATTAAATGCAGGATTTGACTGATCACTGTCCTTTTTAAGGTTTGATTCAGTATAATGATATACATGTATCCTGCGTAGGTGAGAATGTTTTCAGACAGTCTTGAGCTAGCCCCATTACTTTCAGGGTGACGGATAGAAAAATTAAACTGTTGGATGTCTAATTCATGCATAAGTTGCTGGAAATAATCAAACATAAAATTTGCTAGACAGATTTGGGGTGGCAAACAAGTGTTAAAAACATTGCCTAAACTTTTAGAACAGTTTTTGCTTTAATATTCTTCAAAGGAACAGACTATGGAAATCTTGATGACGCACACATTATGGTCAACAAATATTGGCTGCTTGACTTTGTATTTGGTAAAGAACCGACAGTCTACCATTTTTCTGTTAAATGGCTTGTCAAATGGTCAAATGCAGGAATAGGCTGCAGATGTACCTTAGATATCTTCTGATTAGATTTCCTACCATTTGACAAGTGTGATAAGATCTATGGTAATTATAAACATCACTTTAAATTTTCAGAAAATAAAAATGATTCAGGATCTTGTGATAAGTCTTACTGACACCGAAATGACCAGCTTAAGGAGTTTTATGGGCTAGACTGCATTTCCTGTCAGTATGACTTAGGAACATCAATTTGATTGCTCACTGACCACTCATCACCAGCAGGTACATCGGGTGCCTCCATTTTCTCATAATGACCCCATTTTTCACAAAGTAACAAACTGGTACTTGTATGGCTTTAATTTCTAAAACCCAGTCTTGTGTCTTCTCTGAGGAATAGTACTTGGGGGCCTTTAACACATTAAAATGACTTGCATGCTTATAAAGTAGCTGTTACTTTCTGCTCAGATATCTTACAACTGCAGTTAGAAATTGGCTCGTAGTTTCTATTATTCTGTGAAGAAACTAACTTATGAATCTCTCTCTTCCTCTCTCTCACTCTGAGTGATTAAGACATTTAAATTATGGAATTTACCTTATACATTGTTCCAAGGCACATACATTAGGGATAAGGGGCCATATTTAGAATTTCATCTCAGGTTCATAAATATAATAGTTTTGTGAAGGTCAAAGTATCAGAAATAACAAATTAGCAAATAAAATATAATCCTTTTCATGGTTTTTTGCTCATAGCAAGTGCAAACAACTTGTTTTTATTGCCCACAAAATAAATTCATCAAAAAGTGAGCATTTTTGTACAGTATATATATTGAATACAGATCCAGTAATGGAATGTTTTTGGGGATTAATTCTTGAAACAGACACCAGGGAATATAACCTGACTGTTCTTGAGTCATAATTTACAAATGTATGTGGTATGCAAAATGTAATGTGTCTTGGCCAATCCAGAATTTACAGTTTTAATTCCTCAGAATTTGAAATGATGAGTACGTCCAATCCAAAAGCCAGATTGTGTGAAAAGCTTGTCTTCATTCATGTTTTATTCATGTGAAAGTGAAAAACAAAAGGGATTGGAAAATAAATCTATAAAACAATGTACAAGACAATCCAGGTATTTGATCCTTACAATTGCCTACCTATATGATAATTTTTGTTTCAGACTAATTCATCTAACAATATTGTTTGTATGAATGCCGGTTTAAATTAAACTTATTTTTTCTCTTATATTTCCTATGAAAAGTTAAACATAGGACTGTATATTGTTTTTATTTATTTATTTTACTTTATTGCATAGTTGTATTGTGTTGATATTTGTTGTGTCATGACACTATTAGCTTATATTTTAAACAGGATAAAATAATGATAAAATCATAGACAACTGAAGATGTTTATATGGGGGGATGGAGGTCATGGATGCTACAACACTTTACAAGATTTTTAGAAAATTATTTGGGGGTTCTTATTCTTTTAACAGAAAACAATCACATCTGTAGAAGATACATGTAAAAATTTGTATTCAGCTTTTTAATTACTAGATTAATTTCATATCCAGATGTATCAAGCACTTTTAGTACTGTACTGTAGCAGTAATAATACAAACAAATTGAGCTGGTTACTGGTAGCAGTAGCAATGTTGTTTATATTCAATATATTATATTTGTATAATTGCTACCAAATGAGTCTGATGTTTTATCAGTGAGGTACCATACAATCATTCATCTTATCTGTACTATAAATGTCACTTCATATATGGATGAATTACGGTTTTAAATAATAAAAAAATGTAGTTTCCAGTTTGATATCTGTCGAAATAAAGTATCTCATAATTGTATGGAAGTGTTCTTTATGTTTACATATAGAAAATATATTTCATACTCTTAGAATTTCTTTTCTTATATAATGAAATAAGTTCATATTTTTGTAGCATATATGCTTTGTATGTGATGTCCTTGTTTCAAGTCATTTGCCTCCTGCTGTTGTATTGGAATTGGAGATTTAAAATGATATGACATACTTGTCACAGACAACTAGTGACAATACTTGCTGGCTATTGCATAATAACCCATGCCATACATATATAAGAATTCTGTATAATTTGACTATTTACATTACTTCTTGTTTTATATATATATATATATATATATATATATATATATATATATATATATATATATATATATAATTAAACTGCCACTGTAAACTGCATATTAACAGTAAAATTTAATTACATATGGTTGAGAGAATAAACAGAATCCTCATCTCAGTAATGTACTCTCTCTCTCTCTCTCTCTCTCTCTCATGAATAAAGGAATGAAAGTATGGCCTCGAGGTGCAATTATCTGCACTTTGCTCAAACCTTATAAGGTCTTTACTGCTACAAAAAGCAGAATTTGCACTGCACTCTAAAATAATAAAATAAATATGCTCTAAACTGATTTTGAATGAGAATATATAAACAACTTGGGGCCTTAAATCCTGCTTGTAAGCGGCTATCCTATTCTGCCACCATGTGACAGTGGTAAATTAAACAGACAAAATGTTCAAATAAAATGGGGTGGGAAGGGTTAGTGGAAATATAACGTTGTGTAAATACATCTAATTGTATACAATTTGATACATTTAATTTATTTTGTGCTACTTGCATGCCACCTCTCTTCCAAATGTTAATACTCTGAGACATCAGCTGCTGTAATATAATTCGAATGATATTTTAAATAAGACACCCAAACATGCCGTAAAGTGGTATAACCTCTTGTTGCTAGGGTCAGGGGAATAGTCGTATTGTAAGAAATTGACATATCACAGCACCATCTGTTGTCATAATGAGGCATTATTTTATGCCAACTTCCTTGATTCGAAAATTTTAACGTGCTTGATGCTACATTATAGGCATGATATTGGAAGGTGCAGTTTGTGAAACTTGTGATATAGCAAATTTATAAACGGAATGTTAAAACTTGTAATAACTGACATAGCATTTGCCATATGACAAACTACAGAATCAATTCAGTAGTTGGCAAATTGCAAGATACAAGGATGCAGAAGGAAAGTAGATCTAGGCACTTTCAAGCAGCCATTTACAGCTTGCATCAATGAAGAATAGAAAATTCATGACTAAAATTATGAATGTAGCACATGCAAGCAGCCATTGACAATAATGCAGAAGAAAAGTAGCACTTGAAAACTACCACGTACAATCTGCATCAGTGAAGAATACAATATACATTGATAGAATTATGAAAGTAGCACTTGCAAGCAGCTATTTACAATGGATCATCAAGGAAGATTAGAAAATATATGCATAGAACTATGGCAGTAATCCCCCTCCATACTCTATAGTGTTAATACACATTCCCGATTGTATCTCCTACTGATTTTAGAAACAAAAAACATCAAGGATATAACATACACACAAAATTCAGTCATTCATCGATTTTTAAATTTTTAATCTGATTGGTGCCAAAGGGTCCCTAACTTTGTCAAATTATTGGCATTTCAATGCAAAACTCCCAATGTAAACAAGCAAACAGACTGCTCGCTGTCCATTTCTGATATTTAGAATAGTCTATTTCAGTAAAAACTCTGTCATTTGCATCCAATGTTTGCAGTGTCTAGTTTTAATTTTTCAAAAACAAATTGAACGAAGAAATTGGAGGAACTTGTGTATATAATAATAATAATGAGGACTTTGTATAGCGCCTAATCTTTAGAAGCTCTAAGTGCTTTACAACATTAGATAACACCTATAAGATAAAAAACATATAATGATATGATTACAAAAACAAACACCATGAAATTAGAAAACATAAAAAACATGCAGAGAATATCTAAGGTAGGAAACATTATTAGGTCTTTAAGTTTATTCTTGCAGTCGAAATAAGTGAGTTTTGAGAGCACTCTTGAATGGTATCACCGGTCTTTGTGTCTAAGTTTAGTGGGCAATTCATTCCACGTTGCTGGGCCCTGTTATGCAAAAGATCGCTGTCCATATAACTTTGTTTTCATAGTGGGAATAATGAGTATACGATTGTCAGAAGAAGAGCGTAAGTATCTTGCTGGTGTGTACACATGGGTGAGGTCGGATATGTATGTTGGACTAGAGTCCGTCAATGAAACATAGCACAGAGAACAAATCTTGTATTTGATTCTGGATCGAATGGATAGCCAGTGTAGGGTACAGAGCAGCGGGGAGGTGTGCTCTGATCGTGGTACTCTAAGTATGATCCGAGCAGCTGTGTTTTGAACTTTTTGAAGTTTCTGGAGTAGATATTGAGATGAACCAGACAGAACTGAGTTACAATAGTCCAGTCTTGAAAGTACTAATGAACACACAAGTGTTTTAGTGGCATCAGCTGAAAGATATTTGTGAATATAGCTGATGCGTCTCAGCTCAAGATATGCAGCCTTGCATATGTTCATGACATGTTGGTGCAATGTGAGAGTACTGTCCAGAGTAACACCTTGGTTTCGTACTGATTGTGTGAGTTTAATGTTGTTGTTGCTGATATTTATTGTTTGAGGTAAAGGATGTGAATGAGAAAATCCTCAAAGGGATGTCAATTCAAAATTTACAGAATTGTTGAGATTTTCAATGACAGTGGACTACATCACATCTGTTGCTTAAAAACAGACAGGCCCAAGGAAATATAGCAACTGTGTTGCTAAGGAAATTTGATTCAAAACGCCAACAAGTTGACAGTATTTGGGACATCAAGGTGACAGTCAGGGTAGAACTTATAAATTAGTGACTGAAATGATGAAGTTTTGCATATTTTTTAATATATATCTGATGCCCTGTTTTTAAAATCGGTAGTGGAGTACAAACAAATGGGATGGTGTAAGAATACAATAGTTATAAGAGTTTACAGGATGCACAGGATATTGGGGATAGTGGAAGCAGCTTCCTTGTGCTGTCTTTTACTCTAATGGTACAGCTGTATCTGCAAAACAATTACTCCATGACCTTGTTTCTGTGTAGAGCCCTTTGTTAAAAGCTTTGCATACTAGATAAGGCCTCAATTACATAAATGGTACATCTTAATATAGGTTTCATTGTGTGTTTTTTCTTTTAATTCATTATGTTACATGTATTTTTACAAATCTGTCAACCATAAAAAACTATTTAACAGTCAGAAAGGTTATGATAGGGTGAATGGATGCTGGAAATTAGATTGATTGTCATAACCACATGTACACATAACTGATAAACAGGAACAGTATAAGCTCAATGTACTTGCACAAGTTGCAGCTTGAAAATTTAATGTCTGGTTCAGCTCTCTCTGGCATATTTTGCAGATTGTTGAATGAATCAGCAGTACCGCTATATTTCAGTGTACATGTATGTATTATGTGTACAGCATGTATGCAAACAACTGTTGAGACATGTATAGTTAAGTTGGACAATCAATATCAGCATAAACATACATGTCAAATTAAAGATCAAACTAGTTCATGGGGTGGGGTGTGTGTTTTTATTTTGAGTGACAATTTTTGTATTTTCCTCAAGATGATTTTTTTTTCTTTAACAACAATAAAAGGTTATTTTGGTTCAAAACCAAAGCATGAACAAGCTACATGTATTTGAGAGCTAGAATGTGGTGGTTTTTTTTCTTCTAAAAAATCATAAGGCAACAGCCCCACTTTTAAAATTGAATATTCAGGCCCTTATAACATCATTTTTTGGTTCCTTATTATGCCTCTTATGACATGGTATGGAAATGGACCCGATTAAATTGTTTGAATTTTGTTTTATTACTGGCTGTAAAAGTATTTCTCTTAATTTTTGTTCTTGATAATTAAAACCAATGATAACACATTGGTTTGTGTTATTATGACATGTCATTGTTGGAGCATCCCTTCCCTTACTGTATGGTTCCCTCATTTATATAATTGGTCACCTTTCAGCATTATAAAGAGCTCATTTACAAATCAATTTGCGGACTCCTGGGACAAGCTCAAATTCTACTCAGGTTAGCTCAAATTCTTACATACATGAAAGTTAACAAAATTAAGAAAGAGGGATCATGTTTCATTGGAATGCTTTATGTTCTGCAAGTTTTATACCCTGTGATCTTGCCACAGTACATTATATGTACCACATTCTTTTATTACGTAACTGGCAACAGTTTCTTTCGTTTATTGTGTGTCATTTCATGCTTGTAGTCAGTGTCATTGTCTCTCATTTTATTGGTAGATGTGATAATGTGAATATTTATGATAAAAGCAAATTAACATATAAGGAATAAATATTTATATTTAACTTACTGGTTTCAGTTTAATCATAATATCTGTACCTATCCAGGATTCGCTATCTTTTATGTACTAATATAGTCACTGATAGTTGTGGGCTTGCTGATTCTAAACAATCGCCATGTCAGAGACTTTTTTTAATTGATGTCACAGATCTTAAAGTGAGTGGGCATTAATTGGTAATAATATAACTTGTGATATTTCTTGGACAGGTGTGTTTGGAAATAAAAGACAATCATTTCTAAATGATTATCCACATGGAGGATTTTGTTTAAAGCATGATCAATGTACCTAAAAGTAGCAGCCACAAGTGATGTTTGTAATCTGTTGTTTTGTTGAGGGGTTACATGTAATTATAGGAGACCAATACATACTTACTGCTAAGCAAACAATTAAATAGATAAAAATAAGTATTTTCAATCTCATAAATTGGCTTGTCAAATATCTTGATGCATATTGCTAATTTCAAGGTGACGAGATGATAATTGTTTAAGTAATGGATAAAATAAGTGTTCGCAAATCCTTATTTGTGAATATAAATAAATCATCACAAACAACCTAGACTGCATTATTGTTGATGTAGTTGATGATAAGATTGCATTATTGTTGATGTAATTAATGATAAGATTGTATTATTATTGATGTAGTTGATGATAAGATTGCATTATTGTTGATGTAGTTGATGATAAGATTGCATTATTGTTGATGTAGTTAATGATAAGATTGCATTATTGTTGATGTAGTTAATGATTGCATTATTGTTGATGTAGTTGATGATAAGATTGCATTATTGTTGATGTAATTAATGATAAGATTGCATTATTATTGATGTAGTTGATGATAAGATTGCATTATTGTTGATGTAGTTGATGATAAGATTGCATTATTGTTGATGTAGTTAATGATAAGATTGCATTATTGTTGATGTAGTTAATGATAAGATTGCATTATTGTTGATGTAGTTGATGATAAGATTGCATTATTGTTGATGTAGTTGATGATAAGATTGCATTATTGTTGATGTAGTTAATGATAAGATTGCATTATTATTGATGTAGTTGATGATAAGATTGCATTATTGTTGATGTAGTTGATGATAAGATTGCATTATTGTTGATGTAGTTGATGATAAGATTGCATTATTGTTGATGTAGTTAATGATAAGATTGCATTATTGTTGATGTAGTTGATGATAAGATTGCATTATTGTTGATGTAGTTGATGATAAGATTGCATTATTGTTGATGTAGTTGATGATATGACTCTGCTGTCTTATCTTGGAAACTGAAACTTGATAATGTGTCAAGCTCGAATGCAGGGATGTATCAATTTTATGAACATCAGCTTGCCAATGGCAAGGGCCAGCTGATGGGAATTTTTTGTTGTTCCAGCTTTATCTGCTTTCTAACACTTTCTCATTTACATATCTATCTAAATGTATTTTTTAAAGTGCCAACAAAGATAAAACAAAAACAAAAGTTAAAATAATTATAATGTGATTTCCTTAAAATATCCCATATTTATCCTTATTTTTTTTCAATTCATATTGGGATATTTTGTTGGGGCAAGCTCATATTTCCCAACTGCATTTTCAATTTTCCAGTCGGCTAGAAATTATTAGTAGACGTAAAGTCTGCTGATTCAGTCACCGGTACTGTATATAATATCAGGTTAGACTTTTAATTGGTTTGAAAAGAAAACATAAAGTAAGAGTTAACTCTGGCGTTTAAAGTTGTTTCAGTCATAGGCCTCAAATATTTGAACGGAATTCTTTTTAATGAATGTGAAAGCCAAAATTTAAAGTTGAAATGATTTATTGTGCATTCATGAGTTACCATTCCTTTTTTTAAAGCTGATTGCTTTCTCAGAAATTGTCTTCTTCTACTGTTGCTAAATGTACAGATAATATTTTTAACTTGTTTGCCATGCAGCTTTTAAATAAAGACAAATAATCTTCATTCATGTAGTTGATAAGATTGCATAAATGGGGACAACTGTCAGAATCCATGATGGCTGCTAGTACCATTTAACTGTATTAGCTTTGCTGCTTTGGCTTCATGCATTGCTCATTGTTACCAGTTATATTATTTAGCTGGGTTGCTATGGTTACCTTACAGTATTAGTATTGCTTGTATGTATTTACTTTTCAGTCATTGATCAGTGGAACAAAAAAAGCTCCATAGGCAAAGCTAATGGATTCAGTTACTTGTACAATATGCTTATATTTATAAGCCTGCATTTCTTCCAGAAATTCAACCATAAGAATTTGGAATGCACTGGCTTCTTCTCTAGCTTTTTCCTCTTCTAAAATAGTATCATACCATTTAATGTATATACATGTACTCACTTATAAGTTTGGTGCAACAACATAGACACTGATTTGCCATCGCATTGTGTCCCAGATTAGGGTCTGTATTGTTTGTTCAACTGATTATTCCAAACAGACTGCATGGACCCAGATCATCTGGTGCATCTATACATTTGGATCTGACATGTGTGAGTACGTGTATATATGGTAGATCAGATGTGTTTGATGCATTTAATTTTTGGAAGACTCTCTTGTCTTAGATGAAGTAGTGTAAAACTGGTGGTGTATATAGGAAAACAAAACACTTTTACATATTAAGATGGTAACATGCAGTGTTCATTGTATAATTATTTTGGTTCTTGTTTGGGTTCATTGCATTATTTTAATTATTTAAAGTTGAACAGACTTTGGTTCAACAAAATATAAATGTACATTGTAAATAACCTGATATGGACACTGAGAATGAAAGCAAGTGTACATGTGAGGGTCAACTTGACAGCTATGAACAATACATATTTTCTGTCCTCAGAGTATTAGAATGTATGGGTTACTCAAACCAAGGCATGGGATTGAAAACTTGAACATCAGCAGTGAAGAAGGAAGAAAGAATGATGAGAAAAAAGAAAACAAAACTCATATGCACCATATTTATACCAGTACACAAGAAAATGCTCTGTCAATTAGGGTTCCTATGATTGGTTTAATTGGCCAATTTTCAGTTTTCTTTGCACTTAAAGGCAGTAAAATCTTAAATTTGTAGGAAATCAAGTTGAATTTAAAAAAAATTAAGACGAATAATATTAATAAATGATAAGTCAAGCCAAATGAGCACACTCTAAAAAATATGGTGGATGAAAATTGAAATAACCGTAATGCTATTTGGCAGGTCTTTACTGAGTTTTGGTGCAGGGAACTGTCAGAGTAAAACAGAAATTTTCTCCGTATGTCAATAGGGGATTTATACTGATAATCCAAGTGACATCTGAAATATTTTAAATCACTTTTCGGTTCAGATTGCTGAAAAACTTCAAGAATATGAGATTTCCTCCAATCTTCTCGAATGCAGAGATGTATCAATTTTATGAACATCAGCTTGCCAATGGCAAGGGCCAGCTGTTGGGAATTTTTTGTTGTTCCAGCTTTATCTGCTTTCTAACACTTTCTCATTTACATATCTATCTAAATGTATTATTTAAAGTGCCAACAAAGATAAAACAAAAACAAAAGTTAAAATAATTATAATGTGATTTCCTTAAAATATCCCATATTTATCCTTATTTTTTTTTCAATTCATATTGGGATATTTTGTTGGGGCAAGCTCAGATTTCCCAACTGCATTTTCAATTTTCCAGTCAGCTAGAAATTATTAGTAGACTGATTTGTTCAGAAAAAACTCAGTAATATAAAGTTTAAAATTCCAGAAACGAGTCCTGTATTTATGTTGAAGTATATTACAAAAATGAATGATTGTAAAGCCAAAGGACTAGATATGATTGGACCAAGGCTACTGTTATTAGTCTTTGCTCTTTAAAAAAGTAACAGAAAAGAGTGAAAAGCATAAAGCTTTGTAAAATTCAACAAATAATTTATTTACCTAGAATACATGAAAATAAAAAAAAAAGAACTGGTATTGCAAATTAAATCCCAAAATAATCATAGAATTGCAAACACAAGTCCTAATAATAAAAGTTCTGAATAAATTTTAGTAGAAATCAAAATTAAAGCCATTGCTGAAGGTGTTGATGTGCCTGTGGCAGCTTGTATCATGTTGTTGTACGAGCAGTCTTTTGTTGATATACAGCAATGTAATTCCAGGTTTGCGTTAACTATAAATTCCAGTAAATGTCTCTGTCCAGGAATATTTTTTGATGAGCATGGTGTATTTCCAGAGGAAAAAAATCAGTGAATTAAATAACTTGAAGTAATAAAATCCCAAATGAATAATCTTTTCAGTGACAAAATTATTTAGTCCTCTACTTGATCTCATGTTACAATTAGCATTTCTTTAAAAAAATCTTATACCTAATGGAAAATAACCACCTAGAAACTTCTTAATGTTTGCTAAATAAAATGTTAGTTATTATTAGAAAGTCTCTTACTAAAGTTATAATATATAACCTGTACTATGTCAGGTATGCCAGGTAAATTGTAGATTTTAAATAACCTAAACCCATACCCAAATAAACTTGTTTCCTTCTATCAATAATGATCCTGATATTAAACCCAAATACATAGAGAATATTTTAGACATGTATTAGTTGTTTACAGGATAAAATAAAATCAATTATTCAGGTCAAGTAGAAAATAAACTTGATCTTGGACAAGGTTAAGTGCAACACACATTGTTACATCACAGTAGCTAATACTGAAATAAATGAAAATTATTTAAAAAATAATAATAACAAACAATGCATATTAAATATACATAAGACTACTAAAGGCATCTTCACCTGCTATAGTAGATTATAGTTTTTATTTGCAATCACCAAATTAGGCCTAATACACTACCAAGATAACCTCACTGCATAAAGCTGCAACTAAAGATGATGTGAATAACTAGACCCATCTCTATCCTTCCATGTCTTTCCAAATTACTCGAAAAACATGTACATGATTCTTTTATAAACTTTTAGTCTTATGATAATCAGTCTAGCTTTGGACAAACTCACTTGTACAAAACTGAAGACATATCTATGATTGATAAGTGGCCACAAACATTAGCTAATGGAGAAGTGGTTTGCATTATTTTGGTTGGTTTTCATAAAGCTGTTCCTCTTGTAGACCATAAAACTTGCTTGAAAAACTGAAAATCTATCCATGTAATGAAATCTCCCTTAACTGGTTTACTTCCTACTTAACTGATAGAGTGAAAAATTTATCTCTAAATGGTCATCTTTCTGAAAGTAAAATATTAATTGTTGACTACCACACGGCTCTATCCTCAGACCTCTGTTATTCATTCTATACATTTCCCTTTAGATAGGAAATTAAGTGTACTTAGAACAAAACAAAAAGGTTGAAGTCTAGATAGTTCTCAAACTCCAGGTTCTGTTTGACAGTGTTAGCCTAGATATGACTTCTCATGGTACTTGCCCAGAATTTTTTTCTTCTTGAAATATTATACACTTCTGGGATTTCCTTTATATGGTAAGTGACAGGAAGTTTTACTTAAATAGAAAATTTTCAACTTGTCCAGGACTATTGGATAATGAAGTTATTTATTCCTGCATAATCAAGTCTGTTCAATAATCTAACCAGTAAGGAAGAGCAAATGGTAAATGTTCATTTCAACACTTGAAAAACATTTTCTCTTTTTCTTTTCAGTTGCTGGGCGGTGGTATGCTAGGTGTGGCCATATGGTTCCGGTTTGACTTCTGGATCAACCAATATGTTGCAGCCAGTGAGGAGCTAGAGAAATATGCCATCCTTGTGTACATTGTCATTGCTGCTGGGGCATTCATAGTTCTTTTTGGCATCATTGGAATTATTGGTGCCGTCAGACCTGAAAAAACTCTTCATAACATTTTTCTTATAGTGGTATGAATACATCTGTAGTACATTAAGTCAAATCTTATATACAATAGACTTGAGTTTTTCTTTGGTTTTTATCAAATAATGCATGCATAGTTGCATAGTGTATTTGTTTATCACTCATATGAATGCAGTAATTAAATTTTCAGAAGGAGGTATTGGTTATTTTAAGTCCTACATTGGTTCTCACCTTTAAGACCCTTCTATATTAAGAAAACTGTTATAAAAGGTGACCTAAAAAAAATCTAACATGAAAGTACAGTGGTTCCACATAGTAAATCAGCTCAACATAGTAGTATTTGAAAAGTTCTGAATATCATGTTTTCATTGTTCTTGTTTCTTTGAAACTTTCACTAAATTTAGTTGTGATTGATTGACAAAATAACATTCTATAAAATTATCTGGAGTTACCTGTACAAATGCCAGATTCCCGAAGATATTGGTGTGTAATATAATATGGGCTAATGACAGTGACCTACAATGTGGGAAAACAATTCTGCTACTGAGCAAAGAGCATACAGTAAAATCAAGCCACTCCTATTGTATTCTCTGACTGATATCATAGCTGATTTGAATGAACTTTATGGATGTTATCTGTAGTAATATCCTACAAATTCAAAGTGATTTCGGCATTTTAATGATCACAAATCTATGGAAGATAACCCACATTCTAAAACAACATTGGCTGCAATTGGTGAATGGGATGTGGATACTGTGAAGGAGGCAATTGATGAAGATGTTTGATACATTGTGGAGTATGTTTCTGTTATCAAGGGCATTAATTTGCAAGCTGTTTATAATATATTGAAGAATCAATTGAAGCTCACTAAGGATTGTGCAGTATGGATTCTGTATTTGTTGATGGCCGATCAAAAATGGTCATGGGTGGGAAATAGCCAAGCAGCTGCTCCTCATGTGTGAAAAGAGTGACCAGAAACATTTTAAATGAGATGGTGATAAAATATGAACTTTTTTTACCTGACTCTAGAGAAAACAGTGTAGTTTTTATTGGAAAAAACTATCAAAGATCACAAATTGCTTGATGATGGATGATTGTCAGACACATTATTTTTCTTTGCAAAAGACCTTATCATCCAGGTACCTGTGTCTGATTCAGCTAGTATCACTGACGTTTATGCTTAGAAGTGTTGCCAAAAGTTGTAGAACACTCTTGAACCACCTGTCTGCACACCAGCAACTGAAGGATCCTTCTTTGACGATGCACCAGTACACAAATCTGCCATCATTACAGACTTTCTGAAGAAGCACAGCATCCAAACTTTGCCACAGCTTCCATAGAGCCCTGACTTAGCTCCATGTGATTCTTGGCTGGATCTTGTTATCAAAGGTTTGCTTAAGGAACAATTATTTAGACAGTCACCTTGCAGTTGGAAGTTCAATTTACCAGGGTATGAAAGAAGAAAAAAAGTGGATACAAAAATGGCATTTAATAAGTGCATAATCAGACTGCAAGAGTCTTTAGCATTGCATGGGGAAAATGTTGAGGGTAGAGATGTCAAAATTTTGGGAAATTTCTACTGGGTACCTGTCGGTTGAACGATCAGTTACCCGGGTAGCCAATCAAAGGGAAATTGCATTAAATGTGTACCTGAACTGCATTGTTGTAGGTTCACTCACACCACCCCCCAAGAGAGGTATTAGCATAATTTATTACTTATATAAGTGGCAAAACACAAATTCGGAGCATAAAAAGAGCAGTCTATATATTACCTGCCATAATTACAGAAAAGTATATGAAAAATGTACATATTTATTTTATTTAACATAAGTTTAATTTTGCTACTTACCTGGATCTGCAGTTAAATTTTTTGTCACAAATCAGCTAAATCCTTGTTATTACAAGAGTACAGACACAAAAGAAATTGATAAATTATTAATGCATAATACTCACTTTAACTAGTCTACATATCTACAGTAACTTTTGCGATTAGTCGTAAAGTCCACAAAAGATGACTTTTGTAGTATCCTTGACCTGCCATGGTACATCCATTGATGACAGTCTTGTGCAACATATTTTTAAGTTTAATAAAATCCCTCCCCTAACATTTTTAAGTCATGTAACATCCAACAGTCTCGTAGATACAGCCCCTTTTTTTGTGATATCTAGCACCATTTATTTTCAATTTAGACTGGTGCGCAACATATGTAGTATCAAAATAGAATGAATCCATGAGAAACCTGTATGTTTTCTTGGAACTGTTTCATGTAAACTTAATGCAAAAATTAAAATATTTACACACATGGTCAAATTGTATTAGATTATTTTTTCAATGCTATTAAATAACAAAGATGTCTCTTGTATTTAAATATTTCATTCTGTACAGTTGTCCATGTCGTTCATTTTTTTCCTAACATGATATAAGAAGTACATGTTATGGTAACCAAGTTTTTGTGTCGCCTTTGCCATGACAAAAATATCTGTCTTGGGTTTCCCTCTAATAAAATAAAAAAAGATTCCAGTAAACAAACATGTGAACAGTGGCCCAGACTTGAACAACTAATACTTGCTCCAGGGCCACAGACTTAAGTATACATGTATTTTTTTTTAAAATATAACTTTTCCTAAATAAATGCATTTAGAACTTATCTTGAGATGACTCAGAGTTGTAGATTGGTTTATATGCGGGTCATGCACATTAACCCTTTACCTCATGCAAGCGCCTTTGGACGCCTCTACTCCGTTTGCATGGAAGCGCCTTTTGACGCCTCTACTCCTTTCGCATGGAAGCACCTTTGTAAACATCAGGCGTTTTAAGTGGGTTTTTGTAGCGCCACCTTCAAGGAAAAACCCCTACTAGGTACTACAGTCATTTCTGCGAATGACCATTACATCAGATCATGTGGTCACTGTTTATGCTCTGGTCGAAATCTGCTATTTAAAGTAACTGGGTCATATTCTCCACTCTCCAAAATGGAGTTCACAGATTTCATTCAGTACTTACAAAGTTTTCATGATTAGAATCACAACTATGAAAGCGTCAATAGCTTAGGTAAAGGCTCTGATATTGATGTAGACGGCAATTAGTTTTTATAATTTATCAAATTCAGATGACTTAGTGATGTAGACACAGACAAAAACTTGTAAATTTCGAGTATGAGAAATGGCAGCTACAGTTGGTCACACGGATTCACTGACTTGACGGTGAACAAGTTCTCTCAAGATTTTAAAGCACATAAAACAAATTTCCGTGAAAAATAATTACACAGCTATAACAATTGGACTTTACTCTTAAATTTTTCCATACATAATAGATGTGTACCAAAAATGTAAAATGGTTAAAATTGCTGTTAAACATAAAAAAACACACTGTGTTGCTTAACGGTTAACAGGCAGGCCTATGCATATGGAGTCGAATAGGTAACAGGTGTTCTATTTATAGTGCACTGCACTGGGTAAATTGGCTCAATGAGGTAAAGGGTTAAAGCAGTTTTACCTGTTCAGTTTGGGGTTTTTCTAATACTCAAATGGGCTTATACACGAGTATATATGGTACTGTAGCTTTCTGTGAAAGATATTGACCTAGTTAGGCTCTCAAAACAAACATGTTTAATTTGTGAGAAAAATTGCACAAGAAGTTAGGATGGTGCAGCTTTAAATATCAGCATTGATTCTTAATTAGATCATGCGAGAAAGGACATGTACGACAAGTAAATTCTAAGCAACCATACAAGGCCCTGTGATGATGATTAAATGCGCACACAACACGAGCCGCAAACTGTAATCGTTATTCTGTGTCTCGATCTGAACATGGAATACTTTTTTATGCATACCCAGTTCATTTTATTACCTGGATTATTACTAATGGGTGGGTATCTGTTTGGATCTTTAGTTGTGTATTCACTGACATACTGTTCACTAATAAAGAACTTTGTGGCAAAGTACACTAATCAGAACTTTTTGAATATCCCATGTACATATAACATGGTCTCACATTTAACACCAACGTGGTTATAGTTCCCATTATTGGGATGAATAGTTTTTTGTAGTCCAAAAGTCAGCTTCTATACCTTGCATGTTATGTTAGTGGCTGATTTATTAAACTAACAGTTCTGATATTGAATTGTTCTCAGGATAAGAAGACCACCCTTGATGTAGTACATTTTAATGGCTTCCCAGAATGATGTTACAGTGTGGTTTCAGTGTAGTACTTTCAAACTTCATCTTTGACATGGTACATTTGTATGGCTTCCCAGAATGATGTTACAGTGTGGTTTCAGTGTAGTACTTTCGGACTTCATCTTTGACATGGTACATTTGTATGGCTTCCCAGAATGATGTTGCAGTGTGGTTTCAGTGTAGTACTTTCAAACTTCATCTTTGACATGGTACATTTGTATGGCTTCCCAGAATGATGTTACAGTGTGGTTTCAGTGTAGTACTTTAAAACTTCATCTTTGACATGGTACATTTGTATGGCTTCCCAGAATGATGTTACAGTGTGGTTTCAGTGTAGTACTTTCAAACTTCATCTTTGACATGGTACATTTGTATGGCTTCCCAGAATGATGTTACAGTGTGGTTTCAGTGTAGTACTTTCAAACTTCATCTTTGACATGGTACATTTGTATGGCTTCCCAGAATGATGTTACAGTGTAGTTTCAGTGTAGTACTTTCAAACTTCATCTTTGACATGGTACATTTGTATGGCTTCCCAGAATGATGTTACAGTGTGGTTTCAGTGTAGTACTTTCAAACTTCATCTTTGACATGGTACATTTGTATGGTTTCCCAGAATGATGTTACAGTGTGGTTTCAGTGTAGTACTTTCAAACTTCATCTTTGACATGGTACATTTGTATGGCTTCCCAGAACAGTGTATGATAGTGTAGGTTCATTCAGCACCAATCACAGTTAAAGGCTACCATTAAATGATCACTGGCTCTCTGCATCATCATTGAAGAGAGGATATCTGACAAAACAAAGACCTATCCAATGTTCTGTTCAATTTGGTTATCCACATCCTTGCACAATGGATTCTTATCACGGGTACTAACCTGGCTGATCAAGACACCATTTGAACCGCTCTCAAGAGCTTCATTCATTCACCTCTCATATTAGACCTTCTTCCTCACTGCACTAGCAAATAGCAGGCAGAATCTGCAAAATACATGCTCTATCAGTCAACCTGAACTTCAAACAGTTCTGGCAGAAAATGGGTCAGTATCACTCATTATGGCCCCTGCTTTTATTGCCAAAAATAGGCTTTCATTGATGGGGAATCAGACTTTTGTAATCACAGGATTTTCAGTGTTCTTATTGACCTCAATCAACACACAAAGCTCTTGACTGTTAGTTTGTAGGCCATAAAACAATACCAATGACAGTAAAAGATGCTATTTCAAAAACAAACTTCTGTCTTTATTGTGTCAAAGTTCAGTTCTCAGCTATCATAATATCACTGTCTAAAAGTGGGGAATTTAAAGCCTGCATGATCTAAAGTAGTCCTTGGTTTGTTGATGATTCTGATACCATCTTAACTCTGTATGCGACTTGCTGCCCATTGGTGTGAGTAGAAGTCAGTAATGTTCTTTGATAGTTTCTAAACATCTCACAAGGAGAGACTGCTGTCACATTTAAAAGAAAATGCTATCATACCTTTGTGCCAGGTACATGCACAAAGCCTGCATATTTATTTGTCAGCAAATTCCCCAATGAGGAACTGTACTCATTTAAATGGACAGGCAGACATTGCTGTCAGAAGAGCTTATATGGCCAGGAAGTCAATTGATACAAAGTTGATTCTTTCCATATCTGACAAAGTATCAGTTTAGATGGAAGTGATTAAAATCAACTTGAAGAAGTAATAACAATAACAATTTGGTTTTGTGTTCTCTTTGCTCATTGGAATAACAAATTCATGTCATATTTGTCATCATTAGAATAAACAATGTAGTGAGAATCTTTTCTTATTCCATAAGTCACTGCTATTGGAATTAGACACAGTAATTGCTTTCACATTAATCTACATGTTTCTGTTCAGTATAGAATAGCGCCTTATAATAGAGGATACAATACTTGGATGATCCATATCTTATGTTTGATATTTTCATGGAAAAATAGCTATTAACGTTATTCTAGGATGTTTGCGCTTAAAAGGGGTGAACACTGTGATCAACATTAATTTTGTTGAACTTAGCCATTTAGGCATTTCACATCTCTTAGATGTCCACTCAGTTATGACCAGTTAAAACATTTTGCCCATTGTTTTATTTTACCATCCACATTTGAATATATATATAGCCAATTTTTAATTTGCAAAGAAAATGCAATGCTATATTATTTCTACTTTTTTTTTGTCTTCCTACAGTACTTGGTCTTTTGGGTCCTTGTATTACTTCTGCTAATTGCTGGAGGTGTGTATGGATATGTCTACAGAAAGGAGGTAAGAACTAATGTATACTTCAGACTTATTATTGAATTTACAATAAATCCTATCTGATCTAAACTCCAAAATTTTAAAAAGTGTGTTTTAAATGGGCAGTTATTTGGACTGGAGGGAACATTAATGCAAGCACATGGGGTTCTGCAGAACACTTGTTAATTGAATCAATTTGCCACTTCATTTTTCCTGTTTATCCAAAATGGCTGAGGACAGAAACATCCATATTAAAAGGATATCATTGTATTTTAATACACTGTAAATATGTTTTTTGCATGTATCTGATAAACAGAATTGTTCAGATATGATTGGTCAATGATCAAAATATAAGATCCATTATTTCTGTTATAAAGTATACTATAGATGTGTAAGACTTCCATGAAGTTGATAATCAACATGGAGGGTGCCATTAACTTTTAGCTTTCTTGGATATAAGGCCATTTGAGCTTATGGTGTCTTATCTTGATATCACTTATATCCTCAGTTCATTATTTTCAGGTCTTAACTAGATAATTAGTGCTACTTTCAAAAATGTGCATACATTAAAGTACATTATAATATTTAGATGATGCAATATTTCTCTGGTGTTACTAATCAGATATTGTCTCCATATAAAATATTACTCTATTCACTTATTTATAGTTCGTTTATAAGGAGACAGCACTAATCATACAGAAAATGATAAATAATTATAGAATTTACTTGGTTGCCATGGCAAACAAAAACAGTATTAGTGTTGGAAAGGTTTCAAAGAGTTTAAATAAAATATTGTTGGCAGAATCTTTTATCCAGCTGTAAACAGCTTTCATTTTTCCTAGAATTCAGTGTGGTGAACCTGTTTTAATTATGAAAGTAAAATGCTAATTTTTATGTATGAAGCAAAATTAATTTATGTTTTTGTTTAAGGAGAAAACTGTTGATGCAGTGAAGTCTAGTGAAGAATAACAAGACTAATTTTCTCATTTGAAAGTTGTTGAAATTTAGATGTGTCTCAGTTTTTAATATAAACACATCTATATGCATAATATAATAATAACTGACAAAATCCATCACCGGTTTTATCATCAACTGGTGGACTAAATGTTTAAAAATGACAATGACACAAAAATAAACTTGCCTTTTAAATTGTAAAAATTGTTATTAAAAATTATAACTTTATTCTTTGATTTAAAAACTTTTAGGGTCATCACTAAAAATGTTCATTTCCTATTAGTGAATATGAAGGATACAGTCTATCGTTACATATCCAGAGACGGCATGCATTCATGATTTTTGTGCAGTTTTGGTGAAACCTATGTCCTTGGATTAAAAATATATGGACATAAAGATACACTAATATGCATGCATTCTCGAGATCATGAGTTGCACAAATTTGAATTAAACATGTCAGAAACAAGACCGATTGTTAACTCATAAAGGAATAAATTCTTAGGTCAGTCGTATTCATCTGAGATGGTACTGTACATCTTTTAATTTCATTTAAAGGCCACGTACCTCTACTCGTTATTATTCATGCAATGATTTTACATGTATTTGTACACAGTGTCTTGAGTTTCCTCGTTGAGCAATCCAAGCCATTTTTATGTATTTCACATTCATCTAAAAATGTTTTGGAACAAGGTTACCATATAAAGTGTACATTTTTACCACCAACATCACAGCCTTACTCCAATCATTGAAAAGCATTGAACCCTCTTCCATAAAGAATTTTGTCATATTCTCTTTCCAAAGACTTGTAAAATTAGTACTAGCAGCTGCCTTGCTTGGCACTTAGCATTAAGAAGTTAGTGTTAGGACTGGTCGGACTTGTGTCAGTATAATGTGACTGGGTGGGACATGATGTAATGTCTGCGGCAGATTGTCCCAGTGCTAGACATCACTACAAACTGCCACACTGCAGACATCATAGTGATATGACTGAAAAATGTTTAAAGCTATGTTAAAAATTTAAATCTCACACACATAAACACTTTCCACACTTAATTTGACAAACTGGTAATTATTCTGATTTTACAAAAACATGATTAGCTTGTACAGTCAGGAAAAGGTATTCTGTCTTTTACTAGTTTAGTTTCTATGCAGTAACTCAAGTTTTCCACCATCAACAGTTACCAGACTTTGTGGTAAGGAAAAAGTCTATCAATTTCAGGTTTAAGAGTCAGATGTCAAGGTCACTGAAAGATGAAAAGTGGTTTTATCACAATAACTTTAGTTCTTTATCATGTACCTGGACCAAACTTTGGCTGGCTTGCTTGGTTTCTGCTGATTAAGTTTAGTGTATTAAGGACCTGCCTAGAGGATTATTAAATAGGGGTTGGACATAACAACATGCTGTTCACAGTATTGTGTCATTTCAACAGATGGAGGATGCTTTGAAGAGATCAAACCTACTGAAGAATGTGGTACAGAAAGTCTATGGAACAGATAAAAAAGTCACCAATGGTATTGATTATATGCAGGTGGAGGTAAGAGTATTACCATAAATCACAATATTTTCATGAGCATGACATTTTTTTGAGTTTGCAGAACCTCTGATTTTTTTAAACAAAGTGCAGATAGTAACGTTTTCATAATCAGCATATTACCAATGAGCAGAATACAACATCGGCCACAAATATGATTTACTGAATTCATAAAATATTCTCAGACTGATACTAAAAACATATGATTCACAGTATGTGGCTTTCAACAGTAGATATGGGTATAATATTTTTGGATCCCCACCAATATTTATAATTGTTTTGTTTTAATGACTTATGACTTATTTAAATATTTGTCAAGGTTGGTTGGAAATTACAAGTTTTTCATTTGGACATGGTAAAATCTCTGAAACTGTTGACAAAAGATTGATCCCCTCCCTCCATTGTCTTCTTTTTCAAACTTAAGTTTAGTTTATGTCAGATGAACTGGCAAGGGATGACAGATGAACTGGCAAGTGGCAAGGGATGTCAGATGAACTGGCAAGGGATGTCAGATGAACTGGCAAGCGATGCCAGTTCAGGTAGTAGAGCAGTCCTCTAGGTGTGGGGAGGTGCCATGTTCAAGCAGCAGCCTATATTTCCTCTCTGATTTTTAGTAGCATCAGTAAGATTACTCATTGATGCTGTCATACATAGGAATATTACATTCAATATTTTAAGCCACAGAAGACATGAACGATCATAGAGACATAATTGAGAACCCTTCTCTGAAATCAGCTGCTTATTATTATTGCAAAAAGCAGCTTGGATCATCTCTTCAAATGGCTGAGCTATTAGAGCTCAGTGATTGAGAAGTCTTTGATATGAGCTAGTTTCCCATTTAATTACCCTAACACATTCATCTCATCAATGACTTGGACATCAAAACGTGTTTTTCAGCTAAAATGTTGTGGTGGTACTGGTCCCCTGGATTATACAGAATCAACCTGGAGAAATGGAGATCCACTTCTCCCTAATAGCCGAAAGGACATGGCTCCATTGACATGCTGTCAAGACTACTGGAAGTACAAGGATGCCAATACTATTAACTACAAGTACTGCCCACTTTTTATTGACAACACTGCTAATGATCCTTTAAAGAACCTCAATTATAACATCTACAAAAAGGTGAGCTTTCTCTCTATTCATCTTAATCACTACCTTTATCTTTACCATCGTCTTCCTTTCCTTCCGTAGTAGACATTGCTGTAAGATTTCAAGAAAGTGCCTGAAATGAATGAGCATAATGTAAGATTTCATGAAAGTGCCTGAAATGAATGAGCATTCTGTAAGATTTCATGAAAGTGCCTGAAATGAATGAGCATACTGTAAGATTTCATGAAAGTGCCTGAAATGAATGAGCATTCTGTAAGATTTCATGAAAGTGCCTGAAATGAATGAGCATACTGTAAGATTTGATGAAAGTGCCTGAAATGAATGAGCATTCTGTAAGATTTCATGAAAGTGCCTGAAATGAATGAGCATTCTGTAAGATTTCATGAAAGTGCCTGAAATGAATGAGCATACTGTAAGATTTCATGAAAGTGCCTGAAATGAATGAGCATTCTGTAAGATTTCATGAAAGTGCCTGAAATGAATGAGCATTCTGTAAGATTTCATGAAAGTGCCTGAAATGAATGAGCATTCTGTAAGATTTCGTGAAAGTGCCTGAAATGAATGAGCATTCTGTAAGATTTCATGAAAGTGCCTAAAATGAATGAGCATATTAAAGCCCTTCCTCGTCATTGAAATTACTTTATAGGACCCTCAAATTCAAAACTGGAAGCTGTATAAAAACCTCAGAAAAATAAATAATTTAGGAAACACATATATTAGGAATATGGTATTGATGAGTTGGGACTGATTTGCTATGTAATTTACTTCTACGCTCAAATACTGCCATTTTTATTTCACCCGGTGAAAGGTCAAATGAGCTGATAGTATGCCTTATTGTGTGTCAAGTGTCATGCGTTGTGTGTCCATCAAGAATTGCAGTTTTAAACTTTTCTCAAAACCCATTGGACCAGTTCTAACTCCGTTTGACACAGAATATCCTGGCATGAAAGGCTTTCACATTTTAGCCAGTTACGATGTTCAGCCATCAGATATGGCCACTGTTACTAAAAATGCCATAAAAAGGACTCCTCAAAAACAGCTGAACAGAAATTTATAAAAGTGAGAAAAAATTACCTGGTAGGAAGACCTTCCAGATTTGTGGAAATGATGATGGTCCACTTATAAATATGTTCATGGTTTCTAAATACAACAACAGAAAAGTCATTATAGCTGAAACAAGTAACCAGAATTAGTATGAGTTTGCTTTTTTACAAATATTTAAATAGAAAATAAAGCATGGCAGCATTTTATAAAAGAAACAAGGGAACAACTTCAGACTGCTAAATCATCTGAAATTCTAACTCTGACTGACTCAGACTCTAATCATAATGCCAACATAGTCTTAACAATCAACCAGAGCTGTGAACTATTTTTGAACTGTTTTCAGACATTCTTTTAATCTAGAGCAGTTGTAGTCAATCCCACATACCATTACCACCCCCTACACCCTGATTATATTACCACAGGAAATTGACTCCAATATATTGCCACATTTAGTCTTTTATTCAAGTTGTGAAGTCACTACATACATTTGGAATTATCAGTATGTTTAAAATCTGACACTATCCTTTTATTTATTTTCTGAGAAGTTGGTAATGCAACATCACCACTAGCCAAGGGTCATCAATCCACTTTGTTCCACATCAACCCTTGCTATATTCAGCAAACTGAAACTGTATCTACTGCTTCACTGTCTGATTGGAAGCAGCTGAAAGAAATGGATCAAATCAGATCCTTTGTCACACTTCAATTGGGGTATTGTAAAAAAATAACTGCCTTTGTACACAATGACTCGTGTTCATGCAAGTTAGTTCCTTTTAAACATTTTAAGCAACATTTAATTCTGTTAGCAGAAGTTTCTGATCACCACTCCATCTAAAAGGTCTTCTGTTAAACTTTACAAATACACATTCAGCCCATAATTTAGTTGGTCCCAAAGGAAAATGGTTCTTCCCAGACATCCACTACCAGTATGGTTGTTATGCTGGTCATCTTGAAAATCTTGTTACCACTACTCCAGCAGAATTATTGGGTGATCTTGTCAACTTAGGGTTTTCATTTAAAGACTTCTCATGTCTTAAGTATGTGCATAATAAATTTTGGAAAATCCAATTTTGCATTGTGGAAATTAATCCATCCATACTATTGTCCCTCCAGGACCTTGCATAATGGTAATGGTTGATGCCTACATCATGGCTCATAGTGGATGGAATGTTAATGTCCCGATTGGAAAGTTCCAGTAATATAAATATGTAATAGTAGACTCCGCTACACAATATAGTGAACTCCACAACACAGAACTTACCTGCTTACCTGTAGGTTGAAATAAGTAGACAATGCAGAATGCTGTTTTAAATATTACTCAGTACTTAATTTTACTCAGTACTTTTTAATATTCAAAGATTTGCCCATTAAATCACATTAACCCATTGTCAGGTCTTCTCATCCAAGCCATTTCAAGTGCTTCTTTTGTCTTTATTTGCCACAAAGCATAAATCAGACTCCTACATATGCTCTTAGCCCATGGTCACCTGTGGAATTATTTGCTAAACTACTATTATTGTGAGTTACTTAATTTGATTGGCTGAAAGTGGTAATTACCACAAAAGTGCCCAATACAACATATACACAGTGTAAATAGAATGAAGACAGAAATCAATTAATTTCAGTTTTGTATTTAGTAAAAATTCAAAACAAAGTAAAATAAGGTGCAAAAAGTATGTCAATTCCTAATGAAGTTTTTCATCTTCAATTGTTACTGGATTATACCTTTTACAGTCAATACCCATCCCCTTTGCAGTCACCTCCTTCATTTGAAAATCTAATGCTTTTTTAAATGTTCAAAAATCGGATGTGTTTGTTTTCATCAGAGTCAGTCCAGGTTTTCTTTCCTCTAAAGTGTATGTAGCATTAGATTACATATGCTATAGCCATAAGGATATTGAGGTGGGGGATAATTTCCACAATCAGCACACTACAGTTAATTTCAATAATCTGGAAAGACAAAAGTCCAAAACATCAATGTAACCATCTATCAGATTCACAGGAATGACACCTTTATTTTGCTGCAGATCTTTATGGATATAGCTGAGTCACTACAAAGCTTGAGTGACTATCCATTTGATCTACATGTTTTCTCAGGAATTCTGCTTTTGAGTTTTTCACAAAACTCTTGTGATGGCAAAAGTGGATCAAACCTCAGTGCAATTTCTCCACCTTCTTTGAATTTTCATCATTAGTCTCCAGTTTCTGTTTAGGGATATTGACAAAAAATCCTTTGTAGGAATATTGTTCATATATAAATTCTCAGCCACAAACTTAAAATTGCCAAGTTGTCACAATATGAATTAACGGTAGATGTATTTGAAATATCTTAAGTAAAAAAAATCCATAGAGAATACTAGCTTATATAGTACTTGCATAATTAGTATAAAAAATTGACAATGGTAGACTGTAGGGTGCTTGCATAAGTAGGATATAACTTTGATAGACCATAGGGTAGGACCCTTTGGGTACTTTCACTAGGTGTCTTTATATAAGCAGTTCACATTGGTGAGATAAGTTATTATTTGATGACTCTTGTCTTTTTTAACCAATGATTTCAGGGATGTGGAGAGGCCATTGTTGATTTCTTCTACAACAATTTAGGAGCATTTTCTGGTGTTGCTCTTGGCATGGTTGTTTTATCTGTAAGTAAAAGTTTAATCTTTCATCAGTTTGTCAGGTATAATTTTATTCTTCCATATGTTGTTTCTGAAGTGTGTGTTTGTAACCAAATTTCAAAATGTTTACCTTGTGTGACAAATTAGCAGCTCCAGTTAGTTCAAGGTTTTCCTAATTCCAGTAGATCGTTGACTGATACTGAATGTTATTGATATGTTAGTCATTAATTACTATGCACAGCTACACTCAAGACTTGTCCAAGTTTTAATTCTTAAATGTCTGGCACTTAGTTGATTATCAGATTTTAAAATATGTAAGTTCAGATAACAATTCCCATTTCATTTTCTTGACATTTCTTTATATATAATATATACCTAACATCAATGAAAATTTTTATATACTCACTTATAAGTCACGTCCAACTGCAAACTGCACAGAGCCAGATCTGCCATTGCATATTGAACTGGCAGATATGAGTTTGTGTAGTTTGTTAATAGTAATCACTTAAGCAATTAACATAGACCCTGTTCTGCTGATGAATTGTGTGCTGGCAGGTTTGGATCTTATCTTGTTTGCAATTAGACTAGACTTTTATGCATGCATAGATCGTATAACATTCCAAGCAATTGTTTTGCTATCAATTTTCATTTCAGCTAAGTGGTATTATCAGTGTATCATGCCTGCTCTATTACTTGCGGCATTGGCCACCTCCACAGGTGGATGATGTTGTCTATGAGATGGCAAGGACACAGGAAAAGTCTCCATATCCTACAAGAAGTGGTCCCTATGCGAACTTGTACCAAAGCTAAGGGCACTGGATGCCCTTTTTTTCATCCGTGATTCTCATATCATAGATTTCATTGTAATGATTTATGGGTCACAAATTGTAAACCAATCTATTGCATACTGTGGTTTAGTAAATTTCCATTTTTTATTGCTATATCAAGCTCTGAAATGAAGAATTAGTATAAGCATGACTATAGATATGGTATTATTAATCCAAGGTTCTTATTAACTTTGCATTTTGATGATATAGCAAAAGTTAAAATATTGCATCTAGTTTTTATTGGATCCCTTGGATTTAATCAGTGTCCCAAAATTGCATAGTCTTTTATGATTCATTGAACATACATTATCTTACAGGTATTTTTTTAGTTTTATGTACAGATCCATTTGATTATGTTCATTTTTTGAACATTTATTAATCCTTCTCTGATCAGTACAGCTTTATTTTTAACAGAAATTAGAATATATGTTATTGTGGATTTCAGGCAGTCACATCAGTTAAATGTAATGCTTTTCTGTGTGCTGGAAAATTAGAAGATGAAAAAGTATACAAAAAGGTTGGATTACCCACACAAGACATTGTGAAAATTACATTAGCTTCAAATGTGATGAAAAGATGTTTCATATGTCACACCTTAATGCATCTATATGTATTCCATGGGATTTTAATTAACATTTTAACATCAATAATGAATTCAACAGATATTTCTGCTGCACTGTAGGTGCGATGCTCAATGTTTATACCAGTCAATATTTCATAATTTGCACACCAGTTCATCACTTTTATCCATCATTGTTACTATGTCAGTTAATTTTACCCAGTCTAAAAGCACAGAGCTGGGGTCATACTAGGGGTGACATTTGCTCCATTACTTTTTTCCCATATATTGGGCTGAGGCAAAGAAGATTTTGACCTGTTCTTGAGTCCATGTCTTCATCCCTTATTTTCATTGACTATTATGAGTACTACTTCAACTCTTAAATATGTTTGTGTTCAAAGAACAATGTAAAATGATTTAACCTTAGTATTATTATGCTTTTTGATGTCAATTAAATGAACATTTATGCTAGCAGTTAAATTTTAATTTGCAAGATTCCAGCTGAAAAGCCACACAAGATGCTTGAAGAAGTGAGTGAAATTCCATGCATTTGTAGCTCAGTAAATTATTACATATAGGTTTGTAGACTGATTCCTAGTCTGGATAAAAATGTGTATTTCACATTTCATCCTGTAAAAAGTAACAAGAATAGGCTTGTCTGGCACCCAGTTAATAGGTAACCTATTTTAAAGATTAACATCCTTTGCAGAAATAGTGTGTGCGTGATTTAGATTTTTAACTTAGCTTTAACAATTTTCCAGTCATCACTACAATATCTGCAGTGAGGCAGTTTATAGTGTTGTCTAGCACTGGGGCATCATGCCGCAGACATGTCCCACACAGTCACATTAACCTGACACCAGGCCAACCAGTCCTAACAATAACCTCTTAATACTATGCCAAACAAGGCACCAGCTAGTACCATTTTTATAAGTCATTGATATGACTTGGCTGGGGTTCGGACTTGCAACCTCCTGCATTCAAGACACACTCCAAACAATAGAGTGATGTAACAATTTGCTGAGTCCAACTCAAAAACCTTTTAATATTTTCATAAAGTTAATTGAATGTTTCTTTTGTTTTTACATTATTAACTCATCAGCTTAGTAAAATGGCTGTTTTAAGTGATTGTTTTGACCATTCTGACTGTTAACCTCCCTACAATCATTTCTCCCAGTTTTCCAACCACCCTGTTCTGTCAGGAGAGTGAAGTCAGTGTACCTGAGAATTTCAGCAAAGCATGGATCCTGATAGAGATATACCAGTTCATTTCACCATTTCTATATGCCTGCCAAAGGCAGTGTTTACAATTTTATGATTATGCTTGTATATACATACATATGTATGCCAGTCTGTTCAAATCTCTTTCTGTTACCTTTATGTTTAGCACAGTAACTTCAGTTTTAAACCAACTACCATTACCAGACTTTCTGGATTCCATGCACTTGGAGTAAGGCTTTACTTTTAGGTCAGAGGTCGAGTTCACTGTAACTACATAAAGAAAAATAGTTTTTGCACAGCAGCAGTAGTTCTGAATCACAGATCATGATCAAACTGGATAGCTTGTTCTTGGGGTAACAAAGAGGACTATCCGTTATGGGGTCAAAAGGTCAAAGGTCATATTAGCTGGCTGAAAAGATTCAGTTCTTGATCATGTACCTTCACCAACTTTTTTCAATGGCTTACACTTTAGGTACAAAAGAAAGCTGTTGGTTTTGGGGTAAAAAAGATTCAGAGATCATGGTCACTATAACTGAAAGATGAAGAAAACATTTTTCCATAAAAGCTTTAGTGCTTGACCATGTACAGTGGCCTAATTTGTTTAGTGCTTGACCATGTACAGTGGCCTAATTTGTTTAGTGCTTACACATAATGTAATAAAGAGTCTTTTCATTTAGGGTTCAAAAGTTTGAAGACTGAGAGTCATTGTGACTGAAAAAGGGTTTTGAGCAATCAGTTTTGCTCTTGAGTCGTGTCCTGGACCAAACTCAGTGGCTACTTGCACAGTACTGGTATTAAAATAGAAGAGTCTGGTTGACATCAAGTTTGGTTTAAGACTGCTTTTGTGACCAAAGGTGAAGGTCAATAAACTCTCAAGTGACTATGCTCTGTTAGTGCCTGCATAGGAGACTGATAAACACAGAGCAGGTATATAATACTATTCCAGGTACTTGTGTTAGATACGTAATTTAGATGGACTCTACTGAGACTCTGTCCTTTAACATTATTCCCTTATATGCCATTTCACACTACTAGATTACAAACATTACCATTCTCTACTTCATTTTATTGCTTGTTGTGAATATACTTATGTCTGTTTTCAGATATATTTGTGGTAGTGTAATGTTATCCATGTGTAGTCTTTCTAACACTTGATAATTATATTGGGTTCTTCAGTCAAAGATTATTATTTCAGTAAAACATTTTGTGCTGATAATTCCCTTAATTACAAGCTCTAACAAGAAATCATAACTCTCTAATGAAATATAGAATTTTTAGAAGTTCATTTGCTAAAGATTCATACATATACCAACCAGCATGATCTTGTGGACTAGAGTTTCCATGGAATTTTCATGAGGCCCTAGTCCATTTAAACAATATGCATTAGACTGCATCCATTCTGTATGCATAGTCTGGATGTATTATCCAATATGTACACCATCATACACATTTTTGGGTGGACTAGCCCTGATAACTGTTCTGATGAAAGATCAAACTTGACAGGTCATGTTGGTTCAGATATACAAACTAGATTGAAGCATTTTTTATCCAGATGTCCTAGTCAGGTAATTTCTTTTTACGTTAAATTCACTGCGAAGCTGTGATGTCTTAGTGTTTTTTACATTATACTCCTGAACAGAAGGATACAGGCTCTCACCATTTAATCAGCTTGTATCACTTACTATGGTATGTCCTTGAACAAGGTGCTTTACTTGCCATGACACACTTTTACCTTTAGAGCATTGCTTTAATGTGCAACAAACATAATATCTAAACTCTGCCACTGTCTGTGAGTCTGAGATTGTCCTTATTTGAAAATGGGTAGCAGCAGCATAGAAAATACATACAAAGTGCATGTGATATATGGCACAGTGTTTTCATTGATGAGTTTGTTTTTTCAATGATATTCTATATGACACCAAAATGTTGCCATCATATTTATCATAAATATTGCTGTGATTGATGAGCTTATCAGGGGTAATCAGTAATTATCAGTAATTGATTGCCAGGTTTTCAGTATTCACAAGTAGTTTGTAATAGGCTGAAGAGATTTTTTTATAAAACATTGCCCAGCCATATGTTATGACTAAATGGTGCATTGCATTCCATAGCCATGTCCCCTGTCTCAAGTTCAAGGTCATGGTAAGTGAAAATTTAGTTCCTTGTATCCTGGTCTGGAGTATAACATTTGAACCACTGAAGACATTTTACTGAAGCCAATTATATATGACATATAGATTTTGTGTCATAGACAAAATCTACACCCCAAGCCCCTTTAGTCAAAAGTCTTTAGCAAGAAAAAGTGTAATTCTGCGGTTTGTATCCTTGTCTGGAATATAACCTAATTGATCACATTGGCTTAAGATGTTTTAGTTAGTCTTTTGCCATGTATAATTGCTGTGTTGCATACCATAGCCACACCACTTGCTGCAAGGTCGTGACAAAATAAAATGTAATTCTTTGACCTATATTTTTATTTGGAGCATAATTTTTCAACAGCTGAAGATATTTCATTTAAAATTTATCCATATATGCATCATGTATAGGTGGTATGTCACATACCATAGCCGTGTTCCTTTCCTCCCGGTGAGGGTCACGAAAAGAGGAAATGTAACTCTTCCATGTATCCTTGTTTGAAGTATATCTATTGAAAGATTGAAGTTATTTTAATGAAACATTATATATATATATATATATATATATATATATATATATATATATATATATATATATATATATATATATATATATATATATATATATATATATATATATATATTGACTAGACAGTGTGCCATATATTATAGCCATGTCTCATGCCTCTCAAGTAAAGGTCGCAGCAAGAGACAGTTCCAGTCAGTGAAATCCATTCATGTACAAATATTATTTTTTATTCAGTGAAGATATTTTAATCAAACTTTTCCCTTTTACCATATATATTCACTTATAAGACAAGTACAGCTGCAAACTGCAAAGAGCCAGATCTGCCATTGCATAATATGCCATCAGACCTTGGTCTCTGCAGTTTGTTTGGAGTGATCAGCAAAACGAACAACATAGACCCTGATCTGCAGGTATATTTTGCTATGGCAGATCAGGATCTTTGTCATTTGCAGTTTACTTGAATTATAAGCAACTACATATGGTATACATCTTGACTTAACAGTGTCTCATCTTCCCGTCTGTCTCATTGTCAAGCTCTCAAAAAGGGATAATCTAAGTCAGTCCAGGCTTCTTTATTCAGACCAACACTTTTAAGATATTTTATGAAGTGTTATTCAGGTCCACACCATATGGTATAGTAGTTGAGTTTATTGTTCTAAGTCGATGGTCATTAGTAGATAACTATTAACGTGACAGGCATATCACGTGCCCTTTGCGCTAGTCGAGTTATACTTGGCTATGACTTTGATATTCAATATGTCGCTTGTAAATAATTTTCATTGCCTCGGGCTCGGCCAGTGTGGATATGTGAGAAAGCTTGCCGGTAGCTTCTCTTGGGTCAATGGTTCTTTCTGGGGTTTTCCCAGGTTCTTCCTCCACCATTAATACTGGCCGCCATGTGTAACCTATCTTGTGCTGAAAAATGGCGTTAAACCCTACAACACCAACAACAAAAACAACTTTTCATTGCCTGAACATATCACATGGTCAGAAGCCCCAAGTTTTCATGTATGCAAGCATTTATTTTAACAGTTTGTGGCATAATTGCATATTTGCAGCAATGGACTGGAGAAGAGTTTCTATGGTGATGATAAAATGGCATTTAATAGACATTAGGAACAATCACTGTATGGTTCATGTATGTCACCAGCATTATAACAATCTAATTATAAACTGAGTACATCACCATTTGTAACAACATGCATTTTTTTATTGACTTATTGCAATTTTTATAGCATGATTGATGTATAATCAGGGGGAAAAATCACTATGACATTCCAGCTAGCATGAATACAGTATTGTCTGTAATATTTTTTACCCTCATATTTTCATACACCCTAAGTCTATATTATAATTTTTTTTTCTAATTTTGGTAAAGAGAATATTTTTCTTATCAAAATTTTTTTAGGTTAAAGTGAATGATTTTTGGTGTTTAAACATGTAGATAGCGCAGCAAGCTATTTTCAGCACATTTGTTTCTGACATACTTTCAGTAAATGTACTGTTTGGTACACTTACATTGAAACTACAATTTTCATGCAAAAACCTCATTACATCATCTTGAAACTCTCTTTACATATCTGAGATTCTTGCAGGTGTCAATGTATGATGGAAGACAAAACTCTGCAACCTAGTAGTGAAATCTTGGACTTTTGACTTCCATTATGACTTAATGAGGAATGACTGATAGAATCAACATCTCGAAGTAAAGACTTCCTGCATTTTGGGAATTCCTGCTAAAAGTCAGCCTAGGGTGTTGATAATATATGGCCAACAATACAATGCTAGAATATTTTTGACATCACAGCCACTATGATATGAAATCAGTAAAATCTCAAGTCATTTGGGTTTTTTTGCTTGACTTAGATATTCTTCATTAATAAAAATTAGTGATTTTATTTCTATACATAATGTAGGCCCTGATATTAAAAGTTCATGCAATTATATATTGTCATGTTTTTTTTAATTAAAAAAAAAACCTCTTAAATAAAAAAGGTATTGATTTTTTTTTAAGAATTGAAAAGGTATGAACAAGAATATAAATTGAAGAAAATAATCATTGGTTAAGTAAATGAATAATAAAGGCAGGTTGTTGATAGTATGGGTGTGTCAATAATGGGCAAATGAGACTGGCTGCAGAAGAAAATCAGCATCTCCAGTGAGACAAGGGAGGCAACTATTGTATTAAAGAGATCCAACTGATCATGGTGGGTGTTGTTTTTTGTCAAAATCACAAAGAGGCGATGTGTGCATTCAGTTCATGTTATCGGACCAATAGTACCTCATATTGCTCTTTTTACTTCTTCACCTGAAAATGTTTGTAGAAAGTGTACAAAAATTACAGACCATACAGTAAAATGATTGAGAAGTGAAGGTCAGATGATACAGATATAAATACTACATTTTGTGCTGTGTAAAGAGTATCCAGTACTCATCTGTCTTAAAAGACAGTAAAAATAAAAATTGAGACTTTAACGTTATAAATATGAGATGCTTTTGTATAAAAGCAAAATCATTTAACTATTTTATTGTCTTGGGGTGTTGTTGTTGTTTTACTTGAAAGTTGACATGTAACATAACCTTTGAAGAAGCAGAAGTTATGGATTGTTCAGTAACTTGAATATATTCTCTTTTTAACTACAGTGAAACCTGCTTTAATGGACATGCATCTATAGACATATAAAGAACCATTGTTTATAAATTTAAAAGACTTTTGTTATTCCAACATTTTTCCATCAAGGACAACATGGTATGGTCCTTTGTGTTTCCTTTATGGACAGGTTTCATTGTAGCATTTAAACACCTTTATATTTAATGGAAGCTTTGAGTTTTTGTATGTTTTCTCGTCATTTGTGACTACATGCTGATCAAATGTACATTTTGAGAGCATCTTTGACTATAAGATTTTTGAACATTTAAAAATATTAATTTAATAATGTTTTGCATGTATTTTTTGTATGACCGATACATTTTTTTGGCAGATAGTTTGATTTCCTTGAAAATAGATATCTTTCAGAACAGAGGACTATTGTTAGTAATGGAAGGTTGTATGAATCTCGAAAAGATTACTTAAAAAATACATTTTTATTCATAATAAGATGTAGTTTTTCTAGAGTTCTATGTTTATTATAGTTAATCAAAAATGTTCATTTTTATGTGATGTATGTGAACATCTGTATATGACAAGGTATTGGGTAGTATTTTTGTTGCTATGTAAAAGTATACTGTGTTGTGAATTTTATCTGCAGAAATTAAAAATTTAATGCAGATAGTTGTACAATCTAAAGGTGACCACATACAAGATGAAAAATCATCAGATTCAGAATTTACGGGATAAAAAACATTATAACAAAGATACAAACTGGCTTAGAACTCGCTAAGTCAATTTTTCCACAAAAGTTTGATCTTTGATATAAATATATACAAAAATGAATATGGGTTGTTGAATTAAATGAAAATATCCAAGGCAACCAAATGCATCATAAAAGTTAACTATAAAGAAATATGATTAGCTTTGTGGTAGCTCCTATCCTGACAGACCCTACTCAGGAGCCCATCTCCTGATTAGAGGCCAGTATAGTGTATTTTTGATTTGAAAGTCAAATGTTTTGACAATGGTTTTTTTTAGCTGTAATGATTGGTGAGCATAATCACAAAAGGTATAAATGGATTTTTATGAAAACCAGGTTGTGAGTATACATGAAGAATCCCTTATTTAGAAACTTGATTCCACTTCCCAACTAATATTTATGGCTTTAATCAAACTTGGCACGTGGGTGTAATCTTGACTTGATCTAAGACAATTAAGTTAATTGACCGTCTGTCAGATTCACAATTATAGGCCATGACAAAGAACTATATACATGTACTGCAGTTGTAGGTACAGGCTGTGTATCTTTAACATATGAGAAAATATTTTTGTTACTGAATTTATAATGTAGTTTCTCAAGAATATCAGAGATAATTACAGTACTTGGCAGTTAAAAAGAATAAAAGGAAAGAAGAAATGGACTTATTGTATATTCATAAAAACTCATTTTGGCTCGTAGAGCATCATTCCCTTTGAGCATCTGTTATTATTTTGTACCCCTTAAAAGATGTCGTCCTTTTTTTAAGGCCAACTTTCCAGTACTGAAAGGATGGCATCATCACAGGGGACCAGTATGCTAATATATTCTAAGAAACAACACTTTCATTATTACTTCAAATCTTTATGTTTGGTCAGTCATCAGGTCTGCTGAACATGATAAAGCCATTGATGTATTCTGTCTTTTGGCCCTGGTTTGCATCAATTATCTCATCATTTGATCATTGTTGTCATCATTTTTTGAAGAGTATTACATGTCATGGAAATTTGAAGATTGTCATCCTTGTACTTTTTTGTTGTGAAATTCATTGATTTTGTAAATTTGTATTTTGCTACATAAATTTTAAACTATTTTAGGCTCATGTTAAATAGTTATGTAAGCTTACAGTTGTTGACTTTTTAGATGATGTGTATGCAAATCTCCAAATGTATCATCTTGGTTTGATACTTCTTAAAAAGTAATACATGCACTAGCAACTTTTTAAACACCCACTGTAAGGCAGAAAATATGCTGTGATGTTGTCTGACCACTTGATTTAAGGAAGAACCCTATCAATTTCAGGCATAAAAGGTCAGAGTTCAAGGTCAATGTGGATGAAACAAGGAAAATGTTTTTATATAATAATTTGAGTTTTCCACAATTTACAGTTACCAAAATGTGTGGATAGGTTGCACTTAAGGTAAGGAAGAACCCTGTTGATTCCTCAAAAGGCCAAGGGTCATTGTACCTGTGACTGAAAGAAGAAAAATGTTTTTTTGCACAGTAGCATAAATAGTCCTATATGACATACCTTAGCCTGACCTTGTTAATGGCTTACACTTATGGTACTGTCAAGGTCACTTTGCAAGTAGCATAAATAGTCCTATATGGCATACCTTAGCCTGACCTTGTTAATGGCTTACAATTATGGTAGTCAAGGTCACTTTGCAAGTAGCATAAATAGTCCTACATGACATACCTTAGCCTGACCTTGTTAATGGCTTACACTTATGGTACTGTCAAGGTCACTTTGCAAGTAGCATAAATAGTCCTATATGGCATACCTTAGCCTGACCATGTTAATGGCTTACAATTATGGTACTGTCAAGGTCACTTTGCAAGTAGCATAAATAGTCCTACATGACATACCTTAGCCTGACCTTGTTAATGGCTTACACTTATGGTACTGTCAAGGTCACTTTGCAAGTAGCATAAATAGTCCTACATGGCATACCTTAGCCTGACCTTGTTAATGGCTTACACTGTCAAGGTCACTTTGACTGCAAGTAGAAAAATGTTCTCTCCGCAAAACTCGGTTGTTTACATCGAAGCTAATTAAACATATGGGAGGTGTATCATGTGCCTGTTCACACTACTCTTGTTTTTGGTTCATATTTTGTGTAGTGTTATGAGAAGACACGGGACATATATTCTTTGCTATCATTTTTCATGTTAGAAATCAGAAATATGGTTCATTGGTACATATCATCAAATCAGCAACTGTTTTGTTTATGTGATAAACCATTAACTAAACATTTTGATTAGATTGTTTTACCATAATTTATATTAGAGTACCTTTCAAAAATATTGGAAAAGGTTGAAATATGTTTTTAGACTTGATTACATGTTACTGTTTATACATTTTAATGTGTATGATACATTAACATCACACATTTAGTGGTTCATCGTTAATCAGTCGAAACCTATTCAAGCCATCAAAGTATTTTTCTTCTCTTTGTTTTTGGTCAACATAAATTGTTTATCAATATTTGTGATCAATATTCAGTTTAAAAGGTGCATTTAGAATAGATTTTTATTTGTACATATATATATATATATATATATATATATATATATATATATATATATATATATTTGCCATAGATGTAAATAAAAACAAAAATATCTGCATGTGTATGACTTTTATTAACTATATATTACACAAAAAGATAGTTTATCAGTTGGCTTCGTAAGTGACTTATTAGGCACATGCACACATACACACATCTGTTGCCACTATCCATCATTTTATTTGTAAAATACGTATATTGTAGTTTTATTCACCTGATATTATCACACAAAACACACACTGTACTGTTATCCATTCATTTAAATCTTTTTTTTATTAAGAAAAATGTGCAACTTCTTATAAATTTAATAAAACATCCATTTGGATTGGCTATTGGCATGTGAAGAGCATGAATATATGAATGAATAAATACAAAATAAAATTCAGTTTTCAGAAAAGATTTACAATCACTGTGTTTTCCACAGTTGTGTGATTCCAATCCAACCCCTATTCCAGTAAAACTCCTCCCTATCTAAAAACTTGTCATAATTCTAAAATCATACCCAAAATATTCCCATTGGTATCCAAAAGTGCATGATATCATTTATCAAAAGTAATGCAATGAAAGCAGCGCATACTGAACCATGGCAAGCAGGCTTTGTAGTTATTTATACAGGGTATATATATATATATATATATATATATATATATATATATATATATATATATATATATATATATATATATATATAGCCTTATCTTAAAGAAGAAGCAGTTTGAGATGTATAGACTATTTTAAAAAAGTAACATTTAAAAATACTACAAAACCTGCTTTGCTGACTGTTTTGTTTTGTAAGTATTAAACCTGTCAAGTTGCCATTTAATGGGTGTTTGTTAGCAATGTAGATTCTTGGTCAGTTGTTTTGACCAAGCCTGAGTGTTCAGGTCCTTGACAAATACAACCAGATCTCAGGCAAATACGACCAAACTTGGGCCAAGACTCCTGACCTCAGACCTTGTACTGTACCTTCAACAAGGACATCAGAAAAACACTAAAGAAAATAATATTACAATTCAACACGTGCATGATGACTAGCATGCTCTTCAGGACTTTCTAAAGAAAATAATGGTTGGGCCATGTTTCAAGTAGAAATAAATACAATAATACTCTTGGTGGACAACTGATGGTAAAATATACTACAAAAATGCATTCAAGTCTTTATTAAATATAATTATTACAGATTAAAATTTTTCTACAAAGAATAAAAACTTGCATAATAATATCATTTTAGGTGTTATGGAAATCATTTAGAAATGCAGCTTGAAAAATGCCACCACCACTGATCTCAAACAAATTAAAAGCACAAATGGACCTGAGATCACTCACCTGGTTGACACCTACCTAAAAGTAAAAGAACTGGGAAAGCAAAATGAGTTAGCATGGTGAAGTCTGAAATATATATATATATGTTTTTCTGTGATAAGTAAGGCTGGTCATATTTGAAGATGATCAGCATCATTTATTTCAATTTAAAAGGCATGCATGCCTTATGCTTTTCATGAAATTTGGTCTAATACTGTGAAAGGGGTTTTGAATGTTTTCACTAATTTAGTAACAGTGGTTCTATTTGATGGCTGATCAGCATCAGATTTGTAAGCTCTTCATTCCCAGATACCTAAGAAGAAGAAATTGTATCAAGATTTTTCCATTTTTAATTGCAGTAACTATATATGAAGGTTGATGGGACAGCTTCTGCACAAACTTAAAAGCACTTTATGTCTAAGTGTTGTTAAAATCTGTATGCATGGCTTTTGGTGTTTTTTTCTTAAATTATTAAGTCATTGAAATGGTTACTATTCTTATTAATGGTCGCCATATTTAATAACATTATCATAATCTAATAATTTTTAACGACTTTTATGCAAGAATGCTTTCTGTTGAATTGGATCATTTTCTGTTTCCGTTTTTGAGAGAAAATAATTGAAATATTTCTATATTTTTTAATAATGGTGGACTACATTTTATTGTGGACCAGCATCATTTCTACAAACTTTAAAGGCCTTTATGTCACAATGCATTCTACAAACTTTAAAGGCCTTTATGTCACAATGCATTCTACAAACTTTAAAGACCTTTATGTCACAATGCATTCTACAAACTTTAAAGGCCTTTATGTCACAATGCATTCTACAAACTTTAAAGGCCTTTATGTCACAATGCATTCTACAAACTTTAAAGACCTTTATGTCACAATGCATTCTACAAACTTTAAAGGCCTTTATGTCACAATGCATTCTACAAACTTGAAAGACCTTTATGTCACAATGCATTCTACAAACTTTAATGGCCTTTATGTCACAATGCATTCTACAAACTTTAAAGACCTTTATGTCACAATGCATTCTACAAACTTTAAAGACCTTTATGTCACAATGCATTCTACAAACTTTAAAGACCTTTATGTCACAATGCATTCTACAAACTTTAAAGGCCTTTATGTCACAATGCATTCTACAAACTTTAAAGGCCTTTATGTCACAATGCATTCTACAAACTTTAAAGACCTTTATGTCACAATGCATTCTACAAACTTTAAAGGCCTTTATGTTACAATGCATTCTACAAACTTTAATGGCTTTATGTCACAATGGATTCCATAAAAATTGGTGAATTCTATTCAGCAGGCACGTATATGTATATAGAGAGAGACAGACAGACAGAAAAAGAGAGATACATATCTCCCTTGTTATAAAGCAGTAGTTGGGGTCCATAGCTGCCAACCGCGATATATTGAAAATAGCATACATGTAACTGTGGTATAGCTGGCATTAACACAATGTGTTAAATAATGGTTTTTTGAAAAGGAAATGAAGATATAAAACCAGGTTTCAACTGTATTGTTAGACATTGGTATGACTTTGGTTATGGGGTCCACAATGGTACTGCATTGTACCCAGAATCTCATTATAACTAGGTATGTTATAATGGGATGTGTGTGTGTGTGTGTGTCATTGAAAGGTTTTTGTGTGTGTGTATATATATATATATATATATATATATATATATATATATATATATATATAGTAACAGATTATCTCATTTTAGTAACAGCAACCACATATAATTGTAGATCATTATTGTACTGGTCTCGTTCAACCATATCCTTGCATGGCTCACTACTGTGACCTTGGCCATACAAGGGTCTGGTTGACCTTGCTCATCTGGACCGATCATCACTGTGCTGTGAAAAAAACAAAATCAGAGCCTAGTCAAACTGTGAGTGCACAACACCACTGCCAGCCCAGACCATTCGACCCCAGAGTGTTTGATTTGTCATTTCAATGATTTTTGTATTGAATTCTGGCAAAATGATTAACAGTTAACAATACAGTGCTAGAGTTAATTGATTGATTGTTTGGATTATAGAGGCGTGTGCACAATTGTGTATGTGTCTCTTGTTTATTCCTGCACAGCAGGATGCTAATACTTCTTGGGGGAAGGAATTAGAGCCACATCCCACAGGCGTTTATGTGCTCAAAGAGCACTGTTAATTTTAGCCTCAGGTCGTGGGACAATAAGTCCCTAAAGAACTGAATGAAGGGCTTTCACGAGTGGGAATGGACCCAACACATACTCATGTTAAATAAATGAATTTCAGTCTGCAATCAACTAGTCCAGGTATCTACCAAAGCAGTATGTGACGCCAGTTGCGATTGGTCGCCACTATGACGTCACATCGGGACACCAGGATTTGACGGGTGGAAATGGTTCCACATCTCCATCATGGTACAGGAGGTCCGGAAGAGCTAAGGGAGGAAAGGTACCCGGCAGCAGGTGCTAGAGTTAATGGCTAAAGTCTATCAAACGATTAGATTGTACGCTGCTTTTTGAAAATCCTCCTGAAGGGATGAAATTACAATGTACCCGCTTTGCGTAATTAATCACACGGGGGTGAAGCTATTACCTTATTTTCCACCAGAATGATAACTGCAAATACTCTATGCAGATACAATATGGGCAGGTGGTCTCATTCAAACAGACTCTTGCGTTGCTTTGCGATAGCTTGCTTTGCCATACGAAAGTAGTAAATCCTTCATTTATCTCTGGTACTTCAGTAAAATTGAGACAACAAGACGCTTCTTTTAGACAAATTTTTTGCAGTCTTTCATAATGTAAGAACTGAAAATTTAAAAGTATATAATTTAATACCACTACTGCCGCAGGAGGTATATCTCAACCAGCCATCGAAAATGACCATAAGTATGACATCACCTTGTTTTATCAACCTATTAAGTCAATTTTGGGGAAGTCCAGTTCTGACGATATGAGACAAGCTCGGTTTTTAATCGAACTCTTGTATGGCTAAGATTCCCATGGAATCGTGCGAGTCTGGTTGAACGACTAGGTAGACAGAGACCAAGGTTTTGTACAATGCTTCATTGATTGCTGTTACCGATTGAACAGGCTCTGAAAGACATTTTTCGTAAACTGACAATTTATCGGGAACTACCTTCTGCAAACACTCCACCAAATTTCTCTATTAAGTTTCATATAATGTCACTAAACATCACTTTGTAAACAGACGCTATGCAGGAGGGGTGTCTCAATCAGCCAGTGCAACTTTAAGTGTTTTGGGTATTACAATGAAAACATTTTATATAACCCTTGTAGGTTAACATCTCGCGAAGCCACACGATATATTTTAAATTATTTTTGTTGTATTTTTATGTTTTATATTAATTTTTTGGTTTAATATGGTTCAGTGGTTTGTGACAGGAAGAAATTAGCAATTGCAGACGGACGAAGGGGCATACCATAAGCTCGCATGACCTTGCAACCAGGTGATGTAAAAATCAGAGCCACAAGTTTAAAAAAATATTTCCAAAGGAAAACAAACAAACAAAACAGACACAGCAAGAAGTGATTATATTGTTTGACTTGGAAGCGTACTAATTGCCACATGACGGCTGACTATTTAACAATCACCGAGGAAAACTGATCTTGTATTTCCGCAAGTTTCAAATGTGACAAAAAATCTTCCTTATATTTTACGAGATCATTTTCAATTAAATCAAAAGCAAAGGCACTGAAACACGCTACGGCTGCATCGTAAATCCGCTACTTTAAAATAGTATCGCGTCAGAGCTTTTATGTTCATTACAATTTTTCCATTTTTAAAAATACTGTTTCGTAGTTTATATTTACCCACACCGAATTCCGGGAAAACTCAAAAATATTAATTTCCGGATTAAAAGGCTTCCTACTGTAAGCTGAGGTTAAATATTTTTTAATGCCTTTTCAATTCCCAGAATCTCTTCAAAAGTATTAGCCTGCATTTCTTACTCTAGACGATGTACAGTACTGCTAGTTAAATGCTACTGTACTCATTGAAAGTTATATACATATTGAATGAAATTTAACGATTTGTTATGTACAAACGCCAAAACCAATTTAATCAAATTCTGTCGACTTGAGGGGGGGGGGGACATTTCCTCTACACGTCCTAAGATGTTAACATGATTCCAAACTTTGCGAGCAACTGCAGAAGTACGTATGCGGTACGCATGTTATGAGTTTAAACGTGCTAAGTTCGCCTAGCATGTGCTTTTCTGTAACGATTACGCCACGAGATTTTCCAGGGCCTCTTCTGGTATGCTGTCGATAGCCCGACCGGTTTTTAGAGTTATGGCCACAGAAACATTTTCTGGACTGTAAACACCAAACACTGGCCACAGTGGCTCCGACATCTCCGAGATGACCAAGTTCTTAAAATGGAACAGCATTTTCTTGTTTTTGACATCTACTATGATCCAATGCTTCTTTTCTATGTCCAACATGAACCCGTAGTACTGCCTGACGAAAGTACCAGGAGGCGAAGGTGTTCTTGGCGACAATGCTTTGTGGGTCAACAGCTGACCATTGTGCCAAGTCTGCAGACAGATCTTGCCACACACGTGACATCCACGCGCGCTGACGGACCACGCGGCAGGATGGCAGTCCACTGATTGGTGCTTGTCGATGCAGTCCAATTTGGCGAGGCCAAACTCAAAGAGCATGCCTTGTCGAATAAGGCGCTGGATCTTGTAAACGACCCCAACTTCCCAGTAATACAAGCCTGTCTTATGCATAGGTCTACTGGCCATAGCACCACGGTAAATCTGCAGTCTCCCGGGCTCTAAACGAGTCGTGACTTTGCCCTTCGTTCGAGATGTTTTGGCTCTTATCGTCTTACCTTCCTCCAAAATGTCTATAGTGTTGTGGCATGTCACTGCGTCAAACACGAAGTCCGGACCTTCAAGAAGAAAAAAGTTGTGTAAAACAATTCAAATTAGTTTGGAAAGGATTTATTACTGAAATTCACTTCGGAAGATCACCTTGCTCAAAACTAGATGATTAAATCTGCAAATACTGATAAACTGTTTCTTCCTACCCGTCCACCTATCATTCTACCTGCTCACGCACGTATCAACTTACTCACCTAACTTATTAATTGAATTTCTCACTGACATGCAAATATTTGTATTTTTACAAAATACAAAATTACAAAATGGACAGGGTAATTACGTGTTCTGAGCAATTTGGTTTACAATGCAAAATTAGTATGTCCATTTTTTTAAATTTAGCTCGTTGCTGAATCGTGAAAGCAGTCACATGACAAGTCACATGAACTAAACTTCCAAAATACTTCGAATCGACACAATTTGAATCAAACTGTCCGTTCAATATTTATAGCATAGTCAATCATCCAGCGATGTAGCCCGTAACATTTTAATGGCGATGGGCGTTAGAGTTATGTTCCACAAGTTGTCAAACATCGGATTTGATATGGAAATATGTTATACAGATCGCTGAAAGCTCCTTTCAACAGACACTAACTCAGGAGCCGCGAAAAATATCGATAAGTATCTAAAACCATCGATATGTGTACTGATGTGTAGCCGACAAGTGTGTCTGCATTAAATGCAATGTTTGATGAACAGGTGGAATCCACCTCAAACCACCAAATTTACAGTACAGACCCGTGGGGGGGTGGGTGGGCTGATTTACTAGACAAATACGAAATATACTTACAAACAATATCGCCCAGCATGAAATCCGTAATCGGGGTCATCGCTTGACTTGCCTCTGTAACAGGATTAGTCATAATTATTTATAATTTCAAACCTGAAGTTTCTTGAATATACTAATCAAATATAGAACATTACATTATTGTAACAAATTTGCATCGCTAGGAAGGCTGCATTTTCATGATATAAAAAGGATTTTTTTAAAAAGAAAACTTTACCACGGTTATATTTCTTTTCTTCTAGATGATTACAGACTCAATTTTATTCGGTAGGTGTTGCATAATTGGTTTAAAATCCCTAGGAACATCCACCATTACGAGTTCCAGTTGAGGCCCTCTCTGTATTCGTGACCAAGTAATGAAATCACCAAACCTATGTAGATCTATTCAAACGTCTGACATACAAACTTTGAGATTTATGAATCGTCGTGTCCTTCTCTCCGTCTGTCACACAATCTCGTCTGCGCAACAAGTTCCTATTTCTTTCTTCTTTTTCACGAATTTGGTAAATATTATGGTTATCAGTTGATAACAAAGTACAATAATTATCAACAGATTACTATTCTGCAATTTGTATAAGTGTTAATGTTCTTTTCGACTTGCTTGGGCATGCGATCAGGCTCAGCTTTTAAATGGGCGGCATACAAGTTATTAAAAAGTGATGGTCATCGTCTGAAGATGCGCATATCGACAAATCACTTTTAAATGGGAGGCATACAAGTTATTAAAAAGTGATGGTCATCGTCTAAAGATGCGCATATCGACAAATCACTTTGACTTTTGTAAGTTATTGCATTGTCCTTTTTTGCTTTCTAACGTAATGCGGCGTCTGTCAACCATGTTATCGCAGCTACCCACAGTTATTTTTTATAATTGTTTTTGCATGGATTGCTATGAAATTGTTAATATTATGATAAATACATTAAGATGTGCATAATAACATATTACTTTGCTCCCACAGTATTTTATTTTCTTTTTTATAAGAGTTATAGCTTTTGTTACCTTTCAGCTGAAAGCAGTGTATGACGAAGTGTTGTAAACGCAACTAGTCTCATAGTTTTCAATGGAAAGTCATGAAACTCGTGAAATTGTCGTTGTCTGTACTCCTCCGGTTGTTGTCAGTTATTGCACTTTTTAAACGTGGAACTTGAAGCAGTGTATGATGGAATCTTTTGAATACAAATGCTGTCACCGTTTTCAGTCAATTTTCTTTAAACTTGTTATGTTCATCATTGAACCTGTGCATTTGGACAAATTACTGTCATCCCATAATGTTTGTTCCAGTTTTTGACCTTTTTGTCGTGCATCTGGAGGCAGTGCATGATTGAATATTAAAAAAGAAAACTCGTCTCACTTTTCAAATCGATCGTCATTAAACTTTGTACATGTTATGGTCATCATCTAGGCATGCGCAAATCTACAAAACATTGTACTTTCGAACAAATGTTAGAGTTATGGCCCTTTTTGTCAAGCAGCCTGCTGTAATTTAAAACAGGATCTTGGGAACGCAACTTGCATTACGAATTTTGTACAAAGTACTGTTAAACTTGGTACGTTTTATGACTATCATCTAAAAATGCACATAATGACTATTTGTGCTCCAGTGACCTTTGTAAGAGTTCTTTGTTGACCAACAGCCGAACAGAATACATGAAAAATGTGTAGTTTTTAGTGGGTTGTATTGAAACTAAGTACATATTATGGCCATCGTCAGATGATCTGCATGTTAACAAATCATTGTATTCATGCAGTTTTACACAGGAGTTATGGCCGTTTATTTTACTATAGAATTATCTCAAACATATCGTGGGGGTGTGATGCGGGAGAGATAGTGATATATTTATGTGAGCAAATTCCTCACGATTCGTCTGGTTCAAAGCTGTATGTACATAGACTAGTTCCTATTAACTGTATCTTAAGGTGCATAAAAAGGAAATATTTCATAAAAGGCATTCAGTGTTTTAGGTCGATGTTAGTTAGTTAGTTAGTTTGTTAGTTATTTAATAAAGTTATATATGCATGTATCTTTCTTCTATTGTCCCTGACAGTAGTTACTTAATAATCGCCTACTTAGTAGTCACATAGTAGTCACTTGCTTAAAAGTTACTTATTTAGTAGCCACTTACTTACTGAGTGACCACTCCGGTGGCCTAAGTGGTTCGAGCGTCCGCCTCGGATGCTGGAGGTCGCGGGTTCGAACCCTTGTCTAGTCATACCAAAGACTTACAAAAATGGTAATAGGAGCTGCCTCGCTTGGCGCTTAGTATTAAGAGGTTAGTGTTCGGAATGGTTGGCCTGGTGTCAGGATAATGTGACTGGGTGTAATCTGCGGCATTATGTCACAGTCCTAGACATCACTATGAACTGCCACACTGTAGACATCGTAGCAATACTACTAAAATTGTTAAAGCTAACAATCTAATTTACACACATACTTGCTTAGTACTTACTTAGTAGTCACTTGCTAACTTTTTAGTCAATTACTTAGTAGTCACTTAATTACTTAGTAGTTACTTACCGCTTGGCGTTGCTGTTTTCATTGGATCGCCGAGTTCCCTCTGCTCTCTTTTCTCTGAAAGATTATAAAACTGACACAGTGATAAAACATCCCGAATATATATATTCTTTTTATTCCGTGGCATACTTATATCACCAGCATTTCATTTTCAAAGGTGATCTACTAGTATTCGTTTTTGATCACTCGAACATGTTAATAAAATGAAACACAACAGTGTACAGCGGCAATCATACAACAGTCATTGAATAAATAGGTGAAAACAAAGAAATAATCACCCTGAATGGCACAACTGAAACCGTAAAACTTCTTTCAAAGGTTTCTTGGACAAAGCAAATTAGCTGCAGTGAAATCTGCACATGAAGGACAGTTTGAGAACTGAAGAACTGAACAATTTTCCGTTCTTTAAAAACAGATGTCTTAATATGCGTCCTATGCCATACCCATTTCCATTTCCAGATCCAGTCTGTCTACCATTGGTCCGCTCCCAACGTGGAAGGAGAACTCGTTAGGAATCATGGTTCCCATTACGAAGACACTGGCCCGGTGCTTTCCCTTCACAGTGCCCCTATATTTGGCTTTGAACAGACCCTCAGTAGCTGTGCAATCTATTATGGTAGCACCGTGCGTTCTTCCATTGGGGTCCGTGACCTCAACTCGCACATCTACATCTCCTGTAATAAATAATCATACTCTACAACATATAAAGATGTTTTATTTAACAATGGATTATGTGTCTTTGTCAATGTTTTAAGTCATATTGTTTCTATTCATCAGTTATCACCACACTGGAAATGGAAATTTACTATCGAATATTGCTACAAATTTACTTGTTTTAGTGTAACCATAAACTTTTCTCTCCCCTATAACATTTTAACTGCTTCTCTTATGAATGACAATGAAAACGAGAGGGAGAGAGAGAGAGAGAGATACCTTCACTCTCCTGGTGACCCTCGCTGTCAAAGAGTGTGATTTTCATGAACACTTGCTCCCTATCCATCGATATGTCAAAGGGTTCCACGTGTGTATTGGGAAGATAGGCCGATGTTGACCAAATGGAACCTAGTTCACGGCTCAGTTTGTTGAAGTCTTCGCCCATTTTAACTGGCTTAAATTTGATCTCATCATTGTCATGAGGAACGATATCAAAATCTTCTTCCCGAAGTTCGTTTAGACGATGGATGATGCTGTTCTTGAAAAAGAGAAACTCAGAGTTGGTGCTGTAGTTTGCCATATTGTTAGAGAATTCATAGGAATCCTCCATGTTGTTCTTGTGGAAGCAAATACTGTCTAATTGCTTGTCCAGTATCTTCTTTTTCTCTTTGACCTTTGTATGCAGTTTGTCCTTTAGTTCATCCCGACGTCTATCCAAGGCTTTAACACATTCCTCGAAAGCGTTATCGATTTCTTTTGTGATTTTCTTGAGTGCCGAATCCAGACCGTCAACTGTATTGTCGATGGCGGTAACGGTGTCCTTCGCAGAAAGGGTTCTGTGTTTCACGTCCGACATTAGCCCCTCGACTACTCTTTTGACTTCGACATATACGTCATTTATCTGTTTGATATTATGTCCTTGTGAATCTGGATGCGACTGGATGGCGCAAAGTGCGCAGACGGGACGATCGCATTTTTTGCAGTAGAATGCATAGGTTTGATCCTCATGGCCCGATACCTCACAAGTCTGCTTACTCTGAAATTCCTCGAAGGGGGACTCCTTCAGTTCTGCAAGAGTCACTATCTTATGTCGCTTGGTAACTTTGGTCTTAATGTGAATATCGGCACATTCAGTGCAGAGGAACTGGCCACATTCATGACATCGGCTGACGGCCTTCTTTTGCTTACCGCATTCTTCACAATCTATGTCTGGGCTGCCTCGCTGCACTTTCAAGTGCATAATCAAGTATTTCCTCGTGTCATCCTTGCGGAACTGATCTAGGTCGCTATCTGGGACCGTGTGTCGTACTTCGCATACAGGGCACTTCATGGTTCCATGGTTTTCCATGGATACGAGGCACGCATGGCAGCAAGCGTGAAGACATGGTAATATGCGCGGGACAACGTCGTTATCGTTGTACTCTTTTAGACAACTTTGACATTCTGTGTACTGCTGGCGGACGTCCTCTGCCTTGACGGAAGCTTTGCTGATGGGTCGCGAGGACTCCATAAATGTATCTGAATATTCTCTAATACTTTCCTTCCTATAATAAAAGATCAAACTTACACATGTTTGACTGCATACAGTAAAGATGTTTAGCTGCGTTCATAAAGCCAGATGGATTAAAACGAAAATTGTTTACATGTTGTATGATACGTAAACTTAGATGGATTCTTCTTTTAAAAAAGAACGAAATTTCACTGAGACCGAGGTAAACGAAATACATTTCCCAGCCAAAGCGATCCAACATTTTCTGTCTGTATACTTGGAAAATACAACGATTTACTTATGCTTCCCCGTTTTTAAATATTATAATTAAATGGAAAACTATATACTTGTACAAATCGATAATGTCGGGACTCTAATTAATATTTTCTGAGAATCACAAGAAAACAATTTGGCATAAACAATCAAACATAAATAAAAACAAAACAATACTTACTCCATTTTTCTCTCTCTCTCTCTCTCTATCTCTCTTCCTTTGAAGACAAAAATAAAATATGTAAGTCTCTAGTCGTCTTAATGATCCGGGTTTTAACGGAAATACGAATTGTTCATAACATCAGTTCATGTCACTTAAAAATACGAATTGTTCATAACATCAGTTCATGTCACTTAGAAATACGAATTGTTCATAACATCAGTTCATGTCACTTAGAAATACGAATTGTTCATAATATCATTTGTTAGATTTGTTCATGTCACTTAGAAAATTCTACCGATATGACTATATCTTTACCACTTTTGAAACAGAGTTCATATTTGTTTATCGATTTATGATCAGTCAAAGAAATCTGAATCCATGGAAGTGTTGCATGGCATTTAATATGGTGTTTGGCGATTCATCAAATAGCCTTTTAAGTAAGCAGTAATTAACAGTGTAATAATATGTCCAGAACTATTAGATAGAATAATGTTATTCAAATATATTAACGACTTACCTTCCAAGTTTATGTCAGATTTTCATTGGTGTTTATAATCGATAAGAAAGAATGTTCCTGTTGGGACAACAAACACGAATCCTACGATTCCGTACACACCAGTGTCGAGTCCTCCGATCAATCAACCTCTTTGTTTCCAGCTGGACAGATCATGTACAATTATGTATGCACGGATTGCTATTACCCACCGTATGTCGGTTTTTAAAGGCAGTCGTCTGACTTCGACATTACCGATACTATTGTACCGCACCGTCTTGGTGCACGGACTTACAAAAGGGCAAGAACTTTTATTCGTGCAGAGGTGGTATCGACAGGGTACCTCCATGTCACCGCTTCTATTGTTTAATGTGTGTTAACTTTCGTCCTTGATAATCTAAAGAATCGTTGCTCTGGATCGTTAGTCACATTGATCTATGCACATGCATAACAACGTAAGCTCCATGGAATTTCTCTTGAGTGTGTACACATATTCCCCCCTCCCCCACTTAAGTCAGTAACTCCGAAATCGTCTTGGATAGACTTTGTGGTATCACATATATAAGTTTGCAACAAAATTGATGTTAGTACGTTTAATACATACATTAAAACAAATATATCGCATGTACAAACAACATTTAACATTCATTAAAAACTGAAGATATATATATACTTAGGAATACATACCTTCCCATTCACACTCATACACATTATATATATATATATATATATATATATATATATATATATATATATATATATATATATATATATATATATATATACTGTATTATCTGAGTCCAGTACTTCATAATAATGCAGTAATATCTACCGATCTATAAGGGTCTCGTCCTTAAATCACCATATGCAACCAATCCATGTTGGGTAGGTTTGTTAACTCCAAGAAGATTTTTTCCATCAGTTCGGCAGCATTTCCTTCAATAGATCCCCATATTTCTGATCCATAATTGAGAACTTGTGAAATTAGTGTCATAACTTTCACAATTTACATTTAGGTGCACATTACCAGACTTGCATAAACATGTACCCATTGCACATTACTGAATTTGTATAAATATGTACCCATTGCACATTGCTAAATTTGTATCAATACGTACCGATTGCACATTGCTAAACTTGTATCAGTATGTATCCATTTGCACATTGCTCAACTTGTATCAATATGTACCCATTGCACATTGCTAAACTTGTATCAATATGTACCCATTGCAAGAAATGTATCTGAAGCTTATGAGTTTAAAGTGTGTTGAACTAGTGTGAAAGAACCCCATGTTTTAAAAGCAATTCGAAGAAATACAAATGCGTTAGCAACCTCTGACCCTAAAACTGTATAGAATAATACAGTATCATTTACAAAATTATTATTTTGTTTGTATTAAATTTAAGGCTTCACTTGTCACATTATGTACAATGAGTGATTAGGCCCTTGTTCTGACCTTATTTGGACTTTAAAAAATATTAATAAATCATCTGCGTATAAAATCATTAACTGGTGTAGCATTCCTAAGCCAACGGCTTGGAGACCACTGTTAATACATTTTTGTACAATTTAATTAATAAACATGGAAAATGAGAAGGGCAACAGACATTCCCCATGACGCACACCAGTCACACATAAAAATGTATTCAAAATATTATTGAATCTCACCCTACTTTGGACATTTTCATTTACTGAATGGAGAATATTTAATATTTCACCTTTTATTCCTAATCTAAGTAGTTTATAGCATAATATATCCCTTAGAATAGAATCTAACACTTCGGCAAAATCAACAAAATCACAAATAAATTTTCCTTGAATTAATATGAGTTGTTATGGACATATGTTTCCAAAAACCAGTCTGAGATTGGACAAATACCTGTTCATTCTCCGTCCAGTTAGCAAGTCTGTTATTTACATTTCTTGTAAACATTGTATACATGACACTTATAACGAAGATACCCGTGTAATTACGTTATTTCAATAATATATTTATGAACAGGTATAACAATACCCTTAGATCAGATGTCTTGGAAGTAACTAATATTGAAAATAACATAAAACATTTAGAGTAGATATAGGTGAAGGACATCCTTGCTATAAATAATTAATTAATTGATTACGTTATCAGTGTTACTGCTTTTACGATTCATTAACTCTTAATTTTTCATTTCCTGTCGAAACAGCTATATCTAATTTATCAAACAAAAGTTGTAAGTACCCAATTATTACACAAATCTAGTCATCATCGTGTATACTGAAATACTTAAAAAATGCTTCAAAGTAATTTATTGATACAGCAGGTACTTGTTTGATATCACATCCCCTCAAAATTGCCAATATTCATAAACATTTCGTTTACAAAATTATAATACTTTATTCGTTCAGGCGTATATAAATCTCCCCCAACATTTTTGCAAAGCCTTATAGACAGAATTATAAACATGTTTAAAGTGCGTTTTACGGCTCATTTCCTTTTATTTTATGACACAGTGTTGCTTTTCTCCGGAACTGTCCATTGATTGTAAAAATATCTTAAATAAAAGAAGATGAAAGTATCAATAAATCATCAACATAAACGAGAATAACATTTTGTAAACTAACTTTACGTGAGGAAAAGATTGCCTTATAGGCTGACAAGGGAATGGCTGATTCAGGGTCTAAATCAGAGCGATAACCTCGCTGTGTTCATTATAGTCGAGAAGTTAATATCTGGTTGTGCCCTTCTATACCCTTTTTTGATCAAGAACAAAATAAATTCAATTACATTATCAAATAAATAGAACAATATTCATATTATCTGGAAAATTTCTTTAATATTCAAATGTTGCAAAAATAAATAAATAAATAAATGGTCGGTCTTGTAGTTTTTTCCCTTTCCTTGTTTTTCTCTTTGTGTGCATTCATTTCCTTTTTTTTTTTAGTCATATATTGATTTAAACTAGATAATGTGCGTGCTTGTTCTCTAAATGACTTGAACTAAGGGTCGGCGAAATGTTAAAATTCCTCCCATTCCCTTTTGTTTATGTCAACAAATATCACAAAGACGATCAACCATCTCCGATTAGCACGAAATACGATTGCTTTTCTCATACTGCATCAGTCTCTCTCACTGTCATTGACATACTTCTCCATGTTTCGTACATTTAGTATGTATCATAGGACGTTGACTTAAATATTATCTTTAACCGATAAAGCGGTGTTTTAATCTCGCACATATTCATAAGTTCTGCGCAACGCAGTTAAGGAAGATTGTGACGATGTCGACAGTAAAGATGATGTTGATCATCATGATGATGATGATATACGGCATTTTGGGATTATATTGTTTTTGGGTTAATAAAGTACGGAACATCGAAATAGAATAATTACTTTAAAGACAAAAGTCGATGAAACAAGGGAAAAGCGGATAAATGCATTCAGATAGAATGAAAGAACTGATTGAAGACACATTACAAAATAACAGGAAATACTGAAAATACACATGTACTCACAAATGATTCGACGTAACAGACACACAGCAGTAGTCACTCTTCAATATATGGATTCGTTTTCGATGTAATGGAGCTTATTTAAATAATTGTTTTGGTGGTGATTTAAATTAATATCATGGGGTTATTTATTTGTGTATGGGTTTGTATGGATATTTTATTTCTCATGGTACACTAATTAAAGGCGATTTTTTTGTGTCACATCTTATAGTTTTTCTTCACTTTTTCAAATTCGCAGATTGTGGTTTTCAAGTATAATGTATTATATGAAATGATACGAAATTCTTTGCATTTTCTGATAATTTTCTTATTTAATGCATCTGTCTCAATCGCCCTCTGTTTCTCGCAATGTGCAAGCGTATTCAAAGCTATTGGCTATAACACGTGTTTATGATATACTTTGTGTTTGAATTACTGCCTTAGTGTTAATCTCGATTTTCTTCACCCGCCTCTCCGTCTTGCCGAGTAGAATATATATATATATATATATATATATATATATATATATATATATGTGTGTGTGTGTGTGTGTGTGTGTGTGTGTGTGCGCGCGCGCGCGCGCGCGTGTTTGTGAGTGTGTTTGTGTGTTCTAATCAAACTGTTTATAGCACCCTTTGATGTAATTTTATGGCAAATATCGCGGTACCTTTTAACTCCGCTTGTACTTCTAAACTCTATTTACGACGCACCAAATCGATAGTGTGTGTAACTCTTTCTACTAAATAATAGAGTTATATCCCCTGCAAACCCATAATTCCATGCGTGTTTGCATGGTTACGTATACACTCTGCTTTCGTATAGTATAAATATTGAACAGTAAATAAGGTTTTCTCCATCCTAATATACCAGGATTTAATTTTCTACTGGCCAGTATTTACAAACAATCATGAGTGAATTTAAGGAGCTTAACTATGAGCCAAGGCAAGACTGGCAGCAGACTTCAACTGGAGTCGGACACCAATATAGACCTGGCTATCATTTTCCCAGTTCCGAGTTTCATGTAAGTTTCGAAATATCTTCACAAACTGGAAAACTTGTATCCTTAAAACAAAACGAATTTATTATTCTGAGCTATTTCAGAAACAATTCTGATTGTTACGTTTGGTTACTATTCAACTGCTATTATAAGTTTCTTTCTTCCTTCTTTCACCTCATCACTCTTTTTTTCTTCCTTGCTAGTGGTAAATATCTCGCTCAGTGATGTTATTGCTACTAATGAGGTTATATATATATATATATATATATATATATATATATATATATATATATATATATATATATATATACAAGTTTTCTCTGACTTTTCTTTTTCATTCATCAAAGCCATGATTTTGCTGTCAAGCAGAGAACAACTTCTTGGTCTATGTATAATAGTGTTGACAGGATTTTATGTTCTTATGTAGTCTATTTGAAGGAGCTAAATCTTAATGTTTTAAAACAAATAACAGTTATCTGTAACATTAAGAAAAAAATATGTAAAAGGTGCATTTATATGAAATTATAAATTGGAAAGCATGCTATTATTACATGTGTAATCTACCATAAGTATTCAGATGAACATGTATAAATAAGAAAGTCAAATGAGCAATATTTCTTCTACTTAGCAATTGTCAAGCGTTCTTAATACTTACATGGTTCCTGCAGTCAAGGAAATCAAGGAAAAGTTTGTAAATTACAGAAAGACATGTTAAGGCCTTGAAAAGTTTTGATATTTTCAAAAGTCTTTCATAGTTTTGGAAAAGCCATGGAATTTGGTTATTTTGCATTATTCTGTCACACTGTCATTTGCCAACACAAAAGTTTTATTAACTGACCTAACCTTGATAATGGACTTGGTAGAGTAGGTTCCCATGAAACTTCATAGCTGGACTACATCTGGGGATATTACCACCATAGGTGGTTTTTCCCTTGAAGTGACTGAACCCCAGATCAATTCTGGATGATTACCTCTCATTGGATAGGTCTTTCAAGCCTGCATTCAATGTCAATAAAGCAGCCTGGAGTGCTTGTCTAAACCCTTGAAGCTAGCAGGAATGAGAAACTTTCTGGTATATGGTGCCTAGCTTGCTCAAGAGATTCTGCTGACAGTGGTAGCTTGACTGCAAAATGATCGAACATTAAAGTGAAAGGTATCAGCTGCAGTCACCAATTCATCAAATTTCCAGGGAAAATCTTCCAGTAGTGGTAGGTAGCTGACCTAAGATATTTTCCTGGCAGTGATATCAAATGGTGACTATTACTACCGGCAAGAAGAAATCTGCTCCATGACAGTGAAGAAAGAATTTCTTTCATAGAATGTGTATTGTGTAAATAATGTTGTGTAAGTAGCATTGATTTTGAATTTGCCTTGAATGACCTTTAGATACTAAATGGTCTGTCCACATCCTGCCCATTGGACATTGACCTGTGAGAACATTTTTCTTGAATTATTTAATTTCTTGAACTTTTCTGCCTACACCATGTACCTTTGAATAACTTGCCCTTCTACTTGACCTTTGGATAATCCCCTGCCCCCCCCCCAACAATCAAGACCAAAGTAAGATATTTTTCCTTTGCATTCCTCTTTCAAACATTTTTTAAAGACTAAAATCCATTTAAAAGCAGCAGCTTAACAAGCATACCATTGTAGTACTGTTTGTTTTGTGAGTTAAAATGATTAAAAATATGACTAGAAATTTTATGTTTTTATGTTTGGTAAATATTAGAGATTGTAGATTTATGTATTAAGTACTATTAAAATTGGTAAAAAGGTCTTGGAAATGTTTTGGAAAAGTCATTGAATTTCATTTATTTTTAAAAATCATTGCTTAATTTATGAATTCTATTCATGTACAGGCCAACATAAGGGAACCAGTACCTCCACCACTGGCACAGATGGATCAAGTTACAAAGGACCAACATTTTGAAACCACCTATGGTAAAAGCCATGACACAAAGTATCCAACTACAGTCTACTCAAATCCAATTTTCAAGAAGGCTCCAGGTCATTGGAAAGTAGATTATGTGAAGGATCTAGCAGAGAAGGTAAAAGGATTCCATAGTTTGCACTTCACATTTTAGACTCCATTAACCCAATGGCAATGTAATAGTTTCTTGTTGATTCAGACATTAGAACAACTTGCGTTAAGTGAATGACTTGTGACCAATATGTGGTCTTGCTTTACATTTTTCTTCCCTATATGTGCATATGACATGTACACAGTTTTAAGAATCATGCTGTGTAATACAAGGGATCATTGAGATTTTCATTTTGAGAGATGACTCTGAATTGTGGTGTAGGAACTTAATTTGCCACTAGATCCAAACTTTTTGTTCACATCAGAACTCATCGAAACTGTTATATTATCAATGACTTTATACTAACTGTAATACCTGGACTGAGAATCGAAAAGTTGCAAGGTGATTGTTTTCCAGTGCATATGCTTAGACAGTCATGGTAATTTTTGGCATACACTGTTTGCAGTTCCATTTTTTTTATATAGCTTTATAGAATATATGTATATGGATTTGTTCAACATAGGAAGTACTGGTAAATAAATGATATATCACGATATACTGCCTTGTAAAGTAAACCATTAGAAAGATATTCTGTCGCATATACACTGCTGATGACTAACAAGAACTGTCAAGGATTTTAATATGATACTCTTGTACTTTAAGTTTCATCAATATTTTAATGCATTTATACAAAAACTTAACATGCAAGTTGTAAAACTGCATTGAACCTTTTCCTTAACATATATCGCTGTGTGTGTATGTATGTATATGTATATATATATATATATATATATATATATATATATATATATATATATATATATATATTCCTGCTGAATTTCAGCTTGACAAAGGTGGCTGGAGAAAACCACTTACAACAGGAAATCAAATGAGTGAGACTAGAGAACAATACTCAGCCCCACCTGGTATACGACAAAAGTATCACTTTGATGATGCAGCTGGTCTTGGTTTGCCTCAACCATTCAATCTGAAAGATCACCATGTTGAGGGTCCATCAAAGGTATTTAAATCTCAGCTTAACAGGATCTTCAAGCCATATAATAACCTAATTAGCACTGTCCCTGCAAAAGATATCCATGCAAAAAATGGAAACTAATTTAAAAAAACATTAAGCAGAATGTATCTTGCATGTGATGTTGATAGAAAGTAATTTTTATTTCCACATAAAATTTACCATAAAAACAGAGAAGCATTTCTTTCAGAAAAAAACAAACTTTCCTTGTCTGTTATACAGTACTTATGCAGCGATAGACCTAGATGATAGATGCTTGATTACAGACCCAACCCCCACTTTCGTAAAACTCTGACAAGATTCCATTGTCCAATCATAAACCCAACTTTGCTTTTAGAAATACAAGAGTCCCAAGAAGGGAACTACTATCTGAAAAGAATTTCCAGAAATTTAAGATTTTTACGATTTTTATGAGTTTTTTGGCCAAGTGCTGAAACCATATCAGATATTCTGAGTGACAAGATTTTCAAATTAGTCACTGTGCCAGCCAAAATATTGGATTGAAGATTGGTACTATTTTCATTTAGCACAAACTAGACACCATTAGAAGACTTTTGGTGAAAAACCCCATGCCAATTTGACTATCCGTTTAGAAGAATTAGTGACATGAGTTTTAATATGTTCATTGTGGCTGCCATATTTGATGTCTTTGGCATGACATTTTCATTTAGGACTAGCTAGATATCATATAATATCTTTTAGTGGATATGTTAGTATGACTATACATTGTGGAGATTAAGTAGCAGAAACAAGATTTTCAAAATGGCCACTACAATGAGAAGCCTTCTTGATCAATATTCTGTGTCGATGTGCGGTCTTTCCATTCAGAAGGAGTAGAGATACGTTATTTTTAAGATGGCTGTATTAGCAGCAATATTTGAAATAAGAATGGCACCATCTTTATTTAGGACCAACTAGACTAAACAGATATTTTTAGAAGCTAGAGCTTATGGTCAGCATGTTGTCTGTTGTCCATCTATCGTTTATTATTTAGCACAAATTTGCTATCACTACTCCTAACAAACAGCATGGGGAATTGCCATGAAACTTAACATGTACACTAATCCCAAAGTATAATGGTCCCAAATGAAAATGGCATCCACTATTGCCATTGTAAAAATTTTGTTGCTACTTCTCCTAAACAGAGGGTTCTATCAATATCGGGTTTTCACTGAAAGACTTCTTATGACATCTGGCTGATCCTAAATGAACATGGTGCCAATCTGACCTCGATATGGCACCATAGTGGCCATCTTAAAAATCTTGTCACTGCTACTCCCACAGAACAGAAAGTCTTCCAATGATACCAAGTAAGTCCTAAATGAAAATGGTGCTAACATTAATCCAATATGGTTGTACAGCAGCCATCTTGAAAATGTTGTCATTATTCCTCCTTCCGAAGGGAATGTCATATCGACATGGGGTATTTACCAGAAGACTTCTCATAGCATCTAGTGGAACCTAAACAAAGTCATGCTAATCTGACATCCATTATGGCCACAATGATGTCCATTTTGTAAATCTAGTTGTTACTCCTCTGGAATTCTGACATCCAATATGGCCACAATGATGTCCATTTTGTGAATCTAATTGTTACTCCTCTGGAATGGAAGGTCATAATAACATAGAGTTTTCACCAAATTACTTTTGATACCTAGTTAGTCCTAAATAAAAACGGTGCTGATATAACATCCAACATGGCCATCTTGAAAATGTTTTTATCACAACTCTTCCTGAATACATGTTCATACAGACACAATGTTTTCACTAAAAGACTCCTCATGATATCTAGTTGACCTAATATGAAAATGGTACCAATCTGAACTCCAGTATGGCCACCACAGGAAATTCTCTTCTGCCCGCAAAACATCAATCCCTTTGGGGACTCTTGCTAGTTCACAGACCAGAAAAGCTTATAGGATGGCCGGTTGTCAGACATCTGTCCATTAATTTGCCCAAATTTGTTATTGCTATTCCTCTTAAACTACTAAGAGGATTGCCATGAAACTAAACAGGCACATTCCTTCCTTGGTATAGTTGGTCCTAAATGAAAATGGTGCTGATCAGATATCCAATATGGTGTTAAGTGTTTAGGCTCTTACAAAATGTAACAAGAAAAAAGTGAAGACAACAAGCTTTGTAAAATTTAACAAATAATTTATTTCCCTAGAAAAGCAGGTAAAAATGAGAAAAAGAAGAAAGAACTTACGGTTCTACAAGTCAAATCCAAAAATAATCCAAGAATTAAAAAAACAGAAGTACTAATAATAAAAATTCCTAATGAAATTGAGTTTGAATCCAATGAAATCCAAAATGGAAGGTGATGACATGTGCTTTGGTCAGCATCATACTGATGTGTCAATGGTTCTTTGTTGAATCACAGAAAATAATATTCCAGTGTTTGAATTCTGTGTAAATTTTGATAACTGTCCTTGTCCAAGAATTAATTTAGAGTACAAGTATTTCCAGAGAAAATTAATCTCTTGAAATCCAAATAAATTGAAGAAAATAAAATAGTTAGCACAAAACTGGCCACAACATAAAACACCTTGTCTTTTCCAGTGTTAAGGCAAGTAATGACTATTCTTTCTCAAAACAGCAATTATAAATCTAGCTATGATGCAAAACAGATGCCCGGATGTGGGTCAATCCACTGGAAAAACCTAATTGATACATGTTATTTGTCACATGCTTTAAGTACAGCCTCAATTTCACTTTATGAATCTTACTTTGAGAAAGAATACAAAATAAAATATTTAAAAAAGTTGTTTACTTCAACTCTTACTGGTTCTGAATCAAGGTCAGGAATTTGGTCAGCATTAGATACAATGTTTCTATAAAGTTGTTTAGATCAACAACAAAAAAATCAGTCAGAACTGAACTCTATTCCAGTAACTAAAGTTACATTACAATAGCATGTAATGGTATATTTAAAAAAATTTAAACTAGCAAACAAACAATAAAATTAAATCAACTATAAATTAAATCAAATATACATTACAAAGTCCACTTGAGCATTCAACTTGAAAATCTTATTACTGCTACTCTTCCTGAATGGATTGTCATAGCAGCATGGGCTTTTCACTAAAATACTTCTTATAATGCAAACTAAGTTACAAATAGCACCATGGGATTTTCACGAAAAGACTTCTTATAATGCAAACTTGCTTTTAAATAGCAACATGGGCTTTTCACTAAAAGACTTCTTATAATGCAAACTAAGTAATAAATAGCACCATGGGATTTTCACTAAAAGACTTCTTATAATCCAAACTCGGTTTTAAATCAAGACGGTGCTAATCTGATGTCCAAAATGCCTACCATGCCAGCCATCTTGAAAATCCTTATTGCTAAGCAGGGAGTCATAAAATCATTGGGTTTTCACCATGAGACTTTTTATGATGTTCAGTGGATCCTAAAGGGGCCATCTTGAAAATCATCATGTTGCCACTCCTTCTGAATGAGTGTATCATATTACTCTGTTGACACCAGGAAACTATTTTTAATCTGTTGTGTCTGCACAAATTATTTCTATATATCTGGTCATTAAGCAAAATGAACTTCATACAGCTTATTAAATTTTTCTTTATATACAAAGATTACATAATATTTATTAAGTGATATATCAGTTGCACATTGCCTACAATGCATGTCATCAAAGCACTGATAACACTTAATTTGACAATCAAAGCACTGATAACACTTAATTTGACATTCAAAGCACTGATAACACTTAATTTGACAATCAAAGCACTGATAACACTTAATTTGACAATCAAAGCACTGACAACACTTAATTTGACAATCAAAGCACTGATAATACTTAATTTGACAATCAAAGCACTGATAACACTTAATTTGACAATCAAAACACTGATAACACTTAATTTGACAATCAAAACACTGATAACACTTAATTTGACAAAAATTTACTATTTATGTGTGACATAAAATCCTAAATTGTTTTTGTTGATTTAATTATAATCACAAATTATCTTTTTATATTTCTAGTATGGACAGGGCACAACAGAAAATCCCAAACTCAAAGGAGAACCATTTTATGTCAGAGACAAGGGAATATTACGGCTCCTGGACCCCTATCTTTCAACAACACACAAAGATCATCGATCTTTCCACCCAGACGAACAAAAGAAGTACCCTAAGAAAGACATCGCCACCTACTGGGAATGTGAGGAATATCCAAAAGCATGGGGCTTTGGCTTGAAACACAAGTAATTAATTATTAATTTAATTATACTCTGAACTTTTGTATAATTTTATGTCAGTTATACAAGTTCATACAACTTATAATAATATTACTTGGGGCTCTGATATGGAAAAAACTGGATAACACTGAAAAGTAAAAGGTGTGATTTGTAGTATTTAAATCATTTCCAGAACTCATAGAGACATAAATTACATAAATTCTGTTATTAATATTCCAATGATACTAATAATAAGATTTAGTAGTGGTTTTCATTACCAGTATATACTTAAGTGTTAAATATAGATTATTACTGATGATATACTTTTCATATTGGTTTAATACCTGTATTTTCACAAGTGAAAAATATTACCTTATATTTTCACATGTGAGAATACAAGATTTCCCATCATGCCATGCAACATTAGTGTCTACCTTTAGAAGTCATACTTGCAGGGAAAAAGATCATTTTGTGAACAGTAATAAAAAGAAACTGCATTGCCTTTTAGGCATGAAAATTATTTGTTGCCAGAGATTCACCACCACTTGCTTCTTTACAAAGCGAACTAAAATAGTCATAAATAAATTTTATAAATGGTCTTCTTATGTCAGGAATAGAGAATGAAAAGATTAAATGACATAGCTAAGATGCCAGTATACTGAATAAATAGGAAAATATATATCACATATACTTGCTTTACAAAACAAGTCCAACTGCAAAGAAACACAGACCCTGACCTGCCATAAAATAATGTGCCAGCAGATCTGGGTCTACATTGTTCTACTGATTATTTCTAACAAACTGCACCAATCCAAATATACAACAGCAAATCTGGGTCTAAATTGTTCTACTGATTACTTCTAACAAACTGCATCAATCCAAATGTACAACAGCAGATCTGGGTCTACATTGTTCTACTGATTACTTCTAACAAACTGCATCAATCCAAATATACAACAGCAAATCTGGGTCTACATTGTTCTACCGATTACTTCTAACTAACTGCACCAATCCAGATATACAACTGCAGATCTGGGTCTACATTGTTCTACTGATTACTTCTAACAAACTGCATCAATCCAAATATACAACAGCAGATCTGGGTCTGTGAAGTTTGCAGTTAGATGTGATATTTCTATAATAAATACAGATAGTAGTGACGAGGTAATTGTATTAATTTTTAGTTTTTATCTCATTTAAGAAATTAAATATTGAAAATCAGTACATATTTCCCAATACTTAAAAACTTAATTCCTGAAATTGTTATTATAATATCTACAATTTAAGAAACACTTTAACAAAAATATCAGTGGTACTTCTCTGCTTGATACATTTCATAGCAAGTTAATACTGGATATTTCAGTGTGAGGTACAAAAACATATTTTAAAGAGCAGTGCAGCCACAAGAAAAAATATATTTTGTCAGCAGTTCAAGCATTATTATGGAATGAATATATCCAAAAAAGTTAAGTAAATATTTTTCTTTACAGCCCCCTTCCGAAAGATACAGTCCCGCGGGAGCCATTACCAATGAGGGATCCAACTTTCTTTACAACAAGAACAAAAATTCCACGTCCTCCTAAAGCTCTGATCCCTGTACCTCATTCTGGTCTTAAGAGCCTCAAGCAAGACTCGTACACATGGCCATCTGATGTAAAGAGAAAGGAGGCCATGTTTTGCCCAGTAGATACTCCATTCACTCTACCCAGTAAGTACATGCATACAGACTCTTCCGTAAAAGTCAACAGCATATGAAATGAGTTTAAGAATTTATAAGATTTTACATAAAACCTTAGAATAGTTTAGAGACTTTGGTTGTTTTGTTGTTGAACAGGGTGAAAATAAGACAATTGATGGTATTAATCCTTGGAGAAAATTGATTTCTTCATAATTTCTTCATACACAGGATAGAACCAGTACATCAAATCAGTAGATTTCAAAATTTAGATTTTTTCAACATAACTTTTGTTAAAATAATCAAAATACTTAAGTGTTTCTGCCAAACTAATTTGTTGGTTGGTCTCTCTTTTTTTTATCTCACTTCCATCATAGGCTACCAGTTTTTAATCAAAGACTCAAAAGCCAACACAGACTACTTTGGATCCTTTTACTAATTATGAAACCTCCAAAAATATCCCACCTTCAGCTTTAAGCTTCTCAGATTCCAACAATAAGGTAATCAATTTAGTGTTTTGTAACATGTTGGCAATTGTTTAACAATTCTTAATCAATCCAGCCAACATTGCACCAGTCACAGCTTATGTCTGTAATGAGTGGATTGAAGGCATGAAAATAGTTTTTTTCACTTATTTAAAGACATTTTTTCATTATTTCATCTATTAATTTTTTGAAAGGTTTTTCAACTATAGAACAATATGTCTGGTAGAGTACCTTTAAAATGGGACTTTTATCAACCAGAATGATGGCTATACCTCTTGTATTTGAGAAGAATGCTCTTCTCACTAACTGGCATAGCTACTTAACTTGGATTATTTTCTCCCTGAAAAGTTCTATATTCTAAAGATTTGAAATTGTAGCAATATGTTGTTAAAAGTGAGCAGTGAAAAACTTGTCCAACCTACAAATTTATGCCTGTAAAAATTTGATTAGGAGTCCAATGTTGAAACCTACCTAGTTGATTTGGAAATGGGTTCATCAATGTTGAAACCTACCTTAGTCTAAGTTGATTTGGAAATGGGTTCATCAATGTTGAAACCTACCTAGTTGATTTGGAAAAGGGTTCATCAATGTTGAAACCTACCTAGTTGATTTGGAAATGGGTTCATCAATGTTGAAACCTACCTAGTTGATTTGGAAATGGGTTCATCAATGTTGAAACCTACCTTGTTGATTTGGAAATGGGTTCATCAATGTTGAAACCTACCTAGTTGATTTGGAAAGGGGTTCATTTAAATATAATGCTATGCTGACTGATATATGCCTTGCCCAGCAGCAAAGGTCAGTACTCTGCATTGTTCAAAGGTCATTTCTCTGCACTGGTCAATGTTCAGTTCTCTGCATTGGTCAAAGGTCAGTTCTTTGCATTGGTCAAAGGTCAGTTCTCTTCATTGGTCAAAGGTCAGTTCTCTGCATTGGTCAAAGGCTGATAACACCTTTCAACCTTCCAGACAGTCTTAAGGGCTTTTTGAGACTTACAAAGTGTTTTCTTTTGTTATTGAAGCATTTAATACAATTCCAGACAGTCCAAAATAGGGCAGTATGCCAGTACATAGCATTGTTGTATAGCACACACACACATGTGCACACACTCAGCTGTGCATGCACACACACACACACACACACACACACACACACACACGCACACACACACATATGCACACACACACATACACACAATCACAGCCACAAAAACTTTGAATAAAACGAGAGTTTCTGTCCTCAAAATACACTTGAATGTGGAATACAGTATTGTCAGTGTTGACTGTGCCACTTGAATGTGGAATACAGTATTGTCAGTGTTGACTGTGCCACTTGAATGCGGAATGCAGTATTGTCAGTGTTGACTGTGCCACTTGAATGTGGAATACAGTATTGTCAGTGTTGACTGTGCCACTTGAATGCGGAATGCAGTATTGTCAGTGTTGACTGTGCCACTTGAATGTGGAATGTAGTATTGTCAGTGTTGACTGTGCCACTTGAATGTGGAATACAGTATTGTCAGTGTTGACTGTGCCACTTGAATGTGGAATACAGTATTGTCAGTGTTGACTGTGCCACTTGAATGTGGAATACAGTATTGTAAGTGTTGACTGTGCCACTGTCATTAGTTGATTGGAGTGTCGGAAGACACAGGTGTTGTTAGTGTTCAACTTTGCACTCATAAGAAATTGGATGGTACCATTTAAACTTCCTCAAAAATCTTGTGGAATTTTTCTGCAAAATCAAAATGGTCTTTCTGTATATTGCCCAATGTAGGGTGGTGTTGTATGTTGCTGAGAGAACAGGTTTGGCACAGTCAGCAGGAAAAGAGGATTCTGTGGAACTTGTCATGTAAATTACTCCAGAATGACTCATGTCTAAATGGTGTTTGTGGTATGTGTAAAATGTGCCCTTGCTACTGAGCTTCACAAAGTCAGGAGTTCTGAAAATTGGTTTTGCTGGGGTTTGTTTGTTTCACAGACAGCTCATCTTACCCTGAGTTACACTTACATTAAGACTTTTGTCTTAAAAAATGAATCACACTGGCATAATGTTAGTTGACCATTCCAATATAATCATGTTCTGCATTTATTCAAAGAGTAAATTCAGACTTAAATGAAATGTTGCAGATGATCACACCATCTTTAATAAAGATAGACAGCTTACACATTTTATTCAAGACAAAAAAGTGTAATAACTTTTGTTTTTTCAACATAGCTAAACTGATTTGCCAAACTTGAGATGAATTGGGTTGTTCCACTTTTCAACACAGCTGAACTAATTTGCCAAACTTCAGATGATTTGGGTTGTTCCACTTTTCAACACAGCTAAACTGATTTGCCAAACTTCAGATGATTTGGATTGTTCCACTTTGTGTGCTTTACCTATGCAGATTACTCCTACATCAGTGCTCAAAGGAATACCAAACAAATCACCTTCAGTTGTCAGTGGAATGGTGATTGTTCACTGTTTTACCTTATAGTCACATCTGTGACAAAAAACCATCCAGGGGTGACAGTACACCATAAGCATTAAGTGTGAAGCTACCAGAATATGAATCATTACTGTTTTCTGTTTATACAGGGTATGGGCACATACTGCATTGTTAAGAAACTTAGGTCATTCTTTGGGTTTTTTTGGTAAGATTTACTGAAAGTTTTGGTTTTTTTCATGATGGTCTCGGGGCTTTTGGGAGTGAGTGTGTGTGTGTGTGTGATTTGGATTTTTAACGTAGCTTTAACATTTTTTTGGTCATATCACTGTGATGTCTGCAGTGTGGCAGTCTATAGTGATGTCTAGCACTGGGGCATCATTCCACAGACATGTAGCATAATGTCCCACCCAGTCACATTATCCTGATACCATGAGGCTGACCAGTCCTAACAATAACCTGTCAATGATAAGTGCCTAGTGAGGCAGCTGTAAGTACCATTTTTATAAGTCTTTGGTATGACTCGGCCAGGGTTCAAACCTGAGGTGGATGCTCTAACCACTAGGACACTGGAGCATTTGGGAGTAAAACTATGCATTACATGTGACACATTATGATCTGGCAGATATGCAATGCATAAAGTATAATATTTGCAGTTTTCCTGTTTGTTTTGGAGTGTATGAAACAAACATTATGAACAATAATCACCTCAAGATGCCATATGTTGCTGACAAGTGTAACAATATTATTTTCAGTGGAATAAAATGTTACAAATTTGTAAATTTTACTAAATTACCTGCTTTTTTATTGAACATTCTCCAGATATGTGTGTGTGATATTTAATGTAACAATTTTTCAGTCATATCACTACCATGTCTGCAGTATGGCAGTTTATAGTTATGTCAAACGCTGGGGCATCATGTCACAGACATGTAGCATGTCCCACCCAGTCACATTATTCTGACACCAGGCTGACCAGTCCTAACACTAACCTCTTAGCACTGAGAACCTAGTGAAGCAGCTGTTAGTACCATTTTTAAAAGCCTTTGGTATGGCTCAGCTGGAGTTCAAACCCATGACCTCCCACATCCAAGGTGGACACTCTAGCCACTAGGCCACCAGAATGGTCTCGATATATCTAACAGGCATCATATATACATCATATTACACATGTATGCTTTATGTACTTCATTTTATTTAATAATATTAAGTGAAATTAGTTTCCTTTTCATAAATTTGGAAATTGTATACACAATAAACGTTTGCAAGTGAAATTAAATAATTTCATTAAATTTTATTTCTTTTTTGTCATTCCAGAGCCTGGTACCAAATCTACGATGACAGCACCCAAAATGTACAATACTGAATATCAACATATAGGCAGTAACAAGCCCATCATTGTATGAAAATGTGCAGCTTCTGGCATTTGCAAGTTATACATTGAGGAAAGGGAGGCAACTGGTATTAAAGCTGCATTTCTTGAAGAATGTGCTGATATTTCATCCAAGTCTTCGATATGTGTGTGAATAGTGTGAGAAACAAGAAAATACAATTGCACATTTTGTGATTATCAACTGTATACCCATACCATTTATCTCAGTCATCACACTTTTTGTTTCTGGTTCTTTGATGAACATTTTCTTATAACATTTTATGAATAATTATTTTATATAATAGAAGGGCTTCATATGAAAGTATGAAATAGTAATTTTTATTTGCAAATACTTTACTGCTCAACATAATTTTCTCTGATCTTATGAGAATTATGAAGCTTTTACAGTTTTGTATGTAATTATTTTCTTCAAAATATGAAGCAAATATAAAATATATAAAAATATAAAAGGAAATGCAAGTTGTTAGATTAGATATCACCCTTTCGTAAAAGACTGTGATCTCAGAAGATGAAGAAAAGATCATCTCATATTGAATTCCTGTTTGATATTCATATGTACACATGCATTTGCATCAAACTGTCACTTGATCCAAGAGTAGCCAAGAATGCGTCCATCACATGTATTGTGCATGCAGTATTCATGTACCCTTGCAATTGTAAGCAGCACAAACTGTAGTTACCTGCTTCCCCTCCCCCCACTAAACTGTTTTTTTTTCTCAATAAAATATTTAAATGATGATGTTGATGAATCTCTTATGTTATCATTTTTGTTATTATTATAGCATCAAATGAGTACAACTGGCAATACCATTTTAAGCCTTTGTGATTGCGATTTGACTCATTTATAAGTCTAGTACGATTGCAAACACCCTACATCCAGGTCTGCCATTGCATAATTTGCTGTCAAATCAGAGTCTATTTTGCTTATTCTACTCATTACTTGTAACAAACTGTATAGACCCAGATGTGCCATTGCATAATGTGCTGTCAAATCAGGGCCTTTGCTGTTTGTTCTACTCATTACTTGTAACAAACTGTATAGACCCAGATCTGCCAGTACACTGTGTGACAGCAAATCTGGGTCTATGCCTTTGCAAGCGGAAAGCAGAAGACCTCTTTGTAACCTCAAACCTTGATTGCCAACAGTCAATATCAAGGATTACTTCCCTTTCATATGTTGTGTGAGAGAGAGAGAGAGAGAGGTATCTTTAAATGAAAAAACATTCTGACTGCATTGAATTTCAATAACAAGTGCAGATTTTGCTCTTAATAAGACTTGCTGGTCATTTGTTGACACAATATACCCAGCCAATCGGTTGCAAGATCACCTCATCATTATTCATGTTTCTTACACATTATCTAATTCATCTGAGATCTTATTCAAATAAAAAATGTATTCTAAGTTTGATAAATCTCGTATCATAAATATGGCTTCCAGAATGGTAACAAGATCAGTCCAAGATGACCTGAATAACACATGTGAATCATGTCTACTGTCAAACTTGTCCTAGATTTTGATGATATGAGTCCACATTCCAATTTTGATCAAAATCTGAGCAGAAATATGACCTTCGCAGTGGTAAAAATGCAATTGCTGAAGGTTGGCTGATGGAAGACAGACAGACAGACAGACAGAAGGACATACTGTAAATGCACCTGACCTGATTATGACTTGCATCTTCTATCAAATATTGAAGACGAGAAATGTATACAATTTTTATCATAATTTAATAATCACAATAACAGTAAATTGATAAAAAATAATAAAAGCCAATGAGAATTGTATGAGACCTTTGGAACGTATTAGTCATTTACCATAAATAGACAATGCTGGCTCTCTTTTTTGAAATTCCTGTGTCAACTCAATAACTGTCACATAGCAAAACAATTCACTCATCAACAAACAATTTTCTGGATGGATGTCACTGGATAAGTTTATGATCTTTAACCTCTGAAAATTCAATGGATGTTTATGTACTCCTTCAGTTAATATTTCCGTGAATATTGGTGACAGGGTATTGTTCCCATACATTTGTATGTGATGATCCTAACATGGGATAGAGAATTGACTAAGTATAATACAAGGAAAATACCAACAAACATATAAGCATTTTTGTTTTTAGTTTGGATCAACCTTGAATCACATGAAAAATTAAAAATTTTGGAAGTCAAATAATCTTGAATTTCACAGACTGCCTTTCTTGCTAGTAACCGTAATCAGCATAACTCAGTATGTTGGTTGTAACTGGCAAGAACCATTTAACATGATCTGACTCAGTGTTTTGTGTACATCGACTCAGAGTCAATGTCTTTCATGGATTTTGTCTCATTAACTCCATTGAGGACAATTTCATGAACATTTCATCAAATTCAGATGGAATATAATAAGTACATTGTTTTTTGCCTTTTTATGGATTCTACCGATCTAACTAATGTTTCGAAGGAAGGAAGTGATTTATTTTTAAAAAATGGCTGATATTGATCATTCTTTGAAATAATAAAGATGTTTGGTTTAAACAATGTTCAGATATTCAGTTTAGAGATGCCACCTCTTAATGCAGCTATCAAAGTCGCATTTAATACTTTTGTTTTTGAGACTGCCCAAAACGTTGTGATGTCATGCATTCCACAAATAATGTTGCTGGTGACTAATCTAATAACAACAGCTTTAGCATATAGAAAAAAATACATTGATAAGAAAGGTAGATCCACTTTTTAAACCGATCAGGGAAGCTTAAAATTAAATAAGTTTGTAAACACATCATAAACAACATCCTGGACTTTTTTCCCTAATTTAAGTTGTCTAGTCAGCAACACAAATTTTACTTTTGACTACATGGTTGAGTTATTGAAACGTTGTTAGTGCACTCATGCATGCACACACACATTCATTTTTAAACTCTGATCAGAATAAATTCATATTTATATTAAGCTTTCTATCATTCACCACCAGCACATGTATCAGTGTTGTCTAATCATATTTTGAACAAATTTATGTGTGTGTGTATGTGTGTTCTTTGTAAGTTCTTAATTGATTAATAAAAAATTATTTTTTCAGCTAAATTAAAATTTTACTTGAAATGTTAAAGTGTTTTCTAAACTGCATAGACCCATGGATTTAACCTGGTGCAAAATCATATACATTAGTTAAAAATGGTTTATGTTATGGTGACATCTGCAACAATCACTCTGCTACAAATTGGAATATTGCCAACACTTTCTATTATTTTTACAGCAGTTGAAAAATGGGCTGGTAGATAATGTATATATTTGGATATAAGTTGGATACAGCTGCAAACTGCATAGACCCAGATCTGTCATATCATATTGTATCAGCATATATTGGTCTGTGCAGTTTCTCTGGAGCAATCAGTGGAACAAACTACATGGACCCTGATCAGTCAGCACAGTGTACACAGTAGATAAGTGGGTAGATATGGCATGTGACTGCTGTTCCACTTCTGGCTCAGTTTCCATTCAATTTCTCAAAATTTACTTGATCTTGCTCATAATACTTAAGAATAAGTAAGCAGACTATTGTCATGGATAAATTAATAAACAGGAAGGGTGAAAAATAACTCTTTTGTTTAAAAATTGTCCACTTGTGAATATTTTTATTTCAGAAAGATAAAAAGGTTGAGAAATTCCTCAAAGTTTAGGAATTTAATTGTCCTCAGTGATAAACTAGATTCTCATGGAGAATCAGTGGTAATGTAATGACTACATTTATATCCAGAATTCAATGTTATTATTTGCCAAGCAAGCAATAAGAAAAGTAATGGCAGGAGGTAGGAAGTGGCATTCATAATGCAAGTACAACACAGTCTGCCATGAGATGCTTTACGACAGTCACCAAAACAATATGTTAAATGGTGATTTACTGCAAATGGGCAATGTATTATGCATTCCTTGCACAGAGAAGCTGTCTTTTGATCATGATCCATACACCCCATAGCATTCATTTTCAAAGAATATCTTAAACCAATTGCCTGTCTTTAGAAGGACTCACTCAGATTTCTTTTTGTGATGTTGAATAATTGAGAAGTATGTGACCTTGACTTTTAGTCATTTCCAGATCTACATATCTTGGTACATTTCCAGATCTACATATCTTGGTACATTTCCAGATCTACATATCTTGGTACATTTCCAGATCTACGTATCTTGGTACATTTCCAGATCTACATATCTTGGTACATTTCCAGATCTACATATCTTGGTACATTTCCAGATCTACATATCTTGGTACATTTCCAGATCTACGTATCTTGGTACATTTCAGGAGTCTTTTAGGGATACATTTCCAGATCTACATATCTTGGTACATTTCCAGATCTACATATCTTGGTACATTTCCAGATCTACATATCTTGGTACATTTCAGGAGTCTTTTAGGGATACATTTCCAGATCTACATATCTTGGTACATTTCCAGATCTACATATCTTGGTACATTTCAGGAGTCTTTTAGGGATACATTTCCAGATCTACATATCTTGGTACATTTCAGGAGTCTTTTAGGGATACATTTCCAGATCTACATATCTTGGTACATTTCAGGAGTCTTTTAGGAATACATTTCCAGATCTACATATCTTGGTACATTTCAGGAGTCTTTTAGGGATACATTTCCAGATCTACATATCTTGGTACATTTCAGGAGTCTTTTAGGGATACATTTCCAGATCTACATATCTTGGTACATTTCAGGAGTCTTTTAAGGATACATTTCCAGATCTACATATCTTGGTACATTTCAGGAGTCTTTTAGGGATACATTTCCAGATCTACATATCTTGGTAAATTTCAGGAGTCTTTTAAGGATACATTTCCAGATCTACATATCTTGGTAAATTTCAGGAGTCTTTTAAGGATACATTTCCAGATCTACATATCTTGGTACATTTCAGGAGTCTTTTAAGGATACATTTCCAGATCTACATATCTTGGTACATTTCAGGAGTCTTTTAGGGATACATTTCCAGATCTACATATCTTGGTACATTTCCAGATATACCGGTACATATCTTGGTACATTTCAGGAGTCTTTTAGGGATATATTTTCAGACAGACAAAATTGTAAGCAGTTGCTGTCAGTCCTTTTCAATGTTATCACATACAGTTGCTGTCAGTCCTTATCAGTGTTATCACACTGTTGCTCTCAGTCCTTATCATGTTTTGACATAATTATGTTATAAGGTATTTTTTGTTTGCAGCAAAGCACTGTTCATAGTAAATTAAAATGCCTGAAGTCTAGCTATCAAGTATTATTCTTAAAGAAAGTGAACTAACACATATTCAGTCTCAACAAGAAAACTTGAAACAAGAGTCCCTCAGATGAAATGATGCTCTAGTATCCAAAAAGAATTTCCAAGATAAGATCATTTCTTCTTTATAATTACTTAGTATCTCTGATTTTCGTGAGTACGGTAATAAGATTTTCAAACCAATCACTGTGGCCATCATATTATATGTAAAATCACCACCATTTTCATTTAGGCCAGATTAGACACCATTATATAAGACTTGTGAAAACGCCCATGTTGATATGACCATCCATTCAGGAAAATTAGTGACAGGATATCAATATATTTATTGTCGCAGTCATATTTGAGGTCATATTGGCACAATTTTCGCTCAGGACAAACAAGACATCATATTAGTCTTCTGGTGAAAAGCTCATGTCAGTATGACTTTAAATGTAGGAGGAACAGTAATAACAAGAATTTCAAGATGGCTGCTGTGGTGACAATTCAGGACTCACGGTACTAGTTCAGTTCCCATAGTAAACCTATCATACACCATGATATTAAAAACTAAATAACTTAAAATTTGTGAGTGCTCATGATGAAACCTATATTTATCAGTATAGATGAAACCTGGATGTCAGCTTCTGTGTAGAGAAAAGGATATAAGTCACGGCATTTTCTGGACCTGCATGTGTTTGAAACATGTGCTTTCAATTCCGCACCAAAGAGTCAGATGCTAATTTTAGTAATGAGTGTGTTCCAAACTCAAGACTGTTAAAGGGCTGAAATTCCATCAATAAAACAATGTCTCTACAACTAGTATAAGCTGACTCTTAACATTCTTTTTCCTACAACATAACTTACATTATTAACCAATCCTGGTCAGCCAAACCCATATATACTCTATTTTATGTTCACCCATTTCCAGGCTAGTTCCCAGTTTTCCATATCATTTGTACCATGTATCCTATATCCACCCTTGATTTTTTTGACAGCCCTAGGAATAGTAGTTCAATACATAAGTAAGCAATGTGCATAGCTCTGCTTGTCAAAGATTACATTAGTGAATATTAAATTATATTGCAAGTTCATCTTCACCTAAAGAGCAAAGGTGCATTACAGGCAACATTTAAATATCTGAGCTTTATTTAAGAAAATAAGAAAAAATATAAAAATAAAGCTATCTAATAAGAATCATCTTTTTTAATATCACCATTTATCGCTCTTCAATTTAATGCTGAAATATATTACCAGCCTTGTCATATTATGTAATTAATGAGTAAAAGGTCAAGGTGACCATCTATATGTATATGTATTATTACAGAAAAAGAGATTTAAATGACAAAAATTACCTAAAATTCCTCCCAGAAAATATATCATTTAAAACTAAAGTAAGGCAGACACAAGTCCATTAAAATGCAAAATATGAACTTTCAAAACATTTCACTGAAAGAAATTAGTGAGATGCAAAGTCATGAGAGGTCATCACCATTAAGCATGGTGGAAGAGACCTAAGTGATCATATCCACCATTAAGCATGGTGGAAGAGACCTAAGTGATCATATCCACCATTAAGCATGGTGGAAGAGACCTAAGTGATCATATCCACCATTAAGCATGGTGGAAGAGACCTAAGTGATCATATCCACCATTAAGCATGGTGGAAGAGACCTAAGTGATCATATCCACCATTAAGCATGGTGGAAGAGACCTAAGTGATCATATCCACCATTAAGCATGGTGGAAGAGACCTAAGTGATCATATCTGAAGCATTATGTTTCAAAACACAACTAGGAAATATCATATTGCTTACTATAATTACTCTAACAATGGTAAATTGTATAAATTTTATGTATGTATTGCGTAGATATAAACCAAAGTGCAAAACACTCCACCTAACATAGTCAAATCTACATACTGTTCCCCCTCCCCCTTCTTGGCAACAGTTGATATATCTGAATATGCATTTAGTATCCCACTGAAAGTCACTCTGTGGTTTACAAAAGGTATTAATTTTGCTTGTTATCCACAAATAGAACCATGTGATTGCATTTATAGTAAAGTTAATTGCACTTGCATATGTGGAGTCACTGTATTGCCGTGGCTGTCTATAGGACTCATGGCACTAATTCAGTTCCCATTGTAAACCTATGCAAACACCACAATATTAAAAAATAACTTAAATTTTTTGAGTGCTCATGATCGAACAAATATTAACAGTATTGATGAAACCTGGATGTCAGCCTCTGTGTAGAGAAAAGGATATAAGCTGCAGCATTTTCTGGACCTGCATGTGTTTGAAACATGTGCTTTCAATTCCGCACCAAAGAGTCAGGTGCTAATTTCAGTAATGAGTGTTCCAAACTCAAGACTGTTAAAGGACTGAAATTCCATCAATAAAACAATGTAATTTTTTTTTCACTTACAATTACAAAAACCTCTCAAAAGATTATTTTTCCTACAACATAACTTATTAACCAATCCTGGTCAGCCAAACCCATATATACTCTACTTTATGTTCACCCATTTCCAGGCTGGTTCCCATTTTTCCATATCATTAGTACAGTGTGTCATTCAGGATGCCAGATTAGCAATGTTTTCATTTAGTACCAACTAGATATCTAAAGTTATCTGGTAAAAATGCAAAGTGGTTTTCCATGTAATCTAATAAGCATTTAGATTTTCAGCAATATACCAAAGTGGTGGCCATATTGGGTATTGGATTGACACAGTTTTTATTTAAGATAAACTGGACACCATAAGAAAACATCTGGTGAAACTCCATTATGATAAGACTTTTCATTCAGAGGAGTTAGCCATAGTATTTTCAAGATGACTGCTGAGGGGGTCATTTTGGATATCAGATCAGTACTATTCTTGGAATAGTTCCACCAAGACATCAACAATGTCTTTTTGAGGCAAAAACCCGATGCTAATATGACTATCCATGCAGGTGGGATAGTTTTAACAAGATTTACAACATGGCAAGTGTGGTGGCCATATTGCTTGTTCAGGCAAAAGCATTTTCATTAGGGCCACCTAAACATTATGGTGTTCTAGTGAAAATCCCATACAAATATGGCTTTCCATTCAGGAGGAGTCAGGTGACAAGATTTTCAAGACAGTGGGCAAATCAGCACCATTTTCGTTTAGAACCAAGTGGACATTATAAGAAAGTCTGTTACTGAAATTTTTATGCTGATATGACCACTCATTGATATGACTACTCATTTAGGTTGATATGACCACTCATTTAGGTTGATATGACCACTCATTTAGGCTGATATGACCACTCATTGATATGACCACTCTTTTAGGTTGGTATGACCACTCATTTAGGTTGAGTAGCAGTAGTATAAACATTTTCCAGATGTCAGCTACTCTGGTGGCTACCATTTTAATTTAGGACCAGCTAGGCTTCATAAGACATTTTCTTTTGAAACCCCAATGTTGATATAATTGTCTATTCAGGAGTAGCAATCACAAGATTTTCAAGATGGCTTGTGTGGCAAAGATATTTAATGTTCGAGTGGTAGTACTTTCATTTAGGACCAACTAGACGTTTGGGATATGCTTGTTGGCAGTTCTCGAAGTAGTTTAGGAGGAGTAGTGATAACAAACTTGTGCAAAGAGATCATTGGTCATTGGAAAACAGGTTCTTCTGATCTATGAATAGTGTTGGTAAAAGTGGGATAAAAAGTATATTTTACTCAGATTTAACTTTTAAAATTCCACAAAAACAAAATCTTATTTGAGTGTCTTCTGAAATGCTCTCATGTCATTATATTTTACTGTGATTTTAGGTAATTCTGCAGAACTTTTGACTAGACAAAACAATATCCAGATAATAATGAATCTAAAACCAAAGTATATTTATTGATAAGCAGAGTGGATTGTGAATTGTCAGTTTTATTTCGGATAATGCTTGAACGACCTATTGCAGATTTCAAGAAAGTCAATAGAATATAATTCCCTTGTTTTACAAAAATGACATAAAGTACCTAAACAAATTAAAGAAAATAAGATAAATCAGGGAAGCAGCAGTGAAACACAAATTATACAGAATGACAAACAAAATGGATACTGTCAGCAGAGAACATAGGAAGGAGGAAGTGGAATTTCATTTTCAAAGTTGTAACTTTCTTTTTACATCTGCATTAAGAATATCATACTGAGGTAATGTCCAGTCCTCTTTCAGTTTGTACAGTTATCTAAGTTCTTATTAGACTACATCACTCTACCACTTTGTGGATGTATTGCATTTTCCATCAGAAGGAAAATTTAATTTAGGGTCAGTGGTCACAATAACTATAAAAAAGATGCCTATATGGTAACTTTATTTCCAAACCCCATACCGTAACCAAATTTTCATGGTCTTTCTCAGAATGACACAAATGAAGGGAAATCATAAACATAATGGCAAATACCTTCACAAAATCTTTTAAATGGATTGCTACAGTGGTAAGGAAGCTATTGATGCTGTAGTTATCAACTAAAAAGACATGGCTATGGTGACCCAAGGAAGGAAAAACAGTTCTGCTTTCATTCAGCAACTTCATGAATGGTTTAACCTATGTTGACAAAGCAGGAACCAATTGCTTATAAGGTTGCAAATCTAAAATCAAGGCCACTTGCATGGTTGAACCTATCTTAAATTCAGTAAGCTCTGCTTGTGTTTTTTCATGGCAGGTGTCTTTAGGTAGTTGTTAGTGAAATGCAAGCAGTTGTCATTTGTATAACAGGTTTGTAACATTATGGTCCATACTTTACGGGAAGATCAAATGTAATACACTCTGTCATAAAACTCTTTGTGTTCATTACCGAGTGAGCTTTTAACTTTTAGTTTATCCCCAAAAATGGTGTCATTGTTATACATTTAAGAGAAAGGTTAAAAGTTTCACGCTTTGGTGGGCTTGTTATTCTGAAATTTTCTTGGCCAGTATCCTTGGTAGAATCCACTATAATACAAAATGTTTTAAGCATGTTAGTGTCAGTGATTTGGTGAGCTTGCAGTTTTCATGGTGAGGTACTTTGACTTTAAGCTAGTGTTAGGCAATTCTGAGGAGTGAGTGTCTATTATTTAATGGGCTTGAAATCTTCATGGCAAAGTTATTTGTCTTTAACTTAAGCTAGTGCTAGGCAATTCTGAGAAGTGTTGAGGGTCATTTATTTGATGAGCTTGCAGCCTTCATGTCGAGGTTCTTTGACTTCAAGCTGGTGTTAGGCAAGTCTGAAGAGTGTTGAAGTCAGCTATTTGTTGAGCTTTCAATCTTCAGGACAATGTTCTTTGACTTTAAGCTAGAGTCAGGCAAGTAGGCATTCAAGTCTGAATATCAGATGACTTTAAGCTAGAGTCAGGCAAGTAGGCATTCAAGTCTGAATATCAGATGACTTTAAGCTAGAGTCAGGCAAGTAGGCATTGAAGTCTGAATTTCAGATGACTATAAGCTAGAGTCAAGCAAGTAGGCATTCAAGTCTGAATGTCAGATGACTTTAAGCTAGAGTCAGGCAAGTAGGCATTCAAGTCTGATATAATTGTCCTTTGTCAGGCTTGTAATTCTCCTAATCTGTATCCTAAGTATCAGCCAGTGTAACACTATTTATCACAGGAGTCACAGTGTCTTGTTTATCAGCTGTAGTTGTTTGTCTGTCCCTACATAAAACTGTCACTTTGCTCAATACGTTGCTATCCGAGCACTCTAATCAAACAAATTGATACTGAGGATCTTATTGATAATTACTAATGCCTTTTTACTTATTTTTCTCTTGGATTCCTAAACATATAAACCATAATGTTGATGATACATGCAGAGATGCCAAGGAAACAAAATAAAGGTCATTAAACATTTCAATACTAATCCAACAAGTGAAAATCTAAATAAATACCCAATATACAGGGCTAAAATTCCTAGAGCTGGAGAAAACATAAAAGTCCTGTTTGAGGTTGAACTCTCACTCTGCTATTAAAGCAGCATGGAATATGGTATGAAAAATCATTTGCCAAAAACTAACCAGAAATTTTACATTGGCCAAAACATTTCCAAAGGACTCCTCACAAGAGAATCATTCTGAAATAATCTGCCTTAAAAATAACCTGAAAGAAAAGGTCCCTCTAAATTTAAGATCTGCTGTGGCTGAAGATAAACCTTCAAATATAGGGAATTACAAGACTCTTGATCAAGCCCACAACACTTCTTCAGGACCTGATAATATCCACTGTCACCTTCTGAAACACTTAGCACAACCCACACCAACAAGTTGTTCTGCATCATTTTTTTCTGACATGAATGGTGGCAGAGAACAATTTGGTGAAGACATGATTATTGTTGGAATGGCTACCATTTATTCAGTTGAAAATTATTGGGCTGCTTGCTACTAATTAATAAACTTATATTGACTAACTTTTGTATCCAAACAGTATGTTTATAGTTTAATTTATCTTCTAACAATCCATTGTTTTAAATCGTTTAGAACACTAACGATGTTTAGCATTAATCACTATCATAACAGAACACCTGTGTATTCAGGGCTGTTGACCATGCAATTGAATTGCTGATGAAGCGTGGAAAGCAGCAGCATCCCAAGGCAAGGGCAACACGTTGTAATGGTATAGCAAAGCCTATATCACTGGGAAGTGACTAAGTTACAATGCCTACTATTCAGTAACCACTTTTCGATTACACCCCTACAGTCCAGCAGCCACTTTTGTGTCTGTGTTGATGACATAGGTTTTCAATGGGAAAGTTCATTGTATGCACACACTTCAGGATTCTAAACTGTGTACAAACTGCGAGTCAGACGGTAATGAAGTTCCCTGATACCCATTTTTTAATTATCAGTCATTAATTCACACTTGACTTTTTCCTTGAAATATTCTGTCAAATAAGTCGATGAACAAGTCGTTTCTGCGATCTGTTGCAAGATGACTTCAGTATGTTTGGTCTCCAGAGAAATCAGTGGAGGTAATGGCAACACAAGTTTTTATACCACTTTCTCAAAATCGTCTCTTCTGAGAGGAGAATCTATGCCACTTACAGATATTCTTTCAACTTTCTTCTTGGCTTGTCATCATACATTTGTGGCCATCCATATTTGATGTCCGGCAGTTTTGGACACAAAAAAAATTACCCATGCCCCACTTGTAATATTTTGTCACAAAAATGCAGACCCCAAATATATGATATCATAAAGCTTTGACCCACACAATAAAAATCAGTGTTTCCATTTATCCACATTTGTGCATCAGAGACCCCCACATTTTTAATTAGAACTCTAGTTTTGAAACCCCAGTTTTGACACCATGGAGTTTTTCGATTGAATCTTGCTCCCCTAGAGGATACACTGAAAATTTTCAAATATAAAATCGGTTTTAAATCTCTTTGCATTGAAAAACACACCACAATAAAATACTGCATTCTGAATTATTTATTCTTTAAAAAGTATCTTGATCAATCCAGGTTTAGTCCTCTGGAAACCCATACTAAAGTGAGAAACGTTCTTCAGAGGAAAATGACTCCAAGGAATTAAGTTGTAGACATTTCATGAATTTATTTCTCAGTGTTCTTTTCCCCCCAGGTGATACTGCAAATGCTGTGTAGTTTTACGTTTACTATGGTAGATGTCACGTCTGTTGTTTTTGTGATGTCACAATTTTGGAGAAAATAAAAAATTCTACCTGTGTTGTTTATGACTAGGATAAGCACTATGTCCTCAATAACAATTTTCTCTGATCAGATTCATGATTCTTTCAGTTACTTGGGTGGCAAAACAGGAGACTAAATGTTTTTGTTCTGGCCATCGACTTCATGACTAGCTCTGTATTGTTCTGAAGTTAACAAAACACAAAGCATCCTCTTTACCTATCTCCACTGGTCCTTCAAGTATCATTCCTCTTACACAGTTAATTTCCAGAAAATAGTCAAATTCTACATACGATATGACGTTCACCATATTTGCCAGAGCTACTGCAAACTGAAATTCAACAAGAAGAAGACCCTGTGTTTTGGGTTGAAAATCTCCTTCATGGCAGCCTTAGTGAAATCAAATTCCCACAAAGTCATAATAGTCATACAAAATGCTGGAGCTGTTGTTGGTACCGCTCTGTCCTGTGGCTTCAGACAGTATCAAGTTAGATCACGAGTAATTTTTCTGGTCAAAGTGTCTCATATTAGCCATCAAATGTAGCATAGTACTACTTTGATTTAGTCTTGGGCATACATCCACTCCATTGAACAGATACTTGTCTTCAAGCCACATGTCCTAATGCAAATGATCCACCATTTCTAAACTTCATTGTTCAGTTTTCTTGGGGCTGTCGTTAAATCCAACAGTGTGAAGATCATCATGATCTATCGACTGTTTCATTAAATTTCTCCAAGCACTGCAGGGCCGTATTATCCAATAGGCACGGTGCCTAGGGCCTACCAAACTCTGTTTCATTGAATTTCTCCAAGCATTGCAGGGCCGTATTATCCAATAGGCACGGTGCCTAGGGCCTACCAAACTCTGTTTCATTGAATTTCTCCAAGCATTGCAGGGCCGTATTATCCAATAGGCACTGTGCCCAGGGCCTACCAAACTCTGTTTCATTGAATTTCTCCAAGCATTGCAGGGCCATATTATCCAATAGGCACTGTGCCTAGGGCCTACCAAACTCTGTTTCATTGAATTTCTCCAAGCATTGCAGGGCCGTATTATCCAATAGGCACTGTGCCTAGGGCCTACCAAACTCTGTTTCATTGAATTTCTCCAAGCATTGCAGGGCCGTATTATCCAATAGGCACTGTGCCTAGGGCCTACCAAACTCTGTTTCATTGAATTTCTCCAAGCATTGCAGGGCCGTATTATCCAATAGGCACGGTGCCTAGGGCCTACCAAACACTGTTTCATTGAATTTCTCCAAGCATTGCAGGGCCGTATTATCCAATAGGCACTGTGCCTAGGGCCTACCAAACTCTGTTTCATTGAATTTCTCCAAGCATTGCAGGGCCGTATTATCCAATAGGCACGGTGCCTAGGGCCTACCAAACTCTGTTTCATTGAATTTCTCCAAGCATTGCAGGGCCGTATTATCCAATAGGCACGGTGCCTAGGGCCTACCAAACTCTGTTTCATTGAATTTCTCCAAGCATTGCAGGGCCGTATTATCCAATAGGCACTGTGCCCAGGGCCTACCAAACTCTGTTTCATTGAATTTCTCCAAGCATTACAGGGCCGTATTATCCAATAGGCACGGTGCCTAGGGCCTACCAAACTCTGTTTCATTGAATTTCTCCAAGCATTGCAGGGCCGTATTATCCAATAGGCACTGTGCCTAGGGCCTACCAAACTCTGTTTCATTGAATTTCTCCAAGCATTGCAGGGCCGTATTATCCAATAGGCACGGTGCCTAGGGCCTACCAAACTCTGTTTCATTGAATTTCTCCAAGCATTGCAGGGCCGTATTATCCAATAGGCACGGTGCCTAGGGCCTACCAAACTCTGTTTCATTGAATTTCTCCAAGCATTGCAGGGCCGTATTATCCAATAGGCACTGTGCCTAGGGCCTACCAAACTCTGTTTCATTGAATTTCTCCAAGCATTGCAGGGCCGTATTATCCAATAGGCACGGTACCTAGGGCCTACCAAACCATGTTACTGAAAAGTGTATACGCAAAGAAGCAGAGTAATGTTAATGTCAGTCATTTTATTAAAGAAGAGCCTAAGGCCGAGAAGGACCCGAATCGCCTGCCATGTCCAACATGTCGGGTTTCCAGACCATAGAGGCATCCAGATGCGTGTTCCTTGTTCCTTATTATTCATTTACAAACCCACTTAATTGAACAATGAAATTGTTGACAATAGCCACCCAGTGGCATCATTGCCTGGAATGATGTCATCACTTTTGAGAACTTTGACCCTCAGGTGCAAGTAACTGTTATTCAGATCGTTATCATCTTCGACGACACTTGATTAAAGTCTACCCATTGGAATACTTGCATTGTCATCATCATTGGTGGCATGGCAAATAAATCCAGTTATGGCTCGGAACATTTGCAAGAATATATTTTTTCAGGTAAAGATCAAAAAGGTCAAATTCTCTGATCACACATGTTCTTCATTTCTTTGTTTTTCAACAAATATTAAAGAGACATGAAGGCTTTTGGACATCTGTTTCTACCTTATCCTTGCTGCAGCGTAGAAGATGAAGTTTTGCCTTGGCCAGGAGTGTGAAATGAATTTATTGTAGTGTTTCGGCGACCCAAATGTCATTTCCAGTTTGAAGCAACACATTTTTTACGCTCCTGAACTTGTTCGTTCCTGATACCGAAGATGAAAGTGTTTTCATCTACATTGATATTAATGACTTGCATAAATGGCGAATAATTTCTATCAAAGCTACTTCCCAATGAGCTTCATGATCCAGTTATATGGACTGAGATAATTTGGCTGTAAAACAGCAAAATATATTATTGGGGAAAACATCCTTAGAACTGTCACTAGGTAATGTAATATAAAATTCGTTATACATAGTTGCATGATTCTGGTTTCTGGTGAGTCACTCTTGGTAAAAAGAGAATGATTTTCCATACGTTCCAAGGAGGGTTGCTTCTGTTGTGACTAGAAAAGGTGTTGTGGTAACTGGCATTGGCAGTAAGGCTACCGTTGTTGTTACTGTCTGTTGTATATTTAGTATATTTAAAGGAATTATTGGGAAGAAGATAACCAATACAACTGCTGAGTACATTTGTCCACAAGTGTTGTACCTGCTAGATTTGCCATCCCTGCTTCGCACTTTCACTTCATGCAGTCGGTATTTGCCCACTTTATGTGTTCTTCGATCGAGAATGTTTTTGATATCATCTTTTGTTGGTCGCTCTTTGAAACTCAGGCAAGTAAAAAGTCCCGTATAACACTTTTCCGTTCATATATTCCAGTTTATAGATGGGATGATCATGTCTGCATGTTTACCCAGGGACATGAAACAAATTCAATTGTGCATCTGGGTAATTAACCTTTGTCAAAAGTGTGTTTAGCTTTCCAAAGGTGAACCCAATCTACAGTCTTGAACACTTGTTTTTCAGAGGTCACTTTTTTGGGTGCACATCCGATGGTACGATGTTGCGATTGGTTGCAAGCTTTGATTAAACGTGGTAACATGTGAATGTTTTTGTGAGTGTATTAATGTTTAAAATATTTCCACATACGTTCTTTCAAAGTTCTTTGAAACGTTCGAAGACACTCGCTTTCTTTTCTGCATTTTCTGTGGGGACAAAATCAACGTGTCATTTTCTTTTTTCTTTTTTTTGGTGATGGATACCAGTATTATCATTTTCGCTATTTGGCTAAGAACGTTTATTTATTATTTTCCTAATCGTTTCCGTTTTTTCAAAGGTACCATTCTTCTCAAAAGGCCCAAACAACATTCAGAGTAGGTATCCGGCGCCGTAGAGCGCTATCACGGTCCCTGGGGTAAGAAAACACCCGGGCCTCTCATAGTTCTTTTTCAAACAGAATTTTTCTTTTATAAAATTAAAGTGTTGTTGGGCCCGGGACCCGGGGATATATCACCGGTCCCCCCCCCCCCCCATCTTGTCGGCCCTGTCGGTATCGACGATTTGTTTAGTACTTTTTGAATGGTAGTATTTCGCATCAGAGGATTAGACTTGGTCAGCACTAACACCATATCCCAATGTTTCGCTAAATGAGACGAGAGTTCCTTTCTTTTCTCCTTTTCTGGAGGCGGTGTTACGAAACACCCAAATCCACTCAAATCCACCCAAATTCACACCACATCGCATTGTGTCTGTCGTCTCATCTCTAAACTGCAACGCTCCCATCTCCTCCCCTCCCCCGATTTTTAATAAGCCTGTTAAATTTTTAAACAATTCTTTTTCCATAAACCGATATTTTCCTAATAACAAATGATCAACCTGTATCTTACCAAATTCGGTAAAGGTTTAAGATTAATGTGAGTTATTTGACTTTATGAATACTTTCTTACTAGAAAGGCATTAGGTGTACGGACAGAGACAAATCAAGACGTACTTAATAAGATACATACATATATAATTTACTGTTGTATAGTTTTAATTTTATGCTTCAAATATATAGTGTTAGCTTCGAAATATGTGGCACCATCGCAAAAAGACAAGAGTAGAATCACAGAGCAAGGATGTGAAGATCGGTAAAGTCGCAAGCGATAATGAGCAAAAAATAACAACTTTTTTATTTTTTCATTTTTGCACAGTTCTATTGGGTTAGATCGGTTTAGACTGAGGAGAAACCTATAAATTCATATCAAATTTGTTTAAAATTGGTATGACTTATTTGCCTATATAGAAAACGTTCGTATAGGCAAGCATTAGGCGCACGGACAGACACATATAAGACGTACTTAATAAGATACATACACATATCATATATTGTTGTATAATTTTAATTCTGTGCTTTAATTCTTCACTGTTCTATTTCTACACAAAATCATAGCCACATGTTTAACAAAATCTCTATTCAGCCGAATAAAATTTTATATGACGAGGTGCGTTTCGTGTCGATAGTAAAGAGTTTGACTTCCTGATGGGCATGCATCGTCTGCAGAATGTAAGTATCGGCATTTATTTATAATTTATAACTAATTTTAAATTGCATAGATCAGCATACGCAAAAACTACATTTTTTTGCTACAGACCCCTAATTATTTGTGTAGTCATCATATAGTACCATGGATTTTGAACCGATTCAATGACCATATTATCTACGAAAAATGCAGTCTATGCATGAATTTACATATTTTAATTTGTCTAATATTTATATTTTTTTAAAAACAACATAAATGTGTGCTATACTTATGACACAACCTGGTCACACGGCTTTGCAAATCAATCGCACCAGGTGAATTTCATAACATGATGTAAGTTACAGTCTTCACTTCAGATGGGACAAGAATGCATTCACGTGTATTGCACTTTCTGTGTGAATACTGTTTTAAAATGATTCAATTACTATAATTTTGCATTGTCCACGTGTTATCTTTTTTCAATGTCTATTTCCACTCACCGTTGTTTTAAGTTATTGTCAACCAAAAATAGGAATCTTCTTATTATTAATTGTAATATATTATATTTTTTTTAATTATAATGCAGAAAATTCAAAAAGGTTATTGGCTAGTAAAGTCCAGTAATATTATGCCAGCCATCATACACATGAATCCAACATGAGTTAAAAAACGTTCAATTTTCGATAATGGCCACTTCATTCGCAACATCTGCGACTGTATATATCAAAAATAAATCCCCCGCCCCTTCATCTGCCTAGATCAGGAGAAGGCATTCGATAAAGTTAACTACAAATTCATGTTCATAACTTTAGAATATTTAGATTTCCACGCACATTTCATGCCAGATTTAATATTTGTAGTGTATATGCATCTTGCCATGGTTTATCTGTTTCGGGCAAAGCAAATCACATATATTTATGATTGTTAATAAATATTTCATAGACACATAAAGATACAAATTTTAAATTGACATTAAACTAAATATAATATTTCTTATAATAAGCCGGGTTGGATAGCGCTGACTTTGCTTTAGTAAAGCATTTTAACAATTTACTTTGTCACAATGAACGTTTATGAATGATTTTCGGCATATGTGAAATAAATGGACACAACTAATGGTGCGTACGTATAGATTTATATTAAAACAAGAGAAGATTTTTTTTAAATAAATCATACCAAAGGCATTGAAAGCTAACTGTTACCCTGAATAATCGGTCCTTGTAACAGTTTCCAAATGTCGAACAGTAAAAAAAAGCGTCGATGTTCAAGACACGTGCGATGATATGCATATAGCAGATTCCTTTGATAAATAAACATGATTTGTAGCAGCAATTAATTAAATCAATTGTCATCACATTCAAAGCTGTTACGTAATTATAATCGGATTAAGGTCACGCTCAACCGTTCAACAACACGGATTGATATAATATATGTATTTTCAACGGCTACAGGTAGTGTAATCTGGAGAAAAAACATTGGATATAAAATTTTCAAAACTTTTTGAAAAGTACGAAGAGAAAAGCAATTAGTTCACAGACGGACAACAAGGGACGAAATGAGACAGAATTTGAGGAATGACATTACAGTTATAGCCATATGTGAGAACAGAGAGCAGCTGAAATGGCAAAGCACGAGAAAGTCAGCAACGTTCTGCACGACGAACGCACTGAAAGCCACACTCCCGCAGGAACAAAATTTGTTATGTACAAACATATTCATGACAATGTACGACGTCATCTTCAAGCAAATGGGGCATGTGTACTGGCCCGTAAAAGAATACTCCAAATCATTTTTGGAGTATTCTTTGGCGTTGTAATATATAGATGAGACGGTAGGTAGACACAATCCGATTTGGTGTGGATATGGGTGGGTTTGGGTGTTTCGTAACAACCTTTTGTAGGAGGGTTGTTTATTGGGACGAGGAGAATTTTGTGTACTTCTTGATGTTATCGTTGTTTTAGTAACAAAATCTTATTTCACACTTCTTTTTAAAAAAAAGAAATCAGTCTCCACGGATGATCGGCACGTAGTGACAACATCAATAGGACCACCACTCGATGATGATGTGTTTTCAAGGAAAATACTTGTTCTGTCTTGAACGTTGTCTTGGGATACGCTACTATTTTATTTTAGCTGCAGCAGCAGTCACTAGAGTAGTAGAAGAAGACACCGCAGTCAGAGAAGTACAATTTCATTGAGAGATAGGTTTCCATTGTTTCGTCAAATTAGAAAGCAATGGTATTCGATCATTTTTGGCAGGCATTATCATGAACTACAAAGATGTTAGAAGTGGCTCGAATTTTCTGGATCACATACTGGTCCTAACAGAAGTATATCTTTTTCTAGCAGATTTTTTCTTGGGACTTTTCTTACGGTTTTTTTTTTCTTCTTAGAGTGTGATGTGAAAATGACATAACCTCCTTCTTGGCACCAGTTTGAATCAAAGTGCTGCCATATCTAAAATAACCATGTGTGGTCAGATTTAAATAGACAAGTAAGTAGTCATGTGGTGATAGGGTGCCATTGTCATAATTCAGCCAGGGTGTTCCTAATTGTTTGGGGAACACTGGCACTTGATATGTATCTCTTCAACATGAAGAATTCCCTATAATGAGCGTTAAAATTGATGGTGCGATGTTCTTTATTGAAATGTTTTCTTTTTTCTTTAACATAAGTTGTCAGGATTTTAAATTGTTCCCATCATCACCACATGACATGGTGTTTGGGGCATTACTTTAAATTATTGAGCATCCTGATCTGTACATACTATTCCTCACACACACACACACACACACACACACACATTGTACGGAAAGAACCAACTTGCAAACCCCAAGGTGTTTCAAATTACATGTTTGTTTGTTGATGTGAAAGATAAGAAAATGTAAGAAATCATGTACCAAAAGTTGACAATACGGTCCACTGCTTAAACTCATCACTTTTGGGTTTTTTCACTTTAGCAACATATTTTCTAGTTTTTTATATGATAAAACACAATTTTTATTTGAGAGATTTGGGATTTTTGATGCACAACGTGATATGTATATGATATAATTTGCAAGCAAAATTAGGAAGTTAATAAGATCATCGAAGTTGTGTTTTTTTCATTAAAGACATCTTTTTGTGTAATTCTAAAGTTTGGATCGCAAGTTTGAACCCATTTCACAAATAATTTCAAAAAGTGTTTGGTAACTGTGCTCAGTTGTTTTATATTCCCTCCTTGCAGACGATATATCTATCATCATCACTTAAATGAATCTTTTTCAAAAACTGCTTTTTTGCAATATTTCTATTAAAATATCTAGAATTGAAGCTAATCAGTTTTATCTTTGTACAAAGTTAAGCTAAGACAAAAGAGATGGTCCATTCATTTGCACACTCTAGATCCCTAGACCAAATTTCATGTTTACCATTTGGCTTTTGTATCTTGGGTTTTATTAGATCTTTATAAATAAATTTATTATTCGTTTTTGCCCTAAGGAGTGAAGTTTTCTTAAAAACTACATGAAAACTATTTCCAGTTTTAAAACAAAATCCCACTTCATTGATGTCTTTGCAATAATATCAAAGTACTGTGTGAAATTATTTGGTAATGTTTATTTCATCACAAGTTAATAGCGATCCTTGTGCATCAAATGTGTTTAAAAAATACAACGCCATTTGTTCTCCACCTTGCGTATGATTTAAAATTATCTTGCGTAACTAAATTAGAATATCTTGAGACAAGTATTCCTGATAGTTTTATTTTTCCATTGTGATAAAGCATAAATAACATGACACCAAAACTATTTTAATTGATTTAGAAATTTCTTTCAATTTGGTTTTCCTAATTTTTATAACAGTGTACCTTTAAATTTTCCAAATATTTGTCCAGAAACCAGTTGTTTTTTTTCTTAAACCATAAACCATCTTCGTTTAGTAAAAGTCGCCTAATCCAGGAAAGTTTTTTTTTTTTTTTTTTTTTTTTTTTTAAACACACAAATGAATGCAAATAAATCATATTTAATTCCCCTTCCTTAAGGTAAGCGATAAGAGTGAGTATCTCTTTTTGCCCTCTAAGTTTTGTCAAACAAAATCCGAGAAAAGTAGTCGCTGACACACACGCCATATATCGTCGAAAATTCGGAAAGGTGTTGGTTCTGCCGGTGCATTTGATTCAGACATAAGACTTCAAACTATCGTGACTGATGAGCAGTCTCAAACGATCGCCATCTTACCTCGGTATTGAGGTTTCAATTTCTCTAACAATGAATGACATAAGTCTGTAATGAAACCTGCTGCTTTCTCTTGTGAAACTTCAGGCTTGAACTCTTTCAATTTCACCTTGTGCATTTAAGCCATCGTCCCAAGTTTTGGGAAGTCACTGTTTGTGTCTCTCGAATATGAAAATAATCTTACAGGGGCTATTGAACGACTTTCTGTTTTGGTGGATCTTGACTCTCTCGGATATGTGGTAGAGGTAAAGGGTGTTGGTTCAGGTTCACTCATCATTTTCGAAATTACTGACATTCACTTGTGCTAACACTTCAATTTGCGTATGAGGCGACACCGCAAGTAGTCGTCGTCTCCAGGCTTATTCTTCTGGTTTCTCGCTTTAATAGTGTGATCTCGTGGCATCTGTTTTTGGCTAGTTGCCAGTGTCCTACAAACGGATTTAAGCATCGGAGTCTTAGAGAACGAGCATGGGCTAGTTGAGGACCTGAGATTTTTGGAAGAAAATAATGCCCTGCCTCCAATTAGCCTGATTGATTGACTTTGTAACTCAGTCATGTAAATACACAATTCACTTACCTGCATATTTTGTATAGCTTTTAGTAAACATATATCATTAGAAATCACCGATACTAAATTATTATACAAAGGTGCATACAATATTTTTCAACACTCCTGAACCTGTTTATTGTCTGTTTAGAACACATCTTCTTTAATGTTTCCAACATAAAGTTCATACGAATTACATACGAATTTTCCACAACCATTATGGAAATATGCACCTTCAGTAGGTTGACCTATTTACTTGGATGGCAAAAGATACTTCCCATACATGATGGACTATCGTGGAGTTATTTTAATATAGATTTGAAATAGTGATATTTATATGCACGTACTGGTGATATCATTTAACCTAATTACTCTGTTTACAATTTAATTATTCAGTTTATAAATTAACTGTACAGTTTTTTGGTGGTTTAATGCTAATGTTATTTATCATTATTTCAATCGTTACCTGTTACATAGACGTAGCATTGGTCATGCTGGGACACACAGCCGCTATCAACGTTGTTCGGATCCCCGTGACTTTTTTCTTATTCTTAATAGTCAACACATGCTTACTACTTCTCGTTTCGTATGCACTTACGACACCAACTCAGTGCCAGAGGTATTAGTTGAAACACTTAAAAGGGTAGCTCCCGATCACAATAGCTCGACTAAATACCGGAGATACATGTACTAGCCTTGCGACACGTCTATGGTCTCCAATGGGAGTTGTAGTCAGTGCTTGATAATATCAGTGGATACAATATCCCGACCAGACGTAACAATGAAAGTGAAATGGATCCTGTCTTCGAGGATGCCACGTCACCATAATCTTTATAAAAAAATTATTATGCTGTCAACTCATGCCAGTGATCATGGAAACAGCCCTGAAATATGGATCAATTTATTTTATCTGGTCATCTATTTATGAAAAACCTAGTTAAAAATAGGTGAGAATATTAGGATCCCAAAATATAAACGTATTGTTTTCTAAAGACTCTCTTCCTAATTTCACACAAGAGAATTTTACAGCCATACAAGTGATTTTCTGAGAGCGTGTAATATATAAATTGCTGGACTTAAAACGAGGTAATAGTAATGGGGTCTTTTGCAACGAAGAGTTATCTTTAAACGAAAACTACGATGACATGTTTTATATTTATTTATATTTAAATTTCACCATTCTGCCAATCCAACTCAAGTTAGGAAGAAATGATACGATTTGTTAAAAAAAAAACTATCTGACATAACCGCTCTTAAAATAATAAAGCTGTTAGGTTTAAACGACGTTCAAATATTGGGTTAGAGGTGACACCCTTTAATCCAGTAGCCCAAGTTTTTGGGGGGAATGCTTCAGACGTAGTGATGTCATACATTAGACAAATTCCCGTTAGTGATTAACCTAATGACAAAAAACATTCGAACGTGGGACCCTATAATATATGCCGGACAAACTGAGTCAAGGTGAATGAAGAGAAGTGGGCTCGCTTTTTTTTTTATAAAGCGAATCTGAGAAGAAAAAGTTCATAAGATAAGAATAAGACACGGGCGAATATTGGTGATAAGTCGGGCCCTTGAATACTTTGTAGAGCGAACATGGGCTGCATTAGTCCGATAAATCAACCCCACAGACTTGTGTTGATACTGACTGACGAACCGAAAATCAATATCATCACGGGTGAAGGGCTGATTTATCGGCCTAGGGCTGTATACAAACCCAGTTGTTCTGGATTTATTTATTACGGTAATTGGCAAGCATACTAAACGGACTTGTAAAAATAATGTACGTCACTTGAAGGTTTAAAAATACTCTTCAATGCTAGGCCGCGTACTGCATCATATCAAATAAAAAATGAGTTTACCTATCACATTAGGATCACCTACAATGTCCAACATAACGTGGGGTTGGCTTCTTCTGTTTACAAAGATGGCGTCAGCTAATCTTGTGTCCAGCTTTCGAATGAAATCGATTGACCCATGGATGTCGTCTATTAACATCGGATTAATTGCGACGCATTGAAAAATGACAGGGTTTCGAGAAATTACAAGGCCCATAATGTAATGAAACGTCGATATTATCTAGTTTTAATGGCTCCCAACGTTGTTTAGGACATGTCTTTCAAGATTCTTTACTTATTCGTATGACTTGGCATGTACGACTTTTTGCACGTAACGGCGGCATTTAAGCATTTAATACAGTATGTCTTTAAAAATTTTATGTACAGTTTCATGATCTAAAGTTCTATTGTCAAATATTGATTTATTTTCATTAATATCTCTGTTTATGATGAGGAGAAATATTACAATTATGACGGGTTATGTTAAATTGCTTTAGATATTAACTGTTCTTTGCTGCATTAAAAGCTGCTCAATAAGTGCAATGTTAATTACTTCAATGGAGTCCAGTTTGACGAAGTGTACAGTAGAAAATGTTCCGCCTTTCCACAACTAATCAAAATTTTGTATACAACAAAAGAAAACAAAGTTCCGATTGTGGACGGAATGTTCAACCGTGCATCCTTTGCCTTCTCCGCTAAGTCAGAAAAAAACAAAACATCGGTTGTTTTAGGGGGCAGGGTCCAGTTTTTATGTACAAATTTAATGCCGCAATCAGCGACCAAGTATAAAAAATCATAAAAAATCAAATACACAACTGAGGTCAAAAAGTCCATATTTTTAGATACCTATATTAAACCAAAGCATACGAATAGTATTCACTTGACCAGAGAAGTCAATGGCAGTTCATAGCAGAAGAGGTTTATGCACCCCAACCCCTATTTTATACCTGCATTTTTCACATCAAAATGCCATTTTTGACAGCATGTAGTGCTCACAGTGCAAACGCAAGCCCTTTCCCTGGATGAAAATTTTGAAAAACATTGTCTACTAAATAGTTTGATGCAATTCAGAATAGTTGTCATCCAAGCCGTTTTTGAGATACTCGGCTTGCCTTGAACCCACGTGTCTACTGCTATGGGAGGCTAGCTCTTCTTCCTAGCCAACTATTGGTATTTCACTATCAACATACTGCAGAGCAACTATGGAAGGTGTACATGACTGACATCAATTTCAAGAACAACACAAGCCCAAAACACCTAGTTCACAAATATATCCATATCTATAAATAGTAATCAATAATAGCTGAAAAAGTCACCCCATAGCCTTAAGTTAAGAAATTTGCAGGGGCCAATTTACGAAACTGAACCCTGCCACCTAAGGTCTAACTGGACAGTTTATCTGGTGAATTTTCATCCGACGATGACCAATTACAGAAAAATGAGAATAATTTTACACTGAAGATACAAATAAAAACAAACTAATGATTTTTGTAGAAAGCATACATGTGAGATTTTGACTGCAGTAATCAGGTTAATTCCTGATGCAACTGGTGGTTTTTATACTGAACCAACACTGCCACCAACCCCTAAATTTTACATTCATTTTTGACAAGAAATAGCTATTTTGAATATTTTTCTGTGACAAGGCAGCTAAAAGAATCAGTATGTGCCTTATGTATGAATAAAGTTCACTAGTACTATAACAAATTAGCATTCTTTTCATCACCCCTCAACCATCTCGATTTTTAGATATTTACCTCTGTAGCAGACACACAAAAATACGTAAGCCAAGTCGACAGCTCATTTGCAGCCCAAGTTACGCATTTAATCTCCAATGCAAATCTGTGACAGGCAGTCACCAACAAGCCAACCTATTTCCAAGCCTAACTCAAAGTAAATCTGAACCACATTATAGATTTAGCTTATGTGTGAATTTATAAATGCTAGGCTTGTGATAATTAGGTTCATGCCTTCTATCTTAAAAATTAGGCGGGTGTCAAAATACGAAACTATCCAGTGAGACCTTATTTTTTATTTGAGGTCCTTACGAAATTCTAGGGTGATGTTCCGATTGCCTTCTTGCGTCTCGAATTTTTTTTTTTTTTTTTGGCACAAGGGAGGTAACTTCCAGTAATGAATATGCCCGCGGTCATTGAAAGCGCAACACTGCAGATAAAATTACTTGAATTTTATAAATATTTATGGTAAATCGTTTGTTTTAGAGCTCAAATTACTAATTACTCGTGTCAGATTGTATTAACGAACTTTGCTAATGCTTGACGATTGTTTTAAACCTTTGTTTTATAAACGAAAGTGCATTTGATCATTTACACACTGACACAGGGGATCGTTAGACGTTACAACGAAAATTAGAAGTCTACCCTGTAACAATATAACGCATCGTTACAGGGTAGACTCCTAATTTTCTTTGTAACGAACCCCTGTGCATGTGAGGGTCGACGTCTTACGTGAAAGTGTTAAATTGCCTTCAGTAAGCAAGCTAACGCTGCTGAAGTCTGTTTGCCACCATCGGTACATTATACAGACATTTTGGTATGGAGATATACAGATGGGTTATCAACACATGCATATTTTTTAAACGAACAAAAATTGACATTGTTTTCCTTTTCTTTCTAATATCTGTGTCGATTTTATATTTTGTTATCAAAATAACACTGTCAAATAAAAACATTAAAAACTGAAAGTTGATTTGTGAAAATTAACATGAAAATGTTTCCTCGGACCGTTCCCTCCCGATTCTTGAGATTCGGACATTTATTTTCAGATGTAACATAAATGTCCAAATAGCAGAAATGGAGTGGGAAGGGTCTGCGGAAACTTGGGTCATTGTTTCAATACTTACTATTTTTAATGATTTCTTTATTAATTTCTTAGTAATGCAGATTGTTTTTCTTGACAGCAGATTCAAGTTAGGAATTTTTTCTTCAAATATTTATTGTCATTTTGCCGATGTTGTCAATAAAAGTTAAATGCTTCAGAAATATTTTTGCACATGCCAAAGCCAAGTGGTTTTTAAGAATCACTTAGCCAATGTAAAAAGATCAATTTGCCCTGAAGCAACTTTACATAAGCATCAAGTATGTAAACATTTATCTTGACCAAGTATCTTTAAGAAAAAAAAGAACAGCATGTGAAGACTTATGCAAGGCCAATAGCTTGCTGGTACCAAGCCTAAATTGGCAAGCCAATATCATGGACTGGTACTAGGAGAATCTGTCCATCAGTTAGTCTTAATGTATGGGAGTGCATGATAGGAGTATAACAAATTGTGGAACTAAATTAATTGACATTGGATTTCAGGGGACAAAGTGCAGAGATTCTATACTTTCACTAAAATGGAGGATTCTTGTTATCACACAAGTACAGAGAGTGAATTGCATTTGTCAACAAAGCCCTAGGACATAGGTTTATCCAATTTTTGGAGCACTGCTTGGGCAAAGTAGCATGTTTGCACCTATTCATACAAGTTTTTGTTTGCATCAACTTAATGCATATTTTTTAACTCCAGACTGATATGTCCCCTAAGTTTTATTAACAAGTTCTTGAGGGACATAAGGTAACCCTATGGGCCAGGCTTTGAAGTCCAATTAGCTATGAATTAATACTACCACCTGTATAAGCACAAGTTAAAGACCTGGCAAGTTCAATGCTTATACCATATTTTCAAGCAAGTGAATAACATCAGTCAAAGTCAACGCAGTCAACAACACTAAAACAATACTTCCAACTCTATGAGCACAAATAAAACACCTGTCAGGATTAATCACTTTCGCCATGTTTTCGATTGAGTGCTCAACATCAGAGGAAGCCAACACAGTCAACAACACTAGGCCAGTCAGTTATTATAGTACATATGAATGATCTCTTACTTAAACCACTGTCCATCAAGTTGCACCATCAGTACTTTCTGAAGATCAGGAAGTTAACACAGTGGCTTAAGAGTGGTAAAATTCGACTTAGACCCCCCCATTGCTGAATGGATAATTGCAGCTCATGTGACAATGAGTGAAAGATCGGACCTAATTATCAATAGTTTTGAGAAAGCTGGAGTTGTTTAATTCAGCAATTTATGGATTTTTTTACCTGAGAAGCATTTATGAGTACCATGAGACTTGATTGACACGATGTTGATACATTGGCTTTGTCCAAAAATATGTAAAGTATGAGCTTTAATACTCTGCTGTAATTAGTGTATATACATAGTGCTTCATTAATAATAGTGTTTCAAGAAATAGTTATAACATTTTGCAGGATTGTTGTTCTTTTGGATTAAAAATGCATGGATAAAATGAATTGTGCTTTCAGAAGGATTTAAATGTTTCAACAACAGTTGTTCTGGAATGAAGGATCGATTTGAATAAGTATTAAACTTAATTTTCATATACTGTTATTTTGTATTATTTTTTCATTTTCAGTATTATTATTGTTTGAATACCTTATGCTTTTAATCTATTTTCTCTCTATCCTTACTTACCTCACATATCAATTTAAGGCAGTGAGTGTAAAATTACGGCTATCAGATACCTTATCAAACATGCGCATTGAAACAATATAAAATGATTTATAATTCTTGTTTCCAATGGTTAAAATGAAAAATAAAACAAACGCATGTAAAAGTTAATATTTAATTTCCAGATTACAGTATTGACCATGATTTATCAAATACTAGTAGCTGTATTAATCTCTAGAAATGAAACACCGCAAGAAAATGGGGGGCTTATCATCCTGTGTGGCTCATTTTTCGTTGGGGATTTAAATTTGTGGTTCGGGGCAACAACGAAAACCACAAAAATCGGTCCCCCTAAAAAACTAATGATACAGTTTATTAAGAAAAGAATTAACAGAAAATCATATTAAATATTCATCTTTATGCAGAGATGTGAAAGTAAATAATTTGAATGCATAGTTCGTGTCACGTGCATATTTTAAAAGCTCTTGAATGATTTAGCAAGTATTTGCAGGCAGGAAATTAAATTAAGCCATTTATATGTGTAAACATTGCAACCATGACTTTAGAAATGTGTGAAAATGGGATTGGGACTTATAAACATAGTATAAGGTATTATACTCATGCTGTCATGGACAATGCTCATAAAGAGGGAGTACTTTACTGTCATGGACAATGTTCATAAAGAGGGAGTACTTTGCTGTCATGGACAGTGCTCATAAAGGGAGTACTTTGCTGTCATGGACGGTGCTCATAAAGAGGGAGTATTTTACTGTCATGGACAGTGCTCGTAAAGATGGAGTACTTTGCTGTCATGGAAAATGCTCATAAAGAGGAAGTACTTTGCTGTCATGGACATTGCTCATAAAGAGAGATTATTTTGCTGTCATGGACAATGCTCATAAACAGGGAGTACTTTACTTCAACAGGGGTCAAGCTATATTTGGACTTTAGAAGTGGCTTCTTTTGAGTGTAATAAGGATAGGCAATGCAAGTAGAAGTGGGAGCAAATCAAGAAATGTAATGTGAGCATGTATGTACACTTTGTAGTTTTTTGTTGTTGTTAATTTAACTGCCCTCATTCTCGTCATGCATATTTGCATTTAATATTGTATTTAGCAATAGTTTATCTTCAAGTTGATAATACTCTGTGTTTATTTATCATAAACACATTTTACACATTGAATTTCATCAATCAGTAATTCATAGAGGGTTTAAAAGTTTTAAAGGTTTATAACTTATATCTTAAATGTGCCAGAACACATGCAAGCTATAGATTGACATGTTATATGTCATCCTAATTATTGTCTTTTTTCCACTTTCACAAAATGCTTTTGGTTAATTACAACTATTTGGCACATCATCAGTGTTTCACAATAATATATTTAAGTTCTTTTTGCTAAGATTTGTGCAATGCTTGATTTTGATTATATTTGAAGTAGAATAGCCATATTCAAAATGAACACTGGAAGTATTGGACTGTACATTAAGTTTATGTGCCCTTCCTGGTCATTACACTATTTTGTTTTGGTCATATGACTCTGAATTAGCACAGTATAAATTATATATCATTTTAACTGATAGTTGTACTTTTATTAAATTGCTGTAATTACAAAATAGGTTTAAAAAACACCTATCAGCTGCCACTTAAACAAACAATTTAGTTTTCTTTACTTTCTAACACTTCACCAGAAAAGTCAAAAACATGTCCAGAAACAGATCTTATAAATGTACATTGAGAGCAAATGCATAGGTGTCTTCACACCATAGTGTTCATTGAAATAAACAACATGCAAAGATGTCTTCACGCCATAGTGTTCATTGAAATAACATGCAGAGATGTCTTCACACCATAGTGTCCATTGAAATAACATGCAGAGATGTCTTCACACCATAGTGTCCATTGAAACAAACAACATGCAAAGATGTCTTCACACCATAGTGTTCATTGAAATAAACAACATGCAAAGATGTCTTCACGCCATAGTGTTCATTGAAATAACATGCAGAGATGTCTTCACGCCATAGTGTTCATCAAAACAAACAACATGCAAAGATGTCTTCACACCATAGTGTTCATTGAAACAAACAACATGCAAAGATGTCTTCACACCATAATGTTCATCAAAACAGACAACATGAAAAGATGTCTTCATACCACAGTGTTCATCAAATAAACAAACATGCAAAGATGTCTTCACACCATAGTGTTCATTGAAATAAACAACATGCAAAGATGTCTTCACACCATAGTGTTCATTGAAACAACATGAAAGGATGTCTTCACACTGTAGTGTTAATTGAAACAACATGCAAAGATGTCTTCACACTAAAGTGTTCATTGAAACAACATGCAGAGATGTCTTCACACTAAAGTGTTCATTGAAACAAATAACATGCAAAGATGTCTTCATACCACAGTGTTCATCAAACAAACAAACATGCAAAGATGTCTTCACACCATAGTGTTCATCAAAATAAATAACATGCAAAGATGTCTTCATACCACAGTGTTCATCAAACAAACAAACATGCAAAGATGTCTTGACACCATAGTGTTCATCGAAATAAATAACATGCAAAGATGTCTTCATACCACAGTGTTCATCAAACAAACATGCAAAGATGTCTTCACACCATAGTGTTCATTGAAATAAACAAACATGCAAAGATGTCTTCACACCGTAGTGTTCATTGAAATAAACATGCAAAGATGTCTTCACACCATAGTGTTCATTGAAACAACATGCAAAGATGTCTTCACACCATAGTGTTCATTGAAACAACATACAAAGATGTCTTCACACCATAGTATTCATTGAAACAACATGCAAGGATGTCTTCACACCATAGTGTTCATCAAAACAAACAACATGCAAAGATGTCTTCACACCATAGTGTTCATTGAAATAAACAAACATGCAAAGATGTCTTCACACCATAGTGTTCATTGAAATAAACAACTTGCAAAGATGTCTTCACACCATAGTGTTCATTGAAATAAACAACATGCAGAGATGTCTTCACACCATAGTGTTCATTGAAACAAACAACTTGCAAAGATGTCTTCACACCATAGTGTTCATTGAAATAAACAACATGCAAAGATGTCTTCACACCATAGTGTTCATTGAAATAAACAACATGCAAAGATGTCTTCACACCGTAGTGTTCATTGAAATAAACAACATGCAAAGATGTTTTCACACCATAGTGTTCATTGAAATAAACATCTTGCAAAGATGTCTTCACACCATAGTGTTCATTGAAGTAACATGCAAAGATGTCTTCACGCCATAGTGTTCATTGAAATAAACAACATGCAAAGATGTCTTCACGCCAGTGTTCATTGAAATAAACAACTTGCAAAGATGTTTTCACACCATAGTGTTCATTGAAATAAACAACTTGCAAAGATGTCTTCACACCATAGTGTTCATTGAAATAAACAACATGCAAAGATGTCTTCACACCATAGTGTTCATTGAAATAAACAACATGCAAAGATGTCTTCACACCATAGTGTTCATCAAAACAAACAACATGCAAAGATGTCTTCACACCATAGTGTTCATTGAAATAAACAACATGCAAAGATGTCTTCACACCATAGTGTTCATTGAAATAAACAACATGCAAAGATGTCTTCACACCGTAGTGTTCATTGAAATAAACAACATGCAAAGATGTCTTCATGCATCACAAAGCAAAGTTTACATTTGTCACCAATCTGGTTTCCCATTTTGCTAGATTGTGTGACCCCTACTACAATTAAAGTTTAAAAGATCCTTTATAAAGTAGGGGAAAGATTGTCAGTGGTAAAGGTCATTATGCAGGCATTATTTCTATGGTCATTTGTCATTTTATATGAAATAGTGGGCCGGGTAAGTTGTACTTAAGTTGTTTGAAATCAGGCAATTAATTTTCACTTATTCAGTCCAGTATATCCTAGTCCATTTGAGCAAATAGATGGAAAAACCTTGACTTTATATTATTTTTTTTCCAGGTTGATGTGACCTGTTATCTGGTTATTAATCATGAGCCAGATCCAAGACTGACTTCTGAAAGAGTGGCATAAGAAATTTCACCGTGTATTTGAAAATAATAGCCCAAGATCAAAAGTCATGCGACGTAACACTGGTAGGGGTCGCCAGCGGTCTCGTGGAGATGGATGGGATGGCTGGGTAATGCATGGCACATACTGCATCATTTTACAAAATAATATGCATATAATTTTTAAAACATAGGCAGACTGAAAAAACATGTTCAGTTGCAGTTCATCAAGTCTGTCATATTACTGAAAAAAGCACACAAAGTAATCTAATTGAACAGTTGACTTTATTTACACTTTGAGTCCAGATTTTAATGTAAATTGTTTCATTTCTAAGCCTTTTATTTCATGTAGCTGGATTTTTTTAATTACAAGTTTGACCTATCAGATATTTACCCAATCAAATTAATATTATGAAAGCCTTCCTGTATACTTATTTCTTATACAGTTGCCATGCTAGCCTTCCTGTTGATTTATTTCCTCTATAGTAACAATACTAGCCAACCTGTATACTTATTTCTTATACAGTTACCATGCTAGCCTTCCTGTTGATTTATTTCCTCAAAAGTAACAATACTAGCCTTCCTGCAGACTTATTTCCTCTATAGTTACAATGGTAGCCTTCCTGTGTACTTATTTCTTATACAGTTACCATGCTAGCCTTCCTGTAGACTTATTTCTTCTATAGTTACAATGCTAGCCTTCCTGCAGACTTATTTCCTCAGTAGTTACAATGCTAGCCTTCGTGTAGACTTATTTCCTCAGTAGTTACAATGCTAGCCTTCCTGTAGACTTATTTCTTATATAGTTACAATGCTAGCCTTCCTGTAGACTTATTTCCTCAGTAGTTACAATGCTAGCCTTCCCGTAGACTTATTTCTTCTATAGTTACAATGCTAGCCTTCCTGCAGACTTGTTTCCTCTATAGTTACAATGCTAGCCTTCCTGTAGACTTATTTCTTATATAGTTACAATGCTAGCCTTCCTGTAGATTTATTTTTTATATAGTTACAATGCTAGCTTTCCTGTAGATTTATTTTTTATATAGTTACAATGCTAGCTTTCCTGTAGACTTATTTCTTATATAGTTACAATGCTAGCCTTCCTGTAGATTTATTTTTTATATAGTTACAATGCTAGCCTTCCTGTAGACTTATTTCCTCTATAGTTACAATGCTAGCCTTCCTGTAGACTTATTTCTTATATAGTTACAATGTTAGCCTTCCTGTAGACTTATTTCCTCTATAGTTACAATGCTAGCCTTCCTGTAGACTTATTTCTTCTATAGTTACAATGCTAGCCTTCCTGTAGACTTATTTCTTATATAGTTACAATGCTAGCCTTCCTGTAGACTTATTTCTTATATAGTTACAATGGTAAGCATAGTTTTGAACTAAGGTACCGGTAACATATGAAATATTTCATTTTTGCATTCACTGTGGAAATGAATAGGTAAATTCATGCATTCCCACATGTGTGATTGTTGCCTTTCATGTCTTCTTTGGCTCTGCCACATTTAATGTCTAATCAAGTTACCACATCTCTATTTGTAAGAAAATATTGGGATTATCCTTATGTAGCATGAAAATTTACAGATTATGAGTTTTAGTGAGTAATTATTTCAGCAAGGATAAGCCCACTGAGTTTGTGTTATAAATGTTTTTGGAATTGTGGGTAATGAGCTTATGATATCTTAGTGCCTAATGTTGATCTCTTGATTTGTATGTTTGGCCTTAAGAAGCATGGTATTACAAAATCATGATTCCCACATTACTCAGATCTGGAAGTTTTTGATAGAATCATTAATATAATGCATACCATGATTATGTTCTTTAATCACTTCTTAGCAGATTTACCTTATAAGGACATGTTTGTTTACCATGCAAGACTTTCAAAATAAGTGCATGATATGAAAATATCAAAAGTGGACTTAATAAAGATAGACTGAGCAGTTCAAGTTAGTTAGAAATCATAATATCTCAGTACCATAACTATGTTGCAAAATGGTTGAAGAACATGTCTGCGTAGTTTCTTGGTGATACACCTGATTTTAATCACTATATTGTATTGATCTTAGGGTTCTGGTTAATTTGTATAATTTTTTAATGTCATGTGCATTAGTGTTGATGCCTAAAGGCCAAATCAAGAAGTCAAAGGCCAGCATCAAGAACTCAGGCAGGGTTTTACATATGTGGTAAAAGTCAGCTTGCACAGGTCAATTGAACTCGAACATTGAATTTGCTTTTTGGGGATTTGAGCTTTCCTCAACATATGACAACAAATATTACAGCTAAAGTACATGGTTTAAAAAATACTTGATATGTTAAGAAAATCACATTGTTGTTTTTATAATACAGAACTTTTCTCTTCTTTGTTCTTTATTTGCACAATAAACTGTATATCAGTAATTAAAGTCATCAAAATAGATACATGTAGATAGATACATGTAAATAGTACTTGTAGATAGCTATGTAAATAATACATGTAAATAGATACATGTAGATAGATATGTAAATAATACATGTAGACATGTAAATGGTGAGAGAAAAAAGAAGGATTAGGATACAGATATAGTTAGAAGAGTAAACGTAGACATATACCTGTATAAAAATAGATTAGATAAGGGTTTTGGAAATGCATGGATTTTTATGCGAGGTATTGATTTATGTTTATGTAAAAGACCTTAAACTGAAATTTAAACAGCCAATAACTGTTTTAATATATCTTAAAATTTTCTGTATCTACATTTACATTTAAAATTCAATTGATAATGCAGATTTAAGTGTACATCCATTTCGAAAACAAGGTAAAACAGCACTGCTTAATGAAATATTCAAATAACATTTGATTCACTCTTTGCGGAATGTTGTGTCTGCTCTCATGTCTGCTTCTGTTTTCACCTTGAAATCTTGACATGCATCTGAACGAGCCAGATTATGAGAGTTGTTCACGAGCTCTCTTTTTATCCATTAAATTGTTTCCAAAATATCAATCAGTCTCCTGTAATAATTATGTAAACATGACAAACACTGTTTATGGCTGATGGATTTCCAGGTGGCTAATCATTAGAGACACATGCATTTTAATTCCAAACACACCTGCCAAAGAAATCTTGTACGAATTAAATCCTTAACAGTATCACCTATCACCTAGTCACCTTGAAATCAGTGATTTGAATAAAAACTGATTGTTTAGAGTTGACGATCTCTGCTTATTCAGAGTTCACAAACTGCCCTTGCAGTGTTAGGACCTGAAAGTGTGCAAATCCCATCTTTGGTTCAAATATTATGAATAAAATATAGCTGATAAAGCATAAATATGTATTCCCATTAATCAAAACTTGCTTTAAAAAGTAAGTCATAAACTCATGACTGCACGAGAGAAAATGCAAGACTGTCTTTGACATTGACTACAAGATGGAAAAGGCAGATTTTGACAGTACATGTATAATATGTGAAATAAAGGATAAATATATGGAATATACTGCTGCAGTTATGTAATTGAAGATTGTGGTATAGATAAACATGAAATAAAGTTACCAGTATATTTATTGTGGAGAGATTTTATGTATAAAATATGCAGAACATAAATAATTATGAACTGAACATGACCTCTCTCTTCCTCCCTCTCTCCATCTTTTTATCAATTTGTTTTTACTTGCCCACAGCCAAGTATCTTGCAGACTTGAGCTTGCTTGAGCCAAATCTGAGTTTGTGTTGGGCATCAAGCAAGTGAATTTGTAAAGCCACAGATTAAGGTAAATCCCGAGATTAAGGTAAATCCCCAGATTATGGTAAAGCCCCAGATTATGGTAAAGCCCCAGATTACCATAAAGCCCCAGATTACGGTAAAGCCTCAGATTACGGTAAAGCCCAGATTATGGTAAAGTCCCAGATTATGGTAAAGCCCCAGATTATGGTAAAGCCTCAGATTAAGGTAAAGCCCCAGATTATGGTAAAACCCCAGATTATGGTAAAGCCCCAGATTACCGTAAAGCCCCAGATTACAGTAAAGCCTCAGATTACGGTAAAGCCCAGATTATGGTAAAGCCCCAGATTATGGTAAAGCCCCAGATTAAGGTATCCTCAGCTAAACGAAGCTCAGACTCATCATGGAAAATTATCTGTGGTCATGCTGTATATGGATAATTAATAAACAAGACCAGTAGAAAGGTACATTGTTATACTGAAACTACAAAATAATATTGGGATTACAGTGATCATTTTGTTAGCCAGACATTTTAGGATTATATTTCTTTTGCAGGGAGGGTACATGCAGGCCAAGAGACAAAAGCTTCAGGAACAGTACAAGGGTGAAGAAGTGGCCTCCCAGATATTCAAAGGTGTCTCAATATATGTTAATGGATACACCAGTAAGTTAGCTGTGTGCAATTTAACTTCTTGGTTAATGGATATATTTTTATGTCATTTATCATTGTTATTGTTAATGGATACACCAGTAAGTTAGCTATGCCAGTTCGTGTATAAGCTGTCCCCCACAAAAAAGACTGAAAAGTTAAACATTAACAAGTGCATGATCCAGACATTAAACTGACCCATGTCTCTGAGACCATATCACAAGATGTACACAGTAAGTTCTAAATGTATTTACTTAGGCAAACCACATTACTAAAATAAAATATCTTCAAACCTAATGAAAATAAATGTACAAACATTAATTTATATGTTGAAAGTCAAACACAATATAAAAAATTTAGTCTTAATTTAAAAAATAAAATCCTCACACTAAAATCATCACATTAATCCTAACAACAAAATCCTCATGCTAAAATCCTCATACTAAAATCTTTAATTATAAAAACTCTTTAACTTAGAATCCTTCAAAATTGTGCTCAGTTTAAATCGCCAAACAATTTGTGGAACTCGGTTTATGTTATGGGTGTGCTGCCTTTGTAGACGTTATTGTCTTTTGTAGTCATTTGATAGTGTGTGGTTCGGCTTTGCAATCTCCTTCTTGTTATCTGAATCAAATATGGCTTCAACCACAGTTCCATCCATGGCATTGCTGATATAGCACTTTCAAAATGATTTGACAATCATATCCAACAGAATTGAGTCCCAATTGTCTTTGATCCACTTGGCGACCAGGTCAGTGTCCGGCCTATTGAAATTTCCATCTTTCACCAGCTTCACTGTGCCTGAACAAACCCAGTTGGACCACATCTTTTGTAACACTTCAGTTATAACAGCCAATAATTTCTGTGCGACCATTTTGACCTCGTGTGCTTGAAACATGTCCCAAACTAGCATTGATGGTTTCTTAAGAAGTGCACTGGTCTCTTGTTCCAGCCATTCAACCATTCCACTTTTATCCATCCATCCCTTTTGATGTGCATGAATGATGACACCAGCAGGAAATTTCATGCGTTTCTGGAGTCTTCCATTTAAAAATGATCATATGAGCAGCTTTGAACCATCAGCTAAACAGGCCAAAACAACCATGAAATGGATTTTTCCTGATTGGTCGTTTTACCAGAACAGTTTTCTCACCAACGTCATTGTCTGTTTTGTAGCTTGGAAGGTCAAAGTTCCATATTTTCTGATTTGCGATAGTTTGAATGAGCACTACTTTTTATGTTGAATGATAAACTTCAGGAACAATTAGAATTTTTCCTTCCAAGTCTTTTGTTGGCTTTCATGCGAACTTTGTTCACTGTCTGAGACAGAAACTATGCCATTTCATATAACGTGAACACCAGCCGGCTGATGCAACAAATTTTGATGAATCTACTGAATTGTATTTGTCATCTTTCACCATTTGCACAGCACACAGACAAATCACACTTCTTGTGACAATGTATCCATTTTGTCAACATTTACTAACAAAATTGCTGATTTCTTTCTCCAGTTCAGGGAATGAAGTGATCCCAGTCTGTTGTGTCTTCTTTGTTCTTGACATCACTTAAATGCTGCTTTACTTTTCCACCAATCCCATACTTGCTTCTTGCATATGCAGAATTCTTGTGCTGCAGTTCTGTTGTTATTTACTTAGGAATATTCAGTGATTTTTGTTTCAATGCCACATTATAAGCAGAAAGCTTTCTTTTATTTCCACCACTATTTACTTTTGCTATTGTCTTAAATTTCTAGAAAGAATAAACTTAATTAACTTTTGTTAGTGGTAGTATCTTATTTACATTTTTATTGTGTAATTTTTCCATGGGTGGCTATGACATGTTATGTAAATTTTCACATGCTTAGATTGAAGGGAGTGTTGTAGGTTATAAAATATGTGGTTGAGGCTATGGTATGATCATATACCTTACAATTCAGATGCTCAGACACAGACAATCCCAATACCAGCCAAAACAAAATGTAAAATGACCATTCAAGTAACAATTGATACCCAAAGTAATCCTGCATTGTGAACAACAGTACCCCCTCTCATTCATGTGTCACACCTGCAACAGCAATAAGTGAACAACATTGGCGCTCAACTCAGACAAGTCTGTTGCCTGCACCAACAGCTGCATTTCCCAGTGCTCAGACAAATATGTCAACATCAGCTCGATTAGCTCACACAACTGAGACACCAATTTATCACCCCTTCCTCCAAGAGATGTGTCTGATTGTTGTTGTTGTTGTAGGGTTTAACGCCATTTTTTCAGCACACGATAGGCTATACATGGCGGCCAGTATTAATGGTGGAGGAAGAACCTGGGAAATCCCCAGAAAGAACCACCAACCCTCGAGAAGCTACTGGCAAGCTTTCTCACATACCCACATTGGCCGAATCCGAGACTCGAACCAACGCAGACAGAGGTGAGATGGCAGTGATCTGTAACGGAGAGTGCCTTAGACCACTCGGCCACTCGGGGCCCCCAAGATGTGTCTGAAATACAAACCAGAGTCCAACTCATGAAATCACAAGCCAGAAAAGATAGGACTGTAATAATTGGCTCTTCAATATTGAAAAGCATAATGCCAAGGAGACTTCTTTAAACAGATGTACAGACTCTGAGAGGTGCAAAAATCGACAACATCACGGACAGAATAATGAATAGTGACCTAACCAAATACAACCAAATTATTATTTTAGTAGGTGGAAATGACACCACTCATGGTAGTTCACTAAGTATGATCAAAACAGATTTTGAAAGTTAACTATATGCTGCTAGGTATTGCAGCCCAGATACATGTAAAATAATGATATCAGGACTACCTCCTTATGTGGACACCTGGGTGAAAGAAATCAATGATCTGATAATTGATGTATGTGAAGACTTCAACCTACAGTGCATTCCACAATGCACATCTTTCTTTCTTCAGAACCAGGATGTCAACCTAAGCCTCTACCACAGAGACAAATTCATTAAATAGAAAAGGAACCTCTCAACTACTGAGAAAAATTAACATGTATGCCCCCATTTTAAGGTACTATAATGAAGAGTACTGTCTCTACTGTGGAGAAACTGGGCATGTAACACAGGTATGCCATCACGGCAAACAGATTGAGTGCTTTAGATGCCATAAATTTGGACACAAACATAGACTCTGTCAATCAATGTATTATACACACTAGGAAGCTGGCAAAGAGGAAAATGCCAGTGCTTCATTTACAACAAATCTAAATATACCCAGTGAGACTCTTGACTCTAACTATTCAATGGACACTGTTGTAAATGCAGAAGTTAACGGATTTTCAGGGTCCGTATGTGACTTTGAAGATGCTAATATATATGAACATTTAAATATGGAAATAGGATGTGAGAATGATAAAAGTAGTATGGAGACAATCTCATAGAGTACCCAATTGCATGATGACATACATATAACTGATATGAAACTAAATACAAAAGTTTTTAACATAGGTCACTTAAATGTACAAGGTATAGTGGGAAAGATAGACCAGATTAAGTTAATGTTGTCTGCCAAGGAAAATAATATACATGTTTTAGGACTCACTGAAACCAAATTAAATGCTAACCACAATGATGATCTATTTCACTGTCAAGTCAACAATAAAACATTATGCAGGGACAGAGACAGCAGGGGGAGGTCTTGTATACATTAGGGAAGAAGTAAATGCAGAAAGGCAACTTGACTTAGAGTCAAATGAAATAGAGAGTATCTGGGTGGAAACTTCTCTAAATAATGCAGAATCATTCCTAGTTGGTTTCATTTATAGGCCACCTTCCTCCAAAGCAATTTGGAATGATAACTTTTTGAAACAAATGGAAGATGTTCTTGGACAGGAGAAACATATATACTCAGTAATATAAAAAAGGACCTTCTCAATACTCAAATAAGGAACAACTGGATGGAATTTATTGAATCATTAGGCCTAGACCAGCTGGTAAATGAGCCTACAAGGGTAACAGAAATATCAGACACTCTTATTGATCACATTTATACCAACCTACCAGACAATATGGCTTGTGTTAATGTACCAAATGTTGGTCTTAGTGACCGCTATTCTACTTTTTTGACAAGAAAGGTTAAATGCAAGAGAAATAAGAAAAATACACACAAACTATTACTTACACACTTTTCAAATTTTTTAATGAAGAACAATTTCACAATGACCTTTATAAAGTTCCATGGAATAGGATCCATAATTTAGATGACATAGATGAAGCTCTGAGGGTGTGGACTGACTTATTCATGGATGTAGTCTCAAAACATGCACCACTGGAAAGTACATTAAGTAAAGAATGAAATCCATCCTAATTGGCTTACTACTAAAATCCTAGATGCTATGAAAACACGAGACCAGTTCAGGGCTATAAAGTATGGAGAAATAAAATAACAAGTATGATTAAAAAAGCTAAAAAAACTTATTATCAATCATTGCTTGAAAACAAAAGGAACAAAACAAACTCCATTTGGAAAGTCTTCAATGAACTCACCTGAGGAACACACAAAGAGCAGACAAATAAAATTCACTCACTTCTGGTAAATGACACCATGGACACTGATGACACTGACATTGCAAATGTTTTCATTGATTTTTTTCACCAACATTTCCACAAAGTTAAAAGAACCAGTGACAGAAAACAACTTTAATGAACTGAAAAGGTTCTGCAGCAGTAAAATCTCTAAGGAGGTATGTTTCTCTATCCCACCAGTATCAGAAAACTTTGTTAAAAAATGTCTCAGTGAACTTGATACCAAGAAAGCTACAGGACTTAATCAGATTGGTCCATAACTCATTAAATCTATGTCTGCTATTGTAGATAGCATAATATTCATAATCAATTCAAGTATTGCAACCTCATCTGTCCCCAAATATGGAAAACTGCAAAAGTAACTCCTATTCACAAATCTGGTTCTAAGGATGATGCTGATAACTACCGACCAATCTCAATACTACCGAACTTGTAAAAATTGATTGAAAAACGTGTCCATAACTCATTCATGTCATATTTAACCAAATGCTTGCTGTTAACACCCTAATCAGTCAGGCTTTAGACAGAAACATTTATGTGAGACTGCCTTGATCTCCCTAACTGATAAATGGCTTCAAGCACTTGACCAGGGTAGAATAATAGGATCTGTATTTGTAGATTTCAGGAAAGCATTTGACATGGTGGATCGTGAAATTCTTTTGAAGAAACTGAAAAGTTACAAATGTGATGAAAGCACAATTAGATGGTTTACTTCTTACTTAAGTGAGAGAACACAACATGTTTACATAAATAATGTTCTGTCTGAACCTGGAACAATTAGATACGGAGTACCACAAGGTTCAATTCTAGGTCCATTGCTATTTATTTTATTTATTAATAACCTAGGTATATTACTATATATTAATGACCTACCACTTTTACTAAGGAACTCAATATCATCTACAGATCTCTATGCAGATGACAAAACATTGTCAGACATCCAAAACACAAAGCATGAACTCGAAATTTCTTTACAGAATGCCCTAAACAAACTGCGCAACTTGTGCACATGCAATGGCATGGTGGTAAATAATGGTAAACTAAAATATTACTTATCTTAACATGGCAAAAAAGGACAAATCTTGACAGTGATGAACTATGTCTGACATGGAAGGATACAAATTTGCAAATCATCTATCATGATAGACCACTTGGTGTTTTGGTAGATAATAACCTATCATGGACTGAACATATCAAACATATCAGTGAAAAAGTCAATTCGTTTGTGGTTTCTCAGTACGATAAGACATTTTCTCCCTGAAATGCACATAAAACTATTTTATAACAGTTACATACAACCCTATTTAGGCTACTGTAATACAGTATGGGGTAATTCAAATGATGAAAACATAGGAAAGCTGGCAAATCTTCATAAAAGAGCATTTGGGCTAATATCAATCCAGAAAGAAAGCAAGGAAAATTTAGCTGGTAAGTTAAAAATATTACCAATTAAAGACCAAATCAGTTTGAGAAAAGCCAAATTAATGTACAGGATATCCAGTAATAGTGCTCCTGAATATTTACAATCACTATTCCATTATATGCTGCCTGGTAATATTCCCCTCCTGTGATCCATGTCTACCAAACAGTATAAAATTCTCAAACCAAATAAGGAATTATTTTAAATAAGTTTCCAATACTCAGGAACTTTTCTCTGGAATAGTATTCCAGTTGAGATTAGAAATACCCACTCTATTTCCTTCTTCCAAATCCAGTATATCCTGTGGCTTCAGAGATGCAGCTAAAATAAATACATTCCTTTGTATGAGGGCCTCAAGGTAGATTAGTTCTTAGCTAATTGTGTTACCCTATTTAAATAAAGTCATTATTAATGGAGCAAGTAAAACTATTGTCAAATACAAAAAGAAGACCGTAGTTAAAATCTACACCCAAATTATAGTTATGTTTTTCAGGAAATTTGGCTGTATCAGGTAAATTATATTTGTATGTTTACACTGACTGTCCACCATGATAGATAACATGAGATTCATTTTCCATGTAGGGTTTTCTATGTCATATTTGGATATTCTTCAATACTTTAATTCAAAGCCAGGGCCTTCCATTAGATCTAAAGTTGGAGGGTGAGTTGCCAAAGTGGGAAGTTGGGGGGCATCCCCTTAAAAGGGATAATATAGGTTTTTAAAGTAGCCAGGTTTAAAGCAAAAATAGTAAAGTTAATCACCTGACTCCTGGATGATAAGGAAAGCCCTGAATGCATGCCCTATTTACTATGATCTTCATTTTATTTCCAAATAAGGCAGCAATGTCCTTATTTGACACACAAAAAATGAGGCTGAAAATAGAAGTTGTTATCAGTTGAGCTAATATGGTGGACAGCCTGAAAGAAAGTATCGGATAAAGAAGGTACATAATGTTTTACACATATTTCTACAATGATGTGCAGTAATTTTGGTATTAAATAAGAGGACTATTTAATTCCTTTCATGCAGGGAACATGTGCAAAAGTTATGCTGCTAGGCTGAAAAAGTGCTGGGTGTGCAGTTGCTCAGTCGATATGCATAGGCTCATGTTAATACCCGGTCCACAAAATAGTGGTACTAATACTAGTACTAATAAAAATAATGCACCAATAATTTACTGTGACCCTAACCTTTACCTCAAATAAAACAACACATAATGATCATGTTATTGATTAATTTCTAGATCAAGTTATGAAATCACAAGCACCTGCCTCAGTGCCATTAATTAGGAATACCATCAGTACTTGCTTATAATTTGAGTCTAGTTGCTTAGACCCAGATCTGCTGTTGCATATAATGATCTGACAGATTTGGGTCTATGTAGTTTGTTGGAAGTAATCGGCAGCTGATCTGTTGGTGCTGAGTCTGTATTGTTTACATTTTTCGGGCTAGACTTACAAGCGAGTATAGATCGTAAATGACAGTGGGGTTTTATCTTGATTAATTAAAAGTTTATTTATGACAGACATTTGCTTGAAATATAAGCAGTGAGTTGTCTATTCATACTGTTCTCACATTTGAAAGTAAAACTGCCCCCTTCAAAATTGAAATACCCCTCTTTAAAAATGCAAGTGCAGGAGTCCCGGCGAAATCACTGCATATGATTACAACATATAAAGTTGCATTGATGCTAAAAGAACAGTCACTCAGTATTTATAAAAGCAAATGTGCTATATCAATAGATATAAAATATAAAGTTTATTTTTAATTTTTACTTAAATTAGGAAAATCTGTTGTGCCTAATTTTCAGACGAGTTCTAACCCAACAAGGTCTGGGAAGAAGTATTGAATTTGGTCTTTAGACGCTAGATAGGAAACCTTATTTAGAGTCCTTACAGAATCAGTAAAATTGTACAGAAACGATGTGAAGCTGATTCTGAAATGTCAGATTTGTTGATGGGAAAAAAGACATTGCAGTTCACTTTTTCAATGGCTGTGGAGGCATCGACAGTCTATTCAGTTTTTTTTATTATTTGTATATATATTCCGATCCTAATGATAAATTTTCTTCACATTCTGCATGAATTATTATGCAGCAAAGACAATTCATTTTTTTGCATCATCACTTGCTCCTTTGAACCAAGAGTCAAGGTCACATCTAGAGAAACTATGCAACACAGTTTTGGTGTTCATTTGCTTACTAAACTCCCTGATAGATTTTTTTCATACTTGGGATGAATCATTATGAAGCTAAGACAGTTCATTCTATGATGTGCTCACTCACTACATTGACCCTGGGGGTCAAGGTCATAAAGAAAATGTACATTATGGTTTTGGTTAAAGTTTGTATATTTCCTAAACCCTTTGGTGGATTTTCTTCATAGTTTGGTTGAATCAATATGAATGTAAGACCATTCATCAACAAGCTTGTTCACCATTTGACATGGGGCCAAGGTCACAATCATAAAAATTTGTGTTTAGGTTTTCACGTAGGGTTTTTCTTTTTACTAATATTTCCCTTACTTCTTGACTGATTTATTTATTCTTTGGAATGAATCATTGTGCAGCTAAATCAGTTCATTCTGCTACATGTTTGTTCATCCCATTGACTTTGGATTAAAGGACAAGGTCACATTTTATAGCAGTGTTTTGATCATGGGTTCAGAGTGCAGGTCCTGCACATGTTTTGAGTGATTTTATTATGCTTCAGAATAGTTGAATATTTGGTCAGATCTTAAAGCATTTTATTGCAATGGAAAATGGATTTGACTTGTCATCAAGTATGCACAATCAGGATTTGACTCTTGTCATCAAGTATGCACAATCAGGATTTGACTTTTGTCATCAAGTATGCACAGTCAAATTTGACTCTTGTCATCAAGTATGCACAGTCAAATTTGACTCTTGTCATCAAATATGCACAGTCAAATTTGACTCTTGTCAAGAATGCACAGTCAGATTCTAATTTTGTTAATTTTAGAACCCTCATCAGACGAGCTGAAGAGGTTGATCATCTTGCATGGTGGTCAGTATGAGCACTACTTGTTTAAGACCAGAGTTACACATGTAATTGCCACAAACCTACCTGACAGCAAAGTCAAAGAATTCCAAGAAAAGAAAGTTGTGAAACCAGAGTGGATTACAGACAGGTATGAGTGCATTTTATTGCAAACACAGACTTTGTCCAAACAGTTTATCTTATAGGTATTCATTTCAATTGGTTTTCAAGGAAACTTGTAGACTATGTGATTTATTCTTCTCAACAGATACTATAATGTAAAGTATATTGAAACTTAAGCTTCACTGGTGAAGATGGAGAGATTTGACCTTTGAATATATTTAGAAAATAAATCATTATGCTGTCACGAATTTAGTTTTATTGGCAACAAGTTGGCAGCACACTTTGACACATTATATCACAAAATGGCAACAAGTTGGCAGCACACTTTGACATATATCACAAAATGGCAACAAGTTGGCAGCACACTTTGACACATTATATCACAAAATGGCAACAAGTTGGCAGCACACTTTGACACATTATATCACAAAATGGCAACAAGTTGGCAACACACTTTTCACACATATCACAATAGTCAGATTATAATTGTCCACATTGTAAAGTGTTATGATGCTCTAATAGTGTCAGTTTCCAACACTTTTGGATTTTACTGCCAGAAATTCTGCCTTTCAGCTATTCAGAAGGGTCGTTGTATTTGCAGATGTATTAGAATGTGAAAGTCATGTAAATTGTAAATTTTCAATAATATTGAATTGGGACTTGCCTCAGAATAAGGTGATTGTGTGGGGATTTGATTTTTTTCTATAGATTTCAACTTTATTGTAATTGAAGAAGAAAAATGGAACAAGGGTCTGTGTTAATGGGTATTTTTTTGGAGATCTGGATCAATATTGTTTGGCATAATGCTAATGTCAAGCAGACACCTTAGACCTAGATCTTCCTGCTCATTTTGCATGGGCAGATATGCTGATCTATGATATTTGATATCAGGTAGACTGGTAAACTGCATTAATGATGTCTACACTTAGGCAGATAGACTGGGTCTATGATGTTCACAATTGGGCATGCATAATACACAATCAATCTGGTTACTTTTATATGACTTGATAAAATTAAAGTATAAGTTATGAGTGTCCTAAAAATCAAAATCTTTTGATTTATGCTACATGGCAGTAGTAATAACCATGCCAACAGAACAATATGCATAGGCTGTTTAGAATGCCTAAGAAAATGACAGGTTTCTGTTACTTTTTGGGTTGTGCAGTCAAAGTCGGTAATATAATTTACCATCAATGCATGACAGATACATGGGTGTACCTAACTCTTCACCAGATCCTTCGCCACAGAAACAAGATACTGTGGATTCACAGTCAGTAGTGTTTGAGACAGAAAGTACAGATATTTATATCATGCAGGATGATTTAGCTATAAGAAAAGCTGTTGGATCAAGAAAAAACTAATTGATGTAACTGAGTCATTCATTGAAAGGACAACAAGAGGTTTGAGAATTAAAATTCTGAATGTTAAAATAAACTGAACAAAAGAAAATCTAAAAAAATTAAAATGTAGGAATTCTTTTTTGATTAAAATGCCTGTGTCCATTCCATATTGTGCATATGTAAGTTAATACAAAGTACAAGAGGGTGACAGTAAATGATGCCGGTTCCTCACATTTCCATGTGCAACAGCTTTGGTCTATTTCTGGAATGTGAGATTATAATCAAGCATGACTGCAGAAATTTCTGATTCTTTTCAACTTCCAGTCAGTGCTGGCATAACTGTGCAAAGTGAATGGCACAAGAAAGAAAGTGAAGGATGAAGTCGAGTTTCTAGCTAAATAGAGGACTATCAAGTTAAAATGAAGTTAGATGTTGGGTTATGCAAAGTTTCATAAATTGTGTCTGTTATGTTACAAATGGTTACGCACAACACCAGGTATGTAGTGTAATATTTTCATAAATTGAGGGGAAAATGATTATTTCTTGTCAGAAATTGTTATTTTAATTTTAGGACATCAATATCTTACATGCTGAATCACCATTTGGAATGGAAATTTCTAAGACAATAACTGTGAAATGTGGAAATCTCTCTAAAAAAAGCAGCCATAAAGAACAATGTGTACATATGCTCCTTCAAATGGCACACCATGAAAGGGGGTTCTTGGTACAGAACATCATTCATGCACAGAAAAGGAACAGATTAAGCTCAGAAACACTCAACAGATTAATAGTTACACAATCAGATGGGGATCCTATTAGGATTTTGATTTCAATAGAAAGAAACCAGTTAAGACCAGATGGCTCCATGGTCCTAATGACACAGTCTGGCTTTATAGCCAAGAATAGGTTGCCATCAGTGGGCAGTCAGTTGTTATATACCCTCTTTTCTTCATAGATAGTCCAGAGTTGCTTTCAGACAAGACCATCTCCATCCTTTCTAGCATTACTTTAAGCACATGGAGAAAATTAGGTGAACATGAAAAAGTGTCTTTGACATACTAGGAATACATTATGACTGAAGTGGGTAATACATTTGGCATACTGGGAATACATCATGGCTGAAGTGGGTGATACATTTGGCATATTAGGAATACATCATGGCTGAAGTGGGTAATACATTAGGCATACTAGGAATACATCATGGCTGAAGTGGGAAATACATTAGGCATACTGGGAATACATCATGGCTGAAGTGGGTGATACATTTGGCATATTAGGAATACATCATGGCTGAAGTGGGTAATACATTAGGCATACTAGGAATACATCATGGCTGAAGTGGGAAATACATTAGGCATACTAGGAATACATCATGGCTGAAGTGGGAAATACATTTGGTATACTAGGAATACATCATGGCTGAAGTGGGAAATACATTTGGCATACTGGGAATACATCATGGCTGAAGTGGGTAATACATTTGGCATATTAGGAATACATCATGGCTGAAGTGGGAAATACATTTGGCATACTAGGAATACATCATGGCTGAAGTGGGAAATACATTAGGCATACTAGTAATACATCATGGCTGAAGTGGGTAATACATTTGGCATATTAGGAATACATCATGGCTGAAGTGGGAAATACATTTGGCATACTGGGAATACATCATGGCTGAAGTGAGTGGTACATTTGGCATATTAGGAATACATCATGGCTGAAGTGGGAAATACATTTGGCATTCTGGGAATACATCATGGCTGAAGTGGGTGATACATTTGGCATATTAGGAATACATCATGGCTGAAGTGGGTGATACATTAGGCATACTAGGAATACATCATGGCTGAAGTGGGAAATACATTTGGCATACTGGGAATACATCATGGCTGAAGTGAGTGGTACATTTGGCATATTAGGAATACATCATGGCTGAAGTGGGAAATACATTTGGCATACTGGGAATGCATCATGGCTGAAGTGGGTGATACATTAGGCATATTAGGAATACATCATGGCTAAAGTGGGTAATACATTAGGCATATTAGGAATACATCATGGCTGAAGTGGGTGATACATTAGGCATATTAGGAATACATCATGGCTGAAGTGGATGATACATTTGGCATACTAGGAATACATCATGGCTGAAGTGGGAAATACATTTGGCATACTAGGAATACATCATGGCTGAAGTGGGAAATACATTTGGCATACTAGGAATACATCATGGCTGAAGTGGGAAATACATTTTGCATACTGGGAATACATCATGGCTGAAGTGGGTGATACATTTGGCATACTGGGAATACATCATGGCTGAAGTGGGAAATACATTTGGCATACTAGGAATACGTCATGGCTGAAGTGGGAAATACATTTTGCATACTGGGAATACATCATGGCTGAAGTGGGAAATACATTTGGCATACTAGGAATACATCATGGCTGAAGTGGGTAATACATTAGGCATACTGGGAATACATCATGGCTGAAGTGGGAAATACATTTGGCATACTAGGAATACATCATGGCTGAAGTGGGAAATACATTTGGCATACTAGGAATACATCATGGCTGAAGTGGGTGATACATTAGGCATACTAGGAATACATCATGGCTGAAGTGGGTGATACACTAGGCATACTAGGAATACATCATGGCTGAAGTGGGTGATACAAATGGCATACTGGAAAGTCATTTTTTGAAGATCTTAGCTCATGGGATTAGAGCAATCTCTGCAAGCCTCCATTTTTAATTTTTTGATCTGGTATAATAGAAGCATGATCAACCTTCTTGAGTTTTCATCTCCAGGATCTAGCTTCACAGGTCCAAGATTTGAATTAGGTGGGTCTGGGGTCACAGACAGGTTGATGTCTTACAACCTACTCACAGGCAACTTTGCCACTCTCACTGGATTTGCCCTGAAAATCTTAATAATTTCTTCTTAACCCTGAACTGAGCTTAATTTCCTTATGTTAATGTAATCAGGTAAGAATTCTTGGAAAAGCATGACTTGCTAAAATATGTGCTATCCTTTAGCAGGCAAAAATACAATTATTATGAAAATGTAAATACCTATATTTACTGTATTTGTACTTTATTATACTCGCCTCATATTTGTTCATTTTTTAAATATGTATATATGTAATTTGGGTCTGTGGCCTACATTATTGAAATAAATTAGTAGCAGTAGTAGTAGTATTAAGTACAGACTTTTTTATATAGTTTAGGAGGCCAAATTATATGGTTTATCTGTGGACCACTTGTGAAAAGTGTTTTTTTTTAAATATATATGAAAGCTTTATTAGCTGATGTTTATATACAATTTTAAGCTTTCAGAGACTTTTATAGATTGTTAAAATAGGACAGCAGGCTTAGATAGACAATTCAAAGTGAGCTGCTACTATCAGAAGGATATTGCACACACACACACACACACACACACACACATACACACACACCATTTTATGCTAACAAATATAGTCTCTCAAGACAAGTGGTTTCTTATTATAGGTCCTCACCATAGCAAAGTTGTCCTTGCATGAAACAAGTGGTATTTCAAGTCATTTTCTTAATGTCATTTTTCCATTTTCAGTGTGAATGCAGGCAGACAACTCTCCTATATTCCATACAAGCTGTTCGCTGATCAGTCACAATTACAGCAAAGTTTAGGAGTGTTTTCCATTTCAGGAGATAATAGTAATGCATCTGCTTCCTTATTACCTGGCAGCAGTCTTTCTGGTAATAAATGTAATTCTCATGAAAATGATGACCTTCGAAAAGCTGACAGTAAATCTGTATCTCATGAAAATACCATTTCAGAAACAGCTTTTCCTTCCACTAGGAAGTTAACTGATAGTACTTCAACATTGGGTAGTTTATCACCCAGTAAATCAGCAAATCCATTAAATCATACTACGACAGGAAATTCCATGGGGAGGGCTGGGGATCCTCAGTTTCTGAATGAATTTTACTCTAACTCACGGCTCCACCACCTGTCAACATGGAAGTCAGAATTCAGAGAGTATGTGAACCAACTTCAGAAGAAGGGAGGAGATTTTATAGGAAGAATGCGGCTGCAACAGAAAGTTGAATCTAGTGGTGGTTCATCAGAAAAGCAGACTGGAAAATTAAAAAGATGTATCATGCATATTGACATGGACTGCTTCTTTGTGTCGGTGGGACTGAGGAGCAGACCTGATCTTAAAGGTTGGAATAATTTTGCATCTTGTTAAAATGTACTGAAGATTCTCAGGGCTTAAGATTTGCAGCATTTTTTCTTAACCTTAATATTGGTTTCATCTATTTTTGTGGGCATCATATATTTTAGTGAGATAAAGAGTGATATTTCTGTAGCTGCTCATGATGGTAAATGTGCAGTGATGTCTGTTTTCTCTCAGAGTTGAATCATCTTCTGCTGTGGCTTCAAATTCATCGTTCAGGCAATTTACACATTCAATAAAAATGATGCATTTGAATAAAGTGAATTTGATTTTTATGAGATACTGTGAAAAGTTGACACCCATAGTCATACCACTGTTATACATGTAAGTTAGGGCAGTCATCTCTCCTACAGCAGATCCTTGTAAATAAAAATAACTTTTTTGGAACCATTTAACATATTCAGATACAGTTTGATGAAGTGTCTTATAGGCCATGGTGTGCCTTTGTATGTTTTTTTCCTCATTAATTAGGCCTCCAAAAGCTTTTCCTCCTCGCTCTTCTTGAAGCTGCTATCATACAAAGTATGTTCCTTGATAGATTTAGCTTCAGCATGCTGGGTGGGCATGTTGCATGCCCTTTCAGTGGACCCAAACCATATACAGTCTAGATCAGATGATTCTGTGTTCCTGATGATGCAGCTGGGCTTAGTAGCAAAGAACAAGCTGATCTTAATGGGCAATTAAAGAGTGGTCCTCTCTATCAACCGCTGAAGGTGAGGGTTGATGCATGACCCAGTTTACATGCTTAAGAATTAAGAATTATATAAACTGCATTGGAAAATGCTGTATGGCCAGGCAATGCCTCTTTCTTCCAGCCAAGCCAGAGAAGGGATATAACCATCCAAGCCATGGCATAATGCCTTATAAGTGGGTTATATACCTGGGTATATTCCTAGATCTCAAAAGCTTAAGTACACCTCATGAAAATCTCAGCTCATGAGCTATCCAATGGAATGTGGCAATCTAAGACATGATAGATGCAGTTTGTTGACATGCACATTCAACCTTCTCAAGCTTCTCTTTGTGTAAACTAGCTTCACAGAGACAAGAATTGAATCTGGTAGATCCAGTGGCTGCAGCCCAAACCATCACCAGACCAGTTTGATTTCAACTCAGCCTTACCATGGGCATTGAACAGCATTTTTGCTGGATTCACCCAGTGGTTTTACTAGGTAAGTGTTAGTTGCGCTGGTCTGATATTAGGAGTGTGGTTTATGCTCATACATGGAAGAATCTTTATTCCCTTGAGGGTGACCATGGTAGAGGTAGGATGCTTGGAATTGCCTCCTCCTATTAAACAACATTAATGTATTCAAGGAATGTATTCAAAGGAGGAATCTGATTTGTTAGTAAATTATGTTTCTCCAAGAATACTTACCCAATCACATTACTGTTAAACCTACCCACAACTTTCAGCAAATGGGAGCATCCTCATCAAGCTTAAGCTAAAACTGGTAAACAACCATAGTCACTTATTGGTGGTGAGGGGAAGTAAGGGAAAAAGGAAGAGTCTCACCACAGTAAACTTCTTCCTAATGTTTTTTTGTTTGTTTCATCAAAGTTAGAAATTTACATAAGAGTACAAATAACAAGGCAGAAACAACAGATAGACTTTGATTTGTATGTTTCTAATTGTAAAACAAAAACATTGCAGGAAAACCTATAGCTGTCACGCACTCCAAGGGTAGAGGTGCACCAGCTAATACACCCGGTTCTGACTTGGATTTTGAGAAGAAACAGTGGGAACTCAAACGACAAAGGGGAGGAAGAAAGGGCCCACAAAAAACAGCTCATTTACTGGAACAGGATTTTCCTGATGTCTCAGAGAGTGAGAGTGAAGAAGAAGAACCTCCGGCAAAAATGGTTGTCTTAGATACCCAGGAAAAATTTCATTCTATGGCCGAAATAGCCTCCTGTAGTTATGAGGCACGTCAGGTAAGCATTGCTGCAGTTGATGTTTCAAGGGATCGGTACAAGATCCTCAGACTCTCCATTGTGTTGTAGTATTACTATACTTTTGTGTATTCCTTGTTTAATAATTGATTTGTTTGATAAAACAATTTCTGTTGACCACTATGTCTCTGCTGCAACATTACTAGGAGAGCACTAGTGAAATAAATGTTATGAAAATAAATTCAGTTGTAACTAAATATGATATAAATGTTCAAACCAATGACATTGACACAGACATCCTTGTGTCTCCCAGCTTTGGTAGGTGAGAAAAGCCTTTTCTCTGAGTAACAATAAACAATTATTTATCCCAGTTTTGTGAAACTTAACAGTTCATGATCGATTATCAGTTTCTTCTCATTGGTGATCGCTTACTATCTTATTAACATGAAATCTTGCAAAACCAATGATTTTAAAAGATCAAGGTGTCAAAAGGTCCAGTCCATACTGCACAACATTCATTTTGATTAAGGATACAACTTTGCAAAGAAACTGTATTAGTAGTAAATCATATGCAAAGAAGACTCAAATGCAAACAGCAGGCTGAATGTAAACATATTGTCAGTCATTAGTTGCAAGATTTACCATTTGTTGCTGTAGATATATTGCCTCCAGATCAGTTACTTCTTGCATCAATAAAAAGCCTAAATTCAGAACATGGGAAATGGAATGGTCCATAGTAGTCCATGGTGTTTTTCTTCCAGGATCTATTAAAGATATGGAAATTATTATTACATGAGTAAAAAGCCTAAAATCAGAACATGGAGAATGGACTGGTCAATGGTGTTTCCCCCAGGTTCTATAAAAGATAGGCTAATTACATTTATTTTTAAAAATGGGCACTTTAAACATGTATCAATTGATCACAAGGGTTTCCTATTTCATTGGGAATTCTCATTGCTGTTAATAATATTATGATCACCATATTATTATTATTATTATTATTGTTATTGTTGTTTTTGTAAAATTTGGAAGTTAATGGCATTTATTGTACCCTCAGGAGAGATTATGTTAGTATTGCTAGACATGGCTGTAAAGATTGCCCACCATATATACTTGCTTATAAGTCTTGTTCAACTGCAAACTGCACAGACCCAGATCTGCCATTGCATAATGCACCATCAGATCTGGATCTGTGCAGTATGTTAGGAGTAATCAGTAGAACAAACAGTATATACCCTGGTCTGCAGGCACATTATGCTATGGCAGATCAGGATCTTTGTGGTTTGACTCAACTTATAAGCAAGTATATTAGATATTTAGTTTTGAGTTTTAAAAAGGAATGTCATTCAGTTCTTAACTGTTAACTATCAATATCTGCTGGACACCATTTGCTTAAAGATAAAAAAGATAAAGTTTTTCTGTAGGCTCAGCTTCAATGTCCCACATTATTTGTAACTCAAATGAAAATAATAAGCATGTAATTTCAAATAAACAAAATTTACCATACCCAGCCATTGGCTGCAAAGACAATTTATGTTGGCACAGATAATTCCTTTCATCATCTCTTCTTTATGTGTTAAAACATTGTCCAGTGTGTAGAGGCATTCAATTCCTTTATGCATCATGGCATGGTGTTGATTACCAGTGAAACATTACACAATAAATTGCTGGGCATATGTATAATATTGCCTCATAAGATAATAAAAACAAAGTTTAAATTGAACACAAGTATGTTTATCAACAAGATTCTACAGCATATGAAACAAAGATCATTGTTTAAAGAAAGGATGATTGTAAAAAAAAAAATGACAGTTGCAGAATAAGGAATAGTAAACAAAATTAATTTAGAATTCCCCTTAATACTTATTGGGGACAAAATCACCACTAGGGAAGCAAATTATTTGTAATAGACATTTTCTTTTACATACAGGTATGTGTTTATATTTGGTATGTGAATAAAACAAGTCCCATATATGCTTTACTTCTCCTTTGAAGTCATTCCCCAATCACATTAGCTTTAGGAAAATAATCTCTGCTACCTCTGCAAGACCCTTAATGTTGAGTAGTCCATTCATCAATTGGTCTTTCATTGGATGTGTCAACTATTGGAGTAACTAAGGTGGAATTACAAACTGCACACCTTTGTCTCTTTGGTCCTGGTCCCTGAAGAGTGAGTCTTAGATGCACTTTCAGTTAGTTGGGAGGGGTTTGGGGCCAATGCCTACCCTCCGCCAGTCTTGGTACAAAAATAATACAGATATTGAGGGATCAGAACTGCAAAGTGATTAACTCAGGTTGGACAATTCCTGGTTAAATGATCTGTTTGATATAGCAACAGATGTTCCCAGGAAAATCTGGACAAATCTGTAATTGCTCAAACAGCTATGGTCACTTGTGCTGCACTCTCCTTGGTTGGCTCCTTCTCCATGCCTTGCACTTTTCAGGACAGCCATGCAAAGAAAGGAATTTCAGCCTTCAGTTGTGGAGAGAATCTCAGGATCTAAAATGTCTGCCACTTTGAAAGCTTATAAGAGAAAGTGGACTGGTGCTAGGTCAACAGCTTTGTCTCTTTGAGTGCCTTAATCCTACAGTTGGCTGATTTTTTTTCTCATGCTGTTCAAGGAGAACAATCTGGCTCTGATTACTATCAAAGGGCCATCACTCCATGATATCTGACACCTTAAGGAATATGGCAGAGAATATATGATAGAATCTACAAGACTTTCTATGTGGTTTTGACTTGAATAGGCCAAAATCCCTCAACATGTTTCAGGAATGGAACCTTCATTTTTCTTTAAATGGCTCAACTCAGATCAGTTTGAACCTTGCTGAATCTCCTGTCATACAAGAACCCTGCTGAATCTCCTGTCATACAAGAACCTTGCTGACTCTCCTGTCTTTGCTGAATCTCCTGTCATACAAGAACCTTGCTGAATCTCCTGTCCTTGCTGAATCTCCTGTCATACAAGAACCTTGCTGAATCTCCTGCCATACAAGAACTTTGCTGAATCTCCCGAATCTCATACCAGACATGCTAATGAAGCTGTTGGCTGTCATTTACAGTCATTCCCTCCTCCTATAACCTGTTCACCTAACAATGTGATTGTTGAATGTATTTTTTTGTGTAAATTGTCATTCTCTGAGAATACTTACCTGATCACTTAACTGGAAAACCCTCCCACACCTCCCCACAAATGTGATCATCCTATTGGACGTATTGCTCAGCTTAAAACTGGAGCCACCTAGTGTTGGTAAGAGATAGGTAATGGGTAAGAGTTTTTTCCCTATGGTCTGTGTAGTACATAGATGATGATATAAACATGGAAAAGACAGTTTTTGTGTTTTTAGGAGGGCTGAATACAGGAGGCAGCAGAGTTTATTTTCCCATCATTAATGTGGTCAAGTAAGTGTTCCCAGAGAAAAAAATTGACCCAAAAAATGTGCATTTCCATGGACATATATTTTCAAGTATGAGCTTATTATCAGATTTTACAGTATTTATTCTTGGCCAGGAAATGGGATACAACTTTACTTTCTCCCAGTGACTTATATTCCTGTTATTTAATGCTTGTGCTAATTGTAGGCTGGTGTCAGAAATGGCATGTTTATGGGCAAAGCCAGACAGTTGTGTCCAGATCTTGTAACAATTCCGTATGACTTTGAAGGCTATCAGATTGTCTCCAAGCTACTATATGATACAGTGGCAAGGTAGGAAAGACTTCATTTTATTTTGTATGGTACCTGATAAAGACTGTATGAAATGAGCATTCATATTATCAGCAAGCCATAATGGTTGTGGCAGAGTTTATTAGCATTCTAATTTCTGTCCAATTTTTTTTTGTTTTTGTTGTCAGAGATATTAATATCAGCTGGCCTTTTGTCAGTTTTAATATCTCATCTCAAGGGAGACAAATCAAATTTAGATACCTTATTAGACTTGCTAATAGTTAGATAGGTCAACATCAGCTGGCCTTTTGTCGGGTTTAATATGTCAAGGGAGACAAATCAAATTTAGATACCTTATTAGACTTGATAATAGTTGGAGAGGTTAAAATCAGCTGGCCTTTTGTCAGGTTTAATATGTCAAGGGAGACAAATCAAATTTAGATACCTTATTAGACTTGATAATAGTTAACTCTTTGGATATTGTTCTATGGATAGTAATACTTGAAACAACAGTAAATGCCTTTAAAAGGAAATCACAGAAATATCTTAAATAAATATAATATTCAAAGTGTTTCATTTCCATAAAAAAGGCCCCCCTCCATAATCAAACTCTTGTATGACAAGGTAAGGTCTTAATTAACTAAGGTCTGGGTGATTGTGGACACATGACATTTGCACATACTACATTGATAATTCATCAAGCATACACCTCTTTCTGAACTGAATGCACTTAGCTGGAATTTTTTGTCCTGTTTGCACAAAATCACTGCCTAGCTTGGGCAGTGTCATATTGTATATGGACTCTTTGGAAGATGTGAATTTTCTTTGGTAATTATATTTTGGAAAACTGACAATAAAGTCAAGAGCAAATAATATAACTAGGGTAACTTTTAATCCGTCTCAATTAAAAAAAGAATTTGGATCATTAAAATTTATTCTAACTCTACATTATCCAGCTACACCCATGACATTGAGGCAGTCAGTTGTGATGAGATGTTGGTCGACTGCACAGATCTCCTTGCTGTCACAGGAGCCACACCAGAGGAGTTTGCTTCAGTATTGAGACAGGAGATATATGACAAGACTGGGTGTACTGCTTCAGCAGGTCTAGGTAAGATTTGTGGAATCTATCATGTTTGTTAGTGTTTTATAGGGAAATCTTTGTCTAGGGGCACAGTCCTTTGTAGGAGTGAGTTGTGGAATCTATGATGTTTTATAGTGTATTATAGGGAATTCTTAATCTAGGGGCACAATCCTTAGTAGGAGTGAGTTGTGGAATCTGTCATGTTTGTTAGTGTTTTATATGGAAATCTTAGTCTAGGGGCACAATCCTTAGTAGCAGTGAGTTGTGGAATCTGTCATGTTTGTTAGTGTTTTATAGGGAAATCTTAGTCTAGGGGCACGATCCTTAGTAGGAGTGAGTTGTGGAATCTATGATGTTTGTTAGTGTTTTATAGGAAAATTTTAGTCTAGGGGCACAATCCTTAGTAGGAGTGAGTTGTGGAATCTATCATGTTTTTTTTATTGTTTTATATGGAAATCTTTGTCTAGAGGCACAGTCCTTAGTAGGAGTGAGTTGTGGAATCTGTCATGTTTGTTAGTGTTTTATAGGGAAATCTTAGTCTAGGGGCACAATCCTTAGTAGGAGTGAGTTGTGGAATCTATGATGTTTGTTAGTGTTTTATAGGGAAATTTTAGTCTAGGGGCACAATCCTTAGTAGGAGTGAGTTGTGGAATCTATCTTTTTTTTTTTTTATTGTTTTATATGGAAATCTTTTTCTAGAGGCATAATCCTTAGTAGGAATGAGTTGTGGAATCTATCGTGTTTTTTTTATTGTTTTATATGGAAATCTTTGTCTAGGGGCACAGTCCTTAGTAGGAGTGAGCCAAAGTTTCAGTCCCTTGTCTGACATCAGTATACATGGCTACATATTATTTTTAACAACATTTGGAAACAAAATGGCAGTACATGGGGACAGAATTAGTTTTATAAGAGAATATTTTACAAAAGTTATTTTCAATATGAATGAGGGCATCAGATATATAACTTAAAACAGAACATTTTTAACAAAAAAATTGAAATGTTATTTAAATTAAATGTTGGGGTAAATAATGTCTTAACTTTGAGAAACAAAGCAGACATAATCAAGATGATGTCATTTGATGCAGACCTGCCAATAAAATTTGTTCAAATTCCTTATTGTATTTGTATTTCTATATTTTGTAGGAAAATCAAGTGGCATTATCCTTAGCAAGTCTTTTTTTTTCCAAAAAAAAAGATTCTAAAGGACATAGAATGATTCTTCATATTGGATGTCCTTATTAATACATGTGTGGGTTCCAGATGATATGTCTTGAAATTTTTATTTCAGTGCATTTTGTTATTAATATTGGCTGATCTATGTTCATTTAACTAAAAATGTGGTATTAAATTGCAATATTACCATGTCATTATCTGCTTTTTTATTGTTTTCCTATAAAATCCCAGCATTTTCCTCAATTCTTTGGACCCAGTGTGTTTAATATAAAACAAATAAAAAACATTTTGAACAGTTTCTCTAGGAGGTCTGTTTGTGTTTTGAAATGCACTGAGACAGGATAATAAGTCATACGAGGGTAAGATGGGGTTTTTCTATAAGGGCGTTCTGGCTGGAAAATTTTGATCCAAATTATTGGTGAATAATAGAATAAAGACTCTAGTTGTTATTGTGGATTTAACACCAAATTTCAGTGCAAGATAGGCTATACATGGTGGACAGTATTACGGGTGGAGGATCAACCTGGGAAACCCCCACTAAGAACTACTGACCCATGGGAATTACTGGCAAATTTTCTCATATACCCCCATTGGCCGAGCATGAGACTCAAACCCATATGGACAGTGTTGAGATGGTAGCAATAAGTAAAAAGCCAATGCTTAAAACCACTTGGCCACCAATACACAAGTTATTAATATTTCACCAAATCCATCCCTTCCAGAAAGAAAGAAACAGATCTCATCATGTGAGCAGGTATACGAATTCAAAACAGATTGAGATGACATAAGTTTGAAAAGAACAGATCCAGATCTCTTCACTAAAAGCAAAGATCCAGATCTGTTAACAAACAGCAAGGATCCAGCTCTGTCCATGAACAGCAAAGATGCAAATCTCTCCTTAAACACAAAAAATTCAGATCTGTCTTCAAACAGCAGAGATCCATTTCTATCTATGAACAGCAAAGATCCAGATCCCATGAACAGCAGAGACACAGATCTATCCATGAATAGCAGTGATCCAGATGTAACCATGAATAGCAAAGATCCAGATCCATCCATGAACAGCTTCAGATCCAGATCTGTCTGCAAACAGCAAAGATCCAGATCTATCCATGAACAGCTTGAGATCCAGCTCTGTATTCAAACATTAAAGATCCAGATCTATCCATGAACAGCTTAAGATCCAGATCTGTCTGCAAACAGCAAAGATCCAGATCTATCCATGAATAGCAAAGATCCAGATCTATCCATGAACAGCTTCAGATCCAGATATGTCTGCAAACAGCAATGATCCAGATCTATCCATGAACAGCTTAAGATCCATCTCTGTATTCAAACAGCAAAGATCCAGATCTATCCATGAACAGCTTAAGATCCATCTCTGTCTTCAAACGGCAAAGATCCAGATCTATCCATGAACAGCTTAAGATCCATCTCTGTCTTCAAACGGCAAAGATCCAGATCTATCCATGAACAGCTTAAGATCCATCTCTGTCTACAAACAGCAAAAATCCAGATCTATCCATGAACAGCTTAAGATCCATCTCTGTCTTCAAACAGCAAAGATCCAGATCTATCCATGAACAGCTTAAGATCCATCTCTGTCTACAAACAGCAAAGATCCAGATCTATCCATGAACAGCTTAAGATCCATCTCTGTCTACAAACAGCAAAGATCCAGATCTATCCATGAACAGCTTAAGATCCATCTCTGTTTACAAACAGCAAAGATCCAGATCTATCCATAAACAACAGAATCCCTAGTATTTCATCATAGACCCTGATCCACTGGCATATTATACAGTTGCAGATCCAGATATACACTTTTTGTACTTATGCTGTACACCGGTTCAATGTCTTTGTGCAAAGATGAAATCTTATATTCTCATATTGCACCCATGTTGAGATGGTATATTTCTGCCAAGACCTGATACTGTTTTGACAGGCCTAAGTAACATGCTTGGATTGTTTGCTGTTGAGAAGATATATTTTTGCCAAGACCTGGTACTGTTTTAACAGGCCTAAGTAACATGCTTGGATCCCTTGCTGTTGAGACAACATATTTTACCAAGCCCTGGTACTGTTTTGACAGGCTAAGTAACATGCTTGGATTGTTTGCTGTTGAGACAATATATTTTTGCCAAGACCTGGTGCTGTTTTGACAAGCCTAAGTAATATGATTGGATATCTTGTTGCATTCACCATGAAATTAAATATAATTTCTTCTAGAAGATAAGATGCATCGTCCTCAGGATGCAGGGCTAGGAAGGTGTATGTGAAACAGCTTGGAATGTGTATGTGACACAGGGTTAGAAAGGTGTATGTGATACAGAGTTAGGAAGGTGTATGTGATACAGAGTTAGGAAGGTGAATGTGACACAATGCTTGGAATGTGTATGTGACACAGGGCTAGGAAGGTATATGTAACACAGGGTTAGGAAGGTGTATGTGATACAGGGCTAGGAAGGTGAATGTGACACAGTGCTTGGAATGTGTATGTGACACAGGGCTAGGAAGGTATATGTAACACAGAGTTAGGAAGGTGTTTGTGATACCGAGCTAGGAAGGTGACACAGGGCTACATTTGCATAAAATAAATCTGAGGAAAGTTCCTGTTCTTTTCGAGTTTTCTACCTTTATAACTGCAAACACTGTAGACTCATCTCTGTTTTGTTGGAGTTTTCTACCAGTTACAACTGAAAACAATGTAGACCCATATCTGCCTTAGCATAATTGGATGGCAGATCAGTTTCTACAAATAGCTGGTGGAATGCAAAATATTGACCTTGTTTTGTGGGTACTTTATGTGATGGATTGACATTCATCGATGGTTTTGAATTACAGACCAGCGATTACTGTAGTTTGTAAATGGTCTTTACTTAAAAAAAAAAAATTCTTTTCAGCTCCAAACATTCTCCTTGCCAAGATGGCTACACGGAAAGCCAAGCCCAATGGACAGTACTATCTTTCTTCTGAGGATGTTAAGGACTTTATTGTGTCTCAGTCTGTCAAGGATATTCCAGGTAAGAGGGATATATTTATTGGTACCTTGATTAATTAGATTAAAGCTTTACATGACTGTGTAAATAAATAACAAATGCCAGTGCATTATTAAACACATAGAATATATTGCCTGTTTATAACCTAAAGATTGCGAAATTCTGTAAGCATGGTAACCATTATTTGATACATATTCTGCAAAAGGTTCATGGACATGATGGAACTATTAATTGGTTTCAGATTTTAAAAACTCCAATCTGCATCATTCATTTGGTTCAAAGCTTACACACGAGGTTATTCAGGATATCAAATATCTTTGATACCCTTTAATAAATAGGTAAAGTCATGCTGACAGGACTCATATCTGCATTATTAGAAATTGAATTTCTATCTTGAGGGTCTTTTCAAGAATTGAACTGGTGGTGGAAGGGAGAAATTTAAAGAAAGCATGGAATTTAAGTAAATATGTGTGTCAGAGAGAGTAATTCAGACTGTTTGAAGTGTTTCATGATGACCATTGTAATTCATAGGAAAAAGGGCTTTCCCATCCAACATATCAATAATAAATTTTGGAACAGTCTCTAAAGATGGGTTGATTGGTTATGATAGAGCTTAAAAAGCTGTTTTTTAACTTAGAGAAGTCCCTTTAAAGATTTCAAATTTCTTGTTTGATACAATTTTAAAGTTCAGTGTTATAGTTGCCACATAGGTTACCTATATTTTCTTTAAAGAGCTCACAGGAAATTTATGATATTCAGTGATGACTGAGTTTCATTTATTGATTTATGACCATATATGAGAAGATCTCCATTGCTTACCTGACCAAGAGGTAAAAGGTCAAGATTTAAAGTGTTTTGATACTGCATTTCAAATTTTTAGGTGTGGGATGGTCATTGATGAGAAAATTTGAGATACTGAATGTGGTTACATGTGGAGACCTTCAGAAAATTTCTCTTGAGACCCTACAGAAGGAGCTTGGTCCCAAAACAGGGCAATCACTTTTCCATTACTGTCGTGGTAAAGATGACCGACAGGTCACAGTTGAGCATCAGAGAAAATCTGTGTCAGCAGAGGTCAACTATGGCATCAGGTTTCATACAGTGAGTATTTTCAGTCAGTGTCTGTCATCTTAGAAGGAAAAAACAAATATACAGTAAAGCACCATTTTCCCATGCTTTTTCATTTATTAGTATAGTATTCCATCCCCATAAGGTGCCTCATTATAACAGTATTTATATAATGCTGGAATTGTCATCATTTCCATTATATTGTAAGAACTCTACTGGACCTCAAGTGTCTTACCTGAACTTTTAGATAGGAAGGGAGTTTGTTTTAGATAGGAAGGGAGTGTGTTTTAGATAGGAAGGGAGTTTGTTTTAGATAGGAAGGGAGTTTGTTTTAGATAGGAAGGGAGTGTGTTTTAGATAGGAAGGGAGTTTGTTTTAGATAGGAAGGGAGTTTGTTTTAGATAGGAAGGGAGTGTGTTTTAGATAGGAAGGGAGTTTGTTATAGATAGGAAGGGAGTGTGTTTTAGATAGGAAGGGAGTTTGTTTTAGATAGGAAGGGAGTGTGTTTTAGATAGGAAGGGAGTTTGTTTTAGATAGGAAGGGAGTGTGTTTTAGATAGGAAGGGAGTTTGTTTTAGATAGGAAGGGAGTGTGTTTTAGATAGGAAGGGAGTTTGTTATAGATAGGAAGGCAGTTTGTTTTAGATAGGAAGGGAGTGTGTTTTAGATAGGAAGGGAGTTTGTTATAGATAGGAAGGGAGTTTGTTTTAGATAGGAAGGGAGTGTGTTATAGATAGGAAGGGAGTTTGTTTTAGATAGGAAGGGAGTGTGTTTTAGATAGGAAAGGAGTGTGTTTTAGATAGGAAGGGAGTGTGTTTTAGATAGGAAGGGAGTTTGTTATAGATAGGAAGGGAGTTTGTTTTAGATAGGAAGGGAGTGTGTTATAGATAGGAAGGGAGTTTGTTTTAGATAGGAAGGGAGTGTGTTTTAGATAGGAAGGGAGTGTGTTTTAGATAGGAAGGGAGTGTGTTTTGCTGGCAAGGATCAAACGTGTGGATGGTTGTGTACTTGGAGGGTGGGGAGGGGTTGGATCATCAGCATAGAGTTGAGAACAATTTGACAATATTTAATATATTGAAAATAAATAATTAAATGCTTCAATTATTGTCTATAATTTATTTTTTGGAATTCTAATATTCTGGATTGGGGTGGGGGATGAGAAGAAGCCGTTGGGTGTGGTGGAAAACAACTGTTCGTGTCTATTTTGGAATATATGTTGTCTGGATTTTTTTGCAAGGTAGGGTGTTAGTTATCTATATTCTGAATGTGCTATCTGGACACTTTGCTGCTCAGTAATTTTGAATTCTTACACCAACTGTACTCATCAGTTGTCTTGCAAACAATGACAATGCACCCCAGTTTATGACCTCTCCATGGACACCACATGACACAATTAAGCCATTTGCTGAAGGCATGACAAACCACGCAAATCAATCAATGCCTTTTGCAATGTACTATGTATTGCATTGTAAACAGCACAGTTTGTATGGTATACAATGTCAGAATTGTAAATAGCACAGTTTGTATGGCATACAATGCCAGCATTGTAAATAGCACAGTTTGCATGATATACAGTGTCAGCATTGTAATAGCACAGTTTGCATGGCAAACAGTGTCAGCATTGTATACAGCACAGTTTGTATGGTATACAATGTCAGCATTGTAAATGGCCTTCGCGAGTGGCTTAGATTTGAAGCCCGGCAGACCATGTTTTCTACTAACAGGAGAAGGGGTGAAGGCAGCCCACTGGCGCCTTAAAACCAGTTGCTTCGGGTAGATGGGACTCGTAAACCTTGGATGGTAGCTCATCTAGGAGAAGGAAAACTCCGATTCCAAACCTCTGCTGCCTTGTGGCTATACCCACTCATGGGAAAGGCTAAGGGAGTAAACCCCGACAGAAAATCCGGAGATGGAGTCCCTAAGGCGGTATGACATTGACTTCAACGTCATTCCGGCAACTCCTGCGATGCCGTTGGTGCCAAGCTGTATCGGCATTTGTCATTCCCTTGGGCACACCAGCTGCATGGAAAGGGGGGATCTGCTGCATGGGCAACAGCTGATTCTCCATACAACCCTGCCCAGGCTTCATAGCTCCACTGGAGAGGACACTCCAGCGTCATCGTATGGCATCGGCACAACACAAGAAGTAGCAGTTTACCGGTTCTAAGTCAAAGCTCGATTGGCGTAGAGCTTGGCGCCAGGGGTTACTTCTGACGGTGGGAGAGATCATCAGGTCTCACTGGACAGCTACCGCCCGCCTCAAGCTGGGCAGCCCCCAGTCAGTAAGGTGCTGCCCGCCATGGCCTGCCTGCTTCACTGGGTGCGTGGAGCTTAGAGAACCATCTCGACAAGTGGGCCACAAAACTCTGCACCAGGAAAGACTAAAAGAAGAAATAAAAAGACTCCAACTCTTCGCTTTGCAACCTGGAACATCAGGACCGTGTGTCCTGGATTGACCACTGACCTACAGCAGATCGACGATGCACGGAAGACTGCCGTCATTGACAGAGAACTCTCCTGACTGAACATCGACATTGCCTGCCTCCAGGAGACCCAACTGGCTGACGGCGGCACCATCAGGGAAGCCAATTATACATTTTTTTGGCAGGGGAAGCCCTTGGATGAACCTAGGCAGCATGGTGTAGGCTTTGCTGTCAAGAACACGCTAATCGCCTTCATTGAACCTCCATCATCAGGTACTGAGAGAATCCTTGCCCTCCGGCTGTCAACATCCTTAGGCCCGGCCAACATCTTCAGTGTGTACGCCCCAACCCTCTACTCCACCTACGAGGAGAAAGACAAGTTTTATGAGGCTCTGGATCAGGCAATATCCAGTATCCCCAACAATGAAAGCCTTTACTTACTAGGAGACTTCAATGCTAGAGTGGGAGCTGACCATGAGGCCTGGTCCACCTGTCTCGGCTTTTACGGAAGGGGCAAGATCAACGAGAATGGTCAGCGACTGCTGGAGATGTGCTGCTCCCACAGCCTATGTGTGACCAACACTTTCTTCAAATGCAAGGAGATCCACCAGGTGTCGTGGAGACACCCACGTTCACGCCACTGGCACCAGCTAGACCTCGTCATCACCAGGCATGCAGAACTGGCCAGTGTCCTCCTTACCCGCAGCTACCACAGTGCCGATTGTGACACGGACCATTCCCTCGTGGCCAGCAAGGTGCGAATATTACCCAAGAAGCTGCACCACGCCAAGAAGAAGGGTCACCCACGTATCAACACCTGCTGTGCAAGCAACCCAGAGAAAACACAGCAGTTCATCAGCAAACTGAAGGAAGCCCTCACCAAAGTGACACCTGATGACACCATTGATTCCAAGTGGTCCCATATCCGTGACACTGTGTACAATTCAGCCATCACAGCTTACGGGAAGAGGGAGCGAAAGAATGTCGACTGGTATGAGGCAAACTGGGAGGAGATGGAGCCCGTGACTGAGGCAAAGAGGAAAGCCCTCCTGGCATACAAGGCTGCACCTAGTCCCAGAACACTACAAGCCCTAAGGATTGCAAGGAATAACGCCCAGAAGACCGCCCGCCGCTGTGCCAACACCTACTGGCTGAACCTTTGCAACAGTATACAGACAGCTGCTGACACCGGGGATACAAGAGGAATGTATGAGGGTATCAAAAAGGCGACAGGCCCCCCCCAGCTACAAGACCGCCCCCCTCAAGTCCAAGACGGGCGAAGTCATCACAGACCAGGGGAAACAACTGCAGCGATGGGTTGAGCACTATCTCGAGCTATATGCAACCCAAAACAATGTCACTGGAACTGCCCTGGACGCCATTCCAGACCTGCCTGTCATGGAGGAGCTAGACACACAGCCCACCCTGGAAGAGCTCGGAAAAGCCATCGATTGCCTTGCCTGTGGAAAGGCTCCTGGAAGCGACGGCATTCCGCCTGAAGTCCTCAAGAGCGGAAAACCAGCACTGCTCCAGCCCCTACACACACTCCTCTGCCTTTGCTGGGAACAGGGATACATCCCACATGACATGCGTGACGCCAACATCGTCACTTTGTACAAAAACAAAGGAGACCGTAGCGACTGCAACAACTATCGGGGCATCTCCCTCCTCAGCATCGTCGGAAAGGCCTTTGCCCGTGTTGCCTTGGCGCGCTTGCAGATCCTAGCCTCCCGTGTCTACCCAGAATCCCAGTGTGGATTTCGAGCCGGCAGGTCAACTGTAGACATGATCTTCTCACTACGTCAGCTGCAGGAGAAGTATCGCGAGCAGCGGATGCCCCTCTACATTGCCTTCATAGACCTGATGAAGGCGTTTGACATGGTTAGTCGGAGTGGACTCTTCAGACTCCTGCAGAAGATCGGCTGCCCCCCACGTCTACTTGCTGTCATTTTGTCATTCCACGAGAACATGCACAGCACAGTGTGCTTCAATGGCGCAACATCTGAAGCATTCCCAGTCATTAGCGGAGTCAAACAAGGCTGTGTCCTTGCACCGACGCTCTTTGCCATCTTCTTCTCCATGCTTCTCCAGTACGCATTCAAGGACTGCAGCGAGGGAGTGTACATCCATACCAGAGCTGACGGCAAGCTGTTCAACATCGCCCGTCTCTGTGCTAAGACTAAAGTCACAGAGGTACTCATCCGTGAATTGCTCTTTGCCGACGATGCAGCCTTGACATCACACACGGAAGATGGACTTCAGCAGCTGGTATGCTGCCTCTCCCATGCATGTAAGGAATTTGGACTGACCATCAGTTTGAAGAAAACGAATGTCATGGCACAGGACACAGACTCCCCTCCCTCTGTCTCCATCGATGGGTACAATTTGGAAGTTGTCGAGAACTTCACACACCTCGGGTCTAACATCTCCAGCTCACTCTCCATTGATTCTGAGGTGGGCAGCAGGATTGCCAAGGCAGCAGCAGTGATGGCCAGACTTAACCAGAGGGTCTGGAACAACCCCTACCTCACAGAGAAGACCAAACTGCGTGTCTACCAAGCGTGCGTGCTCAGCTCACTTCTCTACAGCAGCGAAACATGGACCACCTATGCAGGACACGAGAGGAAACTCAACAGATTCCACCTGAGATGTCTGCGGCGCATTCTGCACATCCAGTGGCAGGACAAAGTACCCAACACAGAGGTTCTAGAATGCGCCAACATGAACAGCATGTTCTCCATACTCAGCGAAAGGCGCCTTCGCTGGCTCGGCCATGTCAAGAGAATGGACCCAGGTCGCATTCCCAAGGACCTGTTATATGGGGAGTTAGCAGAAGGTGCACGACCAACTGGACGACCACATCTGCGCTACAAAGATGTTTGCAAGAAGGATATGAAGACAGCAAACATCAATGTCAACGACTGGGAGAGCTGTGCAAACAACTGTTCCAGCTGGCGTCTAGCTGTCAGGCAGGGAGTTCAAAACGCAGAGGAAAAGAGAAGAATAAAGCAAGCTGAAAAGAGAGCTAAAAAGAAGGATAAGCAAAAGCGTACTTTGGAGCTATGCCATCGTCTCTCGTAGACGGACGGATGCCAAGATGTCAAGATATGGTATACAATGTCAGCATTGTAAATGGCACAGTTTGTATGGTATACAATTTCAGCATTGTAAATAGCACAGTTTGTATGGCATACAGTGTCAGCATTGTAAATAGCACAGTTTGTATGGGTCAGCATTGTAAATAGCAGTTTGTATGGCATACAATGTCAGCATTGTAAATAGCACAGCTTATATGGTATACAATGTCAGCATTGTAAATAGCAGTTTGTATGGTATACAATGTCAGCATTGTAAACAGCACAGTTTGTATGGCATACAATGTCAGCATTGTAAATAGCAGTTTGTATGGCATACAATGTCAGCATTGTAAATAGCACAGTTTGTATGGGTCAGCATTGTAAATAGCAGTTTGTATGGCATACAATGTCAGCATTGTAAATAGCACAGCTTATATGGTATACAATGTCAGCATTGTAAATAGCAGTTTGTATGGTATACAATATCAGCATTGTAAACAGCACAGTTTGTTTGGCATACAATGTCAGTATTGTAAACAGCACAGTTTGCAGATAAACATAATCTCCTTTGATTTACACAAGCACTGGTACAATACTACAAACAATTGACTTTAAATTGGTCACTTCAGGCATAAAGACTACAGCTTTGCTTATTGTTTACACCGGGCCAAAACCTGGGTCAGTGCATATTGTTTGACTTAACTCATGATCCTAGGCTATTTCCTGACATTTGGCCAACTTCATACCTGGGCCAGTGCATATTGTTTGACTTAACTCATGATCCCAGGCTATTTCCTGACATTTGGCCAACTTCATACCTGGGCCAGTGCATATTGTTTGACTTAACTCATGATCCCAGGCTATTTCCTGACATTTGGCCAACTTCATACCTGGGCCAGTGCATATTGTTTGACTTAACTCATGATCCCAGGCTATTTCCTGACATTTGGCCAACTTCATAACTTGCATCTGGTGGCTGTATCACCATGTATTCAGTACATTTTAGGGACCAAATATTATTTTTTTTTTCAGAGTAGAGAAGTTTAGGTTTTCTCAGTAATTTTTTTAAAAAAAACTAAATAAGGAAAAATTCAGGACCAGAAAATTGTTGATGTTTAAAAAGAATTTCAATTTAGTTAGGTCATGGTCTTGTGAGATTACACTGTAGATACAATGTATTGTCAATTTTGAGATGCATTTTGTCATTGCATGACAGTTTTCTTTCCTAGGACAGTGAAGCAGTCAAGTTTGTGCAGGAGTTGGCAGAAGAAGTTCAGAGCCGACTTAGAAACATTGATATGAAAGGGAAAACAATCACACTGAAGCTGATGGTGAGAAGGCCAGATGCACCAAGACAGACAGCCAAATTTATGGGTATATAATTATCAAATATAATCTGTATTGTTGTGTCATGCACAAAACAGGTCCCTTAGATATAAAACATATCCAGCATAACAATTTGTTCTGACTTAAAAATTTGCAAAATGATGCTAGAATTCTAGAAATTTTAGATATTTTAAAATTTCTTTTTATTTCATCTCAAGAAACACTAAACAGTGCTGATAGTGATTGCATGTATGATTTTCATGTTTGGGATTTTAAACACCATTTCTTCTGTTTATTCTGTATAATTTGATTGTGAGGTGATGAAAAGTTTAGTGGACATGGTGATTTGTTAGAAAGTTTGAATTGGCTACTTGTGGAAGAGATACAATTCAGCGAGAGAAATACATGCACACAGCCTATAAACACATATATAAGTGGAAAAACACAGCCCATAAAAACACATGCTGCTAGAGGAATATGTTCACATAGCCCTTAAACACATATGTAAGTGGAAAAGTACATGCACACAGCCCTTCAAAACATATGTAAGGGTAAAAGCACATGCAAACAGCCCTTCAACACGTATGTAAGTGGAAAAGGTACATGCACACAGCCCTTAAACACATATACAGGAGTGCTACATGCACACAGTCCTTAAACAAATGTAAGTGGAAAGGTACATGCACACAGCCCTTAAACACATATGTAAGTGGAAAAGTACATGCACACAGCCCTTAAACACATATGTAAGTGGAAAGGTATATGCACACAGCCCTTCAGTGCATATGTAAGTGGAAAAGTACATGCACACAGCCCTTAAACACATATACAGGAGAGCTACATGCAGACAGCCCTTAAACACATGTAAGTGGAAAGGTACAAGCACACAGCCCTTAAACACATATATAAGTGGAAAGGTACAAGTCAACAGCCCTTAAACACATGTGTAAGTGGAAAGGTACATGCACACATCCCTTCAACACATATTCAAGTGGATAGGTACATGCACACAGCCCTTCAATATATATGTAAGTTGAAAGGTACATGTGTACAGCCCTTGAACACATATTTAAGTTGAAAGGTACAAGCACAAAGCCTTTAAACACATTCATAAGTGGAAAGGTACATGCACACAGCCCTTTAACACATGTAAGTGGAAAGGTACATGCACACAGCCCTTTAACACATGTAAGTGGAAAGGTTCATTCCCACAGCCCTTCAACACATATAAGTGAAAAGGTACATGCACACAGCCCTTTAACACATGTAAGTGGAAAGGTACATGCACACAGCCCTTTAACACATGTAAGTGGAAAGGTACATGCACACAGCCCTTCAACACGTGTAAGTGAAAAGGTTCATGCACACAGCCCATTAGCACATATGTATGTTCAGATTAATATAACTCTTATTTTATCAAATAAAAACACTGTCTTTAAACTTTATATTTATTTCATTAATTATAACATATGAAGCAAATATTTGTTTGGTTGCAATTTGTACTGCAGTCATTTTGAAAACAGTTTTTAGGAAAATATTTGCATTCTGTTCCTACATAGAGTAATTCATCTGAGATAGTCTCAGTAGTGTGGCAAAACCAAATACAGGATCTTTTTCTTCCTCTAGTTAATACCAGAGATATTTCATCATGCAGTACAAAAAACATATTTTAGTGAGAGCTAAATCAATGAGTTTAAATATTTAATTTTTAGTACATGATAAAATATATCTGAAAATGTTCTTTTTTGTATATACCAGACTTGCTCCAAAATCAAAGCTTAAAAGATTAAACTCACTCTTCAACACAACAACAGACAGCAACCTGGCAGGCTCGTTATAAATTCACCTGAGTTTCTTAGGCTGATCATAGAAATATAAATGGCTTGAGTAAGTGATAGGATTGAGAAGACCTAATCTGTCACAGTAAATTACATTTTTGCATTTTGTAAACTCTCGGACCACAAAGCAAGTCCAAGTCAGCAAAGCATATAAATGGGTTATCATTGTATTAAGAGAAGCAAGGGGAAATAACTTTATAGAGATGTGAACAGCATCAAGTCCAATTTCTTAAACAACAAAAAATTTCCATGCCTGAATTGTAATTGCATTTTAATTTATTTGTTCTAGCTCACAAAGTGCTCATTTTTATTGTTGCAGTTATAACTTATGTAGGCACCCACAAGCGTTGCATGGCATGATGGGAAATCTCATGTGAAAATATAAGAATATATTTTTCAACCAGAAAATGTAGGAATGAAAAAAATGTGAAAATTATTTGGCCAGTAATTTTTGTATATATTTCAAACTTAAGTTTATAATAAAATAAGTATATAATAAAAAAAATGATTTTATGGTATTTGCTTGCACATATATGCATATATTTCATAATAAATAAATGTGTAATATTTTCTTGCAGAAAAATAAATAATGCTAATTAGAGCGAGCTATATCCAGTCATGTATCGGATACATCAGAATGATATATCCAGTTCTGTGTCAGATACATGAAGATGCTGTATCCAGTCACATCAGATACATCAGAATGCTGTATCAAGTCATGTATCAAATACATCATAATGCTATATCAAGTTCGTGCATTAGATACATCAGAATGCTGTATCCAGTCATCAGATATCAGATACATCAGAATGCTTTATCTAGTTGTGTATCAAATACATTAGAATGCTATATCCAGTCATGTATAGATACATCAAAATGCTGGATCCAGTCATCAGATGTATCCGAATGCTTTATCTAGTCGTGTATCAAATACATTAGAATGCTATATCCAGTCATGTATAGATACATCAAAATGCTGGATCCAGTCATCAGATGTATCCGAATGCTTTATCTAGTCATGTATCAAATACATTAGAATGCTATATCCAGTCATGTATCAGATACATCAGAATGCTGTATCCATTCATATATAGATACATCAGAATGCTATATCCAGTCATGTATCAGATATAAAATACATCAGAATGCTTTATCTAGTCGTGTATCAAATACATTAGAATGCTATATCCAGTCATGTATCAGGTACATCAGAATGCTGTATCCATTCATATATAGATACATCAGAATGCTATATCTAGTCATGTATCAGAGATCAGATACATCAGTTAAATTAATAATACATCTAGGGGTAAGCAAACAATACTTGGTTGGAAAAACTATTAAAATCAATCAAAATGTACATTCAGCATTTTACAATCCTGTGGAAACCTAAGAGGATTAATAACTGCTATCTTGAGATAGACCCGAATTCTTTGGAAAGTTGAATTAAAAAGGTTGTGTGTAACAGTTATGTAGGTAGTTATGGTACTAATAAGAAGACAGTTTTTATACATGGTTCAGACAATCTTGTTGTTTACTGCCTTTAAAGAGATAGTAAGAGGATATAAAAAAAAAATTATGGACAATTTATATAATTTTCTTTGTCATTCTGTCATCCAGTATCAATAGCTTGAATCTGTAGCATGATAGACTATTGCCAGACAAACATTTGTAAGAAACGTATTGGTCCTTAAGGGGCCTTCCTAATGGTGGACATAGCAATACAAGGACTACACATGGATACTTCTCTTCATGAATATGGCTATATTTTACTTAAATTACTCATATTAGTATCATATGAACATATGTGTTGCAGGTGAGCTAAACAGTACAATCTGAAAACTTTAAATGTTTCAAAGACAATGCACCAAATGAACCTGTACCTCGAATATGGGTTACACACATAAGATATGTTGCAGTGATTGATTGTTTGCTAGTCTGTAGAAGTCAGATAATTATACCTTCTGTGCCGTGTAAGTAAAACATCATAATTTATATTCATTTAATACATACCATATTTATAAACATAATTGATAAAATCAAAGATTGAAAATAGTGTCAGTCATTGTGACCTATCCGCGGTCATTAAAATATTGTAATTTATCATATTGAACCACATCGAAGCCCATAGACTTCATCACAGTGAAGATATAACCAATTGATAATATTGAACCACATCGAAGCCCATATCTTTCATCACAGTGAAGATATAACGAGTTGATAATATTGAATCACGTGATGAATGGTCAACAAACCCTTTGAAAATGATGTATCACTGATTTGTAGCACATTGGTCATATGGCCAAACAACTCAGAAACTGCTCAGCAGAATTCAACCAAATTTGACAAAATAAATTGTGGCATTAAGGACTTTCAAACTGATACAGATGATGCCAATTTGTCATTAAATATGGTCACTGTTGCTTAAAAATAGAAAATCCTTTGAAATACTTTCCAAAAACTGCAGAACCGAATCTAACCAAAGAATCTAACAAATAAAACAGGGAGCATCATGGTATGAAGTCTTTTAAATTTTTACAAATGATGCAAATCTTCCGTTGTATAAATGATGCCAATCTGCAGTTATACATATGATGCCAATCTGCCATTCTACAAGTAATGCCAATCTGTCACTGTACAAGTAATGCCAATCTGCCATTGTATAAATAATGCCAATCTGCCATTGTACAGGTAATGTCACTACTATCACAATGCAGTCTTCTTTGCCAATCTACAGTTGTACAAATTATGCCAATCTGCCATTGTTACAGATAATGCCAATCTCATTGTACAAATAAATAATGCCCATCTACCATTATACAAATAATGCCAATCTGCCCTTGTACAAAATGATGCCAGTCTGTCATTGTACAAGTAATGCCAGTCTGTCATTATACAAATAATGCCCATCTGCCATTGTACAAGTAATGCCAATCTGTCATTATTACATATAATGCCAGTCTGCAGTTGTACAAATGATACCAGTCTGCCATTGTTACAAGTAATGTCAATCTGCTATTGTACATATAATGCCAGTCTGCCATTCTACCAGTAATGCCAATCTGTCATTGTACAAGTGATGACAACCTGCCATTGTACAAGTAATGTCAATCTGCCATTGTACAAGTAATGCCAATCTGTCATTCTTACAAATAATGCCAGTCTGCAGCTGTATAAATATGCCAATCTGCCATTGTTACAAATAATGCCAATCTGCCATTGTTACAAATAATGCCAGTCTGCCATTGTACAAATAATGCCAATCTACCATTGTTACAGATAATGCCATTCTGCCATTGTACAAATGATGCCAATCTGCAGTCATACAAATGATGCCAATCTACCATTATACAAATAATGCCAATCTGCCATTGTACACATTATGCCAATCTGCCATTCAACAAGTAATGCCAATATGTCATTGTAAAAGTAATGCCAATCTGTAATTCTTACAAATAATGCCAATCTACAGTTGTACAAATGATTCCAATCTGCCATTGTTACAAATAATGCCAGTCTGCCATTGTACAAATAATGCCAATCTACCATAGTTACAGATAATGCCATTCTGCCATTGTACAAATGATGCCAATCTACCATCATACAAATAATACCAATCTGCCATTGTACAAATGATGCCAATCTACCATTTGACAAGCAATGCCAATCTGTCATTGTACAAGTCATGCCAGTCTGCCATTGTACAACTAATGCCAACCTGTCATTGTACAAATAATGCCAATCTGCCATGGTACAAATAATGCCAATCTACCATTGTACAAAATAATGCCAATCTGCCATTGTACAAATGATGCCAATTTGCCACCGTACCAGTAATGTCAATCTACCATTGTACAAAATAATGCCAATCTGCCATTGTACAAATGATGCCAATTTGCCATTGTACCAGTAATGTCAATCTACCATTGTACAAAATAATGCCAATCTGCCATTGTAAAAATGATGCCAATCTGCCATTGTACAAAATAATGCCTATCTACCATTGTTCCAAAAAATACCAATCTGCCATTGTACAAGTAATGCCAATCTGTCATTGTGCAAAATGCTGCCAATCTGCCATTGTATAATTTGATGCCAATCTGTCATTGAGCAAATGCTGCCAATCTGCCATTGTACAAGTGATGCCAATCTGCCATTGTACAGATGATGCCAATCTGCCATTGTACAAATGATGCCTATCTGCCATTGTACAAGTGATGCCAATCTGCCATTGTGCAAGTAATGCAAATCTGTGATTGTACAAATGATGCCCATATGCCATTGTACAAGTGATGCCAGTCTGTCATTTTGCAAATGATGCCCATCTGCCATTGTACAAGTGATGCCCATCTGCCATTGTGCAAATGATGCCCATTTGCCATTGTACAAGTGATGCCAATCAGTCATTGTGCAAATGATGTCCATTGGCCATTGTACAATTGATGCCAATGTGCCATTGTACAAGTAATGCTAATCTGCCATTGTACAAGTATTGCCAATCTGACATAAAGTGTTGCTGCTGCTAAAATGAAAACTCTTAACGCTTCTAAAGCTTGAAGGCCTTTCATAATTATTGAAATCCACTATTAAATATGAGCACCATTTCTAAAAATGTACATAACCATATCTCCAAAATATTACTTAGCAGACTTTGACCAACTCTGATAGCATCATGGCATAGAGGTCTTTCAGATCTTTGACAAAAGATGTTGATGTACCATGGATGAAGGTATGAAAGCTAGAGATTCCTTGACAAATGATGTTGATGTACCATGGATGAAGGTATGAAAGCTAGAGATTCCTTGACAAATGATGTTGATGTACCATGGATGAAGGTATGAAAGCTAGAGATTCCTTGACAAATGATGTTGATATACCATGGATGAAGGTATGAAAGCTAGAGATTCCTTGACAAATGATGTTGATGTACCATGGGTGAAGGTATGAAAGCTAGAGATTCCTTGACAAAAAATTGTTTTCACAACATATGCAATCAATAGCTTTGAAAAATGTTCTTAAGAAAGCATCCTACTGTTCTAGAAATTTTTGGCCAATCACTCTTTCATTTGACTATCAAACAGATACCACTCTGGGGCCTAGTGGTTAGAATGCCCTCCTTGGATGCGAGAGGTTGCTTGTTTGAATCCTGGCCAAGTCATATCAACAACTTATAAAAATGATGCTAGGAGCTGCCTTGCTTGGCGCTCAGCATTAAGAGGTTAGTGTTAGGACTCATCGGCCTGGGATCAAGATAATGTGACTGAGTGAGACATCATGCTACATATCTGCGTCATGATGCCCCAGTGCTAGACATCACCATAAACTGTCACACCACAGACTTCATAGCGATATGACTGAAAAATTGTTAAAGCTACATTAAAATCCATATCACACACAGGACTGCTCTGGGTGGCCTAGTGGTTAGAGTGTCCACCTTGGATGCAGGAGGTCGCAGGTTCAAACCCTGGCTGAGTCTTACCAAAGACTTGTAAAAATGGTAACAACAGCTGCCTCACATTAAGAGATTAGTGTTAGGACTGGTCAGCCTGGTGTCAGGATAATGCGACTGGGTGGGACATGATGCCAAATGTCTGCTGCATAATTCCCCAGTGCTAGACATCACTACTAATTATCACAATGCAGTCTTCTTCGCGATATGACTGAAAAATTGTTAAAGCTATGTTAAAAATCCAAAAGACACACACACACACAAATCACACATGCACTCAAACACATATAAGCCAGGTGAGTGAACTCAGGCGAACTTGGACTCTTGTTTAACAATGAAGAAAGTTCACCAATGACTTTGCAGAGTTTTCCTGCAGCATAATAATATTCACACACTAATAAGTATAGGATTAGTAGAAAAAATTCTTTAAAAGCAATGCAGACAGTACCACTAAATCAAAAACAAAGCCAGGTCAGTCTTGTGTGATTGATAGTATTACTGGGCTTGTATTTCTTAAAACAGTCTTCCATTGACTAAAACAAAGTATAACAACTTTTGTTTCACATTGACATTATATTATCTGAAAGTGGCAAGAGACTGGCAACAGGGACATCAGTAATTTTGGGTCTGTGTTTTATTATCTGAAAGTGGCAAGACAATAGCCAAATCGACATCAGTAATTTTGGTTCTATGTTATATTATCTGAAAGTGGCAAGACAATGGCAACAGGGACATCAGTAATTTCGGGTCTATGTTATATTATCTGAAAGTGACAAGACAATGGCAACAGGGACGTCAGTAATTTTGGGTCTATGTTATATTATCTGAAAGTGACAAGACAATGGCAACAGGGATGTCAGTAATTTTGGGTCTATGTTATATTATCTGAAAGTGACAAGACAATGGCAACAGGGATGTCAGTAATTTTGGGTCTATGTTATATTATCTGAAAGTGGCAAGACAATGGCAACAGGGACATCAGTAATTTCGGGTCTATGTTATATTATCTGAAAGTGACAAGACAATGGCAACAGGGATGTCAGTAATTTTGGGTCTATGTTATATTATCTGAAAGTGACAAGACAATGGCAATAGGGGCATCACTAATTTTGGGTCTTTGTTATATTATCTGAAAGTGGCAAGACAATGGCAAAAGGGACATCAGTAATTTTGGGTCTGTGTTAAAGTTTTTCAAGCTGTTTATCATCAGTTGCCATATTCAGTTGAAAGTTTTGTGTAATATTTAATCTTTGTTGGTTCACTGATATGCGTGAATTTTCTGCTTGACACTTGTAATCACACTACGAGTAGAACTTTTCATATATGTCTTTGTCTCAAAGATTTTTTAAAATTAAAATGGAAAAATGCTATGAAGACTATCCTACTGATCTCAACAGGTCACATGTTTTTTATTTCCCACCATGACATAATATTACACTTATCTTTGTTCATCACACTTTGATTAAGTTTTGCATTTATATCATGGCACTGTGGTGGGCATTGATTTTCTTTGATCACATGTCTAGTTTGTCATAAGAGTACCTTGTGTTTAGGTCTGCAGGTGAAAAATAGTGTATTCAAGAAATTGGAAGCCATTTCTTCTTTTCATGATATAACATTTTCTGTACTGTTAGCATATAAAGTAAACACTTTTTTAATACTTTTCAGGTCATGGTATTTGTAACAACATATCAAAGTCTGTGACCTTGCCCATGGCCACTGATGATGCCAAGGTCATTGGAAAAGAATGTGTAGCAATTCTTAGACAACAGAAGGCACAAGCAGCTGATTTTAGAGGGGTGGGTGTCATGTAATTTATATGGATCAGCAGATAGATTAATTATCTACAGACAGATATCGACAGTTGAGAAAAGCAGACAAACGAGTTAGATACATTCTTCCATTCATTCATTTACTTGCAGACACAAGGATGGATAAACAAAGAAATTACATAACATGCAAAGATCGACAGATAAATAGATGGATATAGACAGACAGATAGATTACTCTGATAGTTATATTGGATCAGTAAATAAAAAATTTCTATATTGGTGCATTATTGCACTTGAAGCAATCTCACCCTAATCCATACATCAGAACTCAGACCTTGAACGAGTCCTTGGTGAAAGACACTTGTGAAGTACTGTCCTAAGTTTTTCCCAAAATATTGGTTACATCTCTGTACACTTTGAGCATTTTTTTTTCAGGTTGGAATTCAAGTACATCGACTAGAGCCAGCTGTTTTGGGTCCCCCATCACAGAAAGGTCACCAGAGCATTCTAAACTTTACTGTCAGTACTAACATTGCATCTGGGTTAAAGTCATCTCCAGGAAAACAGTCCTCTCCTGGGAAATTCTTAACAACAGGAAAACAGCCATCTCCAGGAGAAGTTTCATCTTTAGGAAATGATAGTTCACCAAGTGAATTTTTTAAGACCTCAGTCATAAAAACAAACACTTTAAATGGTAATGTATCAAGGTCATCACCATGGAACCACTCATCACAAGGGAAACATTTGTCACCTGGGAAACACAGTAATCAAGAGGGACTAATCCAGGTGGATAAACATGCTAATGTTAATAGTATCGTGAGTAATGACCAACAGATGGATACGAGTACAGTTGGTGACATTCAGACACTTACGAGAGATCTTTTGGAAGAAATAGCAGAACATGAACCTGTTTTGTTGATGAAAGAGGATGAAAGTAATGAAGAAAATGAAAATGGGGAACAGTATAATGATAATTTTGCAGATGATGATTCACTTGCATTCATTCAGCCTTCAGGTTGTATTATGGAGGAATTAGCTAGGTAAGGAATGATGATGATGAAAAATATATCCAGTTAAAATTCAGTTTTTTTTGCTGGAATTGTGAACTTCAGAACAAACTGTTGACATAGTCATTTTCAAATGCAACAATTCTTTTTTATTTTCTACCTGTTCCATTTTGTTTTAGTTTTGTTAAAATTTATATGCATTGTTTGGAAAACTTGATGCTACATGCCACATTTATACTGCAATAATTGTTCTCTTCATATATAGAGACCAATATGGTTACACGAGAAAGCTTGCCAGTAGCTTCTTGTGGTTCAGTGGTTCTTTCCAGGGTTTTCCTGGGTTCTTCCTCCACCATTAATACTGGGTGCCATGTATAGCCTATCTTGTGCTGAAAAATGGTGTTAAAGCCTACAACAACAACATTAAATTCACACAATCAGTACAAAACCTAGGTATTACTCTGCACAGTACTCTCACATTGCACCAGCATGTCATGAACATATGCAAGGCTGTATATTATGAGCTGAGACGCGTCAGCTCAATTCGCAAATATCTTTCAGTTGATGCCAATAAAACACTTGTGTGTTCAGTAGTACTTTCAAGACTGGACTATTGTAACTCAATTCTGTCTGGTTCATCCCAATATCAACTCCAAAAACTTCAAAAAGTTCAAAACACAGCTGCTTGGATCATACTTAGAGTACCACGATCAGAGCACACCTCCCCGCTGCTTTGAACCTTACACTGGCTATCCATTCAATCCAGAATCAAACACAAAATTTGTTCTCTGTGCTACGTTTCGCTGACGGACTCTAGTCCAACATACCTATCCAACCTCACCCATGTGTACACACCAGCAAGATACTTACACTCCTCTTCTGACAATCGTATACTCATTATTCCCACTATGAAAACAAAGTCATATGGACAGCGTTCTTTTGCATACCAGGGCCCAGCAACATGGAATGAATTGCCTACTGAACTTAGACACAAAGACACAGTGATCACATTCAAGAGTACTCTCAAAACTCGCTTATTTTGACTGCAAGAACAAACTTTAAGACCTAATAATGTTTCCTACCTTAAATATTCTCAGCATGTTTTTTCTATGTTTTCTAATTTCATGGAGTTTGAGTTTGTAATCGTATCATTATATGTTTTTTATCTTATAGGTGTTGTCTAATATTGTAAAGTGCTTAGAGCTTCTAAAGATTAGGTGCTATACAAAGTCCTCATTATTATTATTATTATATAGAGATACAGGTATAAGTAAATATGCATCAAGATACAGGGATATACACCAAGATACAGGGATATATAGATATACACCAAGATACAGGGATATATAGATATACACCAAGATACAGGGATACATAGATATACACAAAGATACAGGGATACATAGATAAATGCCAAGATACATGGATACATAGATATACACCAATGTACAGGGATACATAGTTATGCACCAAGATACAGTGATACATAGATGTACACAAAGATACAGGGATACATAGATATACACCAAGATACATGGATACATAGATATACACAAAGATACAGGGATACATAGATATACACAAAGATACAGGGATACATAGATATACACAAAGATACAGGGATACATAGATATACATCAATATACAGGGATACATAGATATACACCAAGATACAGGGATACATAGATATAGACCAAGATACATAGATATACACCAAGATACAGGGATACATAGGTATACACCAAGATACAGTGATACATAGATATACACAAAGATACTGGGATACATAGATATACACCAAGATACAGGGATACATGGATATACACAAATATACAGGGATACATAGATATATACCAAGATGCATAGATATACACCAAGATACAGGGATACATAGATATATGCCAAGATACATGGATACATAGATATACACCAATATACAGGGATACATAGTTATGCACCAAGATACAGTGATACATAGATATACACAAAGATACAGGGATACATAGATATACACCAAGATACAGGGATACATATATATACACAAAGATACAGGATACATAGATATACACCAAGTTACAGGGATACATAGATATACACCAAGTTACAGGGATACATAGATATACACCAAGATACAGGGATACATAGGTTACACCAAGATACAGGGATACATAGATATACACCAAGTTACAGGGATACATAGATATACACAAAGATGTCTTTAAGACAAAATGTAAACTGTAGATGTAAAATGATGAGAAAAAAATTGCACAGTAGAGTTTGATTCAAGGGTTTCAATAGGTTGCCAGGTTTTTCTGGCAGGTGGTAGGATAAATGATTTTAAGATGTGAAACATTCAATTTCATATGTTCCAGCTCTGTAGTCATTAAACTTATCAACCTGAGTGCACACTGAAATCTGACTTTTATTTCATTGATTTATTTATGTATATATATTTAAATATATATATATATATATATATATATATATATATATATATATATATATATATGTATGTATGTATGTATGTATCTGATTAATAACAACTTAGCTATCGCTTCAATATAAATCTGTTTCTTCCCTATTGAGAACCAGAATTTGAGTTTGAGTGGCGCTTAAATTGATTTGTTCGATGAATTTGGAACCAGTTGCCATATCAGTTGTAATACAGAGTAAATAGTGTCATCTCCCATCTCTTCATGAAACAGTTCACAGATGTTGTTTTTTTTCTTTTAAATTTATGTAGCAATGGATTAAACATCCTGATTGGTTTTAGACAATTTACACTTTTTTCAGTCCATGTGCCTTCAAGTTTGCTGCCTGCTCTATGCTCAGTGTGTTTGTGGTTGTTTGCTTCATTTTGAAAAAAGGTTATTCGTATTTTATAGAAAAAAAATAGGTTTTGGAGGACTTGCTGAGAACTAATATAAAATGTTAAGATTATTTACAGAAGGAAAACAGCAAAGAAGATCATCCCTCCATTGCCAGTGTTAATTGACATCCAAACACCTGAAACTTCTAAATTTCACACATGGGACAATTCCAAAGAAACAATAAAAGCAAATCAATCAAAAGACTACTTTCCATCTCCTTCACAGGTATGTTTTACAGGGAAATGCTATTGATGCAGAACTTTTCCATGTTGTTCCTTCTAAACGCTTGCTTTCTTGTATAAAATAGCAAGAATGAAAGATAAACACTTCTCAGGAATAAATTTAATATTTTATCATAAAATGCTCAAATTAAATTAACAATGGAGTCAGAAATTTACTAAAACCTTGCAAGAGAATAATTTTCACATATGCTGCTACGTTATAATTGGCCAGCTCAAGGTCCTGAATTTACTGCATTAATTTTTGGTTTCTTGGATCCAAAGCAACCAGAGTTTAAGCTTGGTGCATATTTTTTCCTCTCACAAATAGTATAAATCTGATGTCTTGCATTAACTTAAGAATTAAGTCCTCAGCTGTCATGCAATATGATATTTTTTTCTTCATAATGTTTGCTCTTCAAGCAACTCTCTTGTAAAATCGTAATTATCGTGTTTAATTACAAAGCTTGGAATTCATAATGACTCTGCCTGCAACAGGTGTTATGTGCCTCATAAAGGTGAAACATACAATATTATGATGTTTTCTGTCTCAATCTGTTACCATTATGTTTCTGCACAATAACTTTAGTTTTGCACATTTCCAGACTTATTGATTGGCTTGCACTTGAGGCTGTCTGTCTTGGTTGTCAAATGTCAGGTTTTCATTCATTGTCACTGAAAGAAGAAGAATGGTTTCCACTCAGTAACATTAGTTCTACATCACAGAACTGGACTATACTTTGTGGATGGCTAAGGAAAATGCCTATTGATTTTGAGGTCAGAGGTAATGGTCATTGAAATGCAAAGGAAAATGGGTTTTGCCTAATAACTTTTGTTTGAAAATAAAGTTTCTTGAACAAACTTTGTGGAATAGTTTGAACTTGAGTAATAAAGAAACACATAGATTTTTGGGATCAAAAGGTAATGTTCATGATATGTCTACAAAGAATTTAGTAAGTTTTGTCTAAGAACACATGCTCTAAACAGAGATAAAGGTCATGGTCATTCAGATCTATTCAGCAGTAATCTCTGGAGTCAAACATGGCCTACTAGTGCCTACATGGAAGACTGATAAACACAGGGTAGCCATTTGATATACCAATCAAATTGAACACTGCAGTGGTGAAAGTGGTTTTGCAGAATTTGGTATGAAAAATAGTTTTGTAGAATTTGATATGAAAGCACTGCTGAAGTTATATAAACAAGCTGGTACTTTGATTGGTATGTTGTGTGCATTGTATGTATCTAGATAAATTTGGTGTTTCCTTTTTTTATAAAGTGGGGAACATTAAATTGATGCTGTCATTGAGTCAACATGTCCTTCCATCCATCCATCCCACATTTATTTTCATGAATTTGCTCTATTAATTATTATTAGATTTTATTCAAAATTCAGTATGCAGCTGGATGATTGATGAGACATCGACTGAGTCATATTTTCCGAGTTCTAGCTCCAGATTATTGGACCTGCCCACCTTCATTTTCACCTAATTATTAAATCCAGTAATGATTTATTGGATTTCATTTGGGATGTAGCTTTATACTGATGAGACCTCGGCTGAGGTTGATTATCAACATTCTGCATTGTCATTTAGCAGAGTTATCTCTCTTAATTATCAGAACTGCCCATTTTCATTTCCACATAGTAGAATTATTGGATTTCAATCAGTTTAATGGGAGCTTGATATTGATGACAAGGACTAGTTCTGGAATTTGGTTGTTTTTTATTAATATGCCACAAATTAAGTCACTGGCAACTACTTATTGTATGAGCTACAGAACCAGTCTGTATTGTGGTGTTATATTAAATACTGTATTTTAATGATTGAAGTTTGCAATTGACATTAAATAATTACTGGAAAAAATAAACATAATTTTTCAAAAAAAGCTTACATATGGGTTGATAGGACACGAAAGTAGACAAGAGAACATTTTAATCTTGTATGTCACCACATAGATACTACTGGTTGTAAATGGGCAGATCTCAGTGGACTGCATTTGTACAGTGAGCAGGGCATTTATACCAGAAATGATTCAGTTTCATTGTTTTAAATGTGTTTTCTTGGATAGGATGTAAGCATGTTTTACTGGTCTTACCTCAAAAGTGTAATAATTTGGCCAAACAGCAATATGGTCATGGGAGTTGTCTGTGCCCAGTAAAGTTTATGACGTTTAACCAGGTAAGCACTCACATTTTCCAGGTTGATCCTGAAGTTTTGAAAGAACTCCCAACACCAATCAGAGAACAAATTGAAAAGGAAATAAACTCAAGACGGAAAAATAAGGCCAAGATACAAGTGGAAAAAGAGCCAGCACCTGGTTGCTCACATTGGCAAGACACATCTAGCAGAGAGAATGGTCAGGGACCAAAATCAGACAGGTCAGATGACCCTGAAGGTGCTATTGTTCCCCTACCATCACCATCTCAGGTAAAATCTTTCAAATTACTAAAACATTTATTTTTGTTTATGTTCTTTGTTTAACCCAGTCAGTCATTGACCAACCTTCCATTCATCCAAATCTTGTGTGTTGCTAAATTTTTGAGAAATTGATGATGTATCTATCTGATATTTCAGTGTTTAGGCCAGGATTTGCCCTAAGAGGTGATTTGCACCAAATATATACTGTGTCCAGCAAAAAATATTTAATTAGTAAGGTGTGGTTTTTAAAACTTTTATCTGATACAGAGGCACCATCCAATTAAGAAATAATTATCTTAATTGTTCAGTGATTTGTTTTAAGAAAATGAACAATATCCATGAATTGATCTTTTCCAATTTTATTGCTGCAATGTGCCAACTATATTCACCCAACGAAGCTCAGGATTGTCCAGAAATACTTATATATTGGTGCATCCCATAATATTTTTTTGTTGAGAGGTTAAGAATATGATAATCATAGGACTGGCTTGATGGAAAAATACACAACAGATTGTAGTTACATAACTGGCTTGATGGAAAAATACACAACAGATTGTAGTTACATAACTGGCTTGATGGAAAAATACACAACAGATTGTAGTTACATAACTGGCTTGATGGAAAAATACACAACAGATTGTAGTTACATAACTGGCTTGATGGAAAAATACACAACAGATTGGAGTTACATAACTGGCTTGATGGAAAAATACACAACAGATTGTAGTTACATAACTGGCTTGATGGAAAAATACACAACAGATTGTAGTTACATAACTGGCTTGATGGAAAAATACACAACAGATTGTAGTTACATAACTGGCTTGATGGAAAAATACACAACAGATTGTAGTTACGTAACTGGCTTGATGGAAAAATACACAACAGATTGGAGTTACGTAACTGGCTTGATGGAAAAATACACAACAGATTGGAGTTACGTAACTGGCTTGATGGAAAAATACACAACAGATTGTAGTTACGTAACTGGCTTGATGGAAAAATACACAACAGATTGTAGTTACATAACTGGCTTGATGGAAAAATACACAACAGATTGGAGTTACATAACTGGCTTGATGGAAAAATACACAACAGATTGGAGTTACATAACTGGCTTGATGGAAAAATACACGACAGATTGGAGTTACATAACTGGCTTGATGGAAAAATACACAACAGATTGGAGTTACATAACTGGCTTGATGGAAAAATACACAACAGATTGGAGTTACATAACTGGCTTGATGGAAAAATACACAACAGATTGTAGTTACATAACTGGCTTGATGGAAAAATACACAACAGATTGTAGTTACATAACTGGCTTGATGGAAAAATACACAACAAATTGGAGTAACATATTGAGGTAAATTACACTCCTTTTTCATTAACACTTTTAACTAAAACAAAAATTTATAGTCAGCTGATCTCTGCAGTACATGATATTGTCATATGATATGGCGTTGATGTAAAGCCATTTATAAATTTGTAAAGGCAGTGAAGTTCACTAACAGGTAGAATGGAACAATGGATAACCAATTTCTTTACCCCAGTGTCATGTTCAAGTTGTGAAAGTGATAAAAATGATCAGATATAATGACTCTAGCAAACAAGCTGGTAAAATCCACTAAAACATTGGCCTATTGGTAAGAGCGTCTGCCTCGGATGTGGGAGGGTGTGGGTTCGATCCTCGGCTGAGTCATACCAAATACTTATAAAAATGGTACTAACAGCTGCCTCGCTTGGTGCTCAGCATTAAGAGATTAGTGTTAGGACTGGTTGGACTGGTGTCAAGATAATGTGACTGGGTGGGACATCATGCTACATGTCTGCAGCATGATGCCCCATTGCTAGACACACTATAAACTGCCACACTGCAGACATCATAGCGATATGACTGAAAAAATTTTAAAGCTATGTTAAAAATCCAAATCACACACACAAACACACACACAAAATCCACTAAAACCAAAAGTCAAACAGAACTGTGGCAGAACAAAAGAAGGAAAACATTATCACACACCCAAGAAATCACTTGAGAGCTGAAGACTTTTGACCATAATGTTGTAGTCATACATTTATAAACTTTTACTGTGCTGTTTGAGTAATGGTATTTGATATTAAAAAATGAATCCCAAAGTAAAGTTTGCATATCATTCAAATAACATGTAAAAACAGAACTTGTAAATGTCATCTCAATTTATTATGATGTTAGCCGATTGATCACAATATAGGCCCACTTTTTCCAAAGAAGGGTGCCATTTGGCCTGTCTGAAATACATCAGTTTTATGACTACACAAAGATGACAATATTGTTTGACTGATGATTTGTATGTCCCTTTCTAACTTAAAACCTTAATGAACTTTTCTCACTGTGACCTAATTATGACCAAGTGATTTTTTTACTAATTTCCAAAAATGTGCGTCATGAGAAACACATATCAAAGAAGACTTGTTTTTTGTTTATGTAGCTTGACCTAAGTTGTCTGAACGCACTCCCAGAAGATATGCAGGCTGAAATCAGAGCTGCTTATGCGATGCAGAATTCTAGACTGTCTTCGGGAGACAACATATCACCATCAAAGGCTCATACAAATGCATCACCTAATAAGAAGGTCTCTCCAAGCAAACGAAGGTGGGTTTCTGTATTGTCTTTATGTCCCATCATGATGCAAAGACATTAAAGTCTGCATTACACTTGAATGTCCCTTTGTCCATTAAGTCATGTTTGCATTCTTCTTTACACTTGAATACCCTTTTGTCCATGAAGTCATCCTTACATTCTGCATTATGCTTTTATACCCCTTTGTCCATGAAGTTGTCTTCACTGGCATAGAATATTGGAAGTAAGATTTTAATTACAGCTTTTCATTTGCCAATTCCTTTAGTAGTTCCTAATACACTATATTATTTTTAGGCACACATGTCGTGCATTTGCATGCAATATCAAAGTGTTCAGTATCATAAAATACTGCACAATTCTGACAATGTTAAGTTAACTGAGAAAAAATGGATTATATAATAACGACAGTTTTTTCTGAATTACACTTACTGAGTTATTGTTACATATATTAAAAGCACAAATTGGTAGCTTCAGATCAAGGCAGGGGATCATGGCAATTCTGTCAGTGTGACTTTGACATATGGCCGTCTTCTTGATTTAACTGTATAACTTACGATCACAGCAATTCTCTCAGTGTGACTTTGACATATGGCCTTCTTCTTGATTTAACTTTGTAACTTAGGATCACAGCAATTCTGTCAGTGTGACTTTGACTTATGGCCTTCTTCTTGATTTAACTGTATAACTTAGGATGATGGTAATTCTGTCAGAGTGACTTTGACATATGGCCTTCTTCTTGATTTAACTGTATAACTTAGGATGATGGTAATTCTGTCAGAGTGACTTTGACATATGGCCTTCTTCTTGATTTAACTGTATAACTTAGGATGACGGCAATTCTGTCAGTGTGACTTTGACATATGGCCTTCTTCTTGATTTAACTGTATAACTTAGGATGACGGCAATTCTGTCAGTGTGACATATGGCCTTCTTCTTGATTTAACTGTATAACTTAGGATTGAGATCCGTTTATGTTGCACAAGTTTGACCAGATTTTCTTTTGACATCCCCATTCACACCCCGAGGTGAGTGAAATACATAGCAATAGCTGCATCCATCCATGGACAAGGTGGTTTCTGCAAAATATTTGCTTGCTGTGGTCTTTTTTTAAAAAAAATGTATGTTCTTTTGGCACGCCAAGTTTCCTTGGCCTAGTTTTCATCAAACTTTATAAGCAGACTATACTTAGACATGTTATGAGGATAAGAGGTAAAAGGTCAAGGTTAATGGAGCAAGCATTATAAATTTCAGCTAGGCTTGTCATAGAGCAGGAGAGCCTATGGGATGGTCATTGTCCATCTCCCTGTTAGCACAGTTCCTCCTAAACTACATGGAGGATTGCCATGAAAGTTTACATGCACAATCATCCCATGATCTAGTTGACCACAATCATCCCATGGTCTAGTTGACCACAATCATCCCATGATCTAGTTGTCCACAATCATCCCTTGGTCTAGTTGACCACAATCATCCCATGGTCTAGTTGACCACAATCATCCCATGATCTAGTTGACCATAATCATCCCTTGGTCTAGTTGTCCACAATCATCCCTTGGTCTCGTTGACCACAATCATCCCATGGTCTAGTTGACCACAATCATCCCTTGGTCTAGTTGACCACAATCATCTCTTGGTCTAGTTGACCACAATCATCACATGATCTAGTTGACCACAATCATCCCATGATCTAGTTAACCACAATCATCCATTGGTCTAGTTGACCACAATCATCCCATGGTCTTGTTGACCACAATCATCCCATGATCTAGTTGACCATAATCATCCCTTGGTCTAGTTGTCCACAATCATCCCTTGGTCTCGTTGACCACAATCATCCCATGGTCTAGTTGACCACAATCATCCCATGATCCAGTTGACCACAATCATTCCTTGGTCTAGTTGACCACAATCATCCCATGGTCTAGTTGACCACAATCATCCCTTGATCTAGTTGACCACAATCATCCCTTGGTCTAGTTGACCACAATCATCCCATGATCTAGTTGTCCACAATCATCCCTTGGTCAAGTTGACCACAATCATCCCATGGTCTAGTTGACCACAGTCATCCCATGATCTAGTTGACCACAATCATCCCTTGGTCTAGTTGACCACAATCATCCCATGGTCTAGTTGACCACAATCATCCCATGATCTAGTTGACCACAATCATCCCTTGGTCTAGTTGACCACAATCATCTCTTGGTCTAGTTGACCACAATCATCCCATGATCTAGTTGACCACAATCATCCCATGATCTAGTTGACCACAATCATCCCATGATCTAGTTGACCACAATTATCCCATGGTCTAGTTGACCACAATCATCCCATGATCTAGTTAACCACACTCATCCCATGGTCTAGTTGACCACAATCATCCCATGGTCTAGTTGGTCCTAAGTGCCATGCTGATGTATCTGATGTCCAATAATGCCACTATGGCAGCCATCATGAAAATCATATCTGATGTCTAGTATTGCCACTATGGCAGCCAAAATGAAAATCATATCAAATGTCCAATATTGCCACCATGGCAACCATCATGAAAATCGTATCTTATGTCTAGTATTGCCACTATGGCAGCCATCATGAAAATCATATCTGATGTCTAGTATTGCCACTATGGCAGCCAAAATGAAAATCATATCAAATGTCCAATATTGCCACCATGGCAACCATCATGAAAATCGTATCTTATGTCCAATATTGCCACCATGGTAGCCATCATGAAAATCATGAAGTTAATCGTCCTGAACAGAAAGTATTATTGAGATGGCATTGTTACCAGAAGACTTTTTAGTTGATCCAATATGCAAACGACGATGCTTGAATAACCAATATGACCAACACAGTGGCCATGTTGAAAACCTTGTTATTATTACTCCTTTGGAATGGTTTTCACTAAATGATTTCTTTTCATGTCTAATTAAATTAAAGTGGTGCATATCTGACATCTAATATGGCAGCTGTGAGAGCCATCTTGAAAATCTTATCACTAGTCTCCTGTTCATGAAATTATTTCATTACACCTCTTCCACGATAACTCATGCACAACAGGGTCCACAAACATAGACTGCACTATAAGCAAGGGCACAAGTTACCAAGTGACCTCCAAACATTAAAAAAAAATCTACTTATGCTTGAGAAAACCACAGAGGGTTAGGGAACTGGGCTGTTAAATGACTGAATCCTCGTTTAACAATCATGTTGATAATAATTGTTAATAACGTGCTTTTTCTAATGAAGTTGTTCGTTATTCGGTATAAATAACATTTATTTTCAAAATGTCCAACATGTGAAGGATCATACCAACTGGTTTGAACAACCATCACATGTGAGCAAAAACATCTGTGTATTACGTCAGTGCTTTTTGTTTTGTTGATTAGTCTGGTTCCTGTAGTGGTATTTAATAGTATACTACCAAGTCGGGAGTCCACATAGCTGGGAACTAGACCATCTTTTAATAAACCACCAAATAAGAATCTTTTTTGAAAAAACTAGCAACATTTATTTCGTGAGATAATCTCCAACGTCAAAACTCAATTTTTGTATTGTTCCATTAGTACAGTATTGATATTGTGATTCCATTAAAGTAATAGTGAAACTTTTCATCATCTTGAGGATATCTCTAAGTGCCAGTTCTGGAATTCTCTGAAAATCGCTTGCCCACAATAGTCCATATCTGTGAAACCAAGCTCTTTATTTTACAAAGTATTCGTTTCACTTTTTTGGCCTTGCCATCCAGAAAATCTTGTTATCACAACTTCTCCTGAATTGATAATCATATAGACGTTGGGTTTTCACCTGAAGACTTATTAATATGTCTAGTTGGTCCCAAGTGAAAATGTTAGTGATTTGACTTCAGATATGGACACAGTGGCCATCTTGAAAATCTTATTATCATTACTCATTCTAGGTGGAGGGACATATTGATATGAGGTTATAATGATGTCAGCTTGGTTCTAAATGAAACTGGTGCCAATCTTACCTCCAGTGTGGCTCCCACAGAAGTTAATCTGCTAATCTTATTATCATTCAAAAATATCAGTGATGGTTTCAACACTCGGCAGTTAAAAAGTAAGTAATGGTCTTATCCATACATGCCAACCATCATGTTTTTGGCATAATCATTATGTTTGGGGTTTTTTTTTACCTTGTTACATCTTACACTTACCTGTATATGGATTATGCTTCTGTGGTACATTAAAAAATAAAATAAAAATAATGCAATAAAAGTTATATTTCTCTTCAATCCAACTCATCCTATAAATTTGAGAATATTCATATAAAGAAAAGACTGCCATTTAAGAATAGCATAAGAGTATATTTGTCCATCCAAGACCTACATGTACTTTTCTTTTTTCTATTTATAGCAACTATATTTGACACATTTCTAAGAAAACAGGATTTTTCAATTTGAAAAATTACCTTACCGATTTACTATATTTTGACAATATATTTAGGTAGTGGACGACAGTCTATAATTTTCAGAATATGGCACCAGCTGTTAAACAAACAGGCATTATTGCTGTGACCAATGTTACATGACTAAAAAATGTTAGAGGAGATATCTTATTAAACCTCAAAGCATGTCACATTACAAAACATCAAATCAATTTTGCCATACAAATTTAAAAGAAGACTATGAGAGTGATGGAATACAGCACTCAGGTTTAGCATATCGTCTTGCTTATTACAGAATTTGACAATCATTCAGCAAAAGTTCCAGATGAATAACCATGACAAAGACAGATATTTCATCACATTTTTCTTCATGTACCTCACAATCAAATAAAAATTATGCCCCATTATGAGAGAGAGAGACAGAGAGAGAAATGTCTTATTCACTTTTCTGATGACTATGATCTTACTCGTTTACAAACGCAGTACTATTCCATTATCGACTGCTCCGGTTGCCTTGTGGTTAGAGTGTCCACCTCGGATGCAGGAGGTCATGGGTTCGAACCCCTGCCAAGTCATACCAAAGACTTACAAAATGGCACTAACAGCTGCCTCGCTTGGCGCTCAGCATTAAGAGGTTAGTGTTAGGACTGGTCGGCCTGGTGTCAGGATAATGTGACTGCATGGGACATCATGCTACATGTCTGCGGCATGATGCCTCAGTGCTAGACATCACTATAAAATGTCACACTGCAGACATCATAGCAGTATGACTGAAAAATTTTTAAAGCTACGTTAAAAATCTAAATCACACACACACACACTATTCCATTATCAATTAATACAACTGGGTAAGCAATCCCATTTAGTTTTAGTTAACACTTCCATTGTCCAAGAATAATATGGCTTTGTAGTTGTGTTCACATTCAAGCTAAAACCCATTTGAGGTCAACATTCAGCAGACCAGATAGATTAGTGAGGCTACCAATAGGGAAATGAGGCTACCCTTAAGGTATTATGAATATTGTACTGGATAATGAAAGGAAATACTGGTTACTCTTGGAAATTTCTCAGCCATTGACATCTTTGAACTTGTTGATTGAACTGTCAGCAATTTAAAATATGAACAAAGATCAAAAACAATTGCCACTCAAGTACAGGATGAATACACGCACTTTAAAATAAAATAATCTTATTTGTTGGGAATGGAGAGGTCATTGCACTTGCAATTAAATTTATACAGCATGTGAACTGGTCATTTTTGGGGGTTTTCCTAAATGGAGTCTGTATGGATAGAAATATTGTGAATATAAAAACTGAATTAGTATGGTATATATTTTCATAGTTTACATTTACTATATAACGTATTAATCTCCCTTGGACAAAAGCTTCAGCTAATTACTATTATTCTTATTCTTTTTATTATTATTACTATTAATCTTATTATTGTTACTATTAATGTTATTATTCTTTTTATTATTCGTATTATTCTTTTTATTATTATTACTATTCATCATTGGCGACTCAGTCTCGAAAGACCATGCGAATAGCGCCCTTGGGGTGTTGTCTGTCTCTGTTGGCATCGTCTGCTGATTGAGAAGATAACCTCATTGAGCTATTTTGACTCATTGGTTAGCATGCTTGATTACTAATTATTGGCTTCACTCATCTGGTATGGTGCATCTCTGTAAAGGTACTTTACTCTAAATGCTGTGGCACAATTGGTCTTTCTTGTGCTTATGTGTTGTTTTTTCTGAAATATTAAAGTTTGTTTGAGGAAATGGAATAAATCTTTAGTACTGAGACTTCTTCCATTCTGTATGCTTAATAGATTTTTAAGCTCCTGAGATTTTGTTTTCATGGTTGCAGTTTAGGCATGATTTTCTCATTTCAAGTCCCATGATTTTCACATTTCAAGTCCCATAAACTAAGAAAGGTATGAAGTTCTATGCATATAGTGCTTTTATCATTTTGTCAGTTACTACCTTGACTCATTCTTGGAAGTACACTTCTGATTGAGGACTCTCAAATACCAAACTTGTGTTTTTTCATCAATTGAGTGCTTCTTTGGAGTTTTCTTACACTAGGGAAATTAATTCCAGCTATATTTCTATTTCTCCATCTTTCTTCAACATTGACAAATATTTCATGTTTTATATGTCTGACTTCATCCTACAATAAGCATGTTGGCTCACAAGTTTAGGCCACATATCATTATGTTGCAAATGCAAACTGAGCCGATAAGAAGAGGGATATCATACTTTTTCTTTTGAAAGTAGAAAGGACTAGCTTTCAGCTGAGGCTCTGACCTGGATAGAATGGGCTATCGATTCAGCTTATTATGTAACTAACCCAATACCAATGAGATTATATTTTTGCATATTGGTTCACAAGTTTAGGACTGTTGCCACAAAGCATTATGTTGCAACTGCGAACTGACATCGTCAAGTGTTGGAATAGAGGTCAGAGATGGTTTTCTCTAACCTTAACTCAGAGACCTTTCAAACCGAATGGCTCTGCTGGATCTTTATCAGCAGCCCAAAAAGCTACTTTCCTGGGTTATTCGGCAACTTTACATTTATGTGGCTGCTGGGTTATTCTGCAACTTTGCATTTATGTGGCTTTCTTTACTTCTGCTGGATTTACCAGAGTGGAAACTTTTCTATGCATAAGTCATTTGATTACCCTAGCTTGTGTCTCACATGACTGAAAGTAGCATTCTTTATCCATTCGAAACCTGGATACCAAACTCACTCCAGGGTAAGGGAATGTATCTCCATCCACCTCTTACATATTTTCCTAATGTTTTATAATTGGTTAACAAATATGAAGAATGTAAATGTGTTTCTTCCATAATACTTACCTAATTATGAACCAGGTACACCCTCCCAAGCAGTCCCCATAGAGTTACATCCCTTGAGTGTGCACATCTACACCAGTAGTAATTTATGAATTGACAGGATTTGGCACCAATTACCTCAAGGTAACTGTGACCAATATATCCAACCACAATGACCTGTGTTAGCTTTTGCATTTAGCTACTTTTCACTGACACTGTTGCCTGCAGATTCATGTTACTTGGTGTGTCAGTGTATCATGAAAGGTTCTGCAGCCTTAAATCAAAACTTGGTCACTATGACTGATATTTCAGACTCCTGTGATGTAATTAACCTTGCATAATTTTTCTCTGACATTATTACCATGCTGCAGTGGTTTTTGACATGGGATGCATATTAAGAAGTACTATATCATTTAGACAAAAGTGTTTGCCATCCAGCCATACTACTATTGCTGATTTTTGTTATTTTCTCTACAAGGTTTCTTGTTTTAATTACAAGATAACGAGACAGACATATCATCAACAGCAAATTGCAGTTTTTTATATTTTCATCATTTTAGCAGAGCATATTATGTTCTAAACCTGTCTTCATTTTTCTTTATCTGTATGATAACTTCATTTCCACATTACATACTTAGTCTATTTTTAATAGCTTGCACTTGGAGTATGGAAGAGTCCTCTCAATTTCCTATCAAAAGGTCAGATGTCAAGGTCATTGACTGAAATAAGAAAACTTGTTTCTGCCCAATAACTTAAGTTGTCCACCATCTACAGTTACCAAAATTTGTGGATAGTTTACACTTGGAGAAATAAGAAGCCTGTTGATTTATTGGTCCAAAGGTCAAGGTCATTGTTGCAAAAAAAGAAAACTAGTTTCTGCACAGTGATATTAACTATATGATATACCTGGGCCAAATTTTGTCCAAGATCAAGTTTGCTGTGATTGAAAGAAGATAGTTATTTCGGTACAAAAATTTCAGTTCTCACCCATGCACTTTCACCAAAGTTTGTGGATAACTTGCATGTTGGATAAGAAAGGAGGCTATTGATTTATGAGTAAAAAGGTAAACAGCTGAGGTCGCTGTGACTGACAGAGAAAAATGGTTTCTGCTGCACAATAACGTGAGTTCTACGTCACAGACCTGGATTTAACTTTGTGGATGGCTTGCATATGAGGTGAGGGAGAAGCTGACCAGTTTGGGGGTCAGAGGTCAGGTATGACGTAAAGAAAAATGTTTTCTTTTGCATAATAAATTTACTTCTGGATTACAGACTTTCACCAGAGTTTTTGGGGGTGGCTTGCAGTTAAGATTTGGAAGAAATCTTTGGCTTTTGGGGGTTGAAAGGGTTAAGGTCAGGGTTATTGTGGCTCGAAGAAAAATGGGTGGGGAGAAAAACTTTTATTCTAGAGTAAGTTCCTTGACCAAAGTTTGTGGATGACTTGCACACAAGTTAATCAAGCAACCTATAGATTCTAGAGGATACATCATGGTCATGGCAAGTCTGGTAAGAAAGTAATGGTTTCTGCATGGTAACTTTAGTTCAAGAACACATACCTTGACTAAAGGTTGAGGTCATTGAGAAACAGTTGCTAGTACTCAACAGGATTGACCTTGCCCTACTAGATGCAGTTTTATGTGACGTTCACAGTACTTTTTTTTTACAGTCATGTGACATCACTGTTCAGAGGCAAGATTTTGAGATCTGTTGTTGTTGTTGTGGGGTTTAACGCCATTTTTCAGCACGATAGGCTATACATGGCGGCCAGTATTAATGGTGGAGGAAGAATCCGGAAAACCCCGGAAAGAACCACCGACCCACGAGATTTGAGATCTGTGAAAACTTTGTTGCATGTTTTGGCTGTGATGCATGTGTGTATTGTGAGATATATAACTTGGATATTGCATAGGTAAACAGCTACTGGTAACTTAAATTTAAAGCACCATTGCTGTTGGGTCATGTATCTGTCCTTGTTCTCTGAGACCCATTCCCTCTGTCATAACTTGGTGATCATTGAGATCCTTACAGTGTGAACATTTATGTTTTCTGAGCTACAAGCAAAACAGTGTCCTTTAAATCATTATGCAACCAGCACTGACTCGTGGATCTCTCCCTGCCCTGTGGGGACTGACCTCTGTGTCACATACTTGGCATTGCAAGCATGCAAGCAGAATTATTTTGTGTAGGACCCAGGATGTGTGTGTGTGTGTGTGTATGTGTGTGTATATATACATATTGTATGAAAATGGGCATTCATGAATGTGATGCAACAGAAGGTGTTGGGGTATGATATAAAAAAGGAAAGCATCAGCTTCTGCAGAACTCTTGCATTAATTTGAGTTCACAAAACTAGTATGATTTGCTAAGATGACCAATCCAATCCAGATTTCTTGACAAGTGTTATACCTCTTCGTTAGTTTCAGTAATTTAGGCTTTTTAGTATTTGTTGCTTTCTTCACATTCATCCTTGTCTTTCAGTTCTCCCAGTAAGGTTAAAAACAAGAGCCCAGCGTTCAAAGTACCCCATGGACGACCTGTTTGCCATGGACACAGTCGAAAGGGAAGCAGAGGGCGTCCTAAGAAACTGGAGTTTACATCTGCAAAACCAGTTATAGAAAAAGGCTTTCATGCACAGGTACTGCTGAAACTAGGCTGATAAATCAGCCCTTCACCCTTGATGATATTGATCTTTGGGTGAGGGGCTGATATCACCTATTCATTAAAAGCTGCAATTATCTGCATCCAACTTTAGCTCCACACATCAATGTATATTTTATACACTTACCAGTATTTCTTGTGGCTGTGCAGATACGGTCGGCTGAAGGGTTCTTTTGGTGACATGTAAATTATATTTCCTGAGCAAATCATATGTTTGGTGACTTGTAAATCCACCTGGAATAGCACAACCATCTGTCCTCTGGCCATTTTGAATTTTGCGCTTGATATGGCTGTTACCAATTACTGGTATGTGTCTAAAATTTACGCAGGTTTGTTCTGGAATGATTTGCATGCAGCAAAATTGCATATTTTAATGAACAGGTGACATCAGACCCATAACATTGTCCATCAGTATCAACACAGATTTGTGGAGTTGATTTATCAGACTATGCTGAAACAGGCATAACTAGGAAATATTTTTAATGCAGTTACACAAGTCAGATATCTTGCAGGGCATGGAGAATATTGTGTTCCATTGAGATTAAAAAAGACTGATTTTTATGCATTTTTATGAAAATCTTAAATACTTGATGATTTTCCCTGCCCATTGAACTGTAGATTTATTTTGAATAGATGCTATCAATCAAAATGTTAATTGCTTACTGTAAAGTTTTGTTTGATTTGGAAAATATATCTGAGATGTTGATATCTCTGCTTAGAGAATTTTTGCATCTGTCAGTCTGTTTACACTGACTACACTGTCCATTGACATTGGAACGTATTCTTGTTGAATGTATTGACAGAAGTTGTTTGATGTGAACTCCGATAAAAATCTTTGATATGATGTACCAACAGAGAAAATATTGGAATATTTTGTACATTTATCTTTTATTTTATATACATTGAAACCCTACTATAACACGATGGTCAGGGTCCACAGAGTAGGACCATGCTTTGTACCATACCATGCTATAAGCAGATAGTCAGTTATCTGAAGGACATGGGTGTGGTAATAAGAATAGGTGCAAAACTACATGCTTCATTGGTACAGCTAACATTTTAAACCAATGCATATTAAACAAGAAATAGTGAAAACATATTGCATATTTAGTATTTTACTTTATTCAGAGACCCATGCATTGTACATATACAGGATGCATATCTATAGCATGATTTATAGTTAAAGTGTCAACACATATACTCAATAAATGATCTCATTGCATCTGTAAGAGTGAATCCATAATCATCCATTGTAAATACACACAAGCTGTAATATTTAGTTATTTTGTCATTATGTGTCTCAGTTTGTACACACACACCCACAAATTGGAAAATTTATGTAAGGAAATATTAAGCTCATGTAGGGTTCCCTATGTCTGCATGTGCAAGTTCCCAAGTTCATTCAGTGATGTCTCTATAAATTTCATATTACTAGAATTTTCTCTGCTGTGAATCTTCAGTCCCTAACTTTTGTGCATGCCTATCTCCATCTCTCAATCTTTGGCTTCTTTCTTCTTCCATTCTTGGATGGTTGACTCATTAACACCTAAATGTTGAGCTAATTGCGCTTGTTTAACACTGGATTTAATCCTTTCAAGAGCTTCAAGCTTCTCTTTAACAATAAAAGCTTTATGTTTCTGTGTACTATTTATTGTTCATTGTAAATATGCACTAATTAACACTTTGACACCTATTTGTTTGAACAACTACAGCAAGATTAATTATGAATGAACAGTGCGGTCATTTTTATAGGGAATGGAGGATATTCATTGCTCACTTGATTGTGTATTGATTGTCAATGCCAAGCCATATGTACATAATGGGGGATTTCGTTTATTTTTAGAAATCATTGTCCATAATTTGAACAACCTTTAGCTGTGAAATTGTTTTTGATGATTAGGAATTACTTAAATTAGGGGCCTTCCGTTTAGTACATACGCAAAAATCTCAAAGCTTGACCCCTCCAACCCTGTACACATGCATACTTTTTTACACACCCACTCACCTGCGTACGTATGCTTGACACACCCCACCCCACCCCAAATTCTATAGAATGGCCTATATTAAATCCACGCAGAAACCATAAAGGATAAATGATATTAACGTGTTTAATAAAACAGATAGTCCACCAGCATTGTATGTCTGGCTGCATCAAAGAAATAAGTTGTGTAACTTTAATCAGTTTGTCTAGTGTCTGCTAAAATTCAAATGCCAACTGAACAGGTTACGTATTAGACAAATTATTATTGAGGTTTCATCCCCCACCCCTGTTTTCTGTGTGTAAGTACATTATCAGTAGACCACCATACACGAGCATATGCATTTGGGTTACCCCCCTCCCCCTCCACGCGTACATACTAAATGGACGGCCCCATAATTGATTCATAAATTCGCATGAGAATCTTTTTTCAACCACCGCATTGTTTGATGCTTGATTCTGTATGCAAGTTGAATGAGCAAACATCTGTCCACTTTTATCTGAGCAACAGTTGCACAGAGAATGTATTGAAGACCACAAAAAAGTCTCAATGTTTTTATTGCACAAGTCAATAATAACAAAATTAACAATTACAGCTTTTAATGTCTTCTTCCATATTACAAAACATCTTGTCAAATTCTTTTAACAAAATCATGTTCATTTTGGCAAAAAACTTTGCTGTAGCAAGACATTGGTGAAATTATTACTATTTTACGAGCCACATGCCACATCCATGCTATATACAAATTCATGTTAAAATGAAGCATGTTATAGTGGGATTTCACTATATCATTTACAGAATGTTAACATCTTTACCTTTTATCTTGCAACTTGTACTATATGTTTACATTTATTTTGAAGGATTTATCTTCCCAAAAAAATAATTTCATTACATATTTTAGGGCCTTGAGTTATATTTGGCACTGGATATCCAGTTATGTGCTGAAGGGTATTTACACCCAATCCATCCATCCATTCATCCATTTTATTTACCCTTGTCATTGCTTACAGCATCATCTAGCACCCCAGTATTGTGGAATACCTTGTATTTTCATCTCATTTATTCACCAGGCCCCAATTTGGCCTTCCATTGCAAATCAGTCAGTGATAGCCAAAGTGGGCTGGGTGATCCATGTTCTGAGTATGCAAGTGTTCCATAAAAAAAATGTTTTTCTTTGCAAACTGAAGGAAGTCTATGCACATGTAGAACATTACTATATATGCATATATTGGATAAACTTGTCATAAGCTGTTGGCTGTTCAAAAAATTAAAGGCACATTTTCAAAGACCCCACCACCCTTACATTTTTTAAAGGGCAGATTCATGTGATAATTAAAAAGTACTTAAAAATATTTAATTTGTCTGATGTAAAGAACTGTATCTTGCAAAGGTAACTCATTTTTCTAATTCAGTTACTGTATATCTGTAATGATAAGCCATCCTTGATGGCATGACGATCCAGACTGTTAAAACTTAAGCAGTTTGTATCCAAGAAAGCTCAATCCATTTATAGCTACAAAAAACTGGATACATTAACTAATTACCCAAAATATTGAGCCTATGTAGAGTTATATAGGGCACAGATTACAAAGCTTTTTTGGGAGGACTGTAGAGTTATATAGGGCACAGATTACAAAGCTTTTTTGGGAGGACAGTACAGTCCGATGAATCATACACAGCATAGTGCATACATGTAATAATTAAAAAGCTGTAGCCCCACGTGGCTGATTGGGTTCTAGCACTCACCTTTACTGATCATTGCCATCTCACCTTTTGTCCACCTATGTTTGAGTCACATGCTTGGCCCATGTAGGTATGTGAGAAAGCTTGCCAGTGGTTCCTAACAGGGATCTCCCCATCTTCCTCCACCAGTTATACTGGCCACCATGTATAGCCCAACATGTACTGAAAAATGGTAATGAACTTGAAATGATAACAAGAAGTTTATAATTAATACATGATAATCCAACCACTCCAATGATTTATACAAAGCATGGTGCATACTTGTAATGCTTAAACCACATGTTCTTGACTACTGCTTGATAATCCATCCCCTTAGCTGTATCATACAAAGCATGGTGCATACATGTTAAACTACAAGTTCATGATTATTATTGTTATTGTTGTTGTTGTAGTAGGGTTTAACGCCATTTTTCGGCACACGATAGGCTATACATGGCGGCCAGTATTAATGGTGGAGGAAGAACCCGGGAAAACCCCGGAAAGAACCACCGACCCACGAGAAGCTACTGGCAAACTTTCTCACATACCCACATTAGCCGAATCCAAGACTCGAACCCACGCAGACAGAGGTGAGATGGCAGTGATCTGTAACGGAGAGCGCTTTAGACCACTCGGCCACTCAGGGCCCCCTCATGATTATTACACAATAAGCCAACTTTATGATTTATTATAGATAACATGGTACATACATATAATGTTAAACTACAAGTTCATGATTATAACAAACTAAGACAACTCCTCAAGTTTTATCATTTGCAAGGTGAACTCCCTGAATTTGTGGAATAAATACTGTAACCATCTATTGCTTGAATATAATTATGAAAATATTTGATATAAAATATAGATTAGATTTTACCAATTGGTTATTTGATATCTAATATGGATTGGATTTCACCAATTAGTTATTTGATATCTAATGTTGATTGGATTTTACCAACTGGTCATTTGATATCTAATGTGGCTTGGATTTCACCAATTGGGACATATGAATGAATTTAAACTGCAGTCACAAATATAGTACATAGGTTTTGAACTAGTAAGCGACCCTTTTTCTTACAACCTTCTTAATACACACTCTACTTCAAAGCAGTATTCAAAGTTTACAGAATTGAAGTGATTAATAAATTCAATTTTATACAGATAGCTCATTAATTTACAATACTTTTGAACTATGTTTTTATGCTTTTATTTAATACAAGAAATTATTGGTGCATTGAACTTGGTGATAATTTAAGCATATAATTTTAATAAAATGATGATTCTATCTTTTTCCGACTAGCTGTTCTTTATTTTCTACTTCAACAGTCGCAAGAATTTAAATGTAAACAAACATACATTTCAATACATGTGCACCAGTGATGAAAAAGTCTAAACAACATTGTAACAAGCTGTAATTTTCTCATTTGAAGTTTATATGATGTAGCCATAGTTACTGTTCCTTAATCATCTGTCTATAGCTGTGTTTTAACTATTAAGATTATCTGGTTCATGGTACAAACCATTCAGTTTCATCAAACTAACCAGGTAGGCAAACAGGGGTAATGTTTTCTGTGAATGTGGGAGCATTAGTAACCATGACTCCCTGAGGATTTCTTTCTTTACCTGGATTTTTAAAACTTTCAGTACAAAGCAGCAGAGTACTTGCTCCCTGTCCCTCATTTTGTGTCACCTTGCACATCAGCTTCATCTGAAAACTCATTATCAAACATTCTGTCCACAATATTATTGTCATCCTCGACTAATTCCAGTTTCTTGGTGGTAGATAGCATGAAATGCCTATAAACTGCTCATCACCACTTAGGTCCTCTCCCATTACCCACATTGGCAAAAGCAGCATTTTCACCCAGTATCACTTAAAATTACATACTTGTGTTTACAATTTTTGATACTTCAAATGTATAACATTAAATCATTCCTGATATTTTATAAATGAAGTATTATTGAATATTTCATGTCGTAAAAGTAGTTCCATGTTGTGCATGCAATACAGAAATGTTTAGCTGTGTGATATAGAATCACAGATTGAACATCTGTATCAAATGCCAAATCAGGATTAAACATGTATGTAATAGGGATTGGATTTCACCATTGCTCATTTGATATCAAAATTTGTATTGAATTTCACATTTAGTTATTTGATATCTGAAATGTATTTCATTTCACCATTTGGTCATTTGTTGTCAAATATGGATTGCATTTCACCAGCTGGTCATTTGATATCTAAATATAGAATGAATTTCACCAGTTGTTTTCTTTTTAAGTCTGATCCAGAAATCCTATTGTCTGAAGTTTAAGTCTGATCCAGACATCCTATTGTCTGAAGTTTAAGTCTGATCCAGAAATCCTGTTGTCTGAAGTTTAAGTCTGATCCAGAAATCCTATAGTCTGAAGTTTAAGTCTGATCCAGAAATCCTATTGTCTGAAGTTGAACTCTGACTTAAGAAATCAAAAATTTATCGGACTTAATTTAGTTTATGTTTGTGAAATTGGTGTCGCCTTACCTGACAGTTCAGATTAAACTGCTTTTTTTAAAAGGTTTGTTCAAAGCAACTGTTGCTGTCTTATTAGCAAAACATTATGACATGTATGCTTCCATTTAAGCAAAAAGAGGACCAAGAAGCAAGTTGTTGTCCTGCTCTAGGTGACTCAGACAAAGATGTTGGAAACATTCCAAAACATGTTACAGCAGACTTGGATATTTCAACCAATAATTCAAAGGAAACCTGCAGGTCTGTCAGTCTGTGTGGAGCAGTGACCCCAGCTGAAGTGAAATCTCTGATCAAGGAATGGCTGGGCTCTGTATCAGGTGTGTGTTATATAGTTATCATTACCATATTTCTTCATGTGTATTGTCTTTCCCCATGATAAAAAAGGCATGGTAATTATTGTCCTAAAAATGTATCTGGTTGTTGTTAGTACAGATGCTCTTACAAGAGAGATGAACAGAAAAGAGGCACACAAATAATGAAAAGAGAGCATGTTACTGGGGAAAGCTTCAAACATGGCAAAGTAAGCATAAAAATGTAAGGATTACTGTATTGCAGAAAATGTTATCAATGTCTGTACAGTACAATCTAACTTTATGTGTATTCTGTTTAGAGGATAATGTTACCTTGATTGCACAACAAGTTCTTGTTATTTATATGTGAAGCACTCTCAGTGGCCAAGAGTTCTTGTTATTTATATGTGAAGCACTCTCAATGGCCAAGAGTTCTTGTTATTTATATGTGAAGCACTCTCAATGGCCAAGAGTTCTTGTTATTTATATGTGAAGCACTCTCAATGGCCAAGAGTTCTTGTTATTTATATGTGAAGCACTCTCAGTGGCCAAGAGTTCTTGATATTTATATGTGAAGCACTCTCAGTGGCCAAGAGTTCTTGTTATTTATATGTGAAGCACTCTCAATGGCCAAGAGTTCTTGTTATTTATATGTGAAGCACTCTCAATGGCCATGAGTTCTTGTTATTTATATGTGAAGCACTCTCAGTGGCCAAGAGTTCTTGTTATTTATATGTGAAGCAGTCTCAATGGCCAAGAGTTCTTGTTATTTATATGTGAAGCACTCTCAATGGCCAAGAGTTGGCTTATGTTGGCCATGTCGGTGAAGAAAACCAGAGAATCTGAAGAAAACAACTACCAATGGATAGGCATCCACCAACCCTTGCATGTGCTTGACAGAAAAGGCAAGAAAAAAGTGATTGAAAATAATCTGACCTGGCTTCTTACCTGGAAAGATACACTGCCACATCCTTAAGGCAAACATTGCCATAAATATTTTAATAATTTACTACAGGAATTAATTCCTCAAACCCTTTTTTTGAGTTCTGTGATATAATTTGTATTTTACATTTTGTATTTTGCAGCCCCTGAGAAAGATGATGAGGCAGTTATGACAGACTATCTGCAGGAATTAGTTCTTGACAAAAACCTGGAACAGGTGGAGATTATATTGAAATGCTTGTACAGGTAAGATTTATTTTATATACCATCAGGAAAATAAGACCTTATAACCCAGACAGTTTTTATTTTATGCCAGCTGTGAAAAAAGGTAGTGTATCAATTTGTGTGTCCTTTCATGTGGCTGCCAGCTATTTTCTTCTGCATGTGCTATGACTGTTTTTTATGTATCTATGAACAGTAGCCAACAAAAGCCTTGAATTTTCCCCATTGGCAACTTAAGTTGATGAAATAAAACACTTTTTGCTGTCTTCGTCCATTGTTAAAATAATGTGTATTGTATAACTATCAAAATTTAGACTGGTAATTTTGGATACTATTTCTTTTTCTGATGGAATGAAATATGCAGCAGAAAGAGTGGCAATTGTATGGTGAGTTGTTGCAGTCATCCTTATTTCTTTTTTTTAAAATATTCATCTAACACATGGAATTTCTCTGAAACTAGCCCTCCTGGGAAGACAGAAAAAACAACCTTCTGTATATATGTATGTATGTTTATGTGTGTGTGTGTGTGTGTGTGTGTATAGAGAGAGAGAGAGAGAGAGACAGAGACAGAGAGAGAGAGAGAGAGAGAGAAGCAACTCTTACAGGTTACTCACTAGATGATCCACCATGTTTACTTCACTGCCACATGCTAAGATGTCCTCCAGACAATCCAGTTAAATTCTATAACTTCTACAACATAATTTTAAATTGTCCACATTTCTTTTCATTGGTACAGTAAATCAAAATGTTCTTTTTTATGGTGCATGCAGTATTTTTGTGAATTCCAGTGAATTTATTTTTTTGCAATTATTGCAGCATTTGTTATTGTCACATGTGATTTCAATCAGTAACATTCAACTTCATTGAAAAATGTTTGGCACCGTACTTGTCAACTATTACATTTCTAAGTATCATAACACAGTTTACATTATTATGCTTATGATCATGGACTCTAAAGGCTTTTTGTTTTGACAAGTAGTTATGCCATTTATATTTTGTAATTCTACTGAGGATAAGCCATAGGACCCTGCCAATGAAGCATAATGGCTTGCAATCCCAGCCATACATATGACACTATTAAGAAAACAAGCTTTATGTGAAGATTTCCAAATTTGACCACGACAATACAGATAGTCCACACCAACCATACCACACTAGCCAGCCAGACCTTTTGAATGAGCTACATATGATTACAGTGGTCAGGAGTCTCTTATTTCTGACCAACAAGATGGCCAGACAGACTGCATTGCAAGTCAGTTATATAGAGCTGGTTAGACCATAAGATCATATACCAACTTTGGTATACCATTCTGATGGCCAAGAAACCAATCCAGACATACAAATGAGCTTTGTATGTTTACAACAGTCATGTCAGTGTTATTTGCAACTGATGAGCTGGCCTACCAATCAACTGGACCAAACATTCCTATGAAATTTCATAGCAAACTTGCATTACTTATGAAGCCATCCAAATGGAGTCAACTCAGCTGCTTGAGTCCAGCATTCCATAATGCAATCACTACGGAGGGAAAAGTGATGATATCATCCTGATGATACTATTTCATCATTTCCCGGTGATGAAGGTGATGAATGGTAATGCTGGATCATGAGGATCCAAGAATGGAATGGACAGAATCTAATTAACAGCAGCAATAGAGGAAATCTATCGGATTTTGTGTTTCCATTGGAATGCCATCCTCTGTCTTCAATCAGTTCTACCGAAATGGTCAAGTCCTTGGTAGATGTAGATGACATTAGAAACACGTCATTATTTAGAACCTTGCAACAATTTTTCAAGATTGCAAAAATTACCAGGCGTCTCATGGAGAATTTGCAATCCTGACACTGCAAGAGCTTCTTTGTGGATAGTCATTTGTATGCAAAATTCAACTAAAGATCATTGCTATTTTTCTGTACAATTCTTCCCTTTCAGTTTTCCAATTTTGTTTGAGCATTGAATCAAGAATGTGGGAAAGCAAAGGTCACAAGAGGTACCCTTTAACTTTCAGCATAATCTTCTGTCTCAACACGACCCTGTTAGGGAACATAAAAGAAAAGAGATCATTATCACCAGAGAATACACAGTGGTGTTTTCTTTTTCTTCTCCTGGCTAAACAAATTATAAGATGTCATATACCCCTATTTTCGCAGGCAGGCATAGAGGAGAGAGAGAGAAAATGCAGTTTCTCTATTCCAAAGGCCTTTTATAAATCGTAAGTGACACACCATCACCCCTGCCCTGTAGTTACCCAGACTACTCCCTTTTAATCACATTGGACCGACAGGGAGATAAATGAATCTCGTTGGGTTAGTGGTAGCTGCACAAACAATGATTGCTCCCCATTCATGAAAGCACAGCCTTTGACCCAGACATGAATTTACCACTTTAACTTAAGTTGCCAAGGAAACTTCTGATGGTGAGTCAATAAACAAGTGTGGAATCCCACAGGGATCTCCTGCAAACATGTATAAACAAATTGCTTCTTGTTGTGCTAAACATCAGAAATTCATCCATTTGCAGTATTGTAAATGTACTAAATGCTGCCAAACAGAATTTATACATCCAAAGAAAATGCAATATCAAGAATTGGGGATCTAAAGTACATTATCAAAGATGGATAAAAGCCCACCATATTGATACAGTTTGAGGTAAATGTTTTTGGATTTCTCTCCAGAAATTAATTTTAAGAGCTAGAGAGAATATTTAATATACACTAGCAAACCTCGAGGATCTGATGTTTTGCATTCAGATTCTCAAATGCTTGACTTAGCAACTTGTACATAAATTATGTAGACAGAGGTAACCAAATACTGCGCTTATGTCTTTGAAAACTTTACAGCATTTTTGCAGGAAATAAAATCAAAGCTTTGCTGTAAATACTGTGCAATTGACTTGCTATGTAGATTTTTAATGAATTTGTTACAAGAGAAATTTTAAAAAATATTTACAAGTCAGGTACATTACACCATTTGCATAGGTGCACATTTTATGCTTCTGGAAACCTTTTCTCAGAAACTAACAGTATATGGTGAATCATTTTGAAAATTTCTATTAAAACAACATTAAAATGTAATCTAGCAATAATTTGTTTCTGAGTTTTAAACATTATTTTTAGGCTGAGGCACTTCTGTTCATGCTTTATTTTAATGGTTCTTTTTACAGATATATCCATGTTCATAAAGCAGCGGGCTGGTTTTCTGCCTTGAGAAGAATTCTCGCCCACACACAAATTGTAATACAGTCTTTCTATGGCAGCACACTGAAATCCATGCAGCAGTGGCAGCTGGAATGTGGAAATTAAGAGTTTCCATGCCTTATTACATATAAATGATAGTTTAATACATTTTCTATTGCATTGCCTTCTGTTCTTTTATACCCAAGTCGTATTCTGCAAGGAGGGTAACAAAGTTTTAGCCATGTCAGTTTCTTTCATACATAATTATTTAAAGAATTTAATGTTGACTTATTATAGACTGTAAAGCAGATGTTGTGAAGTTTATGTTAACAGGAGTGACAGTGTTACAGTATTGGACTCCTCACACCTTCAGAATCAACTTCCAACATGTATCGTTGAGCACTGGCACTTTACTATGTTTGCCTTGGCACAGTGTAGCCTTTCAAGTGTTGCTGTTCCATTAAACACCATAAAAGAAACAAAAAAACTATATTACATGGGATATAAGTGGGACCTAGTGTGACGACTCTGTGGTCTTAAAGTAACAGAAAAGAGTGAAATCCAACAAGTTTTGTAAAATTGAACAAACATTTGATTTCCTTAAAAAAGGACAAATTATAAATAACTTACAGTATGGTGAATGAAATCCAAAATTGTCCTAAAATTTCTATCACAAGTCCAGAAGTATCAAGTATTCTAAATGAGTTCTAATGCTGATCCAAATGAAGTATTTAAATGAATTCACAGTAATTCCAAAGCAGCTACTAAATCCAAAAATTTGAGCACTTTGTATTTTCAATGAATAATTGAAATAAATAAAGAAATAAATCGTCTGAAATGATCAGAACTATATTATTCCTCTAAGACTGATGTTTATGCTGGGAATAAATAATTTTCAGTAAATCATACCTCGTATCAAAAAGTGAGATGCAATTCAAAAAGCAGAATGAGGCTCAACTAATCAGTTTGAAAACAATCTGTTAATAAGGTCAAGTACTTTAGCAGATAACCAATCAGGAAATAGGTCAGCTAGATTTTCCTAGGGGAAATCCCATGACTTCATCTCATCAACATGTTTACTTTGATTTAACACGAAGCCCACTGTCTTGAAGCTATAATATGTTTATTCAAATGACCTCATCCTAGAGTACAAAACCACAATGTACAAAATTACATATTTAGTATGCTTTTTACTAAATAACTGTTTCAGTCTATAATCATGAAAATTAACACACATAATATAGATATACATAACACTAGCAAATATTCATCTTTTCTCATCTGGGTCACCACAGAAATGTTGAAACTTATGAAAAGATGAGATCACCTTAAATCTGAAGGTAATGAAGATGAATACATGTAGAGAAATAAAGTAAGCAAAATGATTCAACAAGCAAAGAGAAACCACTACCAAAATAATTTTTGTGATGACAAAACACAAACCCAAAAATATCTGGAATATTTGTAAGGAATTTGGAGCAGGAAAGTACAAATATAAGATATATCATTGCTAAATAATGATGGCAACCATGTTTATGATCCATATGACATTGCAAATATTTTCAATGAATTTTTTTGTAAACATTGCCTCCAAAATTACAGAACATAAGTTAGACTCTGATCATTCAGAATGAAATTTCCGAATGATAACTTAATTTGAAATCCTGGAAATAAGTTCAGAGTTTGCTTTGAATTACCTCAAAAACATGGTTATTTCTAAATCTACAGGATTTGACATGATAGTCCAAGACATGTTAAGGCAGCTGCATCAGCTATTGCTGATACTATTACCTTTCTGTACAAGTCAATTTCCCCAATCTTGGAAAACTCAAAATAACCACACAACATAATGCTGGATCACAAGAGGATTCAAATAACTAGATCAACATTAGTTCTTCCATCCCTTTCCAAATTACTAGATAAACTGTTGCAGTAATGACAATATACTTCATGACAATCATTAGGGCTTTCAGAAAAATCATTCTTCTGAAACTGTGATTGTCTCTATAGCTGACAAAAGACTGAAAGCCATAGATCAAGTTAAGTTAGTTGGTACTGTAATGATTGATTTTCCAAAGGCTTTTGACCTAGTAGATCATGAAATTCTCCTTGAAAAGTTAAAAATCTATCAATGTATGTAGTTCACATCCTACTTGAGCAGTAGATCTCAACAGGCAACATTAAATGGACTTCTGTTTGACACTAAAATGATAAGTTAATGAGTGCCACAAGGTTCTATCTTGAGGCCCTTGCTATTTTTTCTGTTCATAAATGACCTATCCCTAACAATAGGAGATGCAGTCTTGTCAACTGACGTGTATGCTGATGACACTACTTTGTTTGATGCTCGAAGCAACCAAGCTGAATTTTTAAAAAAAGCTTCAAACTTCTCTAAACATACTTCAAATATGGAAAATGATACAAGCAAAACAAGTCTTGTTGATAACTACACGACAGAAAAGTGAAAGTTTGCAAACTGATATGCTGCATGTTCTCTTTGATAAAACTGATCTGAAAATGACATGTCTACGTAGAATTCTTTGACTATTTGTAAATAATAACTGGCAGTGGTCTCGTCTTATAAATTATATTTTAAAGAAAATGAACTCATATCTTTGGCTCCTAAAGAAAATCATGACATTTATCCCATTAGAGTTACTTTTAACTAAAGTTACATTCAACTACATCTTTTCTACTGTAATATAATTTGTGGGAACAACTGCTACAAATATGAGAAAAATTTCCAGACTCAAGCAAAGGCATGTAAAATAATTCTTGTCTGCAAATAGATAATGTTCAGAATGCAATGCTTACATTGACAAAGGGCAAAATAATGTTCAAAGTGTTTACAATATCTGCCCCCACTTACCTAAACACCATTTCCAGGAAAGAGAATCTACTGGTACCCCAAAACCAAGATCATTAAAAGGGCAAAATTTCAAAGAACTCAAACCATAATTGAATCATCTCAAAGCATCTCTTCTTCTGCAATAGATTTATTAGAGGATAAAATCATAAAAAATTGTGTACTTATTAAAGTAAATGTTACCCAACCCACCTCTACTACTTTTTTTCTGCTGGAATGTAACATTTTTGTGAATAGTTGTTTATATACTGTGTAAGATACTTACGCTCCTCTTCTGACAGTCGTATACTCATTATTCCCACTATGAAAACAAAGTCATATGGACAGCGTTGTTTTGCATACCTGGGCCTAGCAACGTGGAATGAATTGCCCACTGAACTTAGACACAAAGACAGTGATCACATTCAAGAGGGCTCTCAAAATTCACTTATTTCGACTGCAAGAACAAACTTAAAGACCTAATAATGTTTCCTACCTGAAATATTCTCAGCATGTTTTTTATTTTTTAATGTTTTTCTAATTTCATGGTATTTGTTTTTGTAATAATATTATTATATGTTTTTTATCTTATAGGTGTTGTCTAATGTTTTAAAGCGCTCAGAGCTTCTAAAGATTAGGCGCTATACAAAGTCCTCATTATTGTTATTATTATTATTATTTTTTGAGTGTGTGTGTGTGTGTGTGAGCATTTCATTTTCTTTAATTTCTCCTGTAACTGTAAGGCCACCACTGATGACTTTGTAACAGTCTCTATTCTGCCTTGTACTCCTCTGCATTTTGGGACTTTGTGAAGTCCATGCATTGATGTTATCTTCCCATCTCTTCTTCCTGTCTGACTTGTTTTCTCTTTCCTCTCATTGTGCCCTGTATGACAGTCATTGACATGCCAGATGAGCATGAGATATGACCATACCATCTTAGTTTGCATTTCTTTACGGTGGTGAATATATCTTCATATGAACCAAGTGCACTTTGGATTTTTGGATCTGTCAAGGTTGGCAAGAGTCTCACAGAAGACCAAGAGATTCTTAACAGATGAACAGAATACTGTTCTGAACTTTACAACCAGGAGACAAAGCTGTACTAAACTTCCCACTGACCACAACAGAGGTTTTCCACTAATCCTCATGGAAGAAGTAGAGGCTTCTAGAAAGGGAAGTCAGCTGGGGTAGATAATACACCATCAGATCTTGTTCATGCTGGAGGAACCTCCATGATAAATGCCCTCACAACGTGCAACAAAATCGGGCAAACAGAAGGATGTCCAACCCCATGAACCTAGTCTCTGATCATCACTCTCCCTATGATAGGGAATCTGCAACTGTGCCAGAACTACCAAACAGTCAGCCTCATCAGTCACCCTAGCAACTACCAAACAATCAGCCTCATCATTCACTCAAGCAAGGTATTGCTTAAGATCATCCTCAATAGACCGAGACTCCAAGCAGAGCACATCATTACGGAAGAACAGGCTGGTTTCAGAGCAGGACATAACACCATAAAACAGATGTTGAACCTTGTGAAAAGTATATGCAGCATCAACAGGACCTCTGTCATGTCTTTACAGACTTCAAGAAAGTTTTCAACAAGGTATGGCATGCAGGCTTGTTGGCCACCATGCGGTTATACAATACTGACGCAGACCTTATGAGCATCATATAAAACCTATATGACAAGGCGACTAGCGCAGTTCTCGTCAATTGCAATAAAGCAGATCTGTTCAGAACCACAGACGGAATCAAACAGGAGTGCCTCCTCTCAACTACTCTCATTAACATCTACCTGGAAAGGATCCAGTCTGATGCCTTGGAAGACCATGAGTGCAGTGTCAATGTTGGAAGCAGAAAATCACCGACCTACACTTCGCTGATGATACTGATGCTGTCATTAATGTCTGACTACACCCTATAAGTACACTGGCTATGATGCAAAACATGGCCAGAGAGCTTATGGTAATCAGTTTTCTCACTGCAAGCACTTTGTCATGCAGCAGTGGGAGCACCGATTTTATTATTTTGAAATAACTTGATGTGTAAATAAACCACTCTGGTAACACTGTACATGTTAACAAAACCAGAGCACATTGTAGTTGTAGTAAATGCATAAACATTATGTACACGCAATTCTGTGGCATGAATAAAACAAAATCACCAGGATCAGATGGACCTTCAAACACAAGTAACACTGATTCTCGATCTAATAATGTCTTCTTACATGAAGAAATGAAAACGGAATTTAAGGAAGTTGTAATCATGAAGCTAAGTAAATGGAAAGGAAACACTAAAGATCAACAATATTTGGAGACCAATGTCCCTACTGAATACAGATCACAAAATGCAATAAAAAGTGCATTGATAAAGAATCACTATTAATCAGAGTTATAGAGAGGAAGGCAGAAACAGAAAAATAACGTTAACAATACAGGTCTAGATTGCTCTGTAGATAACCGTATGTTTTGTGTATAATTGTATCCGTAGTCAGCATGTAGCATTGCTATGATTTTGTTCTTTTATTATGTGTAGTAACACGCATTTGCATTTGAAGCAATTTTGGGGGAATAAAATCCCGATTTTATTCTCAAGCGGGGGGGGGTTGTTACGTTGCCTGCCCACAATTACCTAAGTCAAGAACAAAGGAATTGGTTAGAAGCCATGTATATATATATTAGACTCCGCGGCTATAGTGGTCCTGTTCGTAATTGTTATGAGAGCCAGCTTTATTGGGTGTCAAAAGTCACAGTGGACGTTGAAAGCTTTGTTCAAGAACAAAGGACCCTTATTGGCGTCATAAATCTCACCACATTGACAGACGGCCAGAGCATTTTCTGCTAAGCTGAATAGAACAGGAATCGATATCCAATCGGAATTGAAAAAGGGTGTGGTCACCATTTCAGTTCGAATTTAATTGAGTAATTTAGACTAGAAACTTATGTAATTACGAAACATCGTGCTGAAAAGTTAAGCAATAACTCCGGGAAAGCCACTCGTAAATTGGCAGCAAAACTTAGAAAATTCTAAGGAAAGACAAAGCTTGGTAAAGGAAGCTTTCAGGGGACAGACTTCCGGTGTGGTTTAGTCCAGAGTCTCAAGGAGACGGAATAGAGACTAGTGGAGAAGTCGATTGTGAATCGAAGGCTAGTTGGAGAGCAGAGTCAAGGAGGAGGAAAAGGAGTCAAGGAGGAGGAATTGTAGAAGGAGTTAGGAGGGAAGATGGAAGGAGAGAAGAAATTGGCAGGATAGGAGCAGTGTTTCCCTTTACGCACATTTGTGCGTCAGGGGCGCACGCTGGAGAAAATTGACGCACACATTTTGTTACCGTGCGTTTTTTTTGACGCAAAGAATTTTCATAATATGATCATGATTTATTTAATACCCAATGCATTGGACGATGGATGGCATCGTATATACTTCGTGTAAAGGCATTGACTGGTTCCCCGCTTTGTTTGCTCCCTGCCTTGAGCTCCTCTATTGGTATAGCAAAGTGCTACGCAGGGAACATATAAAACAATGAACCAGACTAGCATAGGCAATGTTATGACGGAGTAGCTTCCCCTAATCTCACGAGCTTCTCGCAATTTCCATCGAGCTCAGCAAGCTGTTCTAGATATTTGACATCAAGGCTCGTTGCACTAGAAAGTGATCTCCAGATTAAAACTTCATGCACTAAAAATCACTAGCGTAGAAAGTGAAAGAAGCAGAACACAAAAGAGTAAATGTGGATCTAACTTTAATGAAAAATGGAGAAAATTATTCCCTTGACTGGAATATTCATTATGATTACCGGTGTGACTTCCGATCGCGTGATTGCGAAGACTGCAGAAGTGAATAATCCTTTCGTGACGGGATTTTAGAATTTTTAAAAATAGCCTTTTTAACTGGAGGGTGTGGGGGTTCATAATGTCCTCGGTCACTGCTAAACTTTCTGGTGCCAGTTGGTAATCTTTATGCGTTTCGTTGAGTTTCTATGGATAAAATAAATGGACCTCTAACCGTTTGGTTAAAAAGATTTATTTGGCTTTTTGTATTGGCTTATATGTAATGTGTTGGGCTATAATATTGTTGAGGAGACTGTTAAAAGTACGACTGTAAAAGAAAAATGAACTAATAAAAGTATTCTTTGAATGGATAATGCATTTGTTTGTTAATTGTGCATGTTGGTGTATTTGTATGTTTAGAGAAAGAGAGAGAGAGTATGTTGTGCAAGTTGCAATATCCTATTTCAAGCTGAAAAAGTACGAGTCATATGAAAATTTGTCAGTACATTTTTGACCCCCACATTTTTTATTTGACCCTCAGTTTTGATACCTAGGGGTTTTTTGTACCCTCAATTTTACACCCCTGGGTGATACACTGTAGGAGAGATACACATGAGCAGAAAACAAGGACAGGAATAAAAGCATCTCACACTATAAATCAAAGGATGCAATAGGCTATCACTTGGTTGAGGGGAAGAAGAGTGATCGGGAAATTATTATGATTTGAATATTGAATTGTTATTCTTTTGAATTTCACCTTTTGTGTTCTCAATAATTTAACTGTCGCCATTGCTGACTGGGGGCTCAGAGCCCTATCTCTCTCTATCACTAATTTCACTCCCTACAAAATCAAGCCCGGGGTGGGACTTCTATGGTAATTTAGATAATATATTGGGAGCACCCCTCCCCAACCCTACCAAACACCACAGTACCAATGCCAATACACATGAAGAAGATGGATACAGAAATGTACATGAATGTTATCATGAATGCTCATCACAGAATCCGACCAAAGAAAATTTAGAAAAGCCATAAAAACTTTGAGAGGAGCAAGACAAGATAAACGCAACAGACATCAACAACCAAAGATGGTGAAAACCTTGATTGAACTTAAATTATTGGCTCACAAAGCAGAAGGAATCGGGACAAATGAAGACGCTTAAAGACAACAAAAGGACAATAATATATCATGCAAATGATAAAATATTGAACATGGACCACACAACTTACAATAAAATAGCAACTCAGATAGATGGAAATGATGCTAATGATGGTCATAACTGGAATGAAATCAAAGAAGGTTACGGAAGTCTTCTGTACACTACTTTCTTGATATAGATGCCACATAACATTGTCAGGATACCTCCTTTTATTGATGATCAAGTGAATCAAGTAAATTAAATACTTATTGATCTGAGCCTAGTACATGAAATACTTAATAATCTGAGCCTAGTACATGAAGTACTTATTGATCTGATCCCTGTAAATGAAGTATTTATTGACCTGAGCCTAGTACATGAAATACTTATTGATCTGAGCCTAGTATATGAAGTACTTATTGACATGAGCCTAGTACATGAAGTACTTATTGATCTGAGCATAGTACATGAAGTACTTATTGATCTGAGCCTAGTACATGAAATACTTATTGATCTGAGCCGGGGCCCCGAGTGGCCGAGTGGTCTAAAGCGCTCTTCGTTACGGATCACTGCCATCTCACCTCTGCCTGCGTCGGTTCGAGTCTAAGATTCAGCCAATATGGGTATGTGAGAAAGCTTGCCAGTAGCTTCTCGTGGGTCGGTGGTTCTTTCCAGGGTTTTCCCGGGTTCTTCCTCCACCATTAATACTGGCCGCCATATATAGCCTATCGTGTGCTGAAAAATGGCGTTAAACCCCACAACAACAACATTGATCTGAGCCTAGTACTTGAAGTACTTGTTGATATGATCCCCTGTAAATGAAGTACTTATTGAACTGAGCCTAGTACATGAAGTACTTATTGATCTGAGCTATGTAAATAACGTACTTATTGATCTGAGCCTAGTACATGACATACTTATTGATCTGAGCCTAGTACATGAAGTACTTATTGATCTGAGCCTAGTTCATGAAGTATGTATTGATCTAAGCCCTAGTACATGAAGTACTTATTGATCTGAGCCTAGTACATGTACTTGAAGTACTTATTGATATGAGCCTAGTACATGAAGTACATATTGATCTGAGCTATGTAAATTAAGTACTTATTGATCTGAGTTTAGTAAATTAAGTACTTATTGATCTGAACAGTTTAATTTGCATTATATTAACCATTATCCTTCATTCATTTGGGGAAACACGGGTAATAAAGTAAAACTAAAACTGTTATCTAAGGACAAACTTCACCTGAGTGCAAAAGAACTATATTATCGCTAGGAGATTTACACTGTTATGATATACCTATTGGATGAGGCAAGCACGGATTGATTGTCATTTCTATGATGAAACTGGACACATGACAGAAACCTGCCATCATGACAAAGTCATTAGTTGCTATATTTTCACTGGATTTAGCCATTAACAAAAACTCTGCTCCACAAATGACGATTTTACAGGTGTATCGATGAAGAGAATGCCAACTAAAGTTTCCTACTTAATATTACTTTCCATAAGCTTATTGCCAATATAAACTATAAGTACTTTAATATTTTCTTAGAAATATGCACCGAATGCCTTAAAACTAAGTGTATATGCCCAACACTAAACAGCTAATGTTATAATCAAAAACCACATTTTGATCCAGACAGAAAACAATGTGAAAATTCAGGTCCTTTGTTGTACATATATCCAAATGCATATTCTGCCGAAACATTTCGAGAAGTTGATGATGCAGTCTAAGCCAGATGGACATAAATGTTATACTGCAGCCTCCGAGGGCCTTACATTTGTACCAAGGGCCTTACAGTTGTACCATTCAGTTTACAGAATGTGTCAAGATATAAATAGTGAAGTAAATATTCATTCTTGTTCTGGTAGTGACCTAAATACAATGTATTCTTGGAATAATTAGTAATAGAAAAACACATGTATGCAATTGAAGAACACGTGTACATGACTGAAAAACACATGAACAAGATTTTAAAACACATGAAAATGGCTTTAAAACACATGGACATGATTGTTAAACACATATATTATATGACTGTGAAACACATGTACATAAATGAACAACACATTTACATGATTGAAAAATACATGTACATGATTGAAAACACATGCAGATGGTTAAAAAACACTGAACATGATTGAAAAACACGAGCATGATTGCAAACATATGTACAGGATTGAAAAACACGTACATGATTGAAAACACTTGTACATAAATGAACAACACATTTACATGATTGAAAAATACATGTACATGATTGCAAACATGTACAGGATTGAAAAACACATGTACATGATTGAAAACACATGTACTTAATTGAACAACATATTTACATGATTGAAAACACATGCAGATGATTGAAAAACACGAGAATGATTGCAAACATAAGTACAGGATTGAAAAACACATGTACATGATTGAAAACAAATGCACATAATTGAAAACACATGTACATAACTGAACAACACATTTGCATGACTGAAAAACACATGAACTGTGATCTAATTATTTTAGAAATTGTTGAATTGAAGAAACACACAGGCAACTGTTTATATGTGCCTACACATCAGCGTCATTCTTTGAAAAAACAACCATACAACTGTATCTGGTATTAATATCAAATATTACAGTATTTGTATATTAAAACATGACCATGTTTCTCTCCCTCTTAATTACAAGCAAAATCAATATACAAAATCTTTTGGGCACGTTGAGAAGGATTAGCAATGTAAGACATATTCTTCCAAAATATGATGCAATTATATTCACATTATAACAAAAAAGATCTGTTGACATTTTTTAATATGTAAAATTTTCTAACAAATCAAGTACAGATTTAACCAAAGAAACGAGACCCCAAACGATTTGAATTTAAAAGAAAAGAAATGCTAATGAAGAAGGATTCTTTGTAAAATTCAAACATTCCAATTTCAAAAGAAGAAATTTTCTTGAACCTAGCAGTACTTAAACAATTTGACTAACTCAGGTTATATCCTTATATGTTATGCAGGCCATCAAATTCCAACTCGGGCTATATCCTTACATGTTATGTAGGCCATCAAATTCCAAATCGGGCTATATCCTTACATGTTATGTAGGCCATCAAATTCCAACTCGGGCTATATCCTTATATGTTACGCAGGCCATCAAATTCCAACTCGGGCTATATCCTTATATGTTATGTAGGCCATCAAATTCCAACTCGGGCTATATCCTTATATGTTATGTAGGCCATCAAATTCCAACTCGGGCTCGGGCTATATCCTTATATGTTATGCAGGCCATCAAATTCCAACTCGGGCTATATCCTTATATGTTATGCAGGCCATCAAATTCCAACTCGGGCTATATCCTTATATGTTATGCAGGTCATCAAATTCCAACTCGGGCTATATCCTTATATGTTATGCAGGCCATCAAATTCCAACTCGGGCTATATCCTTATATGTTATGCAGGTCATCAAATTCCAACTCGGGCTATATCCTTATATGTTATGCAGGCCATCAAATTCCAACTCGGGCTATATCCTTATATGTTATGCAGGCCATCAAATTCCAACTCGGGCTATATCCTTATATGTTATGCAGGCCATCAAATTCCAACTCGGGCTATATCCTTATATGTTATGCAGGTCATCAAATTCCAACTCGGGCTATATCCTTATATGTTATGCAGGCCATCAAATTCCAACTCGGGCTATATCCTTATATGTTATGCAGGCCATCAAATTCCAACTCGGGCTATATCCTTATATGTTATGGAGGCCATCAAATTCCAACTCGGGCTATATCCTTATATGTTATGCAGGTCATCAAATTCCAACTCGGGCTATATCCTTATATGTTATGCAGGCCATCAAATTCCAACTCGGGCTATATCCTTATATGTTATGCAGGCCATCAAATTCCAACTCGGGCTATATCCTTATATGTTATGCAGGCCATCAAATTCCAACTCGGGCTATATCCTTATATGTTATGCAGGCCATCAAATTCCAACTCGGGCTATATCCTTATATGTTATGCAGGCCATCAAATTCCAACTCGGGCTATATCCGTATATGTTATGCAGGCCATCAAATTCCAACTCGGGCTATATCCTTATATGTTATGCAGGCCATCAAATTCCAACTCGGGCTATATCCTTATATGTTATGTAGATCATCAAATTCCAGTGTGAAGTGGTTTTAGAAATCTGGCGATGAACTAACAAAGGTTTCCAAATATTCAGATGAAGCTATACTAATGGGTGACATCAATTACCCTCAAGCTATTCCCATGACATGGTTGAAAATTATTCAGTCTAATCCCATGACATGGTTAGAAACTATCTAATCTATTTCCATATTTGGAAACTATTCAGTCTAATCCCATGACATGGTTGGAAACTATCCAATTTATTTCCATATTTGGAAACTATTCAGTCTCATCCCATGACATGGTTGGAAACTATCCAATTTATTTCCATATTTGAAAACTATTCAGTCTAATCCCATGACATGGTTGGAAACTATCCAATTTATTTCCATATTTGGAAACTATTCAGTCTCATCCCATGACATGGCTGGAAACTATCCAATATATTTCCATATTTGGAAACTATTTGGTCTAATCCCATGACATGGTTGGAAACTGTCCAATTTATTTCCATATTTGGAAACTATTCAGTCTAATCCCATGACATGGTTGGAAACTATCCAATTTATTTCCATATTTGGAAACTATTCAGTCTAATCCCATGACATGGTTGGAAACTATCCAATTTATTTCCATATCTGGAAACTATTCAGTCTAATCCCTTGACATGGAAACTAAGACATTGTTAGTAGATTATAAATAAACCAATAAGAATGGCTAAAACCTGTTAAATTCTGATTGATCATATTTATGCATTTAGTGACCACTGTCCAGTCTGTGTCACTAGACATCTGCCTAAATGAGCTAAAACGGTCAATACAATGAAATCAAGTATGCTGATTTCACAAATTTTGAATGCAAATGACTTACAGAGTTGGAAAATGTACCTTTCAAGACAATTAAAAGCGTACCTTAATGAAGGTTTAATCATATGGCACAACTATTATGCTGATCTTCTGGATAAGCATGCACCAATTAAAACAACAAGAGTCCAACATTACAGTAAACATAACTGGCTAGCACTGATACAAATGAGGCTAGACACCTAACAGGTAAATATCATCAAAAGAAACTCTTAGGAAGTAAAGATTTTACCGAAACAAGGCCAAGACTTACCATGCCAAGAAAAATAATTATAGTCGTACCAAGAAAAATTACAAAGTTCAAGTAATTCATAATAATAAAGGCAATACACAAGTGTAGAAATGCCTCAATAAACCTAGAAGGAAAATGTATACTACCAACGTAAGTTGAATATGACGTTTCTATCACTAGATGGTTTCACATGTACTTTCATTAATTAGTTCACAGGCAATAAAAGTGGTATATCACATAATGGTAAAGAGCCAGAAGTTGAAAAAACATGTAAATAAAATAATAATGTGCCTCAAAGCACAAATGTCTCTGAGTGGCAAGTTACTGAGAAAGAACTACAAATCATTGGTTTTGTGTACCAACACTTTCGACGAGTGCAAACATACTTATCAAATTAACATCGCCGTTTGCCTAGCACTGTGTCGTCATCTGCTATAAGAAGTTTGTTGTTATATCCCTCTTAGGTGCGAATTTTAAGTTCCACGTCGCTTGGGATCATGCATACCCGTCCCCAAAGAGGTAATCAAGCTTGCTTCCGGAGTATCCGAGCACTTCAAGGTACTTTTCTATAAACTTTGGATGTCTTCTTCATGGGCTGCCTTACCTTCTACGTTTGCAACAAACTATCTGTGTGCATCCAAGGCCTTCCTGATCCCACTCTCGTGTTGTGTATTTGGATTTGCGAGCCCAGAATTGTCCAGACGTACTTTCGAACGCTATCACTGAGACGCTCTATCCAGGCTCGGGTAAATTCTTGTCCATCATAAGATACAAAAGACTTTGTGTTTCCTTGAATTGTCAAACGCATACACGTCGGCGTCCATAACCACCACTGATCGGCAGCTGATATTATAGTTATATATCGTGCCCAGGAATTAAATTTCGCTGTGCTTCTGCCACGAGTCTGAGTTTTTTTTCCACATTAAACTCGTTGCAAAAGCGCTCGTTCACAACCATGTCGTTGCTGTTTTAATGCGCGTTCCACCCTGTTTGTCCCGGACAACAGACGGTCGCGGACATTTACACCATAAGCGGTGGTCAGATGGCTCGAGAAGGCACAGTCTATTGGATTTTGCCAGATCGCTGTCTGCCGTTCCAGAGTACCAGATGTCCACAGTAATCCTCCACTCGACTAAAGGTAGCACGTACTTATGTGCTATGTGGATCAGCGCTATCTCGCCATCGTTACAGTTCAAGACGCCGCAAATACTGTATTCTGCGTCGCTATGAACGCAAAGCATTTATGGCAATACCATATTCTAACAGTGAATGATATATTGTTTAATCCGCTTTTTGGGCCGGTGGCTTTATAACAGTTGACACGCTCTTGTCCTTGTACACATGCATTGCTTCAGACCAATATGGTACAGCATTTCTGCTGCGCTTAGTAACAAAAGATTTGTTGCGAGGCCAAACTCAACCAGACCAACAGTAGAAATCGTGATTCCGGATGAGTATTACACCATGGATATGCTCGAAAACAAAATTAGGTTTACATTCCTGGAGTGACAGCAGACAACTACGCGGCAGCAGGGCGTGTCAGCATCACGCTTGCTTACCCAAAATATCAAATCTATTTCGGCACAATCGGCGAAATGGCAGATGGACATCGAACACTGAATTAATTACCCTTTCGCCATCAAGTCAACAGCAAAAAATGTAGTTCCCTCAGGGAGTCTTGGGCGCGACTGCTATTATAGTGACAACACGGTATTTGGCGAAACCCCATAGGAAATAATTTTCCCTCGTGCAGAATCATTTATCACTCATCTCACGAGCAGAAGAAAGAAAAAACCCACAAATATTAATATATTTGAAAAATACGCGTTCTGCCGAATCACAGTAATCACACAGATAAAAGAACAATCGCTGAAACTGGGGGCAGAAGGCATGGTATCTGTTTTAATTGTAGAACATGATGGCGGGCATGTAATTTCTGGATCTAAAGAAGGACAGCTTGAAGCCTCCTCGAGGCCTATTCCCAGTGCATCTTAAGCATACGATGAAGTTTTCAGTAACATGACTGAGCCGCCAACGCTGCCTTAACTTCGAGCCATATAAATAATCATATTTTATCAATAATGACACTATACACGTCGGTCTCCATACACGCTTATTAGCATCCGTAGTGTTTAACGATACAAATATTGCTCATTAACGCAAACACGATACATCCATCTTTCACAACTTCGCTATTGTCCCTTTTTGACAATCCTAATCGTAGTCCGATAAATCACCCCATACCCCAAATATGTGTTGATAATGTAGGACGATATGTGGGTCTGATGTCACATGGTCATTAAAATGTGCAATTTTGATGCATGCGTACATTTTTTTAGACAAATACTGGTTATTGGTAACAGCCATATCTAGCGCGAAATTCAAAATGGCCACAGGACAGAGGGTTATGCTATTCCACGTGGATTTACAAGTCACCAAACATAAGATTTGCTCCGGAAATATAATGTGCATGCCACTAAAAAAGACCTTCAGCCGACGGTAGCTCCACGGCCGCGAGAAATACCGGTGAGTGTATAAAATGTAAACCGATGTGTGCAGCCAAAACTATTTGCAGATTTTTTGCATGTTTTAATGAATAACTGATATTATCTCCTAAAGCGCCAATCAATATTAATTACGGATGAGAGGCTGATTTATCGGCCTAGCCTTTGTGCAGTGAAAGAATCTATCTTTAGACAGACGAAGCAATGGCGTCTGAAATGAAACAGGCACGATGCTTGGCTCACTGTTGAATGCTTAATCACATGGCATTGATTGAGTAATGATGCGTCGTTTCTCGTATTTTATTATCGTATCACTTTTCATGTTGTTCAGTATTTTTCATACTTGTTAATTTTCTTCTCTCAACTCAGTGCACAATAAATGGATTGTAATGCGGTCAGAAAAAAAGTTTTGTTTTATATAAAATATTAGCGTTTTCGCAATGTTGATAATATACTGAGTTGTTGTAAATCAACATCTTTTTATCCCTATTCTAGATGGTGATTTAAGAATGTCCAACTGTTCTTGGGATGTTTTCATACTTTAGGGAGATGGTAAAAATTTGAAAATTTACAAGTGTTTTCACACATACTCACACACGCACACACACACACCATTGAACTGCGAACAGACAAAAATGAATCGACTCGATCGCAAAGAAACATAAAAAAGAATAATGTAATATTTACATGTAAATTATTGTACTGTTAGGAATTTTTACACTTCAAGTCAATATTTACCTGGCTTAGATGGTTTTCATTTTTATGCAAGTGATGCCGATCCGCCTTTAAATTTGCTTAATACATACCGTTGAACTTCTTAATAACCATTCAACAGACTTTGAACAAATTACACAGAAACCATCATGGCATAGATGCCTTCCAAATTTTTTATAGAATTGGATCGAATTTAACAGAAAGCATCCTGCCAATGGAACTTTTAACGTTTGTACAAATATACCCTATCTGTAATCAAATATTGCCACTACTACTAAGAATAGAAAAAGTAAATAATTTATTTTCAGAAACGAATCAACAAAATATAACCAAACTGCGCCGATTCGCCATCAGATATGGCTGTCATTCCAGAAAGCATCTTGGCATGGAGTGCGCTTAAGGTGGTGCAAATTACGCCCATCTGCCATCAGATATGGCTGCCATTCCAGAAAGTATATTGGCATGGAGTGCGCTTAAGGTGGTAAGGTGGTGCAAATTACGCCCATCTGCCATCAGATATGGCTGTCATTCCAGAAAGCATCTTGTCATGGAGTGCGCTTAAGGTGGTGCAAATTAAGCCCATGTGCCATCAGATATGGCTCTCATTCCAGAAAGTATATTGGCATGGAGTGCGCTTAAGGTGGTGCAAATTACGCCCATCTGCCATCAGATATGGCTGCCATTCCAGAAAGCATCTTGACATGGAGTGCGCTTAAGGTGGTGCAAATTAGGCACATCTGACATCGCCTGTGGATGCTGATATTTTAAGAACTTATGCTTAAAACAGTTTTAAAACGTTTGACAAAATTATATAATTTAGAGGAATTTCTTTTATGTAACTTACATATCCGCCATTAAATATGGCTTCCTTGCTTAAAATTTAAAAAAAAACATCTGCACAATTTTATTCAAACAAACAGCTGAAAGAAATTTGACCAACTTTAACAGAAAGCGTTCTGGCCTAAAATTTGACTAACTTTAACAGAAAGCGTTCTGGCCTAAATGACGTTTTATATTGGACAAATGATGTTGATGCGCCATCAAACATAAATAAATGCATACAACTGGAGAAAGCTTGATATAATCGTGTTCGTGACGTATGCAATCAACTGCATCGACATCTTGTATTTGATTATTAAGTGTATGTCAACCAGTTTAGCTGTCAAAGGCCCACTATTGTTAATTTGTCAAAGATTATATTTTTGTCCTGATGTTCAGTACTTTGTTTTCATTTTAATATTCTCATTCCCTTATGCAGGAATGTGACACATATAAGTGTGTGAGTGTTCCAGTGGTTTTTAGTTTTGATTTTCACCTTTTCTCCCCATCCACCCCACACCCCAAGACTTCTGGTATAAGTAGTTTTAAATTTGACTTCTTATTTTATGTTCTCGTATCCCTACACGAGAAGGTAATAAATGTACACAAAAAAATGAATGGTCCAGCTATCGTATATCAATATATCCATAAGTCTTACATTTTCTCGAATGAGATGAAAAATTACAAAATACGAGTAGTCCAAATATTTCCTATTTCTTACTACTTACGCTTTGCGTTAAGGTCAGTTTTCAGATGCTTTGGCTGGGCATCCGTGTTCTTTAAGCACATTTTTAGTTGTTGTTTTTCTCCTCCATCATTTCCATATCTTATGGATATTTCTGGATATTTAAATAAGCCCTCTCTTCACAGGAAAGCCTTCGCTGGGTGCCATTTCAGAATTCAGTCTATAACATAAATTGTACACCTTTAATACAAATTTAACTATTTTCCTCGAGCTTAATGGATGTTTAAATCGGCAACAAAAGTTCCTTTAACGACACGTGAGTGACCTTAGACTCATTAAAAGCCATGTTAATTGCGCATTAGTGGTAAAGCTGTCAACAGTACTGGAAGAAATTTCTGCATTAAGCATAATGCTGACCTAGATTTCTTGGACAATGTCTCACTTGGGCCTCTTGTTTACATACCTTTTTTTTACCAGTGAAGACAATAACAGGCGACTTCAAACCGATTATAACTGTATGGTCTATATAGCTGTCAAACTGACAGCTTGTCCTGTATGCAGGTCCTTAAAACCGTAAAAGTGCGCGAATTTTAAAAATAGCAAAGTATAGGCCCCGATCGTACTTAATTATTTACATGTTTATGAAAAAGTGCTTAAACGTGTTTGAGTTGTCAGAAGTAGCTTGATGAAATATCATTTCCACAATTTTATAAAACACTTGCCTTTAACAGTCGCCCTTAGAGAAATATGGCCACTGATTAAGTCGTTTTACAAGTGCACATTAATCAGTTGATCCTTCACTCTTTTTACGCTGCAACACAACAGTAGTAGGGATATCTAGTTTTACCCTTGTCCATTTGTCTGTCACATCTTGACCTTTAGATCATTTCAGGTACTATAGTGTGGTACCCTTGTTCCATTAATACACTTCTAGTTTATAGTGTGGTACCCTTGTTCCATTAATACACTTCTAGTTTTATAGTGTGGTACCCTTGTTCCATTAATACACTTCTAGTTTTATAGTGTGGTACCCTTGTTCCATTAATACACTTCTAGTTTATAGTGTGGTACCCTTGTTCCATTAATACACTTCTAGTTTTATAGTGTGGTACCCTTGTTCCATTAATACACTTCTAGTTTATAGTGTGGTACCCTTGTTCCATTAATACACTTCTAGTTTTATAGTGTGGTACCCTTGTTCCATTAATACACTTCTAGTTTTATAGTGTGGTACCCTTGTTCCATTAATACACTTCTAGTTTATAGTGTGGTACCATTGTTCCATTAATACACTTCTAGTTTTATAGTGTGGTACCCTTGTTCCATTAATACATTTCTAGTTTTATAGTGTGGTACCCTTGTTCCATTAATACACTTCTAGTTTTATAGTGTGGTACCATTGTTCCATTAATACATTTCTAGTTTTATAGTGTGGTACCCTTGTTCCATTAATACACTTCTAGTTTTATAGTGTGGTACCCTTGTTCCATTAATACACTTCTAGTTTTATAGTGTGGTACCCTTGTTCCATTAATACACTTCTAGTTTATAGTGTGGTACCATTGTTCCATTAATACACTTCTAGTTTTATAGTGTGGTACCCTTGTTCCATTAATACATTTCTAGTTTTATAGTGTGGTACCCTTGTTCCATTAATACACTTCTAGTTTTATAGTGTGGTACCCTTGTTCCATTAATACATTTCTAGTTTTATAGTGTGGTACCCTTGTTCCATTAATACACTTCTAGTTTTATCTTATTTTTCTTTCTTATCTATGTTATCAATGAAACTGTAAACGTTGCTATTAATACCGATTCATTTCTCATTTGGGTCCTGATGTCTATTTGAGTTCAAATGTATAGCTACTTGATTAAGGTTTTTGATCATGTACCACCATATATATATATATATATATATATATATATATATATATATATATATATATATATATATATATATAATTCCACCCATTCTTACAGTTATCTTTCATTTTCTGTACTTTTTACATCTTTACCTTTATCTTTTTCCTGTAGAAATGCATGTTTATTTTTGCGTTGAAGGGTTTACCTTCCTTGCAATTTTAGCAGCTTTTACCAATGTTACTAATTTGTACTCGGCAATGTATTCCCAGTCTTGTACTGATGTGCCCTTAAACCCCCTGTATACATACATACATACATACATACATACATACATACATACATACTCGTTATTAAGATTCATTTAAAACAGTGACAACAATTGCACACTAATGGATAATTCGTGACTGTGTATGACATAATTAGGGGGCACTATTTTCAGTTGGATACGTTCTGAATAATAAAAAAAGCATTGGAATTTTTTACAACAGAATTAGCAAAAACGTTCATAAACTTGATTTAATTTGGCAAGGAAATTAATGAATGCTTGGATTTCGTTTATGAATATGTATCTGAACATATTAAAGTATTAGTGACACCTGAAATAATGCACATTTCCCCGTAATGGGGCCTCAAGGTAATCCATGCAAGAAGCTGTTATTTAATAATGTACATCAGGCCTGCCTGTCCACTAGATAAAACGTAATTAAGCTACTTCATTAAGGAATAAAGGACAAACTATGGAAACTTCAAAAAAATATATTACAAATAACTAAAAAGAGCAACAGTTTAAAAGACTCGAGGCAAAATGAAGCGCACTCTAGCAATTTTATTTTTATTCCTGTATTTGATTGCATTAATATATTGTGGCGAAATGAGAATAGCGTGGATTTCGCCAACTAATTCTGCACAATACCCTATCAACGCTGAAAGTAGTGCAACCGGAGCAAAGTTCGGAGTCCAGTCTATCAGAAGTAACAAGGCCCTTCTCAAGAACCAGTTTATAAGGTGAGTGAGATCAAGAAAAAGTCTTTCGAAATTAGATTGAAAAATAATGTATACCTTTTACTTAATGACTTTCAAAATGACGCCATTCCTAGGTATAACTAGTCTTCTATATCTACATACAAACTTAATTGTATATTGCTTGTCTATAAAGGACTCACATTCTGCTGACCTTAATAGACAGGCGTACTTTATTTAGGGGTGAAATATATGGGTATACATATGAGGAAAAGTCAATAAATGTTGTCCCTTATTACCAGGTGTTCCTTATCTTGGATATGTTAAAGCATGTTCTATGGAACTTGTTTTACTGTACGTTCTATTACCAGAAGAAAGACAACTTCAAAACGTGCGTGGAAGTGAGGTCGGATGAAAACGCATCCACCCAGAAACACACTTTTGTTATATTTCAGCAGAAAATTAACTTTGTTTTGTTTATACAGACTGTCTTATGTTACTAACATTGATAAAGTGGTGATGTTTACCAATAGGATACTATCCACTAAGGACAGTTAGCTAGTCTTTGTCACACACACACACACACACACACACACGCCCACTTGAGACATTTTATCGTCTGAAACGTTGTTAGAAACAACATGCACACACTAATGACACAACCGTTGTTAAGCCACAAACTGAAGCGTCTACATATTTATACCCTACTCTTAAAGAGTAAACGCAAGAAGATAGGATTATATCTACATTATTCTTGTACTGGAAGTTCTAATATTGCTGGGAACCAAAGGACATAATATGTTGATGGAGCGTCGTCTATTATCAATATTTACTGCTCAAACCATCGCCCTCAAATAGGTATTTGGTGTTTTTGAAAAAATGGGGAGAGAGGAAATGTAATGAAAGTTCAATGTGTATTTCGTGAGAGTTATTTGACCAGAAACTGTAGTTACCACAACAAGCAAAGGACTCATTATTCTGACATTTCAAATGCATGTCCAAACAGCATACCTTGCTCTTGTGGGTTTTATTTTAAAAGCCAGGCAAATATCGAACCTTCTCGCATGACATTTAGTACCGATGCCGGCCTATTTGAATATTCAAATACGTTGTGACAATTGCTATAAGCTACATGTATACACGCGAATATTCAGATCACGAAACTAATAACAATACAAATGTTAGACCACTGACCCACCTAATTTTGTTCCAAGTTGCATAAATATGGTGTTCTTTTATAATCACGAAGTGTATAGTTTTTTTATATCGTATATTTCTCAAACGTAATACAGCTTTTCAGGATTTATCCCAGTAGTGTAAAAAATAGTAAAGGTTTTTAAATTTAAATTCCTTTCTTTGGATATTTATTAGTCTTTTATTCCAGATGTTCCCATCAAGCGGAGCAAAATCAGCCACACATGATTAAACTTCATAACATCACGATTTTAGTACTAATAATATTTCTTTATTCTGTTTTTTATCCTGTCTCCCACTTCATTTTCAAACTTATTATTTCCCTCCTGTTATCAGAACACCGTTTCTTTTCAGATTGAAACATTTCGACACCAACTGTAATTCACGGTCGGCCATTGCGGCATTCATGTTGGCGAGAAGCACATATGACCCGGATGTAATTATTGGACCACCTTGTGCAGACGGTAATAAAAACATTGAATTTTCCCCGTTTTTTCAGTCATCGCCAATTCTATTATTCTCAATCATTTGCAGCGGCTAAATGCTATAATGTACATTGAAATTACTGCTGTGTTGCTTCTACACTGGGAGGGTTTAATGTGCAATGTGATACAGATTTTTATAATCATCAGATAGTGTTAGTATTTTAAAAGAAAATTATGACCTGGTCCATGTCACTGGAAGAAGTTAAAAAAAAAAACATGGCAAAAATTTCGAATAATATTACTAGAAAAGATGCAGGTGGCATAAATAGGGGGGTTGGGACTAACATGCAACGTGAAATTTCAGATAAAGAAAATTGTGGTCAGTGCAATATTCATTTAATGCTATGTTATTTTTTACGTTACAAGTAAAACCCAGTACTTAATACCGATGAGTTTTCTCATGAAATTGTAATTCTGTATGAAAAAATAAACACAAAACAAACAGAACATTGATATTAAATTAAAGTGTTTGAAATATACTGATTTTAAAATAAAAATTTCTATAACTTAAAATGCAGAACTATAGTTTAATTATGTACGCGTGAAAAAGTCACATGACAGAATGACTCGTAACAAATGAAACATAAAAACTATATTAGTAAACATTTTTTATAAGTCTAGAAACAAATATTTATGCAAAAGCTTCATGAAGTCAATTTATTTTAAAATAATTCTAACTGATGACGCAAACTAAATCAATGATATTCTCAGACTCACACACTATTTTTTCAACAGGACATATCGTATTTGACATTGCACAATTAAACTTATATGCATTAATTAAAATGTGCATGCAATTAAACGCTTATAATCAGCCCTTAGGAGTCTAAGAATTTAAACCGTGAGATAAAAATATGGAGATGAGAGAGAAAACCGATGGCACGACTATACAGCCGTAAAACCACTAACTAGCAAAGTAACGTTGAATGACAGCAATTAATAGTTCATGTCAAAAGTAGTACCGTACATGCTCGCTTATAAGTCGAGTCCAACTACAAACTGCACATACCCAGATCTGCCTGCATAGTGTAGTTTGTTAGGAGTAATTAATAGAACAAACAACATAGATCCTGATCTGCAGGCGTGTTATGCTACGGCAGACTAGGGTCTGTGTTGTTTACAGTTGGACTCAACTAATAAGCGAGTACAGACGCTAATTAGCTAACAATTTAATAATTAGGAATGTACTGATTACAATGTAGGGGTGTTATTAATATTACATAGAAAACTGTCTAACTGACGTAGAAGACTGCATACCTCACAATACACAGAAGACTACACCTCACAATACACACAATACTATGCCGCACAATAAACAGAAGACTGCATACCTCACAATACACTGAGGACTATGCCTCACAATACATAGAATACTGAACACCTCACAATGCAAGAAGACTATACCTCACAATACACATAAGACTATATCTCGCAATACACAGAAGACTGTATACCTCACAACACAGAAGACTGTATACCTCAAAACACACAGAAGAATGTATACCTCACAAAACACATAATAATGTATACATCACATCACACAGAATACTGTATACCTCACAACACAAAGAAGACTATATCTCATAATACACAGACTGCATACCTCACAACACACAGAAGACTGTATACCTCACAATAAACATAAGACTGCATACCTCACAACACAAAGAAGATTGTATATTTTACAATACATAGAAGACTGCATACCTCACAACACACAGAATACTGCATACCTCACAACATACAGAAGACTGTATACCTCACAACACACATAAGACTATACCTCACAACACAAAGAAGATTGTATATTTTACAATACATAGAAGACTGCATACCTCATAACGCACAGAAGACTGCATACCTCACAACATATAGAAGACTGTATACCTCACAACTCACATAAGACTGTATACCTCACAACACAAAGAAGACTGCATACCTCACTACACATTGAAGACTGTATACCTCGCAATATACAAAGTCTAACACAATAAAATGAAGCAATATTCATCCTTAACATCTTCAGCCATACTTGTAAGTACCAAAGGGACAATTCTTTCTTCAATTAAGACTTTCCACGTGTAACTCATTTCAGAAAGTGAATTACTCTGGAATGCAAATATTATCGTGGTCATGTCTTTTTTTTTCTGGTCTCTCCGTGACAGATAATTGTCAGACGACATCCGCATATTAGAATTTCATGTGAAATAGTGTTAAGACATATTCTATTCCAACATTTTTTGTGTGCTCGTGACAATGTTGAAAATAAAACTTCAAACTGTAAAACTTGTTAGTGCGCAATTTTAAACTGTAACTTGAATGACTGATACATCGATTTTCCGTGTTTGCTTGTTCTGTTCGTTTCCATACAGAATCAATTGGTATGTATACCTTTAGTTATTGTTGTTTTTATCGCTCATATTTAAAACTATATGAACAAGGATTTGTTTTATTGGAACCACAAAAAAGCATATGAGGAAAGTTATACCTGATTCATTTGTAGTGCGGCGTGTAATTCTTATGGCTGTTTCTCATAAAAGTCACGAAATTAATTCAGACAGTTTATTTTTCATCTTGTTTACTCCACTTGCGGCATTACCTAACTGTTACTACAGTTGTTTCTTATGTGCATTGCATTAGACAGACATACGTGTGACTCCGTGATTAGGCAAAAAATTATATAGTTTTCAACTCACACTTTTGTGACCAATTTGCATTGTGTCTCACTTCAGAAACACATGTGGGAAACAACAGAATGATAAGCTTTGTTCTGAGAAATTCCAACCTTGATTTTCTGGAGCTGACGATTGTAAATGAAAGATGAACTATGCGAGATACCACTCCAAGAAGATTTTAATTTCTATTGTATACAACTTCTTGAATAGCTAAATCCTTTTTCCCTTGCTATATCTTACTTGTTTATGACTTAAATAGAAAAGCAAATTCTGACGAGTAATACATATTTATTCTCCATGGTTATGATGATGACGTAATTATACGATTGTCTCTGATGTGGTGAACACCAAATAACTTAATCGGAACATATTCGGGCCTTGTGTCATTGATCAGAAAAAAATTGTATGAAATAGTACAGCAACTGCCATAATGTCGTTTACTACACATGGAGCTTTTTAATCGGATTACTGAGAGATACCGCCCACAAAGGCTTGTTACAAATGAAATTAAGACTTTAGGTCAAGGAATAGAGGGGATGGTGAGGGGTGTCAAAACATGTGACAATATAACACAAGGGAATACAAGATTCCTCATCCCTCGGTACTTCCAACTCCACAAGCTGGTCTTATTTTCGTCACCTAATGTAAATCTTAAGCCGGATGTTATCAAGAACAGCCAAGTTTTCCAGAAATTTCAACAGAGCTTGTTTACTTTATTACATTTAGAGAAAATCGACAATTGCTGTCATGTTTAATTCGATCAGACATTTCAGATGAACAGAAGTCGAAGGTAGCGTTCAGATCCTTGTGGATTTCGCCATTGACAAAACGGAAGGTTCAAAGCAAAGCCGAATTGTGTCTCTTTGCGAGACGATATTTATTATTTACATATCAGTACTATGTTACGAGAAAATATTCCAGTGATTCTTTTTATATCACCTGCCGGTCCTTAGTGCTGAAGAGAGAGTTCGGTTTTGTTCTGAAAATACCGTTTCGTTCCAAGATGACCCGAACGTTACCCTACACCACCTTTCATACTGCCGTCTGTTCGCATGAACCGGACAACAAAAGTCGAATTTCTCCAATATGTCATTAAGCGAACGAGCTCGGTTGAAATGTGTGAATTTTTTTTTTATATTTTACGACCGGAGACAAATCTGAGAGTGTATGATTTATATGTTTGTTAACATAAGTGATCAAAGTGAATGCAGACATGAAATTGCATAACCATGGATGCAACAATGTCCTCAGTGGCCGGAAGTTGGCGTTATCATTTGAATAGTCTTGAGATTCCCCATTAACAGAAAGGTAAGTTTAGTACAACCTCTATTATAAAATTCAGCACTGAAATCAAGAAGATGATATCAAGCGATGAAATGGTTAATTTTAATGTGCCATGGTAATATAAACATAATGGCATAAGTAAAGACAATTATCCAGATGTTAAATATATTCACTATAATGCATATGTTTGGGGTTGTTCTGTTCTGAACTTACCGCTCGGTCAAAGTTGGAATCCTAGACTACCCGATGCTAACCTCAACTTTAGTCCCAGTACTTGTTAAATCTTGAAAGTCGGCAAACAGTGTCGAATTTTCTCAAATATATGATGTTGAAGCAATTTCAGTCATTGTCTAGGCACAACCATGTACGCACGCGCATTCATTAATCTCCAGTTAATCTCTTTTCTAAATAAAAATCGTGCAGAATGGTACTAATTAACGGAAAGGAGACTGTGATACGTTTTAATGCAAAAGGTACAACTATTGGAATTTCCTGTATAAGACATGTTAGAATTTTACTCGCTTTGCGCTACGTATCTCCCCCTTTCAACTTTTATTACTGCAAGAGTTGCTGACAGAATAGGGGAATCGTATATTTCGTATCGTTTCGGACACTTTACATTTCCACATATACTATACATCCAAAAATAACAACGGGGGTGGGGATGGGTCACTTATCTCCCTTTTTTTTTTTTTTTTGTTGCAATCTGATTCAAATCAGATCTCCGCTGTTCTGTGTCAAGATCTGACAGCGACCGCATAGGGGTCATGCTCTGGTGACCTGTTATTATTACAACTGCTAATTTTGTCAGCCCATCAGATGAAGTCTTTTATAATCGCGTTTGGCAGTCTAACAGTATGTCTCAATCTGTGTGGAACGGTAAGATGAACTTTTAGATTTTTGAAAACTGCATTTCTTTTGGCTAATTCAAAGATCACCAGAATATAACCCCTATGGGGTTGCTGCCAGATATTCACGTAAGACAGTAGAGATATGATTTTAATCAGATTGCCTTCTTGCGAGACCTATTTAAGAATCAGCACTATTATTTCAAACTACACTTCGTGCATGTCAGTACAACGTGCTGAATGTAATACTGCCCCTTAACTATTCGACTGAAATTCAGGTTAACAGTGTCATTTTCGGTTGACCAAGGAGTGGGTAGTATTCCATTCACTTGCATATATAGCGAGCGCAATCAAGACCATGCCGGTTGTTATAGTAGGAAAATGGTCTAGCATTCCTAAAGCTTATGGTAGTAAGTCACACTTTTTATATGAATAAAAAGTCGAATCCCTGAGCTAAACAAATGTATTACGCTACGAGAAGTTTATTTTGAAAAATGGCAGCATTGATTCTTAAATAGGTTGCGCAAGAAGGTCCTAAATAAAAATGTGAGAGGAACCTACAGTATTATGATGTAAATCCAAAATAATCATGATAAAGTTCTATGACAGTCCGAAATGAATGAAAAGTTCTGTATAAATTTCAAAACTGGAAATGTACTGGACCGCCAAAAATCGTGACGTTGTCAAGATGGCGTTGTCCAGAACTTCTTCGAATAATTCACAACAGTTCCAAAATGATATACCAAATAATGAGCATTTTCTATTTCCACTGAACAGTCCAAACAACCATTTTTCCATCTGGAATAATATGTTTCCAGACTAATAACAACAACAACAACAGGAAAATTGAAGAGGACTCCAAATTCGGAATGAATCTGATTCCTCATTTTTTTCTTCTTATATACATCTATTGCAACTAAATTTCACAATACACTGTAAGTGACAGATATTACTACTCATTTTTGCCTCGAATTTGCCTATACATGTGACCTAGCCCAACCAATTGGAAGTTACTGATTTCTTCTAGAAGCGTCGAAACCCCATCAACTATGAGAAGTTAATCCAAATGAGTCATTAAGTCTTGTTATTAAGATTATTATTAATAACTGTCAACAGATACGAAAACATATATTTATAGATCCTATATAATGTTTGCTATTAACAGACTCGGGTCAGGTAGGCAAAATCTAATTAAAGATTTACAGCCATGAACGTAAATTATAAATATTAGATAGAATCATGTACCAAGAAGTTACAAAAAATATAGATAGACATAACACTTGTGTCAATATTGTGTCGATGTAGCCGTGCATGAACTAATAAAATCCTTCATACGCACCAGTGTAGGATAGGACATTTCTATCTGAGAGTCAGAACTTCGCGTCAGACACCATGTTGTCCAGACGCAAAATTCATTACCAAGGGTGGAGTTTTCCTAATCTATAATGAAGCACAATAAAGAATTCTCTGTCTCACATTTCCGAAATAAAAATGATTGTCGAGGTGAAAATGGCGTATTGTGAATACTGAAGCAATTTTCAGAACGAAACGCCAATTAAAAATTTCCTTACCTTTTGATAGAGCGCAGAAAGATTTCAACTAAAATATTTCAGAATGAACTTTAAATGACATTTTAACAAATCTTAGCTTTCGAAGAGCAGTGGTTAAAATGGACATGATAATGGCAATACTCAGTGTCCGAACTGTGTACTTCATATAGCTATGGCAACGACACAAATGCGAACAGGTAAGAAAGTAAAATACGCCCATATCCATAACATTAATCGAAAGAGACAAAATATGATGAAGCAGTCATCCATTCGAAAGAGACAAAATATGATGAAGCAGTCATCCATTCGAAAGAGACAAAATATGATGAAACAGTCATCCATTTGAAAGAGACAAAATATGATGAAGCAGTCATCCATTCGGAAGAGACAAAATATGATGAAGCAGTCATCCATTCGAAAGAGACAAAATATGATGAAGCAATCTTCCATTCAACAATGATCTAGAACTGATTTGTTTTTCAGAACAAAAATGAGGAATTAATAATTACTACAACGTCTTTTTCGTCTCGAAATCGGACCAAAGAAGTAAATAAGTTCAAAAATATCTGCTTGCAGGACACTTAACTTCAACCACTGCTCGCTTTAGTAAGTAAATATGTTACAATGAATGTTCATCTTGATTATTGTGAAAGAATATTCTAGTGATGATGGAAATCGTGCCGTTTGAATGGTCTAGTGATGATGGAAATCGGGCCGTTTGAATGTTCTAGTGATGATGGAAATCGGGTCGTTTGAATGTTCTCGTGATGATAGAAATCGGGCCGGTTGAATGTTCTAGTGATGATGGAAATCGGGCCGTTTGAATGTTCTAGCGATGATAGGGCCGTTTGAATGTTCTAGTGGTGATGGAAATCGAGCCGCTTGAATGTTCAAGTGAGGATGGATATCTGCCGTTTTGTGCCACTTTGTGTGCACTTTGCTCTCGGTCAGAAAAGTCCATGAGTAAAGGCAAAGGTTACGCATGAGGTAGGATGGACCTATTCTGAACCTGTGATCAACACAATAAAAAAACACGGTCACGGATTTATATTAATGCGAGGAGAAGGTGCTGTAATGATGTTTTTGTGGTGGTTTTAAGCTGAAATACATATCACCTAGAATAGGTTTTGGTGACGACTTTGGTAATTAAAATATCGAGAATGTTGCATTTCCTACCCCCATAAACGTGTCTTCTGATCCAGCATTAAATTTAAAATCTCCGTTGTAATAAAAGTCACCGTTAATAAACACAGGAAATTATATCAGTGAATCACTGGTATTTAGTGTTTCGTTTCTCCTGTTCCTTGATCAACTTTACTCAGTTGCATATTTCATATTTTACAACTGAGTAAATATTAACTGTATTATGTCTGTTGTTAAGTTTAAATTATTACGTGTCAAATGAAAGTTTTGGGAAAACACTTCTGCAAAATCTCTATATCTATACATCGAAGAACATCTAAGAAAGATCTGTAAAAAAACAATTATGTCGTTGTACAATATCTGTATGTTTTCCCTTACATTACTGACATATCCATAATGGTATGTTGCTTAAAATAAATTGAGACGACAGTTAACAAGAATGCAGATACATTAAATAGAATGGGCCTAGTGATTTTTGATCATTTTGATTTCGAAGCATCCACGATTCGTGCTGGCCCTTCTATAAAGTTTTAGTTTTAATGTTTTCGTATGCTAACACAGAATGTCAAAATAAAAAAAATTGTACACTGCCCAACACTCTTCTATTTCTTACTACTGTTTCTTCTTGGAGGAAAGATCTAAAATAACACTTCAATCATTGTGAAATATATGGATCGTGTCATTTGCGTTATAGACATAGGCCTGATGGAATATCTCAAAATAACAAAATGAGAATTAATGAGCATTGGTTACCAAGAAAAAAGGCTATAAGATAATGACAATTTTTTTAATCAAATATTTATCTTGTAGCCCTGAGAAGTGTATCAGAACTCGCTTCCTTTCATAACCTGCCTGTGATGGCATGGATAGCCCCTGGCAGGCAGTTTGATGACAAAACAGCTCACCCTACATTAATCAGGATGCAGCCTCCAGTGAATGAGATGAGTAAGTAAATTTTATAATATATAATTTAATATTTTATAGCTGATCTGGAGTTCGATGCAGGTGCTCAAATAAAATTTCTGTATCGTGTACCGTACACCCAGCCTGGAACGTCTTTTACAACTTTAAATATTCAACAAAGTCAGTTTATCAAATATATTGAATTATTAATTGCTATACATTTTAAACTATTGCATGTAATGTAAATAATGTCAGCACACGTTTTTAATTTTAAGAATTTGTCATGCTGGATACAAATGTCCGAATTCGACGCTGGATCTTTCGATGGAGTAATGTAAGTATGGACTAGGAATTTATGTGCATTTCCCAGTACCTACCGCCGAGAAATAGAGTCAATTTACTCGCACACCCTCCCATTTTTGTAACCGTACCACTTCTAAACACGAAAAAAAAAAAAATATAAAAAGGTACAAAATCATCACGTGTGAGGCATTTATTATTTACCTATGGTTTTGGCTTTGTATGGATATCCCAAGATGTTGGAATTGTTATTGTATTTGTAACAGCAGTCTCTTGCAGATTGAAAGATTGTACTAGTCAAAACTGGCATGATAAAATCACACAGTCCTCATTATGTCAAAATTATAAAACACTAAACGTTGAGAAGTATCTTTCTATTTACCTATTCGTGCCCGTAAAGTTCTTTCGAAATTTAGATGTTCTAGTCATACATTTTTTTACAGAGATTGTTAGACATGATGTTGCTGCTACTTCATATTGTTTGTGTAATTTTTGTTGTCGTAGTAATGTGACATTTGTAGAAGATGACCATCATGTATTTGTAATTTGTAAATGTTATCAAAAGACAAATCTTGGTATAATAATCAATCTCTAGATAATGTTTATGGCTTTATGTCAAGACAAAGTCATTTTGTTATTCACGAAGTTGCATTTTTTTATATTCCATCTGCAGCGTACTCAAGAAAATACATACGATATTTAGTTGTATTATGGGCCTTTGGCCAAGATTACCAATTAAAAGGTTTTGAATATTGAATCTTTTTCTAAAATTAAAAATGGGTAGATTATCACATTTGGGTTAAACGCATCAATAATGCGTTGTGATGAAAATATAAAATAAAATTTGAAAGTACTGTAAATTAATGAGCTTTCTGTATAATTCAATGTATTTAATTACTGTAAATTAATGAGCTTCCTGTATAATTCAATGTAGTTAATTACTGTAAATTAATGAGCTTCCTGTATAATTCAATGTAGTTAATTACTGAAATTAATGAGCTTCCTATATAATTCAATGTAGTTAATTTACTGAAATTAATGAGCTTCCTGTATAATTCAATGTAGTTAATTACTGTCAGTATAATACATTTGGTCTGAAATTTGCTTGAAAGTGTTGTGTGTATTCCGTAAGTAGGATGAAAGAAAAAGGTTCACGTGCATGCCCAAAACATATGTTTAATTTGAAAAATATGAAAAATCCACTTGCCTGTGATTGCAGTTTAAAAGATTTCATATATCCCGTCGACTTTTTAATATCCAAACCTAAGGAGCAAAGCACTACGAAATATACTTTTTTGTGGGTTGGTTGTACATCATCTTTCACAAAACTCCCAATGCCTTAATTACAATTTTTAAACATTTGAAAATGATCTGTGAATGAACAATGCATATGTAATAAATACAAAACCACACAAGTGCTTTGTTCCAAGTCAGGGGAAAGAACTCGTTTGTTACGGCGTAGGAATATAACTCTCGACCGGACCACATTCCGTCACCGAGGAAGATTCAGTTATTCCTTCCACCGTCTCGGAATATATAACCACACAGCTTAAGATCACGATGTGTTGCTACGAATTGATCACAGACTGACCGGGAACATTTTGGCTAGTGACTACTGAAATTTTTAATAAACGAAAATTGAATGACAGCTGGCGGTAGAAAGGTGGAATTCGGGTATTCATCAGTTTCATGTCATTCTCTCTATTAAAGTTCTTTAAATTTCAGCGTCAGTCCTGCAGTATTTATTCTACCTCATGAGCTGGAGAAAGTTCACGCTTCTGTATGTCAAGGACGGCAATTCAAACGAGGCTATGGGTGAAGCGGTGGAGGCTGTTGCTCGTATGGCAGACATTTCACTTCTTAGTTCCCATGCTCTTAATCCTTTAACAACAACAGATGAAGAAATAAAACAGATCTTGAGTCAAATCAAGCTTTATTCCAGAGGTGAGCATATTTATGTGACTTAAATAACATTTTTACAAAATATTCTGGTGAGTATTTTATATTATTTGTAGAACATGGGTTGAGAGAATTATAAAAAGGTAATTCAGAGTCCGCTCTATATGGCATAAGGAGCACATATGAAATATTTCATATCGTACATAATTTAACGTATACCTCAACATCGACATCAACGAAATTTTCAGAGAGATTCATTCTAAAAGAAAATGAACCGTTGCAATAAAATCAGTTGTCCGTTGAATATCGTACATTTTTCAAAGAGGTGTTAGGCGAATTGTTCATACGGTAAATATTGATATAATTTTTTTGTAGACGTTTCATTATTTTTTTATTGCACGCGTTCTAAACATTATTATTATTATTAATTCTCAAAAGCAATAAAAAGTAATTAGTAGGATTGATTACAGGCAAAGTGTATGAGACAATTTTGTTTACAGTGATCGTTTTGGCTGTGCCATGGGCAGACATGAGACGGTACATGTTAATTGCCAGTAAATTCGATATGACAAACGGAGAGTACGTATTCATTTGCCTTGATAGACAGGTACGTATATTTCAGTGCATAGTATTGCTTTTCATTCTGTTATAGGGCTCTTCCGATTAATTGATTTGGTCGAGCATCTGACATTTCACTTAAATCACCAATTAATCAATTATTATTGCTGTGATCGATTTTTTAAATTAAAATTCAGCTATGTGGCTATTCTTGGACTTAAGACTAGTTGAAAACAGTATCCGTTTTGGCAAAATATCATCCACACAAATTAATCGATTCAGTCGATCATCGATCGATAAACACAAACTGGGTATTGATCACGAGATTTTATCGGATTCGCAACACTACAATCCACTTCTTTCAAAACTCTGTTCACTTAATGTTTTTTAGTTAATTGCTTATGTATGATTACGTAATTTGTGTAGCCTTTTAAAGGCCCAAACTAACTTTCTGTCCTATTACTCAACAACGGTCATACCTTCCGAAAAATATATATTTTATGTGATTCAGTTTTCTAAGCTCATCTGCGAATATTTCTTGACGTGATAGCAAATTTTAATGCAAAAATGTTTGATACAGATAAGGATATTAGGAAGTATGAACATCGGAGAATGCAAACAGCAATTAAAATATAAATATATTTACATCTTTACAAACAATTACAGAGCCAAGGATATAATCGATCACAAATTCGTTGAGTGTTGACTGAAGCTTGGATATACGAGCTATCGGTCTGTGACAAGCAGCATTTAATCTGTGTATCGCTGCTTGGCTACAGCACTATAATACCGAATTAAAACTTGTAACAAACAGATATTACGAGTATGAAAAGATTAAAGAAAATTAAACTAAAAGTAAAATAATTTTGCTGTAATTTTTTACTTTTATACATGAAAATGCAATTTGGTTACATTTTGATCTTTTAACACTTTAAAAAAATGTCTTCGAGCAAGACTCTTTTGTATGAACAGAATTATATATAAATAAACAAAACTTGGTTTAATTACTCCTAGATCTACACAGAGGATCAGCTAAACCAGGCAGTCCTTTCATCATACGGTTGGCAGAGGTCAGACAACTTCGACAAAGAGGCCAAACAAGCTTTTGAATCTGTATTACATGTAAGTAAACCAATATATATGTTCTTAAACACCTGAAATCAAACTGGATTACACCTTCCTGATTTTGAGATCGGATTTAACATTATATATATATATATATATATATATATATATATATATATATATATATATATATATATATATATATATATTGTACCGCTTCGCCGCTGTTCGCAGCTATAGGCAATACAAATTACTGAAACGAAAACTTTCAAATGTAAAAAGAAAAGAAAAAAAACGAACAGATAATTCACACACTATTATGAGTACGTGTTGTTTCGTTATTATGCGTTACTAGCTTCATAAACTGTATTGCAGCATGGAGATACACGAGTGCGACGAGCCTATCGATGTTATTCTTTTCACAGACAGACAAACAGATGGATAATGAGTCAAGTTCTGTATAATCGGCATCGGTGGATTTCCTTATACAGTCATATGCCTAAGGTAGTTCAGTCCACCCACATAAAGTGATTGCTTCCACAGCCAAGTCAGTTCTGTCTTCATTACGTAACAGTTCTAACAGTCCTTCAGTTATTTTGCCTCTATTTCGTGTATAAGCATTCAACAGTATAAAACTTTTACCATACACGATAGATAGGCATACATGGGGGGGGGGGGTGTTTGTGGATTTTTTGTTTTTCTTTTACTGCATATTAACCAACCTTACTTCAATAAATCCTGAAAGGTTTCTTCATAGGTTGACTGGGTCGTTTTTGTGTATTCATAACGTAAACAAACTGACGTAAAGGAAGTAACTTAAACTTCCTACCCTCCCCATCTCTCCTATTTTAAACAAAACTAACATCCCGTGCACACAGGGTAGGATCTAAAAAAGGGTTATGAAATAGAATTTAAAACTTTTGTAATAAAAACACCTTCACCAAGCCCCATTAGGACCATCTCTTTTAAAGTTAAAACCTCTATACCCTTCTATAATCTTCTTACCTGTCCCATACCTCCTATTTTAAACAGGACTGAAAACTTGTTAAAGCTACGTTAAAAGTCCAAATCACACATAAGCACGCGGACATGCACGCACACACGCGTACTGACTGCAATATGCAAATAAATGTCTGATTGCATATCGTGTAGTTTGAACATATCCATGCGTTTCCAACAGACAATTTAGCTAATTGTGATCCAAAAGAGCACAATGGATGCAAAACACACCCTTGAAAAATTGCAACTAACGGAAGATGTGTAGTCGTTCCTATAGAAGAGAGTGGAGAAGCGGATGTAGATTGAGGCATTTTACTCTGTCGATAGCACGTTGATAAAAAAGTATAAGCTACATAAACCGCGTGCATCACCTGCGGTCACGGTAAGAAAATAAAGTTTCCCCTTTACTGGAGTAAGTGTACGCATAAATATTATGTATCATGCAGTCAGGGGTTCCAGACAATTACCACCACCATCGGTTCTCAAAGACACGCGTTAACCAAATTAAAAGCGGCGAAGAAAATTGCGACTAAAAACCAGTAAATAGATTATTTGGAATTAACACTGTGTCACCGTCTTCTGTTACAGATAATAGTGGATCCCTTGAACGAAGACAGAGATGAGCCTGTAACCAAAATGCCTAAAAACCGTTATAAAGAATTCCTGCAGGTGACAGGGAGGATCATGGGTAATAAGGATGTAGCAGGAGTGGAAGTACCGAAAGGCACTCAGGTAACATTACAGGAGACAACGTCCTTTCAACTTGTACGCATCGAACGCCATAATAATCGATTCCGCTTCAGCACTTTTACTTTTGCAAATATTCAGGAAGTTATCTCAAAGAGCGATTCATTGCAACAATATTGCATGCAAGATTGCACTTGCGCATGATTTTTTAGCAGGGGTTGAATTCTGATTTAATTCCTTGACATAACACCATTAAGAGAACCATATCTGGACAGGCATGTACGTCGTTTTTTTTCTTCCGTCTAGTACTGTTCCAACCACTTTCCCTCAGTCTGTCATTCTTTACTGTTTCTTTCTTTGTCTTCGGTTTTCTCTCTAAAAATTGGAGATATTCTTGCAGAAATGCCGGGGGAAAAAATGAACAACAAAAGAAATTTAAGTTAATACTGGCAAAGGCAGCTTTGTTTTTGACTTCATTACAAAAAATCGAAAGATTGGCATTACTGTTAGATCCACAAAGAAATTATACAGTATAATCTGCTCGCTCTTTTAAAATACAAATTTAAATATTTTTATCACTAATGGTGTTTTCTTTTTTATGCAGCCCGATCCTAATGCTCTTTTCCTCTACGACACAATTTTGGTTTGGGCAGTGCTAGCAGGGACGCTTACTAACAAAATGGAGAATTACAGAGATGGCGCCAAAATGTCAGAGGCAGCAAAGGACTTCTATGCAACAGGCAAGATATCATTAGTATTGCCCTTTAGAAGTTATATTTTGTGTCATCTGATGTTCTGTTATTTTGAGTGTGTATGCAACATATTGGTCATGAGAAACTAATTTCTACTTCCTAATTATTGGTAAACCTCGACTTTCGTACCAAAACACGCATGGCAGCAGGGATATCGTGTCTGCTTGTACTGAGTTAATGTTGTTTCTACTGAAAAATGACAATTTTTACAGATAAAGTTTTCTCAAGGGAGTAGCTTTTAGAGAAAAGTTGTCCAAAATATGGCCAGCAGGCCAGAATCTGGCACGGCATAAGTTTCTATCTGGATTGCTTGGAGAGAGAGAGAGAGAGAGAGAGAGAGAGAGATCACCTATAATAAAATACTATATTGCAAGTAAACTATATCTCTACATATTTATAATTATTGTCATATCAACGATTTTGTTTTAAATAATACTCGGTACACAAATATTCTGAGATTACTTATAAAATGTGGAATATTGGAATCGTTGAGAATCTAGCCAGAGATTTTAGAAGCGCAAAATGAAAAATAAGGCTCCCTGTTGTTCCAATTGTTTGTTGTCTTTTTGTGTTGTTTTTGTTTTTCTTTCGAGTTAAATTTGTTTAGTCCTAACCACTGCATCTTCAGTCTAAACACAACTGATATTGTCCTTTTTCGATGAATTTTATAGGAGCTTCCGGTTACATAGCGATCAACATCAACAGAGACCGAGCGGGTAAAGTTTTTATACTCGATATGAACGACAATGGCGAATTTCAGCCCATCCAAGTCATCCGCTTCAACAGCTCAGGAAACTATGATATGTTTGTATGTTATATTATTATTATTATTATTATTATTATTATTATTATTGTCAGTTACTTTTAAATACCTTTTGAGTCTTTGCCGTTCGAACTCTTTTCGTGTCAAATCTTTCTTACAGACTCATAAGACTTGCAGACATTTCACATAGGCGAAGCATGTCGTTATCAGTGCAAGAACAGTTACCTGTAGTTACTTGTAGGTAAAAGCAGGTGCATATTCTCCGAGGTTGCATAATAATTTCACAGGATTCTGAACTATAAATTTCTGTCATAATAGAACAGGACAAATGATTTTAATTCAGGTATTCCATTTACCTGTAAAACGTTTATCAATCAAGACGGTAAAACTCTTTTTCTTCTTACTTACGAGCGAAAACTAATGGTACCATGGATGGTATTCACAGAAAAATCATTCTTTCTATGTCCTGTTCAAGAATTTTCAATGTTCTTTCTCTATGATATTTCATAATGAAATCATTGTTTGAGCAATATTGTTTGTTGTTGTCTGCTTTGTTTGGTTTAGTTAGGTTTTTTTCAAGTTTTTTTTCAAGGTATTTTTCAAGGTTTTTTATTTTTTTTATTTTTACTGGCACGAACAAATTTATCTATGCTTTAAGTTCGACGGAGACTCACATTGTTTTTGTGCCTACATTTGCTACATAATCGGGAAGTCCAGTACCTTAGCGAATTGTTTAGAGCCGCTTTGCTCGAGACAGCTGGTTCTCAAGAAAATGTACTATAGGAGAAACTGGTTTTCATGAAAATGTACTGTAGGAGAAATTAAATCTTGCAGTATTCAGGCGAATTACTTTACTGCATGGAAACTTTTGACATAAAGGTGATACAAGATCTATGTGCGTAGTACTTGCATTTTTTAAAGTAATGTTTATTTTAGTGTTTGACATTTTAGTTTTACGAGCATTCGAGATTCAACGAATAGATACAAAGAAAATGAGCACTGGTCGTTTTTTCTTTAGAGCCTTGTGGAACCAAGTAGAATGTTCACTTGGGGAAATGGAAAAGCGGGAATCAATAACGCCCCTTCTGATGAACCTAATATCACAGCTCTATGTCCTACAGGTGAGTTAGTGTGTTTTACTTCTTTTATTTATTTTTTTATCCTTTAATTCGGAGCTTTCTTCAGAATGCAAATGAAATTACAATATCAGATCACAGAATCTGATAATCTAGGCAATTTTCACTAGTTGTTCTTGCAAGACAGGTCGTATAAATAGAGAAATATTTTTAATGGACTCATTACTTTTAAAACATATATTATTATTCACACATAGAAAGACACTGTGAAAATCCGTCTCCCTCTCTCTCTCTCTCTCTCTCTCTCTCTCTCATTTTATCTTGAACTTCTTTTATATTTTTACTCTAGTTGCAACAAAGCAGCCAATATTCCGACCTGAAACTCTATCAAGATCGATGATCCTGACACCTCCATTCAACACAAGAGAAAGATTTCCTGTTCTAGAGAGAATAAAACTGGCACAGCAAATTATTTCCGATGGAGCAAGGAAACCACTAACAACTAAGATAATGGAGGCTACAGTAACGCCTAAACTAATCACATTGCCTTTTATCACAACGAGGAAACCGGTAACTACCACCACAGCAAAAACAACTACATTTGTTCCAACTACCACAACAGAACGAACCACAACTACGACCAGTCCATACATTACTACCACAACTCTTGCTCCAACGACCACGCCAACCACTGTCACAACTACAACAACCACCACCCCATTACCAGTGACTACAACAAATTTACACATAACTGTTACAGTTGAACCAACTACTGGCAAGCCAAGTCTAAAACCATCTCCAGAAGGTCCAGCTCCGGCTGAAACGTTGGAGTTGACACCGAAGGCAAATATCATTGGAGACTGGCCCAAAGGCAAAAATGGAGTTCAAGTAGAACAACGAATGCGAATGCCTGGCGGACCACGAGCTGGTCCACAAAGGCACCCAGGTGCTAGGCGACGAATAAGACTAAGACCAGGTCAAGATCCCCCAGGTGCAGCTCTAAAGGGGCGTCAAGTTCCTCCGACTAGGGACCATGGTTCCCATCTGTCCCCTGAAGAGGCTATTCAAATAGCTCCAGAAACATCTACATCCTCAGAACCAGTGGCATCTGTAGCTCTGCCGCAGTCTCAAACCCAAACTTCATCCCAACCCGAATTCCCAATACAGCAGCATCACCCGTCCTCTTCTGGACAACATCCACCACCTCAAGAGTCACAATCTCAGCAAACATCTCAGTCTGAACCTCGAACTGAAGTCAGAGAACCTACTGTAAGACAGCCTCACATGCAACAAGGGGGTCCACACTCACAACCTCTTCCTCCACAACAAAATATGATAATAAGAAATCAGAATATACCTCAACCAGCTTCATCCCACCAAACTGTTCATTCTCATACATCGTCTCCTCAACAGCCTCCCATTCGACAACCTCAACCGCCACCACAGCATTCACCATCATTTCAACAAACACCACCACAACCATCGCCTCAATATCCACAACCTCAACATCCACAACCTCAACAACCACCCGCACATCATTCATCACAACAACAACAGCCACCACCACAAAGACAGCCACCACCTCCTCTACAAAGGCAACCACCGCCACCTCCACAGAGGCAACCACCGCCACCTCCACAAAGACAACCACCACCTCCTCCACAAAGACAACCACCACCTCCTCCACAAAGACAACCTCCATCCCCTGTTCAGAGTCTTCCATCGGTAACACAAGGCCAACCCAGTCCTAGCCAAGTTCAACCACCCCACTTTAAAGGACAAACTGCATCACAACCGCAAAGTCAACCTCAACAAGCTTTCCATTCTCAAGGACCACCACTTCAACCTCCAAATGTCATGATGCCACCTCGACCTCCTCCTCAGAGACCGAACCCTCCACCAGTCATTAGGCAAGTCCAGGTAAATTCATGGGCCCCTGTAATACCACCATCACCTATGGAACCAGGGCCAAGGCCTAGCACATGGAGTGGACATGCTACAATTGCCCCAGTACCAGATTTCTGGGGCGGCTGGACTGGACCCCAGACTACAACTGCTACATGGTGGGAAGCATTGATGTAGTACCTCAGTATCAGCCTCGCAGAGTAGTTTTCATTAACTTATTTAGTTCCGAAGAGACAATATATTGATAACGAAGAGAAGTGCGAAAGGGACACGTTAAGGTACCATACTCCTCTCACCAAGGAAGGAGACTTCATGAGAGACCAGTGAACCATATCAAATCATTCAAAGCAATGGCTGTTACAGCATTAGTCTAGGATCAACATAAGATTCGTCATTTTGTACAACTGCAAGCGTTACGTGCAACTAAACACGATAATCCTCTTCATTCTAGTACCGAGGTGTCCGAAATTTATAGACTTTGACATCTCCAAGTTGAAGTTTTGTACAACTGAATTTCAGTATCTTAATCCTAGTTCTAATTTCTATCTGAGAGTCTGGATTCATTTTATCCCAGATATTTGCCGCAGTTTATCAAACTCAGAATACTTGTTTATGTACCTATACAGATTAAAATAAAGAAATTATTAAGAAATGCCTCAAGTTATGCTGGTAGGTATCTCTAAAGAAACAATTAGGTATATGTTGTTTGTTCTCTGATTATTCCTAACAAACTGCAGGGAGCCAAATTGCAGGCGCATAATGTACCGGCAGATCTAGGTCTCTGCAGTTCGCAGTTAGACTCGTCTTATAAGCGAGTATGTACGTTATTTCAAGTCATGTAAACTTTCAAAATAAATGTCTTTAGATGTATATTTCCAGAAGTGATGTACCAATATTTTGAATGAGTAATCCTTAACTTGAATGTTGGGGATTTGCTTCAATTTTCTACATGTAAGGTAAACATTCTACAAAACGAAGTGTCAACTATGGTTCGAATTCGATCCTCGACCTCTCTGTCATGCAACGTTACTCAAAATTTTGAATAAATGTTAACCCAGACTTTTGATAAGTGGAGCCTTTTGACTGGTCGGAATATTTCTGAGTAAGAGCTGGAGTCACGTACTTATTATTTTATTAAATACTGATTTCAACATATGAAAGGGAAGCAGTCGCTCAACCAACGCTGGTGATTCCCCCAACCATCATCCACCCACCCACCCCACACACCAACGACAAACCACCAGTTTATCTGCTTCTTGCACCACAATACTACATCAGCATCTAAACCAATTAAAACAGATTGATATAATTCGAGAGAAGTTGTATAGTTGTACATGACTGGACTGGTTTAGCTGGGGTGAAAGGTGCCAATTTTGTGACGTCATCCTTATTCGTACATCGGAAGTGACTATCCTCAGCGTATTCAATGGCGTATCAGCAACTTTAAAATTTATATATGGTTCAGAAAATATGCATACATATTTCAACAACATTTGTCACTAGTTACATTTTGTCTGTGTGTTCGCGTGTGCGTTTCAACAACTCATATTTGCTGGTATGCTGAACTGAATAAAGGGATCATATATAGTTATCTGTGTGTAAGTGTTTCCAGAAGTACGGTGGAAATGTTTGAGCCCAAAATACTAAATATCTTAAAACGGGTTTGCTTGGTTTTCTTAAACATAATTTTTTTAAAAATATACTCGAACAGAGCTTGGAGTTCTCAACTTAGAGTAAGGCAGATATAAACAAAATCGCACGTGTTCATCTATGTCAACTCGGTTTGAGGTTTTCTGGCATTTAATTACAATCACTAATTCAGTAATCGCTGCATATGCTCACTCTATCAACCCATGACGTACTGGTCATAATGACTGTTATGAGAAGAAACAATATCATGTCTGAAATTGAGCAGGACCCAGGTCAACATAACGTTTTTTACGCCTAACCATATAGCTGACAAGAAGCGCCAGAATACAAGTTGCAACTGTGTTGATGACCACCCGAGTAAAGTAATCAGTCTTTGCAAGTGTGACAATAAAATCATTATTTAAAGTCTTTGTAATGTTTTTAATGTTATTTTCAACAGACCATCCTTTGCACATGACCAGTGTGCATGCATCACTATGCATCGATTTCTATGCTGTTACTGTGATGTTATTAAACAGTTATTCAGATGGATGATCAAAGATTCGGTAGAAGTTCGAAACGAAGGGCGTTCTGAAAATAATAACATTATCTCATGGTATTATCAGTGGAAAAATGAGTTATTAGGAACATAAATATTACAACCTTCGCGTTTTGCATGTCACGACTCTTTTAAGGCTTGTTCCACATATACAATTTGCATGTTACAACACATTTAACGCTGGATTCACACACCCAGTTTGCATGTTGCAACACATTTAAGACTTGAACCACATATCCAAATTGCATGTCACATCACATTTCACGCTGGATTAACACACCCAAGCAGAGGATACATTTACAGGGATGCTGATGTATATCTTCATGGAGTATTGGACAGAGAGACAGAAGTGATTGAACAACATTTAGATTAAACATTAAAACGTGTAAAAATCTATGATCGAAAGTATATTGTGCAATTAAAAAATGACAATTTTGGGCCAATGTTTGATCTGTAACATACAATGGAAATGGTTAATGTTTCTACGTTGAACAAAAACAACCTCCCTCTCTCTCTCTCTCTCTCTCACACACACACACACACACACACCCCACGACCACCATCCCATTATTTCGACGGAAGTATTCACAAGGCTAATTTCTTGAAAGCCGACCCAAGAGTATGATCATTGTGAAAAAAGCCATCAAAAGAATCTAATGCAATTATCTAAGTACTAAATTACCACATAGGCGTTGTTATGTATGTATGTCCTAAATTACCACTAGGCGTTGTTATGTATATATGTTCTAACAGGAGTCAGACGTTTTGTCAATAAATTACGGCGAAATCTCTCACAACATGAAATCAACTTATCGGGAATATAAAGGAATTTTCAGTCTTCATGCGATTATGAATCGATAAAAGACGCGTGAAAAAAAGTCGAATCGAGCGGAGGGTTGTGGTCACCGTTGCACTCCTTGTGTTTATTTATATTACCGGTAAGGCGATTCATGTTGTCAGAGATTTCGCCGTACTCTGTTTATAAAACGTAAGACTCCTGTGGTGTTCTAAAGGTATATGTGTCCTGGACGAAAAATATTTAAACGAAAGGCTCAACAGAACAACATACTGTACGTTAAAACGTTTTAAAAATTCATTAATGATTCTCAAATACCTTTCATCCAAAAAAGTGTGTCGTTAGTGCTTACTAGTTTTGTCTGGATTGTACCCTGTATATAATGAAGATACGGGACGGACAGTCGTTATCTTGTTTCCTGTTGGGTCGACTCACTGTAGGACATTATCGTATGATTCTTAGCTTTATTCGCCGTTTCATGCAACATGCATTTCTTCCAGTTGAACTTAACACGACATAGTGAAAGTGTCAAGACGACCCTTTGTTCCGTCATTTTAAGAATAAATCAAGAATACGACTGGTACTTTGTAGAAAAGTTCCAAGAGATGACGCAAAGGTAATGTCACCTGACAAAATTGTAAAGAGGTTAATTTGCATGAAATGTGTGTTTGGGAAGGAATTTAGTTGTGTTACATATGATTGTTCGTTGAAGAGTTTGTTTTGAATCGTATTTTTTAACACATTAATTTATATCTAGTGATGGCACTCTTTGGTTCAGGACAAAAGCTTTATTTTAGGTAATATATGCGATAAAGTTTTATGATCGTGTATACAAGAGTATGATGAGACGCAAGTAAGTTCCTCAAGGATCTGTATTAGGCCCTCTTCTTTTTCTACTGTTTATCAGTGACTTAGCCTTGTATCCAGCACACTCTAACACAGATCTTTACGCTGGTAACTCTACATTGCATTCATCTGGTAAATCTATAGACTCTATTAAAAATAAACTTCAAATCGACCTCAACAATATCAGATTGGTGTCAATAAAAACAAAATGCATATAAATATCTCTAAAACGATATGTATGACATTTGGAACAAGGCAGAGCCTATCTACTAACATGGATTTACTTCTAACTCAAAATGGCTTAGATGTATCTGTTGTCAAAAATCAAAAACTTCTTGGTATCTACATTGATCAACACCTCGGCTGGAATGCGTGTACATGTGTATAAAATATTGTTCATATAGGTCTATGTTTCCCAGTATAGTCACATATATTCATTAGCAGGAGAGAGTGTGAACAGACCACTTGCTTTAAAGTCCATTTATGAACATAAAGCTTCTTACGACAAATGAAAATAAAAGGTCAATAACACAAAACTCAAGCCTCTAACTTACCGAGTGTTTTTCTAATTGAGTTACTCTATCTTTGCCGTTTGTGTTTTGTCAAAATTTGTGTTTACCTGTCGGGACACTTATTTATGGCTGCACCCTCTCTGCATACCTGTGTTTGATAATAATGGAAAAATTAAACCCGGTGTTATTATGTCAACGATACTGGATAGTATTCGTGGTCGAGTAGAAAAATCCGGTGATACAATGATTGGTTCTCTCAATATGTCTGATAGTAAAATTACTGGTCTTGGAGAACCTGAGTCAGATAATGACGCTGTAACGAAAAAAATACATCCTTCCAATGATGAACTCGTTAGCTTCAGTTAATAATGAATTGACTTCATTTAGAACTGATTATGCTACTCATGTGAAAACATTTTTGAATTTTCGCAAAAGAATAAATGGAATTCTTGATGAGTTCTTTGAAAAACCAGCATTTGTTGATATTAAACTTTCCCAAATCAAAAAAAACTACCGAAAATGTCACATAAACAGTAGCGTCTGGATAAGCATTATGATCACCACTTAATAAATCTATCAAACATCGCGCTGCGGTTACCGGTATATGCAGACTCTCAGTACTTGGTGTTTCAACATTTATAATAACGAGCACAATTTCACTGCGTTATCCACTAACTGGATTCTCTGGATTTATGTTAGTGATGTCCGAGCAAAACGATGAGGAAACATTTACTGTGGAATCCGAAGAAGAAGAAAAAAAACTCAGTTTGATTTATTGTTCTTGAATTAATGCCTAAATTCCCACCTACTTAAAATATAATAAGCATTCCGATCAACGTGCAACGTGTAGCGCAACATTACAGATATAATCTAGCATGTGAATGGCAATAAAATCTAAAAAATATCGTTGACGATTATACAGTAAAAGTAATTAAAAAATTCGCAAACGTGTAGTTGTCTTGACCTATATTGTATATTCGGCGTCTGCCGTTATTACTGGAACCGGTGTATTATTATCAACAATAACACCATCGCTAGTGATGGCACCAGCAGTTGTAACAATTTGTATTTCAGCTGCATCAAGAAAAATTGCTCGTCTTCTTAATATCATCTCCAAAAAAACATGCACGTGTACAAACACAAAATTACATGATTATATAATATAATTTCATACAGCGACACTAGCATACTCCAAATTATCCTTGTTATTATCAACAAGCTTTATTGATGGAAAATTATCAGATTTTGAGTTCACGGAGATGATTAAAATCTACAAAGAAGCAATGACTGTGAAAGAATCCGCTCCTGATTAGAAAATCGGGATTTAAATAATGTCGACTCCGAACGAATAGCTACAACAGATTGTCGTTAATACAACTACGTCAAAAACAACGATGATATCAGTGAGCTCAACAAATCCAGAATTTAGTGCTAACATTTCAACTGCAATTCCAGCGAAAGAAATATCGCTAGCACAATTACGTGTAAATTACAGCTGACCAAATATCAGATCAAGATCGTTTGGGTGATTACCTACAAACAATTCGCTTGTATTTGCAAAAAGAAATAAAGATGATGGAAGTCCCAATTGGCAAATTGACGGAATTCTCACAGGTAATTATCAAATCGAACAATTCAGCTATGAATTCCAGCGCGGAAACAAATCTATAACAGGAAGAGAATAAAAAATAGCTATCACTGTTCATGAACCAACTTTATCAGCTGCGATGGAAATATATTCGCAAGATTATGCTGTAGATATTCATCAATTGTCAATCAGAAGTCTGTTATGATGGCCTGAAATAACAGCAGAGTATAAAGAACCGCCAGGGACCTCAACGAGATCATTTTATCACAGATGAGAATTTTTGAAATAATAATTCTAGAATATCAAAAAACTACATGGAAATAGAGTGATGATGTTACTGATAGTATTTATTACACTATAATGAATAATGAGATAGATTATTATACTTCACCTGCTAATGCTGATTTAGTTGTTGACAAAAATTTATCAAATTATTTTCCGACGATGTAAAATATGAACACGCACGTGTAGTCGGTGATCTACGATATATATTTTCCAGTAGTATACAATATTATAATAATGATGTAAAACAACAGATTTATAAAACAATGCAACAATTAAATCAAGTTATATCCAATCTTGAATTTATTGATCAGCAAATCATCAAATTTTAAATAAGTCGACAAGATTTCTCAATCATTATAAAATAAGTAAAGAACAATTATAAACGTTTGTTATACCAAAATTTAGAACTGATGAGTTAAAAAATCAGTCAGCGATCTTATCAATGAAAACCTTCCAAATATTATTGAGTCATGGAGAAAAATAGCCCCACCAGCAAATATTTTTAAGCATAACAATTATCGGTACGATGGCGGCAGACATATTTAACCATGAATTGTAAATATCACATCAACAATCGCAGTCAATCTTGTATGCGACGTATTTGATGGTAGCTATCAAATAGATCTTGAAAAATCTAGTCAGGCTCAGCAAGGATATATTTTATATACATTTACATATCATGTACCTCCTGGATATTTGATTGAACAACAGCCCATTAATCCGGTCTATTTGCTATTTCATAATCCGTTATCATCAAGGATACATTTCAAACTTACTGACAATACCGGACATTTAATTGATTTAAGAAATGAAAATCTGAATATAAATCTCTACCAAAGATCTTAACAAGTTCATGGGTATATTCAAATTATCGAAAAAAAATTGCACAAGTCAAGTTATTTTTTTCTCAGGAAGAATAAAGCCAAAAGATAATTAACCACGACCCCAGTTGCCATAATTTTCATTTTCAAAAACAGCTCGTGTGATTAAAGTATTCTTGAACAGTTGTTCAGAAATAGTTGTATTAACACCTACACACAGACTCGCAAGAGAAATGAGAGAAAAAATATTAAATCATGCATTTATCCCTAATTCTTTCAATGGACTCCTGAACGAATGGGAGAGAAATATATTCCAAGGATTGTTGTTTGGGGTTAAATATGCACGGTTTCATTAGAAACGTTAAAACTATTTCTTGATTGGTTATTGACAAAAATACTGCTGTAATAATGTGTGGCGATCATGGTCAACCACCGCCATTTGGTGGATAGTCTCCACATAAATGGCTGAGGAATTTTGAAGATTATTATGAAAAAATAACTGATGATCATAGTGCGCATGATCCAGAATTAAGAGAGTTTAAGAAATTAATCAGACTACAACCGATTAAAATTCAATGTGAAATAATGCATTAAATAATTTCAGAAACCCCTATTTTGGAACTTATGGCGGCCAAATGATTTGATATTGGCGATAAGAAAGATAGTTCATACACTTCAACAACAATTATTTATTTTACATAAAGAAATTCTTATAAATCTACCCGTACCATTATGTTATCGACCAGCAGATACACAATGAAGAAAGATCGACGTTGATATACCAGAATCGTCAGAAAAACAGAATCTTTTATTAATAAATATTGTTTTAGTTCCTCTCAGAACTATGGATAAAACTCCATGGACGCTAGGATACGAAATGACAATTTATTCATCACAAGGATTAACCATCTCTGATACAAATGTTTGGATTGTAGATGATCGTATCGAATGGTCAAATTTAATTTATCTGGTAGTGTCTCGAGTCAGAAAAATATCTCTGTTGCAGAGGGTTATCAAAGACTTCACAGAAATTAAAAATCAAATCCAGGAAACTAACGATGATATAGTAATACAAAATTAGTTACGAAAAATCTGACAAAGAAATAATCGCGACTTTGATCTCGATGCTGAATTTATCATGATATTGAAACAACGACAGCATAATCATTGTGCAAGCTGTAACACAGTAATGTTGTGGCAGTATTCAAATAATAATCCAAGACAATTTACCTTAGAAAGAATTAATAGTAGTCTTGGTCATCCACGCGAAAATGTGATGATGACCTGTGTTGAATGTAATCGAAGTGGAGGTGGTAGTTTACAAAAGTGAATGTGATGGTCATTGTGCATCTTCAGGAATTACTTGTAATTGTTCAAGTACAAACCCACGTTGAGGAGCAGTTGAATCTAGTCTGTAGATTGCAGGTCTACCCGTAGATCTTACCACGGTAGAAATTGTATGTGTCGTCACACTCCAAATAGGATCAGTCGCTCTTTTTTACCGCCTTCAAGTTCACCGGGTTCATATAAATACCCGACAGTCACATTACCTAATACTGGTTGTTTTGAAACTTCATGTCGTTGTATTGATATGTGTTTTTTTTTTGTTGTTGTTGTTTTTCTTTTTTTTTGTAATCGCATTAATAGGTTTCATGTCTTGTTCGAGTCATTTCATTATTTAATACAATTTAATCTTCGAGTCCAAGAATAGTATTCATGAGCACATTGTAAATCCAGTGATTAATAATTTGAACAAATAAATACACCCAAATTAAAATCTGGATTCAAGAAAAATACGACTGATTCGGCCTCAAGATTTTATGGCAAAATTTAGTCATTTTTAGATAAAGAAGAGTATATACCCGTCTATTGGGACTAGGTCTCAATTACCATTTTCTGAACATACTTTATCACTTAATGGAATACTTAAACCAAAATCATAGATAAATATTAGCTATGTGTTGTATTGTTTACAAAATAAATATACTGGTCAAGTACACAGTGAACATAGTATGACATAATTTTTGAGTAAAAGTATTACGAGTCAAATTTTCTTTAAATTGTATATTAAAAGTAATTTTTCACTCAAATATATTGAGATCAATTGTATCTATTTGTGTAATACAACTGTATGCTATTTTATAAGATTGCGCTTTACGAGCAGGTGCAGAAATCCATAAAAATACATTTCTCTTGTATTTAAAGGTCAGCAATTTAGATTTGGTGGGAAGCTGCTGAACAGGCAAATTATTAATTCAATAATGGATGAGTTACGCAGATGATTCACATGATTTCCCTGGGAAGGGTCGAGAGCTTTGTTCTGACTGGACTGAGCGAAATCAAAAACTGTGTAAATAGAGAAACAGACTTACGAAGAATTAGTTCGTTCCTCGAGTCAGAATAGTTGTCTTTTCCTTGCAGGTAAGAATCGTGTATTAGCAAACTTCTTTAAACAATGGGAACTTTTTAATATTTGAGATTTTAACGGTAATATTCTAATTTTTCCAACATTTTTGTGAGTTCTTTATATTTTATATTTTAATATAATGGAATTTTAATTGTATTTGTGGTATGTATTATTATAAAAGATGAATTCGCTATCAACTTCATGTTTAGATTTAATTTGGAAATAAAAGATTCTTTAAGTAATAATGAGTAATGTTTAGTAACTTATTCCAAAATAATTGTTGCATTAATCGCAACTATTTAATGTTGTACTCATTGGCTATCACGAAGTTAATCGAGATTCAACTATCTGTATTGCATATTAAAAGGCAGAAATTATATATAAAGTTCATTCCTCGAGTCAGAACAGCTCTGTCTTTTCCTTGCAACGATTCCGTACTTCATTCCCCAAGATGTAGCAGTATCTACACTGTTATTGGTGATACCCTTGTTAAGACAGCCTGAACTCCTCTCTCTCTCTCTAACCATGGGCAAAGACATTTCTTAACTTATGAATAATCCCTTATCACAGCAAGAAATGAAAAGAAGGTTATAATACAAACTTAATCATAACAAACATGATTTTGGACAAGGTCAAGTATACAATACAGACGTATATAACTTATATAAAAATTATTAGTTTAGTAACATACATTCAAACGTATAATGCCATAAACAATTGAGATATCATAAATGTATGATCCCAAAAATATGAATTCATCGTATCATGAATGATACTGCTCTTTATTTGCATTTAGACGATTGGACATATATATAGATATTGGAGTATGATCAATACAACATGATAATGTTTGACCTAAGGATCTGGCTACACCAAATATGTCCGTTATAGCGTGCGCTTAAATACACGTTCTTTCGGGAGAAGACACAAAAGTGTCGTCAGTATATAAGCAGCATTAAAATTCTCTCAGTAGTATCATAATGATATATGGCACCGTAATCCATGTATTATATAGTGAAATAGAGATGAGATGAAAGTTACAGCAAACGTACGAAAAAAATTATTTTTAATAATAAATCATGTACTTTTTTATTATTTTTGAAATGACATTCATAATATCATCAGTTCAATTAGTGCTGTGGATATAATTTCCCAGACTATAAACCTTACTAGATTTAGTGAAATTTATTTTTTAATCAATCTCAGCAGATAATAATTTATATACAAATTAACAGCAAATTAGATTGGTATTGTAATACAAAATGATATTCTTCTTCAACCACACTACAATAAATACAAGACCTTTGACCAATGGGGTAGACTGCGGTCTCTTCCATCTTCTTGATTCAATATGTGTAAAGTATATACAGACATACTTATTTTTAAAGGGATTTTGTAAAAGGATTCGACCTGAGTGGATGCCTGGATTAAATGACAACACAAACACCATGTGATCAAAGATTAAAGTTTATGAAATGAATTAATAAATATATGTATAATCTCATCAACATATACAGCGCGATGTTTTCAAGCTCTAAACACACGAACCATTCAATTACTTCACACAAACATTTGTCACGTATGAATGAATTTGTGACTTTATGAAACCTTATGACATAAACATATCATTCATACAATCATTCAAAAATGGGGAACCAAAAATGTGATAAATATTTTCAAAACATTGTAGACACATGATACAGTAAAACCAAGATGTGATTCATATAATCTCATGCAAATAGGTGTTAACTGTACTCAGATGTACTCAACTGAAACACAACATATGTTCCATGTAATCAATTAAAACACAGCATAATCAATTCAAACAAACATGATCAATTGTAATAAACATAATAGTAGTGAATGGGGATACCCTGGCGACAATGGAAATCCCAGTCAAAAAGGTGGTATGACACTCTGGCGACAAGGAGAATTTAACATGGGGAAATTTAACATGAATGGGACTATACAGCGGCAAAAAAACAATGGGACTGCCTAGCGAGAATTGTATGAGACTGTCTAGCGACAAGGGAAATTGAACATGGGAATAGGGGGATTGTTTACGGACAAGGGGACTTACCATTAATAGTGGGACAACGACAGAGACAACATACATTATACAAACAACTAGACAACTAACTAAAAAGGTTGAGGCAAGAAAGTAAATCTTTTCGAGGCATATGAGTGACCATGAAAAGGGCCTTTGGGTTTATGTTAACATTATTCCGTTAACATAGAGGGCATCGCAGAGGTCTTGATCTTTCCTCAAACTTCTTCTGATTGCTGGTCAGTAGGACTCTCTTCAAACAGCCTTGTCTCTCCACATAAATTCTTCTTTCCAAACACTCGTATCGGTGATCCGGATAATTGTCCAAGATGGAAAGAAGGGTGAGTAGTCCGTCGGCTTGACTGAAGAAAATTTTCTTATGACACCTCGCCACGCTCGGATCAAAAGTTCGATCTGTGTGGGCTCTTCCATCGTTCTGCTCGGTTTGAGAGTAAAATGAATATTGCAAGGTAAGTCACACACCCTTTACATATACGCTGGTCTGACATGAATATAAAGTGACCCATGGGGTTTTAAATTTAGCCATTTGATTTTTCAAAGTCAAATTGAAACGATCGCATAAATTCGTGGAGAAAGGAGAAGAAAGTAAAAGGTAGAAATGTGATTTATCGCCTCGTACAGTAGCTGAAGTCTTGGCACAAAGTGATTTTGAAAATGACATGAGTGAGTAAGAAACCAGATCCAGAGAGTCTACACAGAGCCAAAGTTCACCACCATTAGTAAACCCTGAAAAGTACTATCACATTCGTGAGACAGAAAAGTGTTCTTCTAGAAAATTTAGAACCACGGCTTACACGTACACGGTGCAGTTTAAAGATGGAGAGAGGAGAGGGCTTCAACACCGAGGTGTGTGATTCTTTGTTCACCACACTGAAACAGCAATGTCAAGCCAAAGAAGACGATCGCTTGAGACTTTCAATTCATCACGACAGTCTGAAGTTCCCCGATTGGATCGAGTTTAGTAGCCCTGCAGATTTGGAACCTTCCAAAGTCATCGAAAAAATTCAACACGTGCAACAATCCAACGAATAGTTTCACATCACGGATGGAAAATCAACACTGTTCATGACCCACGTGTCTCTTCCCCAAGAGACAGGACGCAAAAAGGTGTTATTGATCGTCGACCTTCGTAGCACCAGATTGAGTCTCGTACGAATTAACAACCCTCAAGACAAGATGTGTTTAGCCGCGGCCATCGTGGTGGGACGAACGTATGCCAACAAGAACGACACGGTAGAATGGAAAAGAGAGTGGAAAACTATTAAATGATTAGACCGAGCCAAACAACGAAGTGAGCACAAATCCTGTTACAGCAGGCGGGGTTATCCAAAGTGACACCTTGTGGCATTCCTGAAATGCAAAAATTGCAAGATGTCCTAGCTCCACGCTAGACCTTCAATGTACACCCTCAAGAAGTGCGCGGTCCTCTATTGTTCGAGGCAAATATTTCAAAGACGGAAAATACGTTCACTTATATCATCATGATGAATATTTCGATACCATCACCAGTATCATTGCTTTCTTGGGATACGGTTATTACTGTGAGAAACGTGACTATGGCTATAACAATCGAGAGCAACACAAGCTTTGTGGATCGAAATGTGAGGGATGTTTGGCCAATCACCGCCCTTTCTGGACGAAGGATAACCAAAAGTGCATTTCCCTCGGACCCCTTCGACTTTTCAGGAAGAAATGTTAAAAGTATTGTCGTTCCGACGTGGACATTTTACGGCGTTGCTGTGGAAAATTTCGAGAACTGTTCATGGAACACGAAGGTGTCGATCCTTTGAAAGAAGCATGTACCATTACCAAAGCTTGTTCCTTAGTGTACCGCGAACGATTCATGCTCGAAAACACCCTGGCTGTCATCAGTCCTCAAACGACGAACTTTGTCAAACGTCAGTACTCGGTCAAAGCCCTGAGCTGGCTACGTTACTTGTGCGACAAGGAAGACAAATGGATTCTGCACGCCCGCAACGGAGGAGGCGAAATGACCATCGGAGCGTATTCAGTGGATAGTTGGGACTTAGAAAACCCCAAGATCATGTACGAGTGTCCGCTAATACCTTGAACATGGCATTAAAAATCAGTTTTTACAACGTACCATGGAAGAATTGTACCAGGCCACTTGTCAGAGGCAGTTTAAGTTAGAACAGCAAGGATACCAAGTGCTGAAAATGTGGGAACACGAGTATGATCACCGTTTGAAAACCGATCCCGAGTTTAAACTCATCATGGAACGTTGCAAGTTGGTGGACCCAATGAACTCGCGGAATAGTTTGTATGGAGGACGGACAAATGCCACCTGCTTGCTGTACCACACCGAGGAGGAGAAAGCAGAAGAAATCAAATACTTGGACGTGTGTCTGCTGTATCCTTATGTGTGTGAATATTGTCACTTACCTTCAGGGCACCCGCAATTGCTGACGAACCACACTGACCTGGACAACATTCGACAATACGAATGTTTGAACAAGTGCAAAGTCTTGCCTTCCACCCACTTGTACCATCCCGTGTTACCTCACCATTGCAAAGGGAAACTGATGTTTCCCTTGTGCCGTACTTGTGCCCAAACGTGCAATCAAGATCGACCTTGTCAGCACATCCAGGTAGAACGCGCCTTGATCGGAACGTGGGTCAGCGTGGAATTGTTCAAAGCTCTGGACCTGAGATACCAACTGCTAGAAGAGTACGAAATTTACCACTTTCCCAAGACAGAACAGTACCACAAGGGTGACGAGACTCAGAAAGGCATTTTCGCAGACTACGTGGATGCCTTTTTGAAACTGAAGCAAGAAGCCAGAGGTTATCCTTCCTGGTGTCACACTCCCGAAGACCAAAAGAAATTCAAAGAGAAATATTGACAGCAGGAAGGCATCACTTTAAACCACATCGAGAAAAACGAAGGCAGGCGATCGTTTGCCAAAGTGATGTTAAATTGTTTGTGGGACAAAATGGCACAACGACCGAGTTTACCTAAGACGGAGTATTTAACAGAACCTTTCCGGTACTTCCAGATGATTCACGACAAAACCAAATACATGAAACACGTAGACTTCGTTCGTGAGCATTTGATCTTAGTCAATTATGAAGAAAAACTGGACTTTGTTCAAGCCAACGAATTTGGACATGTCATCATTGTGGCTTACGTGACAACCCATGTTCGCTTAAAATTGTACGAAGCTTTAGAACTGTTAGGTATCGTGTACTGTACCTTGACACGGACAGTTGCATCTACATACATTGCCCCGGTCAACGTCACCCTGACATCGAAGGAGACCGCTTAGAAGCCTGGACAGACGAACACCCGAACGAGAAGATTCTAAGTTTTGCTAGTGGCGGTCCTAAATATTATTGCTACGCATACCGGGACAAACAAGGAGTAGTGCACATGGAGTGTAAAGTGAAAGGATTGACTCTCAATTATCGCACCAGTCGAATGGTGAACTTTGGCGTATTGAAAGAAGACTTGCAGTCTGGAGAGGATGGAAACTTTAAAGTCACCACCTACGAACAGCACAAGATTGTACATTTACCCACTCACAAAATCGTCAGTTGACCCTTGGAAAAGCTGTATCAAATTGTGTACCAAAAGCGAGTGCGACTTCCCAAGCACTTCACTTTACCGTACGGTCACGTCGATATTGGTCAGCATATAAAAAGGGACAACGTCAAAGATCGATAGTTCATTGTCACTACCAAGGCCAAGCAAGAAAGATGAATCCTTTTAAACAGACATTATTCAATTTTGGGGACTCTCAAGTGGAGTGCGATAATGTGCCGTGCGATGAGAGCGATGCCGTACGCTGTGACCTGAGCGATGCAGTAAAGTATCATGGGAACTTTGTTATAACTACTACTACTACTACCACTACACCTACCATGGAAAGTGATGATGTGCGTGTCAAACCTGACGGATGCGAAAGCCACTCGTTACCATGGACTCTTTACTCCTTTTCATTGTCAATGTCAACCTTCACCTGAGGCCATGTGTCTACCACATTACCGGATGTCATCCAAAACTGAGCAAACACCACTCAATTTCACCCTGTCCTCATCGAAATAAACCTGTGAAAGACGAATTTAGGTTCCCTGTGCGTATCTCTGAATACTGCAACTTTGAAAATCGTTTTTAAACCTTTCAAGGAAAATGCCCTCAACATCTGGGAGGACCTACCCCCGAAGAATTAGCCAGAGCCGGATTTTCCTACTTGGGCGAACGGGATAAAGTCAAGTGCTTCACTTTTGGTGTGTCACTTTACCAGTGGGAACAACAAGATTCAGCATACCTGAAACATGCCCGATGGTCTCCGAATTGTCACTACCTACCTTTAGTGAGACGATATAATTAATCACTGGATGGAAAATTTACAAGAGAAAATTCGTGGTTTGTCTGTGGAGATGAGAAAACGCATTTACCGAGAGCTGGTCAAAATACAATTTAAACGCAAAGAACAATTGCATCCGTTACGCCACCGGTGTTTAAACCACTGGTACCTGAACGGTATAAGAGGACTGATTCATTTCAAAGTGCTCAATTTGTCGGACATTGACGATTCGCGTGAGATTCATACAGTTTTGGATGCCACTCATTCTACTTACAAGGTGATCCTAATACACCGAGTTCCAACGGGCGAGATAAAGGATTACCAAAATCTTTTACACCAATAAATCTTGGTTGAAGAGGAAACTTCTGTACGACGTGTGGTGAATGAGTTAGTGACTAAATCATTTTGTTACGGAACTAAAATTAAACCGATGCTGTTACCTCCAACAAAAGAGGGCTTAGTATGACATGATCATGGATAATTTATAAGAGAACATTCGTGGTTTGCCTGTGGAGCTGAGAGAACGCATTTACCGAGAGCTGGTCAAAATACAAGTGAAACGCAAAGAACAATTGCATCCTTTACGTCACCGATATTTAAACCACTGGTACCTGAATGCTATAAGAGGACTGATTCATTTGAAACTGTTCCAGTGGTCAGACATTGTTAAACTGGACGAGGACCAGAAGACGTTAGTGTCTACTCATCCTAATTGTTACATGTTGACCATATTACAACAAATTCCAGAGGAAGAGTTAGAGGATTAAAAAAATCTTTTACGTGATCGAATTTTGTTTTAGAGGAAAATTATATGCAATGTGTAGTGAATGAACAATTTATATTCGTCAATGGATCATCTCTGAGCATACGATCATCTCTGCGAAGAAAGTACACTTATTACCTCCGACAAAAGAGAGTATCAAACGGCTACCATGCCACAACCTTTATCAGAAGTGATACAACAGGTTCTGTGGAAGGAAATCAATGAGAATATTCAAACAGTGGAAGATTAACCAACACTTATTACAAGAATTGTCCGTTGAATTGGGATCGACGTGTGGTGTGTGTCTTAGTGACTTGTTTTCTGGGATTTCGTTTAACAGTAGATTCATTGTGGAATCTTTACGAACAGTACTTACCACCAAATAAAACATGAAAGTGGTCCCTTTAAATGTCCACAAGAGACTCATGTTGTTAAAAGCCTTGCGTTTTCGTCTGGATACTTCTCGACCTCTACGGGAAAAAAAGATTCGTGAACTTTTAGGTGCCGAAGTTGTGTATGCCGATGTGTGTGTAGCTTATGACTTACACCCTCACTGGACAGATGTACGTGACTGGAAAAATTGGGGTTTTGAGGCTTGGGCCGAAGAAGTGGCCCATTATGCTCAAGAGTTGTGATCATCCATTCAAACGTCCAAGGAAAAAAGTCACTTTCAAATCTGTGTTAGTGACAGTGCTAGAAGAACCCATCACCGAGGACAACCGCTCCATTCAGGACAGGACTGTCATGGACATTCCCGAAAGACCCTTCCTGGAGGACACCTGTGTGACTGTACTCCATGTAGAGACTGTAACAACATTACACACTGTCCTTAGGACATCTTGGTTACCAAAAACATGTTATACAGAGATTTGTTTATATTCCACTTGGATCGTTTTGACGTGTATTTTATCGTTGTACGTAATTATTTGGCTTTTATGTATTTTTGTCTTTCTTGTTGTTCCATTTTAACTTGCAATAAACGTGTCCTGACAAGTATAAAAACTCTTGTCTTGTCTGTCTTCGTGTTAAAAGTGATATTCCTTGCACTATGGCTACCTCTGCTGTCTCTACTCCCTCTTTCTCCACTACCAAAGTCATCGACGAACACTTAGATCGTGCCAGTTGGGAGGCCTTGTATCTTCGCCATCTTTTTGACATGTTAATTGCTAGAACTAGCGGTTCAGGCAAAATCAAATTTGTCAAACGCTTGATCGAACATAAACATCATTTGATCGCTCGTCCACCTCAAAGGATTGTGTGGTGTTACAAAGAGTGGCAATCGGCGTACAGCCTCTTGCAAAAAAGTCAAGGCGATTCCATCGTGTTTGTGGAAGGAATTCCTAGCGAAGACGACGGAATCGTGTCTGACCCCAGCCAATCCCATCTGGTCATTTTCGATCACATGTTAGGAGAAGACGAAAAATAAATTAAATGTGGTTTACGCGCAAAAGGCATCATCGTAATGCCAGTGTCATTTACATTACTCAAAATTTGTTTCAACAAAGTAAAGCCCATCGCGCCATCAGTCTGAATACTCATTACGTGGTCATGTTTAAAAGCCCTAGAGATAAATGGTAAGTGCAAGTCTTTGCCAAACAGTTAGGAACGCCTTGGCTGAATCATGCGTACGACGATGCCACCCAAACCCCACATGCCAACCTACTCGTGGATTTAAAACCCACCACCCCCTATTATTGCGATTTCGAACCCATCTGTTTCACCTCTGGTGTCAAGAGAAGAGACCTGTCCTTTACACGTCCCCTTCGTCGACTTAACCAAAAAATTCTATAAAAACCACGGACACATTGGGTATGTCTCGCACAGCGTCAACATGACGTCCCTTCAGTCTCATCTTCCCGTCAAACTGATTCGTGCCTTGTACGATATCAGTCGCGAAAAAAATCCACAAGTACGTGCTCGTGTCTTAGAAGCCAGTCTCAAAGATGTTTTACGATGCTTTACGACGACAGCACGTCAATTACTGTAAGGAATCATTCAGATTCCTCATCAAACTTTTTTGACAGACACTAAGTATTCTTGACACAACTGGCCGATCCTTGCATCGACACTGAAACCAAAAAGCACATTATTTTGAAACCTGGAGGGATACGTTCTCTAGGAGGTGTCATCATTCGTTCCATCTTAAAATGGGATCCTAATGCCCCCAAAGTTCTCCCCAAGAAAAAAAGTCACTCCCAAAATGCCAAACGAAGCCCAAAGAAAAAAAGAGCAACAGTGTCAAGACCAGAACACAAGCCCAGAAAAAGAAAAAGCCACAGAAAAAGAAAAACAAAAGTCCCCCAGAAAAAGAAAAGCCTCCAGAAAACAGCTTCTACTCGCAAGAGAGACAATTCGGCTAGGACCCAACCTTACCTTCGCAAACTACAACCTGCAGCGACGGTGACCGCGTCTCCGGTAGCCTCAGGTTATTCCACTTCTCCGTTGCAGAGGATGAGTGCCCAACCCAATTTGACACCCGTTCTTCCTCATTTGATGAAACAATGGAAACCCGCGTCTCCAAAAAATTCTCCTCCAGCGGTCACACCTTCCTCCTCTTTAGCTGCCGTTGCAGCTGCTCACAAAATACCTGCTCCCAAAATCAAAGTCCAAGAGAGATCAGGTATTTTACAGAGTTTACTGGATTTGTCCAAGCAAGAACTGTCCCGATTTCGTCCTTTGCGAACCCCTCCACGACGCGTGATACCTGTCATCAAGTTGATACGACGTAAGAACAAACAGTGGCGACGCGTAACATTATAAAAAAGGCCTGAGACAAAGCAGGGTTATCAGTGTTTTTGTGCTTCTGACGACCCAAAGATGTCACCCCCCAAAAGTCGTCCCTCTTCTAAACCCAAAGAGAAGAAAACGAAATGACTGACTCCTCGTTTAGTCAAACATGGGGACATGTTGTCTGTCCTGTCAAAAGCTTCTCCATCCATACGAGAGAAAAAATCATTCAAACCGCCTCCAAACATGTCATCGATACCGTGTGCGAATGTTGTTTGAACGTCTTGAAAGGTACGATACCTTTGTCTAAACACCAGAAACAATGCTTAGCCAAACATCATCACGTTCTTCGCCAAATCGTTCAAAAGAAAATGCCCATTCGTCAAAAGAAGATGTTCATACAACGTGGAGGAATTTTACCTCTGTTGTTAGGACCCTTGCCGAAAGGAGTATTAGGAACCATGCTGTGATGACTTGTGGGAGCAAGATAAAAGGGACCTCTGAAGTCCAAACATCCCAAAAGTGACCCTTGAAATCGAATGCAAGGACAAAAACTGGCTTAAATGCCTTACAAACGATGGATGGAATACCATCGTTGACAAGAACAACGGACCCCCCCCCCCGCCCATTTGAATCCCAATCCAAATTTGACCGAGATGTCTCAGTTACATCACGAATTGCAATCATTGATGAATCGCCACGATTTATTCGAAAGAGAAAAATCGCAAAAGTACGGTCTACTCTTGCAACGACCACAACTCTTTCGTTAGAAAGCTTTAGACAAAACAGCTCTAGCTACTCTGAAAGATTTTAAGGCGTTGATGAAAGGTCCATCACCATGACCGCCATTTCATTACCACCACCACCACCACTACCTTCGACTTCTACTCCCGTGGCACATCGGACACGTAAATCCGTTTCCAAGCCACCTTTTGCCCCGTCCAAAATAGCATAAGCGAAGAGTGGGTGACTTATTAAAAATGGAGAAGATGTTAGCAAACATTTCCTACGATCCATCCCATCGTGCAGGTTACGGAGGAGTTCAGAAATTGTATAGTGCTGCCAAAACCAGTCTGATAAGTCTCCGTTTACCTCAAGTGCAACGATGGTTGCAAGAACAAGCCACCTACTTTTTGCACAAACCCATTCGATGAAAATTTTCCAGAAGTCGCACCCGAGTGGAGGGCGTCGATCCCCAATGGCAAGCCGATTTAGCCGATGTCTCTCATTTGGCCACCTGCAATCGTGGCTACAAATATTTGGTTCGTGTCATCGACGTCTTTTCCAAACTTGCCTGGGTCGTGTCATTGACTTCAAATCGAGCAGTGAATTAGTTCGAACCCTCCAACTGATGTTAAAACAAAGTGGTCGCCACCCTCTTCGATGGAAAATCTACAAAGACACCGAATTTCTATACCAAGCTTTCCAAAACGAATTAAAGAAACGTGATATTCATTTTTCGCCACCGAGAATCCCGAAACCAAAGCCAGCATCGTGGAACGTTTTCAACGCACATGTGGAAATATATAACGCACCACCACACTCTCAAGTACATCGACGTCTTACCGCACTTGGTCCAAGCGTACAACCAATCTTACCATCGAAGCATCTGACGTGCCCCCCCCCAAAAAAAGTGACTCCCGACAGCGAAGTGACCGTTTTCGAGCGCCTGTTTGGTACGTCCCCGACAATGGCTGTCCCCAAGATAAGTGGAGTGTTAGCCATAGGAGATTGGGTGCGCATTGGCAAAACCAAACGCACTTTTGACAAAGGTTACTTACCCAACTGGACCACCGAATTGTTTCGTGTCACTGGACGAGTGCTTGGCCGTCATCCTACCTTCTATAACTTGGAAGACATGAACGGGGAAGTGTTAAAAGGAACGTTTTACTTGCCCGAGTTACAACGAGTCACCAAAAAGGAAGACGACATGTACGACATCGAAAGCATTCTCGAACGCAGAACCCGTAAAGTGGGAAAACGATGTGTCAAAGAAGTCAAAGTGCTTTGGAAAGGATATCCTCCCAGTTTTTATTCTTGTATTGAGCCTTCGCAAGTCATCGACTATATAAAGACAGCCTCAGCTACCGCTATGACCGCAGTGACCACTCCTTCACCAGTTCTTCTCGGCTAGATCTAAAAACACAACCCTTGTGGGTGTGGTGTGGAGAACGTGTGTCTAAAACGCAGATCGACTTTTTCTGCCAAATCTTTGTAGTGCATTGCGTCATCGGTGCGGCCAAAAGATCATCATTCTAATAATTGCCAACAACTTGGATTTCCGCAGCTTTTTCGATTCCCCGTAGAACTGAACCAATGACTTAATCTGATATTTGTGTACTCCGATTTGGTGGAGTACAACGTGGTGGGACACACCCCCGTACCATTACTGTGTGTCATTCCTTTCAAAGTGGATTCTGCCACGAACGCTGACGAGAAAGGTGGAAACACCTATCACGTTCACCGCGAATTTGTACATCCTCACTATTTACCCGTCATCAAGTCGTATTATGACACTGTCAACAATACTATAAAAGGAGATCTGGGGCAAAATATTGTATTCACCAAACGGAAAGTCACGGTGAAACTCCATTTTCGAAAACGATTCTCTAACGACTCGTAAGTCATGTATCCATTGTACCAAAGTGTCGATCGACAGCGAGGACATGGTTAGGAGATATGTTGAAATCGGCCGTTCGTTCGGTGACCCCAGTTCGGTGACCCCAATTTTGAAACAATGGTGACACGTGGGTTGGACGCTTTGAAAGATGAAGCATTGACGCAAGGAAAATAATTTCTCTAAAATGTTATCATTGACAAACAAACCCTAAAGAAGCATTCTTGAGAGCAGGCAAAAATGGTTTGCTACAAACAGGCAAAGACATTTTGGGCCCACGTGAAACGCATATAAATGACATGGATGCTGCCAAGTCAGGCATTCCTGCTTCCCTAGCGCCACCGCAAGGACAAGGCAGAAAGGACGAAGAAGAAAACACCCCTTCAGAACCCTTCATACTCACAAAGAAAAAATGATGAACCGAGAGTCTTGTGCCTGTTCAAAGTCGGAACTAGATCTGTTTGCCATGCCACCCACCATGATGACGTTACAGTAATCCCAATGGGTAGAATTTCACCAAGTCTCCTCTTTGGCGGATTCCGCTCCGATCGAGCTTGAAATCAAAGGACAGCCTGAAGAGTACATCGATCTGAACAGCAGTTACTTGTACTTGAAATTTCAGAAAATCTACACGCAGACAATACGGTGAACGTCATCCTACATGCCTCATTCGACAATACCATAGAAATCAACAGTTTGAGAGAAGTCATTCTAGACTATTAGAAGCAATGGAAGACTGTAATCCCTCTTTGAATAGTGGAGAATCTATGGACATGACATGGGAGGAGATTGTGGAAGTAGAACCCCAAGACAAAAACGAAAAGGACATAGTCATGAAGTCCAGATTGTCAGAACAAGAACAATATTTAGTCTCCTGTTTTGTCAAATACCTGGCAGAAACACATACGGAATTGATCAAGAAAGATTGCTATGGATGTCAAAACGATCATCCCAGTCAAATTCAACACGATAAATGTCTGACACTAAGTCAAGAAGAAAAATTGGACGAGTATCTGGACGAAGCTTGGAGTCACATCTCGGAAGAAGCCGTGTTGCATCAGTGGTATAAAGACATGCCTGAACATTCCTTTCCTCCATTGATGACCCTAGAGATGCATCGCATCGAAGCTCTCTTGGCTCAGAGTGCAGAGACGAAACGAAGAAACGGTTACTTGTCAGACATTTTCAAAAAGAAAGTCAGAATTGATTTGATCACTTATCATTACCTGTGAAGAAAAACAACACACAAATGGATACCTGGGAACTTTATTACCTTTTGAACCACAGTTCATACACTGCTTCTTGGAATCATGTCGTGTGCTAAATATGAACTACCTCATCGCAAGCCTCAAGACCATCAAGCTTATGTGATCAACACGGACAACAGTCATCTCCCAGAAACCCACTGGGTAGCCGTCTACTTTCCTAAAGAAGGTTGTGTGTAGTATTTTGATTCGTATGGATTGCCCCCTTTGGAAGACGATATCGTCGACTTCATGAGAAGAAATACCCAGAAAACACGATTCAATAATGTGAAATTACAAGGCACAGATTCCATGGTGTTTGGACAATATTGTGTGTATTTTCTTCATCAACGCAGACTTGGATACTCTGTAGAACATTTAGTGACTTATTGTTATCGTCACTCATCTAGAAACGATGGGAAAGTAGATCGATGGTTTTGTGACCATTATGGTTATCTTTTGTCTTTAGCTAGGAAACCTAGTGTACATCAATGGCCCAATGACTTCCATCAATGGAAGTCTAGCTTCACTTCACAACGTTGTCAACCTTGTCCAAAATAGATTGTTATTTGTTAAAATAATTGTTTGTTGTTTATTGCAATGTTAATTTAAAAAATGTGTTGGTTGTTGTTTGTTACTTATTTGAATACAAATGTTGTGTTTCAAAAACAGGAGTATGTCGTTTGTTTGCAATTTTTATCAAAAACCATACTCTTTGCCTACTCTCTATCACTCAAATCAAACTATTCTAACGTTCCGACTCTAAAGAGTGTAGGGATGTTTTCTATCTCGTCCGCGCTTGAACCATATAAAGCGGGGTAATCTCCAGTCTGACCATCAGGGAAACTAGAACAATAGATCTCATGAACAGCAAGCAAATGTCCTATTATGCAGCCAAAAACTCACACAGTTAATAAACACCAACCTAGAACAAAGTAAGAAACACAATACTCAAATCAAAAGAGTAAGTCGAAACTCAAATCCAAATAAACCAACTACACAGGCAAAACAAAAACCAAGCCCACAAAAACCTAAAGAAACAATAAAAGAACCACCCAATCAGGAAAAATATAAACACCCTCCCCACCCACCGGCAGTTAAAGAAAGTCCAAACACAAGTAAGGGAAAAATAGCAGCGCCCCCAATTGAACAGGTTATTCATGAAATAGTCACATTGACCATGAATAGCTTAACTCCATGTAAAAAAAACATAAAGCAATATCTAGGTAAACTGAAACTAATATTAGCCAAACTACGTTAAACCCATCCCCCCAAATATATAACCAAATTAAATGACCACGTACCACTATGAATAACACAATCAAGAATAAATTAATAATATGGCAATGGAAGAGTATCAACTAATATCAATGAATTAAAAATCAAAAGACCAAGTTCCAAAGCCAGATATTATTTGTATACAAGAAAGTAAGATCTCAGAAAACTAAGCAACTACCCAAACTCCCTGGTTACTCCCCAGGCCACTTTAAAAATCGTAGCATAGGACAGGGAGGGGGGGGTCTAGTCATTTTTATCCTAGAAAACCTACCTAATATTACACCAGTTAACATTACCCACACCCCAGGTAGTAATGAAAACTTTGAATTACAATCCCTAATAATCCATACAGGGAGGGGAAACCTTCAAATCTTTAACATATACGATCCGGGCGGAAACACTAACGCCTCTAATTTTGGCTACCCTTAGACAAATAACGAATAATAAAGTAGAAAATAATATCGTCATCAGCGAAGAGTTCGATTCACACAACGAGCTGTGTGGAACCGATTGATCGGATAAGAAAGGCAGATTGGTTGAGGCATGGGTTGCCGAATCCAACCTGACCATCCTTAATGACGGGACAAAAACTCGCTTCAACCCGGACGATTGATCTCTGTCTGCTATCGACCTAACCATATCCTCACCTAGACTAGCACAGATGACAGACTGGAGAGTGGAACAAATCGACTCCTAGGAAGTGACCACTTTCCAATCATCATCACTCTGCAGATGGCGGTTTAAAACAACCCCACCAACAAACACCCTAGATGGAAATATGACCAAGCTGATTGGGAATCCTTTAGAATACAATTAACCAAAATCAACACGAAAAACCTAGAAAATGAGGACATACACATATTATATCAATAGGATATGGCAAGAAAACTGGAACCGAAATACTACAGGCAGAAAACTATATTCCATCATTGAAAAACGTCATCAGATCTAGGAAATCACCAAAAGTGAACAGTAACGATCAAATGATCATAAATAGAACTTACACAGAAAACCCCAAATTGGACAGCAGCTTTGGGCAATACATTGGACCCCAACCCCACAACCCAAACTGCTACCACTGCCGGGTTCCAGAAGACCTATCACATATATTCAATACCTGCCACAAACGTAATAAAAAGAAAGAACTAAACTAAAAATGTAGCAAAATAAGATTGGATCCCCGGATGCATACCCAGGATTTTTAATGAATAACAATCCTAACCTAATCTCACCTACATAAATATAATTAACTTTATATATGAATCTGGGTTATAAAACAAAATATAAAACCAAAATTACATAACTAAATTGTTATCAACTAGGCCAGAAAATAACATAAACATAGGGAACAAATAAGATCAGATGTCCTATACTCGTCCTAGTGACCCGAGTGATCGGCAAAGACATCTGTCCTATCCAAATAGACATAGTTTGGTAATAAACATCACACAGTTAATATTCAGGCTAAGAAACTCGAATATAGGGGGAAATAAGATCAGATGTCCTTGACACGTCCTAGAGACCCGATCATATCGGCAAGAATATCTGTCTTAGTCTTAATTAAATAAACTTAGCCTGAAAAAGTAAGCGACACCAAACAAATCCAAACAAATACAAATAAGACAACTAGGGAACTGAAATAGGAAGGGGGAAGTTGAGATAAAAAAAGAAGAAATAAAGAAGAAGAAAAAACAAATTTTTATTTATAAAAATAAAAAAAAAACAAATACACACTTTTTGCTATAATTATTTTTTCTTCTTTAGTATTCCACCTTCAACCTAACCAATCTTTCTCACTTTCTTGCATGCACATAACACCACTAATACCTCTGAGAACTCTCTAGCCAAAGGTGACAGTCATATTTATACCACGAGAAATTCTAGGCCCCTAAATTAGAGCATATAAGGTCGTCAAACACCCAAGACCATTAGGGCCCGCTATAAAAAGTGGAAAACTTTAAGCAACTCTAGGGAAAATTACCCCAAATTAGCATATATAAGGTGGTCTAAACACCAACGACCATCAAGCCCAGCAGCACAATGCTGCAAACACAACAACGTAAAATTAGACAAGTAAGACCCTAAAAACAGAATCCTTCAAATAAGGTGGTCTCAAAAGTTAAAGACCATCAGGACCAACCACACAAGTGGCAAACTTTATTAAAAACTGTCACCTATGATAACTATCCTAGACTAATTCTAAACTCAAAACAGCACAGTTTTTTCAAAAATTGTGTAGGACGACAATTTAGACCAGATACCCTGAAGTCTAGGAGCACCGACCTGTTACCTTGGAGCCGCCCTTCCACCCTCGCCTCTCTTGCGACGGCCAGACATAAAACAATAGCGTGCAGTTCACGCCTTTAATACTACTGAAAATACAGTACCAACATATGAGTGCGTGATGGGTCCATTCCCGCTCATACATACATAAATGCAGCTAAGTAATAGCTACTGAATGGATCGAGTGTGTGTTGGGTCTATTCCCACTCGCCATCGAGCCCTCCATTCAGACAGTTAGGGACTAATCTTAGTCCCACTGCCTGACGGCTTAAATCAAACAGTGCTCCGTGAGCACATAAAAGCCTGGGGGGAAGTGGCTCGAATTCCTTCCCCTAGGAGTAATCAAACAGCCTACCGTGTCGGCACAAAACAGTGGTACATGCACGACTGTGCGAAAACCACTTAAATCTAAATTAACTAACTAAAGTATGACCATCCATTGTTGACTCATCCTCCTATGAAGATGTGCTCAAGACTAGCCAAGTTGAACGAAGCCTAGGTGAATTTACATCGTGTCAGGCAAAGCCTGATACCGAAGCCTGCAGAGATAGAGAATGTCAGAACATTGAAAGTAACTGAAGACCTGATAGAAGAGCTCTTCAGAGAGGAAATCAAGAAGGAGAAAGAAGAATGTACGGAGAAGTACAGACTTCAGAAGCAGCACAGAGAGAGAGCAGCATCAGCAACACCAGCAACAGCAGGAACCAGACAGAGGTTTTGTCGAATGCCGTGTAGACACAAAAGAGTTCTCGTTCTCTTTCCGAAGAAGCAGACACTATTCTGTGGGAAAGTCTGCTGCCAGACGAGGACGCAATCTTAGACAATAAAAGATTGCCATAGCTCCTCGTCCACAAAAAACAGCCCTTTTCAGGGCTACCCAATCATCTAGAAAAGAGATACAAATTCAATTGCCAATAGTATGTTAGCAAGTTAGATAAATATAGAAGTGTGTCTATAAGCACTTCGTTCTTTATCTTTATTAGAAGTGCGCCTATAAGCACTTCGTTTTCAGTAGCTTGTCAAATTTTTAATTAATGTTTGTAAGTAAAAAGGTGAGTGAGTGTTTCTTTTAAGTCCGCGCGTTCCATGTTTCTTTGGGGTGATGATATGGTCTTGTATGTTTTGGTATCAGGGAAAATTTTCCTTCACATCCGTGCTTGACAAATATAAAGGGAACGCATCAGTCTGGCTACCCCTTTTGATTCACGAACTACGAAGAATGAGTAGCAGAACAGCAAAGTTACTGGAACTCCAGATGCACATGGAATATGCCAGGCGTTTATTAGACGAGCTGACTATGGAAGCGATTGCAGAGGAAGACAGGATAGAATAGGAGGAGAAGGAAACGATGAAGAAAGATAAAGAGGAAAAGAAAAGAACAATTTTGCCTCACTTAATGCTAAGAGAGAGTTGTGAAGTTAAGCCTTTGGTGAGGACACCTGCACAATCACTTCCATCACCACAGACACAACCAGCACAGAGGCCTGTCGTCCCACAAATACAGGTCAGGGACCAAGAATTGCAGAGGCAAGAGCGGGAGCCTCAGCGTCCACGGGAGAAAAGAAGGCAACATCCACGTGTGGAGAACAGGATAAGGAGGGAATTCTTCGTTATCCCTCAAAGTGAAGACTGGGAGAGTGAAGCCAGTCAACCTACCTCAGCGCTCGCAACCACAAAAATCAATTGGGAGAACGATTGGAGCCGGATATGTGTCTGTGGTGCCAGGCCTGGGAGATGTCATCATTAGCCAGGTGTATGTGGAGTTCTAAAAACAGCCCTTTTCGGGGCTAACCAAAGCTCTTGAAAAGAGACACTGTTCAAGTTGCCAATTTGTGTGAATGTGGAGTAGTGTGAATATAAACTCACTCTTTTACTGATGTGTGTGTTTGTGTGTGTGTGTGTGTGTGTGTGTGTGTGTGTGTGTGTGTGTGTGTGTTTGTGCGTGTGTGTGTATGAGCTCAAATACGTTTGTGTGGATAGTAGAGTGTGTGCTTGTATAAGTGAGCATTCGCTTGTGTGAATAGTAGATTGTTTAGGTTTGTAAGCTTTCACTTACGTTTGTGTGAATAGTAGAGTGTGTGGTTTTTTCCCTTCCCTTCTGTGTGGATGGTATATTAGGGTTTGTTTGTGCTACTTCCCGTGTGTGAATAGTATATTTGTTATTTGTTTTTGCTCCTTCCCGTGTGTGGATAGAATATTTTTTTTATTATTATTATTTTACTCCTTCCCGTGTGTGGATAATAATTTGTGGTTTTTTTTTTTTTTTGTTTTTTTTTTTTTGCTCCTTGACGTGTGTAGATAGTATATCTGTGATTTGTTTTTTGCTCCTTCCCGTGTGTGGATAGTATATTTGTGATTTGTTGTGGGGTTTGTTTTCTTCTTCCCATGTGTGGATAGTATATAATATGGGAAGTGAGTGTAAGGGATGTTTTCTTTCACGTCCGTGCTTGACAAATATAAACTCAAGCGTCCGACATTTGCGCCATTCAACATTGAATAACCAAAGAAGATGGTAGCGGCCTCAGATTTGTTTAACAATTTGAGATACAGTTATTTCTGGATGAGGTATGTCACCTATGTGGTGGAAAGGCTTACTAAGGAATGGAGGTTCCTAGGCAGCCTGGACTTTGTGACCAGCCTAAAAGTAGCCAAAGACCTGGTAAAAGGTATGATAGAGGAGGAAGTGAAGAAATTAAGAAAATGCATTACACCAGAATATGTGAGAGTGGGAAGCTTGAAGGATGCACTTAATAACGTAATTAAAGTCAGGTGCTTTCTAGAAGACACATTGTATTGGACAGAGTGGTCCTATGCAAAATGGGGACTGGACCAGTTCAAAAAAGCAGAGGAAATGATGAGAAAAGTGATGGAAAAAGAGGTGATAAAGATTAAAGATACCTGGACAAAGGAGAGAAAGGAACAAGACAATAGAAAGAAGAAAGAAGACTTTGACAAACTGAATCAAAACTGGATGAAGGTACAGGAAAAATTTAGAGCCATGGGATATCCTGACTGGATGCAGAGACGGAAAAGTAGAAGAAGACAGGAATCATTGGGAAAGTGAGGAGTTCGTGGAAAAACTGGAGAAAATAAAAGAACCCAAAGGCCGGTCTCAGGGCCACTTGTATGCCTCGAAAAGATTTGCTTTTTTGTCTATAACATTTTTTAGTTAGTTGTATAAGTAGTTGTGACTGCATGTTGTATGTGTTATATAAATCTAAGTCCCACTCTTTATTCCCCATTGAGGTCAGCCCGGTGCACACCTGCACACCCGTTCTTTGCCCCCTATTGACGTCACCTCACATTGTTACCAATCTTCAGTACTGTGACGTCACCTTACCTGTTCCTACATTGTTGCAACATTGTTACCAATCCCCCGTACCATGACGTCAGATGCTATACAGACCCAAATTTCCCTTGTCCGTAAACAGACCCAATATACATAATCTATTATATGCTCATTTTTTTTTTTCTCCGTTAACTTTACATTGTCAGAATCGTGCAATATTACCCGATACTGAACTCGCATGCAAATACACATATTACATTCACATGCATAAAGGAACTACTTTCTGTTATAAACAAACAATGGACGCAGATGCCAGCACTTTTCATTTGTAAACAAATCATGTACACTCGCGTACTAGGCGCTTTACGTTGTGGTTCTTTAAATTAGTTTCTGAATGAAGTAAAGCAGATGTTTCGTGGACTGCCACATACCAGCTGCTTTGGGACATTCCGCGTTAACTTTTTTGATACAATGTTTCGGATTTAAGCTAGCTATACAACAGATGCAAGAAAGGGACCTTACAAATAACATACAAGTGACAAAGCATATACTGTCTTCTTTAGCTGGTGATAAGAATGGCAAAAAAGCATATACTTACAGTTTTACATCCTGAATTTCCTCAAAATGCACTTTCTTTCTTAGTTCTGGAAATCCAGATTACATGAGCCATGTTATAGGTTCTCAATCTTGATTACATATTTCGAAATTGTAAAGTAATTTCGAATATAAGTGCAATTACATCCTCCTTACTGCACTTAAAATGAAATAAGCATTAAATTCCATAGCGTCTTTTTGATAATTGCAATTGAAAGACTTCATATTTTTCCAACATTATGATTTCAAACATTCAGTGACAGAAACAGAAACACATTTGCAGATGTCAACACGCTTCTCCCTCGCTTCTTCAATCCGATGTATTTCATGTGGAATTGTTACATATAAACCCAATCCATGATCACGAAATTTCGTAGAATCGAAAGAAAAAAAAGAATTTATTCATTCCAGATCAAATGGAAAAGTTGTTGCAATGCGCATTCATTCACAATATGACTCCAAATTTCAATTTAAACTAGACACGCTATTTTCTTTCGAAAGATTTGTCGAGCGCGCGACTAAATTCAAATTTATCTGGGAGGAGTTATGTGAGCAGTAATAATGTTGTTGTTGTGTAATGATGAATCTGGGCTTGTGTATTTAGTTTGGAATACGGCATACATTCAGTTACTTTATTTCTTGCAGTGTATTTTGTTATATAATTAAGCCTTAGGTAGAATTTTTTTTTAAATGAGCAGTAGTTAATGGGGATCTTATAGGGTCTATGGGATTTATCATTACAGACCCCCTTGGGAACATATAGGGTCTATGTAAATTTAACATGGAGAAAAATCGTGGGAACATATAGGGTCTATGGGAATTAACATGGCCAAAAACCCTGGGACAATATAGGGTCTATGTAAATTTAACATGGAGAAAAATCGTGGGAACATATAGGGTCTATGGGAATTAACATGGCCAAAAACCCTGGGACAATATAGGGTCTATGTAAATTTAACATGGACATAAACCCTTGGGACTGTATAGGGTCTATGTAAAATTGAAACAGGGAGGGTCTCTATTTTTTTTTTAAAAAAATAAAATAAAAAAAGGGGTAGGCAATTCAAAGACTATCTCTTTTCGAGAAATATGGCTGGCCCTGAAAAGGGCCTTTGGTTTATGTTAATATGCCCTTAACATAAAGGGCATTTGCGACATCTTCTTGTCCTCAAACTTCGTCTTACAGCAGGGCCATACATCAGAGTCCTCTTGAGGCAACCTTGTCTCTCTATATAGACTCTTCTTATCCACACGCTGCTGCTGGTCCTGTGGACAACGGTCCACTTGGATCGGACATACATGAGCATGTCCGTCCTGAACATCATTGTTGACACAAGGGTTGAAGATTCAACGTCGGTCCACATGTTGAGGCTCCGAGAATAGGTGAATCAATGCACTGAACTGCGCTTATTTCTAGGGACAGGTAGGATTGAAACGGATTGAGTTCATTCACCAATCCGAACACGCGTTACAAAATTCAGCCAGCTGCATCCAATCCGAAGAGAGCAGTCTGTGACGTCACGTAGTCAATATAGATCTGCTAGCGCTTGTGTGCAGTCAATCTATGCGACAGTCATTCAACATGACGGAAACTCAGAAAACGATCCAATGGGGTGCACCAGCAGCGGAGACCGCCCAAGGGAACCCGGACTTACTTTCAGAAGAGGTGAATTGGGATTTTGTGGATTTTCTCTCCTCGCAAGAATTTGTTCCGGAACCTTCGTTACCTTCTTCATTACCGCAAGTGGAGAATTTTAGACAGAGACAGAAAGAAGAATTGGAGAAATTTATGCAACGACAAAAAGAAGCGGAACAGGCTTTTCTCCTACAGCAACAGCAACAAGAAGAAGAGGTAAGAAAAAAACAACAGCAAGAAGAAGTAGCAGCAAAGAAACAAGAGGGTGAGAATCAAATGGTCACGGTACTGTTGGATATTTTAGCGGAGTTAAGAAGTCTGAAACAAATGTATCAGACTTCTTTATCACGACCGAAGAGAATACGACCTTCCCGAGCTAAACACGTCAACCCTGTGACTAAGCCTACCGTACCACCCTTAGTGATTTCAACCCAATCATTATCATCATCATCAACATTACGCAGTCCAGAAGTAGGCCTTGGCCGTGGCAAAGGCATAAGGCAGTTAAAGTTGATTGCTTAAACTCACCCCTACATCGTAAAGAAAAAAGGCCCTTTTCAGGGCCACCCACATATCTCGAAAAGAAATACAATTTCAATTTGCCAATAACTCAAAAAAAAAAATAAACCCCACCCATTTTTACCCTTATAGTACGTGTCTTTGTATGAGTGCGTGAGTGTAGCTTCTTATTTTAAAATCAAAACTCAAAGACTCTTACCTTATATCATTCATTTATTCTTTTCTCCATTTTTTACAATCCAATTCACAATTCACAACACAACACTTTAATAAAAAGTTAATTGATTTCTTCTTTTCTCCTTGTTTAGTCTCTCTGTTTTTTGAATTTCTTCACCGTCACACTCTTTTCCTCTTCTTCCTCCTCGCTTTCTTCCCTTCTTTTTTTCGTCTCCTGTTTCTTTTTCTTCACCTGTCTGCTTTCTTCCTCTGAAGAATCCCTCTCTTCTTCTGAAGAATCCTTCTTTTCTTCTGACTCCTCTTGTTTCTTTTTTGGGCAATCTGGAGACCAATGTCCTTTTTCTTTACAATAATAACAGGTATCTTTACTTTTGTCTTTTTTAGCTCCTGTTTTTTGACGGTCTGGACACTCTGAAGACCAATGCCCTTTCTTCTGACAGATATAGCAAGTATCTTGACTTTTATCTCGAAAGGAAGGAGAGTAGTCCGTAGGATGGTCTGAAGAGAATTTTCTAATGACCCCTCGCAAAGCTCTGACGAAACGTTCCATCTGGTTAGTCTCTTCCATCGTTGTGCTCGGCTTGAGAGTGAAATGAATAGTGAAAGGACAAGACACACACCCTTTTATATACGCTGGTCTGCTATGACTATAAAGTAGTTCATGGTGTTTGAACTTGAGTCATTTGACTTTTTGCTTTCAAGATGAAACGATCCCATTCATTCGAGAAGAAAGAAGAAGAAAGTAAGAGGCAGAAACGTGATCTATCGCCTCGTACCAGGGCTGAAATATTGACACAAATTCATGCCAGTGATTTTGAAGAGGACATGAGTGAACCAGAATCCGAACCCTCTAAACCAAGTCCACCACCCTTAGTCAACCCTGAAAAGTACTATTCCATTCGAGAGACGGAAAAGCGCTCCTCTAGAAAATTTAGAACCACGGCTTACAAATACACGGTGAAGTTTAAAGATTTCAAGTCCGAAGTACCGTTAGAGAAAGCAGAAGGGTTCATCACCGGAGTGTGGGATTCTCTGCTCACTGCACTCAAGCGACAATGTCAACCCAAAGAAGACGATCGCTTGAGACTTTCCATACAACACGACGGTTTGAAATCCCCTGTTTGGATCGAGTTTAGCACCCCTGCAGAATTGACCGCTTCCAAAGTCATGGACAAGATTCAACACGTGCAACAATCTAATGACCAGTTTGACATCACCGATGGAAAAGCCACATTGGACATGACCCACGTCTCTCCTCCTCAAGGGACCGGACGCAAAAAGATGTTATTGGTGAACGACCTTCGCAGCATTAAGCGTAGCCTTGTCCAAATTCACAATCCTCATGACCAGATGTGTTTAGCCCGTGCCATCGTGGTGGGACGAACCTATGCCAACAAGAACGACACGGTAGAATGGAAAAGAGACTGGGAGAACATTCGACAATCGGACCGAGCCAAACAACGAAGTGAAGCAGAACTCCTGTTACGAAAAGCTGGCATGTCCAAAGACACACCCTGTGGCATTCCTGAGATGCAAAAATTGCAAGATGCCCTAGCTCCACGATACACTTTGAAAGTGCACCCTCAAGAAGTGCGCGGGTCTCTGTTGTTTCGAGGGCAAGATTTTAAGGACGGAAAATACATTCATGTTTATCATCACGATGACCATTTCGATACCATTACCAGTATCACCGGATTCCTGGGATACGGTTATTACTGTGAGAAATGTGACCATGGTTATAATAATCGAGAGCAACACAAGCATTGTGGATCGAAATGCTCAGGATGTTTGGCCTCTTCACCCCGTCTGAGCGAAGAACCAGTGCCTTGTTCAACTTGTCTGCGCACGTTTGTCAGCCCTACCTGTTACCAACAACATCTGAAAACGCAAGGTTCACAGCAGAAATGTGCTTGTCAACTCCTGAGATTGTGCCCTACGTGTGGACAAGGCATACGTACCAATAGTACCAAGGCACACGTATGTTCAGGAAAAAAGAAATGTCACATTTGTCACCACATCGTGGACTTGGAACACCAATGTTACGTGCACAAATACCAACCCCTACCAGAGAAAGAGGACGGTCACAAGAAGAAAGGCAATTTCATCTTTTTCGATTTCGAATGCATGCAAGAGACTGGCATTCACATTCCTAATTTCTGCGTGGCTCATCGAGCGTGCGAGAAGTGCATTCAAGAACCTATCTTCAGTCATTGCCCTCACTGCAGCAAGATTCCTGGAGGGCGTGAAAAAATCTTTCGGGGGCCAAACACGTTAGCCGATTTTGCCCAATGGGTCTTAGACCCCATCGACAAGACGTGGAGCCAAGAGGACATCGGACTTTACGGAGATTGTCATCGTCATGCCACGGTGATGGGTCACAATTTCTCCGGATACGATGGACAGTTTCTTCTCAGATACTATACGGAACATGGCACCGAACGTCCTAAAGTGACTTTGAACGGAGCCAAAATCATTTTCATGCAAGTGGGACAAGTACAGTTTAAAGATTCGATGAGCTATTTGGCCATGCCTTTGAGTCGAATGCCTAAAACGTTTGGAATGACAGAAATGGCTAAAGGGTACTTTCCACACTTTTTCAATACGGAAGCCAATCAACACGCCGTTCTACCCCATTTACCTGAGGCTCACTATTACGACCCCGACAACATGCGTACCGAACAACGAGAAGCTTTCTACGCTTGGTACCAGGCTCATGCCTCTGACCCCTTCGACTTTCAGGAAGAAATGCTAAAGTATTGTCGTTCCGACGTGGACATTTTACGACGTTGCTGTGGAAAATTTCGAGAACTGTTCATGGAACACGGAGGGGTCGATCCTTTGAAAGAAGCTTGCACCATTGCCAAAGCGTGTTCCTTAGTGTATCGACAACGATTCATGCCTGAAAACACCGTGGCTGTCATCAGTCCTCAAACGACCCACTATGTCAAGCGTCAATACTCGGTCAAAGCCCTACGTTGGTTACATTACTTGTGCGACAAGGAAGACAAGTGGATTCAGCATGCCCGCAACGGAGGGGGCGAAAAGACCATCGGAACGTATTCGGTCGATGGCTGGGACTTAGAAAACCCCAAGATCGTGTACGAGTTTAACGGTTGCTTATTTCACGGATGTCCCGTTTGTTATCCTGACCGTGGCACTAAAAATCAGTTTTTGCAACGAACCATGGAAGACTTGTACCAGGACACTTGTCAGCGACGCCTAAAGTTAGAACAGCAAGGATACCAAGTGGTGGAAATGTGGGAACACGAGTACGATCACCGTATGAAAACCGATCCCGAGTTTAAACGCCTCGTGGAAAGTTACCAGTTCATGGACCCGCTGAACCCGAGGGATAGTTTGTACGGAGGAAGGACCAATGCCACCTGTTTGCTGTACCAAGCCGACGAAGAGAACGGAGAAGAAATCAAATACTTGGACGTGTGTTCGCTGTATCCCTACGTGTGCAAATATTGTCGCTTTCCTGTAGGGCACCCGCAATTGTTCACGGAACACATCGACCTGGTCAACATTCGACAATACGAAGGCTTGATCAAGTGTAAAGTTTTGCCTCCCACGAACCTATACCATCCCGTCTTACCTCACCATTGTCAAGGCAAACTGATGTTTCCTTTGTGCCGTACTTGTGCCGAAACGTGCAACCAAGACCAGCCTTGTCATCACAGCCAGGAAGAACGGGTCTTGACGGGAACCTGGGTCAGCGTAGAATTGTTCAAAGCTATGGACATGGGATACCAACTGTTAGAAGTGTACGAAATTTGCCACTTTCCCAAGACACAACAATACCACAAGGGTGACCCTACTCAGAAAAGCATTTTCGCAGACTACGTGGATGCCTTTTTGAAACTGAAGCAAGAAGCCAGCGGCTATCCTTCCTGGTGTCACACTCCCTAAGACCAAATACAATTCAAAGAGAAATACTACGAACAAGAAGGCATCACTTTAGACCACATCGAGAAAAACGAAGGCAGGCGATCGTTTGCCAAAGTGATGTTAAATTGCTTGTGGGGTAAAATGGCACAACGCCCGTGTTTACCCAAGACGGAATATTTGACAGAACCTTCCCGCTACTTTCAGATGATTCACGACAAAACCAAATTCATGAAACACGTGGACGTCGTTCGCGAGGATTTGATCTTAGTCAATTACGAAGAAGATCTGGACTTTGTACAAGACGACCCCTTTGGAAATGTCATCATTGCGGCTTACGTGACAGCCCATGCTCGCTTAAAATTGTACGAAGCTTTAGAACTGTTAGAAGAACGCGTCCTGTACTTTGACACGGACAGTTGCATTTACATCCATCACCCGAGTCAACATCACCCTGACATCGAAGGAGACCGTTTAGGAGCCTGGACAGACGAGCATCCCGACGACAAGATTCTAAGTTTCGTCAGTGGCGGTCCCAAAAATTACGGCTACGAATACCGGGACAAACAAGGAGAAGTGCACACGACGTGCAAAGTGAAAGGACTGACTCTGAATCATCGTACCAGTCGTGTGGTCAACTTTGGGGTATTGAAAGAAGCCTTGCAATCGGAAGAGGATGGAAACTTTAAAGTGACCACTTACCAACCGAACAAGATTGTACGTTTACCCACTCACCACATCGTCAGTCGACCTTTGGAAAAAGTTTATCAAATCGTGTACCAGAAGCGAGTTCGACTTCCCAATCATTTCACCTTACCGTACGGTCACGTCGGTATTGGTCTGTATATAAAAAGGAACCCTAGGCAAGATCGATAGTTCATTGTGACTACCAAGACCGAGCAAACAAGATGAATACTTTGAAAGAGACATCGTTCCAGTTTGGGGATTGTAAAAAAGTTGTATCTTCCTCTAGTGTGACTAATACTGGATGGATAAGACCCAGGCATTGCGACGGAAAATGTCCGGAAGGAAACTGCGATTGTCCATGTGGTTACCATTGTAATTCCGTAACGGAGTTTGCAGACAAGTGCGATTGTGAGCCTTGCGATGGATACGATGCTGTACGTTGTGACCTGAGCGATGCCGTAAAGCATCATGGGAACTTTAGTGCCCCTACCCCTATCATGGAAAGTGATGCTGTGCGTGTCAAACCTGTCGGATGCGAAAGTGATGCCGCTCGTCCTCTTGGACATTTTACTGGGTTTCGTTTTAAAGGGGAATGTTCACCTTCACGTCTACCCCCCTACGGATGTCATCCAGCCTTGAGCAAACTCCTACCCATGTCACTCAACCCTCATCGAAACGAACCTGTGAAAAACGAATATTCGTTTCCTGTGCGTTTGTCGGAATACTGCGACTTTGAAAATCGTCTTCAATCGTTCAAAGGAAAATGGCCAAAGTATCTGGGAGGACCGACCCCCGAAGAATTAGCCAGAGCCGGATTTTTCTACTTGGGCGAAGGAGATAAAGTCAGGTGCTTCAGTTGCGATGTGACACTTCACCACTGGGAACCGCAAGATTCGGCCTACGTAGAACATGCTCGATGGTCACCGAATTGTCATTACTTACCCTTAGTGGGACCGAGACATTGAAGTAACTTCTTACCATAATAATCTGTTCATGGATACTTTACAAGAGAACATTCGTGCTTTGCCTGTGGAGTTGAGAGAACGCATTTACCGAGAGCTGGTCAAAATACAAGTGAAACGTAAAGAACAATTGCATCCGTTACGTCACCGGTGTTTGAACCACTGGTACCTGAAGGCTATACAAGGATTGATTCAATTGAAAGTGTTCCATCGGACAGACATTGATCAACGATCCTCTAGTTTTAAAAAGGATTGGTTTGGTATGGACGATTCTACCTACATCATTGTAAACGTACTGCATCGAATTCCAGAGGAAGAGTTAACGAATTACCAACATCTTGAACACAATGTCAACTTAGTGAAAGAGGAAACTTCTGAACGAATTGTAATGTGTAGATTAGTGACTCAACGATTTAAATTTGACACTGAAGTGAAACCATGTTTGTGCAAAGAGTACATTTCTTGTGTCAGACCAAAGAGGATTTAGTATGACCTATTCATGGATACTTTGCTAGAGAACATTCGTGCTTTGCCTGTGGAGTTGAGAGAACGCATTTACCGAGAGCTGGTGAAAATACAAGTCAAACGTAAAGAACAATTGCATCCGTTACGTCACCAGATCTTTAACCACTGGTACCTGAATGGTATAAGAGAACTGATTCGTCAGAAATTGTTTCAGTGGTCAGACCTTGTTCAACACTTTGAGTTAGTGAATGATCGAAATGTTCATTATTTTGGTTACTTCGAGATTCACCTACAGCAATACATTGAGGAAGACAAATTAAAGGATTATCAACATATTTTACGTGGAATCTACTTAGAGGAAGAGGAAACTTCTAAACGAACTCTGAAGTTTCGGTTACAGTATGCAAGATTTAGATTCCCTACTGGAGAACGAAGATCTCTGGCTAGAAAGTACGTGTATTGTTTCCGAAACAAAGAGACTATAAAAACAGGCTGCCATGCCACGACTTATGTCACATGTCATCCAACAGATTCCGTGGAAGGAACTCAATGACCATATTCAAACCGTGGATCATTACCATCGATTATTACAAGAACTGTATCCATTCAATTTGGGACGACAAGTGGTGTGTGTCTTAGTGACTTGTTTTTTGGGATTTCGTTTACCAACCGATTCTTTGTGGACTCTTTACGATCAGTACTTACCACCTCCATGGCCTTAAATGGTCACGAAAAACTCCTTTTGCTCAAAGCCTTGCGTTTTCATCTGGATACTTCTCGACCTCTACGGGAAAAAAAGATTCGTCAACTTTTAGCTACCCAAGACGTGTATGACGATGTGTGTGTAGCTTGTGACTTACATCCCCATTGGACAGATGTCCGTGCCTGGAAAGAATGGGATTTTGAGGCTTGGACCCAAGAAGTGGCCCAGTATGCACGAGAGTTGTTCAAGGAAAAAAGTTACTTTTCAACCCGTGTTAGTGACGGTGCCAGAAGAACCCGTCACCCAGGACAGGACTGTCGTGGACAGACCTGAAAGACCCTTTCGGGAGGACACTTGTGTGACCTTACCCCCTGTTGAACTGGTTAGAACATTACCCAAAAGATGTGATTGTTGTACAGACACTTGTGTTTATTCCACGTTCATCGTTATCATGTGCCTTTTATCCTTGTACTTAAGCCTTTGGCTTTTATGTATTTTTGTCTTTCGTATTCATGTTTGATAAAAAACATTCAATAAACGTGTTCTGAAAAAGTATATAAACTCTTGTCTTGTTCGTTTTCGTGTCACAAGTGACATTTCTCACACCATGGCTACCTCTGCTGTCTCTGCTCCCTCTTCCTCTACTGTCAAAGTCATCGACGAACACTTAGATCGTGCCAGTTGGGAGGCTTTGTATCTTCGCCATCCCTTTAACATGCTCATTGCTGGACCTAGCGGTTCAGGCAAAACCGAATTCGTCAAACGTTTGATCGAACATAAACATCATTTGATCGATCGGCCACCTCAACGGATCGTGTGGTGTTCCAAAGAGTGGCAATCGGCGTACAGCCTCTTGCGAGAAAGTCAAGGCGATTCCATCGTGTTTGTGGAAGGCATTCCTAAAGAAGACGACGGCATCGTCTCTGACTCCCGTCAAACCCATTTGGTCATTTTCGACGACATGTTAGGAGAAGACGAAGAAGAAATTAAATTGTGGTTCACGCGCAAAGGGCATCACCGTAATGCCAGTGTCATTTACATCACCCAAAATTTGTTTCAACAAAGTAAAGCCCATCGCACCATCAGTCTCAATGCGCATTACGTGGTCTTGTTTAAAAGCCCTCGAGATAAATCGCAAGTGCAAGTCTTAGCCAAACAGTTAGGAACGCCTTGGCTGACTCAGGCGTACGACGATGCCACTCAAACGCCACACGCCTATTTACTCGTCGATTTGAAACCTACGACCCCCGAGGATTTGCGATTTCGTACCCACTTGTTTCACCACTGGTGCCAAGACGGAGGGCCTGTCCTGTACACGTCTCCGTCCTCGACTTCATTTCACTCCCCATCAAAAAATCTATAAAAACCTCAGACCCTTTTTCGTCTGTCTCACACAGTGTGAACATGACGTCCCTTCAGTCGCATCTTCCCGTCAAATTGATTCGTGCCTTGTATGGCATCAGTCGAGAAAAAAATCCACAAACACGAGCCCGTGTCTTAGAAGCTAGTCTCAAAGAAGTCTTACGATGGTTCACGGTGACGGCACGTCAATTACTCCAAGGAATCATTCAGATTCCTCATCAAACCCAACGCTTTTTCGATCGAAACAAAGTCGCTTTGGTCCAACTGGCCGATCCCCGCATCGACACTCAAACCAAAAAACAAATCATTTTGAAACCTGGAGGGAGCGGTACTCTAGGAGGGGTCATCATTCGCTCACTCTTAAGATGGGATCCTAATGCCCCCAAAGTTATCCCCAAGACAAAAGTCCAACGAAGCCCCAAGAAGAAAAAGAAAAAGACCAGGTCCCCAAGAAGAATAACTTCTCCAGTGGCAGGACCCTCCTCTTACCAGACACAACCACCCCGGAAAAAGAAAAGAAGCCCCCAGAAAAAGAAACAGAGAAAAAGCCCCCAGAAAAAGAAAAGTCCACAGAAGAAAACTAGTCGCAAGAGAGGCACTTCGGCCAGGACGCAACCTTACACTCGCAAACCACGACCTGCCACGGCAGTGACTGCGTCTCCGGCATCCTCACGTTCATCCACTTCTCCGTTGATGACACCCAGAACTGAAGAGTACTTGGAGACGTTGATCACACCAAGAACATCTCCGTTGATGACCCCCAAAAGAACTTCCCCAGTGGCAGGACCCTCCAATTTAGTGGCAGTGGCTGCTGCTCACAAAGTACCTTCTCCCAAAATCAAAGTCCAAGAAAGATCGGGCATGTTACAAAGTTTACTGGATTTGTCCAAGCAAGAACTGGCTCGATTTAGTCCGTTGCGTACCCCTGCACGACGTGTCATGCCTGTCCTCAAACTGATAAAACGTAAAGACAATCAGTGGCGACGCGTTCCAGTATAAAAAGAGCCTGTGACCAAGTCGGGGTATCAGTGAACTTGTAAAAAAGATGTCACCTCCAAGAAGCCACAAAAGAAAGAGACAAAGGCAGACGCGTCATCCGACAAAGCGCTTAGCCAAGCATCGACATTACCCTAAGAAAAGACACAGTCGTTCCAAGAAAAAGAGGCGTCAACAAAGGGGAGGATTCCTTGGTGATTTTGGGAAAAACATTGTCACCTTTATGACAAAGCGATAGTCCCAAAAAAAAGATAAAAGGGTGTGCGTTAAGTCATCGACGTTAGTGTCTGTTCGGTGAATGTCCCGGAACCACAAGCAAAAAATGTCACCCTCCAGAAAACCCCAAGGAAAGAAAAGGAAAGGACTGCCACCACGTTTAGCTAAACATGGGGACATGTTATCTGTCCTGTCCAAAGCTTCTTCACCCCTACGAAAAAAACTCATTCAAACGGCCTCCAAAGAGGTCATCGATACCGTGTGCGAATGTTGTTTGAACGTTTTGAAAGGCACGATCCCTTTGTCCAAACACCAGAAACAATGCTTAGGAAAACATCGTCACGTTCTTCGCCAAATGGTTCGAAAGAAAATTCCCATTCGTCAAAAAAAGAAGATGTTGGTCCAACGTGGAGGCATTTTACCTCTCTTGTTAGGCCCCATACTGAAAGGAGTCTTGGGGACCATGTTGGGAGGACTGGTGGGAGCAAGATAAAAAGGCCCTCGGAAGTCCCAAGATCTCAGAATCGACCCCTGACAACCCCATGGAAGGACGAAAACTAGCTTTAGTGCCTTACAAACGATGGATGGAATACCATCGGTGGCAAGAACAACGCACCCCTCATTTACCTCCCAATCCCCATTTGAGCGAGATGTCCCAGTTACAACACGAATTGCAATCCTTGATGGATCGCCAAGATTTGTCCGAAACAGAAAAATCGCAAAAGTACGGTCAACTCTTGCAACGACTACAACTCTTTCACCAGAAAGCTTTAGACGAAACAGCTCTACCCACTTTGAAAGATTTTAAGGCCTTGATGAAAAGTCCAGCACCATCACCAGTACCGGTACCAGTTCCACCACTACCCGTGACCAAGACAGAAAAAGGAAAAGAAGAAGAAGAAGAAGGGTTTCAAACTCCACCAGAAAAAGTACGCAAGTTAACAACACCACCTACCTCCAGAATTGGATGGATTAAAAAGATGATAGCCACCCCTTCTTCCTCACAAGAGAAAAAGAAAGTGAAGACAGAAGTGAAACAAGAACCGATATCCCCTGCTCAGACATCCTCCTCTTCAACACCTATTGCCGGTCGCACACGCAAAGCCTTGCAATCCAAGAAAATACCCCAAGAGAAAAAGAGTAGCCTCTTCCAAGAGTGGGTGCCTTATTAAGACACCAATCAACACAAAAAAATGGAAAAAGTCTTAGCTAGCATTTACTACGATCCCTCGCATCCTGCAGGTTACGCAGGAGTTCAAAAATTGTATCGTGCTGCCAAAACGCGACTGAAAAGTCTCCGTTTACCTCAAGTGCAACGATGGTTACAAGAACAAGCTACCTACACTTTGCACAAACCCATTCGACGCAAGTTTGCCAGAAGTCGCACCCGAGTGGAAGGCATCGATCATCAATGGCAAGCCGATTTAGCCGATGTCTCTCATTTGGCCAGCTACAATCGTGGCTACAAATATCTGTTTTGTGTCATCGACGTCTTTTCCAAATTTGCCTGGGTCGTGCCCTTGACTTCCAAATCCAGCAGCGAGTTAGTGCGAGCCCTGCAACGAGTGTTGAAACAAAGTGGCCGTCACCCTCTTCGATGGCAAACGGACAAAGGCACCGAATTTCTGAACCAAGCTTTCCAAAAAGAATTAAAGAAACGTGACATTCATTTTTTTTACCACCGAGAATCCCGAAACCAAAGCCAGCATCGTGGAGCGTTTTCAACGCACTTTGAAAGAACGCATGTGGAAATATTTTACGCATCACCACACTCTGAAGTACATCGACATCTTACCGCACCTGGTGCAAGCGTACAACCAATCTTACCATCGAAGCATCGGACGTGCCCCGCAAGACGTGACTCCCGACAATGAAGTGTTGGTGTTTGAGCGTCTGTTCGGTACGTCCCCGACGAGGGCTGTCCCCAAGAAAAGTGGAGAGTTGGCCGTAGGAGATTGGGTGCGCATTGGCAAAACCAAACGCACTTTCGACAAAGGTTACTTACCTAACTGGACGACCGAATTGTTTCGCGTCACTGGACGAGTGCATGGCCGTCATCCTGCCGTCTATAAATTGGAAGACATGAACGGAGAAGTGCTCAAAGGAACGTTTTATTTGCCCGAGTTACAACGTGTCACCAAAAAAGAAGACGACGTGTACGACATCGAAAGCATTCTCGAACGCAGAACCCGTAAAGTGGGCAAACGACGTGTCAAAGAAGTCAAAGTACGTTGGAAAGGATATCCACCCAGTTTCGATTCTTGGATCGACGCTTCGCAAGTCATCGACTATAAAAAGAAGTGACCATCATGAACTTTCACACATCAGACGCAGCTACGTCGACCAATCCTCCTTCACCTAGTTCTTCTGTGCAAGATTTACAAAAACAACCCTTGTGGGTGTGGTGTGGAGAACGTGTGCCTAAAACGCAAATCGTCTTTTTCTGCCAAATCTTCGTGGTGTATTGTGTCATCGGGGCAGCCATCGCCAATTTGAGTTTGCAACAAGGAGACAAACAATTGTGGACCATTTTATTGAGCAGTTGCATCGGTTACCTGCTTCCCAATCCCTCCCTGAAATTCTCCTCGAACGGGAACGTTGTGTCCAGTGCCAGTGCCAGTCACCACTCCAACAACAACCACAACCAGAACCCCATTTTGGGCGGAGACACACCTCTGACGTCCAGTAATATCCCCTCGGACAGCCACAGAACTCTGGAATTATGAGTCACCAAAACCAATTTTACTTGACCTTACCCAGTGACAGTTCCATGGAGGTGTTTCCCAATAACACATTGTGCTGTTACACGGCCAAATTACCTCAAGCCATCCCCTTAGATCACGAAGCCCATTGGGAAGTGGCTTTAGTAGAAATGATTCACCCTACACAAATCCAAAACATCACCGAAAAACAAAACTTTTTTGAGGTCGAAATCCTGAACCAACAATTACAAGAAGCCATGACTGACATCGGGTTTTCAGGGATCACAAGACCAGCCAGCAAACCAGCCTTCAGTATCTACACCTTGAAAATTCCAGCAGGGTTTTATTTTAGTGGCCAACATTTGGTGGACACTATTGCGGACAGGTTCGAGTTCGCCTTTGGCAAAGCCCTGAACAGAGCCAAAAAAAGTGTCACCCTGGAGTACCATAAAGTGGCTCGTCGCTTACTGATGAAATTTTCAGATACGGACACATTGTCCTTCAGGTTCAATGGTAGTTTGTTTGAAATTTTGGGTGGACATTCAACAATGGTCACAAACAATTGGAGCCCCAAGATCAACAGTAATATGGATTTTTACAGAGCTTTTGGAAAACCGGTAGAACTGAACCAAGGACTGAATTTAATGTTCGTGTACTCCGATGTGGTGGAGTACAACGTGGTGGGACACACCTCTGTGCCATTACTGCGTGTCATTCCTTTCAAAGTGGATTCTACCACGAACACTGACGAGGAAGGTGGAAACACTTACCACGTCCACCGCGAATTTGTACATCCTCATTATTTACCCGTCAGCAAGTCGTATTTGGACACGGTCAACATTACTATAAAAGGAGATTTGGGACAAAATATTCCATTCACCAAAGGAAAAGTCACGGTGAAACTCCATTTTCGAAAACGGTTCTCTCACGATTCGTAAGTAAGTCATGTATCCAGTGTACCGAGGGGTTGCACGACAGCGAGGACACGGTTTAGGAGATATGTTAAAATCGGCCTTTCGTTCGGTGGTCCCGGTGTTGAAACCGATGGTGACACGCGGATTGCACGCCTTGAAAGATGCGGCACTGACGCAAGGCAAAGAATTTCTCCAAAATGTCATCATCGACAAACAAAACCCTAAAGAAGCCTTCATGAGGGCAGGCAAAAATGTCTTGCTGCAAACGGGCAAAGACATTTTAGGCCGACGAGACACACCTATAAATGCCCTGCACGCTACCGAGTCAGGCATTCAGCAAGGACAAGGCAGAAAGAGACGACGAAGAAAACACCCTTTCACCAGACTTCAAGCGAGAAAGGCCAAGAAAAGAAGAACCGTTCGAGACTTAGACGTTTTCGATTATTGAAACACAGAAAAAATGATGCACCGAGAGTCTTGCGCCTGTTCCAAGACGGAACTGGATCTGTTTGCCATGCCCCCCACCATGATGACGATGCAAGAATCCCAGTGGGTGGAATTTCATCCCGTCTCCTCATTGGCCGATTCCGCTCCCATCGAGTTTGAAATCAAAGGACAACCCGAAGATTACATCGATCTGAATAGCAGTTACTTGTACTTGAAAGTCAAAGTTCTAGATAAGGATGGAAATGATATAGACACTGAGCCAGTAGCTCCCGTCAACAATTTCATGCATTCCTTGTTCAGCTCAGTGGACTTGTACTTGAATAACAAACTAGTCAGTAGCAGCATGGATACTTACCCTTACCGTGCCTACCTGGAAAATCTCTTGACGTACGGAATAGATGCCAAGGATAGTCATCTCAATGCTTGCGTGCTATGGGAACCTGACGAAGCGGGCGAATTTGATAAAACAGGTCTTGAAGCTGACCCCAAATCAAAAACAACCACCAATGAGGGATTTGTAGAACGAAGAAAGAGAATCATGGGAGTCAACCAAAGTTTAGAACTGATGGATCGTTTGCATTTGGACATGTGGTTGCAAGAAAAATATTTGCTGAACGGGGTGAATGTTCGCCTGAGACTGAATCGTAGCAGTACCGCTTTCCATTTAATAGCTGACAGTGCCGATTACAAAACCAAAATCGAAGAAGCCAGACTCTACGTACGCCGTGTGGAAGTGTTACCTAAAGTAGGTAACGACATCAGTCAGACGTTGAGCAGAACGACCGCCAAGTATCCCATACGACGCGTGGAAGTGAAAACTTTCACTATTCCTAGGGGACAGAAATCCATGATCGAAGATCATCTGTTCCAAGGACAGCTACCCAAACGTTTGATCGTTGGCATGGTCTCGAATGAAGCCTTCAACGGAGCCTTCACTAAAAATCCTTTCAACTTTCATCACTTCAACGTGAAGAAAATCGAAGTCAGTCGTGATGGCAAGTCCTTGTGTACCCGACCTTTCGAACCCGACTTTGAGAAGAAGAATTACTTGAGATCGTACTTGTCCCTGTACGAAGCCACGGGTCAGTTAGGAACCAACACCAGTCACGGTATTACGTACGACGATTATGACGGAGGCTATGCTTTGTGGGCTTTCGATTTCACTCCAGACCAAGGCAGCGACGAGGGACATTTCCACCCTATAAAATCCGGCCAGATTCGTGTGGAAATTCAGTTTGGAAACCGAACCCCTGAAGATGATGTAACGTTGAACGTCATCCTGTATGCAGAATTTGATAATACCATAGAAATCAACAGTTTGAGAGAAGTCATTCTAGATTATTAGAAACCATGGAAGACTGTTATCCCTCTTTACAAAGTGGAGAAACTTTGGAGACGGAATGTGAGGAGATCGTGGAAGAAGGATCCCAAGACAAAGACGAAGAAGTTGTCATGATGAAGTCAAGATGGCCAGAACAAGAAGCCCATTTAGTCTCCTGTTTTGCCAAACACTTGGTCGACAAAATGACGGAATTGATCAAGAAAAATTGCTATGGATGTCAAAACGATCATCCCAGTCAAATTCAACACGATAAATGCCTGATGTTAAGTCAAGAAGAAAAATTGGACGAGTATCTGGACGAAGCTTGGAGTCTCATCTCAAACAAAGACGTGTTGCACCAGTGGTATAAAGACTTGCGTGAGCATTCTTGTCCACCATTAACCACTCAAGAGATCCATCGTAGCGAAGCTCTCCTGAATCAGAGTGAGGAAACAGAACGAATAACCGTTTATTCGTCAGACATTTTCAAGCAAAAAGTCAGGATCGAATTGACGACTTATTATTACCTGTGAAGAAGAAAAAACACAAATCAATGGATACCTGGGAACTTTATTACCTTTTGAACCACAGTTCGTATACGGCTTCTTGGAATCCTGTCGTCTGTGCTAAAGATGAACTCCCTCATCGCAAACCTAAAGACCATCAAGCTTACGTGATCAACACGGACGACAGTCATCTCCCAGGAACCCACTGGGTAGCCGTCTACTTTCCTCAAGAAGGCTGTGTGGAATATTTTGATTCGTACGGATTGCCCCCTTTGGAAGACGATATCATCGACTTTATGAGAAGAAATGCTCAAACCACCCGATTCAATAATGTGAAATTACAAGGCACAGATTCCTTGGTGTGTGGACAGTACTGTGTGTATTTTCTGCATCATCGCAGCCTGGGCTATTCCTTAGAACATTTAGTGACTCATTTCGATCCTCGTTCTTCTGCTAGAAACGATGTGAAAGTAGATCGATGGTTTTGTGACCATTATGCTTATCTTTTGTCTCAAGCTAGGAAACGTAGTGTCCATCAATGGCCTAATGATTTCCAACAGTGGAAATCACAATTTCATTCACAACGTTGTCAGCCCTGTTTAAAGTAGATTGTTAATTGAGAAAAAAATGTTAGTGATTTGAAAAAATATGGTTTGATGTTATAGTGTTGGATTATTGTTAAAAATGTTAGAGTTGTTGTTTAGTGTTAAGTGATTTTTGAATAAAAAATGTTGTGTTTTGAAAAAATGCTTTTGTCTTTTGTTTAGCTATAAGAATGTTGAATTGATGCTCTTTCATTTCTTACTATCCCTCTCATGACAATCACTGAACGTTGCGAATCGAAAATCGTGTGGGGGATGTTTTCCTTCACGTCCGCGCTTTCACTATAATAACCGGGGTTGTTTCAAGTCTAGCCATCCATTGTCGACTCATCCTCCTAAAAAGATGTGCTCCAAACTAGCTAAGCTCAACGAAGCCTACGTGAATTTGCATAGGGTCAGACACAGTCTGATACCGAAGCCAGAAGAAATAGAGAATGTGAGAATGTTAAAAATCACTGAAGACCTGATAGAAGAGCTCTTCAGAGAAGAAGTGAACAGGGAAAAAGAAGAATGGACGGAGAAGTACAGACTTCAGAGACAGCAGCAACAGCAGCAACAACAGCAACAGCAGCAACAACCTGAAGCTGACAGAGGCTTTGTCGATTGTTGTATCGACACCAAAGAGTTCTTCTTCTCTTTCCGAAGAAGCAGACCTATCGCCAGAAAGTCTATCCTCAGAGGACATCGCATTCTTAGAAACTAAAAAAGAATGCCATAGCAAACAAAAAAACAGCCCTTTTCAGGGCTACCCCAATACTCTAGAAAAGAAGTAACGATCGATTTGCCAATGTGTGTGTGTAGGTAGAGTAGTGTGAAAATAAACACTAACTCTTTATTGATAGTGAAAGTGTATGTGTTGGTGTGTTAGTGCTTGTAAGAGCTCAAGTAAGTTGGTGTGGATAGTAGATTAAAATGATATCTTTTCTTAGTGTTTGAGGTGTATATTTGGAGTGAGATTGAATTGCTTTGCGTATGTGGATAGTCTATTGAAGTGATTTATAAAAAATTTTAAAATAGTGATGGGTAGCATAAAAAGTGAGTGAGTGTTTCTTTTAGGTCCGCGCGTTGTTGTTTTTTTTGGTCATGATCAAGGTAAGATGAATTTTATGTTATTAGGGGGATGTTTTCCTTCACGTCCGCGCTTTCAGTATAAATTGAAACTCGTTCGGCAGTCCAGCTACCCTTGTTGATTGATCAACACCAAAAAATGAACACGAGACTTGAGAAACTGTTGGAGCTTCATGTGCATCTGGAATATGCCAGGCGCATATTAAATGAACTGGCCGCGGAAGCCATTGTCGAGGAGGGAAGGATAAGAGAGGAGGAAAGAAGAAACAAAGAAGAGGAGGAGAGAAGATATAAAGAAGAAGAAGAAAGAAGATATAAAGTGGAAAGAAGAAACAAAGAAGAGGAGGAGGAAAAGGAGAGAAGAAATTTCAAAATCCCAGAGAGCGAAAATTGGGATTCTGAAGCGACATATCCTGTCTCTGCTCTCTCCCCCCAAAAGGTAAAAAGTAACTGGGGGATAAGATGTGTATGTGGCGCCAGGCCTGGAAGGTGCCACCATTAACCAGGTGTCCATGAAGTTCCAAACAAAACAGCCCTTTTCAGGGCTACCCAATACTCTAGAAAAGAAATAACGATCGATTTGCCAATGTGTGTAGGTAGAGTAGTGTGAAAATAAACACTAACTCTTTATTAATAGTGGGAGTGTATGTGATTGTGTGTTTGTGTTAGTAACTAATAAAGTAAGTTTGTGTGAATAGTAGATTATGGGTTTCTTTATTGTTTCTTAGCGTATGTGGAGAGTATAGTTTGGGTTATATTATATGAAATGAGAAAAGTGGGGATGTTTTCCTTCACGTTCGCGCGTTGTTGGGTCATGATCTAGGTAAGATCGATTTTATGTTTTTTAGGGGGATGTTTTCCATCACGTCCGCGCTTTCACTATAATAACCCACAGTGTTCGTTGTTCAAACCATTCTGCAAAGAATAAAAAGAAGATGGCGTCAAACCAAATCGACAAAATTCAAACCTTGCAAGACGTTTTAGACAACTTAGGAATAATGGAACAGATGCTATTAAGACTGGTTGAAGACCATTATTCCTATAGTCCCCATCATGTGAAGATGGAAATTAATAACTTAAGGAAAGCAAAGGACAAGATTAGTGGTGTCATGAAAGAGATCAAGGAGGAGAAGGAGGATGAAGAGGAAAGAATAAGAATACGCAAATGGAACGAAAAGATTGAAAAAGAAGAAGAAAATGAAAAGAGGAAGAAAGAAGAGGAGGAAGAGAAGAAGAAAGAAGAGGAGGAGAAGAAAAAAAAGAAAGAGAAGAAGAGTGTAGGAGATAAAATAAGAACTTGGTGGAGGAAAAGAAGAAATTAGAAGAAGAAGAAGAAGAAGAAAACCCAAAGGCCCTTTTCAGGGCCAGCCATATTTCTCGAAAAGAGATAGTCTTTGAATTGCCTACCCCTTTTTTTATTTTATTTTTTTTTTAAAAAAATAGAGACCCTCCCTGTTTCAATTTTACATAGACCCTATACAGTCCCAAGGGTTTATGTCCATGTTAAATTTACATAGACCCTATATTGTCCCAGGGTTTTTGGCCATGTTAATTCCCATAGACCCTATATGTTCCCACGATTTTTCTCCATGTTAAATTTACATAGACCCTATATTGTCCCAGGGTTTTTGGCCATGTTAATTCCCGTAGACCCTATATGTTCCCACGATTTTTCTCCATGTTAAATTTACATAGACCCTATATGTTCCCAAGGGGGTCTGTAATGATAAATCCCATAGACCCTATAAGATCCCCATTAACTACTATGAGCATATAAATGAGCATTTGTATGGGAAATATGAACTCGTTTTGTTGGATGGATATACTGCATTCCCAAGGTCGTGCAGTATTTCCATCCGAAAAACTCATTCATATTTTCCCATACAAATGCAGTAACCTAAAAATATAGATTCCATGTTAAATTCCCATTGTCCGTAATCATGCCCAGGGTGATTTTTAAAACCTTGTCCGCAATCGTGCCCAGGGGGGTTCCGTAATGTATTTTCCCATTGTCCGTAAACAGCCCCCATTCACTACTCACATACTCTGCGAAATATTCATCAGATTTGGTGTTCAGGGGGTATGGATATGATTTTTTAAGTTCAAAACTTCTTTTCACGTGCGCAAGCTACCCGACACGGATTTATCACAATAAGTGTGTATGATCCTCGGTCGCGATATCGTGTAGGTCTTGATAAAATATTTGGTTAAGGGACAGCAGCAGGGAGATTGACCACCAACACTGAGTGTCCGGGTGGGTAAACAAACACACATACAAATTTGAACACAAGCACAAAGATAAAGTAACAAAATGAGCTAACCCAATCACAGAAAATCTCTGTCAGTTAGAGGCTTCGGTTTTGACGTTATTGACCTTGTATTTATTTTTTTTCGTATGAAATTTTATTTTCAAAGAAGACTTGTTCCAAATTTGGTTTGTTCGCCCTCCCTGCTGCTTAATAAGGCAAACTTTGGATATGGATACAAAGTCGAATGCCTGCGCTAAACATCGGTACCAAATTTATTACGCGAAAGGCAGCTTGAAAAAACAGCGTTTATTCTTAAATAGGTCACGCGAGAAAGGAGAAAAGTGTCCTCCTTTGTAGTTATGATATAGTACATGTATGACAGGTCAATTGTAAGCAACCAAAAGAGCCCCTGTGGTCGTCACTTCTAATTCATTAAAGGTATTTTATATACACTAGACATACATTAACGGGGTTAATCATTTAATGGAGTTTAAAAAAAAAAAAACAGGCGTATAACGATCTTGATTAAATTTATGAAATGAATGTTGAAATGTTAATAAACGTGTTACTTTTACATAATATTTTTGCTTAGCAGTAATACGGTTCTACGGACAGCGACTCTATCTCTCAATTGCCGCGGTAATAGAACGTTCTCTTTTGAGTGCTTCCTGTTAGAGGTCTCCTCGTAATAAAACCAGTAGTTGCTTAAGCAGTGAGATTAACAATTACGTATGTTTCTTATGGCGTAACTTGGCAAACGATGAAATTCCCCTTCGTACTGCAATAAACTTACATACATGTCCTCTTTCACATATTATTTGCATGAGTATGGTCTCATGACCAATCAAAATTAATTAGATTTCTTGACCTAAGACGCCATGCGTCCGTCAACAATTGCTTAAGTGAAATATGTTTCAAGTTAGATTATAAACTGATATAGTTGAATATTTTAAAGGTGTTCAATTGGGTACTAGATGTTTTAAGTAAAATTTTATTTAATTTTCAACAACCTTTCAAAAATTTACATTCCTTTACTAGCATTTATTAAATTTTAATTTTACATATTGCACAAAGTTTAAAACAATTTTAGAAATAAATATATTTTATATTAATTAACCTACTACATATGAGCTCAGCAGTTGCTTAAAGGGACACTATCTAGTTACAATGTAAAGGAAGTCTGCGCATAGTTGTTGGCCGTGCAGGGAAAGATTTCTCTCACACACACACAAACACGCGCTTGCGCACACACACATCTATATATATATATATCGAGAGACACAGACAGACAGACAGAGAAAGAGAGAGAATAATGCGTACACATCTACGTTTAGAAAAGAGATTTTTAAAGCATGTCGAATTTTGTTAGTAAAATAAATGCACGATAGCCATATAAATAACAAATATAATATAATATAATATAATATAATATAATATAATATAATATAGCATAAGACGAGGGCATTAATCACTGAAAATTAAAAATAAAATACACAATGAAAACAGTTAAAGAAACGGGATTTAACTGATAGAAACTAAGTAACTTTTCATGCAAACAAAGCTGATTGGCACTCACTAACCGATAAATAAAACCATACAGTTACACACTGTTCAAAGCCCTAACTATGATCGAATCATTCTTATAAATTGTTTTTAAATCAGACATACGATATTGGAAATATTAATAATAAAAAATCACTCGCACACGTCGCCTCTGTCCGCGAGAGTTCCAGTATGGCAAGACCAGCATGGGTATGTAATAATAATAAGAATAACAATATTAAAATGACCTTATTTAAAGAGGGTAACACAATTAGCTAAGAACTAATCCAGAGTATTGGAAACATTTTTTAACATTACTCCTTATTTGGTTTGGTAATTTTATACTGTTTGGTAGACATGGATCGCAGGTGGGGAGTATTACCAGGTAGCCTATACTGGAATAGTGATTGCAAATATTCAGGAGCACTATTATGAGATATCCTGTACATTAATTTAGCTTTTCTCAAACAGATTCGGTCTTTAATAGGTAATATTTGTAACCTACCAGCTAAATTTTCCTTCCTTTCCTTCTGGATTGATATTAATTTGCCCAAATGCTCTTTTTTGAAGATGTTCCAGCTTTGCTATGTTTTTAAAATTTGAATTACCCCATACCGTATTACAGTAGTCTAAATAGGGTTGTATCATTTGAATTACCCCATACTGTATTACAGTAGTCTAAATAGGGTTGTATGTAACTGTTATAAAATAGTTTTATCCTACTGATATGTTTGATATGTTCAGTCCATGATAGGTTATTATCTACCAGAACACCAAGTAGTCTATCAGGACAGACCATTTGCAAATTTTTATCCTTCCATGTCAGACATAGTTCATCACTATCAAGATTTGTTCTTTTCTGCCGTGTTGAGATAAATAATATTTTAGTTTTACCAGTATTTACCGCCATGCCATTGTATGTGCACCAGTTGTGCAGTTTGTTTAGGGCATTCTGTAAAGAAATGTCAAGTTCATGCTTTGTGTTTTGGATGTCTGACACAACTGTGTCATCTGCATAGAGATTTGTAGATAATATTGAGTCTCTTGGTAAAAGTGGTAGGTCATTAATAAATAAAATGAATAGTAATGGACCTAGAATTGAGCCTTGTGGTACCCCATATCTAATTGTTCCAGGTTCAGACAGAACATTATTTATGTAAACATGTGTTCTCTCACTTAAGTATGAAGCAAACCATCTAATTGTTCTTTCATCACATTGGTAGATTTTCAGTTCTTCAAAAGAATTTCATGATCCACCATGTCAAAAGCTTTCCTGAAATCTACAAATACAGATCATATTATTCTACCTTGGTCAAGTGCTTGAAGCCATTTATCAGTTAGTGAGATCAAGGCAGTCTCACATGAATGTTTCTGTCTAAAGCCTGATTGATTAGGGTGTAATAGCAAGTGTTTGGTTAAATATGACATGAATGAGTCATGGACATGTTTTTCAATCAATTTTGACAAGTTTAGAAGTATTGAGATTGGTCGGTAGTTATCAGCGTCATCCTTAGAACCAGATTTGTAAATAGGAGTTACTTTTGCAATTTTCCATATTTTGGGGACAGATGAAGTTGCAATAGTTAAATTGATTATGAATGTTATGCTATCTACAATAGCAGAGGCAGAAGATTTAATGAGTCTTGGACCAATCTGATCAAGTCCATTGGCATTCTTCTCTTTGCCAGCTTCCAAATATGTATAATACATTGATGGACAAAGTCTTTGTTTGTATCAATATTTATAGCATATGAAGCACTCAGTCTGTTTGCCATGATGGCATACCTGTGTCATGTGCCCAGTTTCTCCACAGTAGAGACAGTACTCTTCATTATCGTGCCTGAAAATGGGGACATACGTGTTAATATTTCTCCGTAGTTGAGAGGTTCCTTTTTTGCTTAAATGAATTTTGTCTCTTTCGTACAGACTTAGGTTGACATCCTGGTTCTGAAGAAAGAAAGATGTGTATTTTGGAATGTACTGTAGGTCGAAGTCTTCACAGATCATTGATTTCTTTCGCCTTGGTGTCCACACGAGGAGATAAGTCCTGATATCATTATTTTACATGTATTTGGGCTGCAGTACCTAGCAGCATACAGTAAACTTTCTGCTCTCACTGGCATCACTTCCACCTACTAAAATAATAAAATGATTGTATTTGGTTAGGTCCGTATTCAATATTTTGTCCGCCGTGATGTTGTCGATTTTTGCACCTCTTAGAGTCTGTACATCTGTTTTAAAAAATTATCCTTGGTATTATACTTTTCAATATTGAAGAGCCAATTATTAGAGTCTTGTCTTTTCTGGTTTGTGATTTCATGTGTTGGACTCTGGATTGGTATGTGAGAAAGCTTGCAAGATGAATTCAGTACAAGCGCCTATGGCTGTTTCTTCGTTTCAGCGCGCGAAAAATGGAAACTTACGCGTATGTTTTATTTACACGCGCACTACTTTTCTAGCGCGTTAGTTGTTTTTTTTTTTTTTTTTTTTTTTTTGTTTTTTTTTTTCTTTCTTTCTTTCTAGAGAGCTAGTTTTGTTCTTAATGCCTGTAAGACTCTTAGTTTAATGAAGCTAGCACGCTAGCATGTAAACTAGGGCGCTAGTTTGTAATTTTCAATCGTCCAATAAAATGAGTTATACCAACGTATATCCGGAAAGATTGCATGGCATAGGGGCTCTTTGATTTAAAGACATGGAGGAAAATAATGACAGAGAAAAGGTTTTTACAATCAATTCAGGACACACACACACACATACACACACACACAAACACACAGTCCTTTAGCCAACAGGAATACTACTTTACCTTTCTAGTCCGCATTTATTAATAACTATTTTGGAAAATATCATTTTATGACACCTGTTTCAAATGGACCAAAACTTCCAAAATCTTTTCTGGCTTAAATCAATCTGGACAGTTTACCGCTACGACCTAGCTTAACAAAAAATAAGCAGATATTTTACAAACTTTTCTGTAATAATCTTTGTACACAGTGAATCTGTCGGTAGCACAGATTTCGTAGTACATTTTGTTTGTAGCATAGCTTGGCAACTTGTAGTAATTAATCTGTTGAATTAAACTCACTTGATTGACGTATCCAACCAGGGAAAAGTGCACATGTTATTTCTAAACAAATTAAACTGTTTAATATGGTTTATTTTAAGTATTTCTTTTTATTATGAAAATCGTTAAGAATTACCTGTTAATCCGTATTTATAACCAACTCTTTTTCTGATAATAAAGGTTGTTTGTATTTAAGTGTTTCTTTTAAAGGGACATTACCCAATTTCACAGTTCAAGACGGTTGAACATTGTTATCGGCCGTGCAGTTTAGTGTTCGCTTCTCCCAGATAAGGTATACATAAATAAATGTGAATAGTAAAATGTGAAAATGTTAGCACCTTGCATCTGTCCTATTTAATGTCGTGTTAAGAAAAAGCACCTGCAAAACGTATTACTGTAACTATAGTTCGTTCCACGCAATAAAACAAATGTTATTGGCGTCTCATTATCGCTGAATTTTCATAGCATTTCGAAATAGAGCTAAAATTACGGTATGTGTGCGTGTCTTTAGGAATATCCTCTCCCCATGAACTACTAAAACTGATCATTGGGCATTTTAAAAAAAAATACGTTATCACTGGGATAATCGAACATATTCGCCGATCGAGAGCCCTAAAACACTAGCAATTAACCTATACGTATTTGCTTATATGGAATATGGTCACACACACACACACATATATCTATCTATCTATCTATATATATATATATATATATATATATATATATATATATATATAGAGAGAGAGAGAGAGAGAGAGAGAGAGAGAGAGAGACAGACAGACAGACAGAGACAGAGAGAGATAGTATGTATGCTGCTGTATCAAAGATATACCACCAGAAGAATACATTTTTCATTAAAAGAAAACGAGGCTTGTCGAGTTTACTTTTAATGAAAGCTTTATACAACGAGTAGTATATATCATTGATGAAGCGTACATACTATACATATATTTTATTTATATCACATAAAAATACACATATTTGCACTTTGATTGGAGTTACGATATGCTCCGGGCAACCGTATATTGACCGAGTGGATGAACTCCTCACATATCTGCGAGAGCAGCAGAGGGGGCGAATCGGACATTTTGTCCAATCGTTATTTTGCTTAATTATTACTTTCTGCACTCAACGATCTAGTGTCGTCAGCGCCTGGTAAAAAAAAAACGACGTCGGTCCATCCTACACGATGGTGACGTCATTTGGTTTAATTAACACCTTCTGCGCGTCGATCCCCAGCGTCGTCAGCGTCCGGTAAGCACATCGACGACCGCGTCGATGTCATCGCCCCCTCTGCTGCTAAGAAGTTATTTACAATGAAAATTATTTACAACTAACCGAATATTTGGTCAAGTCCGATACGATATCGTGTCCGAGGATCATGTAAATTTATCGTTATGAATCCATGTGGGGTCGACTGAGCATGACTAAAAAAGTTTCGAAAAACATTAAAGTCCATGTCACCGCCGCACCATGTCTGCCAAATATTTCGTAGCGTGTGTGTATCAACGCCGTTGAATACAGCAAGAATATTGCAGTTATCTCTGATTACTTTTGGAATCTGAGTGTATCGTTGAGTGACATATATCACGTCAGTGTTTTTATGCCTGCCTCTGGAAAATATCCTAGCTGGGTTCTTTTGATTGTCTAACATAACATCATCGTACACGACTAGATTGTTAACGTCGCCATCAATATCATCAATACCCGGTGCATCATTGATATCCGTAATAAACTCAATAACATTCTTTTTAGCGATCGCTGATGCATTCTCGTTGAAATCTTTCAACACCTCGTAGCATCGTTGATCATCTACGCTAGGAGCAACCAAATACAACTTATCCCACTTCATCCATCTCATTATTAAATTGAGTAACAATTGCGTCTTGCCGGATCCAGATGGTCCGATGATAATCATCCGGATCGAGTTTGGTAACGCTGCAACATGCTTAACTGGTTCTCTTGTTTTAGTCGCCGAAAAATCAATTATATTCATATCTCTATACATAAATTATGGATCTATATTGTGTGAAGTGTAGAGTGCGTACTGGCACAAATGATATGACAACCGTTACGACAAGAAATAACAGATCGGCGCTTACTGGTAAGTGTGTACAATGCGGTACAAAGAAATTTAGATTTATTTCTATTAGACCCGGAGATGTTTTAAAAAAAAGCGAGGAGGTGACATCGCAGCCAAATTGGCAAAACTCCCCGGAACACCGTGGGCAAAGTATCCAGGAGAAAAACACCTCCCAGGATATAACTACTGTGGCCCCGGAACACGATTAGATATTAGACTCGATGCTCAGGATCAGCCCAATCCAGGTGAGTATCCGATAAATGCTATTGATAAGGCGTGTCATGCTCATGATGTTGCTTACAAAAGTAGCGATCTGCAACAGCGTCATATCGCGGATGTAAAATTAATTCACGCGCTAAATGCTATTCCTGATAAATCCGTCAAAGAAAAATTGGCCTCATGGTTGGTAAAATCGGCTATGAAAGGTAAATTAATGATTGGCGCTGGTAATTAATAACAATCATCCAAGAAAAACGATGGATTCCATCTATTATTCTCCGAGAGGATACTGGAAGGGGAAGGCCGCAATTGGTAAGCTTGCAAGCGCTGCAAAGGTAACAAAGACCACTGCGGCTAATTGGTTATCCAAACAGGCTATATGGCAAATCTATCTACCACCGCCCAAACAAATCAACTTCTCGCGCTTTGATGTCAGCGTACCTAATGAAGTTCATCAGGCTGATATACTATTTCTGCCGCATGACAACGGTTACAAATACGCGCTAACCGTAGTTGATGTTGCGAGTCGATACAAACAAGCGGAACCGTTGAAAACAAAGTCAGCAACTGAAGTAGCCGATGCGTTTGAGCGGATTTATCGAAGAGGTCCTCTGCGCTGGCCAAATCTATTACAAGTTGATCCTGGTAGTGAATTTCGCGGCGCTGTTTTATCAACGCTGAAACATCATAGCGTCGCGATACGACGAGGTCATACTGCGCTACATCGTGATCAGGCAATTGTTGAACGATTCAATCGGACTCTCGCTGAACGGTTATTTGGATATCAATACGCGAAGGAATTCATCCAAGAAAAACGATCTCGTGAATGGGTTAAAAGGTTGCCAGGTGTAATTGCAGCGTTAAATAACGAGATTACCCGAGCAATCAACATGAAGCCCAGCGACGCGATTAAATACGAGTATATACCCGGAAAATTAAAAATAAATAGCGTTTCTAAGCCGATTCTTGGCGATGTCACTGTTAGATATCTATATGAACCAGGAGAGCTTGAAGGCGGTAAAAAAAGAGCTACTGATCCTATTTGGAGTGTTACCACACATAACATATCAACGATAACACGATCAACTGGTAGACCACCGATCTATAGACTGGATTCAACTGCTCCTCAGCGCGGATTTACACGCCAGCAACTACAAGTGATACCTAACGATACTCAATTACCCCCGCGTGGTCTTAACTAGCGCCGTTGCGTCTATTACACTCAAGACAGGTCAACCTCACATTGTTTTTGACATGACCGAGACTGTTATCGATCCTATCCACGGTAAATTGGCGAGTGTCTTTATCCGAATAACGCCAACTCATTATACAATTGCAACTCGCGCAGTGATTATTCTGTTGTTGTCGTAGCGAGATTATTAATTCGGCATCAATATCAAAACGCCGCTGTTTTTTTTTATCCTGTTGGCGGTAACCCGAGAGTTTTCTATCAATGACGCTTGCATCGATGGTGACTTTGTCGCCGGCTTCGTCAGTGACTCCGTCACTGGCTTCGTCAATAACAATTCTTCGAAGCTGATTTATCCTTCGTACTCTGGACACTGCAAGATAGACTAGATTTGACCATTCGATGCGATTATCAACTATCCAAACAATTGTGTCCGTGATGGTTAGTCCCTGCGAGGAATGTATTGTTGTTGCGTATCCTAGCGTCCACGGGGATTTATCAGCACGTAGCGCGTCCTCGACGACACCGATATCAACGAGCACGATATCATTCAGCACGAGAATTTGTTTTTTTGTCCCCGACGCTGTCGGGGCTGGAATTTCAACTTCAATGTTCTGCCGCCGTGTGTCCGCGGGTCTATAACATAACGGCACTGGACGCGTTGGAAACTTTTCCTTATGCAACGTAAACAACTTCCGCTGAAGTGTGTCTCTGACTATCTTTCTACTCGCTACAATCAAATCGTTTGGTCTCCATGTTTCCCAGAATTCATTTAACGGCGTTTCCGGAATCACCTCGCGAATTATTTCACATTGAATTCTATCCGGCTGTAATCTGATTAATTTCTTAACCTCGCGCAGTTGTTCATCAAGTGCTCGGTAATCAGTATCGGTTTCTTCATAATAGTCCACAAAACCCCTTAACCAATCATGTGGACCCTCGCCGACAAATGGTGGTGGTTGGCCATGGTCCCCACACATGATTACCGCTGTATTCGCGCGCAGCAACCACTCAAGAAACATTTGTAAAGTATCTAACGAAACAGTACATATCTCATCCCAGATGATAATGTCGGGAATAAATTTTTCACCCATTCGATCAGGAGTCCACTCACCGCCGCTGTATCGAAAGAAGCTGTGATAAGTAACGGCGTCAACATTTCGTTGTTTTATCTCTCGCGCTAGTCTATGGGTCGGTGTAAGCACGATTATACTTGCCCGCGTTCGAAATAATTCAATTGCCCGAGTCGTCTTTCCTGACCCGCCACAGCCGCTTAAATAAACCGTCTTGTGTCTACAGATTGGATCAGAACACGATGGTGCATTAGACCATTCTGACAATTTATCACCGCGTAGGTAATTGTTCTCAACGGTGACATCTGCTGACGGGGAATAATCGCGTCGTATTTCATTTTTAATTCTCCATGTACCCCAACTCTCGTCCGGACTAGTAAACTCGGCTACGTTTCCCTTATACGCTACGTCAATATAAAATGAATCAACGGCTACTCTAACCGCGGTGTCAGGAAATCTATTTATCATCGAGAATAAATTAATAGCGGCATAACCCAGCATAGACGCCCTCAAATGCGGGTATGCCGGGCTGTCTCCATCGCTGTAGGAAACAACTGTACCCAACTTTGTTCCATTGGACAAGAAAGCTGTTTTGCAGTTCACGTATCTATTTTTCGCCACTGCGTCCTTGATTACGAAATCATATTCTGCGTCATCTATAATCAGCCGTGAGCAATATCGTTTGTAATCGCAGTTTTTTCCACCTTGTGTAAACTTACCAATTATTCTTCTACCGAGATCTTTTGCCTCGTGGTTTCGTTGGTTGAATATCCTCCTGGACCATTCGATGATATATTCCTCGTCGGCATCAATGTGTTTTCTGGACTCGTCAATTATGCTATCTAGACGCTCCGGTTCTGGTAACCAGACTTCAGTCTGTGCCCGGTATGATATAATCGCGTCACTGACAATCAACGAAACTAGCATGCTACAATCAATCATATACCGTAGCAGCGCTATTGGCAACCACTTCTTTTCAGCCATGTGTCTACCGATCCAAATATAGCAACAGCGATGGAGTCCTGCCGCGAATTCAAATGATACTATGCGAGCGAATCCGGTTAAATCAAAATCAGGCAGTGGTCCATTAATAGCAACACGAATCATTTCATGACTGGGGTGTCCAAATCGTCTAAAGTACTCAGCGGCGGATCCATACCCGAGAAAACTCGCTGGATAACAGGCAACCATATCAACCGAGATCATAGCGTCGCGGTTGTATTCAGTGTTCCATAGTCCACCGTGATAGTATTCCAAACAACTGGATTGTACATCCGGTAGAAATTCCCTGCGCGTTGGTCTCCACGCATTTTTCCTTGCTGCAACATGAGCTACAACCGATGGAATCGTAAAACAATTTGTTAGCAGTTGTTCATCATGCTCTTCAAATTCTATGGCGGTTTTTTTCATCCTGTTGTGAAATGCTTCAGTGCGATATAATTCACCGTTTGGTCTTACAAACTGATCAAAGGTATCCGCATCGTTTTCAGCGCTGCGAAGTAACCACACTGATACAGGGTCGTTTTTACACAAGTAGGCAATAGCATCAAATAGTTTCCTCTCCGCGAGAAAACCATCCCGGGAGAATTCTTCTCCTAAAAATTCTTCGGGTATATACTTTACTGTTCTATCCCGTGGAAATATTGTGATCGCGGGCGTCCATGCGTGTTCGTTATGATCAATAATTTTGATTGGGGCTCCCTTCGATTTATACTTCGATTCGTATAATACTTCACCGGTTATCGTTGTAACGGTTATTGGAAATCTCAGCGATGTTTCTAATCTCGCTATGTCGCTGATGGTTGCTCCACGCTCTTTTACGGTTAGTTCCCACTGGTTGATTTTGCTACGTCGTAAATCAGTCAATTTGTTTCCTCGACATGCATTTGTAAAATGCTCTATTATTCGTTCTGCTACACAATTTATCCCAGTTGACTGTTTCATCGGTTTCAGTTTTCCGATATCAGGTTTCTTATTTAACGAGTATATTCCATAAACAACTGCTGTTTCAGGATACGCTCGTTCATAGTATGGTTTGTCAATTCCGGTTAACAACCCCGGCTTGGAGTCGCGGCTGACAGTGACTGTTTTCTTGTCGCTGAGAACTGGTTCAAATTTATCACGCATGATCCAATCGCCTGATTCCACCCGGACAATGAATTTTACTCTGAAGAAATACCTTTTACCGTCAAGTTGTGATATTATCGTTGCTGCGCGGTTGTCGTTCATGGTAGCATCAACAATGCCATCAATTCGAAATGTTGACCAACTATGAGATGCACCATCACGTTTGAATTCATTGATACAATCGCGTATTTTACTCAACAGGGTTTTATCGTTTATTAACGCTTTTGGTGTGTCCTTGAGGACTCTATCGAGATTAAACCTAATATTTTTCCGGGGTTTAATTACTGCTAATCTCTCAAACTCATCCATATAATTAAAACAAGTATTTAAATGAAAGAATATAGTATAATGAATCACTGCAAATGGTTGATGATTGGGTCGACAACCCCGTGCAATAAATCATGTAGAGGTGAATTCTGCGGATATCATTTACAAAGCGTTCGTAATGGTTCTCTTGGCCCCCTACCGTGCTTGGTTTGCCACGTCGGTGTAAGAGGAAAATCACAGTTGTGTATTAATTGTGGCGGAAAGCGATACAGGGAACTAAAACGCTATTATGACAAGCGAATTAAAAACGCCGTCATTGACCCCACCGCAGACTTCGTCATCAAAACTCCTCAGGACTACATTGCAAGGTTTATAATTAAACCAAATAATAAATTAGACAAGTAGTATTATTATACAAATGGACCAAGAGTTCAGACCTCACCCTGTGTTTGTTAATTACGAGGCATCTCGCGACGGTATTGTTAGAAACCGCAGACTGAAGAAGCCGGTTGGTACCGTAAATAATCACGGATACTTGCGATTTAATGCTGGGAAAAAAATCTGTCTTATTCACAGGATGGTGTATGAAGCGTTTAACGGACTGATCAACGACGGTCTCGTTATTGATCACATTGATGGATGTCCTCAAAATAACAGACTGTGTAATCTAAGAGCTGTTACACCGAGTCAAAATTCCAAATTTGGAAAAACAGGAGGGATGAGAAAGGCAAAACCCGTAAAGTCATTTGATACAATAACGCACGAGGAAAAAATATTTCGCTCTATGAATGCGGCTGGTAAATACTTCGATATTTGTAGTAAATCAGTTTTAGATGTTGCGGAGAATATAACTAAAACAGCGATCTCAAAAAAGACGGGTCACAGAATTCGATTTTCATATATAACATCAAAGGGAGATAACTCGTTTTGTGATAGCGTCGCATGACAAGAGTTACGTCCCTTGAAGTCTAATTAATGTTGCGTCCCTTCAAGTCCAATTAATGTTGCGATTAATTAATCATTTTACGATGAAAACTAATGAAATACACGCTATTATCTAACAGCTGTATTCTTTTTTTTAATGTTTTATTTGAGTATTTGGTTTCATTTAAATGCCGTGAAACACCATTAATAAGTATTTAAGGATTCAAACGATTCAAGGGAATTCAAATTAACACACACCTTGTGACTGACGCCGCTGTATTAGTCACTTTATATACAAGATGACTCGTTATAAGCCTGGGGCTTTCGAAAGCCAATTCAACTAATCAAAACTAACCCACGCTCTTGACCCGGGCGTGTGGTTGTCTTTTGTTCACAATCATGCAACCGGGTTAATTTAATTGGGTTGCTTTTGATTGGTTGAATTGGCCGTAGAGTTCCGCCCCGCCGTTTTATGTTTGTGCTGTCTTGTGCCGTCCCATCATCCATCAATCATTTCATTGTAAATATATTCATCCTTAATTAAGTACATGTAGTGATGTCCCCCAAGCATATCTTCTGGGCGGTCTACGATGACGTTTGTCACCCTAGGCCTCCCTCCCGGAGATGTATGCTTTGGGGTTCCAAGATGTGAATGTCCTTAATTAAGTATATGTATATGCCTGTAATCTGCCACAACACTCGAGTGGAGATCTACGGCATTGTACTGTCCATGTATGCCTGCAATCTGCCACAACACTCGAGTGGAGATCTACGGCATTGTACTGTCCATGTATGCCTGCAATCTGCCACAACACTCGAGTGGAGATCTACGGCATTGTACTGTCCATGTATGCCTGCAATCTGCCACAACACTCGAGTGGAGATCTACGGCATTGTACTGTCCATGTATGCCTGCAATCTGCCACAACACTCGAGTGGAGATCTACGGCATTGTACTGTCCATGTATGCCTGCAATCTGCCACAACACTCGAGTGGAGATCTACGGCATTGTACTGTCCATACAAAAAACGGGTCAAAAATGGCCCAATAATTTTATTAAAATTTTTGATATTAGAAATAAGATGTTTTATAAGAATAATGAATATCGAAGACATCAATAATATATTAACTGAGATTTCAAAATTAAAAAATCAAGGAATTGAATTATCTGATGGTCTCGACAGTGAAAAAATATTATCCGATTATGAGATTATTAACGAACAGTCGAAACGGGGGCGTTTTACCCTGGCCCGCGAGTATTTTTTTATAAAACGATTACAACATACGATTAATGAGAACCTGTACCACAATGACGCAAATGCATTCATTGGACTATTTACTGCCGTTGAAATAATACGAAAAAAACTCGGACGTGTTTATGAACGACGCCGGGAGATTTCTAGTAAGATCAAAAACATTAGAAGGATTATAGACGAAAACTCCGTGGAGCTCCCGATGGTACACTCGGCGGAAAATTAGAAAATTGCGGATCAATTTACAATAATGGTAGGTGAATCACTTACTACTCGGCTAGCCAGAGAGCGGCTAGCAGCGCTTAAAAAGTTTATACCGTTACGAGACAGGGTGAGAGAGAAACTTCAAACGCGACAACAAATGCAAACCGATTTTACTGTTGGAAGCGAACAACTCTTTGCCCCGGTAACTAAAGCGACTAAGGATGTTACAGCGGCAACTGTACCCGTTCTTGGTGCGCTTGAAAAGATAGCGGCAGAGACAAAACAAACAAAAAGGTCTTTAGAAACACTCCCTGCAAAAATAGCGGCTGCTACAACACGGAGGCCGCCACCACTCGCTATAACCGAACCACAAGAACCCTATGTTACAATGGCCGATGAAGAAGAACTAGGCGCTACTGCGAAAGAACCAGAAGAAGAAATACCAGAAGAAGAAATACCAGAAGAAGAAATACCGGAAGAAAAAGAGGGGAATATACCCCGTATTGTACTCAAGAAGAGCACAATAGATGAAATTAGAGGCTTCAGCAACAGGGAAGAATTAATTAATTTTACTGCCAACAATTTTGCTAAGAACATACGAGATAAGAAGCATATCAATAGCGGTTACGAGAAAAATATAAAGTCGTTAAAGGACTGGGCAAGAATAGTGTATTTAGCGAGTAAACATAAAGATGCATTACCACATCGTAGTAAATCCGATTACGACGCATTCCACAAGGAAGTTAAGAGTATAACACCAAAAAAAGGAAAAGGATACTCTGTTGGTAAAGAATCCTACGGCGTTACCTGTCCTAATAGTGTTCTCAGTGATATATCACGGCTGGAAGTACTAATCGGAGGAAAACGAGCCGGAAATAACTCTACGGAAATAATCAATGAGGCCGCTGATATTTGCAAGCGGTTATTTGCAGGCGGTATTATGGACATTAATGTATATCGAACGCTCATAGACGAACTCGTGGATGATTAATTGGAAAACTGGTGTTTTTAATAAGGATGATCATACACTACAACCATGATAAACCAGTACTCGTCTACGTGGTAAACTCGCGATTGCCTGTTTACCGCGCGTACTATGGAGATGGTCTCGGTAGCACCATTGCGGGGTTATTTACAAGAATGGCTCCAAAAGTAGCGCCGTTAGCCAAACAATTAGGAATGAAGGCTATTGATGTTATTCGTGATAAGGGTATTAGTGCTATTGGAGATGTTGCCGGAAAGGCGCTTTCTGCCGCGCGAGACAAACTAATGTCGTTGGTGAAATCCAGGAGAAAAAAACAGAAACCACCGGTGATGCCATCAACGACAGTGATGCCTGCAAATGTCAGTAAAGTAATAAATAACGCCGTGGAAGAAAAATTAGAGTCGTTGGCGACGACTCAGTCGTTGGCGACTTCGCCATCCGCCGATGCGGCAACCAACGCGCTCATGAACGCGATAGCGGGGAGTGGTTTAAATTCAAAGAATTTACGACGAAAAAATCGCAATTGAAAACATCAACATGATAAATAATAGAATGTTTGCGCGTACCGCTGATCCCGCGTTTGATATGGATGCCCCAGTGCGCAGGGATGATTCTGTCCGTGATTATCAATATTATTCTTATTATGCAGCGCAACCCGACCTACGATCGCGAATTGAACTTCAGGTCCAAGATACCAGTAAATACTTTCTGCCGTGTGAAGCGTTTATCGAAATTGAGGGAGAACTCGTGACAAATGCCGCCGATAATGCACCATACGCAGATGACCATCGTGTTCGAGTTGGCTTCGTCAACAACGGTATCATGGCGTTATTTGAGAGCGCCAGATATCTTATTGACGGGCGAGAAATTGAATCAATAGAACGCGAGGTTGATGTTGCAACGACGATAATTGGGTTGGCGAGATACTCGGATGATTATACAAGATCGGCGGGCCCATCTATAATGTTCGCAAAAGACTCCACCGATAACGCTGACCATATTCAGTACATCAACGTGCTGGTGGAAAGAGATACTTCAGTTCCTAATCAAGCTGAAGCAGCCAACCCAGACCGCAGAACAAGACCGGGTGCTGAGTTCAATATCATAAAAAGTACTAACGATAATTTTAATCTAGGGTTTGCAACACGAATAGGAATGTTGCAAGGACCACGCCGAAAGTTTTCATGCGCGATTCCACTCCATCACATATTTGGATTCTGCAGAAATGTTAGAAAAGTTGTCTATGGGGCTAAGCATACAATCGCGCTGACGCGAAGGGGCGATGATAACAATGCAATATGGCATGCTGCTGGCGTCGCTGCCGGTAAAGTCATTTTAACTAAAATGGCATTGTGGATGCCGGTGCTGACTCCGTCAGTTACCACGGAAGCACGATTGTTAGCATTTATGGAACAGGGAGGGAAATCGTTGTTGAGTTGGCTAGCGGTAACAACTGATGCTAAAGAGGATAACGTCGCCGATACGTTTACATGGCACCTAGCATCAAAACAGGGTGTTTCAGCCCCGCGTCATATATTCATAGCGCTGCAGAATAGGAATCGATTGGGTAGTCAAGAACACAGCCATATGATATTTGATCAATTAGGAGTCAGGGATGTTTCGCTGAGAATAAACGGACAACAGGAACCATCCGAGGATATACAGCTTAATTACGGCGACAACCATATCGCACGTGTGTATCATCGATTGCTGTCATATATGGGTCGTGATCAAAACGTCGACACTGGTTTGCAAATATCACAACTTGATTTTAAAAACCTGTATCCGATTTATTACTTTTCGTTGGAACATCTTGATTTAACGAGACAATCCGTCGTTGATATACACTTCCGAGCTCGTATAGCCCCGGGTGGTGTTAATTATAGAGCGGTTGCTGTCATTCTCAGCGATAAATCAATGCTGTTGGAAGGCGTTGGTGGACGAATGAGAATCGTTGATGCGCCAGTGGAAAACATGTAATTGAAAGCATAAACGCGTTTACAATAAAATGTCGTATAGTGTCGTCAGTGTAGAGTTGACTGATGGTCAAGTCAAGAAATTACGATCAAAGTCGGCTAAACAATGTGGGACCACAATAACGCTGAAGCCGTCGCAGATGGCGGGTGGTAATCATAAGATATCGTTGACGGCGCGTCAAATAAAACATTTCAATGATGCGATGAAGAATAAAAAGGGTGTTCAAATAGATTTTTCAGCCGCAGCAATTAAAAACATGGAAAAGACCGGTGGAATATTTCCGCTGTTAGCCGCGATTCCAGCGTTGATTGCCGCGGCCGCACCAGCAGTGGCTAAGGCGGCGGCGTTAGGAGCCGTTGGTACCGCGGCGGGAATGGCATTAAAGAAGGCAACCGGGAAAGGCTACAAAAAAAAACGACCCGTGGCCGGAAAGGGTCTAAGACTACCGGGAACCCCGTATTCATGGTACTCGGGAAAGGGTCTAAGACTACCGGGAACCGTTTATTAACTCGGGGGTCAATGACTCCTGAGTCTATGACTCCAATGTCTAATTTTGATTTAATAGACGCCGCAAACGCGTTAGCGATAAAAAACTTCAGAGGTGTTTTCATGAGGGATCAATTACCGGCGGCACCAAGGAATATTGAAACCGGTATAATTAACCTCGATGGGTCCTCCGGAGCGGGAACTCATTGGGTTGCATACGCGATTGATCCGCGTGCAATCGTCTATTTTGATTCATACGGGTTAGCTCCGCCGAAAGAGTTTATGCGGTATATCCGGGCGTGTTCAGCCCGGGCGTGTTCGGCCCGGGTTTTTTATTCCACGCTGCCAACACAGCAATTGAGTGACCCGCCGATATGTGGCCGCGAGGTATTGAACGTACTTGCGGCGATTTCATCATCGCGAAAACCACCTCATGTGGTTGTAAACGAATACACTAGTGGAGTCGTAGAAGCTCAACGGATTTTAGAGAATAACATTTACAATAATAATGATTGATATTTGGGGACGACCGGTTTCGGCGCTGAAAAAGCCCACGGAAACGCCCGCCACCGATGACATAAAAAAACTAATTGAGGATGAAATCGCTGATACGTTGAATTTAACCAGTGTTGACCCAGATGAAATAGTTGTATTTCAAGACCGCCAGGGTAAATTGAAATCCAGTAATGTGTCACTGAATGACGTTTTAATACGAAATAATGATGCCTCCGAGAACGCTATCGCGCTATATACCAGCGACGGACGACTCAAACCGGGTGAAGATATATCGATGATAGATGGAAAAATAAGTATACTTGGCAACAGTTATATATCCGTGTCGAATTCGTTAAAAAGTTTACGTGGTGAAATTAAATTGTATGGAGAACAGTTAATGTCGATGATAACACCCGTCGGCGAAATGCGAGACATTGTCAATAGTTTTTTTCGGGGACCCCCGACGGCAGACGAACCAAATCTTGTAATAATAAAAAATGCTATTTCGGATCTTATGGAGATGTCGGCCAATTTACCCCCGTTGCGAAAAAATGTTAACAGGATCGATGACAACTTTGATAAATTCTTTGGTAAAAAAAATACCAAGCCGGATGAGATTACAATAACTATAAATGATATCACTGCGTATGGACAGGAAATAAAAACAATCAAAACTGATGTTGCAACAAACAAAAGGAGTGTAGACGCGCATGAACGGGAAATAGAAATAATCGGCGCTAATGTTGCAACGATCATAAATAATGTAGACTCGCATGGACGGAAAATAGAAACAATCAAAACTGATGTTACAACGATCATAAATAATATGGACGCGCATACACAGGAAATAGGAACAATCAAAACTGATGTCGAAGCGAACAAAAAAAATGTAGACGCGTATTGGCGGGGAATAGGATTAATTAAAACTGATGTTGCAGCGAATAAAAAAGGTATAGACGTGCATACATATGAAATAGAAACAATCAAACTTGATGTTGCAGCGAACAAAAAAAGTATGACCGAGAATACACGGGAAATAGAAATAATCAAAACTAATGTTGCAGCGAACAAGAATAATATAGACGCGAGTTGGCGGGGAGTAGGAATAGTTATAACTGATGTTGAAGCGATTAAAGACAGACTACCGAGAATGGCAGAGCAACTCGAAAAAATAAAAACCCCTCATGAGAACATCATCAACACAGTATACACAATTCGGCATGGATCATTCGATTGGACTCTTACACAGAATACAGTAAATATCACCGCAACTGTTAAGGGCATTTATCGACTGACACTGGTTTCAATGATGCAGTTTAATATATTATCGTCGAGTTCATCCGGGTTTAACAATACAATATCAACAATTATAGACAAGGACGCAACTGAACCGTTTACAATTTATGCCGTTGATGGAAATTTAACCAGGGCAAACATTACATGGTATGTGGAATTTGTAGCGAATCTAAGTAATTAAAAACACTAGCTCTTTTAAAATAAAAATGACCACCAAGGAAGTTGAATCAGAGGTATCACCGACGTCACATCAATATCGATTCGATACCGCAAAAGAATTTTCCGCGAATTTGAAAACGCTTTCCGAACAATACCGTGCAAAAATAAAAAAATACCGCCGAAAAATAACCGCCATCGACGCGGTCGTGTACTCGGTATCGGGTATAGTAGCTGGCGCCGGTGTTATTTTATCCACGGTGACCACGATAACCCCGATCGCTGTTCCAATCGCTGTCTCCGCGATGACAACAGTTGCTGGAGTTGCCAACGCAATCACTAGGAAGATATCATCGTGTTTTCAGAAAAAACTCAACGAGTATACAGTAAAACATCAAATAGTATCCGACGCTTACTCGAAATTATCCGGGTTGATCTCGTTATCGATTGATAATTTGTTCGTATCCGATGTTGAATTCTCCACGATGGTCCAGTTGTATAGCTCCGCGATGTCAAAAATCGAGGATTTTCAACTGGAAGCCGGAACCACCTGGTTGTTGAAATTAGACACTAAAGACAACGAATAATAATAATGTCGCTGAACCCCGAAGGGTCTCAATTACTTCAGCGGATCGCGGAGAATACCACTCCGGTACAAACAAATATGATATCAATAACGTCAACGAAACCCGAATTCAGTGTAAACTTCCCATCGCCGGTTCCAGTGAAGGAAATAGCGCTGGCAAAATTGCGAGTATATCACAGTTGGCCTAATATCCGAGCGGACGCATTTAACGGACAACAACCTAATAACTCGCTGGTTTTTGCACGGACAAATAAACCCGATGGAACCCCAAACTGGGAGGAGGTTACAATACCAACTGGGTCATACCAAATAGAACAAATCAATAAAGAATTTCAACGCAGGATAAAATCAATCACAGGAAAAGAATCAAAAATCGCTATTACGGTTCATGAACCGACGTTATCGTCGACGATTGAAATAAGCACACCGGGGTATATGGTTGATATCTATAACAGTTCAATAAGAACCATACTAGGTTGGCCTAAGAATCCACCTCATAAAACCCCCGCGGACAAGCAATCGTATCATGAGATTAATCCCAGTTATCGAGATGTTTTGTTTATTATGAAAAACGCGTCACCCCCCGACTGGTTTACATTTCAAGACAGGAATACCATGTACTGGTTTTTTAGGGACGAGAAAACTCCTGGATCGGTCTCGACGGCCGAAATTAATTTAAATGATATCGATAGGTTTTTTATCGAGATTAATCGTATTTACCAATCACAACTAGAACAGCTACGGGAAACAAAAGCACAAAAACACGTTGAGGTGTTAAATCAACTTATATCAGACATGGAATATATCAATGAACGAATCGTCGGGGTAATATCCGCTAGCAGAACTAATGATAAACAAAAATTCCTAACCGAGTATAATATCGCAGAAGCCGATTTACCCGATTTTAAGTTTCCAAGATACAACGCGCCAGAACTAAGAAAGTCTCTTAATGATTTTATCAGTCCATCAACTTATATCCTCAGACACGATAACGGGGATGATGGTAGGCATATTGCTCCATACAACGTAAATATCGCATCGGTGATAGCGATCAATCTAGTGTGTGATGTTATCGAAGGGAGTTACCAGGTGGATACCAAGCAATCAAATCAGGCTCAACAGGGGTATATCCTTTATTCATTTTCACCAACAGCCCCTCCGGGATTTTTAATCGTTGAGAGTCCGATTAATCCGGTCTATATGCGATGCCATGATCGGTTTTTAACGAGAATTAATTTTAGACTTACCGATCAGTCAAATAACCTAATTGATCTGCAAGAGGAGGAGTTAGTGATCACTCTGTTTGTAAGATCATAAAGACCCTCATTGTAAATAACTTCTTAGCAGCAGAGGGGGCGATGACATCGACGCGGTCGTCGATGTGCTTACCGGACGCTGACGACGCTGGGGATCGACGCGCAGAAGGTGTTAATTAAACCAAATGACGTCACCATCGTGTAGGATGGACCGACGTCGTTTTTTTTTTACCAGGCGCTGACGACACTAGATCGTTGAGTGCAGAAAGTAATAATTAAGCAAAATAACGATTGGACAAAATGTCCGATTCGCCCCCTCTGCTGCTGCGAGTGTGCCCGCTACAAAATGTAGTTCTACGATTTATAAAGACTATATAATTATCTCTCTCCCTCCCCCCCCCCCCTTTAGACGGTTTGACTAAACTTTACCTTCGTTTTCATAGGTCCAGAGACATCATCGTATGACACAAGCGAAAATCCCAAACGCTCATAATTTCATGGATTTTCGTCCGTATCTAGCTAGGATAATCCAGAGAGAGAGAGAGAATGGGTGGGCGACCATTTGGACATTTTTATATTTAATAACTAATAATCGATTTATTGAACGTTATAATAGGTTTATGAAACAACAACAACAAAGCATTAAATACGCTACAGTATGTGTGCCTCGTAACCGATAAATTTAACATATAGCCTAGTGTCGACTGGCTATTGCATCTATGTATCATTGATATTATGAACACTATAAATAGATCCCAAGAAAAGACTAAACATATCGTTACGAATAACCAGATTACTGTAAGTTACTTGGTACAAGTTCAGTTTTAATGTTTTCGTCCAGCGCAATATGTTTTTCTCTCTCACTCCATATTTTTGCTTATTTTGTCCCTTACGCACGAGAAGAGAGAGGGGAATAGGACAAATAAAGGATTCCGATGAAACTGTGTACCATTTTAATTTCATTTAGAAAACAGGGACTATTAATACTTTTTATCGTTATTTTTATATGTTATTTATGATTAATGAATGAGTAGAAATGCATCATTGATCTATTGTTCTACAGTTGAAAGAATGTTTATATATTCGTATTATTGCGCCATGGACGGATCACAATTTGCTATACCAATAGTACTGGTATATCAATTCACTTTAAACCAACACTTTAAATGCCATGTTATTTTAATGTTATTTTTAATATATATATATATATATATATATATATATATATATATATATATATATATATATATATATATATATATATATATATATATATATATATATACGTAAGCAGACACATACGCACAAACACACATACACCAATAAAACAATTATAGTCGCTTGCCGTACTCAGCTGTAATCTATAAACTTTGAACATGTCTGCCAATCCTAATTAGATTGGTTAAGATAATAAATACATGTCTGCAACAGCTGATGTTTTATTTATTCTGCCACATCTGGGGTTTGTTTTATCCTTGTGTGGCAAGATTTCGTTTAGTAAATCAAATGCCAGTAACAAATGCTTTTTATAAGATATTATATATTAATGGTATTTTATATCAAACACTGATTCCTAAAAATTGATCAAATGCCTTTAAATAATAATTTTAACAATGTAACTCTAATTTTTATTTATTTATTTATTTATTTATTTATTTATTTATTTATTTATTTATTTATTCCGGACTTTGGGCTCTTTTGATCTTCTTTATTTTCTAAATCAGTGATGTCGGAAATGAAGTGAAATTCTGCAGAAATATTTTCAAACCCATTTGTTTATTATAGATGAAAGGCGAAAATATCTCCCCTGAGAGGAATGGGCTCATATTTATTACGAAAGTTATCTCTGTTTTAGAATATATTTAAAAAACAATTTATTTGGATTTGGACACACTACATAATTCAAACAAGCGCTGATTTGACGGCTTGGCAACTTGCATGGGATTAAATGTTTATAAATGACTATTTTATATACTCATTTTAGAGTGCTACAATCAGAAAGTACTTCCTGGAACCTTGGTCTTTTGTACGCATGCATGCGCTTTGACTTCGAATAGCTACCAATGAAGATGAGATAACAAACCATTTTTCCTGAAAAGCCTAAGAACAAATTGCTTACATTTTCAGTTGACTCAGACCACGAGACTCTGTAGGAAAATGCCCATCAGGCTTCCAAGTTTGGCATCGGCCATCAATAATGTGCTTTTGAGATCAGAGAAAGCGTTGGCAATATCTGTTAACGGTTGGAAATTACCGTTCCCATCATCTTCGCTTGTAAAGGTTCCGGTTAAAAGAAAGAAAAATAAATTTAAACAAAATTGCTATTATTTGTGGAACACCTAAAAAAAGGTTAAAATATATTTTGATATTGTGTGTAGTAAGCAATCGTTGATGGGCTCCCGGCGTCTAAGATCAATAAAGTTGTGAAGCATTTCATATTTAAAATTTAAAAAAAAACAACAAAGAATCTTTAAATTTAAGTTTGATTTGTAGAGAGACGACACACATAAAATTAAATCTGATTAAGCACCTACTGGAAGGCAGAGGTCATGCGTTGGAATATGTTCGCGAAATAACCTGGTTTTAAGAAATCGATATCTACTTTTGATATCTTACGTAGGATATCGATTTTATTCAGATCATTGTGTGAACAGTATGTTTGATAGTCACGTTAAGTATATTATTGAACCATTATACTCAAGATGCTCTAGTACGGACTTCTTATAAAATACTTTTTTGGATCACGAAAACCTTGATTTCAGTTTGGAAACAAATTGTGCAAACATTATAGTTAAGTATATTCAGATATAATTACTGATTTGAGAGCTCGAATACATCATTAGAGTATGACTTCTTTTATAATTAGAGTAAGTCCATTTTGGGAAATAATATGGGTGCAAGAACACTTTCCATATAGTCCGACACAAAGATACCAGCCAATTCCGAGAGGTGATAGAGTTGGCTACATGTGTATGTACTAGTATAGAGCACGCGGTGCAGCTTTAAAACCCCTTTTAGTCCAACATTGATACGATCTGCCATTATTGTTTGTGATATAAAACAGTAACGCATAGAGCGATATAACACTTTGACCAGAACACGTGCGTGAATAACAATTTGTCTTCAGGGAAATTTATTTCACTTTGTATTGTAAATGTGTTGGGACTTGTGTGTTATAATATATCTGAATTATATATATATATATATATATATATATATATATATATATATATATATATATATATATATATATATATATATATATATACAGCCTCTTTAGATAAGGTCAGTTACTTAATTATTAAGATGCAATGTAATTATTTCGCAAACTCCAAGAGAATTAACAGTAGGTACTGCAATTATGCTGGTCCGAAGTTGGGACTTTGACATCTAAAGAGTATTCACAGTAGGTACTGTAATTATGCTGGTCCGAAGTTGGGACTTTGACACCTAAAGAGTAGAAATGCTCAAGGATCGTAGTCCCGCAAAAGAATCTCTAAATAAAATACAAAAAGTTTTAAATGATCATTGAAACCTGTAATTAATCCACATCAATAAATTATCTTTGGATAATTAAAAATTTCGTCATTACATGTCATCAGTATGAAAATTACATCTGCCTTTGGAGAGTCTGGTTGTTCTTTTTAGATGATCTGTGGTAAATAATTCTGTTTAAAAACACTGTAATTCTTGTGGAAACCAAAAATACAGTAATGACTTGATCACCGATTACATTGGCATCAGTTTTCTTACGACACCAAAAGTGACGAGGAAATTCACCAATAAAACTGTAGGCTTTTCTGTAGATATTTCCACGATAATTACTATCGTGGAAATGTCTACATCCTGACTGTAGGCTTTTCTGTAGATGCAAACAAGTCAGACATGATAGAATCTTTTGATTCGATCGTGCTATCCCCAGATTCTTCCGACCATTACGGTCGGAAAAAATTGGGGATAGCGCGATCGAATCAAAAGATTCGATCATATCTGACTTGTTTCTTTTTTTAAGGCTAATAGGTGCAAAATAAATTATCTATTACACGGTCGTTTTCGACAGTCATACACTGTTAAATTATAATGGAAATATTTCTTTTAGGAGAAAGAGGTTACAACAAAGATGAAAACATCATAGCAAATTTCCAAACTTTACATAACATTTTTAAAAGTGAAATTTGGACTTTGTTGTTGGCGACGGCTGCATCGTTTCGTCAGTGGATGAACTTCGTGATGAAACTGGGGAGTATCGTTGAATACAAGAACGATATACAGAAATCCAGCCATTTGTGTATACATGGCTTAAACCCTATCATAAATATCGATATTGTAAACAAAGGTATTCCAAAATGCTGATGTGACAGTGTGACAAGAAATAGCAGATGACAAAAATGAAGACGGATTGGACAGAAATTAAGTGCAAAAGACGGATTATGGTGTCGATATTTCTAGTGTCAGGTCCACCAATCCTATCCGATGCTCTGACTTAGAAAGGACACATAACAGTTTAGAAATGCCAAAAGACAATATTAACTGCCGGGCGCAGATAACGTCTATTCATGAAATAATGATCACTCGTTTATATTGATGCAAATGGTTCCGGGAGATTTTATTGCGCGTTTGAAAGAAGTTATGTTCCTTAGAAGAAAGACCTCGCCTACTTTGACGAACCTTTTACTGTGTCAGAGGAGTTGTGCACACTTTTTGTTAAAATGCCAAAACATATCTATTAATACCAAAACAAGTAATATAATATATTCAACAAAGAACTAAGCAATTTGTCGACCAAACATTAGCAACCAAGTTGTCAGACCACCAATAACTCCAAGCAACTAGTTATTATCATTCCCCTTTTTTGTCACTGAACGAATCGTCTTTGCCTTCGGGTGGGAGAATTCTTCCAAGACCACCATTTAAATCACCTCTCACAGTGTTGATAACTGTAACTATTGATGCTGTCATACACATGGCAATACCTTTAGCAGCTGTTGTTATACCCTTTTTCTTTGAACAATTTTGGTCTTTCTTACAAAGAAAACATTTTTTATATATTTAATTTTTGACATATCGAACTTGTAAATATTATCATAATATTTTATATTTTCAAATAATTCTGATATCATAAGTGTAACCTGATACAGCTTATTCTACAATACATTTTTTCCACGATCTCTTCTTCCTTCTTTAATGTTTTCTTCATTTTCATTTGTTCTTTGTTATGTTGGAATTCTAATTTTAAACCTTATACTTCTGATGCGGCAGCTTAAATCTCGTATTTATATACTTTCATCTGATTTTTATTTTCTTCTGCGGTAAATAACCTTCGAAAATAACTTGTTATTGATTTGTATGTAAATGTTGTAGTCTTTCGAATTTCAACAAACAATGTATTTTTTCAGCTTGGAATTGTCTTAATTCATTTCTAGGCTGTGGATATGTACTGCCCAAATCTTGCATCTTTATTTCTTCTGTTACTTGTATGGGTTGCATTCGTACAACAGTGGGTTGAAGGGAATAAGTGGATAGTTTAATGTAAAATACAGCTACGGGGTAAAAATGCATTCAGATCAAATACCAATGCAATAAAACAGCTCCTGACAAATGAAGCTTTAGACTTTTTAGATCAAAGGATAAGGTCGCATGTAATCTGCATCTCAAGGTCATATAGGAACATCTTTCACACAGTTTGTAGTGTAAAAAGCTAATGAAGCTTTATAGTTTAGAACAGCAAGGTTTCTACATAGATCAGACTGTTATCGAGTGACGTGGTGATGAAAATGGGTAGTATCGTTGGATAAAACAACAATTAACAGATATCCAGTGGCTCGTTTTTGCTAGGTTATAAACCTAACATCAGTGCTAAGGTATTAAAAAAAAACAGTATTCCAATGGCTGATAAACAATCCGACAATACAAGAAATTGCAGAGGTCGATAAAGAAGACAAAGTGAGTAAAATGATGTAAAAGAAGATAAGGTTATGATGACACTGTGTCTACTGCCAGGTCTGACAACGCTATACGATTCTAGCACGTTCAAGAGACACGCGAAAATTTAGCTCCCACCCCAAAGCAATATTATTAATCAAGATAAAAACAGACTTTTATTTTGATACTCATAGTTGTGGACGCTGCTGCATTTTACAGTTGAAAAGGCTACGTTCCTTCGAAAGACAGGAAGTACGTTGACGAATCTGATACTCTTGAAGATGCATTGTTTGCAGTTTGATTAAGAAAACACGCCTATAACGATAAGTAGGTAAGATGGAATGTCCAGAAAGTAAAGAAATAACTCTCATCTGCAAGCATTTTCTTTACTTTTACTTTTCTTTACTTTATTTCTAACTCAGATAACTGGCTTAATGTTCCAAGCCCTTCTAATAAGGTGAAGAAATGATTAGCCTGGACTCTGTGTAGTTAGATGACTAGGAAGGCACAAGAATGTTGTTTTTTTACTTTATTCTTTTTTTTTCCTTGGCGCATTTTTTAAACGTTGGTTTATTTCTTGTATGACACTTTATAATAATCAATTGTTTCATTCCACATTTTTCCACGAGTCCTTTCTTTAATCTATTCATCATGATGTTTGAATTCTATTATAAAAGCTTCTGTGTTTGATTCGGAAATTACAACAGCTCTTGCTCTGTCCTGAAATTTTAGCTGATATGGTTGTCAAAACAGATTTTAAGTGTCGGTTTACTAAGTACTTCTTAATTAATTCTTTCATACATCTTGATTCCCCGAGTTTGCTACCAATGAACTATGCGTTACAAATGTCGTACCTCGTTTCCTGGGTATTAATTACGTATATGTTTTAGAATTAAATGTATATTTACCCCGATATATCTATATACGTATCTTTTATTCTCGTACATTTTCTTGTGCTTATATACTATTAGATTATTTTTCATAACTCATGTTTGTTTTTTATTCGTTTGCCGACTTTCTTTTCGTCTTTATCAGTCACTCAGAACTCGGTAATCAAAACTGATCTATTGCTCAGTTTTTTCTTGTTGATATTAGATATTATTTATACCTCTTTATTTGAATTTTTGTTATAAGCATATTGATAAATAATTAGCTGTCAAAACTGGACACATTTTGAATTAACAGCGAGATACGTACTTCCGTATTTTCTCTAAGCTTATTCTTAAATATTTGATGTCAAATCTCACACGCATTGTTTGCATTTATTGAGCTAAAATGTTTCTCGGCATTCTTTCTGAGTACAATAATTTTTAGTTTTTGCTTTCATTTGTCATACACTTCTGTGAGATCCTATCAACGAGTCATAAAACACCCAAATGCATTCCGTATCTCTATAAACGATTATTGTGAAGCGCTTATGAATTGAATAAAGTCACAAAAAGACCCTGATGGAATTAAATTAGCTCTTTGCATTTTTCAGTACATTTCTGATTGCTGCATAGCAATTTTAAATTGTGTGGTACGATAATAATTTTAAAGTCACAATTAACATCATAGGGAACTTTTAATTGATTATGATGATTGAAATTTTTTAAAACTGAGCCTTTTCAGCCATGAGATACCTACAATGTAACATAGCCCTTTCTGATGTGATAGCTTTTCTGGCGCAAAGAAAAAATGTACGGAATTTTAAATATGCATATTTTCCCATCAGGTTTGTATTTATTTTTTGGCAATGAGAGCAATCTATTATTCGAATGCAATAATACCTTCCATTTTTGTAGCTGTCGCTTGAAACCATGCCTGACTTTCTATGTCCGGGATTTAAAGTAGTTAGCTGTATGTAATGTCAAATTAACGTTCAATGACATTATTCGTTGCACTTCTATTCAGTAGGCTATGTCTTGTTCTATGATAAAAATATATGTACTCAGTGTCTTCTGCTTCTTGAATTCTTAACTCGTTATAGCTGTACATGTACATAACAAAAATTGTGTGAAATTTCGTTATGCATGCTTCAGTATCATTGAAAACTTCACATCAATCTTGATTTCTTCCGTCGTAAAATCTGTGCTCATTTAAGTTTCTTTCAAACGAATCTGTGCGTCTTTTGGTTATAATTCTGTTCAAATTTTGCTTTTTATACCAAATTTTAATTCAGTTTTTCACACTTGCTTTGTAATTCTATCAGCTATGATGGAAAATATAATTCACTTTTATTTAATTATCTACCAATATCTGAGTATATATTTCACTACTAACTGATTAGATGTGCGTGGGAAAAGATAATGTTTATCACCAGTATGAAAACCTTTTGCTTGTCCAAATTAAAAGATAAACTCACGAATGATAACAACAGAACATTTCTCTTGTGCAAGTAAGTAATCAATAGTACATTATTAACAGCAAACGCATGAAACCAGAAAAAAAATTAAAACATGTTGGGTGGTGAAAAACGCCCAGAATCACGGGAAGGATCAGATTGTCTGCCCCTACCCCCAACAGTGTTCCCAATCAACAGCACCACAAGAATGCAGTTATGTCTTATAATCAGTCATCTAGTGGTGAATGCCTACACTATTCACAGTATCCTCAGTATTCACAAATTCCCCAGCCAATACATATTCCACCCCCCATTGGATCCCAACACATTACTATCATCTACCCTCTCACAAATTTCCCAGCCAATACAAATTCCGCCCCAATGAATCTCAACACATTACTATCATCTACACTCTCACAAATTTCCCAGCCAATACATATTCCGCCCCAATGGATCCCAACACATTACTATCATCTACCCTCTCACCCACACGTGCTTATGGATCAAACGCATGTACGCGTACAACCACCAAGACAAGGGGAACATGTGACCAGTAATCCACTTGAGGAGATTTTACAGAAATTGTCTAGAATGGACGAAAGATTGAAGAAACTTGATAACATTGAGCTAAAGATGGGTTGAATCGAAGCTAAAATGTCTGCCATGGAGGAATTGCGTCAGTTCCATTGTGATACTTTAGAGGACATGAGAAAAACTCAGGCAACCATATTTGAAGGCATGAAGCAGAACAAAACTTTCAATAGTCATTTAAACTGTCAGGTGATTTTCGGTGTCGTTATATGCACGATAATGTATTGTCTTTAACATTCCTGAAGAAAACGAGGAAAAATTGCGTGAAATACGTACTGGAATTATGCGAAACTAATCTGAAAGTCGAAAACGCGAAAACGGAAATAAAATTACATAAGGCACATCATTTTGGGAAATTCACACCGAGAAAGATTCATCCAATCGTTGGAAAGTTTAGTTGCATACTTTCCGGATAGAGAAAAAGTAAGACAAAATGTTGGTCACCTGAAGAATACACCTTTCGGATTAAGAGAGCAACTCCAAGTGTATAATGCACGGAAATATTTTTCAGATATTCAAAAAAGCGAAGTCGAAGTGAAGGAAGGCGATTCTTTTGACAGAAAAGCTCTTCATAAATGGTAAACAATTAACACTACAGGCGGTTCAAAGTGTGATATGAGCTAAAATCAAAGGTAACAACGATAACAAGACGAACACAACCGCAGCCAAAACAAAGGACACAACGTATGCCTACATACGGCATATTACGAGCACCATTACTAAGTTGAAGAGGAAAATCAAAGAGATAAAAACGGAGTTGTTAAGATATTGATATGGAATGTTTAAAGACTCACGGGAAAAAAAATCAGTTTCATAAATTTCTTTCGAAATTCAGTCTTATATGCTTGTTAGAAACATTGACTTAACAAAATACTCAGAGAGATTTTAGTTGTTACCAAGTTCTTTATTTCTCCAGAAAGTTCGTTAGCACAACGTGCCAGTGGAAGAATTGTACTGCAAGTAAGCAAAGTCTGGCAAAAGGTATACAAGTTGTACATAGTCATTTTAGGTGCATTATCTGGTTAAGGTTAGACAATGGTTATTTTTGGGTTTCGAAAATGATGTTATGTGTCCTTTGTTTATACTCCACCTGAACAATCAACAATACACAATCTTAATTTCGATTTATTTAGTAGACAGAAGCCAATTATCGCACCTAGCAGCGGTTGATCTTAATAGTATGACGGGTCTAAATGCGGATAACGTAGAAAATGACTCTGCATTCATAACACATAACGAGGTAAGTGCTTCTGTCATTCCAGTTCCAAGTGCTAATCATAACCGAAACAGTTCTAAAAAGATAACCTACTAAATTTATGTAATAACACTGGTATACGCATTGTAAAAGGAATATTAGGTGATGATGCAGATAAGGGTCAATACACATTTCACAACAAATGAAAAAAGTACAATTATTATGGTTTGACCTCTGAGATTAATTTCGCCTTCATTAAAATCTTTAGAATACATAGTTTTACGAAATCTTCAGATAGTAGTCCATTGTCCTTCTCGTTTTAAACAGCAAATAATCGGCGGAATTATATGAAATTACAACGCTACAACATAAATGGAATCCAGATTATAAAACCATGTTCCTTGCTGATATACAAAGTAACATTTATGAATTAGAAGAACACTTAGTACTACTGGACTCGGGCTAAAATTTTATTGTTGAAAAAGCTGAAGCTTTTATGCTATTTATCACCCAAAATGAAAATCGGTACTTTGAACAAAGAAAAAACGGTGAAAAAAATCCCTGTGCATTTCCAGGATGTGAAATTTAATGTTTGTATTAAAGATAATGTTCCCTGGTTTAATGGTGAATATAGAGGGGAAAAAAGAAATTATACAAAAGTACTTTGATTAATATTAATTCCTTCAAATCTAATGAGAATAAAAGAAATTAGATAATGAAGAAAATAGAACACAAAACAACCTGCCGAACGCGTAAGTAACTCTATAACAGAGCAAGAGGGCAAATATTGTCCCACCTACAAAAAGGAAATCCGTGTGAGTTTTTTTTAAAAATCTTTTTAAAACTCCAAAACCTTGTAATATTCAGTCGAAAGATTTTTATGAACTTTTAAAAAAAGCTGGACAACATTATCAGAAAATAGTACTGGTTAATTAGAACATAATATAAACATGTAAGACGAAGAAATAACTGAGAATTTAAGCTAACCTATATTCGCAGAGCTGGATGTTCCAATTACAATTGAAGAATTAGTTCAGCTGTGAAAAATTTAAAAAGAACGGTAAAGCACCAGGTTTTGACAGAGTTGTGAATGAATACATTATTATGTCATTTTCCACTTTATCAAACTGCACGCTGAAACATTTTAATATGATATTACACAGTAGTATTTATCCTTCAAGTTGAAGCAAGGGTGTTATTATATAATTTTTTTAAAAATGTGATTCATTCAATACAAATAATTATACAGGGATAAAATTGCTTAGCTGTATAGGAAAATATTTCGCTTACATATTAAATCAAAGGATGTCCTCTTGGGCAATTAAAAATTATACTATTACTGTTGCACAATTTGGTTTTGAGAAGAATAAAGATACAGTAAAAGCCATTTAAAAAATATTATTTGATTCAAACGCAACTCGAAGAAAAGAAACACGCTTTAATGCCTTTACTGATTTTTTAAAAAAGCATTTGATTATGTGGAAAGGACAAGTCAATGGCAAAAAGTCGTACAATGCTGAGTGACTGGGAAAATGTTAACAATGTTAACTATCTTAACTCTATTTACAGCACTTAAACACGCACTCAAACTATTTCGATTGTTCACTTGGGATACGTCAAGGAGGAAGCCTCTCTCCATTTCTGTTTTATTCTTACATTAATGATCTGGAAAAGACGGGTTTCATTTTTAGAAGAAATGTCTCCATATTTTTTTTTATTTGCTGATGATACGGTGATATTTCAGAAACAGCATGTGGTTTGTAAGCGTCATTAGATAAGATAAATGCATACTGTATAACAGGGATGCACAACCTTTTTTCAGCCAAGAGCCAGATTGCATTTTCTAAGACCACTCGAGGGCCGCAAACACTAATTTCTTTATATAATTACTGTTCACGGGCCAGATTTATGTGTTGTTTTAATTTGCCCCGAGCGCCGGATAGAACAAAGGTAGCGGGCCAGATCCGGCCCCTGGGCCAGGGGGTTGTGCTCCCCTGCTGAATATATATGTAAATATTGCTGAAATTTTTTAAGATGATTTTTAACAAAAGAGTTAGAAGACTTAACACTTGATTTAAATACGGAGCTGTATTTCTGGACATTGTAGATAATTTTAATTATGTTGGACTAGTTTTGTTACCAGCACCGACTCGTTTTCGATACCCTAAAGAGCCTATTGCTGGAAAATTTGTCAAAGCTATGAACAGCAATGTTCAGTGAATATAATGTGTGATTTATTTGATTCTTTTTATCTCCAATTTTGACTTACGGCTGTGAAATATGAGGATTTTTTTAACGCAAACAAAATAGAACGGGTACATAGAAAATACTGCAAACTTTCTACCAACAATAGAATACATGGAGAGCTGGACCGATATCCACTTTATCTGAACTGATATATGCGGATCTAACACCCACTGGTAAATCCATCAAGTCGTTCCCCCGTAACTCTCGCGGAGGTGGAATTGCTGTCATCACAAAGAACTCCATGATCAAATGTCTTAACCACACCACAACATTCAATTTCGACCATACATCGTTTGAACTGGCCCAAACCACACTCACACTGGAGCAAAGGTCAGTCCATTTTTTCTGCCTATACCGCCCTCCTCCTAGTAGAAAAAAACAAGCTGACTAAATCTCTCTTTTTGGAGCAGTTTCCGAATCTCCTGGGGTATGGAAATTCGATAGGTGGCAACCTGATTATTCTTGGAGATTTAAACTTTCATTTTGACTGTCCCGGAAACCCAAACACAATAAAACTCCTAGATTCCATTAATGTTTTCAACCTCAAACAGTCAGTTAACCAACCCACCCATAAACATGGTCACATTTTAGACTGGATTCTTCATAGACCTGATGATAACATTCCACGGTCCTCCCTGGTATCCCATGAACTTGCATCAGATCACCTCTGCATTACATACCATCTTGACGTGTCAGTCACTAACCCTCCACCTTTATCTGCTACTAAGAGAAACCTCCATATGATAAATAGAACCAAACTAATGCATGACATCCAAGCTAACCTTACAACTTGCTTACCTACTATAGCAGAATAACTCGATAACTGCCTGCGTTCATTGCTCGACAAACATGCCCCAGCTACCAAGTGCAGAGTATCAATTCAAAAGTGTTCTCCATGGTATAGCAGTGTTAGAGACCAGCTTTGCACTGCTAAAAGAGACCGCCGTAAAGCTGAGAGGATTTGGCTTTCCACCGGACTCACTATTCATAACAAATCTATGAAGTCGCTAAAAAGAATGTCACAAATACAGTCCACGCAGCGAAATCAGCCCACTACACTACTGAGATCATGGAAAGTTCCAGCTGCAAAGAGCTCTTCGAGATTACTAACAAGCTAATGTCAAGGAACAAATCTACACCACTTCCAACTACCTTCTCTCCAGTTGACCTTCCGGACATGTTTGCAAATTTCATCCGTGACAAAGTACAAACCATTAGAGATAAGCTTGACACCACAATTTCAACTGACTCGTCGCCACCAAACAGTTGGGATACAGAAATTGAGCGGCAACCATTAGCAGCATTTAAACCTGTCTCTATGGATTTCGTACGTACAATCCTGATGAAGAGTGCGTCAAAGTCATGTGAACTTGATCCAATTCCAACATCACTGCTGCTTGAGTGCTTAGATCCAGTATTGCCTTCACTAACTGATGTTATTAATACCTCTCTCTCATCCGGGGAATTCCCATCATTTTTCAAAACTGCCATTGTAAAGCCTCTGCTGAAGAAACCAACACTAGACCATAACGATTTAAAGAACTACCGCCCAGTTTCTAATTTCCCATTCGTATAAAAAAATCTTAGAAAAGGTTGTTCTATCCCAGCTTGCATCTCATCTGAATTCAAACAGTCTTTTTAGCAATGTACAATCTGCATATTGCCCTTGCCACAGTACTGAAACTACTCTTCTAAAAATAGTTAATGACATTCTCTCTGCTTTGGATAGCGGAAAGATTACAGTCCTCACCCTCCTTGATTTGTCTGCAGCATTTGACACAACAGACCATGATATATTACTTCACCGTCTCCAGCATGTATTTGACATTCATGATACAGCCTTATTGTGGTTCAAGTCCTACTTGGTCAACAGGACACAAATTGTGTCTGCAAATGGAATACACTCCAGCCCAGTTGATCTATGTTGTGGAGTTCGACAGGGGTCTGTTCTTGGACCTGTTCTCTTCATTCTGTACACTCAGCCGCTCTCAAGTGTCATAGATCATCATCCAGTGTCTCACCAATTGTACGCTGATGACACCCAAATATACAAATCTAGCCACCCAACTGAAGCTGATGCTACCATCCAAGGTGTAGAGAGGTGCGTTTCTGATGTGAAATCATGGATGACATGTAACAAGCTGCAGATGAATGATGATAAAACTGAGGCCATTCTGATCACAACACAACGACTTCCTCATTCACATCCTTTACCTCAAACAATAAATATCAGCAACACCAACATTAAATTCACACAATCAGTACGAAACCTAAGTGTTACTCTGGACAGTACTCTCACATTGCACCAACATGTCATGAACATATGCAAGGCTGCATATCTTGAGCTGAGACGCATCAGCTTCATTCGCAAATATCTTTCAGTTGATGTCACTAAAACACTTGTGTGTTCATTAGTACTTTCAAGACTGGACTATTGTAACTCAATTCTGTCTGGTTCATCTCAATATCTACTCCAGAAACTTCAAAAAGTTCAAAACACAGCTGCTCGGATCATCCTTAGAGTACCACGATCAGAGCACACATCTCCGCTGCTCTGCACCATACACTGGCTATCCATTCAATCCAGAATCAAACACAAAATTTATTCTCTGTGCTACGTTTCACTGACGGACTCCAGTCCAACATACCTATCCGACCTCACCCATGTGTACACACCAGCAAGATGCTTACACTCCTCTTCTGACAACTGTATACTCATTATTCCCACTATGAAAGCAAAATCATATGGTCAGCGTTCTTTTGCATACCAGGGCCCAGCAACGTGGAATGAATTGCCCACTGAACTTAGACACAAAGACACAGTGATCCCATTCAAGAGTGCTCACAAAACTCACTTATTTCAACTGCAAGAACAAACTTAAAGACCTAATAATGTTTCCTACCTTAAATATTTTCAGCATGTTTTTTATGTTTTCTAATTGCATGGTGTTTGTGTTTGCAATCATATCATTATATATGTTTTTTTTTATCTTATAGGTGTTGTCTAATGTTGTAAAGCGCTTAGAGCTACTAGAGATTAGGCACTATACAAAGTCCTCATTATTATTATTATTATTATTATTATTAAATACTGATTCAAACTGGTATAATTATATTCTTTCCAAAAATATGCCAATTACTACTTGTCGATTGCAAAAGAAATCAAATGATAAAAGTCGGGTTTTGGTGTGAGAATTATTATATTCAGCTCAAGAGTTGGAGAAGTCTGGTGTTACCCTAATTCGGTCTGGTATTATGCTAATTCAGTCTGGTATTACCCTAATTCAGTCTGGCATTATCCTAATTCGGTCTGGTATTACCATAATTCAGTCTGATATTACCCTAATTCAGTCCGGATATCTTCCTTTTTATCGCTTTATAACAAAGACTTAAAGACCTATGTTACACTGACTGGTAGGTTTGGTTATCTCTGCTCTAGACGTCGGTCAGTTTGAGCCGGACATCAAGTCCGATTCGTAAAGTAAGTAAAGTTTTGAATGGTACTTCAGCACAATCATGGCTATATAGCACTAATTTAAAATGGTATTTCTAAAAATATAAAAGGACAAAATGTGCGGAAAACTTCATGAAGACAAGCCCTTCCCTTGACAAAGTATACAACCTAGCATACACTAATAGTACAGCTCAAGTTTCCAAGAAAGTATATTAAACTTCGCAAAGACTTTTTGTGTACTAACATTTAAAATATAGACTGAACAACTTTAAAAGGTTTTTAATCCAACCACATAAACAAGAATGATTTCACACGATAAGCTATATCTTTATAAGGTATGGGTATTACTATCCTAATAGTCCTGTCTATCCTGAGTTTTTATAAACGGTTATCTGGATAGATATGGTTTAAAGTTCGTTGCACAACTAAAAGGATACATGAAACATGATCACCATGATGATGTATGCGAATAAATCCATATATTTAGATTGTATCGTTATGTGGAGGACAAAAGTGTATTTCATTACAGGTTGCCCTCAACGCTGGGACTGACAAACGAAAGGCAAACAGATGTCGCGTACATTTTTCACGTGTAATGTTTAACGTTTATATATCGTATTCTGGTATCTTTCTGTCGCTAAAATTTTACATCTCCGTTATGTAGATCCTTACGAGTGGTACATAAATGTTTGGCATATGCATCCAAAGCAATCAATCTATGCGGGATCGAGACTCAGGTCTGGCTGAGAAATTTGTTTTAAAAGTAATAATTGGAGTGTATTTTTTGTTAATTCATTCTTCAATTCCAAAATCTGATTGAGATGCTGTATTTGAGAGAACGGGGGAAATTACTCTATATTCGTTCCAGGGTTATGAGTAAGAATTTACACACACACGGTCAGGCCTTGCACCTAATCCTCTGAGGGTGTGATCTGTGTGTATGTATAAACGTAATCAATGGAGGCTGCTTTAGGTTAAGATTTTTTGACGCAAGAACCCACTCAACTGGGGGGAAGAATGAGAAGGAACTCAGTCCTATGCAGTCAGGGTACGTTACTTAAAGATATCTACCCCAGGGACTGGTAGACTAAAGTCTGGTATTTGCTCTTTCTCAAAAACTAATCAAAGTGTAAATAAGGTAGATGAATATTTCATATCTAACAAATTATCCTGTGATGATACTATCAAACTGCAAATATAATTTCTTCATACAGAGACATACAAACTTTATCTCACCATTTCAACTCACGAAGGCAAATAGTCTCAAAACGATACAAAAGTTTGCTTTTTCTATCAATGTTTTTAGTATAGAGGTCTCTAACATTGAATTTTATTGCAAGTGTAATGGTATTTATTTAAAACAAAAACTCCATTTCTGTTTTGTCTAGGCATTATAAATAGATCTTACAAAAGCCAAAAAGTATTGAAGCTGTAGTATGAAACATTTGTAAAATAATCAGAAAATAAAATTTGTACAAAATTTAAAGTAAATTCCTGATTTTTATTTTACGCATTTTTTAGTTTGCTTTAGTGTTCAGTGTTGTTGATCTTTAAATCAATCCACCTGTCGTTATCAAACAGAGAAAAATAATTTTGTTAATGAAAGAATTCGAAATACTTTATTTGGATCCTTGTCAAAGTTTATAAATACTTTTCTTCCTCACACATTTCCCAATAGGCATATTCAGGAAATATGTTATATACAGTACTGTAATCTCTTCTAAATCATGCACATTCTTCACCTAGTATATGCTGATCTTCTACTCAATGTGTGAGCCTTTTATTCACAATATCAGTAAAAACTGTACTCATAACGTATTCCTCTTATCTTCTACCCAATGTGTTAACCTTTTATTCACAATATCAGTAAAAACTGTACTCATAACGTATTCCTCTTATCTTTTACCCAATGTGTTAACCTTTTATTCACAATATCAGTAAAAACTGTACTCATAACGTATTCCTCTTATCTTCTACCCAATGTGTTAACCTTTTATTCACAATATCAGTAAAAACTGTACTCATAACGTATTCCTCTTATCTTTTACCCAATGTGTTAACCTTTTATTCACAATATCAGTAAAAACTGTACTCATAACGTATTCCTCTGTAATAATTTGGGTCATTTTGGTTACCTTTTCAAGATGTGCAACAGTTAGAACAGTTGCAGCTATACGTCAGTCTTTTGAAATGTATGATACATTAAACGTTGCATTAAACAAATATGTGAGTAATATTACAGTGTAATTTTCATGAGTTTTAAAATTGAGTGACATATACCATCACATGATCAAGCTTTTTCTGGTTTCATATTATTTATTGCTTTCTTCCCTCATCTTCAGTAATATATACAACAAGATCATCACATGTTGTGTTACTGAATGAGCAAGTTGTATCAAACGAGTCAGGTCCAGGAGGACCACCCTGAAACCACTTTATCTTGAAAATCTGTTGTTGGCCATGCTATGATATGGTCTCGATCGAAGTCAATTCCAAAATGCTATTGAATCTCAATTTTAAAAACAGAGACTGTCACATTTTGTAATGTAGTTTCATACTGACTTCTCTTTCCGCGGTCAACTTTAGGTAACACTGTAAGAGAGTGACAAGTTTCCCTGTGTTGGACAGATCTATGAAATGTAAAGCTTATCAGTGCCCTCATTGCCATTCTTTTAGCATTTTCACATTCCTTATCAAACCACTATTGTTTTTGTTTGTTCTTGTGTTGTTTTGTTTTTTTGTTACTGACACGGACCATTAAAATGGAGTCTACTCGTTTTTTGTTTGTTACTGACACAGACCATTAAAATAGAGTCTTCTTCTTGTTTTTTTTTTGTTATTGACACGGACCATTAAAATGGAGTCTAATTTTTTTTTACTGACATGAACCATTAAAATGGAGTCTACTCATTTTTTTGTTTGTTACTGACACGGACCATTAAAATGGAGTCTTCTTGGTGTTGTTTATTGTTGCTGACATGGACCATTAAAATAGAGTCTTCATTTTTGTTGTTACTGACACGAACCATTAAAATGGAGTCTTCTTGTTTTGTTTTTGTTTTTGTTACTGACACGGACCATTTAAATGGATTCTTCTTGTTCACACTTTTCATATTAAATATATTTGCAGCCGATTTAATGGATTGTACTGAAGAGTCTGCTGCTCAATCAAGGCCCCTATTTTCGATCATTTCAAAATACTGATTCTAACGGAAGAACTAAAAACTGGTCATGTAAGCATGAAGAAAACTGAGTTTCATACTCCCGTATCCAAGTCATTTGTATTATTCTGACTTACTATCATCCTTCTTACTTTCATCCTGTGGGCATATTAGGATTTAGAGTATGATGTAATGGCAAATACGTTGATTCTAAGATATGAAATTCTTTGAATACTCGAAACAACAGGCTATTCGCCATAAAATAATCAATGCAGCTAGTTGAATTATTACAATCCGACGTATAGTATCCTAAATAATCAATGCAGCTAGTTGAATTATTACAAACCGACGTATAGTATCCTACATAATCAACGCAGCTAGTTGAATTATTACAATCCGACGTATAGTATCCTATGTTTTTGTCCAATCCAAAACTTCCATTCAATAGTCCAAGTCCAATGGATTTACGATGTTCTGAAAGAGCATACCCATGATGATTGGGTTCCCTTGTATCCATAATTGATCTATATGAAGGAATATTATCAAGTAACTGGAAAGTTTATCAAAGTCCATATAGCCATTTTTTCCATGCTGTATAATCCATGACATCACCTCCTTACAAGAAATGACCATCTGATTCCAAGGATTTAAAAATTCCAATGTCATTTTCAAAAGATAGATTTTAAAAAATATCTTCATCCAAGTGCACTGATGAAGTTTTTGGTGTATTAGTATATAAAACGTAAGGTATACGAATAATTTGGTGTTACCAATATTTTGGTGTATTAGTATATCAAACGTAAGGTATACCAATATTTTGGTGTATTAGTATATCAAACATAAGGTATACCAATATTTTGGTGTATTAGTATATCAAACTTAAGGTATACCAATATTTTGGTGTATTAGTATATCACATGTAAGGTATACCAATATTTAAACTGTTAAGCTTTAGCCATAAAACAGTACTAGATTCACTGGATAAAGTTTTTGGTATATTAGTATATCAAACGTAAAGTATATCAATATTTTGGTGTATTAGTATATCAAATGTAAGGTATACCAATATTTTGGTGTATTAGTATATCAAACGTAAGGTATACCAACATTTTGGTGTATTAGTATATCAAACGTAAGGTATACCAATATTTAACCTGTTAAGCTTTAGCCATAAAACAGTACTAGATTCACTGGATAACGTTTTTGGTGTATTAGTATATCAAACGTAAGGTATACCAATATTTTGGTGTATTAGTATATCAAACGTAAGGTATACCAATATTTAACCTGTTAAGCTTTAGCCATATGGTCTAAGGTTGACATTGCCCGGGGTGGGAGTGGGAGACAAGCGCCCCAATCCTCCAAAATGCCCCATACGGCCTGCGTCTCCTACTGCCTCTGTCAACTAAAATCCAGCTCCTGGCCTTCGCGAGTGGCTTAGATTTGAAGCCCGGCAGACCATGTTTTCTACTAACAGGAGAAGGGGTGAAGGCGGCCCACTGGCGCCTTAAAACCAGTTGCTTCGGGTAGATGGGACTCGTAAACCTTGGATGGTAGCTCATCTAGGAGAAGGAAAACTCCGATTCCAAACCTCTGCTGCCTTGTGGCTATACCCACTCATGGGAAAGGCTAAGGGAGTAAACCCCGACAGAAAATCCGGAGATGGAGTCCCTAAGGCGGTATGACATTGACTTCAACGTCATTCCGGCAACTCCTGCGACGCCGTTGGTGCCAAGCTGTATCGGCATTCGTCGTTCCCTTGGGCACACCAGCTGCGTGGAGAGGGGGGATCTGCTGCATGGGCAACAGCTGATTCTCCATACCACCCTGCCCAGGCTTCATAGCTCCACTGGAGAGGACACTCCAGCGTCGTCGTACGGCGTCGGCACAACACGAGAAGTAGCAGTTTACCGGTTCTAAGTCAAAGCTCGATTGGCGTAGAGCATGGCGCCAGGGGTTACTTCTGACGGTGGGAGAGATCATCAGGTCTCACTGGACAGCTACCGCCCGCCTCAAGCTGGGCAGCCCCCAGTCAGTAAGGTGCTGCCCGCCATGGCCTGCCTGCTTCACTGGGTGCGTGGAGCTCAGAGAACCATCTCGACAAGTGGGCCACAAAACTCTGCACCAGGAAAGACTAAAAGAAGAAATAAAAAGACTCCAACTCTTCGTTTTGCAACCTGGAACATCAGGACCATGTGCCCTGGATTGACCACTGACCTACAGCAGATCGACGATGCACGGAAGACTGCCGTCATTGACAGAGAACTCTCCCGACTGAACATCGACATTGCCTGCCTCCAGGAGACCCGACTGGCTGACAGCGGCACCATCAGGGAAGCCAATTACACATTCTTTTGGCAGGGGAAGCCCTTGGATGAACCTAGGCAGCATGGTGTAGGCTTTGCCGTCAAGAACACGCTAATCGCCTTCATTGAACCTCCATCATCAGGTACTGAGAGAATCCTTGCCCTCCGGCTGTCAACATCCTTAGGCCCGGTCAACATCTTCAGTGTGTACGCCCCAACCCTCTACTCCACCTACGAGGAGAAAGACAAGTTTTATGAGGCTCTGGATCAGGCAATATCCAGTATCCCCAACAACGAAAGCCTTTACTTACTAGGAGACTTCAATGCTAGAGTGGGAACTGACCATGAGGCCTGGTCCACCTGTCTCGGTTCTTACGGAAGGGGCAAGATCAACGAGAATGGTCAGCGACTGCTGGAGATGTGCTGCTCCCACAGCCTATGTGTGACAAACACTTTCTTCAAATGCAAGGAGATCCACCAGGTGTCGTGGAGACACCCACGTTCACGCCACTGGCACCAGCTAGACCTCGTCATCACCAGGCGTGCAGAACTGGCCAGTGTCCTCCTTACCCGCAGCTACCACAGTGCCGATTGTGACACGGACCATTCCCTCGTGGCCAGCAAGGTGCGAATATTACCCAAGAAGCTGCACCACGCCAAGAAGAAGGGTCACCCACGTATCAACACCTGCTGTGCAAGCAACCCAGAGAAAACACAGCAGTTCATCAGCAAACTGAAGGAAGCTCTCACCAAAGTGACACCTGATGACACCATTGATTCCAAGTGGTCCCATATCCGTGACTCTGTGTACAAATCAGCCATCACAGCTTACGGGAAGAGGGAGCGAAAGAATGTCGACTGGTATGAGGCAAACTGGGAGGAGATGGAGCCCGTGACTGAGGCAAAGAGGAAAGCCCTTCTGGCATACAAGGCTGCACCTAGCCCCAGAACACTACAAGCCCTCAGGATTGCAAGGAATAACGCCCAGAAGACCGCCCGCCGCTGTGCCAACACCTACTGGCTGAACCTTTGCAACAGTATACAGACAGCTGCTGACACCGGGGATACAAGAGGAATGTATGAGGGTATCAAAAAAGCGACAGGCCCCCCCAGCTACAAGACCGCCCCCCTCAAGTCCAAGACGGGCGAAGTCATCACAGACCAGGGGAAACAACTGCAGCGATGGGTTGAGCACTATCTTGAGCTATATGCAACCCAAAACAATGTCACTGGAACTGCCCTGGACGCCATTCCAGACCTGCCTGTCATGGAGGAGCTAGACACACAGCCCACCCTGGAAGAGCTCGGAAAAGCCATCGATTGCCTTGCCTGTGGGAAGGCTCCTGGAAGCGACGGCATTCCGCCTGAAGTCCTCAAGAGCGGAAAACCAGCACTGCTCCAGCCCCTACACACACTCCTCTGCCTTTGCTGGGAACAGGGATACATCCCACAGGACATGCGTGATGCCAACATTGTCACTTTGTACAAAAACAAAGGAGACCGTAGCGACTGCAACAACTATCGGGGCATCTCCCTCCTCAGCATCGTCGGAAAGGCCTTCGCCCGTGTTGCCTTGGCACGCTTGCAGATCCTAGCCTCCCGCGTCTACCCAGAATCCCAGTGTGGATTTCGAGCCGGCAGGTCAACTGTAGACATGATCTTCTCACTACGTCAGCTGCAGGAGAAGTGTCGCGAGCAGCGGATGCCCCTCTACATTGCCTTCATAGACCTGACGAAGGCGTTTGACATGGTTAGTCGGAGTGGACTCTTCAGACTCCTGCAGAAGATCGGCTGCCCCCCACGTCTGCTTGCTGTCATTATGTTGTTCCACGAGAACATGCACAGCACAGTGTGCTTCAATGGCGCAACATCTGAAGCATTCCCAGTCGTTAGCGGAGTCAAACAAGGCTGTGTCCTTGCACCGACGCTCTTTGCCATCTTCTTCTCCATGCTTCTCCAGTACGCATTCAAGGACTGCAGCGAGGGAGTGTACATCCATACCAGGGCTGACGGCAAGCTGTTCAACATCGCCCGTCTCCGTGCTAAGACTAAAGTCACAGAGGTACTCATTCGTGAATTGCTCTTTGCCGACGATGCAGCCTTGACATCACACACGGAAGATGGACTCCAGCAGCTGGTATGCTGCCTCTCCCATGCATGTAAGGAATTTGGACTGACCATCAGTTTGAAGAAAACAAATGTCATGGCACAGGACACAGACTCCCCTCCCTCTGTCTCCATCGATGGGTACAATTTGGAAGTTGTCGAGAACTTCACATACCTCGGGTCTAACATCTCCAGCTCACTCTCCATTGATTCTGAGGTGGGCGGCAGGATTGCCAAGGCAGCAGCAGTGATGGCCAGACTTAACCAGAGGGTCTGGAACAACCCCAACCTCACAGAGAAGACCAAACTGCGTGTCTACCAAGCATGCGTGCTCAGCTCACTTCTCTACAGCAGCAAAACATGGACCACCTATGCAAGACACGAGAGGAAACTCAACAGCTTCCACCTGAGATGTCTGCGGCGCATTCTGCACATCCAGTGGCAGGACAAAGTACGCAACACAGAGGTTCTAGAACGCGCCAACATGAACAGCATGTTCTCCATACTCAGCGAGAGGCGCCTTCGCTGGCTCGGCCATGTCAAGAGAATGGACCCAGGTCGCATTCCCAAGGACCTGTTATATGGGGAGTTAGCAGAAGGTGCACGACCAACTGGACGACCACATCTGCGCTACAAAGATGTTTGCAAGAAGGATATGAAGACAGCAAACATCAATGTCAACGACTGGGAGAGCTGTGCAAACAACCGTTCCAGCTGGCGTCTAGCTGTCAGGCAGGGAGTTCAAAACGCAGAGGAAAAGAGAAGAATAAAGCAAGCTGAAAAGAGAGCTAAAAAGAAGGATAAGCATAAGCGTACTTTGGAGCTATGCCATCGTCTCTCGTAGACGGAATGATGCCAAGAGACAAGAGAAGCTTTAGCCATAAAACAGTACTAGATTCACTGGATAAAGTTTTTGGTATATCAGTATATCAAACGTAAGGTATACCAATATTTTGGTGTATTAGTATATCAAACGTAAGGTATACCAATATTTTGGTGTATTAGTATATCAAATGTAAGGTATACCAATATTCTTGTGTATTAGTATACCACACGTAAGGTATACCAATATTTAAACTGTTAAGCTTTAGCCATAAAACAGTACTAGATTCACCGGATAAAGTTTTTGGTGTATTAGTATATCAAACGTAAGGTATACCAATATTTTGGTGTATTAGTATACTAAACGTAAGGTATACAATATTTTGGTGTATTAGTATACCAAACGTAAGGTATACCAATATTTTGGTGTATTAGTATACCAAACGTAAGGTATACAATATTTTGGTGTATTAGTATATCAAACGTAAGGTATACCAATATTTTGGTGTATTAATATATAAAGCGTAAGGTTTACCAATATTTTGGTGTATTAGTATACCAAACGTAAGGTATACAATATTTTGGTGTATTAGTATATCAAACGTAAGGTATACCAATATTTTGGTGTATTAGTATATCAAACGTAAGGTATACCGATATTTTGGTGTATTAGTATATCAAACGTAAGGTATACCGATATTTTGGTGCATTAGTATATCAAACATAAGGTATACCAATATTTTGGTGTATTAGTATATCAAACGTAAGGTATACCAATATTTTGGTGTATTAGTATACCAAACGTAAGGTATACCAATATTTAAACTGTTAAGCTTTAGCCATAAAACAGTACTAGATTCACTGGATAAAGTTTCAACCCTACAATAAATGTGCAACCAAATTGTTAACAAAGCATACTAGTCCACCTAAGTTCCCAACAGCTTTAAGCTTTATAGATCTTACTCATTAAAATAGTTGGGATCCCACTGTATTAAACAGGTCAGTACTCTCTGTCCAAGTCTCAACAAATCTAATAACACTGTATTAGAATATTACACATATCTATGCATTCGGTGTTTCCAGGTAACTGTTGCCACCGGTCCTAATATTATCCATGTAATAAATTTCCATGGGTCATTGTCATTACCATTAAAAAAAATATATAAACTGAACTGATATAAGTATTATTTCCATTCTGCCTATGGTGTGCTGGGCTTCAGCCCGAGTCCTATTTAGAAGCTGGGATTGAACTCTTTTGTGTTTTATCATATACACACACTTTACCATCTACAAAAAGTTGGTCATATCACAAAGATGCCATCTTGTTTTCTCTCAAACATTTGTTTGTAAAGGGTTTCAATTTTATTTTGAGTGTTCCAACCTCTATCCGGAAAATCTTCACAATGCCAATTTGGTGAACCTTGACTAATTCTCTATTCTCAGTTTCATATATTCCTTCTGTATCTCTTGCACTTCCTTTCTACTTTGTCTATGCTTTTCTAGAATAATTTCTTTGTACTTATAATATGCGAATTTCACAAATGCTGGCTGTGGCAGCGAAGATTTTGCATTGAGCCTCTGCCCTTTCCACTGAGATATTTGCACTGAGCCTATGGCCCTTTCCACTGAGATATTTGCAATCAACCTATGTCCCTTTCCAGTGAGATATTTGCATTGAGCCTATGACCCTTTCCACCGAGATATTTGCATTCAACCTATGGCCCTTTCCACTGAGATTTTTGCATTGAGCCTATGGCCCTTTCCACTGAGATATCTGCATTCAACCTATGGCCCTTTCCACCGAGATATTGGCATTCAACCTATGGCCCTTTCCATCGAGATATTTGCATTGAGCCTATGGCTCTTTCCACAGAGATATTTACATTGAGACTATGGCCCTTTCCACTGAGATATTTGCATTCAACCTATGGCCCTTTCCACTGAGATATTTGCATTCAACCTATGGCCCTTTCCAGTGAGATATTTGCATTGAGCCTATGACCCTTTCCACCGAGATATTTGCATTCAACCTATGGCCCTTTCCACTGAGATATTTGCATTGAGCCTATGGCCCTTTCCACCGAGATATCTGCATTCAACCTATGGCCCTTTCCACCGAGATATTGGCATTCAACCTATGGCCCTTTCCACCGAGATATTTGCATTGAGCCTATGGCTCTTTCCACAAAGATATTTGCATTGAGACTATGGCCCTTTCCACCGAGATATTTGCATTCAACCTATGGCCCTTTCCACTGAGATATTTGCATTCAACCTATGGCCCTTTCCACTGAGATATTTGCATTCAACCTATGGCCCTTTCCACTGAGATATTTGCATTGAGCCTATGTCCCTTTCCACTGAGATATTTGCACTGAGCCTATGGCCTTTTCCACTGAGATATTTGCAGTGAGCTTCTGGGCCCTTTCTACTGAGATATTTGCATTATCAATCTTAAGATCTTCACGAATATGCTTGCAAATTTTCATTTCAGTTTCTTCCCATGTCTTTCTGCCCAATTTGTCTGGTCCATAAAATATGACATTTTCCCTATGGGATTGAGTTTCCTGTCTCTCTATTTTGTCTTCAATTTCTTTCACTCTTTTGTCCAGTTTAATCACAACATTCTTAGAGCAGAAACAGCTTCTTTTAATTCCAAATTTTCCTTCTAAAACCACTTGTCAGCACGATGCAGCTCTTCCTTTGAATGACCGAGCTGAATCAACATCTTATTTATGACTTACCTCGTTTCTTATATCCAAAAAAATATTGCACGATATTAACATTCACATTTTCTGCTTCTATCTATTTCTCTAAAACATCTGACCTTGAATCTTTAATTCGTTGTTTTTGTGGTGACTGATTTGGTGCGGAGTTACGTACACCTGAGTGAATGTTATGTACTGACTATGATTCCTGTTCCTGTTCCTGGCTTTGGTTTGGCAACCGAACAGTCGCAGGAACCTGTCTTAGTTTTCCATGGCATTGTTTTGAGACAACCATTAGTATTAGTATTAGTTCTGATGCAGTGGTTGTTGCAGCCACGTCCATATCTCTTTCAATGTCCCGGGTTTGATTCCACATCACTACTGATAATAAACATCAGGAATCAAGAACAGTCTTATAGCTAGAGACATCCTGCCTGGTACAATCCCATGTAACACGTTTACTAGATTTGAATAACAACGAGTAACACTAATTCCTTTATATCATAATATCTCCAGGCAGATCACAGATGTTCATGCAGGGTTATTGATGTAGGTTTCTTGATGTGTGAAATGGTAAGATAACTATGTCTGATCTTAACTTATTTGCATCCTCTCAATTATACAAGTTTTCGAGACGATGTTCTTTGAACCTACTTGACCACCATCTTAAAAAAAATTTTCATTCAGTACTTTATACTGTAAGAGTCAGAAAAAATATAGAAACTAGTTCTTCAGAAATCTTAAGGCTAAGTACAGTGGAGATAATCTTAAAATGAACAATAATTTTAAGTAAATGATGGAAGACCTGTATTTAAAACATCTATAATCAATGCAAGATCCTGAAATTACAGTTTCTTGCATAAATGCTGATCAATTGTGAAAACAAATTACACAGGATAAGAAGACGATATAAAATGTTATTTCAACTGAAGAATCTACATAAGCATTATACAAGCAAGATAATGATTTCATATAGAAGGTTCTATATTAGTCATGTGGATAAAAAGAGGCAAGCAGACATCATGGATATGCAAGTGTATGCAGAAATGGCCCTAGGACGTGTGGGGTCCAAGGCAGCAAGCGATGAATGGGGCCCCAAGCCAAAAAATTGCAATGTGGAGTTGATTTCTGTCAGCAGTGCAGGGCCCCTGAAAGCACGGGGCCCAAGGCAGCTGCCTTGTTCACCTTGCCCTAGGGCCAGGCCTGAGTGTATGCAAAATTCAACTATGGATACCTACACATCTTAATATGAGAGATGTTTTCTCAGAATATGCTTTGGGTAAAAGAATTGAAAACATAATAGTGAGACTGACATGGAGATATATTTAATAAGAGGAAACCAGAAAAAATACAGTTCAAAGAAGGAAAAGAATTTCACAAACGAAAGATCAAGTAATTATTCGAGAATGACAATATAGAATACTTTTCTACATACTAAAAGCGTCTGTTATATGCATGTTTTGGGAATGCTTAAGACAAGAATGTGGAATTTTGTTTATTCAAACTGAAGCCTGAAGTTGAGTAGCTGTATTTACTAGTTATTATACAATAATACTTATCACAGTTCTATAGATATGTTACTAATTATAGCCACTGAGCATAAAATATGTATCATGGATAGATCAACCTATTTTTATTATAACTGACAACTGATACATATGGAAGGCATATATATAAAATAGGTGCAAAATTTATACTCTTAAACTATAAATCCAGATGTTCCATAAGGTTATCTTCCTGATTTTTGGATTAGGCCAGTAACTTTATGTGATATAAAAATTGTAAAACTGAACGGGATAGAGTATAGAAGAATTATGAAGAGTAGATATCTCAATATGGCAAACACTGTGATGTGTGTTAAAACAATGTAAAGATGAAAACAGTGGTTAACAAAGTACAAAGGGTATAACGACTTGTTTAACAGTTGTGAAAATGAAAATTTTATGTCGTTAAAATGAATAGAAGATAAACAAATTGCTTCAAAATGTAATGAACAATTAAGAATAAAGTCTAATGTCTAATCTTGTAGGATAAAATAATACCACTTGGAAGTTTTCAAAATGTCTGCTGGTATTTAAACAAAATTCTACATAATAATAAAATTTAATTATTTCTATTAATAATACTTGATGTTTTTACCGAGAAAATTGCAAGCAGATTATAAATTTGGGAAAGAACAAAGAAAATATTTGTGACATAAAAGGGTTCAGTCTGTAACTAGTTTACTATTGTAATGAATCTGAACATTTTTAAACAGATGATGATGCTGATGATAATGATCGAAAAACTTTTAATTGCTGAGTATGAAACAATGATTTTAAAGACAAACAATAATATTGGTTTAATGTATAAAACCAGAAAAGTAAAACAATTGGATGAGAATTTTACATGGTACAGTGGTGGTAAAAATAAAAGTATTGGCTAAAAAGATTCTTTTTCAATCTGAATACAAATTTACATGTTACATTCTTTTAGCAGCTTTCTAATATGGAAGTAAACATGCAATCTGTAAACTTATATGGCCAACTCTAAAATGTATGTTGAAAAATTTTGTTTGTTAAATGCCAGTACGAAATACCACAACTAGATGTTTCCATCAACTTTGCCCAGTTTAGCTGATTCCACCAAAATGTCATGTCACCCTATCTATATTTTTCATTCATTCATTTCTGTCACAGTTTAGAGTCAAGTTTTTTTAAAAATGTACAGTGGCTTATATGTGAAAATTTGAGTTTTGGTGTAGTAAATGTTTATCATGAAATATTTAGAAGTTCACTGGGTCGTTAAACTGAGTCTTAAGACAAGGGTGTTGTGCCATGCTGGTTTTTTTTTAATATACGAAAAATCTTAAGTCCATTTATAATGCGTTTGGACTGCTGTTTCCGTATGAAACCATCATCTCTTAAGCAAATACGTCAATCATCTATTTAATATTTTCCACACTCATTTGTCATTCTCTGTTCACTTTGATCTCTAATGTTTTCATTTCATCCACATTAATACCATATTAATCTCCTTTGTTTCTCTTCATAGTAGTGGTTCTTTTTTTAAAAATATAGCAACAAAAGTGACCAAATACAATAAACTTCATATATATTCTTAGAAATTAAAGTGTTTGGACAGACTGTTTCCAGACATTCTATTTCCAAATCCTCAGTTACCTTAAATGACAAATCTTCTTAATTATCGATGCCATCGAGATTTAAAAGATGGATCAATAATGTTATTTATGTAAAATCTATGTTTGTTCATGCAGTTACATACTTGATGATGGGTTTGTCCACATATTTCTTTTTGCACGTTATCAAAAAAATACCATTATATGTTTGCATAATTATTAATATAACTTATCTCAAATGTTTATTTGGTATTCCTGTTAATGACATCAATATTTTGTTTAATAAAAGAACAATGCAGACAGCTGGGTTATTATGTTTCATTGATGAACCGAGACTTTTAAAATTTAATAATCGTAAGTCAGTATTGAAATATGCTAAACTTTAGCAATCTGAAGTCAGAACCAAAATGTCCTATTCTCCAGTACTAATATTCATACTGTTATGACTCTGTGGACTTAAAAGCAAAAGAAAGAAGTGATGCCAACACATTTAGTAAAATTAACAAATAAATTATTTATCTAAGTTACAAAGTCAAAATTCTGAGGAAATACATTACTGTGAATTAATCTTAAATGTTCTCTCACAAGTCCAAAAGTTTAGAATGTTCAGAATGAATTCCAATATTGAATGTGCTGATGTACTAATAGTCATGAATGTGCTAATGTACCACAATAATATCATCCAAAATGTCTTTGAATGCATTAACAATAATCCCAAGTAGTATTTTATCCCCAAAAGTCAATGTGCACTTTGCAATTCCAATGAATATTTAAACTAAATATCTGAACACAATAGTACATGATTCCAATACTGTTCTTAAAACAGGAATGAATAATTGTTTATCTCATCCTATATATACTAATCTCTCTTGACCTAAGACACAATAGAATCCCCAAGATGTGAGTCATTCAAATGGAAAATTCCATCCAACTGTAAACAAGTTCACTTCCAGAACTTTCTAATTTTGTAAATAAGGTTAAGCCTTGAACTCAAATTAAAGTAAAATTAATATATATAATAAAGTCAAAAGTCTAGTAAACCAAAACTATTGTATTCTCTTGTTGGTACTTTTATAAGTACCAGCCTTATTATTGTTGGGACCGCGCTGGTGGCCAGTTGGTTAGAGCGTCTGCATCGGATGCGGAATGTCGCGGGTTCGAGTCCCAGCCGAGTCATACTAAAGACTTATTTCAAAAAATGGTACTAACAAATGCCTCGCTAGGCGCTCAGCATTATGAGATTAATGTTAGGACTGGTCGGCCTGGTGTCAGGATAATGTGACTGGGTGGGACATGATGATCCAGTGCTAGACGTCAATATAAACTGTCACAGTGCAGAAATCGTTGCGATATAACTGAAATATTGTTAAAACTACGTTAAAAATCCATACTACACACCATAGGCTCCTGGTTCTGGGGAAACTAATGTGTACACTCACCATATAATACTATGGTGAGTGTACACATTAGTTTCCCCAGAAACAAGTGCCTCTGTCACACGCACACACACACATTTATAATTGTTGGTATTTCAATTTTGACTTCGACCCTGCCTGGAACCAAATGACTGCCAAATGTCCAAGTGGTTCAGCAGCTTTCTAGTATGTTGAAAAGCAAAATCAGCGCTCATTGATTTAAGACTATTTAAGAATTAACGGAACGAAGATAACAGAGGGTGCAAATTGTCACAAACAGAAAAGGCAGCACTTAAGAATTCATGATAATATTATAAATATTAAATGTTGTTCATAAAATGTTTTCTAATCAGTATCGATTTTAACGGTCAGATTTCCCGTATTAATTTGGATCGTGTGCCTATATGCGTATGAATATATTGTTGCTAAACAATTATTTATATAAGGTGAAAAATATACGGGACTGTGTTTTTTTCCTTTGTTGCAGATATATTCATAAAGAAGAGTATAACAAAACTGAAACTAATGAGAAAATATTTCCCCATTTGGTAATTACGCCATATATTTGTACATGAAGAACTATTTGATTGCCTCATATATCTTGGCGGAGGTATACATTTCCGCTGTTGCATGTTGTACTTAACACCTGTACGGAGGAAGATAACTGCTTAGCTTTACGGATGTTTGTGAGAATTAGGTCATTCAAGGAAGGAAAATTTTCTCTTATGTGGTAACGCATAAACCGCTGCAATTTGGAAACTTAAGAATAAACTCCTTAGGGGCCGGGTAAGTATATGTTTATCATACGGTTATTATTGAATCCGATCGTAATAGTGGGGAGGTGGGGTTATTTTGCGGTTTTTTTTTTTTGTCGGTACCCCCCCCCATTCATGAGATAATGGGAAAATGTGTCTTTGAGGTAACAGACTCTATACACTTTGCTTTTCTGGATATTTATTAGACCTTGCCATAATTCTAAATGAAATCGCTGAACCTCAGGTTCCTATTTGACTAAATTCTGATGCTGTCTGCTCTATATGAGGTGAGATTTTTTAATCAATTTGATTGTGATACTCGAGGCAGTAGCAGTAATTTTGCTAGTATAAGACCTCGACGCTGATCTCACTGAAAGTTTGCTTCTATATTTACTTAGTATACTCTTTGCAAGGAAAAAGAAGAGTTTCAGCAACAAAAAACCTTAGGCAATTTTATGATAAATCACATTTTGAAAGCATTTTATGATGCTACTGATTGTTTACCTTGATTGTATCACTAGAGAGCAATTAATCACTGTGGATTTAGCAACATAACAGATGATCAAAATTTGCTCCTGCCTTAATCCCATTTGAGAATTCACCAATGGTCATTGTATATAACAGGGTTTTCCATCATATTGGTAAAGTTAACATCGAGGACTGCTTCCTTGGAAAATGTTGTAAGCTTAGTCCCAAACTATGAATCTCAAAAATGATACTTTTTTAAAATACATTTTTTCTACACAATAAATTCAGGACATTATGCTTTGTGTGTGTGTGATTAGGATTTTTAACGATGATAGTGTGTGTGTGATTTGGATTTTTAACTTGGCTTTTAACAATTTTTCAGTCATATCGCTACAATGTCTGCATTGTGGCAGTTTATAGTAATGTCTAGCATTGGGGCATCATACCGGAGACATATAGCATGATGTCCCACCCAGTCACATTATCCTGACACCAGGCCCACCATTCCTAACACTATCCTCTTAATGCTGAGCGCTTAGCGAGGCAGCTGTTAGTACCATTATTGTAAGTCTTTGATATGAGTCGGCCAGGGTTTGAACCCATGACCTCTTGCTTCTGAGACGGACTCTCTAACCGCTAGGCCACCAGAGTTGTCATTATGCTTTGTTTTGTCATCAGTATATATGTTATCAGATATCACATATTTCATTTTTAAGCAAAATTTTCTCCAGAGCAGGTGGAGGATCAAAATCATAAAGTTATGTCTTATTTGAATTCCTGGAAATTGTTTTTGCCCAACAGAGCAGTTAAATGTCAGCTGGAAATACAGTGTACAAAATCTACACCTTCCTGAGAGAGAGAGAGTGAGAGAGATAAACATGTTACTGTATCAACAGATGAATTCTAGGCAGGGTTGGAATGGTGGGTCTAACAACAGAGCACACTCTGGAAATTGCTGACAGTTTGAGATATTGGGTGCCTTCTTCCTCCCTCAACCCCAGAGGGCCCTGGGCAGAGAGAGACTGAGATAGAACGATTAGTCTTGCAATTATGACAGTTCTCTCAATGTCATTAATCACTTCAGGAATAAATTTAATTGAGTTTTTGAAAACAATTATCAATTATGTTTTGAAAACAATTATCAATTATTTATTTGACTGTTAATTAGTGGAATGTTATTGTTAAATATGATATTTAACGTTAATCTCACCTTTCTAAAATTATCAGTTCTCAGTTGTCCAAGCTTCTGCTGTAAAATTGACTGCTGGGATACATTTGGGATTGTTGAATACTGCTCCATGTCAGATGGTAGATAAATAAGACACATGTGGTGAACATACAACAGTCTCTGGAATTTTTTTCCACAAAAAATATATAATCAACATAAAGATTATCTATTTGGTATCTGGCTATTTCTATTTGTACAAAAGGTTTCCACAACATGTTGTTAAGAAAATAATTAAGAAGCCCAAACATGTTCATTTTGTGGCAATTCTGGCAAGATTGTGATACACAAGTATGTGCTATTCATTAGCAACAGCAAGCTTCTTAACACATTAACCCCTGGTGACGAGTTTAAGTGGCAGGAGGTAGTAGCCCACTGCCGAGTTCTGTAGCGTCAAGGTTACGTATGATATACTAAAGTGGGTGGTATTATAGAAAGGTAGACAGATGTAGCTCTACAATGATACCAAAAAATCTGGAATTTCTAGTTGCACTACAAAATACAGAGGGAAAACCCTCATTTTCTACCCAAAATTTGCCCGTGGTCAGAATCCGATTTTGTGTCCAGATTTTAGACTTTTTGGTCTCATATCTAAGGCAGACCAGTATGAACTGCAAGCAGACAGATGAGCCTTTGCAAAATGTAGGAGAAGATGAGCATTTGGAATAAAAAGTGGTCTCGATACGAAAATAAAGGGTATAGGGTCCGTTTAGCAAAAAAAAAGAACTCCCAACTTTTACTCTTCTGCTCATGTGCAGACCAAATAGCCGATGAAAAACGATGTTTCTAACCCAGCTAGGCAGTAAGTTATTGGACAATCATCTGGAAGTTGGTATTTTAGGATTTATTCAGAAATAGCTTTCAAAATGTGTTTCCTACTCGAATTTCAGATGAAAACAATAAAAACCTCCAGGGGTTAATGTGTTAAGAAAAAAGAGAGAGGTGGTTAATATACACATCATTTAAAGTTTTGCATAACAAGTTTTATTGGAATATTTGTGAACACTTAAACACATTATTATGGCTATATACTGCTGAAGAAATAGGAGCAGAATGTCTTTCCCGGTGACACATTAAGGCAGCTGACCTTTGCTAGTCTGGCAGGGTAATGATCTCCTGGCTTTAGGGTTATGAATCCAATGCTGAATGCTGGGTAATAATCTCCTGGCTTTAGGGTTATGAATCCAATGCTGTATGCTGGGTATTGATCTCCTGGCTTTAGGGTTATGAATCCAGTGCAGAATGCTCAGTATTGATCTCCTGGCTTTAGGGTTATGAATCCAGTGCAGAATGCTCGGTATTGATCTCCTGGCTTTAGGGTTATGAATCCAGTGCAGAATGCTGGGTATTGATCTCCTGGCTTTAGGGTTATGAATCCAATGCTGTATGCTGGGTATTGATCTCCTGGCTTTAGGGTTATGAATCCAGTGCAGAATGCTGGGTATTGATCTCCTGGCTTTAGTGTTATGAATCCAATGCAGAATGCTGGGTATTGATCTCCTGGCTTTAGGGTTATGAATCCAATGCTGTATGCTGGGTATTGATCTCCTGGCTTTAGGGTTATGAATCTAATGCAGAATGCTGGGTGTTGATCTCCTGGCTTTAGGGTTATGAATCCAATGCTGTATGCTGGGTATTGATCTCCTGGCTTTAGGGTTATGAATCCAATGCTGTATGCTGGGTATTGATCTCCTGGCTTTAGGGTTATGAATCCAATGCAGAATGCTGGGTATTGATCTCCTGGCTTTAGGGTTATGAATCCAATGCTGTATGCTGGGTATTGATCTCCTGGCTTTAGGGTTATGAATCCAATGCAGAATGCTGGGTGTTGATCTCCTGGCTTTAGGGTTATGAATCCAATGCAGAATGCTGGGTATTGATCTCCTGGCTTCAGGGTTATGAATCCAATGTAGTGATCTCCTAGCTTTAGGGTTATGAATCCACTCCTGTATGCTGGGTATTGATCTCCTGGCTTTAGGGTTATGAATCCAGTGCAGAATGCTGGGTGTTGATCTCCTGGCTTTAGGGTTATGAATCCAGTGCAGAATGCTGGGTGTTGATCTCCTGGCTTTAGGGTTATGAATCCAGTGCTGTATGCTGGGTATTGATCTCCTGGCTTCAGGGTTATGAATCCAATGTAGTGATCTCCTAGCTTTAGGGTTATGAATCCAATCCTGTATGCTGGGTATTGATCTCCTGGCTTTAGGGTTATGAATCCAGTGCTGTATGCTGGGTATTGATCTCCTGGCTTTAGGGTTATGAATCCAATGCAGAATGCTGGGTATTGATCTCCTGTCTTTAGGGTTATGAATCCAATGCAGAATGCTGGGTATTGATCTCCTGGCTTTAGGGTTATGAATCCAGTACTGTATGCTGGGTATTGATCTCCTGGCTTTAGGGTTATGAATCCAATGCAGAATGCTCGGTATTGATCTCCTGGCTTTAGGGTTATGAATCCAATGCAGAATGCTGGGTATTGATCTCCTGGCTTTAGGGTTATGAATCCAGTGCAGAATGCTGGGTATTGATCTCCTGGCTTTAGGGTTATGAATCCAATGCTGTATGCTGGGTATTGATCTCCTGGCTTTAGGGTTATGAATCCAATGCTGTATGCTGGGTATTGATCTCCTGGCTTTAGGGTTATGAATCCAATGCAGAATGCTGGGTATTGATCTCCTGGCTTTAGGGTTATGAATCCAATGCTGTATGCTGGGTATTGATCTCCTGGCTTTAGGGTTATGAATCCAATGCAGAATGCTGGGTGTTGATCTCCTGGCTTTAGGGTTATGAATCCAATGCAGAATGCTGGGTATTGATCTCCTGGCTTTAGGGTTATGAATCCAATGCAGAATGCTGGGTATTGATCTCCTGGCTTTAGGGTTATGAATCCAATGCTGTATGCTGGGTATTGATCTCCTGGCTTTAGGGTTATGAATCCAATGCAGAATGCTGGGTGTTGATCTCCTGGCTTTAGGGTTATGAATCCAATGCAGAATGCTGGGTATTGATCTCCTGGCTTCAGGGTTATGAATCCAATGTAGTGATCTCCTAGCTTTAGGGTTATGAATCCAATCCTGTATGCTGGGTATTGATCTCCTGGCTTTAGGGTTATGAATCCAGTGCTGTATGCTGGGTATTGATCTCCTGGCTTTAGGGTTTTGAATCCAGTGCTGTATGCTGGGCATTGATCTCCTGGCTTTAGTGTTATGAATCCAATGCAGAATGCTCGGTATTGATCTCCTGGCTTTAGGGTTATGAATCCAGTGCAGAATGCTGGGTATTGATCTCCTGGCTTTAGGGTTATGAATCCAATGCAGAATGCTCGGTATTGATCTCCTGGCTTTAGGGTTATGAATCCAATGCAGAATGCTGGGTGTTGATCTCCTGGCTTTAGGGTTATGAATCCAATGCAGAATGCTGGGTATTGATCTCCTGGCTTTAGGGTTATGAATCCAATGCAGAATGCTGGGTATTGATCTCCTGGCTTTAGGGTTATGAATCCAATGCTGTATGCTGGGTATTGATCTCCTGGCTTTAGGGTTATGAATCCAATGCAGAATGCTGGGTGTTGATCTCCAGGCTTTAGGGTTATGAATCCAATGCAGAATGCTGGGTATTGATCTCCTGGCTTCAGGGTTATGAATCCAATGTAGTGATCTCCTAGCTTTAGGGTTATGAATCCAATCCTGTATGCTGGGTATTGATCTCCTGGCTTTAGGGTTATGAATCCAGTGCTGTATGCTGGGTATTGATCTCCTGGCTTTAGGGTTTTGAATCCAGTGCTGTATGCTGGGTATTGATCTCCTGGCTTTAGTGTTATGAATCCAATGCAGAATGCTCGGTATTGATCTCCTGGCTTTAGGGTTATGAATCCAGTGCAGAATGCTGGGTATTGATCTCCTGGCTTTAGGGTTATGAATCCAGTGCAGAATGCTGGGTATTGATCTCCTGGCTTTAGGGTTATGAATCCAATGCTGTATGCTGGGTATTGATCTCCTGGCTTTAGGGTTATGAATCCAATGCTGTATGCTGGGTATTGATCTCCTGGCTTTAGGGTTATGAATCCAATGCAGAATGCTGGGTATTGATCTCCTGGCTTTAGGGTTATGAATCCAATGCACAATGCTGGGTATTGATCTCCTGGCTTTAGGGTTATGAATCCAGTACTGTATGCTGGGTATTGATCTCCTGGCTTTAGGGTTATGAATCCAATGCAGAATGCTCGGTATTGATCTCCTGGCTTTAGGGTTATGAATCCAGTGCAGAATGCTGGGTATTGATCTCCTGGCTTTAGGGTTATGAATCCAGTGCAGAATGCTGGGTGTTGATCTCCTGGCTTTAGGGTTATGAATCCAATGCTGTATGCTGGGTATTGATCTCCTGGCTTTAGGGTTATGAATCCAGTGCTGTATGCTGGGTATTGATCTCCTGGCTTTGGTGTTATGAATCCAATGCAGAATGCTCGGTATTGATCTCCTGGTTTTAGGGTTATGAATCCAATGCAGAATGCTGGGTATTGATCTCCTGGCTTTAGGGTTATGAATCCAGCACAGAATGCTGGTATTAATCTCCTGGCTTTAGGGTTATGAATCCAATGCTGTGTGCACAGCTCTTTATTGTTACTTCCATTGACTTTTATGTATATTGTGCACAGTTCCTTGACTGATTTCACAAACTCGAATGTGTGTGTCTGGCTGTTAACAAAATGTTGCTGAGCAATTTCCATGGAGTTTATATTTAGGTGGTAAATAAACAGCCATATTGTCTAATTCATTGAATCAATATGCATCAAGTCTTCATAGAAATATGAAATTTCTAACAAATTGAGAAATCCCATTTGTAAAAAGATCTAACATTTTGGTCTACTTTTCAAGTTAAACTCAAAATGAGTTAATCTGGGTAGACTGTTAATTGCAATCAGTAATCCTGGGATTTAGGTTTGAAGTATTTAAAACAAATTTAATTAATGAGGCATGTGGAGAATTTCTATAGATGCTAATTTTGCAGTTCTAGATGGCAGACAAAGAGGTGGGTTGTCCCACCATTGGTTTCTAGCTGAAATACAGGTACTGTTATTTCAGGTTCCATGGAGGACATCCTGTGATGTGAGTGGATGAATGGGTGCCAGTGTATAGAGCAGGACTTTTGGAGGTTTGCTCATTTGTAGAGTGCCATGTGTTGTTTATAGTACATATAATACAAAACTGACACATGTAACACATGCTTTTCCAGAGTCTGGCATGCCACCATTGGCACATGTTCCATAATAATAATAATAATAATTATAATAATAACCTTATTTAAAGAGGGTAACACAATTAGCTAAAAACTAATCTACCTTGAGGCCCTCATACAAAGGAATTTAGTTATTTACATTAATTTGGCTTTTCTCAAACAGATTCGGTCTTTAATAGGTAATATTTTTAACCTACCAGCTAAACTTTCCTTGCTTTCTTTCTGGATTGATATTAGCCCAAATGCTCTTTTTTGAAGATGTGCCAGCTTTGCCATCACCTGGTTACGTGACCTCGTACATATATAACTTGGCTTTTATCCTGCCTTGTCCCTTGTCCTTTCGATGCAAAATCTAGGACGATGCTTTTTCACATGGTTCATAAGTAACGGGTTATCATTTAAAGATACCGTTATCATTTACAGATACTATCAGTAACAATGTATCATCACTGAAATCCATAGTTATCATTCTTAATATTTCTTCATACATGTATGGTAAATTCTCTGTCGAGACTTAAATACAATGGGATTGGGGAATAGTGGTCCACATTGGGATGGGGTCTTGCTTCTGCGGGTAAGTTGGTTATTTTATACATACTCAGATAATATTGTTTAGAGTTTTTCCCAGTTGAGTTACAGTTTATTTTACTGTAATAGTAAAGGAACTTTCATTCTTTTTCCACAGTTGTTTTTCTTGTTTGAACATGTTTACATTTTATCTATTGACAAACTCTTCAAATACACATTTTAGTCTTTTATTATCTTAATTCCCTGGAGATAAAGGCTAGTTTCTGGAAAGTTGGGGGATTTGATAATTAGTAATGGTTTACAGAGAACTGGTGTGGGGTGGGGACAACCACTGGTTTGAATGAATTATCAATGCTTGGATTTTGTAGCACATCTTTTTTCATTGCTTTTCCCAACACTGAAATCCCGCATCTCTGTTGCAGTATAAGAGTTATTGTTCACACAAACTGTCGCTGTCTCGATCATTGACTCCATGAATAGAAATATCCACTGCCTTCTAGCCAGAGACAGCAATACAATTTATGTTGGGCAACCATTTTTCCTTATGCAAAAGACCGATAGGGCAAACTGAAAAATATGAAGAAAAAAATTAATCATGTTAAAAATAACCATGGCATTTAGGGTTAGGGTTTTCCAGTGCCATACATTTGGTAATTGAATTGTCCCTCAGGGTATCTCCATTTAATACCATAGTTTTGTGTTGGGTGATTGCAGTCAGTAAGGGGCCACAATGATCCATGTACACTGTATGTATGAGAATCGTTATTATTTGATTAAGTAATCACAGTTTATACTACCAGCTCTTAAGGGGAAAACTCTGAAAGAAAATAATTTTGTTTTGGCTAGACACATTGAATGCCGATATGATATAGTACATGTATTATGCTTTGGCACTGTTCTGTTGAAAAATAGGGTGCTCTCAGAAGAGTATGTGACAGTTGGTTCAGCTGACTAACGTACATGATTTGCATCAGTGCTTGCATGGCCATAATCTTTGGATATAGGTGTGGAAATGTGTGTGTGTGATTAGGATTTTTAACGTAGCTTTAAACAAATTCAGTCATATTGCTATGATGTCTGTAGTATGGCAGCTTATAGTGATGTTTGGTACTGGGGCATCATGCCGCAGTCGTGTAAAATGATGTCCCCTCCAGTCACATTATTCTGACACCAGACCAACCAGTCCTAACACTAACCTCTTAATGCTTAGCAACTAGCGAGGCAGCTGTTGGTACCAGTTTTGTAAGTCTTTGGTATGACTCACTTGGGGTTGGAACCCATGACCTCCCGCTTCTGATGTGTATGCTTTAACCACTAGGCCACTGGAGCGGTCTGGAAATATGTTGCAGACATAATCTTTAAACATGGGTGTAGTTTTCAGTGGAGATGTGCCAAAAGACCAATCAATATTTACATATTGGTTTCATGTTAGGTCTCTATATTTTTTGTCAGTTTAAGGGGATTCACTCTTGTATAAGGATGTATTAAGTTCTGTTTTATGCTTTCCCTTAAACTCTCAAGGGAGTCCGATTTCAAGAAATGTTTAATTCTAGGGTGCTTGTTATCTCAAAGTGAAGTTATACATGTCTGTTCATTATACAAGAACCAGTCAAATTGATACTCGCCATTGTGAAAGCTGTTTAATTTGTTGTCTGGTGGTGCTAGGATTTATTTGAGAGACCTATAATATTATTACAAGACTATATATGCTTGACATGTATATAAGAATCCATCAAATGATAATTCAGAATAGCATAGTTTTCACAAAGGCTTAATATCAGGATGGTGTGTGCTTTTATTTTCACCAACCTCTTAACTTCTAGTACGAGTTCTTTCGTTTACTTGATGAGTGTGTTTTGGTGGACTTGACACAGGGTTCTCAATATATTTCCAAACTGAAGAGTCAGATGACCCTTGACCCCAAAAATCTCAGGAGTCAAAACTAAAATCTAAAGGAATCAATTTTTTGGGACTGTCATGAGCCCATAGCTGTGATTCCTCATTTTTGGCGGAAACAACTGATGTTTAAGATTTATTGTCTCATGTTAAATAATGAGAAATACCTGTACAGTATTTTGTAAGAAATATACAACCTCACTTTTGTAAAAGTGTTTCTGTTTCTGTGTTACTGTGTACACAGAGCATATGTTATACATTATTATATTTTTTAACTTTTCAACATATTATGTTATCATCTGCTCCACTAATTTTATATGCAAAAATATACCCAGACAACTATGAAAGTTATATGTTATTCAGATATTACGGATGTACATCACATAATTGTCAGTTCATTTTTCCACTCATCCTTAATCTCATGGTCAGAAAAATTAATCACCTCCAGGTCATTTGTGAGACAGCAAAGAAATTATACTTCTTTGTGCTATTGTGATTTTAAAGTTCAGATGTATGCACTGAGTGTTATGTCTCTGAATTTTTTCTGAATGATGCATTAATTAAAAGTTTAGGGGTATTACATGTATAAGTTTTGCAATTTAAACAAATTAATCGCCAATAAAACATAATCCCAGTCAGCCAAAAACTGGCTTAGCAAGCAGCCATATATTTCTGTTTTGTATAACTGATTATAATTTAAACTGTAATCAAACAAATGCTGATATTTTATCAGAAATGAATCCAGTGCAGTCATAAATGCTGATATTTGATCAAAAGGGAGTCCATTCATGTCATAATTGTTTCCTTTTCCTCTGTCTTAAAACATAATCTCAAAACAATCCAACCTAAGTCAATTGAACCTAAGCCTGACTTCAGTAAACTGTTAGTTCTGCCCAGTTCATGTATATCTTCCATTGTTGCAATATTATTTGCCATCGTGGTTTAAACTATTGTCCAGCAGATGTCAGTCAGTGCTTGCTACAGTAAATTTGTTATGGACAGTGTATTCTTAGTAAGAAATGTAGCTGGAAGCAAATCAAGGGTAATTAAGATTTTTTTTCGAGGCCAGATTTACTTACATCAAAAAGATGCACAAGTCAAAATTTCGGCATGTAAAAAAATGGGTTAGTTTCAAACTCCACACATCAAAACCCATGGGTACGTCTCTGTTCAAAACCCCTGAGTCACTTGCAGTGTTATACTGCTGATCAGGTTACTGGTTTGATTCCCGCTTGCGGAAAATAATATTTTGCTTAATAATTGATGAAATGTCAAAGCTTGAGTTGGTTGTACATGAAAAATCAAAGCTAATCCAGTGATATAATGGTTGATGTCATTTACAATTATAAGTCATGCATAAATCTTTGAAACATACTTTTGTTTGAAGACCCTCTTGGCCAGCCAGTATGTTGTTTGGCATGCTAAAGGTTCAGCTGGTGTTGTATTTAAACTGCTGTCATTGATAGTGACAACACATATCAGATGACCATAAGCAACTTGATGTATAACAATTGGTAGTGAGCCAATAAGCTAAAAGATATTGATTATGAGTATAGCTCAACCAGAAATTTTTCCTTTTGTGTTAATTAATTATTAGTCAATTACTGCAATATATATATATATATATATATGTATATATATAGTGGTGAAAAGTTCACAGATTGACACCTATTGTATTTTGAATGGATTTATGAGCATATCTAATGCTGGCATCATACTGCCAAGCCAGTGGAGTGTTTCAAACATGTTTGTCAGAAATGCTAAAAAAAATTATGTTTTTTTATATGCTTATCCAGGACATATTGATAATATATGTTAGGAATTATCATGCTTAGACATCAAAAAGGTATGCAACATCATTATTTGATACTGTGCAAGAAAACTTAGAACCAATTATGTTAATTGAGTTGTCAGTGATTGAACCGTGCAACCCAGCCATATTGAAGATGGGGAGGATGATCATAATTAAAGAAATACATTCAGTTTTAATATACTTGCATCCGAGTGGGCAAGAATTTATGAACCTTTTTCGAGTCCAAAGAAGCAAAAACCATAGCTGAGATACACAGACAATCCAGTATTTTTGGAATCATTAGATTTGATTCTATGAATTGGGAGCGTATTGATTTGTTTGTTACTAATTATTCAGACAGGACACCTTTATATTTACAAAACCCTTGTACATTATTGCAGATTATCATAAATGAAGACACGGTACTGTTCGATAAACTTTCACATATATAAAAACGTCTTTGTCATTTGGATACAATGGTATATGTCTTTGAGAATGTGTACTCTGCTGCAGGACATGCCATTATGACTATTGTGGTAGTATTATGTGTTGACCTAAGTGCTCTACCATTTAGTATTAGACTAAAGTTGCATAATCAACTTTACCAACCATGCAGATGAGTTTATATCATCATGCGCATGATAAGACCTACAATTGTAGAACTACTGATTCCATTGAATAAGCAGACACAGAAGTCAAAGCAACAAAACAAACATTTCTCAGTTAGACAATAATATTACTTGAGGTCTAGCATTTATGATGATGCGTGACCAAGGCATTCCTGGTGCCTACTTGAGCAAAACACCAAATGTGTTGTACCATGATCAACAGTGTTAAAGTTTTGTATGCAAGTTTTATTGAAGTCATATACTGACAAGCAACAGGCATAGGTAAGACAACTGGGTTCACCAGAACACTTATAAAATCTACGCCCCCTCCTTCCCCAACCAGTTTCTTATCCTTAAAAGATAACAGAGAATGCAATTGGTACTTCTTTGAGGCAAGAGAAGAGAATCTGCTTGCGTTATGGAAACTTAACACAAACCCTTTTAATTAAATTTCACAATACATGCATTTTATGTGCAAATTAGCAGCATTCTGAAATGCTAAAATTTACAACTGTGCTCTTTATGTAAAAGTTGTGGAATACTTTTAATTGTGGGTCTTTTTAAGACCAAAAAATATGAAAGTTTCCAATGTGTGCATGTCATTTTAGTTTGAACCCCTGCCTCCTAAATAATTTAGAATTAAAATGCCATCAGTTGGAGTACTACCTGTAATTCACATCTGCTGATGGTGACATGTTTCTGCTTAATTCTGTGTCAAGGTTAGCTCATCAAGCAAAATGGTATGTTATCTAAGGGACCGACCATTCAATATTTGGAGGGGGGGGGGGCTGGAATTTCTTTTCACTGGGAATATTTCTTTTTTTCCCCACAAGATAATTTTTTCCTAGCTTGTATAAAATATATTTGTTTTTTTTTCTTCAACTGAGCAGGGCATGAATGTTTTTTCAAGGTATTTTAGTGCTGTAATTTTTGTTAAATAAATTCTAGCCCCTTTCCTCTGCAAAACAAAAAATTAAATGGTTGGTCCCACGGTTTTAGATAAAACCTGAGTGTGAGCATTCTGTCCAGTAATGACTGTAAATCACATGTAGGCATGGGTTCATCTGTGTAATATTTCTGGTTTGTAAATCACATGTAGGCATGGGTTCATCTGTGTTATATTTATGTAATATTTCTGGTTTGTAAATTACATGTAGGCATGGGTTCATCTGTGTTATATTTATGTAATATTTCTGGTTTGTAAATTACATGTAGGCATGGGTTCATCTGTGTAATATTTCTGGTTTGTAAATTACATGTAGGCATGGGTTCATCTGTGTAATATTTCTGGTTTGTAAATCACATGTAGGCATGGGTTCATCTGTGTAATATTTCTGGTTTGTAAATCACATGTAGGCATGGGTTCATCTGTGTAATATTTCTGGTTTGTAAATTACATGTAGGCATGGGTTCATCTGTGTAATATTTCTGGTTTGTGAATCTTATGCATGTACTTTTCTGCAACCTAGAAGTGCTTCATAAGGATGCATTTATTTGTGACTTGTTAGTCTACTGTTACAACCAGATCCCTCTATTCTTACTCTAACATAGTAAACACCACTCACAAGATCCTGTGTTTAATCATAAAATTGGGTAGAGGCAAGTCAGTGTTGTGGTACCTGCCTATACATGATACTAAAAGTCATGGCTGTGGTGAAAACGAGGATTAACTTGGGTGGAATAGGCACCTAATTGGTCATTTACATGCCTGATTGCTTGATAGCAGGACTGGCCCAGGGAACATAAAACTCTGTCAGTCAAAAGTAGTACTGCAGAAGTATTTGATTGGATGACATAAACTTGCAAGTTGAGTCACAAACTTAGCAGTTGTGTAATTTTAAGACTTGACCTCTTACCTGTACAGGTGCAATTGTAAATTTCAAATTTGTTTTTACTGTATAAGGCAGTCAGGCATGAGTGCAAACCTATTGTCAGTGCAGATTTTGCTTGTTTCTTTTGAATTGTTTGATTTTTATACTGATGTAAACATGTTTTAAAATCAACTTGTTTACATGCATGTGAAAATGCACTGTAATTTGCTTATTAGAATATGATGTGGTTAATGTTCTGCTTGGTCATCATATGTACTATGCGTACATTTGGACCAAGCAGGATATTCTAAAACAAATTTGTACTCATCTAAGACTCTTGAACTGTAATTCGAACTACTTGCTTTGTTCCAGTTAAGGACCTTTGAGAAGAGTATTCACCATACATTTGGAAAGCATGTCTTATTGGAGGGTATATGTAGCCACTGTGTCTGTCATATGGCTCATTTTTTAATTTATCTGTGTACCTTTGATGTACATTATATACAGATACAGATGACAGAGTTCTGTTTTCAAATTACAACTATTAATAAAAAAACAAAAATAATTGAATGATTTTTTAATAACCAAAACGAAATGCTGAACAGAATTTAGTCAAATTTGGCAAAAAGTTAGCTGGTATGCAAGCTGCAGACATGCAGATCTATTGGTTTAATATCCAATCTGTCTTTGAATTGTTTATCTTGGTTTAATATCCAATCTGTCTTTGAATTGTTTATCTTGGTTTAATATCCAATCTGTCTTTGAATTGTTTATCTTGGTTTAATATCGAATCTGTCTTTGAATTGTTTATCTTAGTTTAATATCCATTCTGTCTTTGAATTGTTTATTTTAGTTTAATATCCAATCTGTCTTTGAATTCCTTATCTTGGTTTAATATCCACTCTATCTTTGAATTGTTTTTTTTGGTTTAATATCCATTCTGTCTTTGAATTATTTAGTATAGAGCAGTTTCTTTTACAGGGTCTATTCCAGAAACAAAAATGGGGCTGTGGGGTGGGGAACCCCCCTCTCCCCTTAAAAAAAAGGGGACCATTTCTATGTAAGAGGCATGTAATGAAGGCTTAACGGTACGGCTTTAAAATTTTCGTGATTTTAACATCGGGTTGATTTTTCAGTGCCGATTTTTAGAAAACTGAAATCTCACTTGCAGTTTAAAATAAAAACTTTGGTTTTAGCATGCATAATAAATTTCTATTTTGTGTTAAAAAAAAACAATATTTTCTCTGGAATACATGTTTTTACAAGAATAAACTTTGAGTAAAAGATTTCAGTTTTGATATGGTACAGTTGCTATTCTGACATGCTATACTTTTCATTTTGCCTTGAACTTCAAACCTTGTACAACATTTGTTTGAGAGAAGGATTGATTCACCATGTGTATTCAGTCTTGAGTAAATACATGCATTTAATTTGTTATGCCTTTTTGAAATTACCTTTAGTTGCTCATTGGAAACTTAGGGAAGCTATAGATTTGGTTGTCAACAACAAATTGTGAATCATACAATATGGTTGATTTGTACTATATGCATATATTGATTTAACATGAAATTTGATGGTGTATAATGTGAAACAGGCTATAAGACTTGTTATGTGTTTAGGTTCTCATAAACAGTAACAAGAAAAGAGTGAAAGACAACAAGCTTCGTGAAATTTAGTAAATAATTTATTTCCCTTGAAAAACAAGTTAAAAATAAGAAAAAGAACTTATGGTTTTAAGAATCAAATCCAAAATTAATCCAAGAATAATCCTAGAATAAAAATTAGAAATCCTAGTAATAAGATGTTCTAATGAATTTGAGTTCGAGTCCCAATGAAAATGCGGAATGGAAGGCGATGATTTATACTGTAGCCTGTATAGTATTGACGTGTCAACAGTTCTTGGAGTAATCAGTAGAACAGACAACTTGAAACCCGGTCTGCATGTGCATTATGCGCAGTTAGATGAGTATAATTGTTGTTTGACAGAGTACAACTGGTAACTTGTTTGTATGCACGTGTGTTTTGTTTTTATTATAATATGACTTTGACATGAGTATTTTATGTGAAGTTGCTGATACTGCTCATAACAGAGGGCTTTCAACCCACCAATTCAGGATTTACAGTTGCTAAGCCAAAACAGTGAATCATCAACTTGCCAGTCAGGTGTCTTTGATTTAGAGGTCTGTTTCACCTTCACAATACCCTAGCTGTGTCCAAATAGCACATCTTGAATAACAGATTGTGAAGGAATTGGTCAGTCATATAGTGTTTGTGAAAAGTACATTGCAAATCATGTAATGTTTATGTATACTTGTAAATTCATAGTAATTTTGAATCCTTCAACAGTCAAGCTATGGAACTAGCATTTATATGCATACAGGTAGGTGGGTTATCCAGTAGGAAGGTATTTCCATACCAAATAGGGTGAAATGATGTTTGTTTCATTATTTTTTGTACTCTGCCATTAATGTATGTAGGTTTATTTATGTGGTCATTGATACTAGTGAAATAATCTTGAACTGCTTGTGTGCATTTTTTTGTGCTTGGTGTGTTTTGTGAAAAATTATACTAGTTATATATGTCTGTTACCTATGTTTCCTTTAATGTTTGTGACAGCAGGTGATCTGCCAAGAAAATAAGACAAGATTTTACCTGTTATGGGGTCAGTAACCATTTATTGTGTTTGCAGAGATTTAATCTTGTTTGGTTTTATCATTTTAGTTATACGCCTTGATGCGTCAAGGTTTCTCTAGGTATAGGGATCATACACAGTTTGTGTATCTTCTCATAGTAATTGTGCCAATCCACTTTTCTCCATATTACCCTTGTGGAACAAAGTGGATCATTGGCTCTTGACCTAGCTGAGATGATGGTTAGCTTTGAAGAGCATTAGGGAGGAGTCTGTGGGTTAAAAGTCTTTCCCATAGTGTTCCAGCAAACATTTACACATAATAATTAACCGTGAAGATATTTTTCTTACTTGATCAATTCTGTGATGAATGTATTATTTATAAATTACTTCAGATGGGTCTCCTACCCAACCATGAGAAATCAGAGCTCATTCCATCTCCGGACTTGTTTTACATCTCAGGACTTCTTTTTCATTGGAGGGAACTTCATTATGAACCAGAACTTAGTCTGGGTCCCGCTGGATCACGTAGATCAAATCCTGGCATTTCTAGGGGCATTATGAGCAAAAATATTGTCTGATCGCCTTTAAAGGAGACCAGAAATCAGACTTCCTTTTATGTATGTAATTCTCTACAGATTTAATTTGACTGTAATGTCTATAAATTAAATATCGTAAGCAGGTAGAAAGATACCATAATTCTGTAAATTGTTGAGTTTTTCCAAGTTTTGATGAGACGACAGATCACATGGTCCTGTGATGCAATACTAGCCAGTCCTCGAATACAAACATTAACATGGTGAGCGAAACAGACAGGAGGAAACCAAATTTGGGTTGTACATTCAAAAGTTGAATCTGCTGTCTGATATAATAGTTTATGTACTGTACTGGTTAGTGCTCAAAGACATCATTTTAGGCACATGCTCCGGGCTGGTGATGTAAATAAACTCAAGCCCTGTCAACTCTCAAGCTGGGAGAAAAATATCCCGATTTTTTTTATATTTCCTCATCTACCTCCCGATCTCATAATATCTCCCAATTTTTCGCAGAGAAGTCGCAATTATTATATTATGTCTGTCAATGTTCATATCTCAGAAGACCCCCCCCCCCAAACCATGCATAAATAGATATAACGTATGCAATCCACAGATGCCATAGTCTATTTTATCACTTGTGAATATTGTAGGGATGAAATCAGTGCTGGATATAGACATAAACTAAAACAAGCTACAGCTTAGGGCCTCAGAGTCTGAAGGGGCCTCTCAATTTTATTTTATACCAAATAGGACTGCTACAGCTTCCCATAGCTTAGGACCTCACTATGTCTAAACTGCCACACTGCAGACAATGTAGTGATATGACTGAAAAATGGTCAAAGCTACATTAAAAATCCAAATCACACACACATGTCTAAATCCAGCACTGGACGAAATAATTAATATCACACAACAGTTTTTTTCTTCTTCAGTAAATAGAACTGAATGTTAAAATTAAACGTTATTTGCGTAAATTTGAGATGTTTTTAAATGACTACAACAGTACTGTAGTAAAAAAAAACAATTAAAAGAATAAAATTGTCACCAATTAGTTTAAATGAATGAGCACTGTGAATGCTGTGAAATTGTCTCTGCAAACAAAATCTCATCTCCATTTCCACCAAAAAACTTGGCCAGTTAACACCTGACATTCCTGTACTGTATATGTAAAGTTTAATTACCATGATTAAATTAAAAGAAGGAATAAAACTAAATATACCATGTATATGTGCCCCTAAAGAACTAATTCAGAATAAATATTTTATTCAGTAAACATTGTTACCTGCATTAAAACATAGGAAAAACAGTTGCTACATCTACGGTAACTTGTGACTGCATATTTGAACTGTTAAAATGAAGTCCTAGGCATCGTACGTTACAACAAAATATAAATCTTTTTTTGGCAATCAACTGCTGGTGCTTACATACACACTGTCGAACATGGTTTCTTTGAAGTATGTCCAAAGGGCATTCCTTTTCCCAATATAAATGCATTGATAAGGATTAACTGTTAGTTAGTCGCACTGGCTTAATTGTTTCTGTACTTAAATAAAAAGTTGAGCTAATTTGCAGTTTAGCCAGAGCTGACCAGAATATGAAATGGGGCTTGTCCTGGGGGAATAATAAGGCGTATCACATGGAGAAATGACATATCCCATGGGCGCTCGCAGATTGGGCAGATTGGGGCAAATGGGTCAGGTCAATAATCTCTTCCCCACCAATTTCTATTGTCAGCCAGTTAATATGAAACTTTGACCCCTTTTCTTTTAATCACTGCTATTTAAATTATCCAAGGGATAGTTTTATATCATTTCCAATCATTACAGATTACCGTTTATACATACTACATGTAACAGGCATAGACTGAATTTTGTTAACATTTTCAAATATTTTGTAAGTTTACTGAAAATTGTGTTTTCTCGAAACACAACAGGTTTAGAATCTTATTTTTAGCAAACTTGACAAAGCTTCCATTTAGGACAGTGGTGATTTGATTTTTTGAATTGTGCCATGTTAAGGCATGTATGTCAACATCTTGAAAATATATTTACTCATTTCACCAGCGTGATTAAAGTTTCTTCAGGCAAACAATTTTTATTTCGACATGCCTGACGGGCACCTCACTTTGAATATAGGATGGGCCCGATCTAAAATCAGAGGGGCCTGGGTGTCGGGCTATCAATTTTTTTTAGCACTGCTGGTGTAGATAAAAGATCTGTGAATTGATTGTTGCATTTTGTGGTCACTTACTCATCCTTCTCCCTTTTTTCATAACTCACATGTTTAACACTTTTCTCAGATTTAAAATATTCAAAGGTATGTCTGGAACAGTGCCAACTTTCAGTCTAGGCCTTGCATTTGCTTATCCTAAAGCTGCCATTTTTGGGGATCCCTCTCGTAACATTCCTATGAGAAATGTAATGAGCACAGAGTGGTGTATGGTGTTGCTTTGAAATCAACTCACTTGTAATAATGTAGCCATACTTTCTTTATGTCTTTATCTTTTGTAAAAGAAAAAAAATGTTGTCCTCTGGCTTTTTTAAATGTGCTATACACCTGTAAGCAACGCAGAACGGCATTGTCTTTTACTCTGGCAACTCCCACTTGGGATGCTGGAGTTGCTACTATGACATCACGGCCTGAAAGTAACTGAATAGGCACAGAAATTTTGCATATGAGGTCATGGAAATTCAGCTCCATGAAGATATGCCGATATTTCAATATTGTGATTATGCTCGCAGAATAAGGTTTTCTTCTGTAGTGTTTTTATTATTATTCGATATTTCCATTGGTTTCTGGTCTCCTGTTGGGAACCTTGAATATCTTTGTGGACTTTTTTCCCAGTGTTCATCTCTTTATACACCCTCTGCAGTTTATGCTTCTTGCAAGGTGGAAAGTACAAAGATTCTATGTCATGCTGATCCCTCTAGGAACAGATTTTGATCCCAATTTGCACTGGTGAATGAATCAGGACAGATTCCAGTCAGCTGGGGTCCCCATGTTGCACCAGACCCACACTCCTATCTTTTTGATTGGGCTCATCAGGTTTTAGTTTGGATGCTCTTTTAGAACCAGAAATCATAATTCTCCATGGTCACTGGACTCTGGACTGTGTCTCTCCACATCTGTAATCTAGAAATGAATGCTATAATTCTAGTTTTGCAAGGGTGGATTATAGACAGAGGAATGGATCAGTGTGTTATAGTCTCCGCGGAGAACATGTCTGTTGTAGCATGTCTCCTGATCATGGAGGTTTGGAACTTCCTTCACTCCTCAGAGAACATCACCCTCCAAGCTCATCATAATCCAGGAAGGAAAAACTTATTAACGAACAGTGTCAGTTGTCATGAATGGTCTCTTGACTGCTCCATAACAGAGTCCCTTTTCTTATGGTGGGGAAAGTCCATGGTGTACTTCTTTGCAGTCAGGCTCAGCAACAGACTTTCTTTCTGTTTCTCCGGTCATTCAGCTTCCAGTATAATTGTCTGCTTGTATATACATTCTCACCGTTCTGACTGCAGCCTCCAGTTCTACAAAAGTTTCAACTTTCATTGCTCATATTGTTTTCATAGCCTCACTGTGACCTCAACAATTGTTGTTCAGCGATCATCTGGACCTGTTAATTGATCAGCTGAGGTCTCTAACTCACAGAAGGGATCGTCTGCGGCAACGCAGATACTTCCTCCTCCACAATAGCCCCTTCCCCCCTTGATCTCCACCTTCATGCTTGAATCATCTCAGGTGATCTATCCACCATAATTAGGGGCCCTGAGTGGCTGAGTGGTCTACAGCGCTCTCCGTTATGGATCACTGCCATCTCACCTCTGTCTGCATGGGTTCGAGTCTAGGATTCGGCCAATTTGGGTACGTGAGAAAGCTTGCCAGTAGCTTCTCGTGGGTTGGTGGTTCTTCCTGGGTGTTTTCCCGGGTTCTTCCTCCACCATTAATACTGGCCGCCATACATAGCCTATCGTGTACTGAAAAATGGCGTTAAACCCCACAACAACAACAACAACCACCATAATTATTTGTTGGACCAGGTTGCATGTTGCATCATTCAGGTCACTAGAGCAATGATGTTCTATGGTGCCATTTGGAAACTTCTATGATTGGTGAAATGTTGATCCTAGCGGTCTCCTCACTGTAAATTCCATGGCTCATTTCCTTTTGTTCCTTTTTAAGAACAAAAGGTATTCACTGTCAGCCATTAATGACTTGAGAGCTGCTGTTACCAACATACTTCAGTTTTGTCAGGGTTGAATTAAAAGTCTGTTTATATATGAACTATGTTGATCTCATTAATACATTTTAATCAGCAGAGACTGGTCTCCCTCTCTCTTTTGCCAAGATGAAATGTATCTTATGTTTTATTTTCTTTAATCAATGAACCATTGACTGAAGCTTTCTTTGAGAACCTCACTCAAGACTTTGTTGTTTCACTCCTTTGCCAACCATGATAGTTAGCCAAATGACTGGTTACCTTTGGTAACTGTATTACCAACAGAGATTTCTAGTCTTAGATCTGTGCAGGAGATGATAAAAATCTGTTATTCCCATTTAGGTAACTGTGTTTCTGTCTAAATGCTTTGAAAGTGAAAAGAAATGGTGGGAAACCGGTTTTCCTTCCACTTGAGGTTGATTGTCACTATTCTCAGAAGAGCTTTCCAATCCCTTACTAATAGATGACCTTTTGTTTATGAAACTTGAAGCTGTTGCTGAATCATCCACCATCAAAATCATTCTTCCTTGTAGGGTGTCATAAAGGCATCACATACATGTACCATCACCTACTGCTGCTTGTTAACAGTACAGAGTGCAGGTATTCTTTCTCTGGGACCCATAGTTGTGGCAAAACATGAGACACCATCATTTAATAAGTGGATTCTTCCTGAGTATATTTCATTTTTCCTTTGTTTTGATCGGTTTAACACATCGATCTGCCCACCTGGTAAATTCAGCTGCACAATTGTGACAGGTAAGTTGCTGTTGCTATTATAATTAATTTTTTGGGGGAGCGGGTAGGGATGAAGCTGATTATAATTATGCAATATGTACCCATCACTGTTGCTCATTGCCTTACTCCTGCCCCACTCTGATATCTAGGTGCAGTTGTCAGTGACAAAGATCACTGTTCTGCACATGCGGCATGAGTGGACCATGACTTGTCAACAGTTCTCTATTCTTTGGGAGGATGTATTCACATTAAATGGATGAGGTAATAGTAATGGGTAAGTATTCCATAATTAAAAATAGTTTATCCCCACCCAAGTCTTGTTAGAAAGAAAGATAATTTGGTGTTGCACCAAAATGCAGAATCATCAAGAAAAGTACAAACATAACTAATGTGGATCAGAACATCGGAATGAAATGTTTTTGTTTCTGGATATATTTTGAATGAAGCCTGTCTTTGAAAGACACTCCAGGAAACAAAAATTGTCACCTTTGTGTACAGGAATTCTTTATATTTAGGTTAATTATGCAAGTAAATTTAGAAACATGAATTTTAAAGTTTGTCCATTATTGTAAGTTGTCTTCGTATGGAAATGTTGGTGAAGCATGTTTCACTTTTTCAGGATAAATTTTGTCTTAATCTTAATAATAATAATAATAATAATAAAACTACTTAAAATCCACATGTTGTGGCTAGATGGAACTCAAATGATGCTTCCTCCATGGTATTTGGTATTTTCATTGCACATGAGGAACTTGTGGACAGCAAATTCCACAACTGAAAATGTTTCATAAAATGAATTTGTTTTTGTTGCAACACAAAATCATCCAAAGTCATTTCCTGTAAAATGTGTTTACTATACATGTAGTTACATGTGCTAAATTGGAATGATCCCCAGTTCACAGTGCAAATTATACACAGTATATATTACTACACATGTAGTTACACATGCTAAATTGGAATGATCCCCAGTTTACAGTGCAAATTATACACAGGTATTACTACTATACATGTAGTTAACACATGCTAAATTGGAATGATCCTCAGTTTACAGTGCAAATTATACACAGTATATATTACTATACATGTAGTTACACATGCTAAATTGGAATGATCCTCAGTTTACAGTGCAAATTATACACAGTATATATTACTATACATGTAGTTACACATGCTAAATTGGAATGATCCCCAGTTTACAGTGCAAATTATACACAGTATATATTACTACACATGTAGTTACACATGCTAAATTGGAATGATCTCCAGTTTGCAGTGCAAATTATACACAGTATAAATTACTATACATGTAGTTACACATGCTAAATTGGAATGATCCCCAGTTTACAGTGCAAATTATACACAGTATATATTACTACACATGTAGTTAACACATGCTAAATTGGAATGATCCCCAGTTTACAGTGCAAATTATACACAGTATATATTACTACACATGTAGTTACATGTGCTAAATTGGAATGATCCCCAGTTTACAGTGCAAATTATACACAGTATATATCTCCTTTAGTCCAGTAGAGAAAAAACAAAGTACAGATCTATCACTGTTGATACTTAAATATACATCTGTATAAAGTTGGACTGTATCATATCCGCCATACCAGTAAGGATACAGTTTTCAAGTATCATGTGGTTTGGCATGTAGTTCATTCTTCATATGTCCTCTGGACAAGGGCCATGACCTGGGGGTCCCTTTGTTCCCTGTCACCAGCTGGTATGAAAATGATTTAAGTCCACGATTGCCCTATTGATCTTGCTGTTAATGTCTTATTGATTGATTTTTAATAAAAACCAAATCTGTCAGCTGATAATTTTTTATATCATGACACTTATTTCTTGCTTTTTGTTAATGATAATAATAGTGATAAGTCTTTATTTTCAGTCTAGAAAGCTCATCTCATTGGAGACTTTCTATTACAAGTATTGTCAGTTGTTACAGTTTTAGTGATGATGCAAGGACCTTTATGGATAAACGGAGAATTACTTTGAAAGTTAAAGTTTCAGTACAACTAAGCTCCCACTTAATCAGTTATTTGATACGGTACAAGTGTCCTTTCACAAGGTTAGTGACACTGAGTATTTATAGAAGGGATGAAGAAGTTTAAATCACATTCATCCAGAAAATCATAAACACATTTCATTATTTGGCTAGCCAAGACTTATCGTAACACTGGCCACCATGTATAGCCTGTCTTGTGCTGAAAAATGGCACTAAACCCTACAACAACAACTAATCCTAACATAACCATGCAGTACCATACATACTCACCTAAAAGTTGAGTCAACCTGCAAAAAACAAATATCCTTATCTTCTATAGCATATTGCACCCGCAGATCAGGTCTATGCTGTTTGTTCTACTGATTGCTCCCAACCAACTGCACACAGCCAGATTTGCTGGCACATTATGTGAAGGCAGATCTGGGTCTGTGCAGTTTGCAGTTGGATTTGACTTATAAGTGAGTGTATACAGTAATTGATTAAAACTAAAACGTTAACAAATTGAGAGATAGAGAGATCCATTAAGGAAAGATAATCATGAGAAAATATGATGGCTTTTGTATTCTTATTGCGATAAATTTTTTATCATTGTGTTTAATATCTATTTGAAAATTATAATCTGAAAAAAATTCTTAAGGCTTCAGAAATGAATTTTAATGTATGGTTTAGCTTGTATATAGAATATATGACCCTGCTTTGAATATTTTCACTGAATCAGCCATATACAAAAGAATCATGTAACAGTCAGCTTAAAAGAACTAAATAAGAGAGTTTTCTCTACTTGTGCATTATCGAGCAGCAATATCCACAAAAAAAAATCTGTGTACAGATAACATGCCACAAAATGAAATTTTAATTTTCACTAGCACATTTTCAAAATGCCACAAAATATGAAGTTCTAATTTTCACTAGCACATTTTCAGTATGCCACAAAATGAAGTTTAATATTCACATTTTCGAAACAAGCACTTGGAAACAAATTCACTAAAGACTTGACCATTAATTCTAAACTTTGCAGTGACATTTCTGTAAAAGTTCAAATTCCTAGATTATTACTTGAAACAAATTAATTTTCAACATGTTGCATTGAATACTTAATAATAAATTGAGGCCTTTCATGTATAAAAAAACCCATGTATTTTCCACGTCGCAGCCATTTTGGATTTTACTCATGAGATCTTTTCATGTGACAGGACCATAAGACAAAATATTAGATCATTTATGTGAAAACTAAAAGTATTGATTAATTTAAAATAAATTCAAACATTATTTTTCTTTTACAGTATATTTCCTCATTTGAATATGTTTACTTGACCTTTATATAGTCCATAGATGTTCAAGAAATAGAGTGTACAGTAGAATGTGTACCATATTTTGTTGTGCAAGAATTTTGTGCTGTCTGGTGTTTTGTTTCTCCCCTCAGTTTGCCTTAGACATCCAAGGCTTTGTCTCTTCTTGACAGAATAGGCTGAGGTTCTGATATCAAATATATGTGAGATAAATATGTCAGAAGTGAGTCAGTGACACAGTATTACTATCTGTACTTGCTTATAAGTCAAGTGAAACTGCAAACTACAAAGATCCTGTCTTGCTGTAGCACAATGCACTTGCCGATCAGGATTTCTGTTGTTTGTTCTATTGATTACTCCAAACAAACAGCACAGACCCAAATCTGTTGGTGCATTGTGTGATGGCAGATCTGGGTGTTTCTGTGCAGTTTGCAGTTGGACTCAACTTATAAACAAGTATGTATGATAGACTTTGATAGAAACTAGAATGTTCATTCCATATTGGGTTTTTATCAGCATGTACATCAAAAACCTTCTCTGTACTATAAAAATCTCTTTTAAGAATGATCCTGTGTTGCTTCAGACTTGTATTCTTTGGTATGTGTATATTTAAAAGTCTTTCCATTCTATTTTCACTAAGTTTCTAAATCATCTACTCTTACGTCACCTTGCACATTATTATTCAGTAAAAAAAACTGGGCATCAGAGTATGTTATTATGAGCACAGAGATCTGTGGTTGTAACATTTTTTGGCAAGTAAAGATCCAAATCAGTAATAAAAATTAGAAACACGAGGGGACCCATTTTTGAGCCCATTTGAAACACCTTATTGTGCAAGTTGATTGCATTACAGTATGGCCAATTTAATTAATTTAATTTGGATATATTGATTGTATATATCCAGAATTAGCCATACCAATGTAAGCCTGACATTTGTACAACAGGACTGATATTTTTTTAACCAGCTATAAAATGCCAAACATGGACATTGGGGCTGGTCTTCTAAACATAAGAAACTCATATTTAAATTGATAAATAAGTGTGTTAACTGAAACCCATACGCTGGTCATATCTTCATCTTATACATGAGGGGTATACATTGCAATAGGCTCTTTGCTCTTTCAGTAAGTTAATTACTATCTTAGATAGGGGGTACTTAATCAATTTCTGACGGTTTACCTTTATCAGCTTTGGTTATATATTATTACAGTGAACTTTTTCAATGAAAATCTTTGGAAATGTCATTTTCACTAGTTGAGGTTTCGATGTGATAAACCTATCTACACCTTGGCGTATCCAGCAGATATTTCTGTGCTTTGGATCTGTGAATTTTATTGGATGAGTTGGCAAGCCACTGCATCCAATCAAAATTATGTTGTTCAGTTTTGAACACTGTTCCTACATGATCGAGAAAAGGGGAGCACTTAACTTGAATGGACTGATAATAAGCAATTTTCCACTGCTGGTCTGTGTTTGCACAAATACCTTTCACTCAAAATGGACCTGTAATATCTTCCCTCTGGTACATAGTCATGCTTTCGATATTAAACTTATAAAGTATCCATTTTTGGTCAGTTGCCTCCACCATTTTCGGCCGATGTACAATGCACCATGATAGTGGATAGGTGGCATTACATACTAAGGGAGGCAACTCATGAAATCCAATAGATGTCGCTAGGACAAAGCACCAATATATCTGTTTGATCTGCCAAGGTGTAGATAGGGTTTTCACATTGGTACCTTGGCTAACGAAGATGTGGAATGGTGTAAAATCCTTGAACTCAAATCTTACAAGAGATGACATAGGCAGAATGTTAGAGGGAAATGAAAGAACTTAAATCAAACAAACTAAGAGGATTAAAGTGGGGATCCCACAAAATGTGAATTTTGTTTCGTCAGATGGTAAGAAAATGTCAACATTGTCATTGAATAATTGGACCAAAGATCTCTGCAACATTCCAAATTTTACAGACAATGATGTTTACAGTTATTTAGTTTTGACAATGAATTCAAAGTGGCAGTTGAAGAGTGAAGTGTTTTATGACAAGACTGGCACATCCACATTGTTGAATTTAACAATGTTTCTGAGGAATATTCACTTTGTTATATGAGATATAAGGTGTCCAAACAGTAACAAGGAGGAGAACCCTGATTATAATGTATGGGTCAGTCTGTCCAATGTCCAAACAGTAACAAGAAGGAGAACCCTGATTATAATGTATGGGTTAGTCTGTCCAAAGTCACTGACAGTGTGAATTCTGCAGATTGCAAGTGTACACTTGGGTAATTATTTAATTTGAATTTCTGGTTTTGAGATTTTTAAGTTGTTCCCATGTTAACTAAATAAATGGACATATTTTACATTTCTACAAAATGCTGACAGATTCACTAATGAAAGAAATGAATATTCAAATACCAATATTCTGTTCAACTATACCCAACAGTTGCAAAACTCATATTTTGGTCCTTATGTTGGGCCCCAATGCAAAGCTTACTGACGGGCCCTGCCTAATCTATAGTGTAAGAAACACAATTTGTGGGCTCCGATGCTTTGCATACTCTTGCTGTTAATGGTGGCTATAATGCCCCTAATTCCCCCTAAACGTACTTCTATTTGCATCTTTGGATATTAATTTTAGTTCTTTATTTCCTGGATTTACCTGTACTAGGCATGCATAATTAATATTCACCGACTAACTTGAATTTGCTGTCGTGAGGTCTCTGTGGTCATGGCACTATTACTGTCATTGCTTCGACTATAGTTTTTTATGTGCTGATGTAATATTAAACATGAATCAACAATTAACCAGTCATTTGTCATCTCTATTATCTGTCTTTCAGCTCTTGACCTGATTGTTGTTGCAACCTGATTTTCAGGTTTATCTTTTTAGCTTTCATTTTCTTTATCTTGACTTTTTATTACATATTGCTTACCCATTATCCACAGATATTGCTCTCAAGGGAGACTAGCAGTAACGATTAAATTATTTCATGGTTCCAGCTAATAAAAAGTAAGCTACTGACTGACACGATCGATTGGTTACAGAAAATTGGAATGAGATTAACATCATTTAATGTGCCTGTATCAGTTTATAATGACTCTAAGGAGAATAAGGTCAGAAAATCTAGTATCCAAGTTGGCTGTCTTAAATTCATCAACCAGTAATTGAATTGATTATTGATTGATTTTACTGGAATAACTTTTAACATGGTATCTTTTGTCTTAGAATAATTCTTTATTTTACCAGGTGTTGGCTGAAAGGGAAAGAAATAAAATTGTAATGTAAAAAAGGTGACTTTTACAAGATCCATGTTTGGTGTTGAACTGTTACCAAACTGTCATCCATGTTGACACATAATTATGCCAGTGAATCAGTATCTTAGCAATTTATTTTTGCATAGAAAATTAATTGAACAAAATGAACACCTGATCAGCCCATGTGTCTTACAGAATGGCTGATCCAAATTTACTCACTTCATATGTCTACAGGAATTGAACTACATGGACCCCTGATCAGTTCTAATGTCTTATGCAATGGCAAATCCAGATTTACTCACTTTACGTGTCTACAGGAATTGAACTACATGGACCCCTGATCAGTTCTAATGTCTTATGCAATGGCAAATCCAGATTTACTCACTTTACGTGTCTACAGGAATTGAACAACATGGACCCCTGATCAGTTCTAATGTCTTATGCAATGGCAAATCCAGATTTACTCACTTTACGTGTCTACAGGAATTGAACTACATGGACCCCTGATCAGTTCTAATGTCTTATGCAATGGCAAATCCAGATTTACTCACTTTACGTGTCTACAGGAATTGAACAACATGGACCCCTGATCAGTTCTAATGTCTTATGCAATGGCAAATCCAGATTTACTCACTTTACGTGTCTGCAGGAATTGAACAACATGGACCCCTGATCAGTTCTAATGTCTTATGCAATGGCAAATCCAGATTTACTCACTTTACGTGTCTACAGGAATTGAACTACATGGTCCCCTGATCAGTTCTAATGTCTTAAGAAGTGGCAAATCCAGATTTACTCACTTTACATGTCTACAGGAATTGAACTACATGGACCCCTGATCAGTTCTAATGTCTTATGCAATGGCAAATCCAGATTTACTCACTTTACGTGTCTACAGGAATTGAACAACATGGACCCCTGATCAGTTCTAATGTCTTATGCAATGGCAAATCCAGATTTACTCACTTTACGTGTCTGCAGGAATTGAACAACATGGACCCCTGATCAGTTCTAATGTCTTATGCAATGGCAAATCCAGATTTACTCACTTTACGTGTCTACAGGAATTGAACTACATGGTCCCCTGATCAGTTCTAATGTCTTAAGAAGTGGCAAATCCAGATTTACTCACTTTACATATCTACAGGAATTGAACTACATGGACCCCTGATCAGTTCTAATGTCTTATGCAATGGCAAATCCAGATTTACTCACTTTACGTGTCTACAGGAATTGAACTGCATGGTCCCCTGATCAGTTCTAATGTCTTATGCAATGACAAATCCAGATTTACTCACTTTACGTGTCTACAGGAATTGAACTACATGGACCCCTGATCAGTTCTAATGTCTTATTTAATGGCAAATCCAGATTTACTCACTTCACATGTCTACAGGAATTGAACTACATGGACCCCTGATCAGTTCTAATGTCTTATGCAATGGCAAATCCAGATTTACTCACTTTACGTGTCTACAGGAATTGAACTACGTGGACCCCTGATCAGTTCTAATGTCTTATGCAATGGCAAATCCAGATTTACTCACTTTACGTGTCTACAGGAATTGAACTACATGGACCCCTGATCAGTTCTAATGTCTTATTTAATGGCAAATCCAGATTTACTCACTTTACGTGTCTACAGGAATTGAACTACATGGACCCCTGATCAATTCTAATGTCTTATGCAATGGCAAATCCAGATTTACTTACTTTACGTGTCTACAGGAATTGAACTACATGGTCCCCTGATCAGTTCTAATGTCTTATGCAATGGCAAATCCAGATTTACTCACTTTACGTGTCTACAGGAATTGAACTACATGGACCCCTGATCAGTTCTAATGTCTTATACAATGGCAAATCCAGATTTACTCACTTTACGTGTCTACAGGAATTGAACAACATGGACCCCTGATCAGTTCTAATGTCTTATGCAATGGCAAATCCAGATTTACTCACTTTACATGTCTACAGGAATTGAACAACATGGACCCCTGATCAGTTCTAATGTCTTATGCAATGGCAAATCCAGATTTACTCACTTTACGTGTCTACAGGAATTGAACAACATGGACCCCTGATCAGTTCTAATGTCTTATGCAATGGCAAATCCAGATATACTCACTTTACGTGTCTACAGGAATTGAACTACATGGTCCCCTGATCAGTTCTAATGTCTTATGCAATGGCAAATCCAGATTTACTCACTTTACGTGTCCTCATGAAAAGACTGCTTCTGTCAGTGGCTGAATCTCTTTTGTTTTTTTAGGCCGGAAGTTTAAACTCCAAATAATAATGATAATACATTCAGATATTGCATGTGTATACATGTAACTTGAAACGGAAAAAGAGCTGAATTTATAATTTCCCATTGAGAATCACGGTTAGCTCTGGGTATGTGCAGTTTGCTGGGAGTAATCATTAGAGCAAACAACATAGACCCTGATCTACAGGTGTATTATGTTACAGCAGATCAGGATCTTTGTTGTTTGCAGCATGGCCTGACTTATAAGTGAGTAAATATGGTACTTGCATGTTATGACATATAGGAGAGTACATTATGTCTATTCTACATCGCTGCATGCACATGTTGTGTCATTGATAGTCAACATATTGTGCAGTGACAAGTAGGTTGGAATGCCCTGCCCTTGGAGACATCAGAGTGGCCAACCCAAAATGGTCTGGTGGCAGAATTCAAACTTGCATCTTTCAGGTTGGACTGTCACTGTACAGCAACCGTTGTATACGTAGCACATATTTGGTGTGGTCTGTTACTAAGATTCCTTTAAGGGTCTTAGAATTTGAATCCAGTCTCTCAGGTGGTAGAGGGGTTTGGGACTTGTGAAAAGGAGCAACTGAAAAAATTTCAAACCTTTTGGTGTGGGTTTATATTTTAAAATGACGGTTATCTGTTGATACTTATTTCTTTCTTTTTTCTAAAATTAGATATTTGATATCGCTAAATACAGTTTATGTTGAGGTCTTGAAGCTCCTTTTTATATGGTGGTGATAATTTGTTCATTTAATTTTATTGAAGTACTTGAAATTTTGCATGCAGCTTTCAATCATTTTTTTTCAGAATTTCATGTTGGTTCACCTTGTTTTCTTATAAGTGATAGATTTTTGGTTTTGTCCTGAATTACCATTTTATTCTTAGTTTTGTTACTATGGTCCCATAACAGATGCAAATCTTCATGTTTGATTGTAGGTCAAGAACACTATTATGGCAGTGATTTTGAACTTGATTTGCTGGTAAAGATCACACTCATGCAGTCTTTCATTTGTATCCTGTCTCTAATAAAACAATTTACAGCCCCTGTTATCAGTTTGCCTGATAATTTTGGCCTTGAGCTGGTTTGACAAATGTAACAAAAATAGCTACAGAGTTATTAAAATGGAATAGAGAAATATGTTTTTATGTACCATTACAATATCTTTTTTAATAACAAAAATTATTCTATCAAACTGATGTGAATTAATGTACCTGTTTTAGCATCACAAAATTAATATTTAAAAAACAAGAACTTGAAGGAAGGATGGTGGCCAATACTAATGTGGATAGATATGGTGGTACTGTATGGGGAGCACTATATGTTATTTGTTAAGTGGAGGGTGGCTTGAAAAAACTTTCTTTAATACAAATTTGCAAACAGTTTGTCAGAAGAGGAGATATTGGATTGGCTGTTATTATCAGGCATAACATGGACTTTGCATAAAATAGTGACAGAGCTGCTGTATAAACTATAACACTGATTGCATTGAGCATTTATGTACAGTCCGATATGGTAGGAGACCATAGAGAGATGAAGTACAGTATACACATGTATTAATGATAATTGGATAACACTTTTATACAGTTAGGTATGGTAAGAAGCACAGAAGAACTCCATGTACTATACAAGGATTTTTACAAATCCTTTACATGTTCTGTCAGTGATTTTAATCCAACTGTCAGATTATGATCTAGATTAATAGCATTGTGTAGCCTGGATTACTGTTATTCAGGTGAAAGAAAGCTATTTTTGACTGATCAGAACAGTTAGAACTGTCCATCAAAATAATGCTGTAGAATTAATGTACATTTTGTATGCAGTTGATTTGTGAAGGTTTTAAAGTAAAATTAAGAATTATTTATGCCCAGTCTAAATTCATTTATGATCTTCTAACTCAGCAACAGAAAAAAGTAGGAATTTACCTCTAACCAATCGGACAAATTTCTGTAAAATTGTCTAAAATTCTGACATTTTCTTGTATGTTAAATTCCAGGTAAATTGTGTATAGCTTATCTTGCTCTACTTAATTTTCATTTTGACTGTGTCATATTGAACAAGATCTTTTCAAATCTGTCATATTGAACAAGATCTTTTCAAATCAGGGGCTGTTAATCCACTCTGTTCCACATCATAGTGGAAAGAAGGACAACCCAGGATTATTGAAGCTGATTGAATAAGGGATTGCTTACTGAGAGTTAGTAATCATAATACGAATACAGGCTTGCACACAGTTGTGCATGCCAAGGAAATTAATACTTTTCTTTGAAAGCTTACTTTAAATTATATCACAGTACACATACATTTACTTCCTTGGTTGTTTGACCATGATAATATTTTCATTACTACTAACTCTCAAACCACCAAGACAATCTGATAATTCTTCATTCATTTTTTGAAACTTCATGTGAGAATGGTCTCAACATGGGATAAATGTTCTCATTAAAATTTCTTGTCTAAACAATATTACCATTGTTCACAAATGTTTATCTCAGGTTGAAATCTCACACCAAAACTGAAGCAGGACTTGAGAACAAAGCTTGTACAGCGCAAAAGTTGAAAGGACAAATTGTGCAGAGGATATCTTTGTAAATTTTTACTGTTGAAGCAGTTTCAAAGGAGAACATAAAAAATGTTTTCTTAGCATTTAGGCAATCTAGAGAAAAGTTGCCACAAAATAATGTCAAAGTTCCTGTAACTTAATCCTTTTTATGTTCTACATAACAGTTTGTGTATGACACTGTTCACGGATCAGGCATTACAGCCATGTTGTATGGTGAGTGCAATAATTGGTACAAAGTTCAATGCAACCTGTTGTTATGAATTGGCCCATTAGTTCTACTGACTGCCAGGTACTTTGTTATGAAAAGAATTTGACTAGCCATATGTCACCTGGGCAAAGCATTGCCATCTATTTATAAATGATTTTAAGTCAAGTCAGACTGCAAACAACAGAGATCCTGATCTGCCTTAGCATAATGTTCATGCTAGTCTGGGTCTATATTGTTTGTTTTACTGATTACTCATAAGGAACTGCACAGACCCAGATCTGCCAGCACATCATGCGATGGCAGACCTGGGTCTGCACGGTTTTCAGTTGGATTGATCTTGTGAGTATGTATAGTACATTGTGTGTGTGTGTGTGTGTGTGTGTGTGTGTGTTCTCTGACATATCAAGATATAATTTATCTTTGTGAATTTGATACTTTGGGATCCATTTTAAAGACAATGTTTGGTTCATCATAACCAATTACTCATTGTTTGTAATTGTTTGTTTTCTTTATTTTTCATGGACAATGCCATTTTATTAACAATTAAGTTGCTTGTATCTTATAAAGATAAATGGTTTACTGGCATATTTGTTTTGTTGCCTGGCTGCACCTTGGTTGAACTAAACATTGTAAGCCTTTATAATTGGAATCTGTTTTTTACATTGAAAGCTGAACATTTAAAAACAAACAATATCTTCCATCCTTTTTATTTCTTGTTCAGCTTTTCTGACCAATCTTCTCTTATATTGGCTAATTGTTACAGCACTAATATATTGACAGGAGTAAGGTGGGGTTTGGACAAGGGTAGGCAGGACCTTTACAGTAATCATCCTGTAGTGGAAGAAGCATATACAGTTCTTTCATATAATCATGTATGCAGTCTGTGTTGGATTCAGTAAAGTGCACTTTCCCCAATGATTGGTATATAGACATAAATTGGTGATTAAAATTTCATCTGTACACATACGCCTCTCATTTCAAATCAAATTTAATTCAAATCTAGTGGGTTTGTACATTTAGCTGAGTTTGAACTTACACTTGCAAGTTGGTTTAGATTCACCTCAAGCCGTTTGTTAGTTGTGTTCCATTTTTTTGTGTAGGGGGGGGTGAGTGGTTAAGTGATAGTTAGCAAGGTGATGGGTGCTGTTTCAGTTTTCCTCCTTGGAACAAATTATAATACTTTAACCTGTTACATATGTGCCATTATATTAACATGCATCTGAACACTGTGTCTGTATGTGTACACGCACACACAAACACAAACACATACACTATATATATATATATATATATATATATATATATATATATATATATATATATATATATATATATTCCACTATACATTGGCACACTAGCTTAGTATTTATTTTTAGTACATGACTAGGTTAAAGTGGGAATATGGTGTGACAGCTTGGGATTAATTTAGTACTACGTGTTTCATTGTGCCAAGAATAGTACGGCGTCATCTGGACTGTGGATAAAGTGAATTTTTTTCCAGCTTCAGGTAGGTTCACTGTGAAGGGCCCTCAAGGCTACATATGTACAAACCCTTTTGGATAGTGACCTCTTGTTAGTAGGGTTGCCACGCTTTACTTGTTGTTTTCAGTAGTAGAATGTAGTTTTCCATTTCAAGTTATTGTGTCAAATTTCTTAAAGACTTGTGTGCCTTACTTTGGTGCTCTTCAGGTGGGAACCATATTTGTTTGAACCTGCTCGATCAGCTGATTTTAAGGGTCATCAAATGAGATGTAATGATTAATCACTTTGATATTTGTGATTGTTCTGGAAGTTCTCACAATGTGTATACGGTTTATTAAAACTGCAAGATGGGAGAGGATTGTGACTTTATAGCTGGATGATTTCATATATGTTCTAAATCTTGATTACTAGTAGGCAGTCTCTCTTACATGACTATGGTCTGTTAAAAAGGTGTGTATGTGTGTGCGTAGATCATGCTTTTCATTCATTGAATCGGGTAGGATTTCTTTCCTATGACCATCATGCAGTGGAACACCTATGCAAATCAGTTCACATTATGACTTGGATGCATTTGCATGTTCAGTTGATATACATTTAGTTGGTTAAAGTGCTTTAGTAGCTGAAGTCTGTTGAAGTAGGAGCAAGGAAACGAAGTTAACCTAATTGTTTTCTTCAAACATTTTTAGCGTGATTATTTACATTTGATTAAAAAAAAGTAATGCTATTTCAACTGACTTTTCTACCAACTGAAATGTGTATTTATCAGTGGACTTGACCACTTGCTTGTGTCAGGCTTTTATACCATCAGGAAAAAACTGTCAGAGTATGTAAGTATAGTCAAACTAAAGCAGTTAGACTTTATGGAACAGAGCCAATAATGGATGCCAAGGTTATGAGTCGACAAGACATGTTCTGCTTGTGTACCTCACCTGATCAGAAGAACAGTTGTTTCTTTCAAGAATGCCATGCTAATGGTCATCTTGTTCATAATGTGACCAGAGAAAAATGATATGTTGCAAGTTAAAGCCACATTTGGTTTTCACTTCATCAAAATTTCATCCAGTGTTACATTCATCAGTCTTGCCTATTATTATTTGGGTTGGTGGATGAATCGGGTCAGATTCCTGACTGAGGTCTCCATGCTTGCACCTGACCCCCACTACTATTGGTTCACCAATTCATCAGATTCCAGTCTATTCTTCATTTGGAGTTGCAGGGCATAGTTGTCCAGGTAACTATTGGGGCTGAATCATTACTCCACATCAACAACCTAGAAATGAAAGTTTTTTTCAAACATTTCTGGTGTTGCTTAAGGGTGCATCAGCAGAGTAAGGTGTTGATGTGTTATTGTCTTCTCTGACAACAATTCCATTATGGTGTATCTCCATCGTCAAGGAGGCTCACAAGCCCTTTTCTTTGCATAGAAGTCTGGTACCTCCTCCACTTGGTCGCCTCAAAGAAATCACCCTCAGATTTGGCCACATTTTTAGGATGAATGTTTTACCAGTCTGTCCAGGTCTTGCAAAACAGTCCCTGTGGAATGGACTCTTTACTGCTCTGTAACAGAGTCCCTTTTCTCAATATGGGGAAAGTCTCTGGTGGACTTGTTTGCAACCAGGCTCAACAACAGACTTCCATTGTATGTCTATCCAGTATTGCACCAGATAGAATGTACATTGGATGTATTCAGCTTCCAGTGGGATCATATGTTCCTGTATACATTTCTCACTTTTATGACTGTAACCTCAAGTTCTGATAGGCTGCATTTGTTAGCACTTTTTGATTCTGTATTTCTGATCCAACTTTGATCACACTTGGAATATATGCCTGTATCATCAGGATCACATGTGAATTTGATTATTTGTGAGATCCATTCATACTGATGAGGTAATCTTGCATCAGATTTTATATTTCTGATATGATTTTGATCTCAAACTTGGAATATGTTCGTTATTTGTTGAATGTATGCTTGTCTTCCTCTTTTTTATCTTTTTTATTGTTAATATTAATTCTAAATAATGATTACTACATAATGATGAAATCATTGTTAGTTTAGTGCATGAAACCTGCTTCAGCAAATTGGCTAATTGCCCAGTGTGTGCTAAGATAAATATGTGCCAGCATTGTTATTCATTTAATTTCAGAGAAAATACTGTTTTCTCTGAAATGCATAGTTTTTGTTTTCTTGGAATATGTGTGAAAATTAATCTGTACTAAAATGTCCACATTTAAAGTCTCAGTGCACAAATAATAGTACATTTACAGTGTTGTTTTCTTACCAACAATGTCACTAGTAATAGTACATTTACAGTGTTGTTTTCTTACCAACAATGGCACTAACAGTAGTACATTTACAGTGCTTTTTTCTTACCAACAATGGCACTAATATTAGTACATTTACAGTGTTGTTTTCTTACCAACAATGGCACAAATATTACTACATTTACAGTGTTGTTTTCTTACCAACAATGGCACTAATAATAGTACATTTACAGTGCTTTTTCTTACCAACAATGGCACTAATATTAGTACATTTACAGCATTGTTTTCTTACCAACAATGGCACTAATATTAGTACATTTACAGTGCTTTTTCTTACCAACAATGGCACTAGTATTACTATATTTACAGTGTTGTTTTCTTACCAATAATGGCACTCTAAGCCATTGAAGAATTACAAAAGATATCTCAGTTTTTGCACCATACTAGTTTTAGTAGATGGAATAAGAAAAAAAGCTACGTTGATAAGTGGGAAGTATTAAGGAAAAAGTCTACCAGTTCTGGAGTACATCTGGAGGATTTCATTTATAATGATGGCATTAAGTGCTTGTAGATAACAGGGCAACTGATTTTTGTTTGTTTTGTATGCCAAGTTTCAGTGCATTTATGTTATGATATTGTCTGTCCATCCTTTTGTCTGTTACAAATTTTATTTGTCCAAAATTACTGGATTTGTCCACTATCTACTGTTACTTACAATACGTGGTGGATGGTTTGCATATATAAAGAAGAGCCTTTTGATTTTCCTGTCAAAAGATCAAGGTCACTGTGGCTGAAAAATGAAAAGTGGTTTGCATACCATCTTTACTTACCAAACTTTTTGGATAGCTTGCACATGAGATAAGGAATTATATAAATTTTGGAATGAAAGGTAAAGTTCCCTGTCGCTTAAAAGAATTATTTCTGGCCAATAATTTAAGTTTTTTGGAATCTACAGCTACCAGCTTTGTGGATGGCTTGCACTTGGTACGTAAAAAGCTATTGATTTTGTGGCCAAAGAAACAAAGGTCAGGGTTACTGTGACTGAAAGAAGCAAATGGTTTTTCATCAGCTTACGTTACTGAAGTTTATGGCTAGCTTGTATTTGGGGTTAAAAAAAAGAAAGAGAAGCCTATCAATTGGAGTCAAAAGGGCAAAGGTCAAGGTTACTGTGACAGCACAATAACATTAGTTCTGCATTATATATAACTGGACCAAACTTTGTGACTGACTTGTACTTGGGATAAGGAAGAAGCCTACTGAGTTTAGAGTTATAAATAAGTAAATAACAAGTTCAATGTGACTGAAAGAATAAATGTTTTCTATACAATAACATAATTTTTACATCACATACCAAATTTTGTACATGGATTGCACCTTGTTTAAGGAAGAAGCCCATCAAGTTTGGGGTCAAGGAATCAAAGATCCAGGCCACTGACTGAAAGAGAAAAAATTGTTTCTACAGACAGATTTTAGACTGTTAAGCGGGCCTGTAACATTACCATTCATGATACATTTTTTCCCTGAAGGATAACATAATTAGTTTATTGTGATTTAGCCACAGTCAGAAAAGAAATATTGTTTTGCATGAGTGTAGTCTCTGCCTGTCCTAGACTCTTTCCAGTCTCTTGTTTTGCATGAGTGTAGTGTCTGCCTGTCCTAGACTCTTTCAAGTCTCTTGTTTGCATGGGTGTAGACTCTGCCTGTCCTAGACTCTTTCCAGTCTCTTGTTTTGCATGATTGTAGTCTCTGTCTGTCCTAGACTCTTTCCAATCTCTTGTTTTGCATGGGTGTAGTCTCTGCCTGTCCTAGACTCTTTCCAGTCTCTTGTTATGTATCATTGAGCCAGGTTACAGTCTTTGGTTTTTTTTAATACAAATTCAGATGGTTGCATTTGTTAATACTGCACTAGCTAAACCTTTTGCTGTGTATATGGATCAGAACCCATTTAGTGGAGGGGGTAGGTAGGTGAAGAACAAAATAGTGATGAAAATACATGAATATTTCAAGAAGAAAATGTACCAAAATAAGCATTTTTATCAGACTAACTTTTCTATTGACATGTTAAGGGAAAAATTTAAGTTGATGTGTGTGTGTGTGATCTGAATTTTTAATGTATCTGTAAAAAAAATTCAGTCATATTGCTACGATGTCTGCAGTGTGGCAGTTTATAGTGATGCCCAACACTGGGGCATCATGCTGCAGACATGTAGCATGAGATCTCACCTAGTCACATTATCCTAACACCAGACCGACTAACCTGTCAATGCTGAGTGCCTAGCGAGGCAGCTGCTAGTACCATTTTTAAAGTCTTTGGTATGACTCTGCCAGGGTTCGAACCTGTGACCTCCCACATTCGAGGCAGATGCTCTCACCACTCTGCCACTGAAGTGGTCGATATATTTTTGGCAAAATAGGAGCAAGAAAGACTGCAATGATTCCTTCTTTTCCCCTTAAAATTAAGCAGGGACTGGTTGTATTGTATTGCAGTTTCTTTAAATTTACTTTGTTTTCCTTAATTAAATTCCAGATTTGCACCAGTAAATTAAAAATCCTTACACCAAGCTCTTCATAAGGCCATTACTTATTTAAAACTGATTATAAAGACTTATAGCCATTCACTCTGACAAGTAACGACTGGATCATGTCATATAATAATTGATGTGTTTAAACTCCTTCAAGTTTACACATTGTTTCACAGCTGCCATGACACCTAATTCATTTGCATTGATTTTAGTTTCATGGACCTGTGTTCACTCATCTACTATATATGCATTTTTTACATGTATGTATTGCTTACTATTTCATATTCTTTCTTGTTCCAACTAGAGCATGACAATCATGATAAGTCTCATTTGAAAATCAAATATTTTGTACTGTATGTACTAGCTTATAAGTAGAGTCCACTGAAAACAACACAGATCCCAATCTGATAATGTGCAGGCAGGTCAGGGTCTATGTTGTTTGTTTGACTGTTTGATCCTAACAGACTGCATTGTCCCAGATCTTTGGAGTGCAGTATGTGTTGGCAGGTATTGGTCAATGCAGTCTATAGTTGGACTCAACTTACAAGTGAGTATATATGTTACACATGTACTTGTTTCCCCATATGGCTCAGTGTTAGTCAGAATGATGATAAATTGTATTGCATTTTCAATTTTAGCTTAAGAATAAAAAAATTTACCCTAGTGATTGCGAGGTATTATTATTCAGAAAACCTGAACAAACAGTTGCTAACCAAGTTGCTGGTTTATATGTTTGATATTTAAAAAAAGCAGTTGTTTACATAATTCTTTTGCAGTGTAAATTTAGAAACCATAGTTGCGTACCTTAAGTAATCCACATGTAATCTGATTATGAATAAATATATGCATGTTTTTCATTCGTAAATGATCAGAGAATTTAGGTAGCATATCCGACATTTCTAACAATGTATCTACAGTGTGTCAGAACATGTTAACCATCTTCTACAGCTTTTATATTGGTTTTTATCTTCTTTATTTTTTAAAAAAAAGAATGATTAGAAATCTCCAATATTTGCTTTGATTCTTATTCCTTTTTGGGATGTTCACTTGACACATTATCACACTGATTTGAGTAAGAAAATAATGAGCACATTCAATTTTGTTCAGATGGTGTCCTGTAACTCATTGTTTATCCTAGTAAAAGTCATTTTGACAGTTCTTTGACTGGAATTGGCTTCCTTGAATACAGCATACTTTGTTTTTTACAACTTGGTTTTCTTTATTTTCAGAGTCGACACTCCAAAATGGCCACAGTAGGGGAAAATGTACAAATAAGTAACCACACCATCGACAAAGTGACAAAAGCCAAAGTCACTTTAGAAAATTACTATTCCAATCTCATAGCTCAGCATGAGGAAAGAGAAACCAGGTAAATTAAATTTGCTTGCATAATATGAAAGGCAAGAAAAATAATAAAAGCAGTAGATACGTTTTAATAAACCCACATTGGTTTTGAGATTACTTTGACATCTGTGTGCTCATCGATTCCTTCATCTATTTTCATATCCTGGATTAACGTCCAGGTTTTGATGTTTAACCTTGTTTTAAAGTTTGAGATTAACCTCCGTGTTAAAGTTTTTATTTTACATAGCTGTGCTCGTTAAATAGATTAATCTCAGATCTTAATGTAGGTTTGATGAAGACCAATATGGCCTTCAATTCACCAATCAGGTTACAGCTGTCCATTAAAGTGAAGCATAATTCAGACCATACTATTAACTCTTCCAAAAATGACATGCAAATCTTGTTATCATTACTCCTCCTGGAAGGATGGTCCTGTCAGCAGAAAGACTTGTTGAGATATCTAGTTGGTTGTAAATGAAAACAGTGTAGATGTAACATCCAGTGTGGTTACAATGGGAGCCATAATGAAAATCAATGTTATTACTACTACATCTGAATGGAAAGTCATATTAATATGGGGTTTTCATCGGTGATGCCAATCTTATATCAAATATGACTGCTGTGGTGACCGTCTTAATGTGAAAGGTCATAGGTTCAGTCCCTGGCTGAGTCATACCAAAGACTTACAAAAATGGTACTAACAGCTGCCTCACTTGGCGCTCAGCATTAAGAGGTTAGTGTTAGGACTGGTTGGCCTGGTATCAGGATAATGTGACTGGGTGGGACATCATGCTACATGTCTGCGGCATGATGCCCCAGTGCTAGACATCACTATAAACTGTCACACTGCAGAAATCGTAGTGATGTGACTGAAAAATTGTTAAAGCTACGTTAAAAATCCAACTCACACACACACACTTCATCTTAAAGAATGTTTTATTTCTAAGGGATATCAGAAATGGTTTGAAAAATCAGTAGTTAAAAAGAAGTAACGGTCTTTTGTTGGATTTCCTCCATGTGGAACATAGGATATTTCCTGAAACATTAGATACATGTGTAAAAATGTATAAATATAACCTTTCATATGCTGTACATGCATTGGGTTCAGCTATGGCAGACTGACCTGAAGATGGATACAATTCGACACAGCTAGTGGCATTTTGGGTGTTATTTTAACCCATTTAACAGGATTGGAAGGTGACAGAGACCAGTGTTGTTTGTTAAATAGGCATGGTTGTTAGTGGATTCGTCTCATACATAAAGTGTTAAATTGTTGAACTTCAGGAGTTAATAATGTAGGCAGTTATGATGATACAAGACCATCAGACCTTTATGCGGCAAGGACTTCTTTTCAAACCCACCTTAACATATTAATTATGTTACATCGCTGCTCTCTGCAAAGAGTTCTTGTGTGGCCCAAAAACTGTGCAAGTCTTGGTTATTGTTTTGAAACTTTGCCCAGTTTTAACGATGGATTGACAAGTGTTCTATCTAGGATGCGTAATTGCATGAATCACTGCTAAGTCTATGTGAAATCTGCATAGCGACAATCTAAAGAAACCTGTAGCATTTATAAATATTAATTAGCTCAGTCAGATCAGTCAAATGCTTTATGTCTAGGTCAGCTGCCAAATTCAAGCACTTATTATAGTATTCTTCTGCCCCACCGGTACTCTGTACCCACCATTTGATTTTAAAAATGGAAGGCATAAAAGATATTAAAAAAAGCACAGAACTTTGTCATTTTTTAATTAAATTATAATTTCTAACCTGATTGTTGCCATGGTGTCCCTTACACAGTCATGTTGTTTGCATTTCAAATAGGACAGAAATTTTCTCAACTTTTTCCTACATCATAGAGCATCTTTAGGAAAGCAGCTGCTGGGTATCTTTTCGCAAGGATAGCAATTATTTGGTGAAATTTGTCCTTAATGACCCATATACACCCTGCTTGGCATATTTGGAGATCTATATTGGCATCTGTCCACATTTTCACATCTTAACTTGCCATGGATCAGATATCCACTTGATTTATCATCTTGTATTAAGTGGATTGATGACCCTTGGCCAGCAAAGATGGCATTGTTATTGCTTTGTTGTGATCTTTTAGATTTATGAAGTTAAAAATCAGGTAGCAAAACTTAATGCTACTCATTTATAATTACCATGTAGTCTCACTTAGAAGTCAAGCTCAACTGCAAAACCGCATATACCCAGATGTGCTGGTGCATTATGTGCCAGCAGAACTGGGTCTGTGTAGTTTGTTAGGAGTACTCATTAGAGCAAACAACATAGACCCTGATCTGCAGGTGCATTATGCTACAGCAGATCAGGATCTTTGTTGTTTGCAGACTTACAAGTGAGTATATAGAGTATATATACAAGAGTATCAATTAAACAGTTAATTCATCAGCACTTTAATGGCATCTGGATAGCATTCAAAATAGAGGGTTCGGTGGAATCTCTCTCTCATAAAACAAAAAATAATAAATTTAGTTGGAAATTTTAAGTGAGTCTGTGGTACACATGGTTTTTGAAATCACAATTTTCCTTTATGAAATATTTCATCAGGTTTGCAACCTATATTCTGCATTATTTTGCATTTGTTGATGACGAAGGACACAAATATGGCTTGTCGGATGTATTATGTAACCCGCTGTGATCCTTCAGTGAAAGTTTGGCAATCATTAACCACATATATCATTCGTGGCAAAAAAAATGTTTGACGGATTTGAATTGCAGCCTATTGGTTTTCTTGGGATCAGCATACTTCCTTAATCAGCTCAATGACTCATTGAAACTTGTCATAGTTCATAACCTTGATAGCATGTAAAACTGAAGTGCCTTTATGCATTTAATTGCAGTGAAATTGCAAATCAAGACAAGTCATTGGTTGCATGGCTAGAAAGAACAAGTGTCAGTCTGTACTGCATGTATTTAGGTGGGTGTGGTGTTTTTATAACAGGAGAAATAGGATCTTGCTTTACCTGTAAAATATGCCTTTCTTGCTGAGAAAAAATATATTCTAAAACTGAAAAAGGGGAGATTTCTAAATATGGGGAGATTATTGAAGTTAAGAAAAGTAGGGCTTGAAAATATTTTGCATTCAGTACAGTTTTAGAAATCCGGCAATAATGTATCCTGCTGACCATCTCAAATATTTATAATTTTCACATATTGCTCTATACCCCCACCCACCCTTTATGGACAACACCCAATGCTACCTCCACAGACTGTGATCTGAGGGTCTTAACTTAAAACTTGATGCATGCATTATTATCCTTCACCCAACAAAATTGGGTACCGCCCCGGTGGTCTAGTGGTTAGAGCATCTGCCTCGGATGCGGGAGGCCGTGGGTTCGATCCCTGGCTGAGTCATACCAAAGACTACAAAAATGGTACTAACAGCTGCCTTGTTTGACAATTCTCCACTTGCATCAAATGGCCAAGTTTGTTTTGCATGACAAGAGTAAGGTACACAGTAATGATGGGTAAATATTACATAACTAAAATTAGTTCTACCCACTGTATTTCTGTTGAAAGTGAGTCTTTCACCAATTCTTTTAGTAATGAGTATTTTTTTTTACAAGTGAATGTTTAGTATCCGTACATAAAGTAGACAAACCATATTGTGACAGTGTAGACAAACCATATTGTGACAGTGTAGACAAACCATATTGCAACAGTGTAGACAAACCATATTGTGACAGTATAGACAAACCATATTGTGACAGTGTAGACAAACCATATTGTGACAGTGTAGACAAACCATATTGTGACAGTGTTTTCTTCCTGTTAAGTTGATTATTTTATTGTTGATATTTGTTTGTGAAATGTAAAACTCCAGTTTTTGCAAATTTTCTTTAGTCTTGAGTCTTACGTTTTTAGCTTTACTGGTCATAGACCAGAACTGCTTATTGAGTGGCCTGTTCTCCATCTCCCTGGTAGCACAATGCTATTTTTATCGTTACTGCTAAACTACTTGGAGGAAGTGAAAGATGGCCTTGAAACTTTGTACGCACATTCATCCCAAGGTCTGTTTGGTTCTAAATAAAATTGGTCTTTTGCAGACATCCAATATGACCAATACATCAGCCATCTTGAAAATTCTTGTCATTGATATATCTGAATGGATGGTCATATCAATATGAGGTTTTCACTGAAAGACTTACGTCTAGTAGGTCCTAAATGAAAATGGTGCCGATCTGATGTCCACTATTACTGTATGGCATATGTCAGACACATTTTATGATGCCTTGTTGGTCATAAATGAAAATGCTCCCACTTGGGTATCTAGTGTGGCCACCACAGCTGCCATCTTGAAAATCTTGTTTCTGCTACTCCTTGTGAATGAATCATCAAATGAATGGTTTTTTGTTTTTTTTACTAAAGGATGTCGTATAAAGTCTGGTTTGTCCTGAATGAAAATGGTGCAGATCTAACATCAGTACGGTGACCACTATATGGTCAACACAGCAGCTACCTTGAAAATCATATTGCTACTTCTTTAAAAGGAAAGTCAGGTCAACACTGGGTTTTCACCAGAAGACTTATTATGATGTCACATTTGTACATGAGTGAATGTAAATAAATGAATAAAAATGGTGCCCATCTTGATAGCCAGTTTAGCTGTGATGGCAGCCATCTTGAAAATCTTGTTGTTGCTACTGCAATTTGGGGTTTTCACCAGAAAAATAATTATGTTACCTAGTTAATCTTAAATGAAAATAGTGCTGATCAAACCACAAAAAGGGATGCAGTGGCAGTAGTCTTGTAAATTGTATTATTGCAACTCCTTCTAAATGGTACGTCATATCAGTATGGAGTTTTCACCAGAAGACTTCTTACAGCATCTAGTTGCTCCTGGATCAAAATAGTGCTGATCTCACATCCAGATTTCTTTTGCTATTTAGTTTGTCCTATAAGGTAATTGTGCCCTGCTGATATGCATTAGGCTGCCACCATGAACATATTGAAGTATTTGTCACTAATTCTCATGTCACATTAGCATGGGATTTTCATCAAAACTTTTTGAATAGTGTCTAGATTGTCCTAAATGAAAATGGTACAAAACTTGAACCCTGTATGATTGTCACTGGCTAATTTGAAAATCTTATTGCTCAAAAATATTATACATGGTTTCAAAACTCAACAGTTAAAAAAAGATAGACCTTATCTGTTAATCAGTAGGCAAAACATAGTACTTAGGAGATTTCTTGTTCAACATTAGTGGATAACATGTGTTGAACTCTTCCTTTTTTCAGGTATCGCCTCCTCGAACAGTCCATGGAGGAAGAAGGTCTAACGGCAGAACAGGTAATTCTTTGTACATTTCAGCTGCTATTGACCATCTGACATCACAATCGTTAGAAATCTTGATAATTTAAAATTTCATATTCAGGTAATGCACTGCATATCCTTGGTCACTACACCATTTGTTTTGCACTGCATGAATGCTTTAAAACATCTTAATTTGTGTCTTCACTTACATTTGGAAGGCATGACAGTGTTTTGTTCAAATCGGAAGTTGTGCAAGTGCATTGTGCAGAGAAAAATCTTATTTAGGACAAGTCTAATTCCAGGGGGAGCAGAAATAACTAACAACACATCTATCACATTGTACTTAATGCACATGCAAACAACTGCTTCAGCTACGAACACGTCTGACATTGAAAATTAAATTAATGACAACACTTGTTCTACAATAAAGGCTATAGCAACAACAATAATGTCACGACTTCTGATGCATACATACACACATATCCCTAATTCTGTATATAGTAACTATTAACATCAGCAATATTCCTACACATTTCCTACCTTACAAATTATAAACGACACATAAAAATATAAATGCCTAATTATACATGCACGAGGTCAACAATGTCTAGCTCTGCACAATCCATAACTATATATTCAGATACAAACAATTACAAGGTCTAACAACTCACTATTAAATGCAGTTCTGCACCACGATGCAACATCATAGCAGATTACACCATCCACTTCGATTTTGTCATAGCAACTTAATACATTAATCTTGAATATTGCTAATTCATTAAATACTACATTACGACTTGTTTATAATTAAGCTAAACATGGAAGATTAAATTTCTACTAAATTAAATGCACATAATAACGCATAAATCTTACGACAGCTAGTTCAGGAAGTGACAGATTTGGGTGAAGATATTTTGTCTTAGAAGCCTTGTTCCAATCTCATCTGAAGTTCCTAGAACTACCTTCCTGTCCTTTTTAACAATCACAAATCTTCGGCACATGGAATGCAGTCTTGTGTCTCTAATTTCCCTGTGATCTGCTCTCTTCAATGTCCAGACATGCGCTGATTCTTTTACCATGGATTAAACAGAATAATGTCTGGCTGCGTGAGAAACCTGCCCAAAATTTGACTATCTTAGTTCTGATTGGTCACCGATGGTCTCTTTGTAAACTTCTCTGGGGGGTCACACTGAGGACAGATAGTTTCTTTGTTTCAGAATCGGTCTAAAGTCGTAACATTATATAACACGTATTGACATTACCCAAAGTACTTCGAATTACGAATTCTATCAGAAGACATTTATAAACATGAGCAGGAATTGTTAACAAATTTTCTCACACAACATGACAATATTTAATGTGATTGTTTTGTGAATTATTTTTTTTTACCATGGGGGGAAAAGTGCTAGCGTTGGCAAAGAGAAACAGTGACATTTGGCTGATTGGAAACATACATTTTGGTTTTTGCCTAATAGAAGCTTTAACCAAAGCAAAACACAAAACTGTTTAGATCTACTGAATCCATCTCAGAAAAATAAAAATCTAGAAGTGTGATACCATTTTTCATTACATATCATGAACATACAAACAAAGCACTAGATTGTAAGACCTTTAATTGCAGCTTTTGCATGAAAATGGATAAATGTAAAATCTTTAGATGCACATTTACAAACCTTATATATACTTCATATGTTAAGAGGTCATTGCACCACACAAAATGTTATTTACTTACTCATCTGCCATCTGTGTGGTAAACAATATGTTGGTGAGACTAAAATGGAGAATCATAGAACACCTCAGGGATATGCATAATAAAAAAGATAACCCAGTGTCAATACACTTTAACCTACCAGACCACAACATAAACTGCACTCAGTATCGGACAATAGAAATCATCCAGTCTGATCCAGAGCTCTCTAGTAGCAACAGTAATTGGAAAGATAGAGAACTTTAAATGGATACACCAATTATACTCTACAGCTGGTATGGATCAACAATTCTGTTTGAATGGGAGTCCAGGCATTTCTAACTTGAGTATCATTTTGAACTGATTCTTCACCTCTTGTATCAATTTGGATATAGATGTGGAAAAATATTGATGCATTGATATTTTGATCGATCCTTTTACCACTACTGTTTACCACAGATTTAGTTTTCAGACCACTGTACCCCCTATTATATCCATGTAACCTTAAATTTGAAATTTATGGGGTGAATATACTATTTGCTAGAAGAGTAGGGATGCTCTTTAGGTAATTGATATAGAAAGTATATAAAATGTAGGCAGTATACAAATGTTACATGAAGAAATTTAAGAAAAGAAACCAAAATGTGAAATTCTTTCGCAGCTACAGCCATAATACATTCCTTGCTAGATTTTGTTTTTTTCAATCTTGAATGGACTGCTCTGGTGGCCTAAGTGGTTAGAGCAGCCACCTCGGATCTGGGAGGTCACAGGTTTGAATGCCAGCTGAGTCATTCCAAAAACTTACAAAAATGGTACAAGTACTAGCAGCAGTCTTGCTTGGCTCTCATCATTAAGAGGTTAGAGCTAGGACTGGTCGGCCTGGTGTCAGGATAATGTGACAGGGTGACATGATGCTACATGTCTGCAGCATGATGCCCAAGTGCTAGACATCACTATGAACTGCCATACTGCATGAATCAGTTTGGTGTCAGAATGTTACATGTTGAATTTGTATGAAATAATGGCAGGAACTGGAAAAATAGCTGACATTGTCTGCATCAAGCATTGGTTATGACATATATATGCTGCATTTGCAGTATTTTTGTGCCATACAAAGCACTTGCGGACCACTCCTGGAGCCTTGTGGTTAGAGCATCCATCTTGGATGTGGGAGGTTGCAGGTTTGAATCCTGGCCGAGTCATACCATAGACATAATAATTGTACTAACAGCTTCCTTGCTAGGTGCTTAGTACATGTATTAAGAAGTTAATGTTAGGAATGGTCGACCTGGTGTCAGGTTAATGTGACTGGGTGGGATATAATGCTACTTGTCTGTGGCATGATGCCCCAGTGCTAGACATCACCATAAACTGGAACACTGCAGACATTGTAGCAATATGACTGATTTTTTTTTAAAGCTAAGTTAAAAATCCAAATCACACACACACACACACACACACACACACAAAGCACTTGTTGTTTTGTTGGGTGGCAGACAAGAGGGAAGTATTCCTACATTCGTGCTACAGGTGTGTCGCTGGAAACAACATGAGTATAACATTTATGCTCTGTGAAGATGGAAAATAGTTTAAATATATATAAATTGGTGAACAAGAACAGTTTACAAGGTATTTTGTCACAAATCACTTTTATTACAACACTAGTTTTTCCAGCCTCAGTACCTGTAGGATAACCAGTTTTGTTCTGTTGTTACATATTTGTTTGTATCCATTGTTACATACTTATTTATATCAATTCTTATGTACTTGTTTGTGTCCATTATTACATGCTTGTTTGGGGCCTCGATTGGCCAAGTGGTCTAAACCGCTCACTGTTACAGATCACTGCCATTATTTTGTACTTGTTGGTATCCATTATTACATGCTTGTTTGGGGCCCCGATTGGCCAAATGGTCTAAAGCGCTCACTGTTACAGATCACTGCCATCTCACCTCTGTCTGCATGGGTTCCAGTCTCAGATTTGGCCAATGTGGGTATGTGAGAAAGCGTGGGTCGATGGTTCTTTCCGTGGTTTTCCTGGGCTCTTCCTCCACCATTTATACTGGCCGCCATGTATAGCAGCCTATCTTGTGCTGAAAAATGGCATTAAACCCTACAACAGCAACAACAACAATAACAACAACAACAACATGCTTGTTTATATTCATTATTATGTACTTGTTAGGTTTAAAGTTTATATAACTTTTTTTGGTATTGGATGTAGGCTTTTTTCACATCAGTAATCCTTTGAGGAAGAAACCAGAAAACAGTTGTAATGTGCAATCATTATGAGTAAAATGTTGGAATAACTGACGTAACATGTACCTCATTGTTCCCAGTCCATTGAGTTATAAAGTAGAAATGAGTAACTGTGATGATGTAACTAACAAGGTCCCCATTGTCCCCAGTCCATAGAGTGATAATGTGGAAATGAGTAAATGTTATGATGTAAATAACATGTACCCCACTGTCCCCAGTCCATAGAGTGATAGTGGAAATGAGTAAATGTAATGATGTAATAACAAGGTCCCCACTATCCCCAGTCCATAGAGTGATAAAGTGGAAATGAGTAAATGTAATGATGTAAATAACATGTACCCCACTGTCCCCAGTCCATAGAGTGATAGTGGAAATGAGTTTGATACCTCATTTAAAAAAAAACATGCAAGTGGCAGTGATGTATCTGTAAGAAAATCACAACAAAAAAAAAAATCATCCATCATACATTAATTGTATAAGGTCAAACAAACTAAATATGTGTGTTTCCAGACAATTCATCCATCATACACTATTGTATAAGGCCAAACAAACTAAATATGTGTGTTTCCAGACAGTCATCCATCATACACTAATTGTATAAGGCAAAACAAACTAAATATGTGTGCTTCCAGACAATTCATCCATCATACACTAATTGTATAAGGCATAACAAACTAAATATGTGTGTTTCCAGACAATTCATCCATCATACATAGCACTTTTTTCCCCCACTGAAATAAAAAAGAAATATATGTCCAAGAAAAATTACCTGTCTTCCCAATGTTTAAAGCCAGTGCACATATATTTAATTTTTTTGGCCTAACGTTATGAGATTGTGAATATTTCCAAAATTGTTAAATGGGAAATAAAACTCTTTTCATGGAAACAAAGAACATATTAATTTAAATTTCCCCAATTAAGAATTGCCATGATGTGGTGGTGATGAGCGATCTCTGCTTATGCTTTTTGGTTATCATTATCGAGGAGATGATCGACCATGTTGTTATTGCCCAGATCAAGTAATTAATAACATATGAAATTAATGGATGGAATAATAGAGTTCTGAGCATATAACACAATCGCCCATATATAAAATACAACAATTCAATAAATGACATAAACCAAATGTATTTGAGCATGGCATGTGAACGATTCACTTTCTCTCAGAAATAGAGTTTCAGAATTGTGCGAAATTCAGTTAGCCATTCTGTTATACTAATAGAACCAATTTCATCATATGATTGAGTGTCTGACTGAACTCAGATTGCCGGCATGACAGCATCACCTGGTGCTTCCAGTTTCTTCCAGATCATTGCTTGTGATGGTCTCTTGGATGCAGACTGTGCTCTTCTCCCACTGTGCAATACAGGTATGGAGCTATTTCCTTCAAAATACAAAACAATAATACCCAGCCTAAATACATGTCAGATTTTTTTCTTCTCCTGAGATCAACCATTATTCCCACTCATTCTGCATCAGATATCTATTGAAATTCAACAGAACTAGCTATGGGAATTTCGCACCTAAGACACACTCACAACCCTATAGTGACTCCGTTTTTTCTAGCTGCTCTCACATTCCTATGGAGACTATGACATAATTAACCATCTCAAATACTATTACTGCCCTTCTGTGGCTATAAATTTACCAACTGAACTATGCCAGTCAGTACACATCCCTCCAGTCTTGGTTGAAGAGAATTCACAACTTAATTACATACAAATTGTTGGACTTCACTGCTTGTCCTAACTACATTAATTTGATACTTAGCGATTCATTGACATACATTTCCAGACATAGAAGAATCAATCCTCAACATAAATGATACAATTCATTTAACACAGATAGCTTACACACTCACAGATCTTGGAGCCCCTCAGAATTGACCCTTGGCAGAAAAACTGGAACTGACTAATATTGTAAGGGAGATTATTTTAAAACACAAAATTCCATATGGGAACCCTCTTGTTCGGCTTAGTCAGGATTACTACTTTAATGGCTTCCATAGAAATCCAAATAATACTATGTAGCCCACCTTTATTAATAACTATTCTGGAAAATATCATTTTAGGACACCTGTTACAAATAGCCTTTGACTTCCAAAATTTTTCCCTGGATTGTCTCATCTCATCATTTTACCGCTGTTGACCTTGTGTTAACATTGCACTTGCATCTGGCTCTTAACCCTTAACCAAGCAAGTCCCAATTAAATTGAATTCATGCCCCAAGCATAACAGATTCCATCAACAATTTGTGGTGAGTGTATCCCACATATCAAAACTTAATGTTGACTTGTCATCATGACCACCACACTTTGAAACATTCTACAAAATTGATTCTGCTGAATTTTGCACCATTACATGAATATTAAACCAATAAAACTGCAAAACAAGGATGTAAAAAAATCTTTCAACTTAAGTCTTTTAAGTCGGTTATTATTCATTTGGCAAGTCTTTTAATGAGTATAATCTTTCTTGGAAAAGCAATAATGGCATCGAGTTACCTCACAAACCAATTAATGATTACAGTTTTCATATGTTAAGTAAGTAAGATTGGTTACTTTATGTCAGCTCACAATCACAGAATCAGCTGGATATTTTCAGCGATGTTGAGAATATTATGGGACAAAGATCCAACTGGTGTCTTGTGTTACATCTTTTTCTGAACCCCAATCTTTTTTTTTTACACAGTACGTATAAGGTACTGTCTCAGTTTAATTACTTCATCAATATAAATAAGTTTCTTCTGCTTAAACCTGATAATATTTAATATATTCAACTGGAACATTGATACACTATTTTATTCCAATTGGAAAAATTTGCAACACATTACCTAAAGAGCAATCATTTACTTGAGTATAATTGTAAAGATGCATTTTAGTTTTCATATTGAAAAACATTTTGTTCTCATTCATGCTTAGTTGAAGTTTTGATTTTTTTCTTGTAATTTGTTACGTTTTTTGGTGCAGACATGTTCAGTGTTCATTCCAAAAAAGGAACAAGTGGGGCCAGTGACCTCTATCAGGTCATTAAGTGGGGTTATTTAGAAACCCCACAATACAAACGGTTGCAATACTTTTAACTCTGTCAAGTTTTATCAAGCAATTCAGAGACATTATCACACTCTACTGATGATTGACCAGAGGAGCTGATATGATGACCTGTCATCCATCGGTCAGTATATCTGTCCATTGCCTATCCATTAGCGGTTTAATCATGCTACTGCTTCTAATGTACCAGGAGGATTGCCATGAAACTTTACACAAACATTCACCCCTCCCCCAAATAGATGGTTGTATTAACATTTGGTTTTCACTAACATACGTGCTATGATGGCTAGTTGGTCCTAAAAAATTTGTGGCCTTCTTGAAAATCTTGTTATTGTGTGATTGTGTTTGTGATATGGATTTTTTATGTAGCTTTAACAATTTTTCAGTCATATCGCTAAGATGTTTGCAGTGTGACAGTTTATAGTGATGTCTAGCACTAGGGCATCATGTTGCAGACATGTAGCATGATGTCCCACCCAGTCACATTATCCTGACACTAGGCCGACCAGTCCTAACACTAACCTCTTAATGCTGAGCGCCAAGCGAGGCAGCTGATAGTACCATTTTTGTACGTTTTTGGTATGACTCGGCCGGGGATTGAACCCCTGACCTCCCGCATCCAAAGCGGACGCTTTAACCACTAGGCACCGGAGCGGTCAAATCTTGTTATTACCATTGTGCATAAACATACATCAGTAGTAACATGAGTTTTCACTTCATAACTTCAGTTTTGTTGGTCATAAATGAAAATTGTACCAGTCTGATGTCCAATTTGGTCACCACAAATACCTTTCACTCAAATACACCTGTAATGGCTTCGCTGGTATGTAGTCGTACTTTTGATGTTAAACTTACAACATATCCTTTTGGAGTATGTTGTCTCCACCATGTACAATTCACTGCTGTTACACGTTATGGTTAGTTGGCATTACATACTAAGGGAGGCTACTCGTGAAATCCAATAGATGTTGCTCTACAAATCACTAGAATTTCTGGTCGATACGCCAAGGTTTAGATTATGGGCTAACATATCAGTACCTTGACTTGCGAAGATGATACTATGCCAGCCAGCATGAAGATCTCGCTATGGCTTCTTTTCACATGTGGACAGTAATAGCGACATGCGACTTTGACTAAAAGACTTCTTGTTATTCATGTATAGTATATAGGTGCACCTAAATGTAAATTATGCCAAACAGACTTCCAATATTGTCTCCATGGTGACCATTTTGGAAAATCTTGTTAATTCCCACTGGTCTTTCATGAATGCTGGCATTGATATCCTTCTTACAATGTGTAAAATTGTTCTGAATAAAAATGGTTCAAATCTGACCACCATCTTGCCCCCACTTTTATAAAGGAGCTAGAAAACCAGACCTGCTTAACCAAGGGATCAAGTCAAGGTCACTGCTTGTATTTTCTGTATTTTTTGGTACTTCTATGAATTTATGGACACTGTGAGCTGTACATGTATATGTGACAAGCAAATCTTGACCAGACTTTGTATAGTTGCTTTCACGTAAATAAGTTGATAATTTACACCCTGACAGTAATTTTAAGGAATAAGATATTGACTCTGAGCTGTGCTTACTTGCATGGTAACATACCTTGGAGTCCAATGGTGGGGGGGCACAATTTTTAAAGACCCCCCCCCAATGTAATCTTAATTTGTTGTGACAGTTGTGTAACCTTAACTTTGTCATTTTGTACTGTAATATAATCTTTCAATGGAGCTTGTATTAATTACCATTTTATCAGGTGTGCAAGTACCCATACAAACATAATCTGGTTCACCTAAAAATAGCTGCACTAGTGAATTTTCCATTCCAGATCTTGTTCTCCTTTAACTTCACACATGATTTGCTAGCATTTATTACAATATATCCCACATGTTCTGAATTAGTTTTCTTTTCAGACTAATAATTAGTTGATTGCATGGCACATTGTGAGCTTTTGCAAGTTTTCAAGTACAGAAATTTAGTCTTTTGTCATTGATTCAGCAAAAAAAATATTTCACTAGCATTGTAACTTGGCAAACTATGACAAACCCATAATGTTTTATTGCCAAAGATGTTTTAAAATTAAAATTAACTGCCATCTAAAAGTTTTATCACCTTGCTGGTGAATGCAGAGACATGAATGGAAAGAAAAGCAATAGGTGAATATTTTTAATATTTCTCCTTGGTGAAAAAAGTGAGACCATGGTATACATACACATAGAGTGAAGATCTGGGGGACTCACCATATGTATTCACTTATAAGACCAGTCCAACTGCAAACAGCAGATATCCGGATCTTCTGTAGCATAATGCATTGTCAGATCTGGGTCTGTGCAGTTTGTTAGGAGTAATCAGTAGAACAAACAAGATATACCCTTATCTGCAGGCGCATTGTGCTATGGCAGATCAGGGTTTTTGTTTTCAGTTTGACTTGACATATAAGTGAATATATACTTTAGTGAATAAATACTTAAATACTTAAATACTTCACAGTTGTATTGTGTGTGATGGTTAAGTGTAATATCCAGCGCTTTCCATGTAACCAATGGGGTGAGGCAGGGGGGTATTTTTTTCCCTTTGTTATTTAATATATATATAGAGAGAGAGTTAAATCGTAAGCTCAGTCAGTGTTACATGGGGTTATGCCTGCCACCAAATGCGTTGTTTTTTAACAATTTTAGTTTTGCTGATGATATGTTATTGATAAATCCTTCTATCACAGGTTTAAGGAAATTATTAAAGATATGTGAACAATACGCATGACATCATCTATAATATGAAAAAATCAGTATGCATGGTCTTTCAGCCAACTTCTTTCAAATTACCATCTCCTCCCCCTGTACATCTTAACGGCAATGCTCATACATATGTCAACAGTTATACCTATTTATGGTCATATTTTGAAATCCAATCGGTCGGATAATGAAGAATGATGAGACATTACCGATTTTTGTGTACTCAAACAAACATGCTTCTATGTAAATTTAAGAATTGTTCATTGAATATCAAAATTAGATTATTCAAATCTTCTTGCTGCACTATGTATTTTGCTCCTCTGTGGACAAACTTTAGTGAATGTATGAAAAGAAAACTAGTTATTGGTTATAATAATAGTCTTCATTTTCTATTAGGCCTTTATAGGTGGAACAGTGCCTCCAACATGTTTGTAAATTACAGTATAATGTATTCAGTTTTGATGAAGTAATGAGAAAGTATGTTTTCTCAATGATGACTAGAATATCTAATAGTAAGAACTGTATATTGAAATCTCTTTGGAACTATGACATTCATTTAAATTCTTATATTATTAGTAGATGGAACAAATTACTCTTTAAATGTGCAATTTGATTTCATTCTTAACAATGCATGGCACAATTAATTGTTGTAGATGTATATGTATACTTGTATGTATGATATATGTGTTCTTTTATGTTTACAGTGTTTTTACTTTATATTTTAATTTAGAGGTATGGACTTTGTAGTCTGAAATAAAGAATTCTTATCTCCTTATCTTATCTTAAAATATAAGAAAGGACAACTAATTGCAAAAATGACATAATCCCGCACTCAGGCTGCAACACTGAATGAAGTTCGGAGTTTTATGAAGGCCATGATAAAGAACTATGTACTGTGATGAACAGGCATCTTATCAACACAGTAACTTGAACAGGAAAAAAATGTTATTTTTTTTAAAAATTGGTTCTCAAGAATACCAAAATGTAAGAGATGGTTAAAGCCCCCATCAGTGAAATGAAATAGAAAGATGCAAAAAATGATCTTTTTTATTTCTAGAAATTATTTTCAGCCATTGGAGCATGAGTCTGACTTTGTTCAGATTGGTAAAGGGTTTAAATTTGGAGGAACAGGGTTAAGCTACATGGGGTTAGGCTAGATTCTTTCTGATCACTGGCTATTAGAGCATGACAAATTGGCATTACATGATCTGTATTAATTTTTGTTTACCCCATGAATCAATTTGAAGAGATTACTTTTGAGAGTTGTATATCTAGGAAACTAGGTCAAAGAACAAAGTGAATTTGGTACCAGATTGGGCAAATAATGAGATCCTGTTCTTTAATGTGCAACCCAAGGAGCTGAGGTTGTCTTTCTTTACAACCAAGATAAATTGTACTCCATAATTGACATGTCTCAAGGTTATTAATATTAGTATTATAAGAACAGTAGAAGAAAAGCTGGAGGCTTCCTTCTTTGATTCTGTCCATCATCAGAACCAAATAAAATGAACATTGGCAAAGAAATTGGAGCGGTAATAAAGTCAACAGCGCAGGCATCAAGGCTTGCAACAATCACGGCAAAGTCAAAATGTGTACCATATGCTCCAACTGCAAGTAACAAACAACATAGACCCTGATTTGCAGACACATTATGCTATGGCAGATCAGGATCTTTGTTTGCAGTTTGAGTTGACTTTTAAGCTAGTATAGACAGTATCTTTGATTTGTGATGAGACCCTAGAATGTGACTGGTATTCCTGCTAATTTCTAAAAAGTCAATGTTGTAAAATCAGCTGGATGCCAGAAAATCTTGCATGGTATTTATAATCTCTACCGTTACTATTTCATTAAACAACTCATATATTAAGAAAATTGAACCTTTTTTTTTTAATGGATGGTGAATTTCATGTTATGTTTGGGTTTTAGAATAGACGATGAGTTATGGAGGGTAAAGACAGGTGCACAGTTGTAATTTTAACCCTTTTGATAGAGCTAAATATAAAATTATTTACTTGGCTGTTTGAAACACTATGCCCAAGTAAAAATAACACAGCAGTGAGTAACAACTGCAGCATACTGGCTTGTGCAAGTGTAAAGCAGTTTATGCAAATTAAGTTCAAAAATTGGAAAAACTTCTGATTGACAATTCATCATAAACATCTAATTTTGCTATTGATTTCACGAAAAATACTACCTTTCATTGACTGTGAGAAAGAGTGTGCATGATATCAAATACAGCATTGACTCAACAGAAAGTAATAATTTGTAATGTTATTTTTGTTATTCAGTATTACAAATTGCATAGTGTAAAATTCCTTTAAGTAAGAAAAAAAGAAATCCTGCAGTTATTGACCAAGCTTAATATGACCTGGACCTTATTAAAACTATTAAGGGACCATTGGCCCAGTATCAATGAGTCCTAGATTTAACTCTTCGTAACACAAAAATATTTATCTATATTCATGCATGGCACTTTGCAATATTGACTTGTTTTGCCCATGTGAAATCAGAACAGAAAAAAAAAATCAGGTTTTGAAAGTTACTGACAACACAGTGAAAATGAGTCGTGTCCAGTTTTTTATTACACATCGATGAAGTAATCAAATACAGGGTTATTTTAATTGAACAAAAAGATGTCATATATTTATATATATGTGCTAAATCTTGACCTCCAGGCTGGTACAAAAGTCTTTATGTCATTTTAAATACTGCCTTAAGATTACACCAACTATCTCGCACTTTTAGAATAAAAACTCATTTTACATTAAATGTCATCAGTTGACAAGAGGTAAGATTTGAATGTGAAATTAGCACTGTCAAAAGAAGTGTCCAGTGTCAATATAGAGGCAGTAAGACATAAATACATATTTTTATTTTCTTCAGAATTTGATATATAATACACATACAGCATTTGTCCCATTATAAGCCCTGGGCACACAGCTTGTAAAAGGTGCACAACACAGTATTTCTCTCATTATAAGCATGGGATGCCCAGGTTGTAATAGGTGTATGATGCAGTAGTTCTCCCATTATAAGCCTTGGGTGCCTGGCTAATACAGTATTTCTCCTATTTAAGCTAAACTGGTGTACCCAGCTTGTATTTGTAATATAATACAATATTTCATCCATGATAAGCCTGGGGGTACCCAGCTTGTATTTGGTGAATAATAGTTATTCATCCCATGATAAGCCTGGGCACTTGGCTAGTAATGCAGTATTTCTCCCTTTTATAAGACATTGTGCTGAACTTGTGTGTGTGTGATTTGGATTTTTAACGTAGTTTAAAAACATTTTCAGTCATATCGCTACAATGTGTGCAGTGTGGCAGTTTGTAGTGATGTCTACCTCCGGGGCATCATGCTGCAGACATGTAGCACAATGGTCCACCCATGCGACCAGTCCGAACACTAACCACTTAATGATGAGCACCTAGCGAGGCAGCTGTTAGGGCCATTTTTATGTCTTTGCTATGACTCATCCAGGGTTTGAACCCACGACCTTGCACATCTGAGGTGGACGATTTAACCATTAGACCACCATAGCTGTACCGAGCTTGTAATCATTATATAATTCAGTATTTCTGGTCAGATAAGCCTATGGCAACCAGCTTGATTTGTTGGTTTTAACAGCATTTTTAATACATTATTGGTAATATCATGCAGAGGAAATGGAAACTAAGTTTCTTTTCCAGGATTATAGTAAGGCAGTCAACCCACTGTCCCTAAGTGATGATCTGGACTGTTATTGAAATCTGAGACCCTTGGATCTCAAGTCTCACACTCAGCTACTGTGGCTCCCAAAGCCATCTTGCTGATAGATGTTTAATAAAAAGTGTGGCATGGGTGTATCATTGGACAGGATTTTATTAAATAAAAATGTGCTTCAGTTTCGCAGAATTTGAGTTTATACTCAAGCTTGTCACACCGGAAAAATATGTTAACTGCGTTAACATGTAATATCTTTTCTTTCTTTGCTTTACTGTTTATGCCACATCAGCATGCCAAAGGTTATATTGAGTAATTGGAGTCAAGTGCCATTCACTGACACAGACAAATCATGGCAGCTAACCCTGCCTGGTCTGGGCAGGATTGCAGTCTAGACCCTTCATGTTACAAGTACAGCATGGTAACAGTTGAGTAGTCACCTTGGCAGCCAATATATCATTTAGAAGACTATATGATACAATTTATTTTAAATTCTTCCTTATTCTACTTCAGGTAGTCAATAGCTTATAGGACATGTTTGACTGCTAGTATGTCTCCTTCTAAACAGCTTCTCTGTGTAGGGTTGGGTATCGATATAATTTTCATACTGTTATATGGGACAGTGCAGTATTGATATAATTTTCATACTGTGATATAGGACAGTGTAGTATCGATATAATTTTCATATTGTGATATTGGACAGTGTAGTATTGATATAATTTTCATATTGTGATATAGGACAGTGTAGTATCGATATAATTTTCATACTGTGATATAGGACAGTGTAGTATCAATATAATTTTCATACTGTGATATAGGACAGTGTAGTATCGATATAATTTTCATACTGTGATATAGGACAGTGTAGTATCAATATAATTTTCATACTGTGATATAGGACAGTGTAGTATCAATATAATTTTCATATTGTGATATAGGACAGTGTAGTATTGATATAATTTTCATATTGTGATATAGGACAGTGTAGTATCGATATAATTTTCATATTGTGATATAGGACAGTGTAGTATCGATATAATTTTCATACTGTGATATAGGACAGTGTAGTATCGATATAATTTTCATACTGTGATATAGGACAGTGTAGTATCGATATAATTTTCATACTGTGATATAGGACAGTGTAGTATCAATATAATTTTCATACTGTGATATAGGACAGTGTAGTATCAATATAATTTTCATATTGTGATATAGGACAGTGTAGTATTGATATAATTTTCATATTGTGATATAGGACAGTGTAGTATCGATATAATTTTCATATTGTGATATAGGACAGTGTAGTATCGATATAATTTTCATACTGTGATATAGGACAGTGTAGTATCGATATAATTTTCATACTGTGATATAGGACAGTGTAGTATCGATATAATTTTCATATTGTGATATAGGACAGTGTAGTATCGATATAATTTTCATACTGTGATATAGGACAGTGTAGTATCGATATAATTTTCATACTGTGATATAGGACAGTGTAGTATTGATATAATTTTCATACTGTGATATAGGACAGTGTAGTATCGATATAATTTTCATATTGTGATATAGGACAGTGTAGTATTGATATAATTTTCATACTGTGATATAGGACAGTGTATTGGGATCAGTAGTATCATCGTCCTTGATTTCCACATTATGACCGATATCAGCAGCATGGGGGAATTCTATATCAAGTTTTTATTTTTTCTTCAGATTCATTTTCATATGCAATAAGTTTATTGAATATGAATGGTTCTTCTTCAGACTGATACACATATATTTAGTTACCCTGAGCTGCAATAAAAACAAGAATTCAGTCTCTAAAATTATCTTACTTGTGTCTAGACAGTTCATTGCTTTCCAACATGCAGAGATTGTTGTAATTTTTGTCTTTTTATTATCTTTTTAAACATTAACACATATTGTCATACTTAAGGTTTCCAATAAAACTGCTTTTTGGTTGGTTATTATCTAACCATATTGATGGTCCGAAGTGACCTTTAACATTTCATCATTGTTTCTTAAGAGGGGAATATTTTCTGTTATTTTCACTTGAAAATTGATATAATCATTGTGATAAAGTAATTGGAAAAAAAATCAGAATTTTTTTCTAAGTCTCGTTGTCAGCAATATTATCGTTTATACTATCCTCAGAATTTGTTTCTCTTTTGAAATAATCTACCCAAATAAAGATTACTGTTGCAGGAAATGATTTCCATTGACAAGAAAATTAGAAATGAAAGTTTTTCTGAACATTGTTCAAACTAAATAAAAATATTAGCTCTTATGAATCACCTTGCTAAAAGAGTTGGTTGATGCAATGCATGTCACATAAATAACTAACTTTAAGGGGTTAGTACATCCCTTGCTCTATTAGTACTCCTGGCCATGGTCATTCCAACAGTAGCCTCAAGGTAGCTCCGGTTGAGTGTTCGACTCATAAACCAAATGCGGTCAGTTCTAATCTGCCTGGTTCAGCCAATTATTGTGTATCCATGGGAAAGTCACTTCCATTGCCTGAGTACTAAATAGTCATGGGTGTACTTCTGTGCTGACCAATGAACCAAACAGCCATTTAAATATGTGAAACATTGTAAAATTTTCATTTATCAAAATTGTTTTGATAGGCATGTCTACACAAACTGTACTTGCCATAATTTGATTCAGCATCAGTTACTATGGAAAAATCTCAAACAAAATGTTGTCCCACAGCACTTAGAATTATTTAAGTTCAGCCATAGCAGTATGCAGTGTTGAACATTGGATCCCATGGACAGGGGACATTGTGTCACCCACTCTCCACAAGTTTAGAGAGACTTAGGGAAATAAAATAGTACTGTAAAAATGAGAGAATCTTATATACTTTGACAGTTTTGCCACCTTGACTTTGTCATCTGCACTGTACTGTCATATTTTCCTTGGATATTTACATTATTGCGGTAAAACTTTTATCATGTGCTGAGGAAAACAGTAACTTATTTTAATATATGCTAACCTGAAATGAGCTGCACCATGGAATTTTCCATTCCAAACATGGATCTCAATTTCCTTTAATCCCTTTGCCAGCATTTATTATAATAAATACATACGTTTTCTGAACTACTTTTTTTTCTTTTAAACTAAGAAATCATTTATTAGATAAGATTTTGTATTTGCTTGAATTTTCTTTTGTCATTTAATTTATCCTCAAAATAGATTAAATATTCCTAGCTGTAGGGTTTACTTTAATGCAAAAATGTGTTGCACTAATGGCCATCAAATTCCGTATGTTTGAACTGGGCCAGCTATTACAAACCCTGAATGCTTTCATTGCCAGAGACATTATTTTAAAATGGATATTCATTGCCATCGTACAGTTTCTATCACCTTGTGTGACTTTGGGTATTGCTAGTGTCAGCAGAAGCATGGATGGATATTCACTAATGAAAAGTTCTAGGCATATTTTTAAAATTATTTTCCAATCAAAAAATGCACATGGGGGTGGGGTGGGGGAAGCACACAGGGTCAAGATTTGGACATATAACAAAAAAGATTACATGAAACAAGCAAACCCATGCTCAATGTACAACATTGGCCAGTATGTCCAGTTCTAAGTATTTCCTAGATAACATTCAAGTTGATTTTGAAAAATGGATTAATTTCCCAGTGTTTGCATTAGGTTGTTGACTTGATAATTATTTGACAAAACAGATGATCTAATTATTTATTGAGATAATGGCCAGTGTGTGGGTCAAATGGATCGTTGTTTTCCAGTGTACCTTGTAAAAAATATCTGCAAAAAATGCAAGTAATCTTATCATTAAATGTAACCATTATTTGAGGCACCACTCTTGTAAAAGACTTTTCTTCCCTTTAGTCTAAATGTGCATAGAGGTATTGAAAGATGAATAAGACAGTGCAGAGATTTGGGGCTGGGATCTTTGGAGACCACGTATAGGTCCCAGTATCAGTGTGTAAATAACCCTGTATAAGACCTATGTAAAATAATTCATGCATCTCAATTATGTGATGGTAGATCAAGGTCTATGCTGTTTGTAGTTTGTATGTTATACACTGACTTGTAAGGAAGGATCATTGTAAATGCCTTGCCTGGAGATCCAGTACACCTGGTCTGATGTGTGCAGGATTTGAACAGAAAACCCACTGAGTCAGTCAGCACTGCTTGACCATTTCTGTCAAGAACTAACCTCAGATATTGTAGTAGGGATGGAGTTGATGAAGATGCCTCCAGCAAAGTGTATACTGTGACAGAATAGGTTGACACTGATCTGAGATTGTGACATTGTCTTCTTTTGGTGCCATAGTGTGCCATGTGAATAAAAGTAGTTCCCAATACACTGTATAGTCCACAGTGTCAGAAACTTACATCCAAGGTTTCTTCTTAACTTGATGGAAAAGATGGAGGTTGTTTTGATTGCCACTTGATAAGGCTCCCAAAATAAAGTAGACTTTCATAAATTTGGGAAAACAAATTCTGTCTTGTAAATTGCTGAATTCGGAAATTGTAAGGGTGCAAATTTCTGTCGATCTGTAAAGAGCACATTAATTTGGGCAAGAGAACAATTAATTAGATTTATGGGGACGGGTGCATGTTAAATCACTATACTGCAATGATTTTTAATGTCTGTCGTGAGAGGAAGTGATTCTTAATTAAGCCTTCATTTATGTAACCGTCAGAAAAACTGGAAGGGAAAAGGTTAACTTCGATCTTTGTATCGAATATGTCAGATTTGAATTGTCCAGGATCAGTTATTTGGAAATCTAGAAGTCAGGCTGATAGCAATTTTTGGCGCCTGGTTATAAAAGGCAGTAGATATATTTAATCCTGATTGTTATGCTAAAGAAGGGGGATGTTTCCCACATGAAATTTCTTGGTTTCATATACCCCAATCACAAAAATTTAGTCAGTCTACATTTTCCTGCAAGAGGAAAAAATAGAGGAGACTCCAAGATTGATTTTAGAAGAAATTCTCTCGTAAAACATTTATCAGAGGGACCGGATGTCATGAAAGTTGATGGACACAATTCTAGCAGTAGAAGCGAGCAAAGCTTGAAAGCACAAGGTATTTGCGTCAATCTCATGCAATTCGTTGATACCATTATATTGATTTGTATGAATTTATTTGCTTATATTTGCATGAATTTATTTGTTTAAATCCATAGATCAATTTTCTTGATATGGGTATAACTGTTTGAGTTCCTCTATCAGAATTCGTACAGTGATCTTTTTTTAAGTTTGACAAATTGTTTGAATTTGTTGTTTTGATTGTTATAAGGAATCAGGGTATTCTAAGAATTTCATACATTACTTTAGTTGATATCAGTTACAAGAATCCGTGTGAATTCACCAATCTTAGATGATTTCACATATGATAAATACTTGAGTGCGTATTGACTGAAATTAACATTGTAAAGCCATGAAAGTGAGATTTTATGTATGCAAAAGACTTGAATGTGTATTCGCTGAAAACAACATAGTGACACCATGTAATGAATTTCATTCATTCATTTGTGTAATTGAGATGAGAACGGAACTGTTATGATTTGTGATGTTAATGTGAGTCATTGATGAAATAGCCGTTAAGAAGTACATTAATCTTATGAAACTAGGTTTGTTTATTATCTGCCATGTTTGGCTTGACCAGATAGCCTATGGTATCTGTTTGTCTGTTTGAATTATGATAGGATGATATCTGGCATAATGAGAGGGGAGTAATGATCTATTCCCAGTAGGATATTTGACAGAAGATTTAGGTTGCTTTCTCTGTTTATTTTAAAAGGGGAAAAGCTCCACTGAAGTATCCATGTACCTACTTATCTTAGTATATACGTATCTATGTACTTATGTATCCACCTACCCACACAAAGTTTGAGGGCTGAAAGAGGCAAGACAGTAGAGTTTGGAGAAGAAAAAACTGAAAGGACCAGAAAGAACAGCCACAGTGAAGTTGGAGTGAACCGGAAATAAGCAGGTTATGAATTTGTACAAGGCAATGACTTCGATTGTTCACTTGATTTTATGATGAACCAATTCTGTCTTTAAAACAGATCGGCTATTTATATAAGTATATTTGTGTTTGAAATTCGGTGAATGATTTATTTCAAAAGAGATGTGTATCTTCGTAATGTAACGTATTATCACAGTTCTTTATGTAATTGATTAAATTGTTGTATTTCATGTACAGGGGCTTGTGTCATTCTGTTCTATATAATATATCTGCTCAGATCTTTATTAATTCCATCTATAAGTTTCACACTTTATATTAATATTTACTCGATCTGGGCAACAAAACCGAGGGCGATCACCCTCTAGATAACGATGACCAAATAAAGCGGACATCATGTAAGAAGGTACAATCTGCCAATCAACCCCACCAACACCAATGTCAACCAGCCCCCCCCCCCACCATGTACGTGATTTTGAAGTGCTGTTTTATGTTTTATTTCATATTGGGATGTGATCTGATCTACCTCGCTATTAATGCAAATTTCTGGCCTCGGGGACCCCTACAAAAATCTCTTCTGTGTTGGTTTTTTGAGGCAATGAACTGTACCATGTTGTTACAAAGCTGTGATAAACAATAATCTTTAGGTTAGTTGGATGGTAATAAATGGGATTGGTTTTTTCTAGATAACCTCTTTGTGTAAACAGAACAGTTTACAAGCATGATTAGAAAGATAACCATTTTATGTGGCTGTACCTAATCTCTTGTGGTGAATCTGTTGCTGAAATCTATAATGAATGTTGCCACACTTCATCACATGTAAAACCTCTGAAAACTCTCTGGGATGGGCCAGCATAAATTTTCAAGGGAAGTGTGACAGACGGAGTTTAACTGAATTTAATTTTGACTGGAAACCCAATATAAGCAATCAAAATATATGTTTTGTTTCACTAGCAATACACTCAGCACATCAGACTACTTTCTTGGTGGCCTTTCAAATTTTCAAATGGCATATAGATTTGTTTTGCATTTCCAAATATACAGAGTAGACCATGGGCCCATCACAAGGACCTGCTGGTTTTCTGACTTTGGAAGATTCCTGAAACCTATTATTGTAAATAATACATACTGTGAGATTTCTAAGTACTTGTGCCTTTATAAGCAATTCTTTTACCTGGCATACATGACATGTTACAGAAATGTTGTTCCCCTAAGTACTTGAGAGCCTATGAACAAAGCAATGAATCAAATGCCTATAGTTAATGAATGAAACAAAAAAGTGTGATAAATATGCACTAGCCTATTCTATATGTTAATACAGGAGTCAACATTTCACTTGCCAGTGCAAACAATGTTGGTTTTTATGTATTGTAGAAGCAGAAATAATCCATTTTTTTTTTATATATATATATACGTATGTTATACAATGATACATATATGGTTACTGTAAATAAAGAGAATTCTTGCACTTTTTGTGCTTAAATATTTTTTCTGATGAATTTGAATGAACATTTCGCTGAGCATGTTTTCATCGTGAATGCCCAATAACATTGTACAGAAGGATACCACTGCCTTTGGAGAAAGTGCAAACTGATGTATGGTTGCTTATTGAATCATTTTATGGTTGGCAATACAGGTTTGTGTCTCTTCAGTGTCTTCTTGTTTTGGTTATTGAGTCATTTTATGGTTGGCAATACAGGTTTGTGTCTCTTCAGTGTCTTCTTGTTTTGGTTATTGAGTCACTTCAGCATGACATTTGAATTTCTGATACATCCCAATATCGCTGCTGTTGTTAGGCAACAAACTGATGCAAGTCAATCAATACTGAGGAACCACTTGATTCATCATCAAGCTTTCACCAGCCTTATAACATTGTTTATAACTCACCGGTAATATTTACCATACATGTTCTCAGTTGGGTCTCAACCTTGTATGTTTTTCATGCTGTTCAAATAAAACTGTGTGATCATGCCCATGGTTACTTTATTAGCATTTGTGTGACAAGGACTTGGCAACAAACCTTCCAATACATAACATGCCGGTAGATTAGGATCCACTTAAAATAAATTGAGCAACTACAAGATTCTTTTCTTGCAAAATAATTGTTGCATACCATGTCATTTTCAGACAGTTTTAAGGGAATTTCATGTTCTGTACTTTGTGTTTGGGACATGGTTGTAGTTCTCCAGTGATACAAAGAAACAGACAAATAGTGTTTTCTTAAAAGTGTAATAATTGGCTTGCTTTTCATTAAATAGATTTAACAAATTAATTTAAATTATATTTCTTAACCACAGAGGAAAGAGTCTGAATCATAACAATATTAGAAGGACAGTCTAGATTTCAGTAAAAGAGAAAAATGATTCAAGTCAAAGCCTTCATCTTGTAACTTTTGATATGTACCTTCATTGTGGATATTACTGAAGCCTGCAATTGGTCATGGTCACGTATCTAGGAATTCATTGTCAGTAAAAAATAATTTTGCACAAAGCATCCTTACTGATGGGTTTTATGTATTATTATAAATTTATAACTGTTGGAATTAAAGTTGTGATTAGTCTTATGCAAGTTTTGTGTATTGGAGTGCACAAACTATGATTAGTTCATTGGTTCATATTTATAAGTGACCTCAGTTCTCCCTCCCAAAACCAATATACACTGCTAATATACACTACCAATATACAATGTTGCTTTTTGTTATCTGAAAAATTGCAATCAGGATTAATCCAATCATATATTTCATTTTTGTTTTAGTTCAGTGATAAAATCTGAGATGAATGTATGTTGCATTTATGTATATTTGTATCTGTTAGTGTGTTCTCAGATACGCTAAATGAAACTAGTCAAGTAAGGTCTGTTTTCCTGCATTAATAAAGTGTGATTGCCTTTTCTTTGTGACTTAGGGGTAGCATGATAATACGTGTGTTGATATGATTTCCTGGATTTGGAATTTGTTTTTGGCTTTTATGTCTTTGAAAGTTTTTATACATCCTTTCTTTGCCATTCAAAAATAAATAGAAGATGCAATAAACCTCCTATGTCAAACGCCCAGAGCATTTTGAGAAAAAGGAAGTTCGCTATTAAATACCTGACATCTTCATGTTCTGATACATTTAAAATTCTCCGTCCTGTAGTGCTTTCAGTACTTTGAATTTACAGAAGCTGTTGTACTTGTTGTGGGGTTAATGCCATATTTCAGCACTTGATAGGCTATACATGGAGGACGGTATAACTGGTGGAGGAAAAACTCTGGGTAAACCCCAGTAAGAACCACCAACCCATGGGAAGCTACTGGCAAGCTTTCTCACATACCCACATTGGCTGACCCTGAGATTTTAACCCACATGGGTAGAGGTGTGATGACAGTAATCATTAAAGGCAAGCTCTTTAGACTACTTGGCCAACCTGGGCCCAGAAGTTAAAAAAGTAAAGATACATCTGTACTGTACGTGTTTGAGTATAAGAGTCTCTCTCTCTCTCTCTTTCTCCTGCCTTTACTAAATCTTTTTATGAAAATGTGCGGATATCATTTAAGGGAAAATTATTAACAACTTGCACCCATTATGGATTGTTTATCATTTAGTATGCTAATTGTAAGGTGTATGACATAAAGTATGATGATATGCAATGTTCAACAAATTTCATATTTACAGGCTAGCATTCATCTTACTTTTGTTTACCTGAAAGGTTTAAATGGCTACTTTGTTTTCATACTTGGTTTAAATGGCTACTTTGTTTTCATACTTGGTTTAAATGGCTACTTTGTTTTCATACTTGGTTTAAATGGCTACTTTGTTTTCATACTTGCTTTAAATGGCTACTTTGTTTTCATACTTGCTTTAAATGGCTACTTTGTTTTCATACTTGGTTTAAATGGCTACTTTGTTTTCATACTTGGTTTAAATGGCTACTTTGTTTTCATACTTGGTTTAAATGGCTACTTTGTTTTCATACTTGGTTTAAATGGCTACTTTGTTTTCATACTTGGTTTAAATGGCTACTTTGTTTTCACACTTGGTTTAAATGGCTACTTTGTTTTCATACTTGGTTTAAATGGCTACTTTGTTTTCACACTTGGTTTAAATGGTTACTTTGTTTTCATACTTGGTTTAAGTGGCTACTTTGTTTTCATACTTGGTTTAAATGGCTACTTTGTTTTCATACTTGGTTTAAATGGCTACTTTGTTTTCATACTTGGTTTAAATGGCTACTTTGTTTTCATACTTGGTTTAAATGGCTACTTTGTTTTCATACTTGGTTTAAATGGCTACTTTGTTTTCATACTTGCTTTAAATGGCTACTTTGTTTTCATACTTGCTTTAAATGGCTACTTTGTTTTCATACTTGGTTTAAATGGCTACTTTGTTTTCATACTTGGTTTAAATGGCTACTTTGTTTTCATACTTGGTTTAAATGGCTACTTTGTTTTCATACTTGGTTTAAATGGCTACTTTGTTTTCACACTTGGTTTAAATGGCTACTTTGTTTTCATACTTGGTTTAAATGGCTACTTTGTTTTCACACTTGGTTTAAATGGTTACTTTGTTTTCATACTTGGTTTAAGTGGCTACTTTGTTTTCATACTTGGTTTAAGTGGCTACTTTGTTTTCATACTTGGTTTAAATGGCTACTTTGTTTTCATACTTGGTTTAAATGGCTACTTTGTTTTCATACTTGGTTTAAATGGCTACTTTGTTTTCATACTTGGTTTAAATGGCTACTTTGTTTTCATACTTGCTTTAAATGGCTACTTTGTTTTCATACTTGCTTTAAATGGCTACTTTGTTTTCATACTTGGTTTAAATGGCTACTTTGTTTTCATACTTGCTTTAAATGGCTACTTTGTTTTCATACTTGGTTTAAATGACTACTTTGTTTTTATACTTGCTTTAAATGGCTAGTTTGTTTTTATACTTGCTTTAAATGGCTACTTTGTTTTCATACTTGGTATAAATGGCTACTTTGTTTTAATACTTGGTTTACATGGCTACTTTGTTTTCATTTTTGGTTTACATAGCTACTTTGTTTTCATTTTTGGTTTAACTGAAGCATATTTAATAGTGATATAACCACTTAGTGCAGACAATATTTGGGACACTTTGACTTCGCCTCTCTTCACAGGCCTTGTTTTGACCTTCCATTGCATAACTGTGAAAGCCAAAGAAGACTAGGTGACCCTGGCTAGACCCAGGTTTGCTGCCAGGTTTGGGATATGGCAGATCATAAGTAGAGGAAAGGCCCCTAATTTATTGAGGATACATTATACCTTGATATGGGTTATTGCTGTTTGCACAGGGCTATGCAAATACAAATGTTGCCAGACAGTGGAGAGGTTTTTCTACTTCCCTTTCAGGAAGTTTATGTAACTTACTATACATACCATATTTGCTTGCTTATAAGACAACTACAAACAACAAAGATCCTGATCTGCCCTTACATAACGTACCTACCAAATAAGGTGTATGTTGATTATTCTACAGATTACTCCTAACAAGCTGCACTGACACAGATCTGCTGGTGCATTATGCAGGTGCATATCTGGATCTGTGCAGTTTGCCATTGGACTTGTCTTATAAGAGAGTATATATGGTTAGTTTGATGTTCCTCTAAAATCTCCAAATCTTTTTTCAATACAAGTTTGCGCTGTGAATATCATAGGTTATTTAGAATCTATTTCCAGCAGCCATCATTTTCGTCCTAACTAGGCAGCACACAGGTGATCTATTATGACCCTCCTGCTTATTAAAACGTTAGTACCTGTTGAATCAAACAGTTTGTTGTGAAATGGTACAATGTAGTAATATGAATCAATATGTACTAAAAGCATCCAAGGTGTTGGAGTTATTTTTGTCTGTGCTAACTAAGACTAATAAGCGACAGACAGGTGATCACACAATAATTTGCACATGGCTGGTGCTGTGATTGGTTAGCAGTCATCTGCGATCATTGATAAGTAGCAATTGGGTTGACATGAAACTGTAAATTACTTTGTAGACCACTTTATCAGCACAAAAATGTATCATTTTTCTGTTTTGTCACATCATCCTTATTTATAGAAACCATCTTTTCTTTGGCAGAAGAAACTGATGCATAATCTAAGATTGTTCCTGATAATAGTAAAATCCACTTACTCTGGCATGGTTACCAGTTGATAGGATCTTGGAATCCACTTACTCTAGCATGGTTACCAGTTGATAGGATCTTGGAATCCACTTACTCTAGCATGGTTACCAGTTGATAGGATCTTGGAATCCACTTACTCTAGCATGGTTACCAGTTGATAGGATCTTGGTTTATTTCCCTCCTTAAATCAGCATTGTGCTTTGGTCTAATCAGCCAAGTGCTTAATTCCCCTGACCCAAGAAAGCTTATCAGACAAGTGTTTGCAAATTGGACTGCAAGAGTCACCTGCAGCAGGCTGCAAATATGCCCTTATTAGACTTAACTTGTTTGGTAATGGGATGAAAGTGATATGTAATAGATAAAAAAAGCATAAATACTGTATTGTGGTTCTCAAAAACCTAGGCTGTAAGTGAACGGCTGCCAAATCATCGCTGCCAAATCATTAGTAGAAGGTTCATGCTGGAAAATTAATGCAGGCTAGATAAATACAATGAGCTTCCACAATATCCTAGAAAAGAAATAACATTCCCCAAGGTCATTTTATCTTTGAGTTAATTAAGTCATTTCACCATTAAACATGGCTATTGTTACTAAAAATAAAATTACCTGTAAACAAAGTCTTTAAAAACCCAATTAACAGAATGTCATCTAATTTGACAGAAATTGCCCTTGTCATGAAGGGTACAAATGTTGCAGATTGTACCCCAATGCAAGGCTCTTCACTTCAGTTGTCTTGGTATTAAATATATATCACTAGACCAAATCAAACCAAAACCAAAACCAAAATATTGGACATATGTTAGTCAGTTGAACTGTCTCAGACCCACAGACATACAGCATGATGTCCCACCCAGTCACATTATCCTGACACCAGGCTAACCAGTCCCAACGCTAACCTCTTAATGCTGAGTGAGCTGTTAGTACCATTTTTTAAAAATATTTGGTATGACTCAGCTGGGGTTCGAAACTGTGACCTCCCGCATCCAAGGCAGACACTCTAACCGCTAGTCTACCAGAGTGGTTAGATTAGCATTTAGTATTAATTTGGAGAAGAATAGAGGAGCTAAGTTATATAATGGATTTAGCAGAGTTCAGTGATGAATATAAGAATAGAGGGCCTAAGTTATATAATGGATTCAGCAGAGTTCAATGATAAATATAAGAATAGAGGGCCTAAGTTATATAATGGATTTAGCAGAGTTCAATGATGAATATAAGAATAGAGGCCTAAGTTATATCATGGATTTAGGAGAATGATGTGCAGAGTTCAATGATAAATATAAGAATAGAGGGCCTAAGTTATATAATGGATTTAGCAGAGTTCAATGATGAATGTAAGAATAGAGGGCCTAAGTTATATAATGGATTCAGCATAGTTCAATGATAAATATAAGAATAGAGGGCCTAAGTTATATAATGGATTTAGCAGAGTTCAATGATGAATATAAGAATAGAGGGCCTAAGTTATATAATGGATTTAGCAGAGTTCAATGATGAATGTAAGAATAGAGGGCCTAAGTTATATAATGGATTCAGCATAGTTCAATGATAAATATAAGAATAGAGGGCCTAAGTTATATAATGGATTTAGCAGAGTTCAATGATGAATATAAGAATAGTTATATAAGTTATATAATGGATTTAGGAGAATGATGTGCAGAGTTCAATGATGAACATAAGAATAGAGGGCCTAAGTTATATAATGGATTTAGCAGAGTTCAATGATGAATATAAGAATAGAGGGCCTAAGTTATATAATGGATTTAGCAGAGTTCCATGAAGAATATAAGAAAATGACATCATTCCTAAGAATTAACTAATCGGAACATGTAACTTCACTAAATTATCAAACAAGAATGAACTATGAAACTTGTAAACAAATATGATTGATATAGGGATCTGTCACCAGGGATGATCAATGTATATAATTTCTACACAAATATGAACAATGTATGGTTTATAAACAATATATGGTTCATAATCAAGTAAGATATATGTATAATTTAATTCACATATGAAGTGATTTTCAGTGACTTTGATTCAAAAATGGGACATATATGTATCTTGTGGTGTCCAGTTGACGATATTTTCAGTTCCACAGCTCTCGTAAAATGGTCAGGGAACATCCATGCATGGCCTGCTCATCACAATCTGCCATTAAAGATCCCACAAGAGTCATCTCCTTTCCTACATACCTGAATGCTGTCCTCCCAGCCAATGTCACCATCAACAACAGCATTACATGAAACCCCACGGTGGTCAATGGCTTCCCATGAAACACTTTTAAAAATACAATAACTGAGGGTGTCTAGTACATGAGTAGGCATGGTTAAGTTATTCATGCAGTGATATAGATTACACATGCGTGCACATGATTTGGCATTGTTACACACTAATTTATTTCATCAGAACTATTGTATGAGATTATTAAAATAGCATGTTTTTACATAAATCTGTGTCCAGCAAGAATAATCTACCGGTGTGTGGATTGTAAGAACTTGAACATTACTAATCATTTAATACATACAAGATATAATTGAATTCAGTGTTACAAAATTACTAGAGACAGATTCCATTCTTCCCAGTAACATGGTGTTACATGACATAGGTCTGACTCTCGATACAGTTTAGAAGAAAAATGGAAACATTCATTTTATAAAACAAATTCTGTCATTTAAAACGGATAGCAAGAAAGAATGCAATATTATATTTCACATACTTCTACAGCTGAAGAATGCTTCTGTAAAGTGGACTATGTCCTGACAAAATTTGTTGTGTTGTGATTATACAGAGATGGTTTTGGGCCATAACCACACTGGTTGTAGCTGAATCTATGACCATGACCAGAGAAATTAATATAACTGGGTTTCTCACTGCAGGCACATGGTGTGTGCAGCTGCAGGTAAACTGAACTCTGTATTTTTAAATAAGCAAAACTGAAAATAAACCACCCGGGGTAATGCTCTACATGGCAATGAAGTTTGAATACATTTTTCATTCATATGTATGCATAAACATTTTACTACACACAATTGAGTGACAAGTATCAACTCCTTGCATAAAATAACGCAGGTAAAAAGATAACTACATATTCATTGGTCCCAGGACATGTGCCTTCAATACACTAATTATGATGCAGTTTGAATTTTTTGGCGCACATACCTATAGGCTGCTTACATGATTACTGGTAGTAAGGCCAGTCATGCAAGAACGTTTATGCCTGTTGATCTGAATTGGGGAAAAATATGTTTTCACGCTTATTTTGCATGAATAACTTGCCTGGGGACAAGTAAACTTCAGTTTAACTTCCCTTTTTATTCAACAGTACAGGTACAGTGTTTACTTAAGTTGCAGTGATTATTATTTCTTGAAACCTTCACTGTGACTGTAGTCATATAACATTGTTGATCCTGTAAATAGTAACTTCCACTATGACTAGTGGTGTCATCTTACAACATGCTTCAGTATATAATCTATAACCTCCACAATGACTATTGTTATTATATACAACTTTTGTGCATGTAAATAAGAATTTCCACTATCACTGCTCATTGTTCAGCATGTCAACCAGTACCTCCACAATGTGGCCCCGAGCGGCTGAGTGGTCTGTAGCGCTCACCATTACAGATCACTGCCATTTCACCTCTGTCTGCGTGACTTTGTCTCAGGTTCTGCTAATGTGGTTATGTGAGAAAGCTTGCCAGTAGCTTCTCGTAGGTAGGTGGTTCTTTTCGGGTTTTCCCGGGTTCTTCCTCTACCATTTATACTGGCTGCCACGTATAGCCTATTTTGTGCTGCAAAATGGCATTAAACCCTACAACAACAACAACAACAACCACCACCTCCACAATGACTGCTGTCATTATACAGCAATCTTCAGGATGTAAACAACAAACTCAGTTATGATTACTGTCATTTATATAATGCTGTTCAGCATTTAAACATATACCTCCATCATGACTACTGTCATTATATAACACAGTACTGTCATTATAAAACACATTACTGTCATTAGGTAACACAGTTCTGTCATTATATAACACAGTTCTGTCATTATATAACACAGTTCTGTCATTATATAACACACTTCAGCATGTATACAAGAACCTCCACTACTACTGCCAGTATATAACACTTCAGGATGAAACAAGGCTTCATAATGACTGCTGTCATTATATAACACTGTGACGTGTATAACAGGTTAGTATATAAAAAACAACTTCCACCATGACCACTGTCATTATATAAAACTGTTCAGCTGTAAACCAGAACCTCCACTGTGAGGCTGTCATTATATAACACTTCAGCATCCAGATAAGAACCTCCACTGTGAGGCTGTCATTATATAACACTTCAGCCTCCAGATAAAAACCTCCACTGTGAGGCTGTCATTATATAACACTTCAGCATCCAGATAAAAACCTCCACTGTGAGGCTGTCATTATATAACACTTCAGCTTCTAAGAACCTCCACCATGACTGCTGTCATTACATATAACACTTCAGCATCCAAGTAAGAACCTCCACCATAACTGCTGTCATTACATATAACACTTCAGCATCCAAGTAAGAACCTCCACCATGACTGCTGTCATTACATATAACACTTCAGCATCCAAGTAAGAACCTCCACCATGACTGCTGTCATTACATATAACACTTCAGCATCCAGATAAGAACCTCCACCATGACTGCTGTCATTACATATAACAGTATTTCATCCAAGTAAAACCTCCACCTTGACTGCTGTCATTACATATAACAGTATTGCATCCAAGTAAGAACCTCTGCCTTGACTGCTGTCATTACATATAACAGTATTGCATCCAAGTAAAACCTCCACCTTGACTGCTGTCATTACATATAACAGTATTGCATCCAAGTAAGAACCTCCACCTTGACTGCTGTCATTACATATAACAGTATTGCATCCAAGTAAAACCTCCACCTTGACTGCTGTCATTACATATAACAGTATTGCATCCAAGTAAGAACCTCTGCCTTGACTGCTGTCATTACATATAACAGTATTGCATCCAAGTAAAACCTCCACCTTGACTGCTGTCATTACATATAACAGTATTGCATCCAAGTGAAACCTTCACCATGACTGCTGTCATTACATATAACAGTATTGCATCCAAGTAAGAACCTCCACCATGACTGCTGTCATTACATATCCAAGTAAGAACCTCCACCATGACTGCTGTCATTACATATAACACTTCAGCATCCAAGTAAGAACTTCCACCATGACTGCTGTCATTACATATAACAGTTAAGCATCCAAGTAAGAACCTCCACCATAACTGCTGTCATTATATATAACACTTCAGCACCCAAGTAAGAACCTCCACCAGGACTACTGTCATTACATATAACAGTATTACATCCAAGTAAGAACCTCCACTATGACTGCTGTCATTACATATAACACTTCAGCATCCAAGGAAGAACCTCCACCATAACTGCTGTCATTACATATAACACTTCAGCATCCAAGTAAGAACCTCCACCATAACTGCTGTCATTACATATAACACTTCAGCATCCAAGTAAGAACCTCCACCATGACTGCTGTCATTACATATAACACTTCAGCATCCAAGTAAGAACCTCCACCAGGACTACTGTCATTACATATAACACTTCAGCATCCAAGTAAGAACCTCCACCAGGACTACTGTCATTACATATAACACTTCAGCACCCAAGTAAGAACCTCCACCATGACTGCTGTCATTACATATAACACTTCAGCATACAAGAACCTCTACTGTGACTTCTGTCATTATATAACACTTCAGCATCCAGATAAGAACCTCCACTGTGAGGCTGTCATTACATAACACTGTTCTGCATGTGAACCATGACATAACAGTGCCTGCATGTGAACCATGACCTAACAGTGCATGCATAATGATGGTTGGCAGAAACTCATTTTAGGAGAGGACTCTGATTATAGAAGTAATAAACAATGTTCAGAGATTTTATAGTCCTGTTTAAATCTCAGTCTATAAAATTGAATTGAATGTTGCAGCGTAGAAACACATGCATTTATATGTTTACTTACATGTCTATTCATTTAAGAATTGATCTTAAGATTTTTAGGATTCATGAAGTGATGAACTTGATTACGCACTGTTTGAATGTTCATGGTGATGATGTGATTTTAACCAATCTAAAGGCTTATTACAAAGGCTTCTGTTAAATGTTTAATCATCCTAAGTCTTCAAAAAAAAACTTCCTACCGATTCACATTTTGTTGCTTTTACCAGTGGACAGTTGGTTGTTTATTAATGACCCTATTTTCTTGTACAGCGTAGCAATGACTATTCATTGTATAAATAAACTATTATTTGCATAATTGCAAAAGAGTAAAAACTTCAGGGTCTGTTACAAAATTGAGAATTATGCTGAAATATTGTCCTCTTGAAGAAAAAAAAGAGCCTGAGATTTTTTTAGGAATTGTATGATGGATTTAACATAGAAATAAAGGAATGGCTAGACATGTATAGAGCTATGGCTTGAAATAAAGAATTCATGATTTTCTCATCATTTTATTTTGAGTTTTCAGCATTTTTTTATTATAAAGAAGCAAAAGACCAACAATCTAGCATTGTATAAGAGACACTGACTTTGTAAATTCAAATTCAGGAGCATCCTATTTCAGTGCAACAAGATCTGTTTCCATAAAAGTTTCAGAAATTGTGTAACAGAAATATATTGCACATTTATTGAAATGCTCAATATACTTGCATCATTGCGAATGCTCTGTTAGTGAGTGAGAACATGTACAGTACAATCATGTCACTATGTATCAGTATAGGGCATCAGTATAATCATGTCCCTATGTGTACAGTATAGGGTATCAGTACAATCATGTCACTATGTGTACAGTACAGGGCATCAGTACAATCTTGTCACTATGTGTACAGTATAGGGCATCAGTATAATCATGTGACTGTGTACAGTATAAGGTTACAAAGTGAGTTGACATTTATTGATGCGTAACAAATGCACCATGATTTGTTGTGTCACAGATTGGGATAATGCAGCCTACCTGCTGGGATCAGGGAGCAGTATTTTCACTTTCCATGTCTAATTCTGATTGTGTTTATTTTGCTTTGCTTATCACCATTGACAAAACATATACACCCGTCCCCCCAATAAAACTTGCATGCATCTTATTTTACTAAACAATATGATGTCACTTCAGCAGCAAATGTATGAGAGAGGAAGTGTGAGAGAGATGTATTGAGCATTCATGTAAATATGTAAATAATATATTGAAGGACACCAAGTAGACTAGTACTAACACAACTAATTTTTTGATCCACTTTAAAAAAAGCCATTATTCTTCTTATTATAAGTATTATTATTATTATTATTATTACTATTATTAAAGCAGTATTATTTGAAGCAACATAAGTAATTTTACATTATTACAGAGTGTTATAATTTGATTTATGCTACATGTACTTGGCATTTATGCATGATGAGACAGGAAATTGAATCATGATGCATAGCTAGTCTTAAAGTAATGACAAAGAAGACTTTCATGATTATGATAATCTAATTATAATGACCAGTTGGTCCTAAATAAAACTTTGGGCCATCTTGAAAATCTTGTTATTGCTACGCCACCTGAATGGATGTTGCAGAACATCTTATCATGTCTAGCTGGTAATATATGAATGTGGTACTGTCAGACCTCCAGTATGGCTGCCAGAATGGCCAGCTGGAAAATACTTTAATTGAATAAATGGTCATATCAGCATGGGGTTTTCAATGAAAGGCTTCCTATGATATCGTCCTAAATGAAAATGGCATTGATCTGATTTTCAGTATGGTAAGACAATGGTCATCTTGAACATGTTATGGTTACTCTGCTTCTAGATAGCTGATCATATTAATATTGTGCTTTCACCAAAGGACTTCTTATGATGTCCAGTTGGTCCTAAATGGAAATGATGCCAATTTAGTATCCAATATGGCTACCCTATAAATCCAATATGGCTAACATATAAATCCAATATGGCTACCATGTAAATACAATATGGCTGCCATGTAAATCCAATATGGCTGCCATGTAAATCCAATATGGCTACCATGTAAATCCAATAGGTGGCGCTATACAGTTTCGCATTTTGCATAGGGTTAGGAATTTAAAGAAAAAGAATGTCCCCGGCTTTCCTCACTGGTTATACTGGCTATTTAAAAAAGACCTTGTATATCTTAGGTATAATGCAAAGAACCTTTAATTCCCTTTATTTTGGTGTATGATTGATGGGTGTACTATGGGTTATAGAGTATACAGCTTGGCCTTACTTCAAATGTGCACCTTTCAAAAAAGTGCTAGCTCTACTTGGTCATTTTCACTTCCTGAACTTCAGAGGTCAATTGTAAAAAAAAGAGCCGATAACTTTTTTTACATTTTATATATTTGGTAATTCATTCATTGCACTTTCAGAAGCTGGTATTGTCTAGTCTGGCAAAATTAATTTTCCCTATTTTAATAGCTGCTATGTAAAGTGTACTTTAGACTAATTCAGACTGATTTTTTAACACAAGGGAGCAGTCATTTTAGTTAGCAGTGTGCTTAAATCATGTAAAATTTCCAAAAGTACAATATCCAAAAGAAATATCATCCACATTACATTAATGTAGCATAGAGGTATGCAAACATTCTCTCCACTGTGCATGTTTTAAATGCGAACTACTTCACCTTACATACGTCACTCTCTCAAAAGTACATATTATCTGGTGAGCGCCACCATATGGCTACCATGTAAATCCAATATGGCTGCCATGTAAATCACCTTTTTAATGTTACTATTGCAGAATGAAAAGTCATATCAAGATGAAGTTTTGAACAGAATACTTAGTGATGTCTTGTTGGTCCTAATGAAAATGATGCCATCAATATATCAACCACAGCAGCAAATTTGAAAATCTTGCTATTGCTAAGATTATTAGAGATTGTTTTAAGACTTATATAAAAGGAAGAAATGGTCTTATATTGAACTCCAGTCAGTTTTTCATTTCCATCTAAATAAAAGTTCAGCTCAATGAAATATGAGTTGTTTTTGGTTTACGGTTTGGTGGTATGTGAAAAATTAGAGGGTATACAGAAATTGCAGGAAATGCATTACACATAGTCACCTTAAAATTTGGAACTACTTTCATCAGAATGGGTTACAGGATGGGGATAGTTGGACGGTTGTGAAGTAAAAACTAACTAAAAAATACTGCTGCTTTACTGCAGATCAAGAATTTCATTAATGAAAGAAATTTGCTGTTTTTCACTTTTTAACCATTACAGTGTATTTAGTTGCTAAATTATAACTGCATTTAATCTTCTTATAGAAAAATGAACGCAGACAGCAACATGCAGTCAAAGAGACAGAGTTTCTACGATTAAAGAGGTCTAGACTTGGTGTAGAGGATTTTGAGTCATTAAAAGTGATTGGAAAAGGAGCTTTTGGTGAGGTAGGTCTACCTATTCAAGATAGTTAAGAAACAGTGTCATCCATATATCACAAGATGATACACAATCTGTCTTTTTTACTTTGTGCAGTTTCTGTATGACTGACTTATACAGAGTCAGACTTGCTATCACTGTCATTGTTCTTCAGCGAATTGATAGCAATATTCCGTTGTCCAAACCTTTCATCATATGATACAGTTTGATCAAATGTCACACTAAATGGGAAATTCAGCTTCGGGCTCTTTAGGAAAAGATGTTTTTACATCATCACATTACATTCGGGCATCCTCCAATGGTACGAGTCATCAATCAGTATAGTGTAAACATATTGTGCATAGAGTAAACATGACCACAACATTGAAAAAGTATTGAAGGATAAGTCTACAGAGTAATCAGCACAACATAATTACAATTAGACTTTGCTGTTGAATAATGATGCTGCTGAAGCAAAATATCAGTAAATAAAAGTGTATTATTAGCTAAATTCCATGTAAAACTTTGCAAAGAAAAGACAGTCATTGTATTCAGTGATAATGCTTCTCTAATCTTTGAAACACTACATTATCTCAGATGAATGAAATTGTCTATTCAGTATGTACCATCAAATTATCCTCTAATATGTCCAATCCCAGTTAAACTATCCCCTAATTTATACACTCCCAGATACACTGTCCTTTAATATATCCAGTCCCAGTTAAACTGTCCCCTAATATATCCAGTCTCAGATAAACTGTCCTCTAATATATCCCATCCCAGATAAACTATCCCTTAATATATCAAGTCCCAGATAAACTATCCCTTAATATATCAAGTCCCAGATAAATTATCCCCTAATATATCCAATCCCAGATAAACTATCCCCTAATATATCCCATCCCAGATAAACTATCCCTTAATATATCAAGTCCCAGATAAACTATCCCCTAATATATCCCATCCCAGATAAACTATCCCTTAATATATCAAGTCCCAGATAAACTATCCCCTAATATATCCAATCCCAGATAAACTATCTCCTAATATATCCAATCCCAGATAAACTGTCCTCTAATATATCCAATCCCAGATAAACTGTCCTCTAATATATCCAATCCCAGATAAACTATCCCCTAATATATCCAATCCCAGATAAACTATCCCCTAATATATCCAATCCCAGGAATTCTCTGCAAAAATCGGAAGATATTATGAAATCGGGAGATAGGCATGGAGCGATCCCAGCGTTAATGTTGACAGGTATGGTGTAAGGTCACTTACATCAAAGCAATCTACAACTAGGCTTTTATGGTATTAGCATAATTTTCGAAGCATTATTTCCGAAATTTTATTATTGTATTTGGGAGATATCATAAAAATTGAGCACAATGGTGCCCATGATTTGACTCCAAGGTATGTACTTAATTCAGTGCATAATCAAACCTGCAAAGTACATGCCATGGCACCATTATGTAAATACGTTCAGTAGTCTAATTGTGAGCGTTGAATCAAACCGTTTTGTTTGTTTGTTGTGTTATCATACTGGGATTACATTTTAATGAGTTTAGGTATTTACAATTTCAAAGCAAAGTAAAAACATAATTACTGGTGCACTGATATAAAATGTCCAATGCAACAATGCATAAACAAACAATAATCAAGTCAATAGGGAGAGGTAGTGTTACAGGAATTTGTGATTGCTAAATTCTTATCATTGTTCGCTCAAATTACACACATATCTAAATTAGGCAGAAACAATAAGAAAACTGAAAATTAAATAAATTACTTTTCAAACAAGTTTATACCATTTCTTTTTAATAATCATGCATGCCAACCTCAAGATAAGTATACATGTAAATTTTTTAAATACAAGTTTGCCTAAAAAAATGCATTGAAAACTTACCCCATGCAGTTTGAGATAACTCGGAGTTGTAAGTTGGCTTATATGCGGGTCATGCACATTTTTGTGTTTATACCTGTTGAGTTTGGGGGTCGGCTTATACGCAAACGTGCTTATACTCGAGTATATACAGTATCCAATCGAGGAAAAACTATCCTCTAATGTTTCCAATCCCAGATAAAATCTCCTCTAATATATCTAATCCCAGATAAACTATCTCCTAATATATCCAATCCCAGATAAAATATCCTTTAATATATCCAATCCCAGATAAAATATCCCCTAATATATCCAATCCCAGATAAAATGTCCCCTAATATATCCAATCCCAGATAAACTATCCCCTAATATATCCAATCCAGATAAACTATCCTCTAATGTTTCCAATCCCAAATAAAATCTCCTCCAATATATCTAATCCCAGATAAACTATCATCTAATATATCCAACCCAGATAAACTATCCTCTAATGTTTCCAATCCCAAATAAAATCTGCTGTAATATATCCAATCCCAGATAAATTCTCCTCTGATATATATATATATATATTCTTTGCTAAACTAATATATTAAATCCCAAATATACTATCTTCTAATATATCTAATCCCAGACAAACTATCCTCTGATATCGAATCCCAGATAAACTATTCTCTTATATATCAAATCATTTTATGATATAGTCTTTATGCTGAAATACCAGACTATGTACATTCAGAAACCTAACTTCATTCCACCTTGTGGTATATCAATTTGTCCTCAGTTTGAAACAGCAAACTTTATTCCAAATTTTGGCATCTGAATTTGTCCTTACATCAAAACAGCCAAATCAGTACATGAAATGCTGCACAATTCCATTACCCAAATAACCATCTTGGCTGTCAGCACCTCCATAAAGTATATATTATCTTTGAAAGTTCAAAAAGACCTCACATAGTATGTCCCTGTATATAGAGTTTAACAAGGGTTTGGTAAATTTCTTACAAATTGTCAAGGAATGGCTAATTTTTGTAATTTATGTTGTTATTGTTGTTGTGGGGTTCAGCACACGATAGGCTATGCATGGCAGCCAGTCTTAATGGTGGAGGAAGAACCGGGAAAACCCTGGGAAGAACCACCAACTAACGAGAAGCTACTGGCAAGCTTTCTCACATATACACATTGGCCGAATCCTAGATTTGAACCCATGCAGACATAGGTGAGATGGGAGTGATCCGTAACAATGAGCGCTTTAGACCACTTGGCCACTCGGGGCACCTTGTAATTTATGTGCAGTGTCGATGCACACTTGATCAGATACACAAGGAATATTCAAATATGGTGACATCTTCATAGTTCACCCATTAAAAGATGGAGACATGGTTTGCTGAAAGCAGTTCTAAGGCACCATCTCAAACTGATTACTGGATAAAGCTTTAGTTTTTACTGCAGAAATTACAGTCATGCTAAAATCTTTGAACTGCATTAAAATCTCTCAAAAAGCAAACATAATATATTGGTATTTCTTTTCACATTGAAAGTCTTGCAGAACCTTAAATATGACAACCCTCAATATCCCCGATACTACATAATCATGATTACTCTTACAGTCAGGAAAATAGTTCTGTGCTTTTGGCTGCCATGTCACATTCATATCAAGGGTTATGAAAGGGCTGATAAAGCAGCCAAAGCTGCCCTGCAGTCACATACTTACAAGTGGAAAATTTCTTATACTTATTTCAAATATATTGTACAAATCGGCATGTTCATCATACTTGGCAAAATATGTGAAATAAAAATTCCACAAACTTATGAATGTCAAACCCACTATTGGAAAGTGGCATCCTTCATATAAAACAAATTCCTAAGATGAAGCCATATTGTGCTGATTGCAAATCGGACAGGTACAGAAAATCACTTAAAAATTGTGGAGTACCAAATTTCACGTTTCTTTTGGTTATAGACCATGAATTAAAAGTCTCAACAAAATATTTTCCAAGCTGACATTGCATGCCACTATACCTTCCCTTCCATATTTGAGGGTAGAGCATCACCAGTAGTATTTATAGTGCTTAGAAATATATTGTTATAATAAATTTGAGGTGACATTTTGATATGTGTGGAGATAATCCACTTTGCTTGAATTGCCTTAAGGGTATATATATGTCTTCAGCTCGGTTTAGATGCTATCTGAGAGTGCATCTCCACTGTCCTTCAATTCATTTAATTGGACAGGTCATGACATAAACCCTGGGGCTGCATTTCATCTGGTACAAACATTGGTATGATGCCTTTTTCCATTAAATGAGATAGGAGGTTCTCCCAATTGAAGCTTTGAAAAAATGTAAAGAGCCCTTTTGCCTTTAAAGTTTTCCACTTTTGAATGAGTGTCTCAGCAACATTGTGATAAATGAGATTATGAAACTCAGTTTTAACAAAACTGTTTATATATGGAAAAGATAGAAGGTATGTTTCCAAGAGGATTGGTTTTGTTGTCATTGGATTTCTTTTAATGACAAATCCTAAATTGAGACTTTGTTTTGATAAAGGTCTTTAAAAACATTGAAAAAAATAAATAATCTTTATTTTATATATAGGTTATATAATTTTAGGATCTTTTTATATTATTTTATATTTTTTATTTCATCTTGTTGTGTACATCATGTTTGCATTATTTAGGAAGGCTTTATCTTCCTGGAGTTTTATTAATAGTTTATTTTTATTCTATGTTCTTAATTTAAATTATTCAGTGATAACTGGTGATAGCATTAGAAATAAATGTTTCTTCCTTCCCATGGGCTTCCTGTGTTGACTACAGGTACAGAACCTTAAATTAGTGGCTACTTAATCACTGAGTAGAATTAATTAGTGGCTACATAATCACTGAGTAGAATTAATTTCTTGCTGCCATTGATGATAGAAATAATGAGTTTGAGGATCTATCAATTGATGTAGTAAATATTAAGAATTTTTCATGCTATTCTTCTTGACTCACAGTTGTAAAAAGAGAGTAATCAATCAAGCTCTCGGCAAAAAAGAGCAGACTATTCTGAAACCATTTCAAGTTGACACCATTGTGATCAATTTTTGCATTTACTTTTCCTCCATGTTGAACATCATTAGTACAGCTTTGTTATCACTGCTACTTCTTCTTTGAGGATTGATTTAAAGCTTTACAAACATAGTCATCCTATGGTTTAATTGATCACAACTGAAAATGGTATCCCTCATGTATCTACTAGGATTCATAATTGATAGAACAGTTTATTACGTGGAAAATACTGGGGATCTGGCATGGCCATTCTACAAAAACATTTCTAGTCATAACTATGTATTGTATCAGGTAGGGAAAGTTAATGTAATTCTGTCATGGAAATCCAGTATCAGTGGTGGTGGTGGGTATAAATGTTTTTGATATCTATGCATATTTTACCTTTTCAGTTAATTCAAAAGCAAATGCATAATCTGCCTAAAACAAAAAAGGTTGTGATGTGTTAGGGCATTAAACTAGTGCAAATCCTCTGATGGATAAACTGTCACATTGCAGACATCGTAGTGATATGATTGAAAAATTGTTAAAGCTACGTTAAAAAAAGACAAATCACACACACATGCACTGATGGAAACAAGAGGTTGTTGTGTGTTAAGGCAAAGCCTGTGTGAATCCTGTGATGGAAACAAAAGGTTGTTGTGTGTTAAGGCAAGGTCTTTGTGAATAATGTGATGGAAACAAAAGGTTGTTGTGTGTTAAGGCAAGGTCTGTGTGAATCCAGTGATGGAAACAAAAGGTTGTTGTGTGTTAAAGCAAGGTCTGTGTGAATCCAGTGATGGAAACAAAAGGTTGTTGTGTGTTAAAGCAAGGTCTGTGTGAATCCAGTGATGGAAACAAAAGGTTGATGTGTGTTCAGGCAAAGTCTGTGTGAATCCTGTGATGGAAACACACAAGGTAGTTGTGTATTAAGGCAAAGCCTGTGTGAATCCTGTGATGGAAACAAAAGGTTGATGTGTGTTACGGCAAAGCCTGTGTGAATCCTGTGATGAAAACAAAAGGTTGTTGTGTGTTAAGGCAAGATCTGTGTGAATCATGTGATGGAAACAAAAGGTTGTTGTGTGTTAAGGCAAAGTCTGTGTGAATCATGTGATGGAAACAAACAAGGTTGTTGTATGTTACGGCAAAGTCTGTGTGAATCATGTTATGCAAACAAGGTTGTGATGTGTTTGGGCAATGTCTTTGCAAATCCTGTAATGGAAGGAAAATTGTGACACTATTGATTATTCCCGAGTTATAATTCTGATGGGAATAAAACAGCTTCATGTATTCAAGAGTACTACACCTTATCAATGTGTGCCATAAATTCTCGTTAACCTGCTTGCACCAGGTATGTTTGGTCAGTGAAAGTGGTTTATTAGGGCATAAGTGGAAAGGGACATCACCCTTGAATCTTGAGAATGATAGATTACTTTAATGGCTGAACAAGAATTCTAAAGTTTGTCTTATTGTTTGACCATACAATCCTCCTTTCCTGTTTTTGGTCAGTTCATGTTAGGATTGTTCTTATTAGTAGAGTTCACAAACACTGTTCAAAGCAGAAGATGAAATTTGAGAAGATATTTATGATGGATACCAGACAGATCTTGATGAACAATTTATTGCATGATCTAAAAATTAATATAGTTATTCTCCATGGATGCCAACTGCCACACCCATTTCTTCCTTTTGCTTAAATTAATTTATTTAAATTTAGGGTATGATTTTCATTTAAGGATTCATATGTCATTAAAACCAATGCTACATTTTATCTGCAATCTGATGAAGATTCCCATACATTGTGCAAAATTGATGGCTCAAATTTATTATCACACAAGGATATGGTAATTTGCTTTTACAAGAATCATTGGCCTGATGTGAAAAGTTACCAATTCTGAATTGTTATAAAGTCCCATATAAAATACCATGTGACAAATTTGGTGCATGGTTTGTACAATCCTGAAAACTCATGAATTTTGGGGGTTGCATTGAAAACTCCTTGCATTTTAACAACATTGGTTTTATCCTTGAAATGACCTTCATTCTATTAAGTAAAAAATTTTTTTTGTCGATAACTGAATTTTTCTAAGGAAGTAAAAAATTGAGTGGACCAAATGACACACTTGGGTTGTTTTCTGATGGAATAACATAGCTTGCTATAGTGGCATGCTAATTATACATTTTTTTCTTCACTTGTACCAGTTTATGCAGTGATAAACAAAATAACATGAAGGGAAAATTCAGTTTTCATATGAACAAATATTCCTTCAAAACTTTTGGAAGTCCTTGAACAAAAACTCTTTGGGGTTGTTTGATCCATAGGGCAAGTTATGTTTTCAGAAGAGGAGTCTTTGTGGCAGACTTTAAGACAGGCCTGATTGTGGGACTAAATTGATCATAGGAACACGAGATTATTAATCCGTACTCCTGAGAAATGTATCTTATAAATGAGATTTTTTAACTTAAATCAATGTATATGTGTGTCCAGCATTTGTACTGAAAGGTTTTTCATACCCCTTTTCTGGAGTTTTGCAAGAAGCCTAAGAAATGTTATGGGTTAATTGTAGAAACATGGTGTGTATTTATGTAGCGATTTGTTTTCTTTTAAATGTCTTTGAAATACTGAGTAAAAGTTTCTTGAAGTCGCCATTTTAAAATTAAAAATTTAATGAAGACATTAGTCCATTTAGTTAATTAATTTAGGGTTTTTATAAAACTAAAAAAATGTCTCCATTCCCTTTTACAAGGTATTTCAGAATTATTGGAACTTACCATCGGGACCAAAAATACTGTTCCTTAATGGAAATATTTCCAGTACAAATGATCTCACCTTGAAAAAGTATGTCTAACTTAATGCACGTGCTAGTATAGCCCATAGCTTGGAACTTAAAGAACAAATATTTTATACAGACTGAAGTTGTAACGGACTAAAATTATGTTGCGCAGGTGATTTCTATAAATCTGAAACATTAGGAAATGAAGCTGTTTACTACTTAAAACCTGGGGATGAATGTTGATAGAGTTGGCACATGCAGATTGGACAGCACTTCTAGGTCATGTTGATGCTGTTTATAATGCGTTTTTCATTGAATTGTGTAGTCTGATCCACCATCACATAATGAAACGGCAGGTTAGGACGATTGCTGTTTAATATAAAAGGACATATGGTATAAATGTTCAGTCTCTCAAAACCTACTTGCTTTTTTGCTTTTGATGACTTGACCTGTTAATTGGATTGCATGTGGCCCAGCCTGAAGAATGAGTCAGCACATATAAAGCTTTGAACAAGTTGGGTGCATAAGGAAGTGTCTGACACTTCTTCACTTTCTTTTGCTTAAAATCTGATTTATTCAACTTAAGGCTGTGTAAAGTTTCTTCTTTGCTTTGCATCCATGAATGAACAAGTTTCGTTGGTACAAGTGTTAAAGTCAACATGATACCATGGTAACATCGAGATACCTCTCAAGCAACAAAGTACATGTATTTGGACCCATTTTCATAACAAATCATTTCACATACCTATATAATCTTACATGGTTGATCTGGTGTCTGATACACATTTTCATATCACACACCCAGGCAGGAACAGGAACTGTTTTCACTGATGTCGATTTTCATAGATCCACTTAACTGAACTTTTATAAATACCTGTATTATTCAATTCAAAATTTAGAGCTATAACTATTTTTGAAGGCATGAAAGGTTGTGTGAATGTAATAAATACAAAACACTGCTTTCATTCATTGTTCCAAGTTGTGTGTGTCTATTTGTAATGTAGCTTGAACAATTTTTCAGTCGCATCACTATGATGTCTGCAGTGTGGCAGTTTATAATGATGTCTAACACTGGGACATCATGCATGTCCCAACCAGTCACATTATCTAGACACCTGACAGAGCATTGCTGATACTAACCTCTTACTGCTGAGTGCATAGCGAGGCAGCTGTTAGTACCATTTTTATTAGTCTTTGGGGTGACTCAGTGGCTGGGGTTCGAACCCATGACTTCTTGCATACGAGGCAGATACTCTTTTAAACCACTAGGCCACTGGGTCATATGGAGGTTGGGGGGAGCTTAATTGATATGGCACATAAATACATAAGAGCCTGATGGCTCCAACATATCTCTATATCATATTCAACTGTGAAGGTCATTAAGATAAAAGATTTGGACATCACTGTATAGAAGGCATAACAGGGGCATTATGTTAAATGTATCTCATATCACCATCCTCAAGGCTTGAACTACTTTGTCTATACCAACAAGGTAATACAATCATACAATACTTGGTCAGTGTCTTTAACTCTGTCTATACCAACAAGGTAATACAATCATACAATACTTGGTCAGTGTCTTTAACTCTGTCTATACCAACAAGGTAATACAATCATACAATACTTGGTCAGTGTCTTTAACTCTGTTACTCTTTTTTGTCTGCACTTATGTGGATACATCACAGTGAATTTAACTCAAGCATTCCAAAATAAGTCAGTGTGACACTTTTCACATTTTAATAAATTTTGTATTTTCAGCTTATTTTCCGCAAGTTATACTTGGACCCTATATTGATGAAAATTGCTATGTTTAGGTATCATCAGGAGTGATTTAACCAAAACAATGTAACACAAGGTTAAGAGATTTTTGCATTTTCAGCTTTCCATTTATTTCATTCTCAATATAATTGACCCTATTTCAAGAGTATTGATGAAAATTAGAATGTGGATTTATCTCAAGGAGTTTAACAATCATACCAAACCAGGTCAGTGTTACTCAGTTTTCATGTTTGAATGACTGAATATTTTCAGCTACCAATTCACTAAAACCTTCAATATCATGGAATCTATTTCATACATTCATGAAAATTGTTATGTGGATAAATGTCAACAGAAGTGGTCAGACATGCCAAGATTAGGTCACTGTGCCCAAATTAAATGCATAAGCGTCATTTATTGTTGTCACTGTTTTAACTACACATGAAATTTATCACGTTGATACTTCTCAGTGTTGAGTAACTCATCCATACCAAAACTAGGTTAATATGATCCGGAGTTCATGTTTTAGTGAATTTGCATTTCAGCTTTTGATGCAAGAGAAAGTAATTTTTGGAGTAAGGACAAATATAAACTCTTACAGAAAAAGGACCCCTCTGTCAATCACTTTACTTTATTTGAAAATATTCTGATCACGCAAATGGTGAATTTTGTACATTTGCATGAAGTTACCCCGAGGCTAGATTAGTATTTACTGTTCTGAGTCAAGTTTGTTTTTCATAGTGGTGCTGATGCGTACTGCCTGTAGCTGTAATGGGGATGAATCGGTATGGTGGATCTTAATGAAGTGGGATATGTGTACATCCTTATATTTGCAAATGTTTGATGGTACAATGATGCCTGTCATGTTGATATTTTCATTTCCTGTTTTACATCCAGGCCAATTCCCTGAGTGAGCATAAATCTTTTGTATTTCTCCTCAACAATTACCATATATACTGATGTATAAAATAAGACAAACTGCACAGACCCAGAGCTACCATTGCATAATGCATCAGAAGATCTGTGTATATGCAGTTTGGTAGGAGTAATCAGTACAACAAACAGCATAGACCCTGATCTGCATGCAAATTATGCTAAGGCAGGTCTTGATCTTTGTTGTTTAAAGTTTGACTCTACGTATAAGCAAGTATATATGGTAGATAAATTGGCAGAGTTTATTCTGCCTAGAAGTGGATGAAATAAGTTTTATCTTCTCCAGTGAATGAAATTTAATTTATGTTCAGCTAAGACGAAAATAAAGATTATCAGTTTGTATTCTCTTGCTGTCTATCAAGATAAAGAGTATAGTTGCATTGATTTTTTTTATATCAGATAGTAAACAGTGTTTGTTGAAGCATGATACAATATTCACTGATTTTAAGCTACTTTAGGAATAAAGCCACGTACATTTTTGCTTGTCCTGAATGAGGTATGATAACTTCTGATTGCTTATATTTTTAGCCTACTCGACCATACATGTGTTTATGGTCTGGCGATGTGTCTGTCACACATTGAGTGTCCAAATTCCTCTGAACATGTTTTGACCAAATTTGGCAGAAAGCATCCTGGCTTAAAGGGCTTTTTAAGTTATGCAAAAATGATGTACGGGTAGATTTACCATCAAATATGGCTGCCATTACTACAGATAAGAAAACTTGGACTTCTTCCAAACTGCCAAACAGAATTTGGTCAAATTTAACAAAATCTTTTAGGAATTAAGACCTTTCACATTGTGCAAAGGAATTCTGATCCTTCTTCAGACATGGTTACAGTTACTAAAAATAGAAAAGCTTGTCTGTCATTCATCCGGAATTGCTATTTTTAATTTCTTCTCAAAAACTCTTTTGGTTTGACACCATTTATCAGCAAATGGTAGACTATACCTAACAGTTATTATATTTGGTGGATGAAGAACCCAGGAAAACCTCAGTAAGAACCACTGACCAAAAGGAAGTTACTGGCTAGCTTTCTCACATACCCACATTGGCGGAGCCAGAGACTTGAACCCACATGGACAGTGATTGGTAATGGCAAGTGCTTTAGACCACTTGACCACCTGGGTCAAAAACTCACAGACCAATTTCAACCAAATGGGACCCAGGGCATCCTGTTAAGTTTGTACAGATGGTGTCAATATGCTATCAAGCATGACTACTGCTGCCAAAAATAGAAAAACCTTACACAGTTTATTCTCCAGAACCACTAAACAGAATGTACCGTGGCATGAGGTCAAATATAGCCATAATTACAAAAAAAGAAAACCCTTTAAATGACTTCTTTTCCCTAACTGCTGAACATAATTTGACCAAACTTTCAAACGGTCTCATGTCATGTACACCTTTCAGATTTACATAGCAAATGATGACAATCCACCATCAAATGTGGCTGTTATTAGTAAAAGAGAAAAACATTTAAATGAATTCATGAAAACTACTAGAGAGAAGGTGACCGACTTTTGACTGAGAGTATCTTGTTATTGCAAGCATTCAGTTTTACTTACAAATAATGCCGATCTGTCCTGAAATATGGCCAACATTGCTGAAATTAGAAAAATCTTTATATGACTTCGATGCATATTATATCTGATGTTACTAAAAATAGACCTCAATAGCTTATATACAACTCCTTCCCAAAATACTGCTATTTAGAAATTTGACCAACATGAACACAAAGCATCATTGCATAGGGAGTATTTCATTATTGGATCATTGATGCTGATATGCAGGCAAATGTTGATCAAAATACGATAGCTATGGAAACCTTGAAACATTTGTTTTCATAATGTGCAGTCAGCAGCAATGTTTGAATTTTAAACAGAAAGCATCTTGAGATTTCTGACCCCATTTCGTTAGCAAATTTCTTGCATTTGACAGGCCAGTGGACAAAATCAAGCACACTTGGGCCTCTTGAAGCTAAAACCATGGACATAGTACAGCAACTTATAAAGACAGCCCATGAGACTAGTGTATATATATATATATATATATGTACTTAGTAGGGCATTTCTCTGTCATTTTGTGAAGTTCATTAATTTGATTTCAGGGGAAAATTTTGTGACCTAAAGATCGTTGATAATGTCTGAATTATAAATATGGTGTTCACCTGACAGTCAGCTCTAACTTCTGAATGAGATTGTATGCCTAACAATCTGTTTTTAACTCAAATGTGGGCTGAATGTTTGAGCTCAGATCCAAGTTATGCAGTCTGATCAGCAATCATTAAGTTATTTCAAGGTATGTGGTATGATCAGCAATCAGTAAGTTATGATCAAATATGTGGTCTGATCAGCAGTCATGAAGTTATTTCAAGATATATGGTCTGTCTGATCAGCAATCAGTAAGTTATTTCAAGTTATTTCAAGATATATGGCCTGATCAGCAATCATTAAATTATTTCAAGATATGTGGTCTGATCAGCAATAGTAAGTTATTTCAAGGTATGTGGCTTGATCAGCAATCATTAAGTTATTTCAAGATATGTGGTCTGATCAGCAATCATTATTTCAAGATATGTGGTCTGATCAGCAATCATTATTTCAAGGTATGTGGCCTGATCAGCAATCATTATTTCAAGATATGTGGTCTGATCAGCAGTCAGTAAGTTATTTCAAGATATGTGGTCTGATCAGCAATCAGTAAGTTATTATAAGATATGTGGTCTGATTAGCAATTATTATTTCAAGATATGTGGTCTGATCAGCAATCATTATTTCAAGATATGTGGTCTGATCATCAGTCATTATATTATTTCAAGGTATGTGGTCTAATCGGCAATAGTAAGTTATTTCAAGATATGTGGTCTGATCAGTTGGTTATTTCACTCTAACCTGTGAATTCTAGTTGTCATTGAAAGTTGGCTAAAATATAATCACAGCTGTTGTGATCAGATCATTTGCTGGTCTACCTAGTTTCATTAGTTCAGCTGCACTTTGATTCAGCTGATGCTTCGATCATTGAAACAACTACTGAAATTCCCTACATATTAGGAAGCTTTTCTTTGCTTAGTGCAGTTGGACTTGTTACTGACAACAGCAACAAAATAATGCTGTCTTTTCAGTAAAACATTTTACACAGTGCTATATTTTGGTTATTTCCATACTGGAAAATAGTTTGTATTTCTAGATATCATTAACTTGGTATAAAAGTAACTGAATTCTGCTAGTGCAATACAATTCATTATTGATGGAAGATTTATTCATTTTGGAATACAAGTTTGTGTTCAGCATAAATATGAATCTTCCACAAAGGAGGGTTTTTCTCCCAAGTGTAGGGGTGTCTGCCATCCCTCATGTCAGTCACTGAAACTCTCATGTAGACAAATTTAGTGAATTTTTTTTTCTTCTTCCCATATTCTAATTCCAGTGTAGTATGTTTATGGTATTACTGCCTGTGATCCAGTGCAGTATGTTTATGGTATTACTGCCTGTGATCCAGTGTAGTATGTTTGTGGTATTGCTGCCTGTGATCCAGTGTAGTATGTTTATGGTATTACTGCCTGTGATCCAGTGTAGTATGTTTATGGTATTACTGCCTGTGATCCAGTGTAGTATGTTTATGGTATTACTGCCTGTGATCCAGTGTAGTATATTTATGGTATTACTGCCTGTGATCATGTGACTGAACTGTTTTAAGCAGGGTAAGATAATGTACATGCTAATTTCACCCATTGGACAGACTGGCTTCATTATTTGAAGTTTGTTGAGGTGAATTATATTTTGTGTGAGCAGAAGTAGTTCAGAAAAGATTAAAGAGCTAATTGATTATGTTTGGATTACTAAAAAGCCCAGTCAGCATACGACAATAAACCTTACTTTCAATCTCTCCACAGGGTATGTTCTGCTTTGATGCCTAAAGTTGTTGAGATGGTTTACAGTCTGTACTATGTATGATCAAAAGTAATTTTGGACAGCATTAATGATGTTAATTGATTATTGATCCTAGTGACTGAAAATATCACAAAATCCAGCGAAGTTTGGAAATAGAAATTTCAGTGGTTGCAATCAAAGGGACGTGAATATATAGTATGCTCTTCCTGATTTTAAAGTCTTTTATGATAGCAAGAATGACATCACACGTCATGCAGAATTCCATTCTGATAAAAATGTATTAACCATGATAATGAATATGCCATTGCTGAAATCCATGTTCACAGAATGCACATCAGAGGTGGATGAAGTTAGACTTGAGGATAATTGCCATCTATATAATCTAGTAACGATCTAAGAAATGCTTAAAAAGAGTATGAGTGGCAACAAGTTACGGTGAAAGAACTGACTTGATGAGATGATGTACATATTTTAATATTATAAAAATGTAAATTTCTTCAATAGTAGTAAATTTTGTCCATTTGCATGCTAAAAATTGGGTGTCATATCTCACACAGAGTTCATTTCTGCTTAATAATTTTTGATGGACTTAATGCATTGAAACCAGATTTGGGACATGACATAAAAATAAAAAAAATAGATCATACTTGGTTTTTCCCTTTTCTGGCAAATGTTTTTCGGGGTTTTGACTCCAGTTGACTTTAAAAACTTCAATACAATCATAAGGGCATCTATGTTTCATCAACACATTACTGGTTTCTGTTGAAAATATAATAGAAATATGCCTTAGATTTTTTTTAAAGCTCTTGCTTTTTCAGCAGTTATTACATGTACTGATATTCAGTATGCAACTAAAAGATGGATACAAAATATCAACAGAAAAAATTCAGAAAACATATTGGCACAGTGGTTAGCATACCTGATTTGCAACCAGAATGTATGCAGGCTCAAACCTTGCCCAGACCAGGTGGGGTAGACTGCATTCATGTGTCTTGGGGCAAAAGACATTTCACTCTAATTGCCATGCATGTGCCATTGATATTGGTCATTTTAATCAATCATTGTGTTAATGAGTCACATATTACATAGGATGCAGGATGACATAGACTCAGAATGTGTGTACATGTGCATAGGGTTCAACAGCACATCAGCACAGTAATGAATATATTGTGCTGATGCAAAGTTCTAAAAATGTACAGATACAAAATTGAAGAAAATTCTTTGAGAAAGATGAATCCTTCCAAATAGATCAGAACATATAGTCCATCTAGACAAAATATAACATGTAAAGATGTTTTTAAAAGGCATATAAAATGCAAAGATGTTGAACATTTTTAAAAGGCATATAAAATAAGAGACAAAAGAAAAGAAATATAAGGGAAGGTGTAAGTTCTTTTTTTTTCAGTTAATTTTATGGCTTAAAATTTTCCTTTCATGAGATTGGGGAGTAGTACTGAATATTACTTTTGTCCATCAGGAGTTAGTTAAGACAATGATGTCATCAGCAGCGTGCAACCAGCCAGTCAGACATATATCATAACTCCTTAGTATTTATAAATCTTTTCACAGATGCACTATTACAGATAACATCATGATATCAGATACACGGATTGCAAATGATCCAAGAAAAATATTGGCTGTCATGGAACAAGGTTCTCTGGGTAGGATTTACGGTATTGACATCTCGGTGCATCATGGCAGCTTAACTACAGAATTATATATATATATATATATATATATATATTATGTCGGATATGAAAGAGGACCAGGATATTGGATTATATATCCCCATCCCTTTCCACTTCTATCACAGCAATACTTATTTGTCAGAAGGAAATAGAGGTGGTAACCCAACTTAAAAGGGAGACTTGGAATGTACTGTATTTTGTCTGTATTTTGTTAGACTACAAAATTATGGTGACATTCAGGTTCAGGGGGAGGGTTCATTTGTGTATGTTCCATTTCAGTGTGCATTGCTTTAAATATTATCAAATCAACCAATAGGATGCATGAAGTCCAGTGGTTGAATATTAAACATGATCATAAGTAAAATCAATTTTGTGTGTACTTATATATATATATATATATATATATATATATATATATATATATATATATATATATATATATATATATATATATATATATATATATATATATATATATATATATTGCAGCTCATGATTAAATTTGTCTTTTCTTCAGTAGTAAAAAGCTTTAAAACTTTTTAATGGAAACTAATAGCAGCTAAAAATGCCTGATTTTTTATTATATCCTAACTCAGATTTCTTGGCCAACATTTGGCTTTAGGGAATATGCTGGTCAGATGATCAATTTCAGGGCCACTTGGGTCACTTTGTTTGAGATCTGTTTTGTTTGTTTTTGAGGCTATGCAGATTTCACAGTACAGTATAATACAGCATTTTCCCAATAATAAGTTCCATTTTCAAGCAAAGATCCCCGGAGACTAAGTTCTAATTGGCAGGTTTTGATAAAGTGTCAGGTGAAGATAACTTGCTGAATCTAAGTAAATCATGTCAGAATGTAAAGCAGTTCTATTAGTTTATCATTCTAGTCACACCGATAAAGATATTAAGATGCATATAAATGACCATACTTGAAATATTTGTCATAGAATTTACATAACTTTTTTAAAATGCAAATAACAACTATTTTAAAATGTTAATGAATGTGATGGCATTGTCATAATAGACTTTGGACAGCTGGATGCTTTCAATGTTATTTTTAGGGCAAGCATTTTTGGATGCCTCTTATAAATGGTTCGATCATAAGTACAAGATGTATATTTCAGAAAACGTGTGAAATTACTTACAAAGTCAGACTCTGTGGATAATAACCATTTACACAGTTTTCATTTATGATGGAACTATGGGAATTTTTACAAAAGCGCTTGCTTCCTTTTGGTCATATACTGTGGTTGGATAGCAGGTTCACAAGCCCCATATATACCATATATACACGCTTATAACATGAGTCAAATTTCAGACTGGGCAGACCTAGATCTGCCATCACATAATTAATTGGCAGATTTGGGTCTGTGCAGTTTGTTAGGAGTAATCAGTGAAACAAACAACATAGACCCTTATTTGCAGGTGCATTATGCTATGGCACATCGGGGTCTTTGTTGTTTGCAGTCTGTCTTGACTTATAAGCGAGTATAGACTATAGTTTGATGCCAACAAGTAAATGTGGAGCCTCGACATTCCAATCAAAATCTAATTTAATCTTGCTTCAAATGACTCACATGCATCAGCAGTGGTCTATTATTTAGCATTCCAGTAGATATAAAATTATCGACAAATTCATTGCAAAATATGTAACATATTGACTACCAAATTAACTTCAAAGTCTGTTTATAGGATAGGCTGCAAAGTTACTGGCTTCAGTAAATAACAGATGATTTTTTTTCATACTAGTAAATGTAGTTACAGATTAATTTTTAGATTATGATAACTTAGAATAGGAACAGAGGGACAGCAAGCAATCAGTATTCTGACCATTGCATTTCAGTTTGCATTATTTGCACATGTGTTTGTTCGTGTGTGTGTGTTTGTGTCAGTGTGTATAAATACACCAGTCTTGATTTTATTTGATCTCTGTTTTGCAACAATCTGCTTTCCATTTACAATGCCATCTCACCTCTGTCTGTGTGGGTTCAAGTCTAGGATTCGGCCAATGTGGATATGTGAGAAAGCTTGCAAGTAGCTTCTCGTGGGTCGGTGGTTCTTCCCGGGATTTTCCCAGGTTCTTTCTCCACCATTAATACTGGCCGCCATGCATAGCCTATCATGTGCTGAAAAATGGCGTTAAACCCACAACAATAGCAACAACTTTCCATTTATGTTATGTACCAAGTAACCTTACAAAGTATGCAGTGGTGTCTTCTATCATCCTTAGTCTTGGTTATCCTCTAGTCTGGTATTTGAATTTTATAGCTCACCTGTCAGTTTGGCCAAGTGAGCTTAAGTCATGGTGCTGTATCCATGTAACTGTGGAGTAGATATTTCTTACCCGATTTTGGAGTTGGAATATGGGCTTATGTCATCCAAATCTCTGACAAGTTCGACCATGAGTAAGAGCCACACTTATTAATGAGGTTATCTTTCATCTGCTTAGCTTACCTTGTTGCCACTCTGGAAGCCATGTTTCAGATATGATTTTGATCTTTCTTCATTACCAATTATATATACATACATCATTAAGATCTCAGACGACTTTGAAAAGGAGTGAGATACATTCATATTGTTAAGGTGATCATACTCAGCTTGTTCAGAGGACACATTTCTTATCACATTTTAATTAAACTTGGAATATATAATTTTGTCATCAATCCATTGGATGGGTTTGATAATGTGGGAGATGTGTGGATATCAATGAAATGATCTTGCACCTAATTGGCTGAGCTTGTTACCACTCTGAAGATTACATTTCTGATTTGATTTGAATCTGATCAAACTTGAAATGTGGGCTTGTATAATCAAAACTTGGATGGGTTCAGTAATGTTTGAGATACAGCATATTAATTAGGCAGTCCTGCATCAGATTGGCTGAGTTTGCTACCACTCTGGGTGCCAAATTCTTTATCATATCATGGAATATATTTTTATATCAAGATTTCAGATGAATTAGATGTTGATGAGATTCACACAATCGTATGAGGTGATGCTGTATCTGATTAGCTTTGCTTGTTACAACCCCGAAGACTGTATTTTTTATACAGGTTTGATCAGCCATGGAATATTTACACACATCAAGGTCTAAGACAAGATTGATACTGAGCATGATCTATTCATACTAATGAAATCTTGTATCTGATTTGCTGAGGTTTTTACTTCTCTGGAAGCCATATTTGTTGTTGGATTGTAATCAGACTTTGAGTGTAGGCATATGTGATTAAGATCTCACATGAATTTGATAATATGGTATACAAGATTCATGGATATTAAATTTAATAAGGTCATCTTGTATGTGATTGGTTGAGCTTGCTTCAACTCTAGAGAATGTATTTTTTTATCCAGTTTTGATAAAACCTGGTTAGTCAGCTTGAATTACTAAAATCTTGGATGAGTACCATAAGGAACACTATCCTTTCATATTAATTAGGTTATTTTGCACATTAATTAGGTTATTTTGCATATTAATTAGGTTATTTTGCATCCGATTGACTGAGGTTGTCAGTTTTCTTTCTGATTAGACTATTTACTTTTGTTGTTGTTGTTGTTGTGGGGTTTAACGCCATTTTTCAGCTCAAGATAGGCTATACATGGCAGCCAGTATTAATGGTGGAGGAAGAACCCGGAAAACCCCCGGAAAGAACCACCAACCCACGAGAAGCCACTGGCAAGCTTTCTCACATACCCACATAGGTTGAACCCAAGACTCGAATTCACACAGACAGAGGTGAGATGGCAGTGATCTGTAACGGTGAGCGCTTTAGACCACTCGGCCACTCAGGGCCCCTAGACTATTTACTAATCAAACTTAGTAAATAGGCTTATATCATCAAAATATTTAATGTGTTTTATTATGAGTAAGATATACACATCTTGATGAGGGGGATCTTGCATGTGATTGGCTGAGCATCATACCACTTGAGAAACTGTATTTCTGACCTGAGTTTAATCGGACTTAGCAAATATGCTGATAACGTTATTACGTTGGATGATTTCTATATGAAGCAAGACCCATGCTTATTTATGAGGTGACAGTCACTTTCTTTTGGTGGAGAAATTTTATAACTCTAGAAATTGTAGGGGTTTGATCATACTTGGTAAATACACCAGATCTTTGGTTGATTATGAGTGCAATTCATGCATATTAATGCCATAGCCTTGGATCTGATTGGTTGAATTTGTCTAGGCAGTTATATTTATGAATGGTTGAATTTGTCAACACTCAGGCAGTTATATTACTGATTGATTGAATTTGTGAACACTCAGGCAGTTATATATCTGATTGGTTGAGTTTGTCAGCACTCAGGCAGTTATATTTCTGATTGGTTGAGTTTGTCACACTCAGGCAGTTATATTTCTGATTGGTTGAATTTGTGAACACTCAGGCAGTTATATTTCTAATTAGAGTTTGATCAAAATAGTCTTGTATTATCAAGATGCTGGATGACTTTGATCAAACTTACTAAATAGTCTTGTATTATCAAGATGTTGGATGACTTTGATCAAACTTAAGTTAAAGGTATGCCAACATTCTCTCCATTGTGCATGTTATAAATTTTTAGCTCCCTTGATAGATCATATTGCGTAAAAAATAGAATTATGTTGTTACAGTTTAATTTGGATTTAATTAGCTCATGAAGATATATTTTACCAGTAATTTCCCACTTAATGTAACATTTTTGGAAGTTCTAATACACATTAAAGGTTGCAGAAGAGTGATGATTTGGAAAATGGTCACAAAACTAAATGCTTGGCTGAAATGGGAAACATCACTGATTTGAGCCTACAATTCTGACAATATAATGGTTTATTTGTTTCAATTGCTTGTCAGCCTGAGTTGTTACACAACTCCACTGTGACTGAATGGCTGCAGACAATACCATATTTAACAGGAATCACAACTACAAAATTTAACAGTAAATAAAGATGTGCCCCTTAATAATAGACATACAATTATTTACCAAAAAAATTTAGAGAATTATATATAAATGTGTTTTCTCATCTAAGACCTAGACAAATACAGTACCACCTCAAATAATTAAATTTAGCACATATCCCACAAGTTTAATAATTTAGCACATATCCTACAAGTTTAATAAATAAATTTAGCACATATCCCACAAGTTTAATAATTAAATTTAGCACATATCCCACAAGTTAATAATTAAATTTAGCACATATCCCACAAGTCTTTGTCCTTAATCGTGAAGGTGATACATTGCATTAGTAATGGAGGTGGACAGACAGGAAGACATAATCCCCACCTTTTTAAAAATTCATGGGGATAAAAGTCATGTTTAATTTTTTTGGACTTATTTAAGCATTAAGACTGTCATTGATAATTATAAAAAGATTTCAAATACAATCATTACTTAGAGAAAAAGCTTTTGTGGACCTTCATGAGATGAGCAACAGAAAACAAATTTACATAACTCTCAACTTTGTGAAATAACTTATAACTACTTAGTGAAGTAACTTATAACTACTTAGTGAAATAACTTATAACTACTTAGTGAAATAACTTATAACTACTTTGTGAAATAACTTATAACTACTTAGTGAAGTAACTTATAACTACTTAGTGAAATAACTTATAACTAAGTGAAATAACTTTTAACTACCTAGTGAAATAACTTATAACTACTTAGTGAAATAACTTATAACTACTTAGTGAAATAACTTATAACTACTTAGTGAAATAACTTATAACTACTTAGTGAAATAACTTATAACTACTTAGTGAAGTAACTTAACTACTTAGTGAAATAACTTATAACTAAGTGAAATAACTTATAACTACTTAGTGAAATAACTTATAACTACTTAGTGAAATAACTTATAACTACTTAGTGAAATAACTTATAACTACTTAGTGAAGTAACTTAACTACTTAGTGAAATAACTTATAACTAAGTGAAATAACTTATAACTACCTAGTGAAATAACTTATAACTAAGTGAAATAACTTAACTACTTAGTGAAATAACTTATAACTACTTAGTGAAATAACTTATAACTACTTAGTGAAATAACTTTTAACTACTTAGTGAAATAACTTATAACTAAGTGAAATAACTTAACTACTTAGTGAAATAACTTATAACTACTTAGTGAAATAACTTATAACTAAGTGAAATAACTTATAACTACTTAGTGAAGTAACTTAACTACTTAGTGAAATAACTTATAACTAAGTGAAATAACTTATAACTACTTAGTGAAATAACTTATAACTAAGTGAAATAACTTAACTACTTAGTGAAATAACTTATAACTACTTAGTGAAGTAACTTAACTACTTAGTGAAATAACTTATAACTAAGTGAAATAACTTATAACTACCTAGTGAAATAACTTATAACTAAGTGAAATAACTTAACTACTTAGTGAAATAACTTATAACTACTTAGTGAAATAACTTATAACTAAGTGAAATAACTTATAACTACATAGTGAAATAACTTAACTACTTAGTGAAGTAACTTATAACTACTTAGTGAAACAACTTATAACTAAGTGAAATAACTTATAACTACATAGTGAAATAACTTAACTACTTAGTGAAATAACTTATAACTAAGTGAAATAACTTAACTACTTAGTGAAATAACTTATAACTACTTAGTGAAATAACTTATAACTAAGTGAAATAACTTATAACTACATAGTGAAATAACTTAACTACTTAGTGAAGTAACTTATAACTACTTAGTGAAATAACTTATAACTAAGTGAAATAACTTATAACTACATAGTGAAATAACTTATAACTAAGTGAAATAACTTATAACTAAGTGAAATAACTTATAACTACATAGTGAAATAACTTATAACTAAGTGAAATAACTTATAACTACTTAGTGAAATAACTTATAACTAAGTGAAATAACTTAACTACTTAGTGAAATAACTTATAACTACTTAGTGAAATAACTTATAACTAAGTGAAATAACTTATAACTACTTAGTGAAATAACTTATAACTACTTAGTGAAGTAACTTATAACTAAGTGAAATAACTTATAACTACATAGTGAAATAACTTATAACTACATAGTGAAATAACTTATAACTACTTAGTGAAATAACTTATAACTAAGTGAAATAACTTAACTACTTAGTGAAATAACTTATAACTACTTAGTGAAATAACTTATAACTAAGTGAAATAACTTAACTACTTAGTGAAGTAACTTTTAACTACTTAGTGAAGTAACTTATAACTACTTAGTGAAATAACTTATAACTACTTAGTGAAATAACTTAACTACTTAGTGAAATAACTTATAACTACTTAGTGAAATAACTTATAACTAAGTGAAATAACTTAACTACTTAGTGAAATAACTTATAACTACTTGGTGAAGTAACTTATAACTAAGTGAAATAACTTATAACTACTTAGTGAAATAACTTATAACTACTTAGTGAAGTAACTTATAACTACTTAGTGAAATAACTTATAACTAAGTGAAATAACTTATAACTACATAGTGAAATAACTTATAACTACTTAGTGAAATAACTTATAACTAAGTGAAATAACTTATAACTACATAGTGAAATAACTTAACTACTTAGTGAAGTAACTTATAACTACTTAGTGAAATAACTTATAACTAAGTGAAATAACTTATAACTACATAGTGAAATAACTTATAACTAAGTGAAATAACTTATAACTACTTAGTGAAGTAACTTATAACTAAGTGAAATAACTTAACTACTTAGTGAAGTAACTTATAACTACTTAGTGAAATAACTTATAACTAAGTGAAATAACTTATAACTACATAGTGAAATAACTTATAACTACTTAGTGAAGTAACTTATAACTACTTAGTGAAATAACTTATAACTAAGTGAAATAACTTATAACTACATAGTGAAATAACTTATAACTACTTAGTGAAATAACTTATAACTAAGTGAAATAACTTAACTACTTAGTGAAATAACTTATAACTACTTAGTGAAATAACTTATAACTAAGTGAAATAACTTAACTACTTAGTGAAGTAACTTTTAACTACTTAGTGAAGTAACTTATAACTACTTAGTGAAATAACTTATAACTACTTAGTGAAATAACTTATAACTACTTAGTGAAATAACTTAACTACTTAGTGAAATAACTTATAACTACTTAGTGAAATAACTTATAACTAAGTGAAATAACTTATAACTACATAGTGAAATAACTTATAACTACTTAGTGAAGTAACTTATAACTAAGTGAAATAACTTATAACTACATAGTGAAATAACTTATAACTACTTAGTGAAATAACTTATAACTAAGTGAAATAACTTAACTACTTAGTGAAATAACTTATAACTACTTAGTGAAATAACTTATAACTAAGTGAAATAACTTAACTACTTAGTGAAGTAACTTTTAACTACTTAGTGAAGTAACTTATAACTACTTAGTGAAATAACTTATAACTACTTAGTGAAATAACTTATAACTACTTAGTGAAATAACTTAACTACTTAGTGAAATAACTTATAACTACTTAGTGAAATAACTTATAACTAAGTGAAATAACTTAACTACTTAGTGAAATAACTTATAACTACTTAGTGAAGTAACTTATAACTAAGTGAAATAACTTATAACTACTTAGTGAAATAACTTATAACTACTTAGTGAAGTAACTTATAACTACTTAGTGAAATAACTTATAACTAAGTGAAATAACTTATAACTACATAGTGAAATAACTTATAACTACATAGTGAAATAACTTATAACTACTTAGTGAAATAACTTATAACTAAGTGAAATAACTTAACTACTTAGTGAAATAACTTATAACTACTTAGTGAAATAACTTATAACTAAGTGAAATAACTTATAACTACATAGTGAAATAACTTAACTACTTAGTGAAGTAACTTATAACTACTTAGTGAAATAACTTATAACTAAGTGAAATAACTTATAACTACATAGTGAAATAACTTATAACTAAGTGAAATAACTTATAACTACTTAGTGAAGTAACTTATAACTAAGTGAAATAACTTAACTACTTAGTGAAGTAACTTATAACTACTTAGTGAAATAACTTATAACTAAGTGAAATAACTTATAACTACATAGTGAAATAACTTATAACTACTTAGTGAAGTAACTTATAACTACTTAGTGAAATAACTTATAACTAAGTGAAATAACTTATAACTACATAGTGAAATAACTTATAACTACTTAGTGAAATAACTTATAACTAAGTGAAATAACTTAACTACTTAGTGAAATAACTTATAACTACTTAGTGAAATAACTTATAACTAAGTGAAATAAGTTATTTCACTATGTAGTTATAAGTTAACTACTTAGTGAAGTAACTTATAACTACTTAGTGAAATAACTTATAACTAAGTGAAATAACTTATAACTACTTAGTGAAATAACTTATAACTAAGTGAAATAACTTAACTACTTAGTGAAATAACTTATAACTACTTAGTGAAATAACTTATAACTAAGTGAAATAACTTATAACTACATAGTGAAATAACTTAACTACTTAGTGAAGTAACTTATAACTAAGTGAAATAACTTATAACTACTTAGTGAAATAACTTATAACTAAGTGAAATAACTTATAACTAAGTGAAATAACTTATAACTAAGTGAAATAACTTATAACTACTTAGTGAAATAACTTATAACTAAGTGAAATAACTTTTAACTACTTAGTGAAATAACTTATAACTACTTAGTGAAATAACTTATAACTACTTAGTGAAATAACTTATAACTAAGTGAAATAACTTATAACTACTTAGTGAAATAACTTATAACTAAGTGAAATAACTTAACTACTTAGTGAAGTAACTTTTAACTACTTAGTGAAATAACTTATAACTACTTAGTGAAATAACTTATAACTAAGTGAAATAACTTAACTACTTAGTGAAATAACTTATAACTACTTAGTGAAATAACTTATAACTAAGTGAAATAACTTAACTACTTAGTGAAGTAACTTTTAACTACTTAGTGAAATAACTTATAACTACTTAGTGAAATAACTTATAACTACTTAGTGAAATAACTTATAACTACATAGTGAAATAACTTTTAACTACTTAGTGAAATAACTTATAACTAAGTGAAATAACTTAACTACTTAGTGAAATAACTTATAACTACTTAGTGAAATAACTTATAACTAAGTGAAATAACTTAACTACTTAGTGAAGTATCTTTTAACTACTTAGTGAAATAACTTATAACTACTTAGTGAAATAACTTATAACTACTTAGTGAAATAACTTATAACTACTTAGTGAAATAACTTATAACTAAGTGAAATAACTTAACTACTTAGTGAAATAACTTATAACTACTTAGTGAAATAACTTATAACTAAGTGAAATAACTTAACTACTTAGTGAAATAACTTATAACTACTTAGTGAAATAACTTATAACTACTTAGTGAAATAACTTATAACTACTTAGTGAAATAACTTATAACTACTTAGTGAAGTAACTTATAACTACTTAGTGAAATAACTTATAACTACTTAGTGAAATAACTTATAACTACTTAGTGAAATAACTTATAACTACTTAGTGAAATAACTTATAACTAAGTGAAATAACTTATAACTACTTAGTGAAATAACTTATAACTACTTAGTGAAATAACTTATAACTAAGTGAAATAACTTATAACTACTTAGTGAAATAACTTATAACTAAGTGAAATAACTTATAACTACATAGTGAAATAACTTATAACTACTTAGTGAAATAACTTATAACTAAGTGAAATAACTTAACTACTTAGTGAAATAACTTATAACTACTTAGTGAAATAACTTATAACTAAGTGAAATAACTTAACTACTTAGTGAAGTAACTTTTAACTACTTAGTGAAATAACTTATAACTACTTAGTGAAATAACTTATAACTACATAGTGAAATAACTTTTAACTACTTAGTGAAATAACTTATAACTAAGTGAAATAACTTAACTACTTAGTGAAATAACTTATAACTACTTAGTGAAATAACTTATAACTAAGTGAAATAACTTAACTACTTAGTGAAGTAACTTTTAACTACTTAGTGAAATAACTTATAACTACTTAGTGAAGTAACTTATAACTACTTAGTGAAATAACTTATAACTAAGTGAAATAACTTAACTACTTAGTGAAATAACTTATAACTACTTAGTGAAATAACTTATAACTAAGTGAAATAACTTAACTACTTAGTGAAATAACTTATAACTACTTAGTGAAATAACTTATAACTACTTAGTGAAATAACTTATAACTACTTAGTGAAATAACTTATAACTACTTAGTGAAATAACTTATAACTACTTAGTGAAGTAACTTATAACTACTTAGTGAAATAACTTATAACTACTTAGTGAAATAACTTATAACTACTTAGTGAAATAACTTATAACTACTTAGTGAAGTAACTTATAACTACTTAGTGAAATAACTTATAACTACTTAGTGAAATAACTTATAACTAAGTGAAATAACTTAACTACTTAGTGAAGTAACTTTTAACTACTTAGTGAAATAACTTATAACTACTTAGTGAAATAACTTATAACTACTTAGTGAAATAACTTATAACTACATATTAACTATACATACAAGACTTTTATCTTGATTTTCAATATTAGTTACACTTTCGTTATTACTAAAGCAACAGAAACACTGGCTGAAACATTATTTTCGTATGCCCTATTAATATGATGTTCCACTAGTCTTCCAATTTTTCCTAAAATATTAATTTTCCATTCAGTTATCAGGACTGTAGAAGGAATGGTTGTGAGGCACATAAAGTAACGAATGGAAAAAAGAAAACTGCAAATAACAACCTATGCAAATTCAGTTGAATATTATTATTATTATTATTATTATTATTATTATTATCTCAAGTTTCATAATTAGAAAAATAAAGCTTTTACAGTGTGTGTTTTTGTGTGTGAAGCTGTCTGTAAGTGGTTTTGTAGTATTTTTGATAGCCGTATTTCTCAGATTACTTGGTATTTAAAAGTCTACTAAGGATGGCAACAAGAAAATTTAATTTCTTCCCTTCAGATGATAATTTTAAAATTTACCTTAATTATTATCTATATTATATTAGTGGACAGCAAAAATTATACAAAGGATTGTTTTCCTCTTTCCAAGAACATAAACGTAAGAGTTTTGTAAACTAAACTAAACCCATTCATTAGATGCACTTTTGGTAAAGTATGGATCTGATCTAAGTAAAAATAGAATCCTTCACTACAACGGTTAAGCTCCATATGGACCAAAGAGTTGTGGCTTCTAAGAGTCACTACCAGTTGTTTGTTTGAATAGTTCTGTTAAACAGTAGTTTTGAAGGTTTTTTTGTGATGAGATACATGACAATAAGGAATATAAACTAAAACAAATTCATGAAGAAGATGCCATGCGGTATTCGACTGCAATGCGTCTCAAAGAAATGTTGAGTAAGGCAACTTAATTTGATGGTAACAGTTTTCTGAATTAAACAATATTAATGACAATCTTTGGTTATGTACATAGCGGGCATTGCAGTCATGCACTCAGTTAGAAGTCAGAGGATAAGCATGCACTTTTGCTCTCAACGTTAATTTCCACTAGCTTTATTCATTGCATCTCTACATTACTGGGTTAATTTCCAGTAATGCTAGCTTTATTCATTACATCTCTACGTTACTGGGTTAATTTCCAGTAACGCTAGCTTTATTCATTACATCTCTACGTTACTGGGTTAATTTCCAGTAACGCTAGCTTTATTCATTACATCTCTACATTACTGGGTTAATTTCCAGTAACACTAGCTTTATTCATTACATCTCTACATTACTGGGTTAATTTCCAGTAATGCTAGCTTTATTCATTACATCTCTTTGTTACTGGGTTAATTTCCAGTAACGCTAGCTTTATTCATTACATCTCTACATTACTGGGTTAATTTCCATTGATGCTAGCTTTATTCATTACATCTCTACATTACTGGGTTAATTTCCAGTAACGCTAGCTTTATTCATTACATCTCTACATTACTGGGTTAATTTCCAGTAACGCTAGCTTTATTCATTACATCTCTACGTTACTGGGTTAATTTCCAGTAACGCTAGCTCTATTCATTACATCTCTACATTACTGGGTTAATTTCCAGTAACGCTAGCTTTATTCATTATGTCTCTTCGTTACTGGGTTAATTTCCATTAATGCTAGCTTTATTCATTACATCTCTACATTACTGGGTTAATTTCCAGTAATGCTAGCTTTATTCATTACATCTCTACCTTACTGGGTTAATTTCCAGTAACGCTAGCTTTATTCATTACATCTCTACATTACTGGGTTAATTTCCAGTAACGCTAGCTTTATTCATTACATCTCTTCATTACTGGGTTAATTTCCATTAACGCTAGCTTTATTCATTGCATCTCTACATTACTGGGTTAATTTCCATTGATGCTAGCTTTATTCATTACATCTCTACATTACTGGGTTAATTTCCAGTAACGCTAGCTTTATTCATTACATCTCTACATTACTGGGTTAATTTCCAGTAACGCTAGCTTTATTCATTACGTCTCTTCGTTACTGGGTTAATTTCCATTAATGCTAGCTTTATTCATTACATCTCTACATTACTGGGTTAATTTCCAGTAATGCTAGCTTTATTCATTACATCTCTACCTTACTGGGTTAATTTCCAGTAACGCTAGCTTTATTCATTACATCTCTACATTACTGGGTTAATTTCCAGTAACGCTAGCTTTATTCATTACATCTCTTCGTTACTGGGTTAATTTCCATTAACGCTAGCTTTATTCATTGCATCTCTACATTACTGGGTTAATTTCCATTGATGCTAGCTTTATTCATTACATCTCTACATTACTGGGTTAATTTCCAGTAACGCTAGCTTTATTCATTACATCTCTACATTACTGAGTTAATTTCCAGTAATGCTAGCTTTATTCATTACATCTCTTCGTTACTGGGTTAATTTCCATTAACGCTAGCTTTATGCATTACATCTCTACATTACTGGGTTAATTTCCAGTAACGCTAGCTTTATTCATTACATAAGATGCATGTCCATTCCTCCATCACTGTAAAAACTGTCATTGTGATTTAAATTTACTGCAAGCATTGATTATTGCTAACAACCAGATCATGAATAGAGTGCTTGTAGTTATGTTTTCATACACACCAGTTTCTTTCGTTATCAACTTCAAGTCATTATTCATATTTTGGAAGTATCTAGCTCCAATGTATCTGCCATACTTTCTGCTGTTTTTTCTTTATAGACAGTGTTTCCACAGAACATATTTAATCTTCCGGGATGATCGTCTTCATGTCTCTAATACATGTATTTACATGGAATTATCAGTGAATTAATTAACGGCCAGTGTGGTTCAAATATGTACAGTGGTCCCCCTCTAATTATATGGACACCCTTTCTGCACCGGGAAAGTGGCCTTATAAAACGGGTGGCCTTTCCAGCGGGGGACTATATTTTTGACCTGTGGATGTATATGTGTATATAGCAGGAAAGGCACATATAACTTAAAGCAGTTAATATCTTCATTTAAAAGTAACATTAATTATTAAAATATTCCTGTCTTAAAAACAGTTATTTCAAGGTAACATAAATTAATAGTGTTTTATTCTTAGGTGTGGAATGTGAGTTGGATATTGTTGGTACATGCATTACAAAATCATTCAAAAACATTATTTAAATCTTGGTGCATACGTTGTTTTATATTTAAAATAAATCTTTTTCCATTTACTCCATTTTCCCACTGCTAGAGAATATTCTTCTCATTTTTTATGATCTTGTTTATTTGAGTCTTCCCAACTTTAAATCTTTCGGCAAGTGAACTTTTTCCATTGTCATCAAGTCAAATAACTTTTACTTTTCCTTCTAAAGCATTATTTCTTCATTTACATGATGACATGTTAAAGTTTTGTAATGGTTTATTCCTATGTTGCTAATTGTACAATACTGCAATTTAATTTTGCAGATGAAACTTTTGTAAATGGAAAACCTTGTTATAAAGGAAGTGATATATGTACTGTCACATGATTTTTCAGTCTTTGCCTGGTACCCTGTTTTGTTCAAATTTAGTTGTTTCTGTGTCTGTGTGTGTGTGTGTGTTGATTCACAAAATCTATTTTTAGCCTATATGACCATGTTATGATCTTCACAATTACATCAGTCATCATTGCCATTTTAAAAAACATCTGCTGTGCAAAGCCCAAAGCTCTATCATAACAATGCTGACTCCATTTCTATCTGACCTTGTTATGATCTTGGCAAATACGTCCGGTCGTAATCATCAGTTTAAACAAAAAACACTGTGGGAAGGCCAAAGCTCTATTAAAACATTGCTAACCCCATCTCTATCTTTCTATCTGACCATGTTATGATCATGACAATTATGTCCAGTCATAATCGGCAATTAAAAAAAATAACAACCCAAAATCCACTGTGTGAAGGCCAAAGCTCTATTAAAACATTGCTCTCCCCATTTCCTGCAAACGTCAGCGTTAATGATGTTAAGCCGATAAATCAGCCCTTCACCCGTGATGATATTGTCCATCATTATCAACACAGATTAGTGGGGTTGATTTATCACACTATAATGATATAATAATACTCTTAGTAGTACATGTACTTTAGCCAACACTTTTTTTCAGTAATGAAACCTGACATCCAGAAACAGACATCGGGAAAGATAATCGGATTACTTACCCTACCGTAATTAAATATTGGTTCTGGGCACATATTAATTATAAAATGTGGCCATTTGTGAGGGGTAAATTTTACATTTGTGCACTAATATGTTGACCGCGGTCGTGTTAGAGGGGTGGCCATTCTTGAGGGCTACTTTTGAACACAGACTCGTCAGTGCCAAGGGATTCTGGCTGCAAAGAGTGGGTGACCGCTGGTTGGGGGATGGAACATTCATGAGGGGGACCACTGTATACCTTATTCCTGTGTGCTGTATATAGAACTCAAAACGACATTGACACTTTTCAAATATGGAAGCTTGACTTCGATTATCTAAGTAAACCCAAATATTTGACAATACTTCATGTATCAGACAATTTTATTTTTATAAGGATTACATTTCCCAAGAGTTTTCTGGAATTTGTTATTTTTTTTCAATTTATTCATAAGTACTCCTTTAAAGTTCTACACAAGCCTGCTTAGTGAAGCTGTTAAGCTGTACAAGTCACATGAACAATATGCGAGACTTTTCTTTATTTCCTGCTTCCTGATTTGAAGCAATATTAGAAATAGGAAGTTATTAATAATTATTGACAACAATCCCCAGAATTATGCAATAAAAACTCAGTTGCTGCACTTGGAATTGGTTGTAGGATGGCAACTAATGATTTTCAAAAGGATAGCTTTATGATGTTGGAAATAAGGTAATCAGAGGTAACAATAAACTATAAATGGATGGCTGCTTACCTTGGTGGTCGTTGGCAAGAAATTTATGCCTGGGAAGCTCAGAGATGCAAAATATAGCCAAATTTCTTTGTGGTTTATTAATGTGTTTTTAGAAAAAGCTTATTGGCTTTGATAAAAATATTATAATCCTTCTACTTTGTTTCAGGTCCGTTTAGTACAGAAAAAAGACACTGGCCATATTTATGCGATGAAAATTTTACGAAAAGCAGACATGATAGAAAAAGAACAGGTATGTGCCATTTGAGACTCCAGTTTTCAAGGATATTTTGTTTTCTTTGTTCCCAACAATATTGACAGTTTCCAATGATTGCATTATCAGTCCGAGAAAAATATTAATGCCATATGCATCTTTACAGTTTTGCCCTTGAATTGTTGTTGATAGTGAAATCACCTCAAAGAGAAATATTGAATCCAGAATTATTTTATAAAATAAAAACTATTATATTGTAGTGTGTTGTATGCTGTTTATTGAAAAGACAAAAGAATGACTTAGTGATGCCAATACATTATTTGTAAACACTGTTCTCCAGTTCAGTTCAGGCTTTTTTCATTTTACATGCATGTGTTATTTTTGTATTTTTGTTTCTTTGTTTTTTATTCAGGTAGCTCATGTACGAGCAGAAAGAGACGTTCTTGTAGAAGCAGATCATCAGTGGGTTGTGAAAATGTATTATTCCTTTCAAGACGCTATGAACCTGTATCTCATAATGGAATTTCTTCCAGGAGGTAGGTCCTACAAGCATTCATATGAAAGCACCATTTTCTACACCAATGGATATCACTTGTCAGCCCAATAATATTTTCATTTATTGAGCATAATTCAGTGTTTAGGGTATTCCATCCACGCAAGGTATGTTTGTCAAGAAAGTTGCATCGTGTTCATATATAGACGTTTCCGTGCTCAATATTTTTTTGTTAGCAAAGTATAGCTAAAGCATGACAACAGGGTGCTAGCATAATTAGTATAAAAATAAACAAAGCTAGACTGTAGGGAGATAGCTTAATTAGTATAAAAATAAACAAAGCTAGACTGTAGGGAGATAGCATAATTAGTATAAAAATAAACAAAGCTAGGCCTTAGTGTGATAACATAATTAGTATAAAATATACAAAGCTAGAACATAGGATGATAAGATGATTAGTATAAAATATACAAAGCTAGACTGTAGGGAGATAGCATAATTAGTATAAAAATAAACAAAGCTAGGCCTTAGTGTGATAACATAATTAGTATAAAAATAGACAAAGCTAGAACATAGGGGTGATAAGATAATTAGTATAAAATATACAAAGCTAGACTGTAGGGAGATAGCATAATTAGTATAAAAATAAACAAAGCTAGGCCTTAGTGTGATAACATAATTAGTATGAAAATAGACAAAGCTAGAACATAGGGGTGATAAGATAATTAGTATAAAATATACAAAGCTAGACATTGGGGTAATAGTGTAAGTAGGCTAAAAGTTGACAAGTTCTAAACCATATGGTACATTGACTCTGAGTTGTTACATAACTAAGGAACTTAGCTGATGTGTCTTCTCAAGATGACTCTTATTACATCATCATTATGACATCATTTATTACCTCATTGTAATGTAATTCTTATTACAACATCATTATGACATCACTTATTACCTCATTATAATGTAATTCTTATTACATCATCATTATGACATCACTTATTACCTCATTGTAATGTAATTCTTGTTACATCATCATTATGACATCATTTATTACCTCATTGTGATGTAATTCTTATTACATCATCATTATGACATCATTTATTACCTCATAGTGATGTAATTCTTATTACATCATCATTATGACATCATTTATTACCTCATTGTAATGTAATTCTTATTACATCATTATGACATCACTTATTACCTCATTGTGATGTAATTCTTATTACATCATCATTATGACATCACTTATTACCTCATTGTAATGTAATTCTTATTACATAATCATTATAGCATCACTTATTACCTCATTGTAATGTAATTCTTTGAACTATGTTAGAACTCAAACATAAAATAGCATGATTGCAGCTTTTGTGTCATTGAGCATTGAAAAAATGTAAATGTTACACACCTTTCTTCATAGAAATAATAGTACAGTGAGCCCCAACCCCCCACCAACACCACAGTCATTAGAGCTCATCTTAACCGGACATACTGTTTTAGAATTCTTATGTGACCTCAGTAAATGTATCTAATGGCAAAATGATCAGCCATATGGATTATTCTGTATTCTGTGATCTTCAATCACGGCAATTTTGATGAATTGTTGAATATTCGATTATAGATGCTTCATGACGAAGTAATATTTTCCATTCTTTTTTTTAGTAATTATTACCTTTTTTGGAACTGATTTAATGTACTGTATATAGTTGCTTATAAGCCAAGTCATACAAGTAATCACAGGAATTGGAGGAGTTCCATTTTCTGAATGCTGCAAAAATTGCATAGGTTTAACTTTTTCATGTCAAAAAACCCTCGTCCATTCAGCATGAATACATCCTCCCACAGAGTGAGAATTACCAGTAAAATATGAGAATTACCAGTAAAACATGAGAATTACCAGTAAAACACAGTCCACTTGTGTGCTGCTCACTAACATGTGGAGAATAGTCATCTTTTTTCAAGGACACCACCTTATTGGTTGTGTTGTATGTAACACGATAAGAGAATAATTACTTGTTGCAAATTGAAAATCACTTTAAAATATTTCCTTCAACAATATTCTGTTTAGTGTTACATTTCATTTGTCTTGTCTTCTGTTTATGTGCCAGTAACCGCTGGCCCTTTTTGGAAAATATATCAGAGAAGCACCTCTTGCATTGGCACCATGTTTTATTTCACTCATTAAGGGTTAGGGTATGCTCATCTTATTTTTAAGATACAGTTGATTACAGGTATGTCTTGTGTGTTAATTTATAATGCAACATAGGCCCTACCTTGGCTTAATAGCTTGTTTAATACTGTACAAATAACCACCCTAGCTGTATTTAAAAAAAACAAAAACTTATTGTCCCAGTAAGCTTTGAATTGTGCTTCTGAAAGTTGACCAACAGATTTGCTCAGTCTCTTTGAATATTCGATCATGTCCATGCTAAACACGAAGTCACAATCACCGAAAGACTTGCTTAGCAATATTCACATGATCCTCGCTAGAACACCCAGGTTTTAAGTGAGTCATCTTTTATAACTACTGACAGACAGATACTGTTAAAATATTTCAAAGTTTATAAGGTCCCAGATTTCCTCTCTAAAATTCCTGTTTATCAGGTCCCTGTTTCCACTCTAAAATTCCTGTTTATAAGGTCCCAGATTTCCTCTCTAAAATTCCTGTTTATCAGGTCCCAGTTTCCACTCTAAAATTCCTGTTTATAAGGTCCTGGATTTCCTCTCTAAAATTCCTGTTTATAAGGTCCCAGATTTCCTCTCTAAAATTCCTGTTTATCAGGTCCCTGTTTCCACTCAAAAATTCCTGTTTATCAGGTCCCAGTTTAATTTCTGCTTCAATTGAGATTTTATTTTATTTTTCATTTAATGCTTTGGACAATATTAATATTTTTTTCACGGTAAAGATAGTGGAAAGGATGCAGATATCTTATTAGTTGCTAAAGATAATGCATGGAAACATTAATCATTGATGTATGTGGAATATTGTGAAAAAAATCAAAATTTTAAATGTTTTGTGAAATTGGGACCTATTACACACACACACACACAAACACACACAGGGTGATGCTTATGCAATCACAGTGATATCCTTAAAGACTGTTTCAGGAAATAATGATGTCATTCTGTGACATTATGCACGTTATGTGGAATTGGGCTACAGACTTGAGGTTTATAGTAATACTGATCCAAAGTGGCATTACTTTCCAAAACGTAAGTGTAGTACGTTGACAGTAATCCCGATGTCATCACTGGCATCATAAAAGAAATACCTATGTCATCACTGGCATCATAAAAATAATACCTATGTCATCACTGGCATCATAAAAATAATACCTATGTCATCACTGGCATCATAAAAATAATACCTATGTCATCACTGGCATCATAAAAATAATACCTATGTCTTGCTCTTTACAAGTTCAACAACAATTGTTCATCAGACATTCAATTTACAGAACTGTTGTCATAGATTTATATTTATGTAACACTCAAGTAAAACGAAATTTGTAAGACACTGTTTTATTTGTGTGCATTATCTAACACATTGAATTCAAATGGGGCAGAAATTTAATGAAAATTTTAGAAAAATAGATCTTGGTTTGATGCCTCAAAGTAGATCTCTTTTATTTGTTTATGATAAAATAAGCTCTTCACATCAACTTCATGCTGTTGAATCGTCGAAATTATTCAGATAGTAATAGTTTATCTATGATGTTCCATCCCTAAACTTAAAAAATTTATTTGACTACATTTTTTTCATCTTTTATCAGATTAAGTTATTTTTCTTTTGAAGTCATTCCTTTTAAATACTGCTTATCACAATATTGAGGTTTTTGTGAAACTTAATTCAAGCACCATAGAATCTTATAGTGGAACCAAAAGGACCAGATAAACATTATTATTATTATTATTATTATTATTATTATTATTATTTCATGGACTCTGCTTTGTGCAGTGGTCCTGTTCTGTGACATTACTATATGTTTTGCCAAAACGGGATATTACAGACTTGCAGTAATAGATTTTGGAAGTAGTTTAGCAAAAATGATGTCTTGTCACAATTTTGCTTGTGTTCACAAAACATTTCTCAGTTGCTACTTTAGACCTGGAAGAAAACGCAACAACCAAAAGATTTCATGAGATTTAATAACCATTTGGGAAAATTGCTGTGAAGCCATTTATTTTCTGGCTTGTAAATTTTAAAAATTTAGCAGTTACATTTTTGTTGTTACTTAAATTTATGGATTGGGAAAGTGGTTCTTATTTTCTAAGTAATCATTCTTCATTGGGTCTTAAAATTTATGCGTCAGCCATAAAATCCAAAGAAAAAATGGTTCCTAACAAATAAAAAATGAATTTACAGTCATTTCATTTTGGCTACTTCAAATTGTATATTGGCACGCGTTGCTGTAATATACCTCTTTTGCAATGTTTACTATGGCATGCATTTTAATGCATCAGCCAGAGATTGGTGATTGGCAGAAACTTCGAGTATATATACTCATAATTCTAGTCAACAGCAAGCAACAAAGCTCCTGATCTGCCATAGCATAATGCACCTGCAGATAATGGTCTATATTGTTTGTTTTTGTGATTACTCATAACAAACTGCAAAGACCCAGATCTGCTGGTGCATTATGCAACAGCAGATCTGGGTCTGTGCAGTTTGAAATTAGACTCGTGAGTATATACAGTAAAATATTTGATCAGGGTCAACATCCACTTCCTGGTTTTCATTACAGTAAGTGAAACATGTTATTTGTAAAATGCCTATGCAGATATTAAATTGATAATGCTACTGTTTGTTCATGTGTATGTTTGTGTTGTTTACAGGTGATATGATGACCCTCCTGATGAAGAAGGACACACTGACAGAAGAACAGACACAGTTCTATGTAGCAGAAACAGTACTAGCAATAGACTATATACACAATCTAGGATTCATACATAGAGATATCAAACCTGACAACCTTTTGCTTGACAACAGGGTATGTAGGTCTCTTGTTCTCCTATCCTACTTTCTGACATGGTCAGACCACTTCCAGCTGGCTGACTTGTAATTTGCATGTATAATTCTGTATTTTGGAATACTGACCATGTACCAAAATTATGAAAAAGGAATAGTTCCCCAAAAAGATCTACACAGCCTAGAATATTTGCTGACCTAACCATACTAAGGCCAAATAAAAAAAACTGTGGTTCTGGTATACTGAAAATGACCTTAGGGTATATAGGTCGGTACAAATTTTGTTTTGTTGGGGTGTTTTTGTGGTCTGGATGGATTTAAGTGGAGCATAAACTTGAGAAAAAACGCCATTTGCATATTGAACTTCAGTCATCATTTTATATCCCTTCTGTTAATGGTTTTTCTTTCCCATGAAAATGTTTGTCATATTTCCATAATTGTTTTTAGTTTACATAAAAAATTGTAAAGTTGGCAGTTAAAAACTGGGTGGGTCAGGTGACCAGAATCATGCAATTTTTTATTTGGCCTAGTGTAAAGAAATAAACTGGTATAACTGTTGTTTCAATAACACATAGTTCTGAGTAAAAAAGCAATAAATCACGAATGATTAATTGTACCTGTGTATTGTATTTCTAAAGTTGTTCAGTTTATGCATCTGCAGATAGTATTGTAAACCTCCCACAATCGGCATGTACTTTACTTAACCCATATTTAAAGTACAGTAATACTTTATAATTTAACCCCTTTATGGTATTGTAAACCTCCCACAATAGGCATGTACTTTATTTAACCCATATTTAAATTACAGTAATACTTTATAGTTTAACCCCTTTATGGTATTGTAAACCTCCCACAATAGGCACATTTTTAATTACAAGTCAGTTAACCCCTTTATAGTATTGTAAACCTCCCACAATAGGCATGTACTTTATTTAACCCATATTTAAAGTATAGTTACTGTAATACTTTATAGTTTAACCCCTTTATGGTATTGTAAACCTCCTGTAATAGGCACATATTTAATTACAAGTCACTTAACCCCTTTATGGTATTGTAAACCTCCTGTAATAGGCATATATTTAATTACAAGTCACTTAACCCCTTTATGGTATTGTAAACCTCCTGTAATAGGCACATATTTAATTACAAGTCACTTAACCCCTTTATGGTATTGTAAACCTCCTGTAATAGGCATATATTTTATTACAAGTCACTTAACCCCTTTATAGTATTGTAAACCTCTTGTAATAGGCACATTATTAATTTCAAGTCAGTTAACCCCTTTATGGTATTGTAAACCTAATGTAATAGGCATATATTTAATTACAAGTCACTTAACCCCTTTATAGCATTGTAAACCTCCTGTAATAGGCACATTATTAATTACAAGTCAATTAACCCCTTTATGGTATTGTAAACCTAATGTAATAGGCATATATTTAATTACAAGTCACTTAACCCCTTTATGGTAGTGTAAACCTCCTGTAATCGGCATATATTTAATTACAAGTCACTTAACCCCTTTATGGTATTGTAAACCTCCTGTAATATGCACATATTTAATTACAAGTCACTTAACCCCTTTATGGTATTGTAAACCTCCTGTAATAGGCATATATTTTATTACAAGTCACTTAACCCCTTTATAGTATTGTAAACCTCTTGTAATAGGCACATGATTAATTTCAAGTCAGTTAACCCCTTTATGGTGTTGTAAACCTAATGTAATAGGCATATATTTAATTACAAGTCACTTAACCCCTTTATAGTATTGTAAACCTCCTGTAATAGGCACATTATTAATTACAAGTCAATTAACCCCTTTATGGTATTGTAAACCTAATGTAATAGGCATATATTTAATTACAAGTCACTTAACCCCTTTATGGTATTGTAAACCTCTTGTAATAAGCACATTATTAATTTCAAGTCAGTTAACCCCTTTATGGTATTGTAAACCTAATGTAATAGGCATATATTTAATTACAAGTCACTTAACCCCTTTATAGTATTGTAAACCTCCTGTAATAGGCACATTATTAATTACAAGTCAATTAACCCCTTTATGGTATTGTAAACCTAATGTAATAGGCATATATTTAATTACAAGTCACTTAACCCCTTTATAGTATTGTAAACCTCCTGTAATAGTCACATTATTAATTACAAGTCAATTAACCCCTTTATAGTATTGTAAACCTAATGTAATAGGCACATTTTTAATTACAAGTCACTTAACCCCTTTATAGTATTGTAAACTTCCTGTAATAGGCACATTTTTAATTACAAGTCAGTTAACGCCTTTATAGTATTGTAAACCTAATGTAAAAGACATATATTTAATTACAAGTCACTTAACCCCTTTATAGTATTGTAAACCTCCTGTAATAGGCACATTATTAATTACAAGTCAGTTAACCCCTTTATGGTATTGTAAACCTAATGTAATAGGCATATATTTAATTACAAGTCAATTAACCCCTTTATAGTATTGTAAACTTCCTGTAATAGGCACATTTTTAATTACAAGTCAATTAACCCCTTTATAGTATTGTAAACCTAATGTAATAGGCATATATTTAATTACAAGTCAGTTAACCCCTTTATGGTATTGTAAACCTAATGTAATAGGCATATATTTAATTACAAGTCACTTAACCCCTTTATGGTACTGTAAACTTCCTGTAATAGGCACATTTTTAATTACAAGTCAGTTAACGCCTTTATGGTATTGTAAACCTAATGTAAAAGACATACATTTAATTACAAGTCACTTAACCCCTTTATAGTATTGTAAACCTCCTGTAATAGGCACATTTTTAATTACAAGTCAATTAACCCCTTTATGGTGGTGTAAACCTAATGTAATAGGCATATATTTAATTACAAGTCACTTAACCCCTTTATGGTATTGTAAACCTAATGTAAAAGACATACATTTAATTACAAGTCACTTAACCCCTTTATGGTATTGTAAACCTAATGTAATAGGCACATTTTTAATTACAAGTCAGTTAACCACTTTATAGTATTGTAAACCTCCTGTAATCGGCATATATTTAATTACAAGTCAGTTAATGCCTTTATAGTATTGTAAACCTAATGTAAAAGACATATTTAATTACAAGTCACTTAAGCCCTTTATAGTATTGTAAACCTCCTGTAACAGGCACATTTTTAATTACAAGTCAATTAACCCCATTATGGTAGTGTAAACCTAATGTAATAGGCATATATTTAATTACAAGTCAGTTAACACCTTTATAGTATTGTAAACCTCCTGTAATCGGCATATATTTAATTACAAGTCAATTAACGCCTTTATAGTATTGTAAACCTCCTGTAATCGGCATATATTTAATTACAAGTCAATTAATGCCTTTATAGTATTGTAAACCTAATGTAATAGGCATATATTTAATTACAAGTCAATTAACCCCTTTATGGTATTGTAAACCTAATGTTTTAGGCATATATTTAATTACGAGTCAGTTAACGCCTTTATAGTATTGTAAACCTCCTGTAATCGGCATATATTTAATTACAAGTCAATTAACGCCTTTATAGTATTGTAAACCTAATGTAAAAGACATATATTTAATTACAAGTCACTTAACCCCTTTTTGGTATTGTAAACCTAATGTAATAGGCATATATTTAATTACAAGTCAGTTAACCCCTTTATAGTATTGTAAACCTCCTGTAATAGGCATATATTTAATTACAAGTCAGTTGACCCCTTTTGATTGTTTTGGCAACTTTTGATTGTAGGATGCTTTTTTGTAGTACCATCCCCATAACTAATTAGATGGGTCTCTTGGCACATTATTGTTGAAAAACTTTACTGTTTGACATAAACTTTATAGTGATAATCCTTAGCAACAAGTCAAATGAGTGATACAAATGGAGAATATAAATGTATGCTGACCCATTTTTCATGGATACATTTAGAATAGGCCATGATGTATCTTCAAAATTGTTTAAAAAAGACCAATCCCTTGTATACTGTTTATCCTGTATTTGGAACTGCGTTGTTGATTGTGTTATCTTTTTTACGAGCTGAGTTTATTGTCATCTTTAAAGATTGACAGGTTCTTTCTGTGTGTTTCAGGGCCATATAAAATTATCTGATTTTGGTTTGTGTACTGGTTTGAAAAAGTCACATAGAACAGAATTCTACAAAGATCTCCACTTAGGAAAAACAGGAAATTTCAGTAAGTATACGCATTTTCAATTTATAGCTACACAATTCTGTGATAACCAATTGGTGTTTTTATCATAGACAAGGGATATTGTAACTGGTTCCATCCATCCATCCGTCTGTCTGTTACACTTTCATTTCCTGAGCACAAGTCCAAAACGATTTGGGATATTATTGTGAAATATGGTACGTAACTTAGACTAGTGTGACTCTTACTACTCACAATAATAATGCAGGTGAAATATATTTTGTTAGGTTTTGTTTATTTGTCAATCCATCTACTTATTAACCCCATGACATTTCCTGGTCAAAGATGTACCTCTAAAATTTGGTACTATATATAATTGAAGGGTTGCATCTTGACTCACGATTGTTAAGTCCTGCAAAAATTAAAAATTTGGCACACAGTTTTTAAATATTTTAATTACAGTCCAAAAATTTAGGATTGGTCAACAATTTTCATGAATCATGTGAGCATTATTTCCAAAAAATGTTGATATTTTACTTCTCTACAGTGTTTCTTGTCAACTGCCATTTTCTTGGTGGACACACCTTTCAAAAGTCTGTGGGGGGGGTGTTGCAACAAGTCATTGAAAGATAAAAAAAAAAAGTTACAACTAAACAAATGAAGATTGTAATACTCTATGTACATGCTTATAAGAAGAGTCCAACTGCAAACTGCACAGACCCAGATCTGCCATCACATATGGTAGATCTGGTTCTTTGCAATTTTTTAGGAGTAATGAGTAGAACAAACAACATAGACCCTTATCGGCAGTCACATTAAGCTACAGAGATCATGGTCTTTGTTGTTTGTCTTGACTTATAAGCCAATATATACAGTACTGGTAAAAGGTCACACATCCAAAAATGTCTAGTGACAGAAATGACACTTTGTCTTAGTGCCTTCAGTAATTAATGTTCTGATAATGGATAATTGATGACTGATTTTCCTGGAACACCTGGTCATGACCTATATTATTTACGCTAGACAAGATTAAATGACTTGGTGTTTACTGCCCTTGTAGTTTGTCTGTATATTTTACAATTGATTTATAAGAACTGTTAATACAGTACACATAAATTGACATTGGTTACCATCTGTGTCATATCTCATTACAAAATGATCTGTCACAGTGAACAGATGTATTTGATCAGTCTTTCATATTACATTCAACTCCATTCAATTGCTCTGTTTAACATAGGGTATTGAGATCTTCAAGGTGGTTGAATTGCGTTCTTTGTTCATTGGCTTTTCTTACATAATGTTATGTCAATAGTGGAAATAGATAAACTGATTTAATTTCTGCATAGAATGTCAAGTGACAAATCTTGACACCATATTTGCTCCCATAACAGTGTGTTATAGGTAGCATGTTCCTCATTTAGCTTGTATCATGCAGATTTGTTGTTGTTGTTGTTGTTTTAGGGTTTAATGCCATTTTTCAGCACACGATAGGCTATACATGGCGGCCAGTATTAATGGTGGAGGATGAATCCGGGAAAACCCCAGAAAGAACCACCAACCCACGAGAAGCTACTGGCAAGATTTCTCACATACCCACACTGGCTGAATCCAAGACTCAAACCCACGCAGAGGTAAGATGGCAGTGATCCATAACGGACAGCGCTTTAGACCACTCGGCCACTTGGGGCCCCATGCAGATTTGTAACATTTGATCTGGAATGAAAACTGCATTTTTTAGAGTTATTGTTTGTCTACATGATTTGATTAACGGCATTACAAACTGAAGTATAACTGATAAAATAGATATATTTGACGATAATAAATAAAAGTTCAAGTTTGATTACTTGTACAAATTGGTCAGTCATATAATTGGAGCATATAGTTCTACAGACAACAAAAGATCATGATTTTCCATGTCTGATGTACATTCAATCTCATGTAAGCTAGCTCTTTTCTCTGATGTACATTCAATCTCATGTGTCAGCTCTTTTGTCTGATGTACATTCAATCTCATGTAAGCCATCTCTTTTGTCTGATGTACATTCAATACATTACCTTCTGATGATGATTGTCTACTACCTGGGTTGGATAAATGAGGTAAATTATTACACCCTTCCAAAGGTGAAATACATTGCATGTAAGAACAGCATTCTGAGTGTTTGCAATCTACAACATAATAAAATGCACTTGACTTGGCTTGTATACATGATTTTAGGTCAAGTCAGGCTGCAAACAACAAAGATCCTGATCTGTTGTAGAATATTGCACCTGCAGATCAGGGTCAGTGTTGTTTGTTCTACTGATTACTCCTATCAAACTGCACTGTGCTGGCAGATCTGGGTCTGTGTTGTTTGTTCTACTGATTACTCCTATCAAACTGCACTGTGCTGGCAGATCTGGGTCTGTGTTGTTTGTTCTACTGATTACTCCTATCAAACTGCACTGTGCCGGCAGATCTGGGTATGTGTTGTTTGTTCTACTGATTACTCCCATCAAACTGCACTGTGCCGGCAGATCTGGGTCTGTGTTGTTTGCAGATGGACTTGGCGTGGGCTGGTATAAGCTTGATGTTCTAGCGCCATCCGTTTTCAGGGCTACTTGATTCTGCAGGTGAGTTGGTACACACTCCTTAGCGGATTCCAACTTCCATGGCCACAGTCCTGCTGTCTGTATCAACCAACCCCTTTTATGGTCAGTGACAAGACCCAATATCGGGTGCCTTAACCAGGCGTTTGGTTCAACGTGCAAGTTTTCTTTACCAAAAGTGGCCCACTTGGCACTCGCATTCTATGCCCGGCTCCAGTCGAGTGAGTCGGACTTCTTACCCTTTTAAAGTTTGAGAATAGTTTGTTATTGTTTCGTCCCCAAGCCCTCTAATCAGTCACATTACTGGATACTCTTGAAAAGTGCCTGTTATCCTGAGGGAAACTTCAGAGGGAACCATCTGCTATATACTTGCTTAAAGTCAAGTCAGATCGCAAACAACAAAGATCCGCACCGGCTCTAGCATAATGCACCTACAGACTAGTGTCTGTGTGGTTTTTTTTCTACCGAATATGCCTAATCAACTACACAGCAGATCTGGGTCAGTGCGGTTTGCAGTTGGGCTCATTTTATAAGGGAGTCTATATGGTAGCTTTATATGTCCAAGTTTTATTTGTATGACTATCAAGCGACTATGATAATGATTTTCTTATGACAGAATGAAGAAAGCTAAAAAAGTTTAGTAGATATATATACATGTACATTTGTTACCCTCTAATATTTTGTATGTGATCAGTCCAAACAAAAATGGTAATTATAGTACTTTAATTTTACAATGTTTTGAGGAGTTATGTAATTGTTGTACAAAAGAATGAGCTGAAAATTGGAATTAATAGTTTTTTCATTATTTGTATGTTTGAAAGAAGTAATAAAAAGTGTAGGAAAATTGGAGACATTACCTTAATCTTATGGTAATCTTGTGGTAATCATATGGTAATCTTATGGTAATCTTACCAACTTGACAGGATCAGATAGATGCTGGCTTGACGTCTAAGACATCATGGTAAGATTTAGTTCTTAAGCTGTGTTATCACTTTGAAATATAACACAAGAAGACTTCTTTTTTTAGCACATATAGTTAAGTTTATATAATCCTTTTAAACATTATGCTTTGAATGAAATGAGAAACTACTTCCATGACTCTGGTTTGTTTAGTCAGGGAGAGTCTATTGAAAAGGTGTCCTTTACCACAAGGTCATAGCATGGGTACGTGAGAAAGCCTGCCAGTAGCTTCACGTGGGTCGGTGGTTCTTCCCGGGGTTTTCCAGGGTTCTTCCTCCACCAATTATACTGGCCGCCATGTATAGCCTATCTTATGCTGAAAAATGGCGTTAAACCCTACAACAACAACAACAACAACAACAACAACCACAAGGTCAGGCATCAGGACTATTGAAAAGGTGTCCTTTACCACAAGGTCACAGGGGGCCCCAAGTGGCCGAGTGGTCTAAAGCACTCACCGTTACGGATCACTGCCATCTCACCTCTGTCTGCCTGAGTTTGAGTCTCGGATTCAGCTAATGTGGTTATGTGAGAAAGCTTCCCAGTAGCTTCTCGTGGGTCGGTGGTTCTTTCCAGAGTTCTTCCTCCACCATTTATACTGGCTGCCATGTATAGCCTATCTTGTGCTGAAAAATGGCATTAAACCCTACAACAACAACAACAACAACAACCACAAGGTCAGGCATCAGTAACTATTGAAATGGGTCCTTTACCACAAGGTCAAGCATCAGGGACTATTGAAACAGGTCCTTTACCACAAGGTCAGGCATCAGGGGCTTTTGAAAAAGGTCCTTTACCACAAGGTCATGCATCAGGGACTATTGAAATGAGTCCTTTATCACAAGGTCAAGCATCAGGGACTATTGAAATGGGTCCTTTACCACAAGGTCAAGCATCAGGGACTATTGAAACAGGTCCTTTATCACAAGGTCAGGCATCAGGGGCTTTTGAAAAAGATCCTTTACCACAAGGTCATGCATCAGGGACTATTGAAATGGGTCCTTTACCACAAGGTCAAGCATCAGGGACTATTGAAACAGGTCTTTTATCACAAGGTCCAGCATCAGGGACTTTTGAAAAAGGTCTTTCATCACAAGGTCAAGCAGCATCAGAGATCAAAATTATTTCAGTCCATTAACTTTGCTTATAGTCCATAATTAACATGGATATAACTATGGACAGTATAGATGCATATCTGCTATTGCATATTGCACTGTCTTATCATGGCTGACCTGTACTGTATTACAAACAGGTCTGGAACTACAGCATAAATCTGGAATTTAAAATAACTTGTAGTAATCTTGATGGTTCAGATGATAAACAGCTTATCTGGGAGCATTAGGTGCTCCAGGTGGAAGAAAGCCAGAAAACCTGCAGGAAAACACCTGCTTTGGATAACAAGTATTTAACTATGCAAGCAGATTTAAGGAATTGAACATGTGATATCAGAGATGCAAAATAGTTTTAACACAGCACGGACTCTCAAGGTAGAAGATGGTCATTTTAGTACATAGCAGCACTCAGTATACACACTGCTACCAAAATCAGCACTTTTCAGAAGAAGGAGATTCAGACCAATCATGTTGCAAAGGACATGGCATGATGTGCTTTCCTCGTCAGTCCAGTCATGTTGTAAAATACATGGCATGATGTGTTACCCTTGTCAGTCCAATCGTCCATCAATCTTTCCATAAAAAATGACTATTATCACAGTGAAACAAATTCAAAGAGCAACATCCAGATGGTATTATCACTGTGTATATTTGCTTATAAGATGATTCCAACCACAAACTGCACAGACCCAGACCTGCTGTCACATAATGTGCTGGCATATCTGAGTCTATGTTTGTTAGGAGTAATCAGTAGGAAAGAACCCATTGATCTGGGTCTGTTGATGCACAGGGTTTATATTGTTTGCAGTTGGATCTACATGTATCTTTTTAAGTGAGTATATATGGTACTTCTTGCAGTGTAACCAATTAACTTATAATTAACTTTGAAGTGAGTATATATGGTACTTCTTGCAGTGTAACCAATTAACTTATAATTAACTTTGAAGTGAGTATATATGGTACTTCTAGCAGTGTAACCAATTAACTTATAATTAACTTTTAAGTGAGTATATATGGTACTTCTTGCAGTGTAACCAATTAACTTATAATTAACTTTTAAGTGAGTATATATGGTACTTCTAGCAGTGTAACCAATTAACTTATAATTAACTTTGAAGTGAGTATTTATGGTACTTCTTGCAGTGTAACCAATTAACTTATAATTAACTTTGAAGAGAGTATATATTGGTACTTCTTGCAGTGTAACCAATTAACTTATAATTAACTTTGAAGTGAGTATTTATGGTACTTCTTGCAGTGTAACCAATTAACTTATAATTAACTTTGAAGTGAGTATATATGGTACTTCTTGCAGTGTAACCAATTAACTTATAATTATTTATTCATTACAGATTTAAATCCCATGGATTCCAAGAGGAGGATGGAGAGTTGGAAAAGAAACAGAAGGGCACTGGCAAGTTTATCTTTTTGACATTTTTTTAGAATAATCAGAATAATTTTTTCATTGTCTTTTAAATAATTTAAGATTTAATAATTAAAATAATTTTTCCATTGTCTTTGAAAATTATTGTTAGAATAGCTCATCAGAATCGTTTTCCAGCATCTTTGTAAATTTTATTCTTAATTGTTTCAACCTTGTAGTGAAGAAAGTGGAGAATGTTATATTTATCTAAATTACTGAAAACTAGAAGAACAAACATTTAAAAATATAAGTTGTTCAAGCCTGACGTTGTCATATCCCTGGGTTTGTAAACAAAATTGTGCTTGTAAACAATATGCTTGTTTTATTTTAACCAGTACCTACAAATACAGTTAATCATCTTGGAAATTATTTTGATAGCAGCAATAATTTACTTGTAGCTATTGCATTCACAACTTTAACTTTTTTGTTGAAAAACCTTGTCTGTTCATTATGAATACATCCTCCTACAGAATTGTAAGACATGACCCACTTGTGCATCTCACATGCTTAGTGTAGAACATCTTTTTCAAGTTTGCTGTGTTAATAGATGTGTGTTACATCTGTGACCAAGAATATTTTGAATGTTTGCTTGTGCTTCAAATCATTTTTGTCTTCCTGGAATAAATGTTATCTTAGTTTTACATGTAACCTTTCTGTGTGCTGTTTTATGTTTGTAAACTCCACTCCCTTTCATTAACTGGTTTGTTAAGGGATCTCTTAGATTACCAGATTGTATCCCACTCTTTGGGGTCAGCGTACACTCCTCATAGTTTAAACAATACATCTGGTCACAGGTAAGTCTACTGTGTTATGCAACATAGGCCCTAGCTCATTTAATATGAATTTGTAATGCATTTAATTGAATAATGGATTAAACGTCAATTCATTGTTTTCTCTATTTAATTGTATTTTAATATGCCAGGTGGATAATCTTCTGTGATTGGTGCAGTAGGAAACATGGATCATATGTGTCACTCTACAACGTTCATTGCTGATTTTCTTTTTCTTCCTTTTTGAGAAAAACATGTTCTGTATGCACTATCAATGGCTGTAGAGCTATGTCATTTCCAACATACATCAGCTATCTCTGGGCACAATAGTCAGTTCAGATTGGCTGTAGAGCTATGTCATTTCCAACATACATCAGCTATCTCTGGGCACAATAGTCAGTTCAGATTGGCTGTAGAGCTATGTCATTTCCAACATACATCAGCTATCTCTGGGCACAATAGTCAGTTCAGATTGGCTGTAGAGCTATGTCATTTCCAACATACATCAGCTATCTCTGGGCACAATAGTCAGTTCAGATTGGCTGTAGAGCTATGTCATTTCCAACATACATCAGCTATCTCTGGGCACAATAGTCAGTTCAGATTGGCTGTAGAGCTATGTCATTTCCAACATACATCAGCTATCTCTGGGCACAATAGTCAGTTCAGATTGGCTGTAGAGCTATGTCATTTCCAACATACATCAGCTATCTCTGGGCACAATAGTCAGTTCAGATTGGCTGTAGAGCTATGTCATTTCCAACATACATCAGCTATCTCTGGGCACAATAGTCAGTTCAGATTGGCTGTAGAGCTATGTCATTTCCAACATACATCAGCTATCTCTGGGCACAGTAGTCAGTTCAGATTGGCTGTAGAGCTATGTCATTTCCAACATACATCAGCTATCTCTGGGCACAATAGTCAGTTCAGATTGGCTGTAGAGCTATGTCATTTCCAACATACATCAGCTATCTCTGGGCACAATAGTCAGTTCAGATTGGCTGTAGAGCTATGTCATTTCCAACATACATCAGCTATCTCTGGGCACAATAGTCAGTTCAGATTGGCTGTAGAGCTATGTCATTTCCAACATACATCAGCTATCTCTGGGCACAATAGTCAGTTCAGATTGGCTGTAGAGCTATGTCATTTCCAACATACATCAGCTATCTCTGGGCACAATAGTCAGTTCAGATTGGCTGTAGAGCTATGTCATTTCCAACATACATCAGCTATCTCTGGGCACAATAGTCAGTTCAGATTGGCTGTAGAGCTATGTCATTTCCAACATACATCAGCTATCTCTGGGCACAATAGTCAGTTCAGATTGGCTGTAGAGCTATGTCATTTCCAACATACATCAGCTATCTCTGGGCACAATAGTCAGTTCAGATTGGCTGTAGAGCTATGTCATTTCCAACATACATCAGCTATCTCTGGGCACAATAGTCAGTTCAGATTGGCTGTAGAGCTATGTCATTTCCAACATACATCAGCTATCTCTGGGCACAATAGTCAGTTCAGATTGGCTGTAGAGCTATGTCATTTCCAACATACATCAGCTATCTCTGGGCACAATAGTCAGTTCAGATTGGCTGTAGAGCTATGTCATTTCCAACATACATCAGCTATCTCTGGGCACAATAGTCAGTTCAGATTGGCTGTAGAGCTATGTCATTTCCAACATACATCAGCTATCTCTGGGCACAATAGTCAGTTCAGATTGGCTGTAGAGCTATGTCATTTCCAACATACATCAGCTATCTCTGGGCACAATAGTCAGTTCAGATTGGCTGTAGAGCTATGTCATTTCCAACATACATCAGCTATCTCTGGGCACAATAGTCAGTTCAGATTGGCTGTAGAGCTATGTCATTTCCAACATACATCAGCTATCTCTGGGCACAATAGTCAGTTCAGATTGGCTGTAGAGCTATGTCATTTCCAACATACATCAGCTATCTCTGGGCACAATAGTCAGTTCAGATTTGCACGTCTCATTAAGTAATTAAGTAATTTGAACTGCAGCTCTGTCTCTCACTCTCTTACCTGCAGATAGAATCTGTCTTGTGTTATATGGTCTTTATTATCTCAGTATGTCACTCCTTGTGTTATATGGTCTTTATTATCTCATTATGTCAGTCCTTGTGTTATATGGTCTTTATTATCTCATCTTGTCAGTCCTTGTGTTATATAGTCTTTGTTATCTCATCATATCAGTCCTTATGTTATATGGTCTTTATTATCTCAGCATGTCACTCCTTGTGTTATATGGTCTTTATTATCTCATTATGTCAGTCCTTGTGTTATATGGTCTTTATTATCTCATCATGTCAGTCCTTGTGTTATATGGTCTATATTATCTCATCTTGTCAGTCCTTGTGTTATAGTCTTTGTTATCTCATCATGTCAGTCCTTGTGTTATATGGTCTTTGTTATCTCATCATGTCAGTCCTTGTGTTATATGATCTTTATTATCTCATCATGTCAGTCCTTGTGTTATATGGTCTTTGTTATCTTATCATGTCATTCCTTGTGTTATATGGTCTTTATTATCTCATCATGTCAGTCCTTGTGTTATATGGTCTTTATTATCTCATCACGTCAGTCCTTATGTTATATGGTCTTTATTATCTCATCATGTCAGTCCTTGTGTTATATGGTCTTTATTTTCTCATCATGTCATTCCTGGTGTTATATGGTCTTCATTATCTCATCGTGTCAGTCCTTGTGTTATATGGTCTTTATTTATCTAATCATGTCAGTCCTTGTGTTATATGGTCTTTATTATCTCATCATATCAGTCCTTTCACAGTCAGTTGTTGCCTTTCATACAGTCCTTATTTATAGCACAGCATTCTCAGCCTTGGAAGACACAGCTGGATTATATTTGTGGTAGTCATCTTATCACTTGTCATTACAGGATTTAGGTTTTCTCTCGAGTCTGTCAGAATATTCCTCAGAATAGAAAATATCATTCAGTGCCTGCATTGGAATATGGTAATATTAGTACAGCTCAACCGAGTCCACCAAGAAGTTTAAATTGTTTCCTGCCTGTGGGCAGATTCGGTTGCTGACTGTATGCCAGAATTGCCCAAGATTGGTGCTATTTTAATTTTAATTTGTGAAGTTCTTCATTAAAATTGACTTAGCAGTAATGGCAGAATGCATATTCATGTCCTTTTGAAGACGTTTCCAATCACTAAAGTTCTGTTTCCATCCATTGTTGCATTTCATATGATATTTCCATTTAGATTTTGGCATCTTGGGAGATTTTGTCATACTTAGATATCCCAACAGACTTTATTTGAATACAATAGCCAAATGGTCTGTTTATGTGACTTGAGCTTTCAGGTCAGGGCCTGGCATACATACAATAGCCAAATGGTCTGTTTATGTGACTTGAGCTTTCAGGTCAAGGCCTGGCATACATACAATAGCCAAATAGTCTGTTCATGTGACTTGAGTGTTCAGGTCAGGGCCTGGCATACATACAATAGCCAAATGGTCTGTTTATGTGACTTGAGCTTTCAGGTCAGGGCCTGACAAAGTATGGCCCATGGGCTGGATCTGGTCAATGACCTGGTTTTATCCATTAGTTTAGTTCATAGGGTGTGGCTTTAAAAATCACTTTTCCAGCCTTCACCCTGGAAGAAGTTGCCTATACCTGTCTTAAGTAATGTCTGATCCAGCCATTAACTCATTTGGCCCCAGCACTGTTTTCAGTATCTCTGCTGCTGTGCCTCAGAAGCACAAAGCTGTGTCTAGCTGCTTGTGCCCCATAGTTTTTACCTGTTTGAAAACATCGTGCACATGCATTCAGTCTTACCCTAATTTCTCTTCTTATATCCAAAAATAATCCATGAAATTTTCACCATTTATTTCAAATGAATTTGTCGACACATTGATGTAATTTTTTCCCTATTTGTCGAAGTCTTTCACAACTTATTTATACAGTATTTACAAAATTATGTGCAACGTTTATCCGCAAGAACTCCATCATCATCGCTGTCAGCATCATCATCTTCGGATGATTCAGTCTCAGAAACTTCTATGTCTAAATCTAAATCTCACAAAATATCCAACTGCTGAACATATCTTTCCTCAGCTTGCTCAATATTTTCAAAATCAAACCCAAGAAACTCCACATTTTTGCTCTCATCAAAAATCACTCTTCCATCCGCCATCATTTACGATTTTTTATGAACAGAACACGTGTAGTTAAACCGCTCTCAAACTTTAGCCCATGGCTTCTGAACAATTCAAATTCCCATAAATGAAAGTAAAATTATTTCTTATTGGTTTGATAGTTGTTTACTTCTTGGAATAAACCATTTCTAACCAATCAAAGACGTTGTATCTAACACACATTCATCATGCCAGGAGACGAGATCGGCCATTGAATGCAGTAAACAGGTCACGACTACAGGCGGGATCGGCCAATGAATGCAGAAACCGGATCACGCCTACAGACGGAATCGGGGCCGAATGAGTTAATATATGATCATATTCGATCCTTTCTGAATTATTTATGATCACACATTGTATAATCGATCTTAGCAAATAAAGCCAAAACCAACTCTGCAGAAAGAATCCAAACCATTCATGTAGAAAGAATCCAAATGATGCTAATTGTATTATGCTGCTTAAGATTTTTAGCGAAATAATCCATTGAGATCTTTAATCCTTTTGAACTATAGATCACGCATGTATAAGGCAGTGATTATTTTTAGGACTATGCCCATCAAATTAGCAATTAAAGTGTCATTCTTGCCAGTTCAGCAACATGATCAGAGGAAGTCTCGAATTAGCAATTAAAGTGTCGTGTTTGCCAGTTCAGCCACATGATCAGAGGAAGTCTTGAATTAGCAATTAAAGTGTCGTGTTTGCCAGTTCAGCCTCATGATCAGAGGAAGTCTTGAATTAGCAATTAAAGTGTCGTGCTTGCCAGTTCAGTCACATGATCAGAGGAAGTCTGGAATTAGCAATTAAAGTGTCATGCTTGCCAGTTCAGCCATATGATCAGAGAGGGTATCGAATTAGCAATTAAAGTGTCATGCTTGCCAGTTCAGTCACATGATCAGAGGAAGTCTTTAAAACAAATACACTGTGAGAAGCAAGGTGTGGAAAAACAAAATAATTCTGAGTACGCCAGAGATTGAAGTGACTGATAGGAGGAATGGGGAAATGCTAATCTTTATGGAAGAAAAAGCATTTGGCAGGGAGGTTCACATGTATTCATATGTATTAATGTGGAATTGGAAAATTGCTCCAAAAGGATCATGCTTTGCAGTAATGAGGCTGTCCAAAGTTACTACCCATTATTATTAGTGTGACTTTCCTATCAACACAAGTACATACATATTGGTTATTTTTCTCACATTTCTGGGTAAATGGCATAGATTTTATACAAAAGTAGAGCCCCTTGGGTATAGTTAAAGCAGTGAAAGGACAAAGTATTCAATTAAATTTTTGCATCTTTAGAAAGAGCATATAAGATTCAAATGCAGCTAGATGACATGAATTCTGAAATTAAATCAATAGACAGAAACAGAAGACACATCATATTTGTGATGACATCATGTAAACAAGTGGCAGTGTAGTAATCAAATGCGATTTTGTTGTTACTGTGAATAACAAGTCATATTGACAAGAGGGGGGTATATTTTCACACCAAAAATACCAGAAAATCCATTTTTGTGTTGATAGTTTCAAATAAAGGACTGGAGTTTTAATTTTTGAATATATGTATATATATATATAGGAATGTTGTCCTGCAGTACAGTAATTTTGTGTCTGTTGTTTTCAGGCTTATTCCACAGTGGGCACCCCAGACTACATAGCTCCAGAAGTTTTCATGCAAACAGGTTACAACAGCTCATGTGACTTCTGGTCACTGGGAGTCATCATGTATGAAATGCTCATAGGTCAGTCTTGAAACATAGCTTTTTGAGTGGTATAATCATTTTTAATATTAGCATTTATGAATTAAATAAATAAAATGTTCAAAACCTTATTGACATGCACACATTTCAGGAAAAGGCTAAAGCATCCAATCAATATCTAATAAGTGAACATAATTATGTTTTTGCAAATCCATTGAACAAAGGGAAGTAATTCAAATTTAGAGAGTCATTGGGTATTGCTAAATGTGCAATAAGGGTGCAAGGGACAGTTTTTATGCACAAACTTAATACCACATTTGCCTTCCTATTGTTAAAAAAAATCATTAAAAAAAAACTAAAATACACAAGTGAGGTCAAAAAGGGTCATATTTTTGGATAGCTGTATTACATCAAAGTATAAAAATATTAATCACTTGACCAGAGAAGTCACTGGCAGTTCATGGTGAAAGAAGTTTGCCCACCCCAAACACTAAATTTATACTTGCATTTTCATATTCGAAGGTCATTTTTGACAAATTTTTGTGATGCTCACAGTGCAAACACAAGCTCTTTTTCTAGGTGATAATTCTGGGAAACATTTTGTACTAAACAGGTTTGTGCAATTCAAAGTAGTTGCCATCCAAGCCGTTTTTGAGATTTTACCTGCCCTAAACCAAGATGTATACTGCTATGGGTGGCTAGCTCTTCTTCCTAGCCGACTATGGGTATTTCACTGTTGACTATGGGTATTTCACTGTCGACTATGGGTATTTCACTTGTCTACATACTGTAAAGTACCTGTGGGAGGTGTATGTGCCTCACATCAATTTCAAAGCACCTAGTTTACAAATATATCCATATCTTTAATTAGTAAACAATAACAGCTGAAAAAGTCACACCAAAGCCTTAAGTTAAGAAATCTGACAGGGTCTGATTTACAAAACTATCCCCTGCCACCTAATGATTATTATTATTTTGTAAATGTGGTTGATTGATTTAGCAGAATCAATTTTAATCTAAGTTTAATATTTAAACCTGATACAATTGGACAAAACACAGTATGTAGCTTAAATTACAAGCAAGCAAAGCATTTTAAAAGGCAGTAATTAAAAGTGAACTTTGTATTTAGGTGAATTAAAAACCACAGGTAAGGATATTTTGAAGGATGGATTAAAAAAACTATTACTAGAAATTTTAGTTAAAATCAAAATTTAAATTGAACACTAATCACAAACGTAGGACTAGAAGTTTGCTGAGATGCAGATTATGCCCGACTAAGGAAAGGAGCTGATAGCTCGGCACTTGATAGTTCGTAAGACAAGGACAGATAAAACAAAATGGTAACATAGATATTGGTTGTCATCATCATGGCAGGACATGAAGTATTATTTGCAGATATTAAATTGACAGTCTTTACCATTCCAGGGTACAGTTAGTGATCTAAATGAATTAAATTTTGATTATCCTCTAAAGAGATTAGGTCGCTCATTCCATTGAATAGCAGCTGCCTATCTAAAAGGATATTTACCTTATATTTATCTTTTAACTCTTGTGATGTCTAAAATGTCAGTTTGTTCACACCTTTTCATTAAGTCTAGCATTTACTGTCAGATACCAACGCAGTTGTCTCCTTTTATAGATTGGAGTAGTCTTTATCCTGGATATACAGTTATAGTTAAGGTTAATACAGTCTTCCTGGGTTTGCTACTGGCTAATATGGTCTGAGCTTAGCTCAGTTTGTGTTAAACAACTAAAAGTACTTACCTTTGATTAGTTGCAAGTTCATCAGAGGATAACATTACAGCTGATTGCATTGCAGATAGGGCTGTAATGATACAGCAATACATGTCTGTAATATTGATGCTTTTACTGCAATATAACATGTTGTATCGCCACACCTCAAATCCTGACGACGAGCCTTGGGTGACTAAGTGGCCCAAGGTGCTTGCTTTTACAGATTACTCACATCTCACCTGTATCAGCATAGGATTAGTCTTGGCTTGGCTAATGTGGAAATGTGAGAAAGCATGCCAGTAGCATTCTGTTGGTCAGTTGTTCTTCCATGGGTTCTGCCACATGTATGGCCTACCATGTGCTAGAAATGCCGTTATACCTCCAAAAATCACAAATCAAACCATGACAACACAACAAAAGACCCAATCTAACCATATAATGTTGTGAAATTGTAGATGTTTGCAAGAAAAAGAGTGATACTGTATTCACAAAATGAATATATTTTATCGCATTTTATGGAACTTTTTAACTGGTTTTGTCATTTCATGTTTGGTTTTAACAATCTAATAAAATAAATTCAAATGGTTGAAGAGCAGATATGATAGACTAATGAACTGTGATGCCATCGATGACCTTATCATAAATAAGTCCTATGCAAGTATTATTATAAGGTTTGTAATATGACATCAGAGGCAATACAAAGCCTAATTTACAGCTGGGTCCACAGAGCAAGTTCTTTGCTGAAGAGCTCTACAGCAGTGGCATTCAGATCTTGAGTCATTTGTGCCAGCTACTCAGCTGAATATGTATTATATGTGTATCATTACAAGATTGGTGCTAAAATTTTCCCAATAGTTGCTGGATGTCCACCCAAAACTACTGACACACACACACTAATTACTTAATGTACCACAAAAAGGCTGTGAAACTTTTCATTCCGAATCCAGTTTAAATGAAGTCATAAGTCAAAAGCTTATAATTTCCTTATTTCTCTGAAATGTTTCTTTTTAAGCTGACAAGTTTTTGATTTGTCGCTAAATTGTACATTTCTGCACATTCCATTGTTACAGTTTAGTCCTTTACATAATAAATAATGGCAGATATCAGTGACTTCAAGGCAAAAATCTGCACACAGTAGCACCCCCCCCCCCAAATTTTCAAAATCCAAATATTTTTTTATTTTGAAGTCATCCAATGATGTTGGTAATTTTAGCGATCACAAGGGCCAGCATGACATATATAGTATATCGATCTTTCAGGTTACCCACCATTCTGCTCAGAAAACCCGCAGGAAACTTATAGGAAGGTGATGAACTGGAAGGAGACTCTGGTGTTCCCTCCAGAAGTTCCCATATCTACTGAAGCAAAAGACCTCATACAACGGTACAGCCTACAGCAATATTTCTCTATTACCCTAAAAGGCCAGACTTAAAAATGTTTGTTCACCTGGCCCAAGGACACTGGAAGCCATATTTTTATTTAGAGTTTGATGAGAGCTGTTGTGTAAGCTTTTATTATTAGGATCTTGAATCAGTTTCATTATGAGCACGACTGATCAGATGGTGGGAATCAAACTTGCAACCTTCTGGTCATGAGTCCAGTGTCTTAACCAATGAATCATCTTATTTCCATTGGTGTGGATCTCGATGGTTTTCAAGTTATCTCTCCAGGGATGGGGCTCCAGGTGGGTAAGAACTAATTCAGGAATCCATATTGACTGCACAGATTAATTCCCCTTATAATGCCAAGTAAATGTATGTAATTTAAGGATGGGGCTATCTACAGTTTATAAAATTAGTGCACAGGATCAGAAAAATCCAAGGTAGAATTCTGGTTGCATAATTGATGTCTAATTTATGCTTCAAAAGTGACCCTATTTATAGGAATGAAGATAAATAATACCAAATTAATTGACAGGCTTTAATTTCCCCACTACAGCCATGAGAATTCGCATTCACAAGCTGACATATGTCATCTGTCCAGTTGAGCAATATTTGTAGATCCACTTGAACCTCTTATCTGGTGATTGTTTGAAAATTACTATTATTGTTAAAATTCCCCAAAAGGAAGGGATGGACTTGTCATTTATGGCCATGCATGTAAGTGTAGTGGGGGCTTGCCAAGTAAGTCTAGTGGGGGCTTGCCAAGTAAGTCTAGCGGGGGCTTGCATTTCTCTGCTTTCCAGATTTGTTAGTCTTGCTTGCCTGACTTTAAAAAGGAATATTGTTAGCATATGAAGGAACCAGTCACAGTGTCTTCTCAAAACTTTAATAGGCTTATGTATTTGTACTTTTTTCCAGGTTCTGTTGTGATGCAGAACATAGAATAGGTGCCAACGGCATAGAAGATATTAGAGCTGTTTCATTCTTCCGAGGTGTAGACTGGGAACATATCCGGTTTGTATTGCTGGCATTTACAGTAGTAAAAAAACATTGCTCCAAATTGTTTCTTTTCAACAGGGTAATTGAAACAATGAAAGATGGTTTCCAAAATAACATTGGGGTGTTATAGCACAGTTCTGAAACATTTGTCAACAATTGTATCCATTAAGGTCAGATAAATATTTTTGTTACAATTCACTGTTCCTTAGGAATGGAAACACAGCACAATTTGTCAATGTACTTAACTAAAGAAGAACCCATGCAGTGGAAAAAATGCCTCAAAACTCAATCAGTTAGCTTAACACTCTAAATGAGAATGTTCCAAAACTCCACCAATTGGATTAACATTGTAAATGAGAATGCCCCCAAACTCCACTATTTGGATTAACACTGTAAATGAGAATGCCCCAAAACTCCACCAGTTGGATTAACACTGTAAATGAGAATGCCACCAAACTCCACCAATTGGATTAACACTGTAAATGATAATGCCCCAAAACTCCACCATTTGGATTAACACTGTAAATGAGAATGCCCCAAAACTCCACCATTTGGATTAACACTGTAAATGAGAATGCCCCAAAACTCCACCAGTTGGATTAACACTGTAAATGATAATGCCCCAAAACTCCACCATTTGGATTAACACTGTAAATGAGAATGCCCCAGAACTCCACCAGTTGGATTAACACTGTAAGTGAGAATGCCCCAAAACTCCACTATTTGGATTAACACGGTAAATGAGAATGCCCCCTGACTCCACCAATTGGATTAACACTGTAAATGAGAATGCCCCCAAACTCCACCAATTGGATTAACACTGTAAATGAGAATGCCCCAAAACTCCACCAATTGGATTAATACTGTAAATGAGAATGCCCTCAAAACTCCACCAGCTGGATTAACACTGTAAATGAGAATGCCCCCAAACTCCACCAATTGGATTAACACTGTAAATGAGAATGCCCCCAAACTCCACCAATTGGATTAACATTGTAAATGAGAATGCCCCGAAACTCCACCAATTGGATTAACATTGTAAATGAGAACACTGTAAATGAGAATGCCCCCAAACTCCACCAGTTGGATTAACACTGTAAATGAGAATGCCCCCAAACTCCACCATTTGGATTAACACTGTAAATGGGAATGCCCCAAAACTCCACCATTTGGATTAACACTGTAAATGAGAATGCCCCAAAACTCCACCAGTTGGATTAACACTGTAAATGATAATGCCCCAAAACTCCACCATTTGGATTAACACTGTAAATGAGAATGCCCCAGAACTCCACCAGTTGGATTAACACTGTAAATGAGAATGCCCCAAAACTCCACCATTTGGATTAACACGGTAAATGAGAATGCCCCCTGACTCCACCAATTGGATTAACACTGTAAATGAGAATGCCCCAAAACTCCACCAATTGGATTAACACTGTAAATGAGAATGCCCCCAAACTCCACCAGTTGGATTAACACTGTAAATGAGAATGCCCCAAAACTCCACCAATTGGATTAACACTGTAAATGAGAATGCCCTCAAAACTCCACCAGCTGGATTAACACTGTAAATGAGAATGCCCCCAAACTCCACCAATTGGATTAACATTGTAAATGAGAATGCCCCAAAACTCCACCAATTGGATTAACATTGTAAATGAGAATGCCCCAAAACTCCACCAATTGGATTAACACTGTAAATGAGAATGCCCCAAAACTCCACCATTTGGATTAACACTGTAAATGAGAATGCCCCAAAACTCCACCAGTTGGATTAACACAGTAAATGAGAATGCCCCAGAACTCCACCAGTTGGATTAACACTGTAAATGAGAATGCCCCCAGACTCCACCAATTGGATTAACACTGTAAATGAGAATGCCCCAAAACTCTACCAATTGGATTAATACTGTAAATGAGAATGCCCTCAAAACTCCACCAGCTTGATTAACACTGTAAATGAGAATGCCCCCAAACTCCACCAATTGGATTAACACTGTAAATGAGAATGCCCCCAAACTCCACCAATTGGATTAACATTGTAAATGAGAATGCCCCGAAACTCCACCAATTGGATTAACATTGTAAATGAGAACACTGTAAATGAGAATGCCTCCAAACTCCACCAGTTGGATTAACACTGTAAATGAGAATGCCCCCAAACTCCACCATTTGGATTAACACTGTAAATGGGAATGCCCCAAAACTCACCAGTTGGATTAACACTGTAAATGAGAATGCTCCCAAACTCCACTATTTGGATTAACACTGTAAATGAGAATGCCCCAAAACTCCACCAGTTGGATTAACACTGTAAAGATAATGCCCCAAAACTCGGCCAATGAGCTTAACACTGTGAATGAAAATGCTCTGAACTCCACCTGTGGGCTTAACACTGTAAATGAGAATGCCCTGAACTCCACCTATGGGCTTAACACTGTAAATGAGAATGCCCTGAACTCCACCTATGGGCTTAACACTGTCAGTGAGAAAGACACAAAACTCCGTAAATGAGCTCAACATTGTAAATGAGAATGTACTCTGAATGTGATGATCATTCTAATCTTAGTTTGCATTATGACATTTTTCACTTATGGCTCTAGCCATACGGGTTTCTTAAAACCTGGTTTTCGGCTTGTTATTATTAATCTTTCAACTCTATTTTGAACTTCATAGGTTTATGGTATCCTCCTGTTTTGCATTGTTTATGATTTGTCACAGGTCAAGCAATTCAGTAATCACTGTTTTAAATGGTTTCTCAAAAACCACTAGACAAGTTTGGACCAAAAATTTTCACAGAACATTTTGGCATGAAGAATATTTGCAGATGGTGCCAATCTCCCATCAGATGTGGCCACCATTATTAAAAATCAAAATTATTAGAAAACAACAACTTGAAACAAAGTCTTCCCCCAAAAAAAACATGACATATGTTGATCAAATTTGACAGAAAGTGTAATGGAAGGAAGTGTTTACTAATGAATAAGATTGAGCATCAAGTATGACTACCATTACTAAAAATAGAAAAGACATTGTTTAAAAAATGGTTAGACATTTAAACAACTTCTTCAAAACCACAGAACTGAATTTGACCAAACTTGACAGAAAGCATCCTTGCATGAAAACCTTTAATATTTGTTAAAATTATATGGCAATTTATGCTAAAAATAGAAAGTCCTTGAAATGACCTCATTTCAGAAATAGCACAACAGAATTTGACCAAATTTCAGTAGATTTATGTTAGCTTGGAAAACAATGCAGTGTATATAATCTTGGAAATGAATTGGCTGTCATGTCTGATATTAGTGGCCAGAAGTGCTTTTTAGGCAAAATAACTTCAAGTGAGCTTATACCAACAGTACGAAAATATTGGTATGCCTCTCTCTCTCAGGCATATCAGTAAATCATTACCCTTCAAAAATTGTAAGTAATGTCACTAAATACAGTAAAACGGTATTTCGATATTAAAATGTCTAAAACATTTGTTTTTATGCTGTGACATGTATATGCATTATTTTATGGTATTTAATATGTTGAGTGACAATAACCACATATTGGTTTTTTTTGCAGTTTATTTTTGTTTTGTTTATTCAATTCTACAGACCCAAAGGTCTATTGACAGAAATGATAATAAAAGTTCCATATAACAGCACATTATAAGGTCAATTTACATCAACATCATGCATCTAGGCATGCATAAATAACAGCAAATAAGAACCTGTAAATTGGACCATTCAGCAGGTGTGGAAAATCTTTTGCACAGCTGATGAACAAGTAATGTTTACTTGGGGCATCCAAGTGTATCACAGTGTAACAACTAATGTTTACTTCGGGCATCCAAGTGTATTACAGTGTAACAACTAATGTTTACTTAGGGCATCCAAGTGTATCACAGTGTGACAACTAATGTTTACTTGGGGCATCCAAGTGTATCACATTGTAACAACTAATGTTTGCTTAGGGCATTCAAGTGTATCACAGTGTAACAAGTAACGTTTACTTAGGGCATCCAAGTATATCACAGTGTAGCGACTAATGTTTGCTTAGGGCATCCAAATGTATCACAGTGTAACAACTAATGTTTGCTTCGGGCATCCAAATGTATCACAGTGTAACAATTAATGTTTACTTAGGGCATCCAAGTGTATCACAGTGTAACAAGTAATGTTTATGTAGGGCATCCAAGTGTATCACAGTGTAACAAGTAATGTTTACTTAGGGCATCCAAGTGTATCACAGTGTAACAAGTAATGTTTACTTAGGGCATCCAAGTGTATCACAGTGTAACAAATAATGTTTACTTTGGGCATCCAAGTGTATCACAGTGTAACAAATAATGTTTACTTTGGGCATCCAAGTGTATCACAGTGTAACAAATAATGTTTGCTTCGGGCATCCAAATGTATCACAGTGTAACAAGTAATGTCTACTTCAGGCATCCAAGTGTATCACAGTGTAACAGGTAATGTTTACTTGGCATCCAAGTGTATCACAGTGTAACAAATAATGTTTACTTTGGGCATCCAAGCGTATCACAGTGTAACAACTAATGTTTGCTTTGGGCATCCAAGTGTATCACAGTGTGACAAATAATGTTTACTTAGGGCATCCAAGTGTATCACAGTGTAACAACTAATGTTTACTTCAGGCATCCACATGTATCACAGTGTAACAAGTAATGTTTACTTCGGGCATCCAAGTGTATCACAGTGTATCAGCTAATGTTTATTTATGGCATCCAAGTGTATCAGAGTATAACAACTAATGTTTGCTTAGGGCATCCAAGTGTATCACAGTGTAACAACTAATGTTTACTTGGGGCATCCAAGTGTATCACAGTGTAACAAGTAATGTTTACTTGGGGCATCCAAGTGTATCACAGTGTAACAACTAATGTTTACTTAGGGCATCCAAGTGTATCACAGTGTAACAACTAATGTTTACTTCGAGCATCCAAGTGTATCACAGTGTAACAACTAGATTTTGATGACTACCATTATAATGAGTCAATTTACTAGGATTTAAAATCAGTTTGTACAGGCAGCCTATGGACATGTTGGATGTTACTGATGCCAAGTGTTAATGATTACATGTTGGCTGTTACTGATGCCAAGTGTTAATGATTACATGTTGGATGTTACTGATGCCAAGTGTTAATGATTACATGTTGGATGTTACTGATGCCAAGTGGTAATGATTACTAAAAGTTCTGAGACCCACCTGGCAGTCATGCCTAATAATCCCACTTCCTGCCATCACCTGGCCATTTAGGCTAAATGTCAGATGTTATCTCACTGTAACAAGTATGTTTATTTTCTGGGGCTGATAAGGGTATTGCAGACAACAACAGCCAAACAGGTGGCACCAAAAAAACAATCTTTACTCAAATGATTATGTTTTCTTTAGCCACTTATTACACAGTCATGTGATGAGATTGTAGTTGTTTTCAATCCTTCTGTGTCATACGAAACATCTTATCTCTAGAGCTGACATATATATGATTTCAGAAAGGTATATCTGGTAAAGTTCAGTGGTGAAGAGTTATTTGGTCAGGTCCCCAAATAACAATTAGAGGATGATACATATAATTTGTTGTTATTTTGGTAGTATTTTCTTTTTTTTAATATTGACCTAAGCTTCGTGTATTACATTACTATGTGCTGACACTGTGACACAAGCTTGCAGTGCAAGGGGCTGGTGTTCTGATTCCATATTTTAGATTAAATTTTATAGCAGATATCAAGACATATCATTTTCCCAGTATAAATGGTATTGTTGAAATCATCAACAAGATTTTATTTAAAAAATATGGAAGATCTTGCACAGTGATCAGCGTCTATAAAGACTTAAGTATGAGGCAAATTCTTATATAACATTGGTGTTGTCATGGATACAAGGGGAATGTTTTCTTTGAAATTGTTACTTTAACTTACATTTACATGGTAGCATTGTAAGTGGTTTATACAGGGATCAAGTTTATACAGGGATCAGGTTTATACAGGGATCAAGTTTATGCAGGGATTAGATTTATACAGGGATCAAGTTTATACAGGGATCAGGTTTATACAGGGATCAAGTTTATACAGGGATCAAGTTATAAAGTGGAATTCTTATGTACGTGACTGTTCAATCAAAAGTGTATAAAGTGCAACTTAGGAATATGCAGATTATGCAGATATCTGGAGTGATTTGAATTTGTCTGTCTTTACGTTTTTCTTCCTTTCTGTTAACAGAGATAGACCTGCAGCCATTCCTATAGATATCAAAAGTATTGACGATACATCCAACTTTGATGAATTCCCAGATGTTAACCTCAAGTGGCGTAAGTACATTTTGTAACATTTAAGATGTAATTTTTCTTAAATATGTGAATATTACATAACAGTTTGATTTTTAGATACTCAGTAAGCATTATCTCTACTCTCACTTGCGTACAAGTCCAGTCCAGCTGCAAGCAACATAGACCCTGATGTGCTTTTGCAGAATGCATGGTCCATGTTGTTTGTTTTCATGATTAATCGCATAAGACTTCATAGACCCAGATCTGCAGTTGGATTTGACTTGTAAGCAAGTATATACAGTACTTTGTAATTACATCAAATTGTATCAGGTGATTTTTGCATTTTTAAATTTTTTTATTATAAATGTTTGTAAAGTCATTGATCTGTGATTTCCAGTTTACCTGGATTTAACGGTTTCCATGACAACCTATTAATCATAATACTTCCTGTTGTGTAATCATAATTGCATGTAACAAATCTAGCTGCACACTTTTGAATTCATCATGTAATACTTGGGAGTGGAACTCCCAAGCATATTCTATACAAAACCTTGGAAAACTAATTCTTTCACATTTTGTGAGCAATACGATTAGTTAGGTCTTTGTAAATCTAAAGTATGATTTGTCTTGGTGCATCTTTCTTAACCTTTTACCTCATGCAAGCATCTTTGGACGCCTTTATTCTATTCACATGGAAGCACCTTTGGACGCCTCTACCCGAATCGCATGGAAGTACCTTTTGGTGCCTCTACACCATTTTCATGGAAGTGCCTTTCAACACTTGCTGTAAACATCAGCCATTTTGAGCAGGTTTTCGTAGCGCCACCTTCGGAGAAAACCTCTTATTAGATTCTACATTCATCGGTGTGAATGACCATTATGTCAGATCACATGGTCTCTAGTTTTGCTCTGGTTGAAATTTGCTGTTTAAAGTAACTGGGTTGTATTCTCTGCTCTCCAAAATGGAGGTTGTGGATTTCGTTCTGTACTTGAGTTTTCATGATTGGAATCACAACTATGATAGCTTCAATAACTTAGGTAAAGGCTCTGATATTGCTGTAGGCAGCAATTAGTTTTTATAAATTATCAAATTCAGATTATTTAGTGATATAGATGCAGACAAAGAACTTGTAAATTTTGAGTATGCGAAATGGCAGGTAGGGTTGGTCATGCAGCTTCACTGACTTAATGGTGAATGAGTTCTTTCAAGATTTTAAAGCACATCAAAAACATTTCATGAAAAATAGCTATACAGCTAAAACAGTCAGATTTTACTCTTAAATCTTCCATACATAATATATGTGTACCAAAAATGTAAAATGGTTAAAATTGCTGTTAAACGTAACATTCACTATGCTGCTTAACAGTTAACAGGCAGGCCTATGTGTATAGAGCTGAATAGGTAACAGGTTTTCTGTTTATAGTGCTCTGCACTGGATAACTTTGCTACATGTATATCAAAGGGCGAAAAAGCCATACACTCTATGAGGGTTAAATGTGAAGGTCCCATTGCATGTTAATAGTAATTGGGATGCCTAAATAGTAATTGGGATGCCTAAATAGTAATTGGGATGCCTAAATAGTTTATTTGGTTCAGATTTTCTAAAGAGGTATTATAATTATTTCTTGTCATTGCAAGATATTTCTTGTGTATGTGTGTGTTGTATTTGTGTGGTTTGGATTTTTAACCTTAATTTAACAATTTTAGTCATATTACTACTATGTTTGCAGTGTAGCAGGTTATAGTGATGTCTAGCACTGGGGCATCATGCCGCAGACATGTAGCATCATGTCCCACCCAGACACATTATCCTGACACAAAGCCAACCAGTTCCAACACTAATTTCTTAATGCTGAGTGCCAAGCGAGGCAGCTGTTAGCACCATTTTTATAAGTCTTTGGTATGACTCGCCTGGGGTTTGAACCCATGATCTTCTACATCCATGGCAGATGCTCTAACAACTTAGGCCACTGGATGGTCACATATGTTCAGCGATATGTGTTGTTTTTTATTTGAAAAGTATCATGCTTACAACTGGTTTACACTATATATTAAAAAAAGTATCTGGTGACAGAAATATGCCAGTGATTTTGTAAGTCGATATTTTCTCCACGTATGAAGAAATGCAGGGACTTAAATTTAAGCCCTGAGATTAGTATGTAAATGCAGGAATGAGTAATCATTTACTGGACATGGAAATTCATAAAAAAGGCAAAAAATACTATGTCTGATCCGATTTACATTGCTCACTGGACAGAAGAAAGACACAAGAGGATATTTAGAATATCAAAGCAACCAGTATCTAAAACAGGGGTGGGTGAAATTGAGGTGAAGAACAACTTGAGAAAAGTTGGTCCTTTTCACTTTTTCTCTCTGCTGGGGTGAAATGACAAGCATGGGGATGATTAAATAGCCTGAATCGACCTGTAGCATGAACCCATCCATATTCATTGAGTCCTGTCTTCCCTTGGGCAAGATTATTTTGAACTGAAAACATGGATTTGTCTCACGTAGGAGAGAAGGGGAGATGTATATGGGGAATTCTTTCTTAATTTTCGAAGATAGTTCGGTCTTTTCATACTAGTCTGTGTCAGAGTATTTTTGTTAATCCATGCATGCATTGTGACAATTTAAGATGTAACTTGGTGGATTTAGATATTTATAACAGTCTGGAAAATGTTGAGGGGATGGGGACTGTTTGATTTTTAAAGTTTGTGGAAATTGGCTGTTTATTAATTTTTAAATTTTTCTTTCATTTACAGCAACTCAATCTCAACAAGTCCAAGAGGAGCAGTACAAGAAAGACTGGGTGTTTATCAACTATACCTACAAAAGATTTGATGGTCTACCAAAACCATCACATCCGAAAAGCTAGCCACCAACAGATCAATTGCTAGCTGCCATTTGCATTTTTTCAGATAGATTTTTAAGGCTCCACTTCAAACTTATGTACTAACATTGAATTGTTAGACGTTGGAATTCATTAAATTGTTAACCAGCACCATGTATATGTATAATTTCAGGAAGGGAAAAAAGAACATGGTTTACACTGTTGTGGACATGATTTATACTGTTGTGGAAGGCTTGTTACTTTCATATTTTTTTTCTCCACAGAAATGTTTTGAAAAGTATATGTCCAGACATTGTTACAGTTTTTGCAATCAGCAGCTTCATAGAACAAGTAATTAACAATAATAATAATAAAAATAATAATAATAATGGGCTGAAAGTAAACAGTTTCTACAGTTATAGATAGAAACTAACAGTTCACATGACACAAACGTTTGATTACATACCTGGTAAAGCTTTGTCAGTAGGTATATTATTTATATTTTTGCATTTGAATTTGGCAATTTAGAGTGCTAATTCAAAGACAAAACTAAAGATGATTACTTGTAAAATATTCAATCATATGCTCATAGTCCTGAAGGCCTTGTGGAATACCTATAAAATACCTAAAGGCCTTGTGGAATACCTATAAAATACCTGAAGGCCTTGTGGAATACCTATAAAATACATGAAGGCCTTGTGGAATACCTATAAAATACCTGAAGGCCTTGTGGAATACCTATAAAATACCTGAAGGCCTTGTGGAATACCTATAAAATACTTGCTTATAAGTCAAGTTAAACTGAAAACCAACAAAGATCCTGATCTGCTGAGGCATAATGCACCTGCAGATCAGGATCTATGTTGTTTGTTCTACAGATTACTCTAGACAAACTGCAAAGACCCAGATCTGCCGATGCATTATGTGACAGCAGATCTGGGTCTGTGCAGTTTGCAAGTATATATGGCAGTCTGTTTTCTGTTGTCTGTCATTTGATATTTGTTTCCAACATCTGTTGGTCTGTCAGCACAAATTTTTTATCACTACTTTGATGAAACTACATGAAAGATTGACTTGAAACGTTACACATACATTCATCCCAAGGTTTAGTAGATCCTAAATCAAGGGTGGGCATGATATGGCCTGTGGGCTGTATCTAGCCTATGACCTGGTTTTATTGATTAAGTTACATCATTGGATGGGGCTTTACAAATCACTTCTCTGACCTGAGCCCTGGAGGAAGTTGCCTATGTCTGTCGTAAATAAATGTGGTGCCACTGAGACATACAATATGGCTGTATGACGAAAATCTTGTCACTACTCTGGAAGAATGGGTGGTTATATCATTATGGGATTTTCACTAAAGGACATCTTATGATGTCTAGTTGGTCTTAAATGAAAATGGTGCCATTGATTTGTCCACAATGGCTGCTACATTGGAAATCTTATTGCTTTCTTAAGGGAAAGTCATATCAGTGTGTTGTTTTCACCAAGTGACTTCTTGTGTTGTTTATTGTGTTCTGGTGAATATGATTCCACTTAGACATCTAAATGAAGATCTAGCTGATTGTATGGCAAACATGTTGAAAATTTGCTATTAATTCTCCAGAATGGAATAATCACGTTAATGGGGTTTTTCACCAAATGTCTCATAATGGTGTCTAGTTTGTCCTAGATGAAAATGGTGCCAATCTTGTATCCAACATGGCTGCCACAGTGGTTAAATTAAAAATTTTATCACTCAAGAATATCTGAGATGGTTAAACTTGGCTGTTAAAAGGAAGAATTAGTTTCATCTTTAGTTCTGGGAAAATTCTTTTTTGACAGGAGAGTGATGAGGGAATCTTGTATCTCCACATTACACAATTTGTTATCACTATTTTTGTCATATAGTACTTCCATTGTTGTCTACGTTATGGGGCTTTGTATATTTCAGTCCATCGAACCTTGACATTAATTTCCATAATTTCTGTAATAATAACAGTGAATTCTGTGAATTCAGACTAATGTGTGATGGCTTTTCTTGGCAAAGACATATAAATATAGTTATGAAGATGGTTTCATTGTTGGGGTTTAGAAGAGATATTTTCTTGTAAAAAAAAAAGTTTTTTTGTTGTCTCACAAACTGTCTTGAAAGATTTAGGTAAGAGCTGGAAATTAATAAACTGTGATTTTGTTTTGCAGATTAGAAAGTCATCATTATTTACATTTACTGAACTTTTTTACCACATGAGAAAATGGATGTGGATTGGTACTAAGTTTGTTAACTCATTCAGCGCCAATCCTGCCTGTAAGCGTGATGAGGCTGTACCCTACTTTTGAACTCAGCAGCATCAAGGTCATTTAAGATACACCAAAGTGGGTGGTATTACAAAAAAGCAGACAGATATAGCTCTACAATGATACCAAATAATCTGGACATTCCAGTTGCACTATAAAATAAAGAGAAAAAAACTAATTTTTTGGACCCATTTTTTTGTTTTCACCCAAAATTTGCTTGTGGGTGGAATCCGATTTTGTGTCCGGATTTTAGACTTTTGGCCTCAGATCTAAGGCAGACTGGTCTGAACTGTGCATAGACAGGTGAACCTTTGCAAAAAGTAGGATAAGGTGGGCATTTGGAATAAAGAGAGGTCTCAATACGAAAACGATGGGTCTGTTAAGCAAAAAAAAAAAAAAAGAACTCCAACTTTTACCCTTCTACTCATGTGTGAGCAAAATAGCAAATGGAAAATGATGTTTCTAACACAACTAGGCATTAGGCTAATGGAAAATCTGTTGGAAGTCAATGTATTAGGATGTATTCAGAAATAGCCCCCAAAATGTGTTTCCTATTTGCATTTCAGGCGAAAACGACAAAAACCTCCAGGGCTTAATGAGTTAAGTAAACTGTATTAAGTAAATATGCAGAAGAGAAATTAAATTGAATTATTTGGAGGAAATTATAACTTGACTGCGTAATTGACGGATTTTGTTTCTTATTGTTGATCATATGTACTTGAATATATGTCAAGTCCAGTTGCATAGAACTGATCTGCCATTGCAGTAATGTGCTGGAAGATCCGAGTCTAATATGTTCTAATGATTCAAGTCAGTATGTGGTCTGACTCAGTGAATTGTACCCCATGTCTGGTATTTCTAAGTTTTTACCTGGCACAATTACATTCAAACTGAGGATGATTTAATCCCTTAAATTCTCACAAATTTCTAACCAGATCTTGTTCTGTTTGCTTAAACTTTCTAAATTTGGTAAAATAAAGTTAACAAAAATGATTGCATTGTTAAAGAAATGCTATTTTTAGTAGATGGAGAAGCCTAATAGATATTATAAGATGCGTGCTATGACATAATGCCGGCACAAGTAAATATAAAGGTCTATACATCTATACTGTATATAGTGTGCAATATAACAAACTGCCATAACCAGTAAAATTAAAATAAAGGGTATAAATCCACAGTGAAAAAGTTAGCTGAACCATAAAAATGTAATGTAAGTAGAATATAGACTTTATCATATTTTTCCATTACATGACACACATTCCAAAATAATGCCATCTGACTAAAAATTGCTTTATATTTTTGTAAAATTCACGTTCAAGTATCATTCAAATGTTGGTGCTTTGGCTACATTTAAAAGAGCAATTAAAATAGATATTATTATTATTATTAATAATATTATTATTATTGGAGACAGAAAATATATACATGTATACAGAAAAAGTAATAATTAAAGTATTCAGATGACAATGATAGTTTGTTACCAGATCAGTGATGAATGCAAATAAAGATAGAAATGTAAAATAATTGCTGATAGTTTTGTGATAATTTTAAAAATAAGAAATTTAATTAGATTTTAAAGCAATTTTTGAAATAATGATTTATATATTTATCTTACATATACACTTGTATTCTGGAATCATTTGTATTGTATTTGCATCAAGATCGATAATAATAGCAATACTAATAATGTCTACATTACTTAATCTTTTTAAATGTTTCCCGGCAGGCTAAATGCCATCTAAATAAGAAATGAACTTACTTCTATGATAAAGACACTTGTGTTCATACTGCATTACATTTAGATATAATAGAAAAATGATCTTTAATCTTGTTATCAACATATTTATGATTTACAGAATGACATACTTGTGATTTAGAGAATTCATTTTACTGTACTTTTGTATCCCTTTATCAACCACTCCGGTGGCCTAGTGGTTAGAGCATCTGCCTTGGATGTGGAAGGTCGTGGGTTTGATCCCCAGCCAAGTAATACCAAAGACTTATAAAAATGGTACTAACAGCTGCCTCGCTTGGCGCTCAGCATTAAGAGGTTAGTGTTAGGACTGGTCGGCCTAGTGTCAGAATAATGTGACTGGGTGGGACATCATGCTACATGTCTGCAGCATGATGTCCCGTTGCTAGATAGACAACACTATAAACTGCCACACTGCAGACATCGTAGTGATATGACTGAAAAATTGTTAAAGCTACATTAAGAACCCAAATCACTCACACACACACACACAAACATCTTCATTCACACTACATAATTTTAGGAATGTGTGGCATGTAATTGACAACAAAAAATGATACATGTATATATTTTACTTGCATTACAGTTTTATGATTCTGGTAATTTTTTCATTGTGGGTTTCATCCCTATTATTTTATTTTTACCAGATAATGCTATCTTGCATGTTGTGTACAGTATAGATGTACAGACTTTTATATTTTCCTGTGTGACCATCCGTGTCACTCATTGCATTTTATACACCATGTATCTTACAATGTTCATTAGCCTACTCCATCTACTAAAATTAAAAATAGCATTTCTTTAACAGTACACTTGCCATTTACAGCTTTATTTTTCTGAATTAAAAAGTTCATGGACACAGAACAAAGTTTGGTTTGAAATTTGTAAGGTTTAAAGGGATTAAATAATCCCAGCTAGGTGGTAAATGTGCCAGGTGGTAAATGTGCGAAGTAAATATTTTTGAAGATTTGAGGCGAAACACAATTCATACTTGACCAGAGCCAGACTATTCATAGACTCAGACCTGCCAGCACATCATGCAACAGCAGATCTGGTTCTGTGCATTTGGCAGCTGGACTTGACTTTAAAGAGAGTATAGATGGTATTTTTGATTTGGCTCTTTGAGCTTTATTTTCTGTTTTTGTTCTTTGGAAAAATCCATTAAATTTGAATTGAACATTCTCATATTGAGATGTCTATTGTGGAATGAATTTCAAAGAGACCAACAATAGAAGATTCAGATTTATGTTACAGAAGTAAGTTATTTACCTGTAGAAACAGTACCTGCGATTGTAGAAACAGTACCTAAGGTACAGTAGGCCCCTATTCTTCATGGCCATTTATATCCACTTTGACATAAACAAAATTTTGTCGACCTAAACAGCTCAAGCATTGCTTGTTGAGGTGTACATTTTGAGGAATTAAATACAGTTCAAGTTGTTTGGGTATGGTAATTAGCTAATACATTCCAGCATTGAAGGGGAGATAATCATGAAATTCTGGAATAATTATGATTGGATAAAGTTTCTAAAATCCAAGCTCCACTCAAAAAAAATTTCACCCTACTTTTAAATAATTTAAATCAAGATCAGCCATAATGAAGAAAGGTAGAAATAATAACATATTTGATAAATTGTTCATTTTCCTGCTGTTCAAATGTATATCAGGAAGACAACTACATTGTTATATTCCATACTAAAAATCGGTTCCATTAACAAATTAAACTCTTGAATAAATACTCATTGTTTAAGCATGTTATCAACACCTGCTTTATAAGATATCTTAATTGCTTCACTTTCATATGACATAAATGTGTATAAGCAACTTGATAAATTGGGATACGCAAACCATGTGGTATCAGTAAATGCAATTAAATTTAAATCACAAGTCACATTTAATCACAAAAGGGGTGATACATTATTGTTAGATTTGCACATATTCTTCGATTTTTTTTACTGTGTTGTAAAAGTTAAATGGAGAGAAAAGAACTTCTGGGGTTTAACCATGAATCGTGGCTGCAAAACCTGCATTTTTTCTTCAATTCTATCACTCACGCTGCTGATTGATATTTTTGCCTGGAAATTTTATCAAGGTAAAAGTGTCATTAGGTATTTAGTCTTGTATTGATTTGATAATTTGGTCTGAAACATACTGTAAAGTGGATTGTTTTTAAAGTTGGTTCATTTCTGTTTGTTTTAAAATGAAGTTTATATCAAATGCAAGCAGAATGAATAAGTCCTTAAATACACCATACCATTCTTATTTACTGACTTCATTTTGTAAACCTATTAACAATTAAGAGATTACTTAATAGTGAAATAATTTCGCTCACCAACCTGAAAATATGAACTCATTTTTATTACCATGTAAATATCACTTTCTCAGCAAATATTATCTTTTGATCCATTTGTGATTTTTTGGTGACTGTATTCCTGTTGTGTAGCATGAATGTTGTATATTTAAATAGACACTCAGGTTTTAGCATGTCTGGTAATGCCCTGCTCAGTTTTGGCATATATGGTAATGCCCTGCTAGGTTTTGGCATGTCTGGTAATGCCCTGCTCAGTTTTGGCATATCTGGTAATGCCCTGCTCAGTTTTGGCATATATGCCTTGCTAGGTTTTGGCATGTATGGTAATGCCATGCTAGGTTTTGGTATGTATGGTAATGCCATGCTAGGTTTTGGCATGTATGGTAATGCCATGCAAGGTTTTGGCATGTCTGGTAATGCCCTGCTTGGTTTTGGCATGTCTGGTAATGCCCTGCTAGGTTAGCTAAAACACATGTTACTGGCATAATGTAATTACGTACAATTCACATGTGTCATGAATCTATGAATTTAAAACAATTAACAAAAAAGAGCAAAACCAACAAGTCATGCATAATTGAAAAATATAATTTATTTCCCTAATATACAATATGAAAGGATTAAAAATAACGTAAGTATAATGAATGGTTTCATAAAGTCCTAAATCTTCTATCAATTCCAAAAATCTTGAGTAATCCAAATGAGTTCCAAAGGTATTCCAAATGATCTCCTGCATTGTAATGATGTTTCAGCAATGTAGAAGAATCGCTTTTATCATCCCAAAATGTCTTTAAATGAATTCACAGTAATTCCATAAAGCTATGATATATAAAGATAATCTTTAAATGAATCAATCAACTCTTCCAAGACTGATAGTACTACTGAGAATGCCTAATTCTACAAAATAATTCTATTATATAGAATTCTATGCATTAGAGAGAATGCAATGAGGCATGAATGAATTATCTTGGCATTTCAAGATCGCTATCAGTGAACAGATCCGCTGTTCTAACACTGACTAAACATAAATTGGGTCAGCTTGGCTTTTCAGAACTTGTCCTGGAGTTAGGTCATGTGATATTTACTTGTACTTTAGTAATCTCAACCTTGGAACTAGAGAATGAGTTCATTTTATAATGCAGACTTGCTATTGATAAGAAATGTAGTATTTAAAATATGAACTTGAATTATGAGTGATAATATACATAATTTGGCTATACATAGCACACCAAACTTTGAAAGTTGATACACACAGATCTGTTGTCACAGAGTGGGGCAGTACATCAGGGTTTTTGCTGTTTGCCTGAGAAATACAAGGCATGAAAATTGAACAAACAGTATAAACCATGATTTGCTGGCTCATTGTGCACTGGATGAACAAGGATTACACAGTTTGTAGTTTCTCTGTATGTTAAACAACAGTAAATATAGTAAATTTGATTATTTAGTAAGTAAATTTGATTATTTTAGTAAGTGAATTTGATTATTTTAGTAAGTGAATTTGATTATTTTAGTAAGTAACTTTGACTGGAATGAGAATAAGACATCACATCAGACAATGATTCTCCACTTCAAGGAAAAATCAAGTTATTAGCTTAAATATTTTATATTCTTTTTGCATTTATTTCTTTGGTTTAATTAGGCCAGCTTTTTTTTCCAAGGATTAAAGATAGCTTGTAGTGAAAAAAATTGCTAAATTTATCTGAACAATGCTAACTAATGTTCATTTTGAAGAAATGGTTTATCAAATAGTAAGTAAATGGCTTTATAAGGACTTGGAGATTTTTATTGCCTCAGTGCTTTTGCTAATCTAACAATGCAAAGTAGACATGATATTGAAAAGAGGGATAATAATTGAAAGTGTATTAGTAAAAACCAAAGCAATAAATCAGTAAAGTCAGTTTCACAGTACTGGTCATAAACCCGAAGAGCGTATGGGATGTTCTTGTAGTCATCATCAATACAACCGTTATCAATACTCCTAAACTACTTTGAGGATTACCATGAAACTTCATATACACATTCATACCATAGTCTAGTTGGTTTTATGGAAATGGAGCCACTTGAATAACCAATATGGCCACCACAGGAGCCATCTTGAAAATCTTACTGTCACTATTACTCCTGAATGGATAAACAGATTTTTCACTAAAAAAAAGCTTCTTGTGATGTCTAGTTGGTGCGTACTAAAGCTCGTGCAGATCTGATGTCTAATATGGCCACATAGCAGCCATCTTGAAAATCATTATCGCTACTCCTGAATGGCAAGTCATACTGACATGAGGTTTTCCCCACAAGACTTCTTGTAATGTCTGGTTGGTCCTAAATTAATGGGCTGCCAATCTAGTGTTTGATATGGTTGCTACAATGGCCATCTTGAAAATCCTTTATTGTGAATCATGAATTCATGGTCATATCAACATGGATGTTCACCAGAAAACTTTTGTGAAGTTTAGTTGGCCCTCAGGGACAATGGTTCCTGTCTGATGTCTAATATGGTGACTGCAGTGGCCATCTGAAAATCCTAGTAATTCTACTGCTTCAAGATGGCTGGTCATATCGACATTGTGCTTTCACCGAAAGTCTTCTTATGATGTCTAGGTGGTGCTATATGAAAATAGTGCCACTTGCACATCAAGATGGCTGTCACTGCAGCCATCTTTAAGACAGTGCTGTTGCAATGGATGGATGGTCATATTGACATGCAATTTCTAATGATGTCTTTTTGGTAGTGTATGAAAATGGTGCTAATTTGAAATCCAGTCTGTCCACCACAGCAGCTAATTTGTGAAGAATATAAGGGATCATTTCAATACTCAGCATTTAATAGGAAAAAGTGGTCGTGTCTTGAATTCCTGAATATATTTTCACCTAGTAGAGCTTTAGTCCCTTTGATGGACTTGTTCCAAATATATTGAAATTGTAAATATTGGATAGTTCATGTGTACATTTTCATATCATAACGTCTAGTACAGGCATGTGCCATTTGTATCGAAAGGTTTGCCATATCAATTATTAACATTAATTTATTATCTTACTTTTTTGATCTCGTGTGCTAAAAATAGTTGCAATACAAGAAGCTTTACCTTTGTTCATCGGAAAAAATACAGAAGTATAATTCTTTGTTTCATTTGTCTATTAAAATTAGTGAAACTTGCCTAATTTGGCCTTTAGGGCTGTAATTCCTTGGCAGCATGGCCACATATTCTTAATTTTTGTCTCTCTAAAGTCATTCTAACCCTGATGAAATTTCTGCATAGTTTGTACAACCTTGACAAATTCCTGGAATGTTTTTTTGGGGGGAGGGGCTTACTTTAAAAGTGATTGAATTTTTTTGTGGAAACACTCCTTGCATTTTGGTAAAATACAGTGATTTTATTAAAAGCAATAAAGATGGTTAAAACCGAATAAAATGCCAATTTGTAAGTTGAAAGTTTTTGTTAATTACATATTTTCCCAAAATAATGAATAAATAAATAAAACTGGATAGAATTAGATTGATCAAATGACACTAGTATTTAACAAAGTTGAATTCCCATAAGACAAAATACTCTATGAAAACGTTTGGAAGTCCTTGAAAACTCCATGAAGAAAAACTTTTAACAATGTTCTGTACACTATCCACCTCCCTAACATGACACCATTGTTTTGTCCCAACAGTATTTGACCTTGACACATTTCTGAAGGCTGCAGATACATGAGCAGGTAGACAGATAAGAAGAACACATATTTATAAATACGCACTGAAACCCATGTATAATGGAGGGACACTCACAGGACCTAAAAAATGCATACTTTTCAGGTGCATATACAGGTGAAATATGAAAGTAAACTTAAGAAAAAGGGGTCAGAATTGTCCTTAATGAGTAGGCTGCTTGTATATAGATGTGTCCAGTAAGGCAGGCTTCACTTGAACTACATGAAAAAGTAAGCAATAAGTATGAAAATAATTTTAGTTAAACTGTAGGGAGGATAAATTTAAACTGGTCTACATTAAATTGTAAACCATTAGAAATCTAATTAACTTAAAAATTTGTGTTTATCGAGTTGTACTTTTTGTAGTGAAACATGGCTTAAATAATAAAGGTTGCTTAAGTTTTTATGTCACTTTTGTAAGTAAAAGTTAATGCTTGGGAACATTAAGTTTTTCCATCAGAATATAACATCTCATGTTTGTTTTTTTTTTGTTTTGAAAAAATGTTGGACAATTACTGTTTGTATTTTTGTTTTCAATGAATATGAAGGGGAGAGAGAAAAAGAGAGAGAGAGAAATGGAAAAACATTACATATCATTTTTCATGTGTGATTTTTCATCCAATGTGATTTGTATTTCATAAGCCTTTGGTGTATACTCAATGTCCAGTTGTTTTGTAATATTAGTTGGTGTTTTATTAAGTTCCATAATCCATTAAATTCATGTCAATTTATCCAACAGACAAAATTGAATTGTTTACTAAGCTTTTGATTAGGAAGTAGAATTAATTACCTCTGTTTATGCCTGTTGTAAAAACATTATTTTGAAACACTATACATATTGAAATAATCAAGAAAAAAATGCATATTAAAATATAAGTGTTCAAATTACAGTATTCACCCATGTGTCATTTATCCACCAGTGAACAGCATAGACTGGGATCTACATAATGGTGGCAGTGAATCTATGTTCTTTGTTTTGATTATGAATTAATTGGAACATTGCAGACCTTCATGTCACCAGATTATGAGATGGCAGATCTGGATCCATGCTGTTTAAAATTGGATGTGCGTTTTACATTGGTGAATAAAGTTAGTATTCTGATAAACACATTACAGAGATTACTTTCTCTATGTATGTTAATTGGCACATATACGTGTTAAATGTGCCATGTTCTGGCAATAGTGCACTAAAATCAAGTTGAAAGATCTTTCCAGAGGCAAAGTTCACAAGTTTTATGAATATGAAACATTATTCTTAATTTATCACCCTTGTTGATCAGAGTGTAATACTTTCCAACCCTTAAATGTGGTATTTGAAAGAGGTATCATCCGTCAAGGTGGTTTTTGATTTTCATGTGTAATTTAATTTTCCATACCATCTAAACTTGATTATAAGATAAGTCTAACTGCAAAATGAACAGCCCCCGATCTGCCTTGCACATTGTGTGTGGGCAGATCTGGTTCTCTGCAGTTTGTTAGGAGTAGTCAGTAAAACAAACAACATAGACCCTGATGTGCAGGCACATTATGCTATGGTGGATCTGGATCTTTGTTGCTTGCAGTTTGACTTGACTTATAATTGAGTACATGCAGTATATCAGATTTTCATATTTTGATGTGTTCTTTTTTTCTTTGACTTTGTAGATCAGCCTACTTCCAACATTAATTTCTGTTGTTAAGTTTATGTTATTCATTTGAGAAACTGGATGATCTTGCCCATCTTGCATACAGCTTCTCAAACTTTGTGTACATTCTTAAACTCAAATTTGATACTAATTACTATCACATGACCTAATTACTATCACATGACCTAGTTACTAGGGCCATGCATTGAGATGCATGATCCCCAGAGTAATCACTTTTTTCAGCTGTCTTCCATTCAGACTTCTTCTAACTATCCAATCTCAGGAACCCTTTGTTGGTGAACTGCCAAATCTCTGAAACCCTTACACATAATTGGATGCCATTTGTGCAGGTGAATTGCCAAATTGTTGAAACCCTTACACATAATTGGATGCCATTTATTAGGTGAATTGCCAAATCTCTGCAACTCTTACACATAATTGGATATCATGTGGGAGGTGAATTGCCAAATCTCTGCAACCCTTGCACATAATTGGATGTCATGTGGTATGTAAATTGCCAAAATTCTGCAACCTTTACAAATAATTGGATGTCATTTGGTAGGTGAATTGCCAAATTTGGTAGACAAGTTGCCAAAACTCTGCAACCTTTACACATAACTGGAAACCATTTGGTTGATGAATTGCCTATGACACTTAGATGCATCATTTAAAGGTTTCACCCTTTCAGGTCCAGTGTTGATGTAGTTATTGTCCATTCTTGATCACTTTTATAAGTTACATCCTTATAAACAGCATAGCTCAGGAACCATTCAGCATATTTTGATACAAATTACTGTGTGCACAGTCTCATAGACATACAAGTTATGTATATGGTCTTATCAGTTCTATTTTTGGATGGAGTTATGGCCCTTTATAATTAATTTGACATGGGATATTGGTTGCAAATAGCAAAGATCAGCTCCATTTTGGATTGAGTTATGGCCCTTGATAATTAATTTGACGTGGGATATTGGTTGCAAGTAGCAAAGATCAGCTTCATTTTGGATTGAGTTATGGCCCTTGATAATTAATTTGACATGGGATATTGGTTGCAAGTAGCAAAGATCAGCTCCATTTTGGATTGAGTTATGATCATAAACAATTAGCTCCACATGGGATATTGTTTGTAACTGGCACAGATCAAGAACTATTCCACATATTCTGATGCACTGTGGTGCAAACCTCTTGCCTCTTATGGCTTTGTCTCGTCAATCTAATTTTGGATCGAGTTAAGGTCTTTTAAAATTAACTTCATATGGGATATCTCTTATAATGACAACAGCTTGATGGGTTTTGTCTTGTCAACTCTGTTTCAGTCACAAGCCCAGTGCACTAACAACTAAGGTACTGCAGCTCCTAGTAGATTTGGATGACATCATAGTTTAACATGTGACCTGCTCCCCTTGCTCAAAATCAATTAGTAAGTATTGTCAGCATTTCATGAAAGTGCCGAGATGATAACTAAATTTAAAAAACAATGGAATCTCTTGTTTGTTTAATGATTCAGTATGGTACAGCCCAAAACTTTTCAGCACACTCCAATGTAATTTGGTATGAAAGTTTTTTTTATAGACTTGCCTGTTGTCTTATATTGGGTTAGTCTTGTGTATGCCATTATTGACAGAATTGTTTCCGGTCTAAGATATTTTTAATGCTGCTTGAAATCAGCATATTTCATGAACCATTGAACTTGTTCTGACTAAATTAGTAAGAACATTGATGTACATGTGTCATGTGGGTTATGTCTTATATACTATTTTGGATGGAGTCATGGTACTTGTTAATCATCTTATTCTTTGGCATGAAATCAGCAATGATGAGTAATTATGCAACTTATTTTGAATCAATTTGATGAAAAGATTTCATAAATCTGTGAGTCTCATCTTGTCTGGTTTGGACAGAGTTATGGCCCATGTTGATGAACTTGTATCTTTGTCTTTACATGGGATATTGCTTGTATTTAACAATACCTTGATTTCAAGCATTCTGTGCCATAATTTAGAAGCCCTGAATGCCCATTTTTCCCCGCAAATTTGATTTCCCAAAACAAGTTCTGTTTAAGGTCTTTGGAGCAACATGTGGAAAGCTAGCCTTTGCAATTCACCCATAGCTAATAGCTCTAGTTTGTAACATAGTGTGAGATTATTGCATTAACCCTTTGTTTCAAACCATGCTGGTTATTTTTTAAAAATCTTAATCAAGAAATTGACTTGTAGTTTTTGTTAAGTAAAGATTCTATAGAGATTTTAAAAACTGTTATGTAGATACTGAAGCTTAGAAGCTTTGTGAAAGCTGGGCCAGGTTGAGAGAAACTTGAAGGGTCAACCAAAATGGATTGCAACATACATTATTGAAATCCTGAAAAAGTTGGAAAGATTTCATCACATAAAGCAGTTGTAGGGTGTCATGCTTTTGATGATTTATAATTTTTTTATTTTAATGGGATACCATTATGTTAACCAAATCATTCCAGATTCAAGAATATCACTCATTATGTTTTTATGTCATCTACATAATTTACAGATGATGTTACGGAGACTATGAGAACACGACAAGCATTCTCAAGCGTAGAAAAATAGTACAGTTATGTTCACCACTGTGATATTTTAAGTAATTGCTTTGTCCTTTGCTCTATCCTTGGTACACAAGTAAAATATTTTTGATCATGAATTTGTTTTGTTTTTCTTCCATTTATTGAATATAATTTAAAAAAACATGCAAGTTGAGACTTTGTGGTAAAAAAATAGTTTCTGTGACTCTTCCCTTGCTTGCATAGGTAGCAAGACTCCAGTTATCTGCACAGTTTATCTGAATGTTTTGAAAATTATAAAATAATAACAAGGATCATTGATGATTTGCCAGAACCAGACAATGCCTGGCTGATCATGTAAGAAATACTGTGGATAAAATTTCACTATTTTTATCTAAAGTGATGAGTTAATAGCCAGTCTGTAGGAAAGAGGTCTGAACAATTGTATTAGGACAATTGGAGGATATGTAACAATAAGGTTAAAATGTGTCACAATTACAAATTAAGGAAGAAAATCTGGAAGATTTGCTGAATCATGAAGGCAGCATTTCGGGAGAGTTTTCATGTCCACTTGCCATTGACCAGAAGAGCTTATGGGATGTTCTGTTGTTTGTCATCCATTAGCATGTTTGTCATCTATTGCGATGCCTAGAGAGATTTGCCATGAAAATTTACACACATGTACTTCCAGTGACTTAGTTGGTCCTAAATTAAAATGGTGGGTATCCAATATGACAGCCAGTGGCCAGCTTGAAAATCTCTATTTCTGCTCCACCTGAATGAAAGGTCCTATCTACATGGGTTTTTTACTAAAAGACTTCTTATGATGCCTAGTTGGTTCTAAATGAAAATGGTGGTAATTTTGTGTCAACTATTCCCACTGTGTCAGCCATCTTGAAAATCTTGTTATTGCTACTCTTAAATGGAGGTCATGTTCACACGAGTCTTCACTAGAAGACTTGTGATGTTTAGTTTGTGCTGATGAGATGTCCAATATGGCTGCCACAGCACCCTCTTCAAATGTTTGTTATCACTACTCCTGAATGAATGGTCATATCAACATTGGGTTTTCATTAAGACTTCTTGTGATGTCTGGGTTTTTTAAAAATGAAAATGGTGCTGATCTGACATCCAATATGTCCACAATTTCAGCCATCTTGAAAATCTTGTTATTGCTACTCCATTTGAAGTCTTCTTGGTCTTAAATGAAAATGTTGTTGATCAGATGTCAAATATGGCTGCCTCTGCTTGCACATCCAATATGGCTACCACAGCTGCCATCTAAAAAAAATTGTTTTCTACTCCTTTTAAATGGATAGTTGTATGAACATGGGATTTCTACTAAAGATTTCTTATAATTTCTATTGGATCCTTAACGAAAATGATGCTGTGTGACATCCACTGACATCTTGAAACTCTTAATATCACTACTCCTGACTGAATGGTCACATCATCACTGGGTTTTCACTGAAAAAACTTAGGATGTCTAGTTTTTGCAATGAAAATCATGTTGATCAGACTTCCAGTAGGGCTACCACAATGGCAATCTTGACAGCCTTGTTATGGCTACATGTACTTCACCAAGATGGCTGGTCATAATGATATGGTGCTTTCAGATTTTTCCATAGATTTTAAAACTGGAATCGTTTGACCCTTGCCCCAAAATCTAGAGAGTCAAAATGAAAATATCTCGAGTCAAAACTGAAATCTCAAGTAATTTGTTTTGACAGTCATGAGCTCATTATGTACAACTGTATTTTAGTATATTAAAACAGAGAAATACTGTTGTACTTATATTTTTTTAAATTTCAGCACATTGTTTTTAATACCTCGAATCATTTTAAATGCAAAAATATACCCACACATCTATGACAGTTACATATTCATCAAATGTCAAGGATGACCATCACAGCTGGTGACTTTTTGTATATTCAGAAATCAGCACAATTCAGTTAATAATTTCTTCCATTTCTGCATCAAAGTTTAGGGCACCTTTATGAAGACAGAAACTGACCTCAGTGGCAAATGGACTTGATTTTCCCCCCCGAGTCCTTACACAACTAATATAGTGTCAAGCCATTTCCATGTTTTAAAACATTTTTCAGCATGGAAAGGTACTCTCCCATTCTTTATATTTTCTAACAACTTTATTATATTTAACTGAAAAGTTGCTTCCTTGCTTAAGATAATTCATGATCATTAGTAATTTCCCATACTTGGAGCATAAGTATCTGAAGATTTCAAATTTTTTGGCAATATCTCACTGCCTTCATTGTTTCACATGACCATTATAAGTCATGTGATCAACATTAGTTGCTAATGATGGCAGCGAGATATTGCTGAAATTTTCAGAATCTTATGATACTTGCACTTTAAGTACGGGAAATTACTAGCGATTATTCAGGAGATTTACTCTCCTTCTCTTCTCAGTTGAGTCAAAGCTTGTTTCTATGGAGTCCAAGAGTGAGGTTGTTTCTGAGACTGAAAAGAAAATATACTTCTTTGCATTCACTGAGCATAATGTCAGTAAATTTTTACTGAATGATACATTATTCAAAACTAGAGATTTTAAACATTTTAGCAAATGAAGCAAAATAATTGCAAATAAAACAAAAAGTTTGTCCACTTTGACAACTGGCTTGAAGTTCGGAAGCTGCCTTTTGTTCCACAGTTTCATAAGTGATTAAAATTTGAGGCGCAATCGACAAATGCTGATAATGGATCAAAAGTTAATCCGTTAAGGTCACAAGTGTTTCGCTCTTCCGCTAGCTATCATAATTGTCAAAGATAATTTGCAACAATCTAACCACAATTCACTTATTCACAACTCAGCATGACAACAGTGACCTGTTAGCTCTGCCCTGTCCAGATTTAATTAAATATGTGGGATATTGTTGGCCGATACAATGTAAACATACGATCTCAATCATTGTCTCATACAGTACATTTCTTATGGACACTTAGTAGTAATTTAGGTTGGAGGTGAATGAAAGGTAATTAAGAGTGATGCTCCAGACCAAATCTATGCAAACCATAAAAAAGGCATAGGCTGGAATTTCTGTGCATGGGAAAAGGGTCACATTTAGGTCCCTAGGGTATGCATCTATTGATAACCCTTAATATATATTCAAACCATATTGTGCTGTTATCCTGCCATCGCCAGACTCTGCTTCAAGGTCAAGGTCATGGCTATGGAAAATCTATTTGCATCAGATTATAACTTCTGAACCACAGGCTAGAGAAAATATTGTAGTAGACCTGCAGCCAATTATACCACTATATTAGGAATAGATGTGTTGCATACCTTAGCTGACTGCTCCAGTGGCCTAGTGGTTAGAGCGTCCGCCTTGGAAGTGGGAGGTTGTCGGTTTGAACCTTGGCCAAGTCATACCAAAGACTTATAAAGTGGGACATGATGCTACATGTCTGCAGCATGATGCCCCAGTGCTAAACATCACTATAAACTGCCACACTGCAGACATCATAGCGATATGACTGAAGATTTTTTAAAGCTACTTTAAAAATCCTAATCACACACACACCTCAAGGTCACAGCAAGGGAAAATGTGATTCTTTGACTCCTTGTCTGGAGGACAACTTTTAAACTACTTAAAATATTTGAATTAAGCTTTTACCAATTATGTATGTGTCACATACCATAGCCATTACCTCCATGTCACAAGTGAAAATGTAATTCTGCAATGAGTAACCATGTTTGGAGTATAATATTTGTATGTATCATTTAACATCATTTAATAAAGCTTTAGCTATATATATATATATATATATATATATATATATATATATATATATATATATATATATATATAGCTTAAGCTTTATTAATAATAAGAATAAGAAGAATAAATGTGTTGTATATCTCTTCCCACCCCACACAGCTTCAAGGTCAAGAATATGGAACAGGAAAATGTAATTCTGTGACCTTGTCTGGATAACATATTTTGAAACCCCTGAAAATCTGCCAGATATATATCTTGTATAACTGGTGTGTTGCACAGTTATGCACTTTGCCTTAAGGTCATGGTTGCAGCAGTGAAAATGGAATTTTGTGAAATGTGTCCTTCCAAAGTACAAGTTTTCACCCATTGAAGATATCTGAATGAAAATTTGACCAATAATAATATATCATGGCTTGACCTTAAACATGGCCCCTGTCTCAAAATCAAGGTCACAGCAAGGGAAAATACAAACCAAAGATACATTTTAACTAATGAAGATATTTTAATTAAACTTCAGTCTGTTATATATTCTGAGTGTCTCCACCATTCAGCTGTATGCAATTAGACTCAATGTCAAGGACATATCAAGGCATGATGCATGTCTACCCCATTTCCTTATCTAATCAGTCACTTTAACCAATGCAGATATGCTGATGAAACTTTATCCCAGTCTACATCATATCATACAAAGGTCAAGGCCAGTAGTAGGAAAAAGGTAGTGAAAAGGGCATACAGTATATATACATGTGTCATATGTTTGGTAAACAATGCAGTATGCTGTTACTGTTATTTAATACACAGAAAGACATTTTTTTCTCATTCCATGTATGGGATTATCTGCATTTAGTAAAAATAATTATATGTACTGTGTGTGTACCGCTCTGGTGGCCTAGTGGTTAGAGTGTCCACCTTGGATGCAGGAGGTCATGGGTTCCATATCCATCCGAGTCATACCAAAGACTTACAAAAATGGTACTAACAGCTGCCTCGCTGGGTGTTTAGCATTAAGAGGTTAGTGTTAGGACTGGTTGGCCTGGTGTCGGAATAATGTGACTGGGTGGGACATCATGCTACATGTCTGCCCCAGTGCTATCCATCACTATAAACTGCCACATTGCAGACATCGTAGCGATATGACTGAAAAAGTGTTAAAGCTACATTGAAAATCCGAAATCACATCACATATATGTATTGTGATAGGGATTAGGCAGTTGGGCTCTATAGAATGGACTTTCATGTTCTGGAATTTGAACATTTCTTTATTAGATCAACACATAAACCATTGTTAACATGTGGGAGTTAACAGACTGAACCATGAATTTTTGTTGCATTGACCAGTACCTAGCAGTGTCCACTGTAATACTCATTCTATTATCCCTAATCAATGCCATTGCTTTTCATTTTTGCATTGGGGATATCTGTGTAGATTGCTAATGGTGAGACAGTGTACAATTAATGTTCATCAGAAAATAAATTAGGCCTGTGCTAAGAAGCACCTATATGAAAAATCAAAGAACAAGATATTGGTACAGCTGGATCACTTTTAAAGTGTTCAAAACACTAATAAATATGTCTGCAACATCTTTATAATTGTATAAAATTTTGTTTTTGTTTTAATGTGGTCACAGTTGAAAATAAACTAAATTGCATTACCCGGTATGTAGCATAAGATATTACTATATATTATTATCATATTTGTAAAAGGATGGAGAGGGGCATTACAAAATGAGATTTCAATATATTACCATATATTATCATCATATTTGTAAAAGGATGGAGAGGGGCATTACAAAATGAGATTTCAATATATTACCATATATTATCATCATATTTGTAAAAGGATGGAGAGGGGCATTAAAAAATGGGATTTCAATATATTACCATATATTATCATCATCTTTGTAAAAGGATGGAGAGGGGCATTAAAAAATGGGATTTCAATATATTACCATATATTTTCATCATATTCGCAAAAGGCTGGAGAGGGGCATTAAAAAATGGGATTTCAATATATTACCATATATTATCATCATCTTTGTAAAAGGATGGAGAGGGGCATTAAAAAATGGGATTTCAATATATTACCATATATTATCATCATATTCGTAAAAGGATGGAGAGGGGCATTAAAAAATGGGATTTCAATATATTACCATATATTATCATCATATTTGTAAAAGGATGGAGAGGGGCATTAAAAAATGAGATTTCAATATATTACCATATATTTTCATCATATTCGTAAAAGGATGGAGAGGGGCATTAAAAAATGGGATTTCCTTATGTATTTAATTATTTATTTCTGGACTAACACTTCATATTTCTAAAATCTGAATCAAACAGTACATAATGCTAATATCAAAATATTTACACACTGTTAAACAGAACAAACTTGCTAAATTTATGCTATAAAACACTGTTACTGGCTTTCAGGATAAACGACTCGTTGACCATTTAGTGTGTCAGTTCAGGACCAACTAGGCATCATTGGAAGTCTTTCAGTGAAAAACCCATATCATTAGAATCATTGGAGGAGTTGATATAAAAATATTTCAAGACAGCCACATCAGCACCATTTTCATATAAGACCAACAAGTTATCATGTATTTTAGTGCAAACTCCATGCCAGCATGATTATCCATTCCTGAATATCAGTGATAAGATTCTCAAGAGGTCTGCTATGTATAGTTTGTACAACAATGAAAACTGAATTTACGAAGATTTTTTCTTTCCTTGAAGAGACCTTGAATTATTTAAAATTTCACTACCAGTAATTCTTTAGCAAAACTTCTTGACGTTACCTATGGGAATACAAAATGTTAAAACTTTATAAATAATAACTTTTTAAAGCATGCCAGGGCAGCCATATGTATTTCTTAGGGGTCCCATTTTCATTTAAGATCACCTAGAGTCAGGGATGAAGGTGCTTGTAAACTTCCCAGTGGAGAAGTAGCATTGGTACGGGTCTATGTTCTTAAAATAAAGTAACAGAAAAGAGTGAACACAACAAGCTTTATAAAGTTTAACAAATAATTTATTTCCCTAGAATACAAAGTAAATATAATAAGAAAAAAGAACTTACGGTATTGTGATTTAAATCAAAATTGTAATCCAAGTAATAAAAAACACAAGTCCTATCAATGAAAAGTTCTAAGTGAATCACAGTTCAAATCCTGATGAAAATCCAAAATAGAAGGCGACGACATAAGCAACAGTCTCTTGTTGAATCACAGAAAATATTATTCCAGTTTTTGAATTCTGTAGAAATTCTGGTAAATATCTTTGTCTAAGAATTATCAGACCACTTTAGTATTTCCAGGGAAAACAATCACTTGAAATTCAATAATTTGAAGAAAATAAAAATTCAGCCCCAAACTGGACACAACATAAAACAACTTGAATTCTCAAGTGTTAAGGCATGACTGATAGAATTCTTATCATAACATCAGTTATAAGACTAACAAAAATGCAAAACAGATTGCTGGATGAGGGACAAAAGTTCATCCTTCTGGAAACAAATAGAATTTTGTTTATGAATTAACATGTGCCTCACGTCACGTAGTCCAGGTATGGCCTTGACTCAATGATTCCTACTCAGAAAGAAAAAAAGGAAAAAAAGTTGTTTACCAAAACTGTCATTGATTTTAAGGTCAGCAACTAGACACAATGATTCTATTGTTAGATATTTACATCAATGAAATTAATTTTAAAAAATATTAATCAAGTCCAGTAAACAATATTACATTACATTAACATGAAATGGAATAAAAAATATTTTTAAACAAACAGACAAACAATTAATTTAAATATACATAACAGTATTAATTAGCTTGAACGTCAAAATGAATGGCCACCACATAAGTTCGTTCTGGTGCATGACCAGTAGAGCTAATAAACAATGCAAATACAAGACATATTTCAGTGATATGTAATCTCAGATAGGGAGAAAATAATGAATTGCCATTCATGTATCTTGTACAAAAGAAATGCATAAACTTATTAAACTTATCAATATAGTACATGTCTATACATAAAAAATGTATACACTGTACTACCCAATCTAGGCACACAAGTAAAGTAATGCATTGTTTTCCATATGAAAACTATAAATAAAAACTTGTACCTTCCTAATAAGACATGCATTAGACATTGATACTGAAGTGACACATTTGAGTATTTGACATTTTCTCCAATAAAAAAGGACATAGATAAATGCTTCTTCTTAGCAAGATTTTCAAAATGACTGCTGTGATGGCCATTTTGGATGTCAGATGGCCATATTGGACATCAGAGTGGCACCGGCTAGACATTACAAAAGTCTTTTAGTGAAAACCCCATGTTCGTATGACCATTAGTTCAATGAGTGATGATAGCAAGATTTTCAAAATGACTGCTGTGATGGCCAAATTGGATGTCAGATGGCCATATTGGATGTCAGAGTGGCACTGACCAGACATTACAAAAGTCTTTTAGTGAAAACCCAATGTTCATGTGACCATTAGTTCAATGAGTGATGATAGTAAAATTTTCAAGATGACTGCTGTGGTGACGATATTGGATGTTGGAGCAGCAACATTTTCATTTAGAACCCTGGGATTAATGTCTATGTAAAGTTTCATGGAAGTTTTCCAAGTAGTTTAGGTTGTGTAGTGATAAATTTTGCTAATGAATGGAATACGAATTACAGGTTATCCTGTGAGCTATAAATAATATGTAAATAAGAAAATTTTCTGCAATCTCTTTACAAAAAATATATACACTGTATGTACAATTTTAAGGCCCTTTTCAACCTTTCCTAAATACTGTATCATTACTGGACTTTTTTTTAGTTATTTACTGATAATTTTCATCTATCACTGAGTCAGCAAAACTTACAATATCATCATGCTAACAAAAGTCCCTTAAAGGGACTGGTGCTCTATTTCAAAAGAATGTCCAGGAATTCAAGATAAGACCTTTATCCTTTTAACTGTCAAGTGTTGAAATTATCTCTCATATTCTTCAGCAATAAGATTACAAATTAGTACATGTACTGGATGTCAGCTTGGCATCATTTTAGTTTTGGGACAAGCAGACATGATCACATCATTAGAAGTCTTTTTATGAAAACCGGATATCGTAATGATCATCCATTCAGGGAATTAGTAGTCAACAAGATTTTAAAACAATCATAATGCAGCCATAATAGATCATTTGGAGAGAAGCAGAGATAATATTTTCAAGATATGACTTTCCATTCAGGAGTAGCAATAACAAGATTTTCAAGATGGCTACTGTGGCAGCCATAATGGAAGTCAGATTGGCACCATTTTCATTTAAGACCAACTGGACATAAGAAGTGTTCTGGTGAAAAACCCAACATCAATATGACTTTCTGTTCAGGTAAAGTTGTGATAGCATGATTTTTAAGATGACTGCCATGGTGGCCATATTGGATGTTAGTTTGGTCAGATTAGGACCAGCTAGACAGTGTAATGTCTTCTAGTGAAAAACCCATCCTGATATGACCATCCATTAAGGAATTGTTGCAATAACAAAATTTTGAAGATGGTTGTACTGGTGACCAAAGAGGATGTTGTATCAGCACCATTTTCATTTAGGACCTACTGACCATCATACAAAGTCTTTTCTGGACAACACCACGCTGATATCGCCATCGATTTAGGGAAGCAGTGATAACACTATTTTCAAGATGGCCATATTGAATGTCAGATTGGCAACATAAACACCATTTTCATTTATGATGAAATAAATGTCATGCAGTGGCCATAATGGATGACTGAGCAGCACCACTTTCATTTAGGACAAACTAGACCAAGGGATGAATATATGTCAAGTGATAAGTAAATCCTATAAGTAGTTTGGAAGGAGTAGTGATAAGAATCTTGTGATAATGGACATATGACAGATGTCAGACTAAGGATGACAGACAACAGCCTGTCCCATGAGCTCTATGACTAGCTGAGCTAACAAAAATAATTTGATCATGCAAATTTTGATCCCACAAACATGATTAAGGATGAATGCATTCTTCCTAGTTATACATCGCAAATAAAATCAAGAAAGACACTGATCTTGACCTCTATCAAATTACCATTAAAAATCCTTCCCTATGTGTATTCTGCGATGTTGACTTTATATTTGCATGTATATCTTGAATAGCACATATCATTCTGCAATGAACACCTGGTCTAGTCATTTTGTACACACAGATTATCTCAATGAACACCTGGTCTAGTCATTTTGTACACACAGATTATCTCAATGAACACCTGGTCTAGTCTTTTTTTTGTACACACAGATTATCTCAAAAGCCTGTAAAATCAATAAATCCACAGTATCATTTCTTAGAACAATTTACCACATGAGGAATTAAACCATGCAAATGAATATATATGTAAGGGAATGAATAGCCATCTGGGAAATGCATGACCAGTAATAAAAATACTATTAAATAGCTTAGTAAAGAAGGAATCGGTGTTTCAGCACCATGAATAAAAAGATTTAAAGTTGTGTCTGGACATGCATTTCTCCCTCTCATCAAAATGCTTTAATAATTTTGTTATGAGAAATCTCAGTATGAAATTCATCAACCAAGATTCGAAATTCACGATTTGCATTTCTTAAAATCAATAACAGCATAACCAGAAATATAATAATATAAGATACACCCCCTTAATAACTTCTAATATTCTTTGGAATTTCTGAATTTCACTTAACACGGATTCTTTGTTTTATGTTTATCATATTCCAATCTACATTTCCTAGAATCTTTTATAAATAGCATGAACTTATCTTTTCAGATCTACTCATTAAATTCAGATAATTTTTCTTGAATTCACAAATTACAATAATACCATGGTATATAACATGTCTAACCTTAGTAGAACAGTTCGATGTGAAAGAATAATGACTTTTTAAAAAAAAAATCATAAAAGAGTAAAATAGCAGTGATCACTGTAGGAGGATGGCAGTGAGTCAAGGAAGTCACAGGCTGGTACATCATTAAATTACAGATGCGTACAATCACCTAAATAAAATGAAACTATCTGGTCATGGGCTGCATGCAAAAGCTTAATCAAAGCCCATGCAAAATGTAGGACACAGTCACCTTTAAGTGAAAGGATGAAAGCAAGATTCCTACCTTTAACTAGCTTGATTCTTGCAATGAATAGAGTTGTGAAATAAACTTTAAACAAAATGTAACCGAAGTCAGTTAAATATGAAAAATGTGACACAGTGTACCACTTTTCATGGTCAGTTAAGTATGAAAAATGCGATACTGTGTACTACTTTTCATGGTCAGTTAAGTATGAAAAATGGGACACAGTGTACTACTTTTCATGGTCAGTTAAGTATGAAAAATGGGACACAGTGTACTACTTTTCATGGTCAATTAAGTATGAAAAATGTGACAGTGTACTACTTTTCATGGTCAGTTAATTATGAAAAATGTGACACAGTGTACTACTTTTCATGGTCAGTTAAGTATGAAAAATGGGACACAGTGTACCACTTTTCATGGTCAGTTAAGTATGAAAAAATGGGACACAGTGTACTACTTTTCATGGTCAGTTAATTATGAAAAATGCGACACAGTGTACTACTTTTCATGGTGTACCATAATACTCTTTATAATGCATTCACTCAACAAGTTTCTGGATTCCAGATATATCAGTATGTAAATCAGCTGGATTCTAGGTATATCAGTATGTAAATCAGCTGGATTCCAGGTATATCAGTATGTAAATCAGCTGGATTCCAGGTATATCAGTATGTAAATCAGCTGGATTCTAGGTATATCAGTATGTAAATCAGCTGGATTCTAGGTATATCAGTATATAAATCAGCTGGATTCTAGGTATATCAGTATGTAAATCAGCTGGATTCCAGGTATATCAGTATGTAAATCAGCTGGATTCCAGGTATATCAGTATGTAAATCAGCTGGATTCCAGGTATATCAGTATGTAAATCAGCTGGATTCTAGGTATATCAGTATGTAAATCAGCTGGATTCCAGGTATATCAGTATGTAAATCAGCTGGATTCTAGGTATATCAGTATGTAAATCAGCTGGATTCCAGGTATATCAGTATGTAAATCAGCTGGATTCCAGGTATATCATTATGTAAATCAGCTGGATTCTAGGTATATCAGTATGTGAATCAGCTGCAACAAGCCCAAAGCTGCCAACCCTCCACACTGGCAATTTGTTGTTGTTGTTGTTGTTGTAGGGTTTAACGCCATTTTTCAGCACACGATAGGCTAAACATGGCGGCCAGTATTAATGGTGGAGGAAGAACCCGGGAAAACCCCAGAAAGAACCACCGACCCACGAGAAGCTACTGGCATGCTTTCTCACATACCCACATTGGCTGACTGGCAATTTGTGTAAAGAGGAATAAAAACTAGTGAACTCTGAACACAATTAGTGAAAAATTATACCACGACTCTAGGTCCATCAATTTTGATTTTCAGTACTGCATTATAATCCCAGAATAAAACTAATTTACACTGATTACACGTACTACTATATATGCAGAAAAATTTACTGATATACACCAACTTCACATTGTTTGTCATGATATGATGCTGTGGCAGACTTGAACTTCTTCAATTGGTCTATGGTAAATTTGTTTTCAAAACAGTTCAGGCTTCTTGCTGCTGTTTAATCCTGTTGACTAAAATTGTTGCAAATTTTCAGTACCTAAGGAGGCACTAAGATGTCTTATTTTTCCTTGCAATGGAAAATACTCTTTCACTGTTTTTTATCTCGAACTGATAAAGGCAGGTTATTATATTCAATAAGAAAACTCACAAACAATGCTTCAGCAATGGTGGTTTGCTGGACTTGAGAAGGTGGCTTAAAGTACCCACCATGTTGGCCCATTCTGCGCAATGATGCGTCATTTCTGTAAACATTGAATCACATGCTATTTGGGGTCAAAAATCCATTTTGTATCAAGAAAGAATGAACGTACTTTAATTAAGAAAAGTGATATTCATAAAGTGATACAAAAATATCACACATTTCGACTCAAAAGGCATATGAAAATATGATTTCTAAATGTCAACATGAAGACCCCCTCCATGACCTTCTTCAAGAAGTTCTTGAACTTGTAACCCAGAAAATCCTATTTACTATTATCTTTTAGAATCATACAAATAAATACATTATATAAAAGATGGAAATGTATACCTTAAAAAATTCTGCATTTTAATCTAAGTTCCCAATTTTGCAAGAAGTTATCCCACACATACAATATCATCTGCTACAGATATGTAAACTTGCTGCTAGAACGACATTCTCAAGAAATTCTCTGGCGTATAGTCGGTTTCTGAATTCTTTAGTAATTCATCCCCATAAACAAGACATTGTAAACACATTACATCCTATTCATTGTTGTTTCTCTTCAACATAATAGCTTATTTTTTATAAAATGTTGGACTTTACTAATTTCTTTCAAGATCAGTTTAGTTTGCTTAATATTTCTTGCCATTTATTGGCATTGTTTCGTTGAATTTTGTAAAACTAGCTATAAACCTGACCTAATTCCTCGACTGAACTGCTGACAGAAACAATTGAAAGTAATGCATTTTATTTCTATAGCCCGATGGATAAACATTACATCTTTTCAAAGCTGTGCACAGAGTAGGCCTACATATCACAAGTCATGAAAACACAGGGGTGGTATCCCGTGTGTCCAAAATTAATATTATTTTGAACAGAATATTCTGGTGACAATTGCCTCTTTTCAAAAGGTAAGCATTGCTGTATTTTATTTTCATCAATCAGTAGAATTTGGTAAGCGTTTTGCTTCAATATTGGAAATGGAAACATAAGGTGCACAGAAATGCCCAACAGCATTGTACTCCCAGGCTGAAATCTGCTCTGTGCTTTTCATTGTTTCCAATTTCTATTTGCTTTCTGCAAACTGTGTGTTATTTCACATGCCCACAGGGACTAGTATCATTGCTTACAATTTATTTATCACACATCTACTATATAATAATATTATTATAAAGTACATGTATGACAGCTAACTTGTAAGCAACGATATGAGCCTCTGTGCACATTCCCAATTCTAAAAATTCGTGGCATAACACTGTACAAAAAGCATATGTACATCAATCTTTGATGGCTGAATGTATGGCCAATTTTTGGTGTACTCCATTTTATATTCTACTTTTTGTGGAATACATATCTTTTTCCATAGAGGTGAAAACATTTTAACTGTTGTGTAGCTTAATTACAAATTGGTATTAATCCATAAGATGAAACTTTGAACGTTTAATGATTATTGGTGTCGGCACATACACGGACAAGTATTAACTCAAGCAAATTACAATACATGCTAATCTTTGAATATCTCAAAACTTCATACACTCGAAAAAGCTGTCTTCATTTGGTGTTTGTTTATAAAAAATTCAGGCATCATGGGAAGTTATTCAGTGAAAAACCCATATCATTAACATCGTGACTAGCCATACAGGACCGTTATGGGTACGAGTGATTACTGCTGCTATTACGACTTGTACTTAATGGGATAAAATTTATTTTATTTGTGATTTAATCCAACTGAGAATTCAGGAAATCATGAAAGGCATGGATGGCTCTGGAGGTTACTGACCAATGCATCTCAATGACCTAGACTCTTGGTCACTATTTTCTTATTAGACTTATCCTGACCTTTAGACCCCCAAGTCAACTGTATCTTAAGTACCCATCCAAAAGTCAAGGAACAGTCTCCAGAAATAATGTTCTTTCTGCAAATATCATTTTCTTTGAGCCGCAATGACCCTGACCTTTGACTTCTTGGACCACAAAGTCAATAGGTCTCTCGTATACCTTAAGAACAAACCCTCTACAAACTTTGATCATGGCAAATGATCTAAGGCTATTTCTAAAGTTTTCTTCTTTCAGTCAGAGTGACCTTGACCTTTGCTCTATCCACCCCAAAATCAATATGTTTCTAACTTAACCAACGTGCAAATTGTCCAAAAAAGTGGGAAGATACATTAACAGAGAGCTTACATTGTTGTGCAGAAACCATTTCTTCTTCTTTCAACCACAAAGACCATGACATTGTCATCAAAAAATTAATAGTCTTATTCCTTACCCAAGTGCAAGCCATTTATTTTGGGGTCCATATCTGTGCAATAGAACTAATCTTGTGGAAGACATTTGTTTTCTGTCAGTGTCTGTGATCATGTTCTTTTAACTCTGACCCCAAAATGTAGAGACTTCTTCCTTCAAGTACAAGCCATTTTTAGGGGTTCATATCTGTGCTAACATCTGTGGGAGATATTTGTTTTCTATCAGTCACTGTAATCATGATCTTTTTACTTTTGACCCCAAAATTTACAGATTTTTTCCTTACCCAGTGTGCAAGTCATTCACAACATCTGGTCCAGGTCAGTGATGTAGAACTATTGTGCAAAAACCAGTTCTCTTTCAGTCAAATTGACCATAACCTTTAACCTTTCACCCTGAAATCAATAAGCTTCCTCCTGATTGCAAGTGCAAGCAATCTATAAAGTTTGGTACCTGAAGATGCTGCAAAACCAAAGTTATTATGCAGGAACAATTTTTGTTCTATCAATCATACTGACCATGACCTTTTGACCACAAAATCATAGTTATTTCATACCCAGTGTAAGTAATCCAAGTTTGCTAACTGTAGATGGTTGACAACTCAAGTTATTCCATAGAAACAAACGTCGACAGATAGCTGGACAGACATCGTAATTTATTATGCTCATGTTGATTTTTTTATCCATCCATTTGGGAAGAAGTAGAGATAATATATCAAGATGGCAACTATAATGGTCATACTGTGGGTCAATTTTGGATAAACTAGACAGCATAAGAACACTTCTAACAAAAAACCCATGTCTATCAAAATGACCATCCATTAAAGAGAAGCAATAACAACATTTTCATGATGACCACCATGGTGCCCACATTGGATATCCGACCATTTTAATTAGCATGGCATTATCATAAGTCTTGTGGTCAAAACCCCTTTCTGTACTGGAGGAGTAATAAAAACAAGATTTTCAAGCTGCCATGTTAGCCATATTGGATATGCCCATCATTTCCTTTAAGGTCAACTTGACATTATATGAAGATGAAAGCACGTCAATACAACATGTCATCTAGAAGTGGTGATAATAAAATTGGGACCCTTTTTATTTACAATGAACTAGACATTAAATGAAGCCTTTGAACAAAACCCCCAACTGATATGATCATTCATTCAGGAGTAACACGAGTTTCAAGATGGGCCTTGTGGTAGCTATATTAGATGTCTGAGTGGCACAATTTTCATGTATGACCAACTAGATATTGTAAGAAGTTTTTTTTAGTGAAAAACCAATGTTGATATGTCATGGCCATCCATTCTGAAATAGCAATAAAAATAATTATCAAGATGGCAGTAGTGGCAGTTATAGTGGATGTGCAAGCACCATGATTTTCAATTAGGACCAATTAGACATTATAGGAAGTATTTTGGTACATTATAGGAAGTATTTTGGTGAAAACCCCATGTCAATATGACTTTGTTCAGGAGTAGCAATAACAAGATTTCCATGATGGCTGCTGAAGTGGCAATATTAGAACTGAATATTGGTACCATTTTCATTTATGACCAATAAGACATCATGTTGATATGACCATCCATTACTAAGGTACCATTTTCATTTATGACCAATAAGACATCATGTTGATATGACCATCCATTACTAAGGAATCATTTTCATTTATGACCAATAAGACATCATGTTGATATGACCATCCATTACTAAGGAATCATTTTCATTTATGACCAATAAGACATCATGTTGATATGACCATCCATTACTAAGGAATCATTTTCATTTATGACCAATAAGACATCATGTTGATATGACCATCCATTACTAAGGTACCATTTTCATTTATGACCAATAAGACATCATGTTGATATGACCATCCATTACTAAGGTACCATTTTCATTTATGACCAATAAGACATCATGTTGATATGACCATCCATTACTAAGGTACCATTTTCATTTATGACCAATAAGACATCATGTTGATATGACCATCCATTACTAAGGAATCATTTTCATTTATGACCAATAAGACATCATGTTGATATGACCATCCATTACTAAGGAATCATTTTCATTTATGACCAATAAGACATCATGTTGATATGACCATCCATTACTAAGGAATCATTTTCATTTATGACCAATAAGACATCATGTTGATATGACCATCCATTACTAAGGAATCATTTTCATTTATGACCAATAAGACATCATGTTGATATGACCATCCATTACTAAGGAATCATTTTCATTTATGACCAATAAGACATCATGTTGATATGACCATCCATTACTAAGGTACCATTTTCATTTATGACCAATAAGACATCATGTTGATATGACCATCCATTACTAAGGAATCATTTTCATTTATGACCAATAAGACATCATGTTGATATGACCATCCATTACTAAGGAATCATTTTCATTTATGACCAATAAGACATCATGTTGATATGACCATCCATTACTAAGGAATCATTTTCATTTAGAACCATCAGGACACCATAAAATCCTTTTACTGAAAACTGTTGATATGTCCAAGGAGTAGTGATATAAAAAATTTCAAGATGGCTGATGTGGTGGCCATATTGGATGTCTGAGAGGATTAACTGGACCCTAGGTTGAAAGTGTGTGTAAAATTTCATGGCAACCCTTCAAGTAGTTGAGAAGGAGCAGTGATAAGAAACTTGTGCCAATGGATGGATGACAACAGACCATTCCATAAGCTCTTCTGGGTCTATGACTACTAGAGCTAAAACTCAACTGGGAAAATATCCCATAAAGAAGCTAAAAGGAAAGACCACTAAACTGCCAATACATTCCATCTCAGACATGTGAACTCCTAAGGATTGGTCAGTATCAATGGCAGTTCTTGTGCATTCTATTCTTTTTATTAATAATGAAAACAATTACAAGTACATATATGAAGTCTGAACAAGCTGACCAACAGATTTAAATTTGTGCAGTTACTTAACATAAAATACAGGTGTGTATGTATGTATGTATGTATGTATGTATATATATATATATATATATATATATATATATATATATATATATATATATATATATACTCAAATAGTGAAAGGAAAAGGAATAAAAGCATCATATTCTGTTTTTACATCAGTATTTAATATGGAACGATTGCCTCTTGTACATAAGTATGTTTCATGAGGAATGACCACCTTTAAGATACTGTTTCTCTGCAAGTAAATTTATTTATCACTCAAACTGTTCTGTACTACATTTATCAACACAATAGTTTTTGCAGCCATCTTTTGGCAAAATAATGTTTCCTCATTTCTGGAAAAATATTACAAATAGATTTCCAACACAAAATATTAACGAAAGAAAAAAATAATCTTGGACAAAACATACAGGACATACCAGAAAGAATCAGGATGTTCTTTAATTCAACAAAACCATTTGTTCATTTACAATAAAATAACAAAGAAAGTTTATCTCCCTGTCTTACCCAACATTATTGATTGTATATAAAATAATCTTTCTATAACAAAATTCATGTTTTCAAAAATAGGGGACACTTCATTAGTGTGGATATAGCTAGAAAATAGGACAAACATGCCCACATTACAAATTTAAATTGTAACCCGTCATCAGACATCAGCATTATCCACAATTGCACAACAGTCCTAGCTAACTTGTGAGGTCTGCATCAGTCACCATGTCATCTCAAGTAAAAGAGTCACAAAAAGAAAACAGTTTTGTAACATCTTATCTTGCTGACACTGTCAGTATGACTTTATCATAAAAATGACAAAACAGCTTATTTTAATACTACTAGATACATATGACAAATCATTCCAGGAGACAGTACCTCAATTTCTATTAGTCTTATAGAATGGCATATTTAATATCATCTAAGAAATTAACCTAAATCATAAAATGGTCTCAAATTGATAATAAATTTCCTTTCTTGTGATCATAAGCAGATACCAATATTCCCCTAAAAATCTCAACAAAATATTTGAAATTTTTATTTAACTCTCTGTAGTTCACTGAGAATTGATTAAACAAATTCTTAAACTATTTCAGGTAAAAATACTGAATCATTTACCTTTGATAAGATTTTTATACTGGAAGGATGTTGTTTGAAATACAATACAGAAGCTGTCCAACTATGCAAAGACATATAACCACTCAGTTTAACCATGTTCTGAATCTTTACAGAGTTTTCTCCCTTGATAAAACCTGACTACTACTCTTTTATAATGTCAACAGGCCAGTAGCTTTAAATATAGAATAAAAACACAACTAATCTTAGTAGCAAAGAGTAGACATACTGCCAAAGGCTTTTTGTTAGGATACCATGTAGGCTCCCAAAAATGAGCTAAAAGATTATGTACATTAAAATACTCTAATTTGTTGCAATCTATATTTACTAACATAATACATAAAACAAAGAAATATTCTGACTAGTAATGAATTTCTAACTCTAAATGTTTGCTAACATAATTTACATGATAAATGCTGTATGAAAGAAATATTTAATAACGAATGATGTAACATAAAATGTGTTGACACAGAAATAAAATCATGGGTGATTTTTTTATTACACTTGTACCTCTAATAATAAAAACTTCTACTGAATCAGTAATGTATCATACAGATACAGTATTGGCCAACCCCACTGCAGTTTTACCCCACCCCCGATTTGAAAAAAAAAAAAACCTGACGGATAAAATGCACAAAACTTAGTCATTATACCTATTATTCATTAATTTAAAACTTCTAACCCCATTCTTTCCAGGAAGTCCCTAACACTCTCCTCTTCTTTGAATTTCAAATCAAATGGAAGTTTCCAATCTAAACGATGAGACCCCTCAAGTTCACCTTTCAGCTCCTGGAAAAATCCATTTTCTGTGATGGGGTGGAATCTTTGTAAGGAAAACACTGCATTTTCTAAATTCAATATTTGTATCTGTTTCTAATCTTTAAAAAAAAAAATGAAAATAAAAAGGTAAAAATATGCCCTTCAGTTAAAAAACATCCACAGTATGTATTTTGAAAAACTGTAACTATATTGTACAAATTCATCAAAATGGACTTGCAAACATGGATGCTGTGTTAATAAGAAACTCCCATTTGGTTTGAAAGATGACAGTACAAGGGACTCTCATATGACAATTTGGGTACAAATTATAAATTAATGAATTAAATGGGCAGGTTATATGCATTTTTTAAATCTCCCTAAGGCCTTTCATTTTAAAATCACAAGGGGGTTACAAACTGCCAAGACAGTTGGTAAATATTATAGTCACTAATAAATACCAGCTCTCAAGGCCAATATTAAAAACATCACGACATGTGATGATTTAAGTCTGAGATCAATTTGCACAAATTTGTAAAACTTGTTTCTTGATTTTCACATTATCTCACAAAAATGGTATTTCTGTTTCTGCCACTTATGTACAAACTTTAAACCAATAATAGCCCTTTTATCCGTTTCCAGAGGCACCATAAGCTAAAAATAATACTAGTACATTGTGCATAACTGAAAAACAATTGCACTGAAAATAACCATTTGAAACACATGGATCTTTAGATAGTCTACATCAGTTTTCTTCCAAAGTGACATAATCCCTGCTAAACCCTGCAATAAAAGGGTCAATATTTGACACATTTCACGGCAGACTGAATACTAGACTTGCTAACACATGCATTTATTGTCTAGGGTCTGTGGGTCATCATGGAATGAGTAATCAGCTGTTCAATGTGAAGACCAAACTAATCCAGGTGCCCATTATGTGCCATGTGGGGTGTTTTTCTCAACAGCTCATCAACCTGACTATCTACAACGGAGAGTGCAATTCCAAACTGTGCAGCATAGTATGTCAGCATGATCAGGGGATGAGCATAGGGTATCTCGAAACGGAACATGTTGACAGCGATGATCGTATCAGAAATGACAAACAATATTGCTCCAGCACAACTGCATAATTTTGTCCATGTCCATAATTCATCAAAAAACTGAACTCTTGCAATTCCTCTCCACGCCATAATACAAATCAGTGTAACGTATACTGCAGTGACATGTAACATTATTCCATGCAGCCCTGGCTGAAGATAAAGGTACACCAGTGATCCCAAGGCAGCCACAACTGACCCTGCATAGGGATTAAACGGCCTCCATCCAAAGGCCCTGGCATACTCAATGTGAGCGATGGCAAACATACCCATTCCAACTAAAAAGTAGGACTTTTTCCAAACCAAGCATATATCGCCCAAACAGGAAAAAATGAGACCGATAAGGATCCGACGTGAGTATCTGTAATACTCCGTCAAGTTCATCCCATGCAGTAGTACAAACAGGATGAGAGAAATTACTGGAAGGCATTTCACGACACAAAAGAAGAGTGGAGATGATGTCTGTTCAGAGTCTGTGTCCCCAAACAGCACAAAAAATATGGCCACTGTCTTGAAGAAAGGCACAAGCTTGGGCCCAACACTCTTTAACTGTTGGAAGAAAAAAAAAAGAAAATATAAAACATGATATGTCGTGATCAAACAATTTTATATATAAATAACAAAAGAGACGAAATATACAAATTTAAAATATCATCACTGTACGTGGTAAGCATAAGCAATGATGAGGATTATCTTTTAAGGTTTAAACACATTGTGTTACAAGTACAGGTTTTTCTATGAAATGGTGCAGAGTATTGAATTACATGTATTGTATTGAATTACATGTATTGTATTGAATTACATATATTGTATTGAATTACATGTATGGATTATGTTTTTCTTCATACCCTAAAGCACTGGGCATCAAACTAATCTGGGTCCTTGTCAATTTTCAGAAACAAATCTAACCTATATACTTAAATTCAACTGACCAATTGCAATCTAGCAATTTTTTAGCTGCAAGAGCAAAACTAATTGATATTTGGCCCAGCTAGACGTTATTACTGACCTCAAATCGATTTTAAATGGTATATTACATTTTTAATTTTGCTTGAATAAAATAGGGAAATTGGGTCATTGTGATGGGCAACTGGTTACTTAGCAAGAAAGATTCAGGTAAATAAATAAATTTGTAAGCTGAAATATACTGGTACATTACAAAATGAATCCAGATTTCAAAACCATATGATGTTCTTCTGACTCAACAAAAAAGGTAGAAATCCCCTGAATGATAATATTTTGAAAAAAAAAGGGGGTAAAAATATCAAACTTTTTGCAGGTAAATGCTCTTATAATTTTCCCGAAAGATGTGTAAATTTCCCTTTTAGTGAAGATGGTGAGTGTAGTTTCCTGTAATAATTATTTCTCTATAGAGCCATAACTCATCATGGTCTGCCAGTCTTAATGCTCATCTACATGTATACTGGGTTAATACCTTCCAGAATTAGATGACCATTGTCCAGCATGCCATTGAACTTTAGGTAAACCTGTGATGTAAACATTAAGGCTTATCAAGTAACACAACACCATGGCAACAACTGTACATGACAAACTTACTGCATAAACAGCTTTAACAATGAGGTTAGTTGTGAATGACATGAGATGGGCAATGTAGCAAGGTAATAATTGCTGGAACCTTGGCCTCAGACTGGCTTACAGTATATACTCTCTTAAAAACAAATATCCTGATTTGCCATAGCAAAATTATTAATACAGTATCAAGGTTTGAATGGTTGCCTGCCAAGAACTACAGGGTTGATTAAACCAATGTATAAAAATACCCAAGGTCTTGTATTCCTTAACAGATCTTTAAACAGAAAACATAAACCACTGTTTGAACTTTTGTGGATTTTTCTCAGGCTTTTGACAAGGTATGGAGTTGGCTTATGGAGAAAACTGATTAACACTGGTATAAACTGTCAAATACTCAAGGTATGGAGTTGGCTTATGGAGAAAACTGATTAACACTGGTATAAACTGTCAAATACTCAAGGTATGGAGTTGGCTTATGGAGAAAACTGATTAACACTGGTATAAACTGTCAAATACTCAAGGTATGGAGTTGGCTAATGGAGAAAACTGATTAACACTGGTATAAACTGTCAAATACTCAAGGTATGGAGTTGGCTAATGGAGAAAACTGATTAACACTGGTATAAACTGTCAAATACTCAAGGTATGGAGTTGGCTAATGGAGAAAACTGATTAACACTGGTATAAACTGTCAAATACTCAAGGTATGGAGTTGGCTTATGGAGAAAACTGATTAACACTGGTATAAACTGTCAAATACTCAAGGTATGGAGTTGGCTAATGGAGAAAACTGATTAACACTGGTATAAACTGTCAAATACTCAAGGTATGGAGTTGGCTTATGGAGAAAACTGATTAACACTGGTATAAACTGTCAAATACTCAAGGTATGGAGTTGGCTAATGGAGAAAACTGATTAACACTGGTATAAACTGTCAAATACTCAAGGTATGGAGTTGGCTTATGGAGAAAACTGATTAACACTGGTATAAACTGTCAAATACTCAAGGTGATAGTGAATATGCATCTGGATGTTAAGTCTTGCATATTCCACACTGGAATTAAATCTGAACCTTTCTCCTGATCAATAGTCCCAATTCTCACATACATGTACGTGGCCGAGATCTGGATTTTTGAAAGGTTAGATATGACAGAACAGGTTCATTTGTCTAAAATATGTGCTAAAACTTAAGATCAACACCCATGTATACTCTTTATGGTGAGCTTGGTAGAATTCTGCTACACTTGCAAACAAAAATAAGAATGGTTGGCTATTGGGCAAATCTCATGGTAAACAAATGAAATGATCTATTGGTTACAGGGTAAATCTCATGGTAAACAAATGAAACTATCTATTGGCTATTGGGTAAATCTGGTAAACAAATGAAACTATCTACATGTACTGGCTATTGGGTAAATCTCATGGTAAACAAATGAAACTATCTATTGGCTATTGGGTAAATCTCATGGTAAACAAAAGAAACTATCTTATATATCTGAGGCTATTGCAGGATTATAATAATGGTCTTGGCAGGATTATAATAATGGTCTTGGCAGGATTATAATAATGGTCTTGGCTGGATTAAAACAATGGCTAGATACAATATTTACATAATGGCTTCATGATCAGTTTTTAAAAGCACTGGAATCATCCATTACTAACTGGGCAATTTTGTCAAAAATATTTAAAATGGAATTAAAATTAGAATATTATCTGCTAAAAGACCTATCAAACAATATAAGGCAAATATAATAAAATTTCAAAAATGTAATCACTGTTTACCAACAGAGAAGGGAAGATGGGAAAATATGCCTAGAAATGAAAGCCTGTATGCTTTTTCATTATCTCCTTGAATGTAGCTATTTCAGAGAACAAAGAAAACAACTACTACCCAAACACTTCTAGACAAGACCAAATGTACCCAAGTTAATTTTTTAAAATGTTTTCTCAGAAACTTGGTGTTTTAAGAAATCCATCTACAATGACTGATATCTTTATATCAAAATTTCAAATCATCTTTACCTGATATATCTACAGATAGATTCCAAATGACACCATAAGCAGCCATATTTGTGGTATGCTGGAGGCTTTACCGTTGATTTGATAGTGTTTGGAAGTTGAAATAAATTCATTAAATCTCAAGATACTGACATTACTAAACATACAAAAATGAATACAAATCAGGTTTTCTGTTAATAGCTATTTGTAATTTATAAGTTTATTTTGCTGTAGTGTGCCTTGTTCAAAGTGGCTTATTTTGGTGGTCGCATATAGGAAAAGCTGCCAAGTTGCCCATCATCAAGGTAAAATAGGCAGAATATTGTCTGCAAGTGACCTTATTGGGAAGCATATAATGTTCTTTCTTTTTCAAGGAAGAAAAAAGTATGATAGGTTCATCATTGTCAAGAATGAGTTTACTATAGATTATTTTGCATTCCATGAATAGTAATTATTACCCGTCTTTCCAAATATATCAAGGTATTTAAGTGTCAAGATGACCTTATTCCATTGAAGTAATGACTGTAATAATGCTGTCAATCTGAGTCAAATTGCAATTACTGTATTAAAAAAACTGTATCATCCATGCCTGATGGATGTACATACATGCAAAGTGAGATACTAATATTTTACTTCCTATGTTGCATATTGCAATTGGAGAGTAATAATTTTTGTGTCTTGTCTGTCAGAGCAGGGTATATGTTTGTTCTACTGATTACTCCTAACAAGCTGCACATACCCAGATTTGCCAGTGCATTATGTGATGACAGACCTTGGTCTCTGCAGTTTGCAGTCAGACTTGACTTAAAAGTGAGTACAAACAGCATATGAATTTTTAAAAAATCAGGCACTCAAAAAGAATAAATTGGTCTTTTTTGTTATTTTAAAAAAATTGAAAATCACTTTAGCCAATATATCAGAAAATGAATAAGAATATACAACAAAATGAAGTCAGTGTACCTGGATGCAAGCAATGATGAGGATGTGTGTTATAGTTTGAACACACTGTGTCTATGTGCAGAGTGTACACCTATTTTTTTATGTTCAAACTGTATGATGTTTCCCTTGATACTGTGAAGCAAGGAGCATACAAGATTCTTGCAACAAAGTATCTTTTAATTTCACCTTTTACAGAAAGGTTATTTTTAATACTAGAAAGAAATTTTTTCATACCTGAAAATGTGGAACATATACCCAGGAGCAAATGTGGATATGTCACCCCCACCCACCAAATCCACTTATTGTATATTACTGATGAGGTTACATTTTATTCTGTTTATAGAAACTAGCCTTGTTTTACAATAAAGATGTTAAATCCTTTTTTCACATAATAATTTATAAAATCTAAGTTACACAAGTTCAACAATAAAGAAGCAGGTACTTGTAACAATAGTGTTTGACCCACTCCTTAATTATGTCTATTTGAAAAGTGTAATCCAGTCAGCTTACAGATGGCTTCAACTATAAAAAAAAAGCGTTAATATCAGTCATTCAAATATTTCTGTAAAATATATTATGATTTAAACAAATGTACAAATCCAATAAATGGCAAAGATGAAAAGTTTTCCTGATGATCTGGTTCCTTTTTTTTTTTAAAAATACACATATTCACATGTATTTATGTGTACTTTCTATGTTTTTTAAAATAAATAAATCAGGGATGGATTAGCAGCAATTTGTGAAAAAGGTAAAAAAACATACAGTTAAACTGAATTCATATTTAAATTTGACCACATGAAATGTAGAATTTACAAATATAAAAATGTTTAGATACTGTGTATCAAATATTCCTTGTGTACCTTTAAATAGTCATATGGCCATACTTAATTTGCAATTTGAAATAAGCCAGCTAGGATTTCTGAAAATCGATAATCAGATAAAAGAAGAAAATAATTAGTTTTAAAAAATATTCATTTTACTGCTGATAGGAGGTGAAAAACACATTATTTTTTAAAAAAACTAGACAAGCAAAAGAATAAAAGATGCTGACTTCTGATAAAGTAGTAACAAATAGCTACCAACAATTGCCTTTTGTCTCCAATGGCACTACACTTTGCATAATTAAAGGAAAACCCCAAATTCAATGTACACGTTATTGTCACGGAATTAAATTCTTTTATTTATTGAATACATGTACTAGGGTTTCATCTTTTTCGTGTACAACGATACCCAAGGGTGATTCATGTATATTGTGTCGTATTTTGAAATAGTGAGTTTGGTTCATCCTATGCCACATGTGCAAAGTTTTCTCGATGGGACGAACCAAATGCCTACAATGCACAGACTATGTCTGTGTATAAATACCACACCGTACGTACATTTCTTTACAATATGGATAAGTCTTGTCAGCCAGCAGTCAGCTTCAAGGACCTGCACATCTTCAGCTGTAGAGGTATGTAAGTTTATTAATTTCTAGTCTATAAGTTATAACTACTGTATTACCACGTTTATTTTTGTATGTTTGCTATGTAACTTTCGTGTACGCAGTATAATGCACATATTTCTATTCTTGTTTTCGACTTAGCAAGGGATTTACATTAGTAATGTAAAGCTACATTTTTTAAAGAACTGTTTAATATAGTAGGATTCTTATCGAGCAGGGTTAGGTTTATTTTTGAACCTGTCATTTTGTAATTATTGTGCTGATAACACTGGTCAACAGTGAAATCATTACTGACTTGAAAAGGCCCTAATCTGTAGTATTTTGGTGTGCCGAACACGAATATAACCGTGAAAAATTTGTATTGGCTCTCGTTTTGAAGATATTCATATACCTCATTTTCTATGTTTCACTGTGTAAATTTCTCCAGTAGGACTGCAGCAACATCCGGAATAATGATGTAACATTGCATAATACCATCATGCTCACATCATCCACAGTTGATTGCATCATTTTCTGATGCAATGCAATACTAATGCCATGCGGCTGCTGAAGTAAGTTGATGTCAGCAGTGTACTATACATGTGTAGGCCTATTATACTAATGCTAGGCGGCTGCTGAAGCTGACGTAAGCAGTGTACTATATAAAGCCCAATCAGATAGGTTCAGCATTTAAAATATTTTAGACGTTGTGCGAGACAGTTCAAGCTACTGTTACATAAAACTTATTATTTTATCCATTTACGTACAATAAAGAACAGTAATGCCTCGAAAGTGTGTTAATACCGCGGACAATTTTTGCTATATTTGTGGGGAAGTGACATTTGCCAACCAGAAAAAAAGTATCAATTCTCAAGTGAAGAAGGCATATCATCTTTACTTCGGATGCAAGGTTGGTGACCAAGACAAGCCTTGGGCTCCGCATATATGCTGTGCTACATGTACAACACAGCTTTCACAGTGGTTGAATTGCAAAAGGTCATCAATGCCGTTTGCAGTCCCAGTGGTGTGGAGAGAGCCAAGCAACCACCTAAATGACTGTTACTTCTGCTTGGTTCCTCCTCTTTCCGGCGGAATAACGAAGCGAAAGAAGTCGAGAATAGTCTACCCAAACATTCCGTCTGCATTGAGACCAGTTCCACATGGTGAGGGACTTCCTATTCCAGAACCTCCAGCAGAATATTCTCTTGATTCATCTGACGAAGACAAAGGTGAGTCGACCTGTTCTTCTCCTGGTCCATCAGCATGCAGTGATCCAGATTTTCACTGTGGTGCATCATCAACCCCACACAGAATAACACAGGAAGAACTAAATGACCTGATTCGTGATTTGGACTTATCAAAGAACAAGACAGAATTGCTAGGATCAAGACTAGAACAATGGAATCTTCTAGAAGAAGATGTCACAATTACTGCATATCGAAAGCGCCACCAGCAATTGGAGCCTTTCTTCAGAAAGGAAAGTAATCTGATATTCTGTTCCGATATTGAGGGCCTCATGAATGCTTTAAAAATCACTCATGACCCACAAGAATGGAGACTATTTGTGGACTCTTCGAAACTGAGTCTCAAGGCTGTGCTCTTGCACAATGGAAACATTCTTCCATCTATTCCAGTAGCGTATGCTGTCCACATGAAAGAGACATACGATAACTTAAGGCAGCTACTGAATTCCATTGAGTATAACAAGTACAGCTGGCACCTCTGTGGTGATTTGAAGGTAGTTGCCCTTTTAATGGGACTGCAGCAAGGATATACAAAATACATGTGTTTCTTATGCGAGTGGGATAGCCGAGCAAGGGAAATGCACTACATGAGGAAGGAATGGACTCACAGGCAGAATGTAGCCATTGGAGAGAAGAATATCCAACACCCAGCTCTGGTTGAGGCTCAGAAAATCTTGCTACCACCCCTTCACATCAAACTAGGTTTGATAAAGAACTTCGTGAAAGCCATTGACCGGACTTTGCCAGCATTCCGATACCTGCATGAAAAATTCCCTCGACTCAGCGAAGCAAAGATTAAAGAGGGAGTTTTTGTGGGTCCTCAGATTCGAGAGCTTTTCAAAGATGACCGGTTCAACAACTTGCTGGAAGGTGACGCGAAACAAGCATGGAATGCTTTTCGCCTAGTTTCTACAAACTTCCTCGGAAATGTTAGGGCAGAAAACTATAAGGAACTAGTAGAAGACATGTTGATGAAGTATAAGAAACTTGGCTGCAATATGTCTCTAAAGATTCACTTCCTTCATTCCCATTTGGATTTCTTTCCTAGCAACTGTGGTATTGTTAGTGATGAACACGGCGAACGTTTTCATCAAGATATCGCAACAATGGAACAAAGATACCAGGGAAAATGGTCCACTACAATGCTGGCTGACTACTGCTGGACACTCCTCAGAGATGCTCCCGAACAGCTGTACAAGAGACAGGCGAAGAAATCTAAGATGTAATCAATGACTTGATTTTTTATAGGTAGGCTATTACAGTTGACCTTTTACTATTGGAATGCATTTCGTTATGTAAACATTAATTTCTTGCAGATTACAAAAAAACTAGAGCCAATTTTGCAATTTGACTGTCATATTCGTGTTCAGCACATAAAAATTGATAAGAATTGACTAATTTTATTTCAGTAACATGACTTTTGTAAAAATTTGTTGTCCAGTGTAATGTAATCTATATAACTTACCATGTATAACATCATTAAGTTATTATGCCCATGTTATGCATAGTACATGGTACTGGATATATTTTCAGCTGTCTAATGTCCGGGGTGTCTAATGTTCGGAGTGTTTCGAGTGTCCAGAGTGTGTAGAGCTGTCTGGAGTTTCCAGAATATCTAAGGTGTCTAGAGTGACCCAAGCATTCAAAGTTATCAGTGATTGAGGTCGATGTGGTGCAAGCTGTAAAGCCAACCACAGGAATAAAACTGTTGCAGCTGCGGAGCTGAAACAACGTGTAATGATGACAGAGTGTATCTGCATACACGTAATTTGTTAGCCGTGGGCTAATTTTGGGGTTTGTAAAACCCATTGTATCTTTCGGAACTGCAAAGATAAGCTGTAATCTCTGTCCCTTTTTTATCACCATAATTTCAATACCTGACTGAATTCATTTTACTACATGAGGAAAATTCAACCTTCTTTACTACCTGAGTAAACCATATCCATTGTTTCATTGCCAAATCGTTGTGAACCATTCACCCCTTGTCTTTGTATGTGCTAAATTAATTTATGTGTATTTTTCATCATAAGTCTGTGTGTTTTTATGTTAATTAAATCCAATATTTGGGTTATATATACACGCACATATTCATTATTAATTGCTCATTCAAGTCATTCATTATTAAACATTGTATTTATATCATCGTCAAAAGTGTTCTGTTGTGAATCCAAAAATCCCACCCAGTTATCTTGTTACAGTTATGTTAGCTCCATTAAATGATGAATCACACCGTACATGTATCAAGAAAAAATACAAAATTTAGTGTCTATGAAGCCCATATAATATAGGTTGAATAGAAAGTGAACTGCCTTATGACAGCACCAAACTAATCAAGATCACACACTGGGGGCCCCTGGTGGCCAAGTGGTCTAAGGCATTCACCTGTATAGATGACAGGGGCTCTATCATTGCTTACAATTGACCTGTCATACATGTACTATATAATAACTACTGCCAGGTCAATTGTAAGCAACGATAGAAGCCCCTGTGGTACAGATCAGTATGGGTTAAAGTCTTGGGCTCAGCCAACTTGTATATGTGAGAAAGCTTGCCAGTAGCTTCCAACAGGGGCTTGGTTCCTTGCAATTTACCTTTAAATCATAAATGTACTATATGTACATGTATAATTTATGGATAAATTATCGGCAATGATGATGAGCCCCTGTAATAAATTCCCATGGTGGTTCCGTGGTTCTTACTAGGGTTTTGCCTCATCCATATGTACTGGCCTCCATACCAAACACATCCATGTGCTGAAAATGGTGTTAACCTCACAAGAAGATTACACATTTCCATGTCAGTGAACCATAAAAGGTTATAAATAATCAGTCTCACAAGACTGCAGTCTGATTAAAATCAGATCTCCGCTGACCCACCTAAAGTATAACAGTGGAGATCTGATTTTAATCAGACTGGTCAAAGTGAAAAGAAATGATTTATGGACAACCATTTTTTATCATGCTGGATAGAATGGGACACAAATATTTGCAACCAACTGTTATTTAAAAAAAAGTACCAACAATGCAATTTTTCAGTTGAGTTATACTAAAACACTTTATGTAGGTGATAACAACATTGGTAAAATATTTCCGTTTTATGAGTAAAATTATTTTGCTTCTTGAGTGATCTTCCCACCCTTTGAAATAATAGTTGTGCCCCAATCCAGTGCCTTGTCCGTATGTATGTGCATGGCAACAGTGCTAACTGCCTTATCATGGTGAGACACCGACTATTATAAGCAATTAAATCGAAGAACCTTGTCTTCATTGACATGTAGGTTGCGAGAGTGGTGTAGTCATGTGACTCGAAATGCAAATGGCGAGTTTCAGGTCAAATTTCATCCACGTTGTAGTTTCATCTCGTCTGTCATCGGGTTAAAAACAAAAAGACTGCTAAACTCGCAATTTCTGAGAAAATAAATCATATTCCTATCGATTTCATGCAGGTATATCTCGATGAAAGGTCATTAAAGTTTGCTGGGCCGGCTCGTAAGCAGCTACACTATGTCGACACCAAATGGTGTCGGTGAATTCCACTTTTTGATAGGCAGTGGACTCTGACCCTACACCCCAACATAAATGTCCAAATATCAAAAATGGGGTGGCAAGGGCCAGAGGAAACTCGGACTAGGATATTACAATGATTGAGAACGTTTCATTTGATGTAAGGTGCTGGAGACAGTTAATCTGTTAATTAGCTTGTGAAAATTGTCACAGGGCTAGTACGTTCCCAATTTCTGTCAAATACATCCAGCTTAACAGGCGAGGAAGTACACAGGTTTTCACCAAATCAATATTAACAATACTTCTATCTACCAATTTAAATGTTGGCCGAGACTATTATGTCATAGCTAGTTCTCAATGAAGAGCTCGCGGGCATTCCGTGTTGCCACGGTAGGCATATACCAACATTTTAAGTCGTCATATTATTGGGGTGGGTTTGGGGTTAGATACTTTAACAAGTGCGTGTGTGTATGTCAGTTATATTAATCTTTTCCTGTCAACATTTTTGAAATAAGTATTCCTTTCATACTCATCAAATTATATGGAAACCAAAGTTCTACTCATATAGTAAACCGACTTGCATACAAGAGTATCTTAACTTCGGATATTGTCATTTATGACTTTTAATCTTGTCTCATGAGTGATAAAAATTACAAAGGGCCCGCATGCACAAGAAATGAAACAAAATTACAGCAATATTTTTGCAGTCAAAAACACTCAGAGGGATTATCAATTAAGGAATATTTAGAGTAAAAACGAATTGGATTATCGCGGTAAGTAATTGAAAACATTAGCTATATCAGCAAATGAAATCCCATTATAAACCATGAAACGCTAGATTCCTTATTGCTGTTATTGTTGTTTAACACCATTTTTCAGCACAGTAGGCTATACATGGTAGCCAGTATAACTGGTGTAGTACAAATCCAGGAAATCCCCGGTCAGAACTAAGACGCAGTGGATGCTACTGGCAAGCTTTCTCACATACCCACATTGGCCAAGCTGAACCCTTGTGGACAATGATTGGTACCAACACCGTCGAGGGTTCTCGTCCTGATTAAATGAATAGGTGAACAATTACTTTGTTGTACTGAGAAAATGAGAAATCTGTCTGAAAGAGGGAAAATTATTAATAGTAAGAGACGACCTACAAAAATTTAACAAATTCTTTCCAGGTCTAAATTGATTTTAAAGCTGAATGAAAGGCCCAAGTAACCAAATGTAGCACGAGTAGATACCATGTGTTTGAATAAAACGGAAGGAAACTCCTCAAGTAACTATATTAATTCGAAGATATTTAAAGTTAGATATGATATGGATTAAAGACATGATTTGTGCATTGACATACATAACATGTAAAGCCTTTTACATGTGTGAGACAAAAAATCAGTTAAGAAAGAAAAGGACAGTACTGCAAACAAGAGTGTAAGAGTCAATAAATAAACAACCGTTCAGCAGGGAACTTCAATGTTCTCCTCATATATAAATACATACTGATAATGAGTGGTTGACAAAAGAAAAGTAACTTTATTTTGTATATAGACCTTGATAAAGTAGTTCTAATTTTGTTAGATTCATTAAAATGAACAAATTGATGCCTTATTAATTATATATATATATATATATATATATATATATATATATATATATATATATATATATATATATAATAATAATAATAAACATAACATGGCATGTGCTGTGTCTGGCACATTTTCATCCAGTTTATTGTTGTGAATTTAATAGTTTCATCAGACTTGCAAAATGTATTTTTATATACCAGTGCTGGAAACAGATGTAATGCAGGTTATGAATTCAGTTTGTTTCTATAAATAGAATATGATGCCATGCACCTACATAATGCTTTCAGACAAAAGTGTAGTGTACACAAGGTGATACTTACCCTAACTATGAACTGTCAGCATAAGCTTGTGATTGACACAACCACTTTACTGCATGTGCTACAGAGGTTGTAGATGACAAAGGATGAAAAAATGTGATGCATGAAAAAAAAGCTTTCCAAATTTGTTGTGCAATTATATACACACATTTGTGCTATAAATAGAATATGATGTCATTTACCCACATGATATCACCATAATGATTTTGGACAAACAATGTGTTGCTTATGATGAACTATGTCTTGTACTGTGTAAGCCATGTTGCTAGGCTCATATCAATGTGTAGAAAGCAGCACTCAGAGATAAAATATTACAAAGATTTAGTGGATAAATAAATAAAAAACTTGTTTTATAGTTTTTAAGTCCTCTAATTTTGGAGATCTGATTTATCAGCTAAGAATATTCTTAATATTTTATTGTGCAGTGAAATTTAAAATAGTAAATAATAATAAAAACATTCAACAGTAACCTCTGTTCATTACTGTAATTGATAGCTTGTGTTTCCATTCCTGGTGTCAGTAAAACTCTAATATCCATTATGCTATCTCAATAAAAATTATTTAGAAGAGTATCATTATAGTTATAATCATACAGCTGTGGTGAAGGAATTCCTGATGATTATTTGAATGAAATATGCAAAACAATACATGTGATTAAAAAAATGTTATTTATCAAAAAATTTAACATTAAAAAGTAGTAAGTATGTGTATTATAAACAACACAAGCATGGAGGTCCACAGGAATTTTGTTTGCATGTGCAGAGCCAATATCAAAGAAATATGTTTATATACTGCAAAATGGATTGATAAAAACTGGGGAGGGGTGGGGTGCACGAATGCAAGTCATCATGGAATGTTGAGAAATATCAAGGCAGAGGATTGCCTCTGTACATTCCTCTGGACTTTTTCTATATTTAGATGTTCTAGTAAAAAAGAAATAATATTATGGTAGATAGATACAACGTGACACTTCCAGAAATAATTTACCATTAGTTAATGACAAAGTTTATACATTTCTAAAAATAATAAACAAGATATTAGAGAAAAAGATTCTAATGTCTTAATTAAAACCTGTAGTTGACATCAACAGTTATACTCTAAGTACACTGTGCTCCAATATAGACTTGTTAGTATGCATTATATGATGGTGGCCTATATTATTGAAGAAACAGAAATTAATTTGATTTTGACTTGTAGGGACATGACATTATAACCACCCTTTCTGTTGTATAACTGTGACTTTCTATTATTCTATTATGTCATACCACGGAATAATATATTCGGCAAACTCGACATATTGAAACTATGCCATCTTACAAAGCTTGTCCATCAGGTTTAAGACACTGCCCAGAGAGGCTATTTCTAGGCAGTGTATGAAAACCATAAGTGTTGTACATGTATGAGATTTTAGACCTAATCTATTATACAATACTCCTTTTCTTTCCCCAATCGGCAGTTTTATTAAGGCTCAATGGACCCGTTATCAAACTGGCAGAAAAATCCTGGCTTGGTCAAGGATAAATCATAACGAAGGAGTGATGTACAACTAGAACAGCAAACCAACAACTAGGTTAGATCAACTTAACAGTTCAATCCATCTTCTCACTGTACGTTTGGTAAACACCACTCATTTCCTGCCATCAAAGCAAGGTCTAACTCGATTCCGTCTTTACGGTTTGAATCACTTCCATTCAGATTTTAGCCGACATATCTTCCTTGTGGGGTCTGCCAATTTTATTTTTCGTAAAACAATGTTCACTACCATATGTTTCCAACTAAATCACAACAAATAATTATATTACTGCAATGAGGCTGTGCGTCAGAAACGCACTTAGTACCTGGTCGTGGTTGGTCTGAGCCAGTTTACAAGTATTTTACCTAAATAGTTTATTCCCACCCCCACCCCACAAAACAAAGTCAATGGGTTTGCAGGTGTGCAGTATGTAGGCAAATAACACAAAGGAAATTACAAACCGTCACATGATTATATTCAATGGACGTTGACGCATGCTAAGGTCACGTGGCAAAAATTCATAAACAAAGATGTTATATATTATGAACCGAACCAAACAACAGAACTATAAATTTAAACAGGCAATCGTAAGCTTTTTATTAACATTTTTATTTGCTATTTCTTAACGAATCTGAAAACAAAAATTGTCAGTAGGTATTATATTTTGTTGTCTACACTTCGAGCTTGCGTTACATGTTGATACGTAACGTTATATTTTTTGTTTTGTAGGTCATGAAAAGACGAAACTAGAAAATACAAACACGATTTTCACTCTTCACTTTAAAAAGGCTACTCATAGCAATAAATGCAAGCGAAATATATTGAGACTACATGGAACTGTAAAGTCAGACTTATTCTTCTTGCATATAATTATAAGAGAGTGTAATAGCCTGGCATGTCGCCAGTTTTTTTTTACCAGAATAAGTCACTATTTTACTGATGTTTCCAAGTATTGCACAGGATAATACAGACGAAAATAATCTGACTGATACTTACAACTGTAAGTGGTTTTGTCATCTCTAACCAAAAAGATCCTGCGAGTTCACAAGAGTGCTCTATCTCCTGCAATACTTTCCCCACTGCAGATAGCCTTGTCCTTGTGTAGCTGTTTACATCGGGATTCTATTTTGAGCATGCACATGACGTCACGTTAATTCATACAACTTACATTCTGTTGGTTTAAAGCTGTAGGCGTGGCTTATATTTATCAAATAAAAATTGGTTTGTTATTGTCTCTGTGGTACCACTAGCAAAATATCAAAGGCAATCCAAATTAATTTTTGAAGCCAATGAATAATCCGGTTTCATATCCATTCGGAAATAGTCACTAGATGGCAGTTATTGGGCTCCAACTTGGAATAGACCATTTCTCAAGAAATTGTGCGCATCAAGTAGGAATTCCAAATTGTTGCGCTCTTTCTCGAGAAATTGCAAGGTGGTTGGCTCCAACTTGGAATAGCCATTTCTCGAGAAATTACGCGTAACAACTTAGAATTCAACATTATTCAGGAGTTTTAAAAATTATATATATTTATTTAAAATCTGTATATTTATTTGATCTTATTTTTCTTTTCTTGTACAGAGCTATTTGCAAATTAGATATTCAAGATGAAACTTTTTATCTGGTGGTAGGGGAATATTTCACAGTAATGAAGGCTACACCTATCTGTTCAATGATGTCTTGGTGAAATTTTCTGACTTTTTAATAGCCTTACTGTAGGAAAGAACGAATTGGACCATTGTAAAGTTATATAATTGGACCATTGCAAAGTTATCTAATTGGACCATTGCAAAGTTATCTAACTGGACCATTGCAATGTTATCTAATTTAGATCATTGCAAAGTTTCACCAATATGAAATCTGCACAAATTGTTGCCGGATGTCCTAAAGGAGAGTCATTTCATGAAACATAAATCTGGAATGTATTAAAGATCTAAAGGTATTGTCACTATCCCCCAAAGAGTTATATTTCACAGTCATGAAGATTTTTTCCAATTTGTTGCACAGTGCCTGCATGCCATTTTGGAAATTTAACCATTTAAAGACCATTTTAAAGGTAAGAAAAGGTATGCAAGGGTTTGATGCAGAGAAAGAATGTATGGAAGATATCAAAAGGTCTAAAGGGATTTTCAAAATTGCCCTACAGAGTTATATTTCACTGTTATGGGGGTTATTCTAAGTTGTTGCATTATGCTTTCATGCCATAATGAAATTTTGTCCTAAAGAAGACTATTTTAAAGATAAGAGAGGTTATGAGGGGAGTTCTTGCATAAAATTAATATTTGGAAGATATTAAACTTCTAAAGGGTATTTTTACTATTAACCCACAGTTATGAGGGTTATTCTAAGCTGCTGTACAATGCATGCACAACATGTTGGGAAATTTAATAATGTTAAAACCATTGTAAAGGTAGATTAGGTGTTCAAGGGAGTAGTTGCAGAAAAAGAATATTTGGAAGATAGTAAAGGTCTAAGGATCTTGTTACTATTGTCCCACAAAACTTATTGGGGTTATTCCAAGTTGTTGCATGATGCTTGCATGCAATATTTTGAAATTTAGTCCTGGAAAGATTGATTTAAAGGTAGGAAAAGTCTTATGGGAAGATGTAGCACAAAATGAATATTTGGAACATTTTAAAACTCTCAAGGGACTGGATTGGAGCAGAAGGGACTATTACTAACCCTAGATGGGAGATTTGTATATTGTGAATAGTAGGAAGATATTAAGTGTCAAAAGTGAATTTTACTATTGACTTGTATTTTACACTTATGGGGGTTATTCCAGTTGATGTGAATTTTACTAATGCTACACAGACTTGTATTTTACACTTATGGGGTTATTCCACTTGATGTTGGATGATGCATACATGCCTTTTTAAAAAATATTAATCATTTAAAATTGTATTGTAATGCTAAGGAAATTCTTCAAGGTAGTTGTTGCAGAAAAAGAATATCTTTAAGATAATAAAGGTCTGTAGGTGTTGTTGCTATTATCCTACAGAGTTATATTTCTCTGTGGAGATTATTCCAAGTTGGTGCATGCCATATTTTGGAATTTAGTCCTAGAAAAATTGACTTAAAGGTAGGAAAGGTCCCGAAGGGAGTTTTTGAATAAAATGAATATTTGGAAGATATTAAACATCTCAAGGGACTGTTACTATCACCTGGTAGGGTTCTATTTCACAGTTGTGGGGGTTATTCCAAAACTTGAGCAAGATGCTTGAATGCCATTTTGGAGAATTTTGCCTTAGAAAGACTGATTTAAATGGAGGAAATGTCTTGTATGGAGTCTAGGATCAGTAGAGCTAATAAAGTATCCATGTAGACATACCAAGAAATTGAAATAGAAATTTGTGTTTTTAGATATCTTCCTTATATGATTTTTCCCCCATTGGGAATTCAGTTATGTAAAAGTTAGTAGCACTGAGTCAGGTCAGTCTAGGGAAACGATTCATAAATCCCCCAGATAGTCCTTGGAATCCAGGTCGATCTGGGGAAATGATTCATAAATCCCCCAGACAGTCCTTTGAATCCAGGTCAGTCTGGGGAAACCATTCATAAATCCCCCAGATAGTCATTTGAATCCAGGTCAATCTGGGGAAACCATTCATAAATCCCCCAGGTAGTCCTTTGAATCCAGGTCAGTCTGGGGAAACCATTCATAAATCCCCCAGGTAGTCCTTTGAATCCAGGCCAGTCTGGGGAAACCATTCATAAATCCCCCAGGTAGTCCTTTGAATCCAGGCCAATCTGGGGAAACCATTCATAAATCCCCCAGGTAGTCCTTTGAATCCAGGCCAATCTGGGGAAACCATTCATAAATCCCCCAGATAGTCATTTGAATCCAGGTCAATCTGGGGAAACCATTCATAAATCCCCCAGGTAGTCCTTTGAATCCAGGCCAATCTGGGGAAACCATTCATAAATCCCCCAGATAGTCCTTTGAATCCAGGTCAATCTGGGGAAACCATTCATAAATCCCCCAGGTAGTCCTTTGAATCCAGGCCAATCTGGGGAAACCATTCATAAATCCCCCAGGTAGTCCTTTGAATCCAGGCCAATCTGGGGAAACCATTCATAAATCCCCCAGGTAGTCCTTTGAATCCATGTCTCCTTCAACAGCTACTATCCAATTAAAGACTCTATATTAGACTAAAAGTACAAATTCTATATTAGACTAAAATTAAAAAAGATTATAAATAAACTAAATCTACAAATTCTATGTTAGACTAAATTAAAAATTCTAAAGTAAACACAAAATTTTAGATTTGACTAAAAATACAAATTCTGTATTAGACTAAAATTGAAAATGCTGTATAAGAGTAAAATTACAGATTCTAAATTAGACTAAAACTCAAAATTATGCTAGATTAATATGAAAAAAATTATATTAGAATAAAATTAGAAATTCTATATGAGACTAAAATTAAAATATCTATATTAGACTAAATTGTAAATTTCATATTAGACTACAATTAAAATTTTATGTTAGACCAAAACTATAAATTCTTTATTTGACTAAATTTATAGATGTTATTAGAATAAAATAAAAAAGTACATTCAACTAATTTTAAGAATTCTATATCACACTAAAATAAATATTCTGTATTAGGCTAAATAAAAAATGCTGTATTAGATTAAAATTAAAAACCCTGTATCAGACTAAATTAAAAATTATATATTAGACTAAAATTAAATACCCTGTATCAGACTAAATTAAAAATTATATATTAGACTAAAATTAAAAACCCTATATTAGACTAAAATTAAGCATCCAATGTTTTACCAAGACATAAAAAAGTAATCTTAAATCACTGAAAATGAAAACTGTATATTAGACTAAAATTAAAAACTGTATATTAGACTAAAATAAATAGTCTGTATTAAGTTAAATTAGAAGTCCTATATCAGACTAAAACTACACAGTGTATAATATACTTAAATTAAAAATCCTATATTCAATTTGGATTAAAATGTAAAAATTCTATAACTGACAAAAATTAAAAACTTTATAAAAAACTCAAATTAGAACTAACATATTAGACTCATATTGGAAAAATTCTAAATTAGACTAAATTCAAAATTCTAAATTAGACTAAATTCAAAATTCTAAATTAGACTAAATTCAAAATTCTAAATTAGACTAAATTCAAAATTCTAAGGTAAGCCTAACTAACAAAATCTATATTAGACTAAAGTTGCAAATTCTGTGTTAGACTAAAAATAATCCTCTATTAGACTAAAATTAAAATTTCTATATTAGACTACAATTAAAATTTTTATATTAGGCTAAAATTAAAATTTCTATATTAGGCTAAAATTATGAATTAAATTAACTGAGATTTTTGACTAATATTAAGACTTCTATATTAGAATAAAATTGAAAATTCTAGATTTGGTAAAATCAAAAATTATATATTAGACCTACTTAAAAATTCTATATTAGACTCAATTACACAATCTTTATTAGAATAAATGATCAACTCATTCTTAGAATAATATTAAAAATTCTGTATTAGACTCAATTACACAATCTATATTAGAATAAATTATCAACTCATTCTTAGAATAATATTAAAAATTCTGTATTAGGCTAAAAGTTAACATTCTCTATTAAACTAAATTAAAAATTCTATATTAGACTAATATTAAAATTCTATGCTAGACTAAATTAAATATTATATATTAGACTAAAATTAAAATTGATTTAGTTGACTAAATTAAAATTTCCATATTAGAATAAATTATAAATTCTCTATTATACTAAAGTTGAAAATTTGATCCTAGACAAATATTACAAATATTATTTTAAAGTAAAATTAAAACTTGTATGTTAGACTAATTTTTAAAACTCTGTATTAGACTAATGTTAAAATGATATATTTAACAGAATAAATTTAAAATGATCAATTTAATAGACTAAAATTTATAAATCTGTATTAGACAACAATTAAAACTTGATATATGATAAAAATAAAATTCCTATATTAGGCTGAAATAACAAATTCTATATTAGCCTAAATTATAAATTATATATCAGATTATATATATATATATATATATATATATATATATATATATATATATATATATATATATATATATATATATATATATATATATATATATATATATATATATATATATAAAATAAACTAAAATATAAAAAATCTATATTAGACTAAAATTAAAGTTCTATATTCAGTTAAATTATAAATTATATATTTTGTAGACTAGAATGTTAAAATCTCTACTAAACTAAAATTAAAATTTTTATATGACTAAAATAAAATGTCCCTGTCAGGTAAAATTAAAAGATATGTATTAGACTAAAATTATAACTTCTATATTGGACTAAAATTTTAAATACTATATTAGACTAAGATATTACTTCTGCAAATTAAAATCTTATTACAGAAATAAATACATCACTAATAACTGAATCAACATAGGAAATCTTACATCATGATTAAACATATTACTAAAAAGCAATTAAACCTAGTTATATTCATGATATAGTGGGATGTGTACTGAGGATATTAAATACATACGGGTATGTTTGCTGAATAAATAAATGACACAGTGGGATGTTTGGTGAGTATAATAAAGATATAGTGGGATGTTTGGTGAGTATAATAAAGACATAGTGGGATGTTTGGTGAGTATAATAAAGACATAGTGGGATGTTTGCTGAGTATATTAAAGATGTAGTGGTATGTGTACTGAGTACATTAATGACATAGTGGGATGTTTCCTGAGTATATTAAAGACACAGTGGGATGTGTACTGATTATATTAAATACACAGATGGATGTGTACTGAGTATATTAAATAAACAGTGGGATGTTTCCTGAGTATATTAAAGACATAGTGGGATGTCAGCTGAGTATGTTAAAGACATAGTTGGATGTGTACTGAGTATATTAAAGACAGTGGGATGTTTCCTGGGTATATTAAAGACACAATGAGATGTCAGCTGAGAATATTAATGACAGTGGGATATTTACTGTGTATATTAAAGACATAGTGGGATGTGTACTGAGTAAACTAATGACACAGTGGGGTGTGTACTAAGTATATTAAAGACATAGTGGGATGTTTACTGAGTATATTAAAGACAAAGTGGGATGTGTACTGATTATATTAAAGACAAAGTTGGATGTGTACTGAGTATAATAAACAGTGGGATGTTTCCTGGGTATATTAAAGACACAATGGAATGTCAGCCGAGAATATTAATGACAGTGGGATATTTACTGTGTATATTAAAGACATAGTGGGACCTGTACTGAGTATATTAAAGACAGTGGTGTGTGTACTGAGTATATTAAAGACATAGTGATGTATGTACTGAGTATATTAATGACATAGTAGGATGTTTCCTGAGTATATTAAAGACATAGCAGGATGTTTCTAGAGTATATTAAAGACATAGTGGGATGTGTACTGAATATATTAAAGACATAGTGGGGTGTGTACTGAGTATATTAAAGACACAGTGGGATGTTTACTGAGTATATTAAATGAACAGTGGGATGCATACTGATTATATTAAAGACACAGTGTGATGTTTCCTGAGTATAACATATTAAAGACAGAGTCGGATGTGTACTGAGTATATTAAATAAATGGTGGGATGTTTGCTGAGTATATTAAAGACATATTGGGATATGTACTGAGTGTATTAAAGACATAGTGGGATGCTTACTGAGTATATTAAAGACATAGTGGGATGTTTGCTGAGTATATTAAAGACATAATGGGATATGTACTGAGTTTATTAAAGACATAGTGGGATGCTTACTGAGTATATTAAAGACATAGTGGGATGTTTGCTGAGTATATTAAAGACATATTGGGATATGTACTGAGTGTATTAAAGACATAGTGGGATGCTTACTGAGTATATTAAAGACATAGTGGGATGTGTACTGAGTATATTAAAGACAGTGGAATGTTTACTGAGTATATTAAAGACACAGTGGGATGTTTACTGAGTATATAAATGACATAGTGGGATGTTTACTGAGTATATTGAAGACATAGTGGGATGTGTACTGAGTATATTAAAGACACAGTGGGATGTTTACTGAGTATATTAAAGACATAGCAGGATGTTTTTAGAGTATATTAAATACATAGTGGGATGTTTACTGAGTATATTAAAGACATAGTGGTGTGTGTACTGAGTATATCAGTGACATAGTGGGATGTTTCCTGAGTATATTAAAGACATAGCAGGATATTTCTAGAGTATATTAAAGACATAGTGGGATGTTTACTGAGTATATTAAAGACATAGTGGGATGTGTACTGAGTATATTAAAGACATAATGGAATGTGTCCTGAGTATATTAATGACACAATGGGATGGGCACTGAGTATATTCAATACACAGTGGGATGTTTCCTGAGTATATTAAAGACAAAGTGGTGTGTGTACTGAGTATATTAATAATAATAATAATAATAATAATGAGGACTTTGTATAGCACCTAATCTTTAGAAGCTCTAAGCGCTTTACAACATTAGACAACACCTATAAGATAAAAAACATATAATAATATGATTACAATAACAAACCCCATGAAATTATAAAACATTGAAAAGACATGCTGAGAATATTTAAGGTAGGAAACATTATTAGGTCTTTAAGTTTGTTCTTGCAGTCGAAATAAGTGAGTTTTGAGAGCCCTCTTGAATGTGATTACTGTGTCTTTGTGTCTAATAATATGACATAGTGGGATGTCTACTGGGTATATTAAAGACGTAGTGGGATGTTTCCTGGGTATATTAAAGACACAGTGGGATGTCAGCTGAGTATTTTATGGACATTGTAAGATGTGTCTTGAGTATATTAATGACACAGTGGGATGTTTGCTGAGTATATTAAAGACATAGTGGGATGTTTGCTGAGTATATTAAAGACATAGTGGGATGTTTACTGAGTATATTAAAGACATAGTGGGATGTTTGCTGAGTATATTAAAGATATAGTGGGATGTTTACTGAGTATATTAAAGACATAGTGAGATGTCAGCTGAGTATATTAATGATATTATTAGATGTTTACTGAATATATTAATGACATAGTGAGCTGTTTGGTTTGACTGGGTGAGCTTGATGTGCAAATAATCACAATGTCTTGTATTGTCATATGAGATCTTTTTTTATTTTTTTATAATTGGTTCATTTATTGATCTTTGAGAACATGTACACGTATTTCATATTATTTCATGGTTTACTGTTATGTTTTAGTCCAGTCTAAATTATGTCCCCACCCACTGCGTGGTTGCAGGATTCATTGGTTGGAAGAGCAACCACTGTGTTAACTCCTGTATGATTGGGAAAATGCTACAAATGAAGTCTTTACAGAATGGATTACTTCAACTAGGTGATTCCAGCGGGTTTTGGTGAATTATTGGAATTTGGTGATTTCAGTAATTATGAAGGTTTCGGCTGAATTACTGAAACCAGGTGGTTCCTGTAGGTGTGAAGGCTTTGGTGAAATACTACAACTCAGTGATTCCAATAGGTAGGAAGGCTTTGGCGAACTACCACATTTTGGTGATTCCATTAGGTATGAAGACTTTTGTTCATATCTGATCTTTTTAACTCTAATGTAAATAAGATACAGAACCAGACTGTTCAGAACCATTAGGCATGATATAGACAAGATGTTCATGGATGTTGGGGTGTGAAGGGGCAAATTTCTGGCGATCTATGAAGAACACATTAGTTGAGACCAGAGAACAATTAATTAGATTTATGGGGACAGGCGCATATCAAATCGCCATACTGCCATGATCGGTAATGTCTTTTTGAGGGGAGAATTTCATTCTTAATTAAGTATTCGTTTATTTAGCCAACAGAAGACTGGTGGAGACAAAAGCTAACTTCGATTCCATAGTGTAAATGTCAAGATTTTAAGATCGCAGAACACTGTTACTCAAACTACAAGGTCAAGTTTACCCCGACTTTGGCGCCTGTGGAAAAAGGCAGCAGATATATTTGATTCTGGTTGGTTACACTAAATAAGGGGTGTGTTTCCCACAATAAATTTCCTAGTTTTAATATCGCCACATTGAAAATTTTAATCAGTCTAAGCTTTTCTGCAAGAGAAAACAAGTGTAGAAGATGCAGAGAGTAAATTTGGGAGAAATTCTCTCGTAAAACTGTTGTCAAGAAAAAAAACCACAAACAAATTTGGTGGTAGAAGCGAGGAACGCTGAAAGCTCAGAGGTATTTGTGACAATTCCATGTAATTTGTTGATGTCATATATAATGCTTTGCTGAATTTATTTACTTATATTTGCATGAATCTATTTGCTACATTCATATATCAATTTGCTTTATGAAGTATAACTGTGTTGAGTTTATGCATAGGAAGTCGTACTTTAATCTTTAGATAAGTTTGATGAATTGTTTGAATTAGTTGTCTTGTTTGCTTAAGAATTAGGTTCTAAGAATTTCATGCATTCCATTAGTTAATGAGTTACAAGAATCCATGTGAATTCACCAAATTTAGAAGATTTTACGTATGATTAAGGTTGAGTGTGTATTGACTGAAAGGATGTAGTATCCATGTAATGTATTTCATTTATTCACTTGTGTAAATTGAAGCTGGCTTGGAACCATTATGTCTTGTGTGGTGTTAATGTGTGATGAATTAGCCATTAGACTAACTAGGGTCATTATAGGACATATGGAGCCAACTGATAGCCTTAGCATCTGTTTAGCACCAATAGTAAGATCTGATAACGAGAAGGGATAGTGCAAGCATCTGTATCATAAACAACAGGAAATTTAAGTTGTCTCTATTTATATTTTTTCAAAGGGAGAAAATAGCTCCTGCGATGTATTATCTCTGAGACGTATCCTGCGACGTATTATCTCTGAGACGTATCCTGCGATATATTAATTCTGAGATGCATCCTGTGACGTATCTGTGAATCTATGTGCTACGCAAAATAGTTGAGGACCGAAAGAGGCAAAACAGAGGGAGGTCAAAGGAACAGCTACAATGGAAGTGGAGTGAATGGAAAAGCAGGTTATGCAATTGTACAAGGCATAGACTTCGATTGTTCACTCGATCCTATGATGAACTATCAGGAAAACAGATCGGCTACTTTATATAAATATATTTGTGTTCTTTGTAATTTGGTGAAAGTTTTATTTCTAGAAGCAGAGTATATTCCTGATGTAATGAATTCTCACAATTGTTTTATGTAATTGATTAAATTGTTGTTTACATTGTAAGGGGGCTCGTGTTGGTCTGTTCTATATCTTGCTCAGATCTCTATCTATTCTACCTATAAGTTTCACCACTTATATTTATCTTTACTCGAACTGGGCAATAACATCGAGGTCGGTCAACCTCTAGATAACGAGAACCAAAATTAAGTGGACACCTTGAAAGAAAGTACAATCCGCCAACCCACACACCTCATGCAAGAAGAGGGGACTTTGTGTAAGGGTTCTACAAAGTGGACCAGTGGGTACACTTACATGGGGTATGCCATAAAAATCAATTTCCATCTATCAATCAGTGTAAATTATAGTCTTTTGTTGTGTATATTTAGTTTGTATTATTTGTTGGCTTTACTCAATGATTATGTTATGTATATCTATGTTTTGTAACTGACCTTTGTCCATATTCAAGTTAATGGTGCACCTGACTAGTGACATTTATTTTGTAACAAACATAATGCATAGCTAATATTTCTTCCCTTGATTCTAAACTAAATATTCAAATCATTATTAATAGAGGTAAACATGTTTACTTGAATCTGAGCCTAGAACATTAAGTTTTTCATTGGAAACTCCTAAATTTGTTGGCAACTTTCGATATTTTATAGAGGAGATTGACATGGTTCTGTTATTATATCAGTGTTGCTTACTTGAAAAAGGTACTAATTCTTGCTTTTACATCTGAAGCAGAATCAGTCTTATTTTTGTGCTCAGATTCTGCTTTGGTTGGAATTATTTATTCAAATTATTATTCATTAGAATTACAAAGTGCTCATTGATATTTCTTGGACTAAATCATTAATTTGGAATTATAGTGAATTCAGTCAAAGACATTTTGGAATATATTATTGTGATATATTAAAAGAATCTGAATGCATTGCCACATTCCACTACATTGGCACATTTGAGACCACAGAGAATACACATCGAGTATTGGAATTTATTTTGAACACCACTGGACTTCAATTGGAACATCTTACATTTGGACTTTTTATAAATGTTTAGGACTGTTTGGGTTTCATTTCACAAAACTTAAGTTCTTTTTAATAATTTTGCAAAACATTTATGGTTTTTGCTTGTTTCTTTTACTTAGCTTAAGACATTAGAATTGTAAGACTATATTTATTCATTGCAATACTTTGATATGGGCGTTTTGAAGTCTTGCATGAAAGTTATCTTGTATGAGAATGTGATAACTATACTGAATACAATGAGGAAGCCAGTTTGTAGAAATTTGTTTCTAAGGCTTTCATGTTATGCTAAAGAAGCACTACTCTTTACATTTTCATAAATTTTACTTTGCATTTTTTTTCTTCTTCTGTTTAAAATGTTAAGAGATTTTGAAGTTAAGCTATTTTCCATTGTAAAATGTAACCAATATTAAAGTTTAAAAAGTTTTTAATCATTGTTGTAATAATTAGGAAAGATAGGAAAATCATATTAATAGTCATTAATACAATTCATACAATATACTACATGTACCTAGGAAATACTTTGTAAGATTAAACTTCAACACCCATCCTAACATTAACTTGAAACTGTGGTGAAGGTGAGAAAAAACCCAAATTATCTTGTCCTTTAATTTTGCTAACTTTGCCAATACATAGTTTCAGAAGCCTGACACATCTTTAGGTCTCCCATCTAATATGTAAAATACATTATTGTCAAAAACCCTTGTCACAAATTTATTTCTTGTCTTATTATTTATGTAACTTTCCCTGCAAAAGGAATTAAAAAAAAAATTGTCTTTTTTAGTATCCTCCATTATACAAGGAACTGATACAAAATCACTTACTTACTTACTTACTTGACTGGTCCAGTGGCCTTGTTTTTAGAGCGTCTGCCTTGGATGCGGGAGGTTATGATTTTGAACCCCAGTCAAGTCATATCATAAACTTATAAAACATGGTGCTAGCAGCTGCCTCGCTTGGCACTCAGCATTAAGAGGTTAGTGTTAGGACTGATCGGCCTGGTGTCAGGATAATGTGACTGGGTGGGACATCATGCTACATGTCTGTGGCATGATGTCCCAGTGCTAGACATCACTATAAACTGCCACACTGCAGACATCGTAATGATATGACTGAAAAACTTTAAAGCAACATTAAAAATCCAACATATTTACTTACTTACTTTACTTTAATTTTACTTACTTACTTACTTACGAACGAGCGACCGACCGACCGAACGTACGAACGATGTGTGCAACAATTCAGCCATGTACGTCGAATTACAAAAACCAGCCGCTTGGTCTGTTTATATCGCTTGATACGGTCACGCTATTTCTTGAGAAAGAGCGCAATAACTTGGGATTCCGAATTGTTGCATTATTCCAAGTTGTAGGCCAACTGCAACACGAAAAAAAAAAACAAGGAAGTGGTATTAGATGATGGATGTCGGCTAAATCATCATGTCGTTTTTAAACATAGGTCAAAAATTGGAGAAGGTGATGGGAAAAGAGCAAGAGCTATTGGAAGCTGCAAGGACAGGGAATGTTCAAGTGGTGGAGAAATTGCTGTCAAGCAGATCAAGGCGTTCTGTTGGTGGAAGCGCATTGACACAGTTGACGAGGTAAACGATGAATGGCAATCCTGATGATGGAAAACATGTAGGCCTTATGTATGTTGTTCTCAGATATAGGTGGATTTTCAAATTATTGACAGTTCTGTTGTCTAGCTGGTTTCTGACTGAATGTCTCTGATCCTTTTATGGATTTTTACGAGGGAGATGTATTTTTTTCAATAGTAGTTTTTATTGTTAACCCTTGAAATCCCTCGAAGTGTTAAAGAAGGATTTCAAGAGAATGATTGCATTGAATTTGATTAACGTGTTAACAATTTCATAAATCAGCATAAAAATGAATGATATTACTAGAGTAGCCATTTTGTGCACAAATTCTTTTAATCAAGAAAACAGTTGAAAATATTTGGTTTACTCAAAACTGGATCTAGTCTAGTCCACCTGGGCTGGTATCATTGCTTACAATTTACCTGTCATACATATACTATATAATAACTACAAGGGAGGACACTTCTCTCCTTTCTTGCGCAACCCATTTAAGAATAAACGCTGTTATTTCAAGCTAAATTTTGCTAGCAGAATAAATTTGGTACCGACGTTTAGCTCAGGCATTCGACTTTGTGTATCCAAAGTTTGGCTTACTATCATACCTTTATGAGTGTGCCTGCTTACTATGCAAGAACAACGCGCTGAATTGAATACTACCTTCTCATTGGCCAACTGAAAATAAGTTATAAATAAATGCAGGACGTCATGTTCTTTTAACCAATGAGAGGACAGTATTCCATTCAGCGGGATCTCACTTGCATATTAAGCGGGCATTATCACAGCCATGTAGAGCAGTATCGTGGGAAAATGGTCTGGCATTCCTTCAGGGTATGATAGTAAGCCAAACTTTGGAGATGCATACAAAGTTGAACGCCAGAGCTAAACATCGGTACCCAATTTTTTATGCTACATGAAATGTAGCCTGAAATAACAGCCATTATTATTTGTAGTTATTATATAGTACATGTATGACAAGCCAGTTGTAAGCAATGATACGAGCCCCTGTGGTCTAGTCCTACAATATAAGACATAACACATGTTATTTATGTTTTAGTGCTACATTTTATTGCCCAAATAACAGCCTTGTGTAGCATGTTCCTATGTCGGTTGACATTGGAACAATTAGTCAAAGTTTCAGGAATATCTCACACACTTGGCAGCCCATATTAACATTCTACTACAAATTTATGTGTAATCAATATACTTTACTGTACTGTCTTTATCCTGGTGGACTCAGAATCTGACACTAGCAAATGGACAAATTTTCATGTTCCATTGACAAACATTTGAATTTGTTGAAATGTGACAGTAGTCGAGGTATGCCAAATTAGGTTCATGTGGGGATATGTTTACGAAATGTTGCTTACTGTTCCAGTTAGCACAATAGACATTTTTTTTTGTTCCATTAAAGAATAATACTTTAACTGAACCCGATTTTAACATTTTCAGCTTCCATCGTTTTCCATTCGACTGAAATATAGGCCAACAAAACTTGAAAACAGGTCCATTTGCTTGTTAGAGAATTTGAATTTATTAGGAAAAGGAGATCAGAGTAAGTAAAGTTTGACTAATATGTTATAACTTTAATTTGTAGAAAAGCACCAATATTGGCTGCCAAGTGTGTGAAATATTCCTGAAAGTTTGACTTTTGTTACAATATTAGTTGACATTAAAAATATGCTACACCGCACCATCATTAAGGCAGTAAAACCTCAATGGCCAAAACATAAATATAAAAACCGAGGTCTTATGTTTTAGAACTACATCTAGTCCATTTGAAAATTGGGTCCCTGGGTGGCCAAGTGGTATAAAGTGATCTCCTTTACAGATCACTACCATCTCACCTCTGTCCACACGAGTCTTGAGATCAGCCAGTGTGGGTATGTAAGAAAGCTGCCAGTGGCTTCACTTGGGTTAGTGGTTCTTACCAGGGTTTTCACAGGGCCTGTGTGGTATGTAAGAAAGCTGCCAGTGGCTTCACTTGGGTTAGTGGTTCTTACCAGGGTTTTCACAGGGCCAGTGTGGTATGTAAGAATGCTGCTAGTGGCTTCACTTATGTTAGTGGTTCTTACCAGAGTTTTCACAGGGCCAGTGTGGTATGTAAGAACGCTGCTAGTGGCTTTACTTGGGTTAATGGTTCTTACCAGGGTTTTCACAGGTTCTTCCTCCCAGTTATACTGGCTGCCATGTATAGTCTATCTTACACATTTAAATGATGTTAAACCGAAAGCAACAACTAAGCAACAATCCATTTTAAACTTTCTACTGATTTGCATCATATTATAAGCTGGTATTTTGAACATTTTGATTGGTGATTTGGATCATATGCTAATATCTAAACAAAATTCTGTGGAAAATAAAATTATTAGTATGCAGCAGTTTGCACAACAACACTCCTTATTGTAACAATGTAATTCAAGCTGTACTCAGTTTAACACAGTCACATTACATGATGCCATCTCAGTTGGAGTTTCAGTATCATGAGTCCCAAATTTACTTAAGCTACCCACCAATTAACAGTGGAAGTTTAATAATTGCCTGTAATAAAAGTTAATTATATAATGTTGATATGAATAATAAAGCATGAAATTATCAAATAATCATTCTAAGTCCGATCTCTCTCTCACCCATTCTCTCTTGATCTCAATTATCCAGTAATCTCAGATGTTTGCTGAGTTGTTTTCAATTTCAGTTGCTCAATACCAAAAGAGTTTATATGATGTCCTGTTGTCCGTTCATCCATATCATTGATCCTCATTAACTGCTTGGAATGTTGCAATGAAACTTTATATACACGTTCATTCCAGAATCAAGTTTTTCATAAGTGAAAATGGTGCTGCTCAGATATCCAACTTGACTGCCTCATCAGCTCTTGAAAATCTTGTAATTACTACTTCTCCTGTATGGATGGTCATGTCAGCATGGGGGTTTTTACTAAAAGACTTAAGATGATGGTTGGTTCTAAATGAAAATGGTGCTTATCTGACATTCATTATGGCTGCCACAGCAGCCATCATAAAAACATTTTTATTTCTATTCCTCCTGAACAGAAAGTAAACTGATAAAGGGGTTAACACAAAAGGACCTATTATAAAATGTACTTAATCCTAAATTAAAATGGGTATGCTCATGTATCATGTTAACACAGTCACCATCTTGAAAATCTTGTTAATTCTACTCATCATGAATATCATATTAGCATGGGGCTTTTACCAAAAGACTTTATGGTGGCAAACTTAAAAATTGTGCCAATCTCATTATTCTGTATGGCCAACAATGTACCTATTCTGATGTTTAGTTGGTTGTACATAAATAAAAAATGTGCTGCAGATATCAAATATGGCTTCCAAAATAAACATTTTGAAAATCTGGTAGTCAAGTGTGAATTTTATTGTAGTTCCAGGGCTATCTGAATTAGCATCTGGCAGTCTAGCCTGAACATTCTGGTTATCCATGGGCTATATGAATTCAGTACAATGTATCTGTTAGCCCAGTTTGAGGATTCTGGTATCCATCAGGTCCACTTGAATTCACAATCTGGTAGCCCAGGCTCAGCATTATGTTACTCCATGGGCACCTGTAACAGTTACACCTGTAACAACATTTGTTGGCCACTATAAAACATATGCAGGATGACAAAATATAAGCTTATTGTTTGTTTCAGTTTTCTACGCTCCTTGAATGTGAATTGTGCAGACAAAAATGGCTACACAGCTCTACACCATGCAGCAGTCAATGGACACAAGTATGTATTGACAATATTAATATGTGTATAAATGTATAATGTTCTTCATCTGGACCCAGTTGTACATCCTGTTTATTCTTTTTTTTAGTAACTTTTTACCTGCCACCACTGCTTGCATGGACAATTTTGATATGGCCCTGATTGTCCATACATCACCTTTCCCAGCAAACTTGTCTACACTTTTTGTAGACAGGTACAATTTTGTAGGCATGTTTCTATCCATGCGTAGTTGACCTGATAAGATTTTCACTATATTTTGGATGAGGTTAGATTTTTAATAATTTTCTTTCTCTTCATCTATTTTTACTTTTTTCTAATAAGCAAAAAAAACCTCTTTACCAGTTACAATTAAACATCGTCTTATTAATCAATTAGATGTAACACTCAGCATGAACCATTTTTAAATTCAAGTTCAGGAGAACTTTATTATTATTTATCTCTATCAATTAACAGCCTTGCTGTTATGATCAGCCGCTGTGATTGGATAAGATATCAGATTGGTGATACTGAAGTCATGGTTAAACATATGTGACAATGATGGGGTTTATATGTTTTATTATTGATAATTTCACTACCTGGCCTAATTGGATGGTAATGTCAGTTATCACCACCTGGCCTAATTGGATGGTAATGTTATCACTACCTGGCCTAATTGGATGGTAATGTTATCACTACCTGGCCTAATTGGATGGTAATGTTATCACTAACTGGCCTAATTGGATGGTAATGTCAGTTTGGGGATTCTGCTAAACGACTTCTTATAATTTCTAGTTGGTCTGAAATGAAAATGGTGATGGTTTTGTTGTCCAGTATCTACACAATGGCAGCCATCTTTAAAATCTTGCTGTTGTTATTACTCCTTAGCATGAAGTTACATTGATATGGGATATTCTCCAGAAGACCTCTTGTTTGTCCTAACTAAAAAATTCTGCAGACTTGATTTCTAACATGGCTGTCACAGTGACCATTCTTAATATCTTATCACCATCCCTCCTGAATAGATGGTTATATCAAGATGGGGTTTTCACTGAAAGACTTGTTAAAATGTTCAGTTGGTCCTAAATGAAAATGGTGCCACTTGCACATAGATATGGCTGCCATCTTGTTATTGCTACTCCAGGCCCTCCTGACTTGATGATCATATCAACATAGGGCATTTACCTAAAGACTTCTTACGCTGTATAGTTAGTTCTAAAGAAAATAGTGCCACTTGCACACAGATATGGCTGCCATCTTGTTATTGTTACTCCAGGCCCTCCTGACTTGACGATCATATCAACATAGGGCATTTACCTAAAGACTTCTTACGCTGTATAGTTAGTTCTAAAGAAAATAGTGCCACTTTGCACACAGATATGGCTGCCATCTTGTTATTGCTACTCCAGGCCCTCCTGACTTGATGATCATATCAACATAGGGCATTTACCTAAAGACTTCTTGTGCTGTATAGTTAGTTCTAAAGAAAATAGTGCCACTCAGATGTATAGTATGGCTGCCACAGTGGCCATCTTAAAAACCTTGTTCTCACTACTTTTCCAGAAGGAAAGATAATATTAGCTTCGTGTTTTCAGCTAAAGGTTCTTATAATGTCTAGTTGCTCGTAAATGAAAATGACACTGATCTGATTTCCAATCTGGCCACCACAATATTCATCTGGAAGATCGCATTATCACTGCTTCTCATAGATGGCTGGTCAGTGTGCTATCACCAAAGACTTCTTATGATGTCTAGTTGGAGTTAGATGGAAATGATATGATATAAAATATAGCCACCATTGCAGACTTCTTGAAGATTTTGTTATTGTTCCAAACTGGAGAGGCATATCAACATGGGGTTTTTCACAAGAAAGGTATTGTTAGTCCTAAATTAGAATGCTGCTCATTTGGCATTCCATATCTAGAAAGCTTGTTATTGCTACTCTTCTTAAATAAAAAGTCATTTTGACATGGAATTTTCATAAGAAGAGTTCTTATGGTATTTAGGTGGTCCTAGATGAAATGATGCAAATTGACCCTCGGAATGACTATTTTGAAAATATTGTTATCTCTACTCACTCCAGATAGATAGTAATATTAACTTGGGGTTATCACCACAAGACTTATTTTTTATAACTATTTGATCCTAAATGAAAACAGTATTAATTGTACAACAAGTATGATTGACATGATGGTAGTCTTAAAAAAACTACACAGGGTTTTCACCAAAAGACTTATGGGGCCCTGCATGGTGGGGTGGTGTAACCCTTGAATGGATATGCATATTGACACAGAGTTTTCACCAAAAGACTTATGGGGCCCTGCATGGCGGGGTGGTGTAAAGCATTTACCTTTATTGATCACAGCCATCTCACCTCTGTCCGCATGGCATTTGAGTATCAGGCTCTATCTATGTATGTATGTGAAAGAATTTGCAAATAGCTTCCTGTGTTGGTGGTTCTTTCTGTATTTTTCCAGGTTCTTCTCCACTAGTTGTACTGGCTGCCATGTATAGTCTGTGATGTTAGTTCTACTGATTACTCTTAACAAACTGCACAGACTCAGATCTGTTGGCACGTTATGCAATGACTGATCTGGGTGTGTGCATTTGGCAGCTGGACTTGACTTACAAGCAAATAAATATGACATGAAAGAAAAATCAAATATCTAAAAACCATTAATGACGGTATATGGAAATATATATCATGGTTATCATAACTGAATAGATAAACAAATACATTGCAATTTGTCTAGGTAAAAAAGAACATTCATGCTGCATAGTTGTTGAACAAACGCTTGGCTTATGCAGGCCAGGTCATCTTAGGATCCTATTATCCCTGGACCACTGGGTTCAAAATAAAATTTTCAGCCTGACTTGATATTGTGTTGTACAACTGTTAATACAGTTCCTTGTAAATATGTGGACAGGATCTCACGATCGTGTGTCATTAGAACCATAATATGAACTGAAACAAAGCAAGGAAAATATTTTATAGTGTTAGGGTTGAAAGCTTTGTATTCAGTGTGAAAACTTTTACCAATTTTACATGCCTGATTCTCATTCAGTTTTTAAAGACTTTAAAATCAGTTAACAATGTCAGCAAACATTCATGAAAGAACAATCAGTAATAAAAGGTTATCATGATTATATGGCATTTTTGACCATAATCAGTTAAGTTACAATTATATTTAATAAATAAGTAAATTTAGCATGCAATGCTTGGATCAACAATCTAACCTTGATCCTCAACTTTTGTCTGTTTTCAACTATAGCTAAAACAAAGCATCAGTAGTATTTGATTACCATATGTTTTAGATGCTCTGCATTTGTTTAAGTATAAATTTAGTGGCGGAAGGCAAGAATCAACCATGGAATTCATTCTTACAAGGTGTGTTGAACTGTGGGTTTTCAAATGTCTCATGTTTGAAAAGGATCGAAATCATGATTAGAATAAACGTATTCAGACTTCACAGAATCACAGGAAAAAGGCTTGGCCATGGGTTCAGTATGATGACAAGAGGTTGTTTATTTTTTGTTCAGAATGTACACGATACCCAAAATCTGCCACTTGTTCAAGTGCCTTATTCAAAGGCATGGGTGGCACTCTTCAGTTTCATATTGCATAGGTTGGCTTTTTAAAGAAAAAGAAATGTCTCCAGTTTTCCTCATTGTTTATACTGGTATTGAAAATAGATATCTTGGGTATTCTTCAAAGAACTTTTAAATCTCTTTATTTTGGTGTATGATTGATATGTGTGATAAGGGTTATAGAGTATACCGATTGGCCTTACTCCACATGTGCATCTTTCAAAATACTGCAAACTCTTCTTGGTTACTTGCACTTCCTGGTATTACAAGTAAATTGTAAAAATAAAAAAAAAGAGCCGATAACCTTTTTGAAATTTTATGTACAGTATTTGGTAATTGATTCATGTCAATTTTATAGTTGACACATTGATAAACAGCATTGATTAAGGTAAATGAAACCTGTCCCTCTCAATTATCAACACCTTGATTCTCCTTACAAAGCTGAGTGCACAACCAGTTAGGGACCAGAACTAGTCAATTTTCAACCTGATGAGATCCTTGTCCACTGCTTTCTTCTGGGAAAGCAGGCACTTGACAGATAAACTTGAGGACCAGGTCAAAGTTCATCTGAGATTGAGCAATCTCTAAAGTAGTAGTTTTCTCTGACCTTTCTTGCACCATCTTAGATACTTTGATAACAAAAATGTCAAAATATCTAAAATTGGATGGGAAAGGTCAGGGTAAACTTCATGGCTATCTGCCAAAGGAATACACGTAGTTACTTACTGCCAAACGAATACATGTAGTTACTTACTGCCAAACGAATACATGTAGTTACTTACTGACTGGAAATAAATTTACCTTATGAGTGTTCCACTGAATGATGTTGGATGGCAAATATGATCTTCTTTATTTTGGATGTTTGATATCTTATATTTTTAGATGTTTTAGACTCAAAGTTTTAGTTAACTTAAGCATTGAGATTCAGAAATCATCTGCCAATAAAAGACATGATCAGATGATTTGAAATTTTTGAAGTGCTATGGTTAGTAAAATATTGATATGGTTTAATAGTAATAAAGTAGTTGTCTGCATTTTGAGTTTGCAATAGTTTTGTTATTTGTCCTGTCTTTCATTATGGTAATACACTGTAGTAAATATCTGCATATCAGACTTGCTGTTGGACTGGTCCTTGTCCTGTCTTTCATTAAGGTATTACACTGTAGTAAATATCTGCTTATCAGACTGTGCTTTTGGACTGGTCCTTCTCCTGTCTTTCATTATGGTAATACACTGTAGTAAATATCTGCATATCAGACTTTACTGTTGGACTGGTCCTTGTTTGGTGTGGATATGGGCAGTTTAGGGTCCTACTGCTCCTGGAGCAATGAGTCAAAAATTAATTTTTCAGGCCCTTCTATTTATACACGGCTTTAAAAAAGCTGGACTGATTTAATTGATCAGTTTCCTAATTATTTACCTGCCAGAAATTTGTGTCTGCCAGCAGACTTGATTGACACCATGCTTATTCAGTGGATTTAAAACAAAAGCTCAGTGAAATGTGAATTTCAATACTAACTACTCTTTCTATCTGTCTGTCTCTCTCTATGTATATATATATATATATATATATATATATATATATATATATATATATATATATATATTCATATATTCATTCTATTTCATTTGGATTAAACATGGTTCAATTGGGAGTTGTTTGTAGGAGGATTTAAATTTTGTGACCTTACCTTCACTTGAATGAAGAATAGTCCAATAGTAGCTAGTGGTTACCATATCAGTATTTTTGCATTGAAACAATATAAAATGCTACTAAGTCTTTTTTTAAGGCTTAAAATAAATTAAACACACATAAAAACTAATATTTTATTACCAGATTAAAGTAATGCTGTTAATGTATCAAGTAACCTTTTGTTGGGTTCTTCTTCCACCTGTTATACTGGCCAATCTTGGGCATTAAACTCCAAATAACAAACAACATAACACTATTACAGCTTGGTCATTAAACTCCAAATAACAAACAACATAACACTATTACAACTTGGGATGCCTGTGCATCATCACTGAGAGTTGTATTGTGTAGCATGTTCCATCATCAAGTTCAAAGTCACAACTCAATATTATATGTTTCCATCACACTTTTCCTTCTGATCAGTAACTTTAAAGCCATTCAAGATTGATGAATTAAACTTGGTATGCATTATACATCATCAACAGAACTTACTATATTGGGGTGGGGGCATCTGTTGTTGTTGTAGGGTTTAACATTTTTCAACACACGATAGACTATACATGGCGGCCAGTATTAACGATGGAGGAAGAACCCTGGAAAACTTCTGGAAAGAACCACCGACCCATGTGATACTACTGGAAGCTTTCTCACAGACCCATGTTGGCTGAATCTGAGACTCGAACCCATACAAAGGTGAGATGGCAATGATCTGTAATGGAAAGCACATCAGACCACTCAACCACTCGGGGACCCTGATCTGTTATTAAGGTCTTGGCTTAGTAATTTTGGTTTTCCAACCAATTCTTTCACTCTGACTTGATAACCATAGAGATTACCAGTTCATCTTGGTGTACACTTATGTCATCATTACCAGGTGTCGCTGCTCAATATTTTATATTTGTCATTGCACTTTCCCATCTTCCCTCTAACTTTAAAGTTATTTGTGATCAACGGATGGATCTTTTATATACGTATACATCATCACTAATATTTGTTGCTTACTGGATTATTGTTGCTGTCTTTAAGGTAAGGGTCATAGCTCAATGTCTTTCATTTCATCACACTTTTTCCATACTCTATAATTTTTTAAGCTATTTGAGATTAGTTCATGAAAATTGTGAAACTTGTGTATCATCACTTGAAAGTGCATCACTTTATCACCTTCTGATGATGAATAAAGTTAAACTTGTTTGAGATTAAGGGATGAAACTTGGCACACAGGTACTTCATCACTTGTTGCTCCTTTCTTTAATGTCAAAGTCATGGCTCAAGTTTTTGTTTCCATCCCACTTTCTTTTTCACTCCAGGCAGTATGTGTGTCATCATTAACAGGTGTGTTGTTTACTTCATTTGGAATCTTAAGTTAAGGTCATTGTCATTGTGTTATGTGTTGCACTTCAGTATTATACTGTTCATTTCACTCTATAATTTTAGAGAAATCTGAGTTGAAGGGATGAAACTTGGTATAAAACATACATCATCATAAAAATTGTACCATGGTGGAAATCTTCAGGGTCAAGGTTAGAGGTCAATAATTTTAATTACCGTGTGTTTGCAGATGTCAGTTACAATTATAGTTTCAATTACTCAAAGTTATGACTGTTCAATTTCAATGGCGATTATACAGTATTGGTGATGTTCAGTAAAATTTCAGTTACAAATACAGTGTAATTGTGACTAATTGTTCATTTACACGTATTATCTTGTAATTGAACCCAAGTTTGAATCCCAGAGTAGGCTAAGTACAATCATTTATATACAGTTTTCTTATCTAAAACTTAGCTTTATTGTTTATTATATATTAATTCCTATATTATTAGCCTAAAACCTGGCAGTTAAGATAAATATGTATATGTTCTCAATTTTTTATCATTTGTTTGCAGCTGAAAACACGTTTATTTTTGCTTTTGTAATTGACTTGTAATTGAGCAATTATGCAGATCTAGACCTTCAATTTTAATTACAATTACACCATATTGGTGATGTTCAATTGCAAATACAAATACAGTGTAATTGTAATTAATTATTCAGTTACACCAATTATGTTGTAATTAAACCAAAGTCTGGTTTTAGATAAATGGATAAAGCTTTGGTATGAATAAATATTGTGATTAGATGTGTAACTTTACATATCAGAGGTCTTACACTGATTTCTTACACTGAGCACTCAAGATCAACATAATGGCTCAGTATTTTATGGTTTCTTTTCTGCTTGAGATCATAAGAACTGTTTGAGGTTCAGGGATGAACCATACATAGTACATAGTAAATGTAGAATTTTCACTTACGATGTGAAGTTGTATCTCCATGGTCAATAACAATGATCAGTTTTTGGATACATTTCCTGAAATGCTATCTTAAGATGATGTTATGAAACATGATTACTGTCTTTGTTTGCCCAATAACTTAAGATGATGTTATGAAACATGATTACTTTCTTTGTTTGCCCAGTAACTTAAGATGATGTTATGAAACATGATTACTTTCTTTCTTTGCCCAATAACTTAAGATGATGTTATGAAACATGATTACTTTCTTTGTTTGCCCAATAACTTAAGAAGTTATGAAACATGATTACATTCTTTGTTTGCCCAATAACTTAAGATGATGTTATGAAACATGATTACTTTCTTTGGTTGCCCAATAATTTAAGATGATGTTATGAAACATGATTACTTTCTTTGTTTACCCCAATAACTTAAGATGATGTTATGAAACATGATTACTTTCTTTGTTTGCCCAATAACTTAACAGCTCTGCTTTAAAGTTGATAGTCCAGTTTCATTATTGTCAAGTTTTATGACTTTATCAAGATAGGCAGGGGGACAAAAATCCACTGAATTGGATTGTTATAGATATTTTTTGAAGATGTACAGATTCAACAATTTAAATTTTAGAGCAATCTCAGGTTGCTCAGATCAAGCTGTTGACACAAAATGTATTGGATACGGCCTTGGTTCTTACTGACTTTTGTTTTCACAGGTTAAAAACCTGTTCTGTGGCTTGTTTGGACAGTCCAAAAGCACTCTGAACCATTAACATGGGTTGCTAAAGCTGTGATGTTCAGTTTGATAGGGCAGTTAAAAGGTTACATAGTTAAAACTGCATGGCTTCTGTTGTTGATTCTAACTGACAGCATTATTCCCCCCTGTACAATATTGACATGAAAGACCCGCACTTGTATTTATTTGCTATTTGTGCATAACAATTGTTGAATGACATTTGTGTGTTGCATTTGCTGCAGGGAAAATGACCCAATTTTCTTCCCATGGTATAAATGTTAGTCACTATATTCTGTGGACCTAGTAAAATATACCTAATATATCATTGCTGTTTACATGGCCTATGTCTGTCCAGTTTTGTTTCATGCAGTAACTCTAGTTCTATACCTTGTACCTTACCAGGCTTTGTGCATGACTTGAATTGGGGCTATGGAATAAGCATATTGATGTCATGCTGTTGCTGCAGGCAATGGGCAAATTCTGTTCAAAGGAGCATAGCAGATTTTTGTCCTGGCTTGCGGCAATGATGATTACTATAACTGAAATAATGTAAAAGATTTCTGCACAGTGACCTAAGTTTCATTTTCATAGGCCTGGATCAAATTTGTGGATGGCTTGCACTTGGGGTCAGGAAGTAGCCTGTCATATTTCATTGTTAAAATGTTAAAGATTTTGTCTGGCCATGGTTACTGACAAAGGAGTGATTTGGTTTTGCATCACATAACTTTACTAAATTTTATGGATGCTTTTACACTTAAGAGTTCAGAAAATGCCTAGTAATTTGGGGGTCAAAAGATCAAATGTGGCTGAAAGAAAGAATATGGTTTCAAAATTTTTTGTTCTTAACTGTGTACCTTGACTAAGGTTTGTGGATGACATACTCTTTTGGTAAATAAAAAAAGGTCGAAAGTCAAGGTCACCAAAACTGAACAAAGAAAAACTGGCTTTGCATGGATCAAGTACTGTGAAAGTTTGTGGACTTATGGCATGGAGGAGGTCTTGTGATCAAGAAGTCAAAAGTCCAGGTTAGAGTTGACCAGAAAAGAAAGGAAAAGTGCACAATAACTTTTATTCTAGATTAATTTCCTTAATGAAACTTTTGTGGATAGCTTGCATTATAGGTAGGAAAGAAACTTACAGAAGTCAGTGGTCAAGGGATGTCAGTGGTCAAGGTCATGGTAATTTTTATCACAAAATAATGGTTTCTACACAGCAAGTTTAGCTCCAGACCACATAATAATAATATTAATAATAATAATAATAATAATAATAATGATAATAATAATGAGGACTTTGTATAGCGCCTAATCTTTAGAAGCTCTAAGCGCTTTACAACATTAGACAACACCTATAAGATAAAAAACAATAATATTATTACAAAAACAAACAACGTAGATTAGAAAAACATTAAAAACTAAAAAACATGCTGAGAATATTTCAGGTAGGAAACATTATTAGGTCTTTAAGTTTGTTCTTGCAGTCAAAATGAGTGAGTTTTGAGAGCCCTCTTGAATGTGATCACTGTGTCTTTGTGTCTAAGTTCAGTGGGCAATTCATTCCACGTTGCTTGGCCCTGGTATGCAAAAGAACGCTGTCCATATGACTTTGTTTTCATAGTGGGAATAATGAGTATACGATTGTCAGAAGAGGAGCGTAAGTATCTTGCTGGTACACATGGGTGAGGTCGGATAGGTATGTTGGACTAGACTCCAACAGTGAAATGTAGCATAGACAACAAATTTTGTGTTTGATTGTGGATTGAATGGATAGCCATTGTAGGGTACAGAGCAACGGGGAGGTGTGCTCTGATTGTGGTACTCTAAATATGATCCGAGCAGCTGTGTTTTGAACTTTTTGAAGTTTCTGGAGTAGATATTGAGATGAACCAGACAGAATTGAGTTACAATAGTCCAGTCTTGAAAGTACTAATGAACACACAAGTGTTTTAGTGGCATCAACTGAAAGATATTTTCGAATTGAGCTGATGTGTCTCAGCTCAAGATATGCAGCCTTGCATATGTTCATGATATGTTGGTGCAATGTGAGAGTACTGTCCAGAGTAACACCTAGGTTTCATACTGATTGTGTGAATTTAATGTTGGCGTTGCTGATATTTATTGTTTGAGGTAAAGGATGTGAATGAGAAAGTCTTTGTGTTGTGATCAGAATGGCCTCAGTTTTATCATCATTCATCTGCAGCTTGTTACAAGTCATCCATGATTTCACATCAGAAATGCACCTCTCTACACCTTGGATGGTAGCATCAACTTCAGTTGGGTGGCTATATTTGTATATTTGGGTGTCATCAGCATACAATTAGTGAGACACTGAATGATGATCTATGACACTTGAAAGCGACTGAGTGTACATAATGAAGAGAACAGACCCCTGTAGAACACCACAACATAGATCAACTGGGCTGGAGTGTATTCCATTTGCAGACACAATTTGTGTCCTGTTGACCAAGTAGGACTTGAACCACAGTAAGGCTGTATCATGAATGCCAAATACATGCTGGAGACGGTGAAGTATTATATCATGGCCTATTGTGTCAAATGCTGCAGACAAATCAAGGAGGGTGAGGACTGTAATCTTTCCGCTATCCAACGCAGAGAGAATGTCATTAACTACTTTTAGAAGAGTAGTTTCAGTACTGTGGCAAAGGCGATATGCAGATTGTACATTGCTAAAAAGACTGTTTGAATTTAGATGAGATACAAGCTGGGATAGAACAACCTTTTCTAAGATTTTTGAAATGAATGGGAGATAAGAAACTGGGTGGTAGTTCTTTAAATCGTTATGGTCTAGTGTTGGTTTCTTCAGCAGAGGCTTTACAGTGGCAGTTTTGAAAAATGATGGGAATTCCCCAGATGAGAGAGAGGTATAATAACATCAGTTAGTGAAGGCAATACTGGATCTAAGCACTCAAGCAGCAGTGATGTTGAATTGGATCAAGTTCACATGACTTTGGTGCACTCTTCATCAGGATTGTATGTACAAAATCCATAGAGACAGGTTTAAATGCTGCTATTGGTTGCCACTTAAATTCTGTATCCCAACTGTATGGTGATGATGAGTCAATACATGTACCTTGACCAAACGGTCAAGGTCATTGTAATGTAATGGTCCAGTTTCAACCATGCTTGTACCTGCATAGATAACTATTAAAAATAGGATGGATGTTAAAAATGTACTATTCATGGTATTGAATATAGATAAGTTTATGCTTAGATATCAATGCTACATTATGATTTAGATATAAAAAAATGATCACAGGGTGTTTTATATTTATTGGTTGCATTTTAATCATTTATGAAGACATTTATTTTAGGTACTTGATGTCAGTGCACACATAACAAATGAAGGAGTGGCAGCATGCTCCAAATACCTTTGTCATCCACCAAACCAAAACATTAACACTTTGCTTGTTTGTGAATGATAACCAACACTGAGATGACTTTTAGTTCACCTGCCTTAGCAGATAGTGAAACGTGTGTATGTGTAATGTTTGCAATGGCATGATAGGTTAGTGTCAACTTGAAGATTATATCTAAAGTGTTGTGTGAAAGGTTTTGCAAGTTAGATAGAATGTTAGTATATCAGAGCTGGAGGGAGGGCACTGAAGACCTTGCATTCTTGGGAACTTATGCTTGTATGGTCATTATCCCCCAACTTTTCAGATGCATTTGTAAAGTTACACAACCCCTACAATACACTGTGGGGCTCATACCTCTGGGTGAAGTGGAGTTAAACTTAGCACTCACATGATCCAGTTTTACTACCTAATGCAAAGATGAAGAAACTCTCTTCTTGACTGCACCAAGGAAATAAATTCTGCATGTACTTGCATGCCTAATTCCACTACCTGTTTCAGAGACATGAATGGCTGACACAAATAACATAGGGTCCTCAATAGATTAAAAAAATGAAGAGCCATTTGACCCTCAACACTGAAATCTCAAGTCATGAAAATCTCAAAACTGAAATCTCAAGAGTCATGAAAATCTCAACACTGAAATCTCAAGAGTCATTTGACCCTCAACACTGAAATCTCAACAGTCATGAACATCTCAAAACTGAAATCTCAACAGTCGTTTGTTTTCAAGTCATGACCTCACAGCAGGATTTTTGTTATTTGTGGAACAAACTGGTGCCTAATATTTCTTATTTTATGATAAATAAAGGAAACACTTGTAAAGTATTTTCTTACTGATGCTTGATATTTCTTGTCTCGTGATAAATAAAGGAAACACTTATAAAGTATTTTCATATTGATGCTTGATATTTCTTACAACTTCAGGAATTTTATTCTCCTTCTCACATTTGTTACTGACTTTATGTTTCTTTGGAGTCTGAGGGTCAGAGTGATCATCACTGGCAGGTCGTTTCTGAGACTGAGACAGGAAAGAAAATTTATTTCTTAGAATGAACCAGTGTAGGACAATTCAATGAAGAAGGAAAAAACCTATATCTCATGGTTCGCTGACAAGATTTAAATTTTTAAAAATCCGCTGGCATTTTTAATTTCATTCACATGATCATTTATGGATGACCTCTGATGGCATTAATTGTGATTATTAAGTTTCACACTTAACAGGCCCTCAGTGGTTTTCTGGTTCAGATTTCCCCCTTGAATATTGGTAGTTTTGTTTTTGAGAAGAATGGAGAATGTCTTCTCCCAATCAGCATTTGAATGTGGCAGTGACAAAACAACCACACTCAGCCTGCAAGAAAAATCATAATTTACTTTTTCTGTGGCTGGGATTTAAAGTTGCTGACTGCTCTCCAATGTTCACCCAATTCATCCTAAGGAGAAATTTTCAGAGGTGGACATGAAATGTACTCTTGAATTTCATATTTCTTAGCCACGTGTTTTTTTTATTATTTGCCTTTTTTTAGTTTTTGGAGTCTTATGTGTGTTTAACTTGCATTGTTTTTTTAAATTTATTTGTTATATGCTGTGATTATGTAAAATTGTATTTTTTTGCTGACAGTGTCCAAAATCATGTTCATTGTCTTCCTGACCAGAATGATTGATTTATTTAAAATATATTCTGTGAACGACTAATATATAGCTAGTATTTTTTCTGTGAGTATGGGTTTAATATTAGGATCATTATCAGTATAAGTGAACATAATTATCTTGGTTAAAGGACATGGTGTTTACCATGTTTTTAAAAATAATTTTATTAATAGACCTTGTCTGATTATAGTTTAGATAGTTCTGGAAATGAACTTTTGTCCTACATCCTGGCTCTTCTTTTGTGTTTTAGTTTTTATATATAATAATCTTATTTATCTTGAAATTATTCATTCATGCTTTAAGATCCTCAGACAGAATCATTTGTTGTGTTCACTGTTTGATTTGGGCTGGAATGTATTTATTTAAATTATTTATTCACTGGAAATACAATATGCTCTATGATATTCTTGGAAAGAGACATTAACTGGGGATTATAGTGAATTCAGACAAGGAAACCTTGGATTTTTATTATTGTGATTCAACAAAAGACTGTTGGCACATCATTGCAGTTGAGGTCATTGGTACGTTAGTAGATTAGAGACTACCGGCCACAACAAGTACATCAGCACCTTTAGTGTTGGAAAGTTTATTCAGAATTTTGTTCATTAGGTCATGTGTTAGAAATTCTAGGAGTATTTGGGATTTAATTCTCAATACCATAAATTATTTTTACATTTTCATTTTATTCTCAGGAGTTAAAATTATTTTGTTGAATTTTAAAAAACCTGTTGGTTTTTACTTTTTCTGTTACTTTTGTTAAGATCATAGAGTCACAATAGGAGAAAGCTTATATTTGGGCATTTTGACATAATAATAATGAGGACTTTGTATAGCGCCTAATCTTTAGAAGCTCTAAGCTCTTTACAACATTAGACAACACCTATAAGATAAGAAACATAATATTATTACAAAAACAAACAACATGAAATTAGAAAAACATTAAAAACTAAAAAACATGCTGAGAATATTTCAGGTAGGAAACATTATTAAGTCTTTAAGTTTGTTCTTGCAGTCGAAATAAGTGAGTTTTGAGAGCCCTCTTGAATGTGATCACTGTGTCTTTGTGTCTAAGTTCAGTGGGCAATTCATTCCACATTGCTGGGCCCTGGTATGCAAAAGAACGCTGTCCATATGACTTTGTTTTCATAGTGGGAATAATGAGTATACGATTGTCAGAAGAGGAGCGTAAGTATCTTGCTGGTGTGTACACATGGGTGAGGTCGGATAGGTATGTTGGACTAGACTCCGACAGTGAAATGTAGCACAGAGAACAAATTTTGTGTTTGATTGTGGATTGAATGGATAGCCAGTGTAGGGTACAGAGCAGCGGGGAGGTGTGCTCTGATCGTGGTACTCTAAGTATGATCTGAGCAGCTGTGTTTTGAACTTTTTTAAGTTTCTGGAGTAGATATTGAGATGAACTAGACAGAATTGAGTTACAATAGTTCAGTCTGAAAGTACTAATGAACACACAAGTGTTTTAGTGGCATCAACTGAAAGATATTTTCGAATTGAGCTGATGTGTCTCAGCTCAAGTTATGCAGCCTTGCATATGTTCATGACATGTTGGTGCAGTGTGAGAGTACTGTCCAGAGTAACACCTAGGTTTCGTACTGATTGTGTGAATTTAATGTTGGCGTTGCTGATATTTATTGTTTGAGGTAAAGGATGTGAATGAGAAAGTCTTTGTGTTGTGATCAGAATGGCCTCAGTTTTATCATCGTTCATCTGCAGCTTGTTATAAGTCATCCATGATTTCACATCAGAAATACACCTCTCTACATCTTGGATGGTAGCATCAACTTAAGTTGGGTGGCTAGATTTGTATATTTGGGTGTCATCAGTGTACAATTGGTGAGACACTGGATGATGATCTATGACACTTGAGAGCTACTGAGTGTACATAATGAAGAGAACAGGTCCAAGAACAGACCCCTGTGGAACACCACAACATAGATCAACTGGGCTGGAGTGTATTCCATTTGCAGAACTGAACATGAACCGAACTAAAACATATTTTATTATTAGACTGTTCTCTTTTGTAATCTGAACATCATCACTCGAGTTTGATGTTTGATCCATTGCAGTCTGAACATCATCACACGAATTTGATGTTCCATCCATTGCAATCTGAACATCATCACAAGTTTGATGTTTCATCTATTGCAATCTCATCGTCACACCAGTTTTGTTTTATCCATTGCAATATGAACATCACACAAGTTTGATATTTCATCCATTGCAATCTGAACATCATGATTTTGATGTTTCATCCCTTGCAATCTGAATATCATCACACAAGTTGTATGTTTCATCCATTGCAATCTGAACATGACACATGTTTGATGTTTTATCCATTGCAATCTGAACATCATCACACAGTTCTGATGTTTCATCCATTGCAATCTGAACATCATCACACAAGTTTGACATTTCATCCATTGCAATCTGAACATCATCACAAGTTTGATGTTTCATACATTGCAATCTGAACATCATCATGAGTTTGATGTTTCGTCCCTTGCAATCTGAATATCATCACACAAGTTGTATGTTTCATCCATTGCAATCTGAACATCATCACACAAGTTGTATGTTTCATCCATTGCAATCTGAACATGACACATGTTTGATGTTTCATCCATTGCAATCTGAACATCATCACACAAGTATGATGTTTCATCCATTGCAATCTGAACATTACACAAATTTGATGTTTCATCCATTGCAATCTGCACATCATCGCTCGAGTTTGATGTTTTATCCATTGCAATCTGGACATCATCACACAGTTCTGATGTTTCATCCATTGCAATCTGAGCATCATCACACAAGTTTGGTATTTCATCCATTGCAATCTGAACATCACACAAGTATGATGTTTCATTCATTTCAATCAAATCATCACACAAGTTTGATGTTTCATCCATTGCAATCTGAACATCATCACGCAGTTCTGATGTTTCATCCATTGCAATCTGAACATTATCACACAAGTTTGACATTTCGTCCATTGCAATCTGAACATCACACAGTTATGATGTTTCATCCATTGCAATTTGAACATCACAAGTTTGATGTTTCATCCATTGCAATCTGAACATCATGACATAAGTCTGAAGTTTCATCCATTGCAATCTGAACATCGTCACACAGTTCTGATGTTTCATCCATTGAAATCTGAACATCTACAGATGAATTTGATGTTTCATCCGTTGCAATCTGAACGTCTTCACATGAGTTTGATGTTTCATCCATTGCAATCTGAACATCATCACATGAAATTGATGTTTCATCCATTGCAGTCTGAACATAGGATTCGGCCAATGTAGGTATGTGAGAAAGCTTGCCAGTAGCTTCTCGTGGGTCGGTGGTTCTTCCCGGGGTTTTCCCGGGTTCTTCCTCCACCATTAATACTGGCCACCATGCATAGCCTATTGTGTGCTGAAAAATGGCATTAAACCCAACAACAACAACAACAGCAATCTGAACATCATCTGATGAGTTTGATTTTTCATCCCTTGCAATCTGAACAAGGTTGATGATTCATCCATTGCAATCTGATTATAGTCAGATCCCCACAGTCCAAGATGAAGATATGACAGACTTAAATAGAAGTTAATGTTTTGGTGACCTTTGGAATTTCAGGTCGCTCATTTATGGTATCCTGTCAGATAAAGCATTGCAAATTCAAGTGGGGGAGAGTTATTGTTTATTATTATATGTTCCGAAAGACGTGCCTCACATTGTGAAATTTGAAAGTTGTAATTTGGTTGGTGAACCTCAAGGTCAACAGAACGTGACCTGTCAGCTTTACATGTTGGACTGTGGTTATCTGATTTTAACTAGATTGCAACCATTGTGGCCAAGTGGTCTAAAGCACTTGCCACATGTCGGACTGGTGAGGTCTGATTTTAATTAGATTGCAACCATTTTGGCAGAATGGTCTACAGTGCTTGCCACATGTAGGACTGTGGAGATCTGATTTTAATCAGATTGCATGCATTGTGGCAGAGTGGTCTAAAGTGCTTGCCACATGTCAGACTGTGGAGATCTGATTAAAATCAGATTGCATTCATTGTGGCAGAGTGGTCTAAAGTGCTTGCCACATGTCAGACTGTGGAGATCTGATTAAAATCAGATTGCATGCACTGTGGCAGAGTGGTCTAAAGTGCTTGCCACATGTCAGACTGTGGAGATCTGATTAAAATCAGATTGCATGCACTGTGGCAGAGTGGTCTAAAGTGCTTGCCACATGTCAGACAGTGGAGATCTGATTTTAATCAGATTGCATGCATTGTGGCAGAGTGGTCTAAAGTGCTTGCCACATGTCAGACTGTGGAGATCTGATTAAAATCATTTGCATGCATTGTGGCAGAGTGGTCTAAAGTGCTTGCCACATGTCAGACTGTGGAGATCTGATTAAAATCAGATTGCATGCATTGTGGCAGAGTGGTCTAAAGTGCTTGCCATTACTGATCAATGTCTGCATGGGTTTGAATCTTGGGCTCAGTGAATGTGGTATGTGAGAAAGCTTGTCATTAGTTTCCTGTATGTTGTGATACTTTCCGGGGTTTTCCTGGGGTTTTCCTCCAAATTTTGTACTGGTTGCCATGTATAGCCTTTGATGTGCTGAAAAATGGCATTAAACCCACACCAACCACAATAAAAGAATTGTGACAAAGTGTTTTGGATGAAACATCAAATCAAACTCCGGTGTTAACAGCTGATTGGATAAGTACAACTTCATGCATTTTAATTAAAATAGGGATTTCAGAAATTATTCTTAAATAACTTTTTTGTGAAATACTTTAATTGTAAAGATGTCACTTGCAACTGGGTTAGGTATTTCATCTGAAAAATGATACAAAAAGAAAGACTTTAGATAATTTAAAAATGAAAAACCAAAGAAGTCTAACAATGTACTGAATCATACTGATTTTAATTTGTGTATTTAGGATGATTAGGGATTTGGCATTGCTCATTCTGTGAAGTAATGGTAAAAAACAATGAAGATGCAAATAGACATGAGATATTTTCCTAAGATGATAATCATTGTCACCATTCTTGGTGTTTAAAAAAATGATTTTATCTTTATTGAAGTTTTTTTTATAAGATCTTTTTTTATATTTATGTTGTACATATTTACAGATTTAAAAAATATCAGATATCAGTGCCATTATTAACATCATCGATAAAAGTGTCATAAATTATCATATTGTTGTCACATGTCATGATGTCATTATTTTATTGTATGATATGGGGGGCACAGACAGGTTTTGTCTCTCATAATTAAATCCCATTTATTGCATTGACATCATGTAATAAACTCTTTTGAGAGACCACATAATCTTGAGTCACCAATGTTTTTTGGATTCAGTTGGATAGTTTGTATTGAGTACTGTGGAGAAAGATAGAAATATGTATTTCCTTAGATGAACGTGATTGTATTTTATCAGGTGGTCATTGCACCCAGTTAACATAACATTTTGTAGAACATATTGAATATTAGATTTGGCCTTTCTTTTATTCATCTTACCGTATTTTCTTTTTGCACAGTACCTTTCTTTATTATTTGTTTTGAGCCAAATACCAGATTTGATATGCAACTTTATTTTGATGGGATTTAGCAGAGCTTCATTGTGGGATGTGGGGAATGTGTTACATAAATTCAAACAAATATCAAAATTATGACACTGACATGTCTGACAGTTGGATTGTGGGGTGTGGGGAATGTGTTACATAAATTCAAACAAATATCAAAATTATGACACTGACATGTCTGACAATTGGATTGTGGGGTGTGGGGAATGTGTTACATAAATTCAAACAAATATCACAATTATGACACTGACATGTCTGACAGTTGGATTGTGATTATTATTAAACCAAGCGACAACATTAAGTCAGATGGGTGTTTGAATGTGCCTCCGAGTCTTTACCTGGGGGCATCAAATTGTGGTCCTACGGTCTAAACTCAGCAACACCGAGACCCAAAGTTTTGACTAAATATTACAGTTATTGGGCATGAGAAGACAAATTCAAAATATGCAGCTGACTTGGGGACATAGCTTGGTATATTCTTAACTCGCAGACAGACAAACTATTGAGATCACCACCCTTTAACCATATATAGACTTAATGGGACAAAAAGACAAATGTATTCATACAAGTCAAGCATATCTTCTGGTTCCTACACAGTGGACTATAAAAAAGGACGTGGGAAGTTCTGTTCACAGTAATCTTTTTGACTATTTCTTTTTCAAACCAAACACTGTACATACAAGTCAAAGCATGATGATGATGAATAATGTAAAGGGAAATAACCATTATTCCTGAAAGGGCCTCTTTTTCTCAGTAGCATCTTAAACTACTGTATATACTCAATTAGGAGTCCAGCTGCGAACTACACGGACCCAGATCAGCCGTCACATAGTATGTTGGCAGATCTGGATCTGTGCAGTTAGGAGTAATCAAAAAAACAAACAACATTGACTCTAATCTGCTGGTGCATTATGCTAGGGCAGATGAGGATCTTTGTTGTTTTGTAGTTTGACTGACTTATAATCGAGTATATATGGTAAGCAGAAATATGAAATGTCCCTCCATTCCCTCAAGTGCTGTGTCACATGCCAATGAGTAATTATAAAAAAAATGCATTATAGTCAAATACTTTATGCTGGATCATTATCAAGTTTGATTGACATGTTCAGCTTGCATGTAATATCTTAGATTGTATAACATTGAATGTCCTGGCTTTTGAATTTGATAACAGCAAAATGTTTTTAGCACACAACACCAGCATTTTGTTTTAGCTACCAGGAAAATAATAAAGGAGTCTATACTGTCATCACTGTCTGCCCATCAAGTCATTACTACAGGCCATTGCTATACCATATAAAATCACTTGAAAGTTCAGACCAACTGCAAACTGCACAGATCCAATTATGCCATTACATCATGCACCAGCAGATCTGGGTATGTGCAGTAAGTAATCAGTAGAATAAAAAACATACACCCTTATTTACTGGTGCATTCTGCAATGGCAGATCAGGGTCTGTGTTTGAAATTGGAATTTGTATGTGAGTATATATGGTAATAAATAGCAATATCCTACTGTAATCTTGACAGTTTAAAATCTTGGTGCACAGACACTGATGTTGACAGGAGAGAAAATATCTAATTGGGTGAGATTCTTTAATTGATTCACCTCTCTTGACCAGTATTGGGGAGGGGGATCAATAAGAGTTAATGGCAAGAGAGCCTGGACTATGTGTTCTTACCAAGGTTAAAAATCAATGGGAGTAGCCAGCCTAAGCAGGATAAAGACAATGCAGTTAATTATTCTTCATAGACTGTTATTGAATTATCTACATCCAAAACTGATGGGAATGGGTCTTATAACAAGATTATTGGTGTGTTGCAATGGCTGATTGAAGCCAATGGCAATTTGCTATTTTGCCTCCACCATATTAATTTGAATGTAATTTGTGATACGAATGTGAACCATCATAATGAACCCTTTTATAATTAGTTTACTGCAAAATTGCTTTGTTTATTACAGAGAAATAATATTAATGGTGGTCCATAAATAGAAACGTAAAATGAACAGCCAGAGTTCATGGTCACCCTTGAGGCATTTGAAGATCCCTGTAACTGACAGGGTGTGCTTTGCAAATAACAGTGTAAAAAACAAATTAGCTTGGAATAATTAATTAATTAAAGATGTTACATTTTTTGTGCAAGCCTACAAACTATGACAGTTAAGGTGAAACAACTGTAACCTTTGGATGACCTTTCCTTCATTGTCAGGTAGTTTGATTGACTATGTACATGTATTGCAATGTTTTCTGTTTTCTGTTTGGCCCTTAAATAGATTTAGAATGGTTTCATGAAGATTTAAAGGGAAATAACCCAATTTTTTAAAAGAGATTTCATTGTGGTATAATCTCTACTATCTTTGCATCTTGTCAATGAGGTGTGTGTGTATGATACCTTCCAATCTTCCAGACTGTGGTGTTGGTGGTTGGGGAATTGTCACTCAAAAAGTAGGTTTTGTGGTTCAAAGTGGTGTCAGTGCATATTACTCTGGTAAGTCACTAAGTGACATTGAACTCATACAGTCCTTTAGAAAATTACTGGAAATTCAAATCTGAATAAATGAAATGCCTATTTTCTTGAAGGAACTTTTATACTTGCAAGCATGGCAAAATGGTAGACTTGTCTTTTTCACATATCATCACTTCATACATATATGGACATGCACACATACAATGACAACCACTTGGACTAAAATAAAGATAAAATTTGAAATGTGTTCATGGAACAAGGATGCCCTACACTAATGCCTAAAATCTGAAATGACCTAAAGAAAACTTGACCAGTGTGTGATTAATGGACAGGAGTATATAGGCTAACAACTGTTAAGGTGATGCATATATGCACACATAGTTTCAGTCTTTAAAACCCATTAATTTAAAATTTAAACTCAGTCAGCAACCACATTACATCATTGATTTAGTCCATTGATGGCCACAGTTGGACAGAGGAGTACACCAATAACTTTACAGACTTTGCAGTTCTCATAAGTCATTGGAGGGTTGGTTTGTATAAATGACACATCATCACAATATAGGCTTTTGGTACCAGTTACTAGTTTAAAGTTGAAGAACTGTGCAAATCTTTAGGAAAATAAACCTTTCCAAATAAATGTTTTTTTTATGAAGTATGCAAGATAATATCAGAGGTGAAGATTTTATGAACATGTCAAAGGTATAAAAGATGAAAATTAAACATGTAAAATCCTTTGAAATGTATGATGCAAATATAAACTACATTCTCTTAAGAAGACTTAAGATTTTATTTAAGCTTCTTCATTAACTTCAGATTAAAATAATTGGAAATTGATATAAGTTTCATTGGTGTTAATCTTTGCACTCATTAGATTAGATGGTACTGTATATTCAGACTTCCAATTTTTCTGGGACTGCTCTGGTGGCCTAGTGGTTAGAATGTCTGCCTTGGATGTGGTAGGTCATGGGTTCGATCCTCGGCCAAGTCATACCAAAGACTTATAAAAATGGTCTTAACAGCTGCCTTGCTTGGTGCTCAGCATTAAGAGGTTAGTTTTAGGACTGGTCGGCCTGGTGTCAGGATAATGTGACTGGGTGGAACATGATGCTACATGTCTGCAGCACGATGCCCCAGTGCTGGGCATCACTATAAACAGCCACACTGCAGACATTGTAGCAATATGACTGAAAAATTGTTAAAGCTACGTTGAAAATCCAAATCACACACACCAATATTTCTGAGTATTGAAAATGATTTTTCGTCATTAGAATATTTGTGAGTATCCAACATACAGTGGCCAAACTAATTACCATATATACTCACAAGTCAGAGCCAACTGCAAACTGCACAGATCTGGATCTGCCGGCACATAATTTTAAATAAGATGTAGGACTCAACCTGTACGTGAGTATGTGTGGTAAATTAGATTTTGACATTGTGATGGTAGATAAAAACATTGTTAGACATTTTGCCATCAAAGAGGAATGACTTTTCCATACCACTACATTCCAATTAACAAAGGAATCATGTTTTGATGTTTCATGTTTGTATGCAAACAGTAAAACCCAACTTTACAAAAAGAAAAACACTTTGTGGCCAGTCACAATCTGCATTAATAAAGATGACTTTAGAAGTCTCATGTGAGACAGCAAAGTTTAATAGCTTTTGTTTATTTACATGCATCTCAGATTTACCTAACTGGGTTTTACCACTGTGTACTTTACCTGTACCAATGGGTAATGGACTCTCCCACAGCACAGACCCTTGGACTTGGAGCAACACAAATCACCCTAGCATGTCATGCAGTCAGTTAAGTAACATGTGCAATGGTAGTTGTTTGTCTCTTACCCTATTACCTTTAATCAACACATTGACATTAACATGAATAAACGGTCAAAGGTTGATAGTTTTCTTAAGCATTAATTATGAAAATGTGCGAATCCTGACTGTTTACAGAAAAATGGTGTTAAACCTCACAAAACTAAACCTAACATAATTACATTAGCCCACATTTACCCGTTTTTATTTACGTCTGCTTTTTTAATGAAAGAATCAAAACAAGCCAATCAAAACTTAACAAAAAAATCTGTAAGATTACGTGATTGTTCATAGTTAGAGATTTTGTCTATAGGTTTTCAAAATGGTCTTCACTATCATTGATAAAGGTATTTTTAGGAATTGTACCTTTTGCTGTCTTCAACATGTGTTTTTACACAAAAAAAGTTGCCATAGTAAGTAACATTGATAATGATTAAGCAAATGGATTTCATCTGGGTTATCCAAAATTTCAGTTGACATGAAGGCTTATTTTTCTTGTATTGGTGAATAAGTCATCAACATCAACAATAAGTCAGAGAACAGTTACACAATACATGCAGTACTGGTGCAAGATGATTTCACTTGTAAATTAGTCTTCCCAGTCACAGATAATCATACTTATTTTGGGCACTGTGCCATTTTTATAACCATGTCAGAGCAAGTAATAATCAAAATCACCAAAGGCAATACCGATCTTCAGAAGGTGATTCATTTCAGTTAAAAGCAAAACATTTGGTACAGGGTTCCCGTGCTACATGGAAATCATGAAAAAATATGGGAGAAGAAATAGGTTTGTTCCAGACTGGGTAATTTGTAGATATTGATCAAACATTGGGGAAAATGCAAAAATGTCGGCTGCCACCTGATTGTCATCAGGTTCCAACTAAAACATTAGTTATCATTGAACTTAATCATCAGTTAAATCCAGAATTTTTAGAGGTTGCTGATCTCTTGAGTTACAAGTATAATGTCAGGGATTTGAGTCTGTTGAGTTACAAGTACAGTGTCAAGGATTTGAGTCTCTTGAGTTATTAGTACAATGTCAAGGATTTAGTGTCATGAGTTATTAGTACAATGTCAAGGATTTGAGTCTGTTGAGTTAGTAGTACAGTGTCAAATATTTGAGTCTGTTGAGTTAGTAGTACAATGTCAAGGATTTGAGTCAGTAGAGTTACAAGTACAATGTCAAGGATTTGAGTCTATTGAGTTACAAGTACAGTGTCAAGGATTTGAGTCTCTTGAGTTAAAAGTACAATGTCAAGGATTTGAGTCAGTTGAGTTACTAGTACACTGTCAAGGATTTGAGTCTGTTGAGTTACAAGTACACTGTCAAGGATTTGGTTTCTAATCTATGCCCCCATACTTTGGATTTGTTCTATGTAAAATTATCCTTGCATGAGAAAATTGAACACTTTTTCTGTTTTGAAGATAAACATCACACCTTTGTTCTGTGTAAAATTATCCTTGCATGAGAAAATTGAACACTTTTTTCTGTTTTGAAGATAAACATGACACCTTTGTTCTGTGTAAAATTATCCTTGCATGAGAAAATTGAACACTTTTTCTGTTTTGAAGATAAACATAACACCTTTATGCCTCCATTTTTAAAACAATAAAATGGTAATGTTTTAAAAAATATTCATGCAATGCAAAAGAAAGAGCACGGTGACCAAGTAGAGTCCTAATCAATAGGAGCAGCCTGAAGTGGTCCAAAAGGTTAAATAAAAATCACTGACACCTGCTATGCATATGTAATTTAATTATTTGTTTGTTAGTTTTAAATTTCTTTTTGTTCCATTACATGCTATTATAAGGTAACTTTGTTTACTGGATTTGATATTGTCTAGAATAGAGTTCAGTTTGAATCCACATGAGCTTTCTCACACCTCTGAAAAGAGGTTTGGCCTGGCGCCATGAGAACCAATGGAAGAGGTACGTTCTGTGGGAGAGGGAGCCAGTCCCCAGGGCTGTCCACCTTGTTCTTAGAAATAGGGGATAGGTCTATGAACTTCCTTCCTGAGCCTTTTTTTGGCATATCCTTTTTGGGCCTTACTGAAAAGGAGGAGCTCTGAAATGGAATGGTTTCTTTGATTGTGGCTGGGAGTTTTAAGAATTTGGCTGGGGGTTGTCAAAAACCTCCAGGGGTTAATGTGTTAAAGTTACGTATTAAGAACACAGCGAAGTTTCAACCAGGACAGCATAAATATTAATCTCTGCCAAATATGTCCCTTGCAGAAATGACTAATGGAGCAATTGTTTGTTGTGGGATGGGTCCAGTGATGATGTTCCAGATTAGAAGGTCAGGTGGAATTTGTACAAGAGGGTGATTTATTTAGAAAATGTTTTACCTGGAATTTGAGGATGTTTCTCCATTTGCCTTTATTTTGTTTTGTATACCTTTTTCTTGGAGAGGTTTTGCACCATCTTTAACTGCTATCTTTTATTTCATGGTGCATATTTTAACTTTGATTGGAGTGGGTTTATTTTCAAAGAGATGTTATCAAGGTTTTTGCCTTTACCATTTTTGCAGCCTAGCTCTTGCATGCCAGTATATAGTATGGATTGTGCTGATGTGCTATTAAGTCCCATCCATCCATCTATCCATCCATCCATGTGCACACACATTTGCTATAGCAACCTAGATTATATAAAGGCAAAAAGTGAAAGGAAAATAACTTCCTAAGCTATTTTTTTGGTACCATAGTGAGGAAAACTTTGAATTGATATATTTTTGTATGTTTTTCTAGGTTTTGTGGATTCATTGGTAAAGGATAAAAAATTGGATCCTGCTTTCATATATAAATAATAATTCATTGTGCCTTTAAATTCATGGTTTTTAATAACTATGAAGTCCATGATAATTGATAGCACAAAAATAAAAGGTAGTCCAAAAGTAAATAGTAAATTTGCAATCTGTGAGAATTGGCAGCCCAAAAATAAATAAATAAGTTCACTGTCACAATCTGGTAAACGTGTTTGTCCTACATTTCAGAAATGTTGTTAAGTTGCTAATGTCAGAAGAGGCAGCAGCTGACTTGGCAGATAACCAGGGCTGTACACCGCTTCATTTGGCAGCCTGGAGTGGAAATGGAGAAATTTGTCAACTTCTTCTGGCTTCAAAAACTGGTGCCAATAAAGTTAATGTACAGGTAAGCACCCTCCCCGCTCTTCCAATCAAAGTGGTTATGTATGGCTGACACAGGATTGGGAAGTCATGGGTTCAGGTTCTGCCAGAGTCATGTTTTGGTCCAAAGGAAGACTATACCATCACTCAGTAAGGAAAATTTGCCTAGGGGTTATTCTGTATTTCACCAGCATTCAACCATGCATTATTCACTCAGATTGCTTTGCAATATTGCTTGTATTTTTTTTCATAGTGGGACAAACAATTTGTATAGTGTTCTATTATTGCATTTACAGATGTGAGAAATTGGTGTTATATTTAGATTGAATTCTGTCAGTTGACTATATGTTCTTTTAAAATTGAATACTTGTAATTACTGAAGGAATTATGTAATCATTGAGATAAAGTAGGTTGCTGATTTACACTTTATGCTGGACCTATTTCTTACATAATGTTGCCATAGAGACTAGCATTTGCCATATTCTTCAACCATTTCTCATCACATCTGTGTTATGGAGATGTCTTGATTCCTCATTTATTTACACATAAGCAGCTAACTAAACTGGTAAGCTGAGCACCATGTTACACTGCCTGCATAAATTTGCACACCATATTCAGTATAATACTCACATCGCATTTGTGCCAACCTTCCTGAGAGTGTTTTTTTTTTTGTTTTTTTTAGACTAATAAATTGTTTGGTAGGTCCCAAGGGAGTCAGTGCATGCGACCCCAAAAATGACGCACAATTAAGAATAAGTTATCTGCTTATATCTTGTTGGCTTGACTTCGCTTGTGAAGATTAGGAAGGGGTCCACAGAGGCTGCAGGGGAATGTCTGGGTCGTGGTGGGTACTGCTGATGGTTCCCGGTTTTTTCTTTGCCATATAGGAGCATGGTCAGTACGACAGCTCTGTTGACACTGATCTTTGTATCTCTCTGGAGACTGGCGTTGTGCCAGACTCATTTACAGAGTCTGCCGAAGGCACTGTTTACCTTGGCCAGTCTGTTGTCTATTTCTTTGCCGATCTTGGCATCAGAGGATATCACAGAGCCCAGGTAGGTGAACTGGTGGACTATGTTCAGCTCTGTCTGGTCAATGAAGATGCTTGGTGGTCGGTACTCTTCCTTGGGATCAAGCTGGTGTTACGCGCTGTAAGGGCAGTGTCATCTGCAAAGAGAAGTTCTCTAATCAGTTTTTCCAAGGTCTTGGTGTGGGCATGAAGTCGCCTTAAGTTGAGGAGGTTGCCATCAGTACGAAATCGGATATAGATGCGATCTTCGTCATCAAGGTCATCTGTTGCTTTTTGGAGCATCATGCTGAAGAAGATTCCGAACATTGTGGGGGCTAAAACGCAGCCCTGTTTCATGCCATTTGCAATGGGGAAGGTCTGTGACAGGTCGTTATTGTTTCTGACCTGACTGAGCTGGTCTTCATGTAGTTGGATGACCATGGCAAAGAATTTCGAAGGACAGCTGAGCTTTTAAAGGATTTTCCACAGTCCAGTTCTGCTCACCATATCAAATGCCTTCGTCAGCTCCACAAATGTGATGAACAGTCCTTTGTTTTGTTCTCTGCATTTTTCCTGGATCTTTCTCAAGATGAACACCATGTCAGTTGTGCTCCTATTGGCTCTGAAGCCACATTGACTCTCTGGAGCATGTTCGTCTGCAATGGTTGGCACCAGTCTGTTTAGCAACACTCTAGCAAGGATTTTCCTGCAGTGGAGAGCAGAGTTATCCCAGGGTAGTTTGAGCAGTTAGACTTTTCCCCCTTGTTTTTGTACAAGGTGATGATGACTGCATCTTGGAGGTCTTGTGGAAGTTTCCCTTGCTCCCAGCAGCAAATGAAGAACTCGTGGAGTTTGGTGTGCAGTGCTAGGCCTCCTCTCTTCCATATCTCTGGTGGGATACCATCTTTTCCTGCAGCCTTTCCTGTCTTCAGTTGTTCTATGGCTTTTACAGTCTCTTGCAGTGTGAGTGCCACATCAACTTCCATCTTAGGAGGCTGTTGTGGGATGCGATCAGTAGCTGCCTCCTGGACTGTACGGTTAGTGCTGAAGAGGGTGTGGAAGTGCTCTGACCAGCGGTTCAGGATAGATTCCCTGTCAGTGAGTAGTTCTTGGCCATGTGCACTCTATAGGTGACTCTGTATTTGGAAGGAAGGACCATAAACTGATTTCAGTGCTTCATAGAACCCCTTGTAGTCACCAGTGTCAGCGTACAGCTGGGTTCTTTCTGCAAGCTTTGTCCACCATTCATTTTGTATGTATCGAAGACTGCACTGGAGGGAGCTGCAGATAAGGCGGAAGGCTGCTTTCTTCTGTGAACAGGATGGCTGTGAGAGATGGGCTTGGTACGCTGATCTCTTTTTTGCAAGCAGTTCTTGGATTTCTTGTTTGTTTTCATCAAACCAGTCTTTGTTTTTCTTAGTGGTGATTCCAAGGATTTCTTCTGAGGTTTGCAGAATGGCAGCCTTGATGTGATTCCACATCTCTTCTGGAGGTAGATCTGGCGGAAAATTAAGTTCTTCAAATCTAGACTGCAGGCTCTCTTGAAAATTTTCCCCGTCATCTTCAGACAACAGGTTTTTGATATGGAGCTTCCTTTTTAGGGTACCTCCTTGTTGTTTGGGCCTGGGGTTGAAGTGGAAGTCAAGCTTGCATCGGACAAGGCAATGGTCTTTGTGGCACTCTGTACTGGGCATCACTCTGGTATGAAGGACATCTGTTAAGTCCCTCAGGCATACTATGATGTAATCGATTAGGTGCCAGTGTTTTGATCTAGGATGCATCCAGGTAGTTTTCAGGCTGTCTTTCTGCTGAAATATGGTGTTTGTGATGGTGAGTTGTAATTCTGTACACATTTCAAGAAGCAGGTGCCCATTGTCATTGCAGCCACCCATGCCATGTTTCCCAAGGATGGCTTTCCAAGCTTCTGAGTCTTGGCCCACTCTGGCATTGAAATCTCAGAGGATGATTATTTTGTTGCTCTCTGGGATGCTCTTGATAAGTCTGTGTAGGTCAGTGTAGAATTTATCCTTATCAGAATGATCTGCCTGGAGTGTTGGAGCATATACACTGAAGAGTGTGGCGTGTTGGTGGGTCCCTAATGGGAGATGCGTGGACATGATGTGGTCATTGTGACCAGTGGGAAGGTTTGTTAATTTGGTGGTGATTGAGTCCTTAACCTTGAAACCGACTCCTGAAAGTCATTTTTGATTTTTTGGTTTTCCTGACCAGTACAGGGTGTATCCAGCACAGAGTTCTCTCAAACTTCCCTCCTCTGAAAGGTGGACTTTGCTAAGTGCAGCAATGTCAACAGCAAGGCGAGAGAGTTCGTGTGTGATTAAGGCAGAGTGTCGTTCTGGTTTGTTGCTGTCGGTTCAGTCTAGCATTGTTCTGATGTTCCAACAAGCCAGTTTTAGTCTATTGCCACGATGTGAATCAGGTGGGGCATGCCTTGTTTTTTTTCTGTTAAGTTTCAACCGCATTGGAAGATGCCTGTTGGCTGTGGCAGGCCAACTGGGGGGGTAAGGAGACGAGCTTTGGTTAGGCCAGCTTTTCTAGGCCCCTCTCCATGCGGAGCAAGCAGTTCTGTCCCTAGAAAAGGCTGCTTGGTCACTCAGGCTGCTGCTTGGTGATGGTGTCGTCTCCGTATAAACACCAGACGGCCAAAGGCCTGAGTTGCCTGCATGCAGGGATTGGACTGCTGCTTCCAGTGACATCTTTCACCTGTTGTTTTCGCCCTTTTCCTTCCCATCGCTGCAGGGCTTGATAGAGTTGAACATAAACAGTAGACAGTGCCTTCATGCCTGCACAGTGGAGCTTTTAGGTGGAGTTAATTCTGTGCAAACTGGCCCCACCCTTTAAACCTAGGGTTCATCTGCAATGGCCCAGCAATCCAGGATGGTGACAGTGAGGTCTGCAGGCCGTAGGTTTTATATTGGAGATTCCCTCTCCTAGGCAGATGGCCAACCATGACTGAAGAGATCTGCCTTCCCTGCTATTTCAAACCATAGCTGGTCGGACACAACCGCAATCCACTAATACATATGGTGCGCCCTGGTCCCGAACACTTGGCCGTTGCCCTGTAGAGACCTTCCGCCCTAGCTGGTGACTTCCCTGTAGAAGTTCATATGCCTAGTGATGCAGTGTTAACATCTGCTTATATAAATCATTAGAAAATTACTGGAAATTCAAATTTGAATGAAAGAAAATTTGTCTCTTTTTCAAAGCATTTAATAACACTTTCAGGCAGAAAAAGTTGATAGACCTTGCAATGTCAAATATCATCAACATACACACACACATGTGCACACACTCATAATAATCACCGACACACAAACATTGAATACATAATACACCAGGTTTCTCTCAGTGAAATCAATTGTTGAGAGTGAGTGTTTGAAGGTGATGCAGGTGTCATTAGGGATGACATTCTGGTAGTTATGACAGTGTGCTTCAGGAATTTTTTTGTTTGGTTTAAATTTCATGAGGTTTGGTTTAAATTTTATGTGGTTTGGTTTAAATTTCACGAGGTTTAAGCTTATCATAATAAGAAATCAGACAACATTATAAACAATTTCCTTATCATGAATACACCACTCCCTCAATAACTCGTCCCTCAATAACTTGTGCCTTGATAACTCAAAAATCTGTTTATAATGTAAGGTCAGGCATAGATAACACTTTTTAAACTAGAAAATACCAAAGAATTTACCCCTATATGTTGAAATTAAAGAAAATCATGATCAAAATTGGTAACTGAAATCTTGATATATTACTCATTTTGTCATTAAAAATTGTAGATAGGACCTTGAAATTTGAATCATTGTTATGAAATTCTCAGTTTTAAATAAACAGTTATATATTTTTTAAAATTTTCTTTCCAAACAACATTCTAAGTACACCATAAATAACAATATTAAACGAAATTTCAATCAATGAAATTGTCACTAATGCCTACTGGAGGCAGGACTTTAATAAATAAATACCAATGAAAACAGTTTTATTTATTGAAGTACATCTTTTAGTTCTATCATTTAGTTCAGTTTAAGTGTAATCATTATAAATGCACTGTGCCCTCGTGTATTCAGACTTCAGATATGTTTATCAACTGTAACAGATATGTGATCATTGTAAATGCACTGTGCCCTCATGTATTCAAATATGAAATACAGTCAAACCCGGTTATCTCGATTACGTCGGGGGTGTAAAAAAATCGTCGACATAACCGGGTCCCGAGATATCCGGGTTCATAAAAACCGGTAATTTTAAAAATGTCCTTGAGCATTACTCCTGTCTCTTGCTGGTGTTTACTGGAATCCCCTCCCACTGCATGTTACAATAAAATAAACAAAACGCTTAATTGATAATAAAATGAAATGAACTAACCTGGTGTTGTTATCATTTATTCCTTTTTTATCATCATAAGTAATTTATTAAAGAAAAAATATATCTATGAACTCCTTATATCACATGTAGCGTATGCATCCATTACTGTAGTGTGCATCACTTATGTCAGATAACACACGACGCATTTTTATAATTGATGTGAATATTGAAAAACAAATCATGTTTGGTTGTACTCAGAGGTTTGAATATGTTATCAGATTGAAAAATGGATCAAAGAAAATCACAAACGAGAGAGTGAGAGAGAAACATCCACCGATTGCTTTCAGGCACCCGCCATTCACGCATAACGCGGTGTTAGGTGCAAAATAACCAAGATTGTATAATATCCAGGTTAATATAGGTGACTACTGCCGTAACGGACCAAAATTGTGCCTGAAAATCGATTGCTTTTGCTGACTATTTCTTGTACAATTTCTGTGAGATTGACGTTAAAAAGTTGCATTTCGTCGAATTAAGCGGGTCCACATGTTACTTCGGACCGAAATTTATGCCCGACATAACCGGGTTATCGACTTAACAGAGGTCGAGATAAGCGGGTAAAAAATAGCATAACAAAGAAGAATTTTTTCGGGACCGGACCAAAACGCTCGACATAAGCGGGTTGTCGAGATAACCGAGGTCGAGATAAGTGGGTTTGACTGTATGTTATCAACCGTAACAGCTTTGTGATCATTATAAATGCAGTGTGCCCTCTTGTATTCAAATATGAAATATGTTATCAACCATAACAGCTATGTCATCATTATAAATGCAGTGTGCCCTCTTGTATTCAAATATGAAATGTGTTATCAACCGTAACAGCTATGTCATCATTATAAATGCACAGTGCTCTCTTGTATTCAAATATGAAATATGTTATCAACCATAACAGCTATGTCATCATTATAAATGCACTGTGCCCTCATGTATTCAAATATGAAATATGTTATCAACCATAACAGCTATGTCATCATTATAAATGCAGTGTGCCCTCATGTATTCAAATATGAAATGTGTTATCAACCGTAACAGCTGTGTAATCATTATAAATGCACAGTGCCCGCATGTATTCAAATATGAAATATGTTATCAACGGTAACAGCTGTGTGATCATTATAAATGCACTGTGCCCTCATGTATTCAAACATGAAATATCTTATCAACCGTAACACCTATATAACTGAATAAAACACGTCAGATTGGCTTTTCAGAATGCTAGCACTGATTAAAACATGTCAGATTGGCTTTTGAGAACGCTAGCACTGAATAAAACATGTCAGATTGGCTTGCCCAGAAAGTTTGGTGCTTACATGATCTTAGATATGTTTAATGGTAAGATCCATGAAACTGATGATCTGGCGGATGAATAACCTCCAGGAGGAATGCCAGGATTGAAAACTGTTTGCTCAGTAAAGGAAATGTATTTGCATGCACTGACCTAAAAGAAGGGTGTGCACTGATTGAGTCATCTACATATATGTCACATACACTACGTATACCCAGTGCAGATTCAAGAGTCTTGCAGGGTAAATCAAATTGGACCCCATCCAGTCTTATTGGTCAGTTGTGCAAAGAAATTTTCGCAAAACCATTTCATAGAAATTCTCGGTGGTTACTGGTACATGTTGTATTAAAGACCTGATTGTATCAGAAACCACAAGATCTGAGTAATGTTGTAATCCCATAGGATTTATATTTTATAACATTACGGACCTTGGCACTACTGCCATATGGCCAGATCAAACAGTCAAAAATCAGTGTTGGGTGATTCCTAAGGATTCATCAGCTACCTGTAGGTACAAAGTCCAGGGTACAAGAAGTTTTATGTACTGTAGTCAAGGTAACATGAAAACAGCTCTGGACAGGCAATTTTACCAATACAATCCAAAACAATTACAGTATGTTAAAATGAACAGGCATGGAAATGGTACATAGTAAACCAGATCAGGTACATTTAAGTATGAACAGTAACATACCTGCAAAATACAAACTATAATATATATATATATATATATATATATATATATATATATATATATATATATATATATATATATATATATATAAAGAAAAATAACTTATTTACATACATGATACAATGCAGAATGTGTTTTTATAAGAATTCGGCTGTTCTGTTGATAAATTAAATACAGGAAATGAAAAGTACAATGTTTGAATTTAAACAAATAAAATAAATATAAGTGGTGATTGAGCAAGACTTAAAGCAAAAGAAAGTTATTTAAACTAGGTGAAGATGTGACTGATTGACATTGCTTGCTAAACTAATTGTTGCAAGTCACGTTTACACTTAAGACCCTGACTATGTTGTTGTTGTAGTAGTAGGGTTTAACGCCATTTTTCAGCACACGATAAGCTATATACATGGCGGCCAGTATTAATGTTTTTCTTTAAAGCCACATGTTGGTGCTTCATTGTTAATCTTGTCTGAAATGAAATCGCTGAATAGTTTGTGGTCCTCCGTTTCATACATAGAATTGGATATACCACATTTCCTAAATGACATGACCATCATCTTCTCTAGTGGAAGTTCCTCCAAAGTATTACTCACAAATTGAAATAGTAAATCAATCCCAGGACACTTCAGTTTTCCTGCATTTGTCAATTCTTAGGGCATATCTACAATCCAGTTATGCTACTGCCTTGAATACTGGCCTTAAATGGGTTGTTTAGGCTGTAGGGCATATCTACAATCCAGTTATGCTACTGCCTTGAATACTGGCCTTAAATGGGTTGTTTAGGCTGTAGGGCATATCTACAATCCAGTTATGCTACTGCCTTGAATACTGGCCTTAAATGGGTTGTTTAGGCTGTAGGGCATATCTACAATCCAGTTATGCTACTGCCTTGAATACTGGCCTTAAATGGGTTGTTTAGGCTGTAGGGCATATCTACAATCCATTTATGCTACTGCCTTGAATACTGGCCTTAAATGGGTTGTTTAGGCAGTAGGGCATATCTACAATCCAGTTATGCTACTGCCTTAAATACTGGCCTTAAATGGGTTGTTTAGGCAGTAGGGCATATCTACAATCCAGTTATGCTACTGCCTTGAATACTGGCCTTAAATGGGTTGTTTAGGCAGTAGGGCATATCTACAATCCAGTTATGCTACTGCCTTGAATACTGGCCTTAAATGGGTTGTTTAGGCAGTAGGGCATATCTACAATCCAGTTATGCTACTGCCTTGAATACTGGCCTTAAATGGGTTCTTTAGACAGTAGGGCATATCTACAATCCAGTTATGCTACTGCCTTGAATACTGGCCTTAAATGGGTTGTTTAGGAAGTAGGGCATATCTGCAATCCTGTTATGCTACTGCCTTGAATACTGGCCTTAAATGGGTTGTTTAGGCAGACATCCAATGGTAGTTACGCCGCTTGGATCACATGTTTGATGTCATTTTCACAGCTGCATCAGATGCACTAAAAAGCCATGTTCCACACAAGCAGTGCCTTAATTTTCAGGTCTAGTGTTCCAGACCAAATAAATTGCCTTGTCTACCATCCCTTATGGTTAACAGTCACAACAGCTCAAACTTTTTTTATATTTATGGATAGTCTTGCATTGAAACACATTTACCAGTAGTGGTTTAAATTTTGTGCAATTTGCCATAGTTTTTTTCATTATCAACAAGTGGTTTCTGGGTTCTGTGTTGTCTGAGTGCAAGTCCTTGACATTACATAAATCACAAACATCATCCAGTAGAAACTTGATTCACCATTGTTAGCCTTGGCAGTAGAAAGAGCCTTAAGTCTAATGGTATTTCTAGTGATAAAATGCCCCAGAAACTACTCAAACTACACTCATATTTTGCATAAGGCTTTCCATTATGCAAGTTTTTTCATTTGCCTGGCACTATAACCATTATCTGACTTATTCTTCCTCCATCACACCAAATTCATGTTCTGGTGCAATTTTTTTGTTTCTTTGCAAAACCCATCACTATTTAACTTGTGTTGTATTTTCCCCATATTGGTGAAACTTACAAATTTTTAGCAGTGTACGATAAATGATATCCAGTAGCAATTCATGATGTATGGCAGAGGTGGGCAAACTTTCCAGTGCAAGTGCCGCATACACAAATTTACACCTTGTCGCGGGCCGCATAGTTCATTAAGTAAAATAATTTTAGGTTTTTCTAAATAACATCATAATTAATTTTCAGTTGTTAATATGTTGTTAATATTTTAAAACTTAAACTTCAAAAGAAGCACATTTATTTGATAAAGAGAGTAACATAAACAGAGTCAGTTCGAATGATGACTTGTTCCTAGGCCGCATGAAAACCCTTGGCGGGCTGCATGAAGCCCTTGGCATTCAGCATGTGGCCTGGGGGCCATAGTTTGCCCACCCCTGATGTATGGTATCCAAGTAACAAGCTACCTGGTAACTGATAGAACACTGATGACTCTGAAACTTGGGTCATTATGGAGACTGAGCCTGAGCTATGACACTTTGATCATACAGTCTGTGAAATGTCATTAAATGATCACTGGAACTGAACAGATAGCAATTGTGCAGCAATGTTACAGAGAGTTAAAATAAACTCCTACAGTTAATTGAATATAGGACTCAACAAGGCACTGAACAAATACCAAATTCACAGCTTGATCAAAGGATTGTCCACTGGGAAAACAAAGCAGGTGCTGCCTTTTCAAGCTAAGGGATTATGCTCAGATTTATCAAGGGTTATAAGATGACCCCTACTCTGCATGAATAAAATTTTCATTAAAAAACGCCATTGACTTTTAAGAGTATAAACAGTATGTTGATTGCAGCAGTTTTAACTCATCAGTTAATATTTCCAGTGCAATGGAATGCTAAAATCGTGTCAGTTCTAACTCTTCATTTCAAATTACCACAATATATGCTGACTGTATCAGTTTGGACTTGCCATTCCAAAAAATTTCTACAATGCTAGTTCTAATTCTTCAGTTCAGATTTTCACAATACTAGTTGCTGAATGTATCAGTTCTAACTCTTCAGTTTAGATTTCCACATTGTTTGTTTGCTGATTGTAACAGTTCTAACTCTTCAGTTTAGATTTCCACATTGTTTGTTTGCTGATTGTAACAGTTCTAACTCTTCAGTTTAGATTTCCACATTGTTTGTTTGCTGATTGTAACAGTTCTAACTCAGTTTAGATTTCCACATTGTTTGTTTTGCTGATTGTAACAGTTCTAACTCTTCAGTTTAGATTTCCACATTGTTTGTTTTGCTGATTGTAACAGTTCTAACTCTTCAGTTTAGATCCATAATATCAGTATGCTAATTGTATTGGTTCTAAGTCTTCATTTCAAATTTCCACAATACCAGTATATGAATTGTATCAGTTTGAACTTGGCAGTTCAAATTTCCACAAAACCAGTCTATAAATTATATCAATTTGAACTTGGCAGTTCAAATTTCCACAAAACCAGTCTATGAATTATATCAGTTTGAACTTGGCAGTTCAAATTTCCACAAAACCAGTCTATGAATTATATCAGTTTGAACTTGGCAGTTCAAATTTCCACAAAACCAGTCTATGAATTATATCAGTTTGAACTTGGCAGTTCAAATTTCCACATTACCAGTCTATGAATTGTATCAGTTTGAACTTGGCAGTTAAAACTTCCATAATACCATTATGTAAATTGTATCAATTATAACTTTCTAGTTAATTTTCCACAATACTCCAGTATGCTGATCATATCAGTTCTACTAAAACAGTATGAAGGAAACAATCTAAAGATTTTTAACTGTCCAATTTTCAGAATAGCAGTGGAGACACAGCTTTACACATGTCTGCCCAGTACGGTTACCTGGCTGTTGTAAAGGTGTTGGTGCAGGTAACTTCTTCAAATAATATATCATTTTAATAGAAATTGCACAGAGATACTTGAATATTTTATGATTTTTTATAATAATAAAATTCTCTGTTAGAGAAGAAAGGACAAACATTTAATTAAGATTACATTTATTTCAAGAGATCTTGGTATTTGTTTCAGATTACACAGAAAAGGAATATAATTATCATTGTCTTACAGTTTGTGTTAATCTTGTTTAAGATACTGTATTATCAGACCCCTTATATCTGTTAGTAATCTTAATACTTTTATTATCCTATATCGGCACTGTTTACAGTTTATCATGTCAGCACTGTTTACAGTTTATCATGTCAGCACTGTTTACAGTTTATCATGTCAGCATTGTATACAGTTTATTATGTCAGTACTGTATAAAGTTTATCTGTCATCACTGTATAAAGTTTATCATGTTGACACTGTTTACAGTTTATCATGTTGGCACTGTTTACAGTTTATCATGTCAGCACTGTATATATTTTATCATGTCAGTACTGTTTACAATTTGTCATGTCAGCACTGTATGAACTTTGTCATGTTGGCATTATTAACAGTTTATCAAATCAGCACTGTATGAAGTTTGTGTATGAAGTTTGTCGTGTTGGCATTATTAACAGTTTATCAAATCAGCACTGTATGAAGTTTGTCATGTTGGCATTATGAACAGTTTATCAAATCAGCACTGTATGAAGTTTGTCATGTTGGTATTATTAACAGTTTATCAAATCAGCACTGTCTACAGTTTATCATGTCAGCATTATATATAGTTTATCAAGTCAGCATTGTATAGCATTTGTCATGTCAGCAATGTATACAATTTATCATATCAGCATTTTATACAGTTTATCATGTCAGCACTGTATATAGTTTATCATGTCAGTTCCTTTCTTCTGCAAGAACTACATTACAAGAAAAGATACAATTTTCACAATTTCTTGTAATTTATCAATGCATAATGATGAAATCTTAAAAATGCTTTTTTACAAGTTCTTTTGCAGTGTGTGATAAATTAAATAGAGAAAGGATGTAATATATACTTGCTTATAAGTCATGCATGTGATAAAGAAAATATAGAAAGGATGTAATATATACTTGCTTATAAGTCATGTATGTGATAAAGAAAATATAGAAAGGATGTAATATATACTTGCTCATAAGTCATGTGTGTGACAAAGAAAATATAGAAAGGATGTAATATATACTTGCTCATAAGTCATGTGTGTGATAAAAAAAATATAGAAAGGATATAATATATACTTGCTCATAAGTCAAGTCCAGCTGCAAAAAACAGAGACCCTGATCTGACATAATATAATGTGCTGTGTTTGCTCTAAACATATAGACCTAGATCTGGCATAATATAATGTGCTGTGTTTGCTCTAAACATATTGACCCTGATCTGACATAATATAATGTGCTGTGTTTGCTCTAAACATATAGACCCTGATCTGACATAATATAATGTGCTGTGTTTGCTCTAAACATATAGACCCTGATCTGACATAATATAATGTGCTGTGTTTGCTCTAAACATATAGACCCTGATCTGACATAATATAATGTGCTGTATTTGCTCTAAACATATAGACCTAGATCTGCCAGTGAATTATGCAATGGCAGAATCTGTATCTTTGCAGTTAGTAGTTGGATTAGATGAATAAGAAATAAAGGTCTAACATAAAAAATACTCAAAATTTAAGGAGTTCTAGGAATATTTGTCTGGTGTTTAAAGCTCCATATGATCTTTTATTTTAATCTTTGTCATCCTCACTGCTTAATTTTCTTTTGAAATGGCAATAGTGTTGTATGTGACAATGTCATATAAGGTAATATGGGAGGATGCTTTGGTTGGAAATCTGAGGATATTTAATGCATTTGATTGATAGAAGTAATGTTACTGAAGAAATTTCTTGTCTAGAGTTCATGTTCAATATATTTCAGTATGTGGTACCATTAAAACGTTCTTATGAAAGCAGTTTGATTGAAAATATTATATTCTTGAGCAACAAAATAAATATATCAGATCTCAGTTCCTGAAAAGAATTTTTTGTTTTATGTACCTTTTTGTTTTATTTTTTTACGTATTTCTGATCATGAATTAAAATTGTCAAAATTGTGTTTTACCAATTTTGTTTACTAAAAATTGGAAAGTTAAAGAATTGTGTAACTACAGATTAATCAGAGCAATCAATACTACATATATATATGGTTCTTTTGTGTGCCTGCCAATTATTAACAATCTATGCCACATATATGTGTGGTTCTTTTGTGTGCCTGCCAATGATTAACAATCTATGCCACATATATATGTGGTTCTTTTGTGTGTCTGCCAGTGATTAACAATCAATGCCACATATATGTGTGGTTCTTTTATGTGCCTGCCAGTGATTAACAATCTATGCCACATATATGTGTGGTTCTTCTGTGTGCCTGCCAATGATTAACAATCTATGCCACATATATGTGTGGTTCTTTTATGTGCCTGCCAGTGATTAACAATCAATGCCACATATATGTGTGGTTCTTTTATGTGCCTGCCAGTGATTAACAATCAATGCCACATATATATGTGGTTCTTTTGTGTGCCTGCCAGTGATTAACAATCAATGCCACATATATGTGTGGTTCTTTTATGTGCCTGCCAGTGATTAACAATCTATGCCACATATATGTGTGGTTCTTTTGTGTGCCTGCCAATAATTAACAATCTATGCCACATATATGTGTGGTTCTTTTATGTGCCTGCCAGTGATTAACAATCAATGCCACATATATCTGTGGTTCTTTTGTGTGCCTGCCAGTGATCAACAATCTATACCACATATATGTGTGGTTCTTAAATAAACTGCCACACTGCAGACATCGTGGTGATATGACTGGAAAATTATTAAAGCTACATTAAAAATCCAAATCACACATATTCTCGTAATTTGGAAGACATTTTTTATTAATAAACAAAGGATAAAATGAGTTATTCACCTCTTAGAATGAGCAGACAAATCTCAAAAATGGATTCTGGTTCTTTGAATGCTAGTATCAGCATGGGATGTAATTTTGTTAAAAAATGAATGGCGGCTTGTCATATCATTGCCAGAAATTATTCATTTGCCTGAAAGATCGCAGTTTCCATTTATGGCCTTTAGGTCACCAAATATTCTATTTTTCTTGTTTTGAATCACACGTGTAAGAACACTTGCTCTGGTATTAGAGTACAAGATGGGAAAATGTATATTTTCATTAGGAAAATGTAAGGATACTTTTTTCACAAGCTAAGAAAATGAAAAATATTGAAAAAAAATTGACAATAAATTTATATATACTGTTTGGATACAAAAATATGAGGTATTGAAACTGATGAGTACCTTGCAGTATGGTAGAATTGGTAATAGATTACTCAATAAACATGTCAGTAAGCAAAAAAAGTTTTTGAATTTATGATTTATATTGAGACCATGTCATATTTAATACTGTTTTTCAGCATAAAGCAAACCCTTCTATTCGAAACCTGAGAGAGGAGTCGCCTCTAGATCTAGCTGCACAATATGGCAAGCTGGAAGTTGTCCAGGAGTTGTTAGAGGCCAATCCAGACCTACTTCACAAGGCTATCTGCAACCATTCACCAATACATCTTGCCTCACGCAATGGACACCGAGATGTTGTTGACTGTCTTTTGAAGAATGGATACAGTGTTAATACTGTTGTAAGGATGAAAGAAACTTTTGGTCAAACCTCCTATAGCAGTTACTCACATATAGCAGTCACCTTTATTTAGATTATCTGGAATAAGTTCTGTTAGAATACGATTTAGTTCACATTTGTACCTGCATAGAGGTCAGCAGCTCATGAAAATCAGTTTCTGCTGGAGTGTACTTAATTGGTAGCTAAGACTTCTTTTCATCTGAGAAATTAGCATGACACTGGTCTTTTTGTGAAATGATGCAACAAAATGTTGTAAATGACCAACATTTGCTGGTGCAGAGTTTCCTCCCCTTAGTCATTTCATCATTACTATTTTGTGCCATGATGCAAAAACATGTATAAAAACAAAAGCGGAGTATTGTGTCCTTATTTTGTATCAGGTGCAAGCAACAAAGTTTACATTCCACTTGATGCCCAAAAGTCAGATAAAATTATATAGAACAAAGAGCTTAAATTTCCTGTTCCAAAAAGTGTCTGACTGCAAATGATGAAAGAAAGTTAAATTTTTCTTATGTAAATGAATCAACATTTGATGCGATTTACAAAGTCGTGAATCATATATTATGTGAAAAAAACGTTCAGATTTATAAGTATTACATTTTTAGGTCCCCTGCTCTTATACCCGAAGTGCTTATGGGATGGCCTGTTGTCTTTCATTCATCTGTGCATTATTATGGGATGGCTTGTTGTCTTTCATTCATCTGTCCATTATTATGGGATGGCTTGTTGTCTTTCATTCACCTATCCATTATTATGGGATGGCCTGTTGTCGTTCATTCATCTGTCCATTATTATGGGATGGCCTGTTGGCCTGTTGTCGTTCTTTCATCTGTCCATTTTTATGGGATGGCCTGTTGTCTTTCATTCATCTGTCCATTATTATGGGATGGCCTGTTGTCTTTCATTCATCTGTCCATTTTTATGGGATGGCCTGTTGTCTTTCATTCATCTGTCCATTATTATGGGATGGCCTGTTGTCTTTCATTCATCTGTCCATTATTATGGGATGGCCTGTTGTCTTTCATTCATCTGTCCATTATTATGGGATGGCCTGTTGTCTTTCATTCATCTGTCCATTATTATGGGATGGCCTGTTGTCTTTCATTCATCTGTCCATTAACACACATTCATCCCAAGTGCTGCTCAGACATGCTGTATGAAAATGTTATTACTACTCCTGAATGGATGGTAATATTAGCATGAGGTTTTCATTAAAATGCTTCTTATGATGAAAATGGTGTTGATTTGACTTCCAATATGGCAGCCATAGCATAGGATTTTCACCTGTTGACATCTCATGTTGTCTTGTGGGTCCTAGATGAAAATGGCACCATTATGACTTTCATTATGAACACCATGTCAGCTATCTGGAAAATCTTATTATCACCACTTTTCCAAGATGAAAGGTCAAATTGACATTTAGGTTCGTACCAAAAGACTTCTTATAATGCCTATTTGATTCTGATTGACAATGGTGCTGATCTGACATCCTATATAACCACTATAGCAGCCATCTTGAAAATTCAGTTATCACTGCTCTGAAATGGAGCCATACCAACACTGGGTTTTGACCAAAAGACTTCTTATGAAGTCAAGTAGATCATAAATGAAAATTGTGACCTCTGGTATAACCATTTTTTATTGCTACTCCATTATTTTTCATGCTATATACACTATAGAGTGCCATTTAATATGTATTTCAGCTGTAATATAACTAGATATTTTCTTTTTCTCAAGCCCACAATAGTTTGTTCCTTTCAGTGTACAGCAGTTTGCTAGAAAAACCCATGGCAATTAATAGTCATATGCATAAAATATTATGGCATTGTATAGTGCACACCTGGATACACATGAATAATAATTTGATTTGTATTGACATCAGTATGTAACATGCCTAATACAGGAGTGCACACCAGGATACATATGAATAATAGCTTGATTTGTATTGACATCAGGATGTAACATGCCTAATACAGGAGTGCACACCAGGATACATATGAATAATACTTTGATTTGTATTGACATCAGTATGTAACATGCCTAATACAGGAGTGCACATCAGGATGTAACATGCCTAATACAGGAGTGCACACCAGGATACATATGAATAATACTTTGATTTGTATTGACATCAGGATGTAACATGCCTAATACAGGAGTGCACATCAGTACGTAACATGCCTAATACAGGAGTGCACATCAGGATACACATGAATAATAGTTTGATTTGTATTGACATCAGTATGTAACATGCCTAATACAGGAGTGCACATCAGGATGTAACATGCCTAATCCAGGAGTGCACACCAGGATACATATGAATAATACTATGATATGAATGACATCAGTATGTCACATGCCTAATACAGGAGTACACATCAGGATGTAACATGCCTAATACAGGAATGCACACCAGGATACATATGAATAATACTATGATATGTATGACATCAGTATGTCACATGCCTAATACAGGAGTGCACATCACGATGTAATATGCCTAATACAGGAGTGCACCAGGATACATATGAATAATACTATGATATGTATGACATCAGTATGTCACATGCCTAATACAGGAGTGCACATCAGTATGTCACATGCCTAATACAGGAGTGCACATCAGGATGTAACATGCCTAATACAGGAGCACACCAGGATACACATGAATAATAGTTTGATATGTATGACATCAGTATGTAACATGCCTATTACAGGAGTGCACATCAGGATGTAACATGCCTAATAGAGGATTCTTGGCAGTAAGATTAATTCTCTTTGCCTCCTGATATGACAAGCTGTATACTCGGCAGTTAACTTTGCATAGGGTTATTTCTCTTGGATTCCTGATATGACAAACTGCATACTCAGCATTTAACCTTTATTGGGATTATTTCTCTTGGATTCCTGATATGACAAACTGCATACTCAGCATTTAACCTTTATTGGGATTATTTCTCTTGGATTCCTGATATGATAAGCTGCATACTCAGCATTTAACCTTTATTGGGATTATTTCTCTTAGATTCCTGATATGACAAACTGCATACTCAGCATTTAACCTTTATTGGGATTATTTCTCTTGGATTCCTGATATGACAAGCTGCATACTCAGCATTTAACCTTTATTGCGATTATTTCTCTTGGATTCCTGATATGATAAGCTGCATACTCAGCATTTAACCTTTATTGGGATTATTTCTCTTAGATTCCTGATATGACAAGCTGCATACTCAGCATTTAACCTTTATTGGGATTATTTCTCTTGGATTCCTGATATGACAAGCTGCATACTCAGCATTTAACCTTTATTGGGATTATTTCTCTTGGATTCCTGATATGACAAGCTGCATACTCAGCATTTAACCTTTATTGGGATTATTTCTCTTGGATTCCTGATATGACAAGCTGCATACTCAGCATTTAACCTTTATTGGGATTATTTCTCTTGGATTCCTGATATGACAAACTGCATACTCAGCATTTAACCTTTACTGGGATTATTTCTCTTAGATTCCTGATATGACAAACTGCATACTCAGCATTTAACCTTTATTGGGATTATTTCTCTTGGATTCCTGATATGACAAGCTGCATACTCAGCATTTAACCTTTATTGCGATTATTTCTCTTGGATTCCTGATATGACAAACTGCATACTCAGCATTTAACTTTCATCAGGATTATTTCTCTTGGATTCCTGATATGACAAGCTGCATACTCAGCATTTAACCTTTATTGCGATTATTTCTCTTGGATTCCTGATATGACAAACTGCATACTCAGCATTTAACTTTCATCAGGATTATTTCTCTTGGATTCCTGATATGACAAGCTGCATACTCAGCATTTAACCTTTATTGCGATTATTTCTCTTGGATTCCTGATATGACAAACTGCATACTCAGCATTTAACTTTCATCAGGATTATTTCTCTTTTTGGTTCCAGATATGACTAGCTGCATTCTTAGCATTTAACTTTGCATAGGATTATTGGATAATTGCAAGCTCCAATTCTTGCACAGGCAAGGATGATTGGTAATGGTTCTTGAGTATTGCCAAACATAATTCACATACAGTTGTTGGATAAATTAACTGCCTTTTTTTTGGCAGACTTTATTGTTAACTTTGATTTCAGTGTGTATATTGACATTTAGAGGATCTGCAGTACTTCAGGTACACTTCTTTTGATGGGGCATTTGTCAGGCAGTTTCACTCATGTAGTTATTAGATTCCTTGTTTGAGCAAATTCTTTGGCTTCATCATTGGTTCTAAGTCATGGACTAAAATAAATAACGTTGGTTATTTTACTCTAATAAAAAGTTCTGTCAGATTATTTCAGTTATTTTTTCATATTGATCTATCCTGAAGTACATTGTTACCATGGCAATGTTTTTTTTTAAAATGACAGATCATCAGAACTCAGTTCATTTAATATCAGTAATATATAACCTGTTGCTGTTGAGTAGCAGACTTTTCCCACAGGGTGACTGGAAAGTTCTAGAACGCCCCTAGTCCACCCAGTATCTACCTTGCCATGTGCACTGTTGCTGTTGAGTAGCAGACTTTTCCCACAGGGTGACTGGAAAGTTCTAGAACGCCCCTAGTCCACCCAGTATCTACCTTGCCATGTGCACTGTTGCTGTTGAGTAGCAGACTTTTCCCACAGGGTGACTGGAAAGTTCTAGAACGCCCCTAGTCCACCCAGTATCTACCTTGCCATGTGCACTGTTGCTGTTGAGTAGCAGACTTTTCCCACAGGGTGACTGGAAAGTTCTAGAGCGCCCCTAGTCCACCCAGTATCTACCTTGCCATGTGCACTGTTGCTGTTGAGTAGCAGACTTTTCCCACAGGGTGACTGGAGAGTTCTAGAACGCCCCTAGTCCACCCAGTATCTACCTTGCCATGTGCACTGTTGCTGTTGAGTAGCAGACTTTTCCCACAGGGTGACTGGAGAGTTCTAGAACGCCCCTAGTCCACCCAGTATCTACCTTGCCATGTGCACTGTTGCTGTTGAGTAGCAGACTTTTCCCACAGGGTGACTGGAAAGTTCTAGAACGCCCCTAGTCCACCCAGTATCTACCTTGCCATGTGCACTGTTGCTGTTGAGTAGCAGACTTTTCCCACAGGGTGACTGGAAAGTTCTAGAACGCCCCTAGTCCACCCAGTATCTACCTTGCCATGTGCACTGTTGCTGTTGAGTAGCAGACTTTTCCCACAGGGTGACTGGAAAGTTCTAGAGCGCCCCTAGTCCACCCAGTATCTACCTTGCCATGTGCACTGTTGCTGTTGAGTAGCAGACTTTTCCCACAGGGTGACTGGAGAGTTCTAGAACGCCCCTAGTCCACCCAGTATCTACCTTGCCATGTGCACTGTTGCTGTTGAGTAGCAGACTTTTCCCACAGGGTGACTGGAGAGTTCTAGAACGCCCCTAGTCCACCCAGTATCTACCTTGCCATGTGCACTGTTGCTGTTGAGTAGCAGACTTTTCCCACAGGGTGACTGGAAAGTTCTAGAACGCCCCTAGTCCACCCAGTATCTACCTTGCCATGTGCACTGTTCATTCTTTTTCCAGTTGCAGACGTTAATGTTGCTTTAGTTTAAGTCACATAGAAATTGCCATCACTTTGTGTTAACATTGCAAATTGAACTTTTTCTTTATGTGTATTATTTTTATTTTGTTCATGTGGAATAACCTTGATGAAGTACTATTTTGTGTCATATTTCTCTCATTATTTGCAATATTGATGGTTAAATTTTGTATAATATTATTCTTTGATAATTATTTTATGGCTTGGATAGGCATTTAGGTATCCCTATGCTTGCAGGAACTAGTCAGAAGACACATTTTAGTTCATTTTGTTTTATTATAGTAATAAATATTTGTAATTCACATTTCATTTATTGTAACTTATGAGTGATTTTTTTGGTCAGAAAGCAGGCTGCAGACCAGTTTTTCCTTTTTATGTTGTGTATTTAGTTATTGAACAAAAGTTGGAAATTAGTATAGGATAATCATCCTTATTCTCAGCAATTTTACCAAGCTTGGGTTTTTGGGTTTTGCTAATTCAGTCATCTCCAGTTCCCAAATAAGCCTGGTTGACATCATATTTGAATCATCCTTGGTGGTTTTATTTCATTAATCTTCTGTACTCAGATTATCATTGCTTACCTCATTGCATTAGTGTTGTTTTAATATTTGAGACATTTTGAAAAGGTGAGTTCTTGTTGTTATTAAGTTAGTGTACATTTAGTGTACACTTTTTCCATGCTGTACACTTTTTCCATGCAAATACAGTTTTACATAATACTTATATAGAAGTTTTTTGAATAAATGTTTTCAGCTTCCTCTTGCAGCAAGGACTAAACAGGGTGTGGGTAAGTGTGACCACAAGAAAAATCCCTTGGATACCCACACAACTTGCCTGTCTTGTCCACGCTGCAAGAGGACAGTTGATTCTCTCTTTTGCAGCCTGTGGTTAATAAGGATTAGGACCTTGCCACAGACATACTTATAAAGGAAGGTAAAAAATTCCTTCCTTGCTTTCCAAAAAATTTTCAGGGGTTACCAAAGTCTTACTGGATAATCTTAGGGTTAATGGAGACTTTCACAGGGTAGTTAATAAATGATGGAAGAATGAGTTACATCATCCCATTAGGGAGGAACAGGTCCCTCCCCATTATGTGAGGGCAAAGAGCAAGTTGCATGGTATGAGCAGCACATTCACTTTTCCACTAGAAAGGCAAAGAGTGAGTCTCATGCCACGTGTGAGAGTGGAGCAGTACATTCACTTTTCCACTAGAAAGGCAAAGAGTGAGTCTCATGCCACCTGTGAGAGTGGAGCAGTACATTCACTTTTCCACTAGAAAGGCAAAGAGTGAGTCTCATGCCACCTGTGAGAGTGGAGCAGCACATTCTACTCTACCACAGCTCAGTGAGGGTTGAAAGTGAGTCATGCCCCCTTTAGGGCAGAGCAGCACCTTTTCAGTCCCTGGAGCCCGTTTTCAAAGATGGGATTGAGGCATATGGTAAGGGGAGATCTTTGATCAAGGTCTGTCAGATCTGGGGAAGGGTCCTCCAGCAGATCCAAGTCACTTGACCAGTCATTTTCAGAAATAATGAGCACAGCACACCAGTCACTGGTCTATGAGTATTGGTCACCCTCCATTCTTTTCTCCTGCAGCCTTGCTTCAATCAGTCACGGTGGCAGAGGAGAAAGAGATCAGGTTCTTTGAAAAAGAAGTTAATGAGGTTTGCCATCTTTTGCCCAGTTATCCATGTTCCAAGCCTTTGATGACAATAAAATTCTTTCCAGCTTGGAGAAAATTATGGGGATAACTCATGACCAGCTCTCTTGTTGCTTCCTCACTCTGTTACAATTTAAATACTGGAACTTTATAACAGGCTAGGTCACAAGTAATTAGCCTCACATGCTGACCTCTTGTTGCCCTTTATTATTTTGTTGTAAGCAGTGGTGAAAACATCTGGGAATGTGTTATCCACTGCTCTGCTTTTTGATCACTCTGTGGTTCCATTGGTCATGGTTGAGTGATCTTGACCTACTGGTGGACCATCCCAGGACATTACCATAGAAGAGGGACCTCCTGTTGCAGCACATGTGCTCTCCTGCACAACAGTCACAGACTTTCCACTGTCACACTTTGCTCATCTCAAAAGATCTCTCTGCCAGGACAAGTCTTTGTGCATAGTCACCAGGTACAAAGTCCAGGAGACAGGGCCCCAAATGGCCAAGTGGTCGAAATTGCTAATTTTTCCAGAGCACTGCCATCTCACCTCTGTATGGGTTTGAGTCTCATGCTCAGCTAATTTGGGTATGTGAAAATGTTTGCCAATAGCTTCTTGTCGGTTGGAGGTTCTTCCCGGGGTTTTTCTGGGTTCTTTCGCCACCAGTTACATTGGCCGCCCAGTATAGCCTATCCTGTAATGAAAAATAGCTTTAGACCCCATAACAACAACAACACAAGTCCAGGAGACCATCTAGTTCTCGGGTCTTTTTTGCCAAGTGGACAGTCTTGTGTGATTGATACAGTAAAAAAGATAACACTAGCATTCTTTCTGTGAGTGCAGTGGCTGATTTTCTTCTTTTCCTTTCTGAGGAGACACAATGATCAGTTTATAATGTCAAGAGCTACAGGGCCAGCCCTATCAAGTACACTCATATTTTAGAATTGTAAGGACAGGTGACTTGCTTTTTTAATGCCAGGGTGGATTCTCTCTTGTGTCTTTTTTCTGACTGAAAACTCCTATGATCCTTTGGGTAAAGATTCCTTTGAGAACCTTAACCTCAAGACTTTTTCCTTGATCATCTTAGTGTCCATGAGATGAGGGAGCGATTTTCATGCCCAAACCCTAAGGCAGTGCTGTTTAAGGTTGAATGAAAATTATTAGTCGGTTTATCTTCCATGACATCCATGTTTCATAGTAAATAACCAGCCTCCTTTGGTTGCTCCACTCCTTATTGAGATCCCCAATCTCAGTCATATCTGTCCTGATCAGGATAGAATTTTATTTCCAGGCTTTAGACTTTTTTTGGCTGCTTCTAAAGGGAGAATAAATGATAGGAAGCATCTTTTCCTTCCCCCCCCCCCCTTAGCGTTAATTTTTCAGCTTCCACTATTTTGAGGTGGATTGCAATAACTATCAAAAAAGCTGATTAGTCACTAATGGAGAGGGGCCTTTCGTTCACAAAAATTAAACCCCATGAGGTTTACCCAGTTGTCTCTGGGGGATGTGATGAAAGCCATGTTTTGGCAATCTCACACTACCTTCTTTTACCATTGCTCATTGGCATATTACTTTTGGATCCAAGTATTGTAGCTCAGAAATCACCCATGTGGATATCATCTAGCAATAGTCTTCTATTCTACATTGAGGTTGAGAATTCATTGTTTGTTTTTCTTTTGCCAGTTGTGGGATCATCAGCCTCCCACCAAACTTACAATTTCAGCTAAGCAGTAGTAACAGGGTACATATTATTGATATTAAAATTTAGTCACCCCCACCCACCCCAAAAACTTACATTTTCTTAACTAGAACTGAAAAAAATTTCATTTGTAGATTGTGTATATTTTAACCAATAAAGTTACATGAAATGTATCAGAAATCAATTTCTATCAATAGATGCTCCATTGCAATCTGCTAATATTTCCCTTGGAAGAGAGAAAGGTTGTATCATGCTAAATTTTTACAATCCTTTTTATATAAAAATTATGTTAAATCACATACAGTTTACATGTATACACTTCCACCTTTCATTTCTCTGCCTTCCCCTCACCAGCAGATAAATTACTTTGAGGGATCCCATCCTCTCATTTTCCAATATATCACTGTCAAGTTATCTTTACAGATTTTTTATTTAAAACCTGATTTTAAATATTCCTTATTTTTCAGACTGACATGGGAACAGGTTTACACGAGGCAGCACTTCATGGAAAACTGGAGGTTGTAAAACTGCTACTAGAGAAAGGTAAGAGTATATGAAACTATTTTGTTAAGCTCTACTGATCTAGCTCTACTGATTTAGCTCTACTGATCTAGCTATACTGATTTAGCTCTACTGATTTAGTTCTACTGATCTATCTCTACTTATTTAGCTAGAAAACTACTTTTTTAAGCTTGACTGATCTGGCTGTACTGATTTAACTCTACTGATCTATCTCTACTGATTTAGCTCTACTGATCTAGCTCTACTGGTTTAGTTCTACTGATCTAGCTCTACTGATTGAACTCAACTGATTCAGCTCTATTGATTTAGCTCTACTGATTTAGCTCTACTGATTTACCTCTACCTATTGAGCTCTACTGATTTAGCTCTACTGATTGAGCTCTACTGATTTAGCTCTACTGATTTAGCTCTACTGATCTAGCAATTCTGATCTAGCTCTACTGATTTAGCTGTACTGATTTAGCTGTACTGATCTAGCTCTACAGAGTTAGCTCTACCACTTTAGCTCTTCTGATTTAGCTCTATTGATCTAGCTCTACTGATTTACCTCTACAGATATAGCTTTACTGATTTAGCTCTACTGATCTAGCTCTACTGATTTAGCTCTACTGATCTAGCTCTACTGATTTAGCTCTACTGATCTAACGTTACTGATTTAGTTCTACTGATTTATCTCTACTTATTTAGCTTTGAAACTAATATTTTAAGCTCAACTGATCTGGCTCTACTGATTTAACTCTACTGATCTATCTCTAGTGATTTAGCTCTACTGATCTAGCTCTGCTGATTTAGCTCTACTAATCTAGCTCTACTGGTTTAGCTCTCCTGATCTAGCTCTACCAGTTTAGCTCTACTGATTTACCTCTACCAGTCGAGTTCAACTGATTTAGCTCTACTGGTTTAGCTTTAGCTCTACTGGTTAAGCTTTAGCTCTTCTGATCTAGCAATTCTGATCTAGCTCTACTGATTTAGCTCTACTGATCTAGCTCTACTGATTTAGATCTATTGATCTAGCTCTACTGATCTAAATCTACTGATTTAGCTCTACTGAACTAGCTCTGCTGATTTAGCTCTACTGAACTAGCTCTGCTGATTTAGCTCTACTGATCTAGCTCTTCTGATCTAGCTCTACTGATTTAGCTCTACTGATCTAGCTCTACTGATTTAGCTCTACTGATCTAGCTCGACTGATCTGGCTCTACTGATTTAGTTCTACTGATCTAGCTCTACTGATCTAGCTCTACTGATTTAGCTGTACTGATCTACCTCTACAGATTTAGCTCTACTCATCTAGCTCTACTTGTTTAGCTTTAGCTCTACTGATTTAGCTCTACTGGTGTAGCTTTAGCTCTACTGATTTAGCTCTACTGATCTAGCTCTTCTGATCTAGCTCTACTGATTTAACTATACTGGTCTAGCTCTACTGATTTAACTGTACTGATCTAGCTTTACAGATTTAGCTCTTCCACCTTAGCTCTACTGATTTAGCTCTACTGATCTAGCTCTATAGATATAACTTTAGTGATCTAGCTCTACTGATTTAGCTCTACTGATCTAGCTCTACTGATCCAGCTCTACTGATTTAGCTCTACTGATTTAGTTCTACTGATCTAGCTCTACTGATTTAGCTCTACTGATACTGATTTAGCTCTACTGATTTAGCTCTACTAATCTAGCTCTACTGATTTACCTCTACTGATCTAGCTCAACTGATCTAGCTCTACTGATTCTGATCTAGCTCTACTCATTTAGCTCTACTCATCTAGCTCTACTGATTTAGCTCTACTGATCTAGATCTACTAATCTAGCTCTCCTGATCATGAATTGTCATGATACTTGGCAAACAGGATGGTCGTCACCTGAAGATACACATATTGTCATATTACTCTGTTCCTGCAATTTTTATCAGTTATGGCCCTTTTTGATTTGCAGCTGAGTGCAGTGTATGACAGAAGTTTTTGAATGCCACTAGTATCACAGATTTCAATGGATTGCCATGAAACTTGTTAAACATTATGATCATCTTCTGAAGATTATCATATAGGCAAATTGCTGTGTCTGTTTGATATTTGTCAGAATTTTTGCCTTTTTTTGACTTGGAGCCTGTTGTACTGTATGACACAACTAGTCAAACAGTTTTCTAATGATCCCCATAAAATTTAGCAACATGATTGTGGGCATCATTACAAGATGTGTGCACAGACAGATCATTTCACTTTTGCAATTTGTATGCACCAGCCATGAAGTAGAGCAAATTATGGAATAATGTCCATCAATCGATGCGACTTATACAAATTTTGTTACTGCACATTCAAGTTGTCCATTTATCAAACTAGAGCTTGCACAAGGGGTAAGGAGGAACCATATCAGTTTCGAGGTCAGAAGCTGAAAGAAGGAAAATCTTATTGCTGAAGAATATCAGATGGTTTCATCTCTCAACAGTTAATAAGAAATAGTCTTATCTTGGATTCCTGGAAATCTTTTTTGCAGACTAGAGTATCATTCCATTCAAGGGACTCTTGGGATGCAGGGGCGTATTTACATGAGTAAATTGCTCACCAGTCCTCTTGCTAGTATTATATTTTCTTTTTACAAAAGTTGCTTTAGGATGATTAAGAAAAATACAATTGAGGTCAACAAATGAAATTAGACAGGCTTTGACAGATTCATATTTAAATAACCTGATTGGATTTATTATGCCCATCATGAGGCAGGGCATGTTATACTTTGATGTCCATCCATCCATCATCAGTCTATCCCTCTTTATGTTACCAATTTCAATTCCAGACAATCACTTGAGTTGTTCACCATCATCAGCTATCAAACTTTGTGAATGGCTTGTTTTTGGGCAAAGGAAGGACACTATTGATTAGGTTTCGAAGCTCAATGTCACTCTCTATGACTAAAGGAGAAAATAGTTTCTGTACAGTAACTTGAGTTGTCTACAATCCACAATTACAATACTTTGTGGATACCTTGCACTTTAAATGAGGAAGAACTGCTTTGACTTTGGAGTCCAAAAGGTAAAGGTCACTGTGACTGAAAAAAAAAATTGTTTTCAAAACATTAACATTAGTTTTATGTCAGTGACCTGGCCTAAACTTTGGATGGCTTGCAGTTGGAGATTGGAAGAGGCTAGAGGCTTTTTGATTTTGGTCAATGGTCAAATGGCTTCTGCACAAAAATTTCAGATATTGACTACTGACCTTCATTAAAGTTTGTGGATGATTTACACATTGGATAAGAAACATGCCTAATGATTTGGGGGTGAAAATGGTCAAAGGTCAAGGTCAGTAAAATAATGCCATTTTTCATTACAACTTTAGTTATAATCCTCAGTGTTCACTAGAGTTTATGCAAGGCCTGTACATCAGGTATGGAACAGGTCAGTTGATTTTGGGGGTCAGAAGGTCATTGTCGTTTAAACAAAAATAGGTTTTGCAAAATAACTTTTGTTTGAGATTAAGTTCCATGACTAAACTTTGCATTTGACTTGGTCTTAGATTCTGGAGTATGAACATCAGAATTTTTACACATAAGTTTACTTCAAAACTGTGTTTCTTCACCATAGGCTGGGATTATTGAGATCCATTGGTCACTAATCTCTCATCATCATCATCATTGGCGACTCAATCTTGAAAGACCATGCGAATAGCGCCCTTAGGGTGTTGTCTGTCTCTGTTGGCAACATCTGCTGTGACTGTGCTGGCCTATACGTGAGTGTCAGTCCCTATTGCAGTTGGTGCAGATATACTGGGAAGTCTGTGTTACTGTGGTTGCTGCCATGTTCTTCTTTCTCTTACGTTTCTCTGCCACCAACTAGCCTCTCCTCGCATCAGCGACTGATATGCCATTGTTTACCGTCAGTCTCAAGGTGCCTCGGTCCTTGGCCAGCTCTTCCCAGCCATCAGGTGAAATGTTGCATGCCTTCATGTCCCTCTTGCATACATCCTTGAAACGGAGTGAGGGTCGGCCGACTCTTCTCATGCCAGTGGCCAGCTGTCCATATAGGATATCCTTTGGCAGCCTTCCATCCTCCATGCGTCGGACGTGTCCCAGCCATTGAAGGCAGCGTTTGCTCAACAGGGAGTACATGCTGGGGGTACTTGCACGCTGCAGGATCTCGCTGTGTGGAACACGGTCTTGCCAGCTGATTTTCAGGATGCGTTTTAGGCACCGTATATGGAAGGAGTTGAGCCGGCATTCTTGCCTCATGTAGGTACTCCAGGTCTCACTTCCATATAGAAGGGTGCTGAGAATGCAGGCCTAGTAGACTCGGACCTTGGTGTGCTCTGTTAGCGCATTGTTTTCCCACACCCTCTTCGTTAATCGAGCCATGATGGTGTTTGCCTTTCCAAGCCTTCTGTCCAGCTCCATATCATTCGAGAGAGTGTTGCTGATGGTTGACCCCAGGTAGGTAAAGTTGTTGACTGCTTCCAGGGTGACATCGTTGATTTTGATGGAAGGGGCAATGGTGGTATCTTGCACGCAGACATTTGTTTTTTCCAAGCTGATGGTGAGACCAAACTGCATGCAGGCATCAGCAAAACGGTCTCCCAGTCTCTGGAGGGCTTCGTCGGTGTGGGTCACAAGAGCTGCGTCATCTGCAAAAAGCATCTCCCTGATGAGCACAGCTCTCACTTTGGTCTTTGAGCGCAGTCATGCCAGGTTGAACAGCCTCCCGTCGGACCTGGTGTGTAGATATATGCCATCTGGACATTTCGAAGACATAGGACAGGAGCAGGGAGAAGAAGATCCCAAAAAGTGTTGGTGCCAGCACGCAGCCCTGCTTCACGCCGCTGTTAATTGGGAAGGAGGTTGAGGAGGATCCATCATACAGGACTGTTCCCTTCATATCTGCATGGAAAGAGACTATCATGCTGAGGAGTTTTGGGGGGCAACTGATCTTACTCAGAAGTTCAGAAAGGCCCTTCCTGCTGACCAAGTCAAAGGCCTTGGTAAGGTCAATGAACATCATGTAGAGTGGTTGACCTTGCTCTCTGCTCTTCTCTTGGAGTTGTCGTAGGGAGAAGATCATGTCTGTTGTCGACCTGCCTGCTCTGAAGCTGCACTGAGATTCCGGGTACACACGGTCCGCCAGCAACTGCAGTCTGTTGAATATGATGCGGGCATACACTTTACCAACGATACTCAAGAGGGAGATCCCTCTGTAATTATTACAGTCACTGCGGTCGCCCTTGTTTTTGTAAAGGGTCACAATTGTGGCATCGCGCATGTCTTGGGGGACTACTCCTTCCTTCCAGCAGAGGCAAAGTAGCTCATGCAGTGGTTTAATCAATGTTGGTTTTCCACGTTTGATAGCTTCGGGCGGGATGCTGTCACTACCTGGTGCTTTGTCGTTTGGAAGGGAGTCGATTGCTTTGCTGAGCTCCTCTAAGGTTGGCACTTTGTTGAGCTCTTCCATGATGGGCAGATTCTTTATGCTGCTGAGGGCTGCATCAGTGACTGACGTTTCTTGGGAGTATAGCTCTGAGTAGTGCTCCACCCATCTGGCCATCTGTTGCCCACGGTCAGTGATCTTCTCTCCCATCAGAGATTTCAGGGGAGCGACCCCTTTCACTGTAGGGCCTAGAGCCTTCTTGATGCCACTGTACATACAGTAATCTCTCAAGTCAACAATACCCTACTAGTGCCCACAAAGCGGACTGTTAAACACGGGTTGACTGTATAATGTGTCATTCATTTTACTCATGTTGAAGGTTTTGAACTTCATTGGTGGGGTATGCATGTTTTACAAACAAATCTAGTTGAAATTCAGCTCAGATGAATTGTATCTGAATGAATTAGTCTATAAGCAAATCAAGCAAAGATTCTTAAGTGTAATAATTTATCTTCAGTGTAATAATTTATCTTTCAAATTTGTATTTCTTATACCCATGAATAGCATTTGGAAGTAGGAGATGGGGAATAACACTCTTTTGTCGTAAAATTTTAATGGCAGATGAACTGTAAAACCACCATTATTGTTATCATTTTCTCAAATAAATACCGTTATTGCATAGTTTAAATAAAGATAGAAGTAAAATGAGAGAAGACTTCTAAGTAAAAGAATAATGCATTGTCTCCTAAAAAAAAATGATGCATTCCAAGAAAAAAACAACCTGTTTTTCTAATTCTAAAATGGTCTTTTTGATTATTGCAGGTGTCGATGTGGAAGCAAAGGACAGTAACGGAATGACAGCACTTGATCTAATTAGTGCTCATCAGTCAGCTGAGAAGTCTTATACAGATATCAGAGAGGCTATAATAGGTCTTGTGTCTTTTTCTAGTGTGATGCTTATTTTATTATACTTCTACCTCATTATGACCACTCAGTGGCCTAAGTGGTTAGAGCATCCATCTTGGATGTGGTAGGTCCTGGATTCAAACCCCAGCCAAGTCATACCAAATACTTATAATAAATGGTACAAACAACTGCCTTACTTAGCTCTCGGCATTAAGAGGTCAGTTTTAGAACTGGTTAGCCTGGTATCAGGATAATGTGATAAGGTTGGACATGATGCTACATGACTGTGGCATAATACCCCAGTGCTTGACATCACTATAAATGGGCACACTGCAGACATCGTAGCAATATGACTCAGATAGTTAAAGCTACATTAAAAATCCCAAAACACACACACCTTTACTTTATACTTGTGGGGAGGGGATAATATTACTTGTGTCTATTGATCCAGTCCATACTTAAGTTGTTATCTGCTTTCCATTCTGATCTTGCCTGGACAAGCATTAGCCAGTGCAATCCATCTCAAGCAGTGACATCTAGTGTTAAAGTTTTGTCTTTATAATTTTTGTTAATCTTTAAGATGTATTCAGAGTGATGCTTCATTGCATAAGCACAGGTTAGACATTGGCCTTTTTTACTTACATGGTTCATCTGGTGTTCACTATAGATGTTCAGTCTGTAATTCTGCATTGCACACCTAAAATTTCTGTATCAAACACCCAACCTGGAACTATTTTTGCAAGTTAAAATATTAGAATATACTCCACTTATAAAATATCTTATTGATTTTTTGCTTTAAATTTTAAATAATACAGAAATGCCAACACCATTTGTAATGTAAGAAATGCAGTTATATTTGGTAAAAATGGCCGCTTTTGACACTGGGAATAATGGGAGAATACCAGGAGTAGCAAAAGGCAATTTAGGTACATTTCACTATGTCTTGGCTATTAAATTAGAGTTCATTGAGATGGACAACAGTATTTTGGATGACAAAATGTTTGACAAAGAGTTCTCAGATAAAGCTAGGGAGAGAGAGATATATTTGGATTTTTAACATAGCTTTAACAATTTTTCCTGTCATATCACTATGATGTCTGCAGTGTGGCAGTTTATAGTGATGTCTAGCACTGGGGCATCATGCTGTGGCATGTAGCATCATGTCCCACCCAGTCACATCCTGACACCAGGCCGACCAGTCCTAATACTAACCTCTTAATGCTGAGCACCAAGTGAGGCAGCTGCTTGTGCTATTTTTATAAGTCTTTGGTATGACTTGGTTGGGGTTCGAAACTGCGATCTCCTACATCCATGGTGGATGCTTTAACCACTTAGGCCACCAGAGTGATCAACATCATGAAAGATCTCAAGAGAGAGAGATCAAAAGTGTGATCAAGAGAGAGAGAGAGTGAGACATAGATTAATTTGTACATAGGAGTCATGTCAGCATTCAAGACATGATTAGAATGCTCTACTTTTAGACAAAACTTTACCCATATTTAATTCCCATGAGACCTTCCACAATGCAAGTCATTTAAACTACCCAACATAGCTAAAATAAATTTAAGTTTCAGAGTTTCAAAAATATGTGTGCTGAATTGTATTTTTTAGGAGCCAGATTAAGTGGAGGGACTTAGAATTTTTTTATTAAATTACAGAGGATTCAATTTTGTTTAGTAAATCTGTGGGTAAAATTGACAAACATTCGCAACATAAAGGTAAACATTTCACAGAGAGTAGCAGCTGTTTTGATTGTGATTTGGATTTTTGGATTTTTTTTCAGTCATATCGCTACGATGTCTGCAGTGTGGCAGTTTATAGTGATGTCTAGCACTGGGGCATCATGCCACAGACATGTAGCACGATGTGCCACCCAGTCACATTATACTGACACTAGGCCGACCAGTCCTAACACTAACCTCTTAATGCTGAGCGCCAAGCGAGGCAGCTGTTAGTACCATTTTTGTAAGTCTTTGGTATGACTCGGCCGCTGATCGAACCCACGATCTGTTGTGTACAGTGTTAGTAAAATCACTTGGGGACAATGAAGGAAATGTGCGTTTTCATTTTAAATTATTGCTACTGTTCAAGTTGAAAATAAAAAGAAGAAAACATATTAATACTACATTATTGTTTATAATTCTCTTGTTTAAATATGTCCAAATAAATATTAAAATTCTGCATGTTAGAAAGAGACAGACTCTTTGATTTCTCAATTCAGGGGCCCCGAGTGGCCAAGTGGTCTAAAGCGCTCTCCGTTACAGATCACTGCCATCTCACCTCTGTCTGTGTAGGTTCGAGTCTCGGATTCGGCTAATGTGGGTATGTGAGAAAGCCTGCCAGTAGCTACTCGTGGGTCGGTGGTTCTTTCCTTGGTTTTCCCGGGTTCTTCCTCACCATTAATACTGGCCGCCATGTATAGCCTATCGTGTGCTGGAAAATGGCGTTAAACCCTACAACAACAACAATTACAACAATTTATCAATTCTGTGCTTAAATTATCAATGATTTCTTGAATTAATTGAAAATAAAAATAGATTGTTTGAATGTACTATAAATGAATGAGCTTTCTGTACAAACTTGAATGTATTTAATTACTGTTGGTCTGTAAAATTTGACCTGAAATTTGCTTGAAGTAGAGTGTAAGAGAAGGGGTCATTTCGAAAGGGGTCACTTCCTAGTCCAAAACCTGTTCCAGCTGAGAAGTAAGGAGAAATTCACTTGCCTTTGACTGCAGATTAAATCCATTCACATTGCCCATACAACATCATTTAAGATTCAAAGCTAAAGAGTAAATCCATATTTAAAATGCCGACACACCAATGATACATCTCTACAGTTTATGTAAGCTTAGACACATACATGTACATGTTGAGGATTGTACCCTATCTTACAGTTTATGTAAGCTTAGACACATACATGTACGTGTTGAGCATTGTACACTATCTTACACTGTTAAATACATGTACATGTTGAGGATTGTACACTGTCTTACAGTTTATGTAGGCTTAGACACATACGCGTACATGTTGAGGATTGTACACTATCTTTCATAAAACATGAAATGCCAAAAAAATTTAAAAGTATAGATTACAGTTTTTTAAAAGATATGTAATAAAAACAAAACAACATAAGTGTTTTTGTCTTGGGAATACAGAAAACACCAAATATTTCATTTACACTTTGTAACCTCATAATGGATAGATTCAGAAAAAAACAATGGTATAAAATTGATATTTGAACACTTTAAGTTTGGTTTGATTTACAATTTATTGTTGTTGCTGTTGTGATAGAGTTATTGCCTCTGATCACCATCAACTTTGTACTAACTGACCCATTTTCTGGTTCTTCGTAAATTCTGAACAGGATGGATTGAGATGAATTCAAAAGTAAGTTTTATTTCTGTAATTTTGAAATTGTGTTTAATTTTATATTATTTACCTTTTTGTTACTGTAAAAAAGGTTAAGAAACCTTGTAACGTGGCTTTACTGAGAGATGGGGTATGACAAGAGAAATCTTACCAACTTCTGCCGAATCATTTTTAAAATACAATTTGGACATGTCCAATAAACAATGATACTTTTATATATAATTCATTATATGATAGAAATGCATAATTATGAGAAAATTTTTTGCAAAATGCAAATCTTTTTTTTCTCCCCAGATCATATGAATAAGAAGCAGAAACTAGCACAAGATGAACCTCCACCACCTCCTCCTCCAAGTTCCCAAGAGACACTGACCCCCACCAAACCAGCACCAAAGCCAAAGCCACGCAATTCCTTGGCTATGTCAAAAGTTACCTCCCCTGTGACTTCCCCAGTAGTACAGACTGCGCCATTGCTTGAGGAGCCTCACTATGCCATGGTAGAAAAGGATAGGCATCATGAAGAAGGGACTGATCGGTTAGTTCTTATGCAAAGTCCTACGGTGCAAGGGACTTTTTTGTTATTTTGTGCAACATTTATTTTGGCCTCATGATGCATGAACTTAGCTTGCACTGCAGGCTGTCATTCCAAAGTCACTCAAAGCCTGTTTCTTTTACCAAGTAAAATTTGGCTTCTAGTCTTTGACAATAATAATAGCTTCTGAAGAAGAATTTTAGCATAAAGATTTATCTAAGTACAAAAACTACATTAATCTTTGGTTTTGAAAATTGTCTTACAGTATCTCTACTTTGTTCTGTTTTTATTGTGTTATGTTATGCCCTGTCACAATAGGTATGTAGGTAGGTAGGTAAAATGGATGGATAGATAGATGAAATGCAGGTTAAAGATATGTGAGCACAATATGCCAATTGAAAAATCAGATTTTAATTTTTTTTAAAATTTAAAGTTGCATAACTTGAAGTAGAAAAATTGCATTACCCCAACCTCACCTCCCTGTATTAGAAAATGGGCTAACATTTCATTGTCAACATAACTCTGGTCTGAACTTAATTTTTGCACAGACAGTTAATGGCTGTGGAGACTACTAAAGTAAAGATTTGTACAGGTGAGTTAATGGCTGTGGAGACTACTAAAGTAAAGATTTGTACAGGTGAGTTAATGGCTGTGGAGACTACTAAAGTAAAGATTTGTGCAGGTGAGTTAATGGCTGTGGAGACTACTAAAGTAAAGATTTGTACAGGTGAGTTAATGGCTGTGGAGGCTACTAAAGTAAAGACTTGTACAGGTGAGTTAATGGCTGTGGAGACTACTAAGTAAAAATTTGTACAGGTGAGTTAATGGCTGTGGAGACTACTAAGGTAAAGATTTGTACAGGTGAGTTACATAATCAGTAACTACACTTTTTCTTTTCATGTTTTCTTTTTTTATAGACCCCAGATAAAGAGTTCAGTGTCCATTGATGAGCCCCCTCCTTTGCCCCCTAGGGGTATAACAGTAGTCAGCACAGACAGCCCACCACCTGCTAGCAGGAGAAATGGTGAGTGGGACCATTAAAATACCTAGTTGCATTTTTCATATTATCTTTTGATTTGATTAAAATATAACAAAATTTGTTCTTTCATCATAGGATGTGCTTGTATTGGTATCAATAATAGTAGTGATATCATCATCAGCATTAGTGGTAGCAACACCGATGCCAACTACAGGATAGTATTATTAGTATAGAATTTGTGGCAATGCAAGTAGTAATACTGTATATACTCACTTATAAGACAACTCCAACTGCAAACTGCATGGACCCAGATCTGCCGTCACGTAATGCACCGGCAGATCTGGATCTGTGCAGTTTGTTTGGAGTAATCAGTAAAACAAATAACATAAGACCCTGATCTGCAGTCCTATTATGCTATGGCAGATTGGGATCTTTGTTATTTGCAGTTTTACTCAACTTATAAGCGAGTATATAGATGGTAGTAATGTTGGCTGTTGGTTTATTAGGATCAGGTACAGAAGTAATCTCTGTCTGTCTGGCCATCATTTCTTGTCCTCCATCCGTTTGTGTTTCAGTCTGTCTGTAACTCTATCTCCTTAGAAACTCCTGGGTGAAATTCACCAGACTTGGTACATGACTTATCAATGTGGTATCTTAGAAACTCCTGGGTGGAAATTCACCAGGCTTGGTACCTGACTTATCAGTGTGGTATCTTAGAAACTCCTGGGTGGAAATTCACCAGGCTTGGTACATGACTTATCAATGTGGTATCTATGTGCAAAAGAGCTATTTGTGTTTTACTTCCTCTCTTGAGCCCCTCGTGATAGGGTCAAAAGGTCAGATGTGCAAAATTTCAGTTGCAGGATATTTGTTAATATTTTTTTTATACCAAATTTCATATATGCAGTCATAAGAGAAAGACTCGTATGTAATGGAATTTGGGTTATGACTGGGACACAGTCCCTGGGGTGGAGTGGAACATGGGAAGGTGTTGTCAAACAGAGGCTTAACAATTATACTTTTTCTTCTTCAAATGCATTAACTAGTAACATTTTGAGTATGACTACTACCTTACAAATAATAGCAATAAAATTGTAAAATAATTTCTGCCAGCTTTGGTGGGAGTCAGGTAAGAGTGATTTCCCCTCCAAGGGACAGGATTCTGTCCATACTGCAGCAGCTACTTTTGTTTGTGCTTGAAAGTATGCTCTTTTGGACATATCACAAAAGTGTGTCCTTTATGTGTCTTTTTAATGTGTGGAGTGATTCTAAATTTTCAAATAAACGTAAATGTACTCCAGGAATTTGTTTGTATATTTAACTCTAAATTCCATTTGAGATCAAGAATTCACACTTTATTGGTCTGACTTTGTCTATCAAGATTTATGTCAGTGCCATTTGTATTACATGCCTTACAGGCTAAATTAATTTCATTTTTGTACTCGACCAAGTGCCATCTATGCTCGCTTATAAGACAAGCCCAACTGCAAACTGCATAGATCCAGATTTGCCATCACATAATGCACCAGCAGATCTGGTCCTGTGCAGTTTTTTTTAGGAGTAATCAGTAGAACAAACAACATAGACCCTGATCTGCAGGCACATTATGCTATGGCAGATCAGGATCTCTGTTGTTTGCAGTTTTACTCGACTTATAAGTGAGTACATAGAGTATATGAATTTTGTTAATTGTCTGGTACTACATTGTGCAAGGTGGTTTATGTAATGTTTAGGGCAGTAATGATTACACTGATAACCATTGATGGTTTAAGTGTAGCAATATCTTTTAGGAAAGCTAGTAAGTGGTTAACCAGGCACTGTACTGACACACACATAAAGCTAGTAAGTGGTTAACCAGCACTGCACTAACACACACATACATGCCACATTAGGAAAGCTAGTAAGTGGTTAACCAGCACTGCACTAACACACACATACATGCCTCATTAGGAAAGCTAGTATGTGGCTAACCAACATTGTACTAACACACACATAAAGCTAGTAAGTGGTTAACCAGCACTGTACTAACACACACATACATGCCTCATTAGGAAAGCTAGTAAGTGGTTAACCAGCACTGTACTAACACACACATACATGCCTCATTAGGAAAGCTAGTAAGTGGTTAACCAGTACTGCACTAACACACACATACATGCCTCATTAGGAAAGCTAGTATGTGGCTAACCAACATTGTACTAACACACACATAAAGCTAGTAAGTGGTTAACCAGCACTGCACTAACACACACATACATGCCACATTAGGAAAGCTAGTAAGTGGTTAACCAGCACTGCACTAACACACACATACATGCCTCATTAGGAAAGCTAGTAAGTGGTTAACCAACACTGTACTAACACACACATAAAGCTAGTAAGTGGTTAACCAGCACTGCACTAACACACACATACATGCCTCATTAGGAAAGCTAGTAAGTGGTTAACCAACATTGTACTAACACACACATAAAGCTAGTAAGTGGTTAACCAGCACTGCACTAACACACACATACATGCCTCATTAGGAAAGCTAGTAAGTGGTTAACCAGCACTGTACTAACACACACATACATGCCTCATTAGGAAAGCTAGTATGTGGTTAACCAACACTGTACTAACACACACATAAAGCAAGTAAGTGGTTAACCAGCACTGTACTAACACACATACATGCCTCATTAGGAAAGCTATTAAGTGGTTAACCAGCACTGTACTAACACATACATGCCTCATTAGGAAAGCTAGTAAGTGGTTAACCAACACTGTACTAGCAGACACATGCCTTGTAGCACCAAAACATATTTTGCAAGCTGAGAAAAATGTATAACAAATTGAAAATATGAATATTCTTTCTCACTACAATCCTTTTTGTCCAAAAAAAGCTCTAAATGTGAAATGAAGCATCGTAACACATCTGTCCATATGCTGCTCACTACAATACTTGTGCTATACTCTTCCATGCTAACACAGAATAATACTAATACAAAATACTTGTGCTATACTCTTCCGTGCTAACACAGAATAATACTAATACAAAATACTTGTGCTATACTCTTCTGTGCTAACACAGAATAATACTAATACAAAATACTTGTGCTATACTCTTCCATGCTAACACAGAATAATACTAATACAAAATACTTGTGCTATACTCTTCTGTGCTAACACAGAATAATACTAATACAAAATACTTGTAGTATACACTTCTGTGCTAACAAAGAATAATACTAATACAAAATACTTGTGCCATACTCTTCTGTGCTAACACAGAATGATACTAATACAAAATACTTGTGCCATACTCTTCTGTGCTAACACAAAATGATAATAATAGAAAATACTTGTGCCATACTCTTCTATGCTAACACAGAATGATACTAATAGAAAATACTTGTGCCATACTCTTCTATGCTAACACAAATGATACTAATACAAAATACTTGTGCCATACTCTTCTATGCTAACACAGAATGATACTGATAGAAAATACTTGTGCCATACTCTTCTATGCTAACACAGAATGATACTAATACAAAATACTTGTGCCATACTCTTCTATGCTAACACAGAATGATACTAATACAAAATACTTGTGCCATACTCTTCTATGCTAACACAGAATAATATTAATACAGTTGATAATTCAGGCATCTCACAGTTTTGCACCTCAATTTAGTGCTAGCAACATGCAAGTTCATGGCTTTAAACTTGGAGTGAGATGGCAGTTGGTCCAATTGATAATGTGTACTGTATGAATCTGACCTAAAATTAATGTTGGAATGTATTTGAAAAGCTTGTGCAAAAACAAGCAGGAAATACCATTATGTCAGCAAGCTTAATGCACAAGTTTCACTCGATTTTAGAAATTAGAAACTTTGTGCTGCTTCTTCCCTGTGCACACTTTGTAACAGGGGTGTTTCTGACTGCAGTCAGTATTGATTTGGTTAATATATTGTCCCATTACCTCCTATAAGTGCCTTCGGACTGCTCTACTCTGATTCTCATGGAAGCGCCTTTGGACGCCTCTTCCCGATTCACATGGAAGCAATTTTGGATACCTCTACACCATTCTCATGGAAGTGCCTTTTGATGCCTGCTGTAAACATCAGCCATTTTGAACCAGTTTTTGTAGTGCCACCTTCAGTGATAACCCCCTGTTAGATACTACATTCATTGATGTGAATGACCATTACATCAGATCATGTGGTGTCTGTTTAAGCTGTATTCATAATCTGCTATTTAAAGTAATTGGGTCTGATTCTCCACTCTCCAAAATGGAGGCTGCAGATTTGGTTCAGTACTTTCTGGAGTTTGACCGATTAGAATCGCAACTACGAAAGCTTCAATAACAAAGGCTTTTATACTTTATCAAATTCAGACGGTTTAGTGATGTAGATGTAGAACTGGTAAATCTTGAATATGAGAAATGGCAGCTACAGTTGGTCACATGGCTTCACTGGCTTCATGGTGAACAAGTTCTCAAGATTTTAAAGCACATAAAAATTCTTCCGTGAAAAATAATTATACAACTGTAATGATCAGATTTTATTCTTGAATCTTTCTACACATAATAGATGTGTACGAAAAATGTAAAATGGTTCAAATGATGTATGTAAAATATACAACACTGCTATAGCAGTTAACAGGCTGGCCTATGTGTATAGAGTCAGATAGGTAACAGGTGCTCTATTTATAGCGTACTGCACTGTGCAACTTTGATGCATGTATATCAACTGCGTACAAAGCCATACACTGTATAGGGTAAAAGAATTTACTGTTTCAACGCTAGTAATTTTATTAAACAGTGTGTTATAGTCATTAGCATCTTCTGTCAGTAAATATACCAGGTGCTTCACTGACTTTACTTGTATATGCTATCATTTTGCTCTGTGTGATTACTGGCGTTAACCCGATGGGCAGGACAAAATGTATTACTCATCCCAGCATCATGGAAACCAGCAATGACATGAATAATCAAATGGTATTTACCTATCAAAACTGGACTTTGTCATCGGAGGTGGATCAACTTATTGGGGTGGACTAAGTGAAACAAGCGAGGCTCTTTTTGGGGATGTCCTGCATGAAAAGGAGTTTGGAGCTTCAGTCATAGATAGGATCACAACAGCTTAAATGCCCACGATTTTGAAGGCATACAAGGGGAATGGCCAAGTTTTCATTGACTTTTGTCACATCACTCTCAGCCTCCAACATCAATGGGCCATGTCCAGAGATATCTGTGGCTTTTATAGTCATTGTCTCTCTCAAGACTTAAATGCTGCTTCACATGCATTGGGAGACTGGAGATTGGGCCTTTTCCAGAGTAAGAGGAATATAACTTCCTCCATCTTTTTACCTATTATGCTAATGAATTATGATGGTGTAATGTATTTGAGGAAGAAACCAATTTTTGGAGTAAGATAAATTTCTTTGATAAGACTTATCAGATCATGATACAGATATCCTCCCTGAAGTTACATTATAAATCCTGAAGTTACATTACGAATCCTGAAGTTACATTATAAATCCTGAAGTTACATTATGAATCCTGAAGTTACAATACGAAGTCCTGAAGTTACATTATAAATCCTGTGGTTACATTATAAATCCAGTAGTTACATTATAAATCCTGAAGTTACATTATGAATCCTGAAGTTACATTATAAATCCTGTCAGAGCTTGCCTATCCACCACAGTGATGGTTGAAGTATATAGTTTAGTGCCAATTCCCTGTAAGGGGAGATCACTTTTGTCTGACTCATACTTTGGTAGGCAGATAAATTTTGCCCTTTTTGAGATAATGTTCAGCTGGGGGGGGGGCTGGACTTCTGAGGCCGTAATCATGCAACATAAGTATTATGACTGGCAACTATTCTCAAAGAAACCTTTTACTCCAAAACTTTGTTTCAAATTAGGAAATCTATAATAATCCACTGGATTTGTGATGACACACTTAAATTTGATGTTGTCATTGTTGCAATCTTTTCACTAACACCTTATCTTCTGTCAGATTCAACAGGATCTCCAGAGAGGATTGCTATACCACCATCATTCCCACCAACTGAATACCTCAAAATGGATGGGAAGACCCAGTCAGTTTTTGGGGAACTCTATTCCAAATCACCTGAAACACTCAAGAGAACACCGGTGAGTGATGTAGATTTGAATTAATACAATGGCCATCTTTAAACTGACCAATCATCCAAGGGTTTGACTTTTAAGTCTGTTCACTTCTCAGTAGCAAGTAGTTTTTCAAGGAACAAGTAGTTTTTCCAATTGGACAAGCAGTTTTGTCAAGGAACTGGTAGTTTTTCCAATTGGACAAGCAGTTTTGTCAAGGAATTAGTAGTTTTTCCAATTGGACAAGCAGTTTTGTCAAGGAATTAGTAGTTTTTCCAATTGGACAAGAAGTTTTGTCAAGTAACTAGTAGTTTTTCCAATTGGACAAGCAGTTTTGTCAAGGAACTAGTAGTTTTTCCAATTGGACAAGTAGTTTTGGCAAGGAACAAGTCTTTCCAGTTGGACAAATAGTTTTGGCAAGGAACAAATAGTTTTTCCAGTTGGACAAGTAGTTTTGGCAAGGAACAAGTAGTTTTTCGAATTAGACACGTAGTTTTGAAAGAAGTTCATAGTTTTTCAAATTGGACAAGTAGTTTTATCAAGAAACTAGTAGTTTTTTTTCCATCTGGACAAGTAGCTTTTAAAACTGTTGTATCAGCAATGTCAGATCATATTAAGTAAATGACATGATCTGAAATTTCTTAAGCATGAGCAAAATAACCTGGTTACTGGACATACATGCTTTTGGTTCTCAAATAATAGAAACAAGAAAACTTTAAATAGAATTCATTTTATTTTCTATTATTTCTAATTGACAAATGTTAAACAAAACACATCTTACAGGTGGTTTTGAAGAGTGACAAGTACTTTACAAGAGCCACTTGTCATTGGGACATACACTTAACAATCTTTACTAGCATATTTTACCTGGAAATTACCTGTGCCATTGAAGGTTTGTATATTTAAGTTGATGTCTTAATTCCAGTGTGATTACAAAACATGCTGCTATTAGAAAGGCTTTTTAATGACAAGGGAAAGATTAATCTGTCCTCTTGGTATTGGTACTGGATACTGTCACAAGGAAGCTTGTTGAGCAAGAGTGACCATGTGATATACTAATTACACATCAAATGTCCAACAGATGTCAATTACATGACTGATTTTTGGAGTGACCAGAACAGGAACAATCAGTTCAATATTTGACTTCTGACCTGCACATCTCTCAAATATGGATTATTTCTTAATGGATAGCTACCATACATACTTGCTTATAAGTCGAGTCCAGCTGCAAACAACATAGACCCAAATGTGCCATTGCATGATGCACCTGCATATCAGGTTCTTTATTGTTTGTTTTACTGATTACTCCTAACAAACTGAAAGACCCAGATATTCCAATGTATTATATGATGGCAGATCTGGGTCTGTGCAGTTTGCAGTTGGACTGGATATAGAAATTAGTATAAATCAGGAGTCTCAAACACATGGCCCATGGATCCAAGGAGTTTAATTCCTGCAGCCCACAATGGCATGGAATTAGTAATATAATTATGCAGTTTTTTTCTTCACAACTGTAGCCCTCGGGCCAACATACTAGTCCTCATGTGACCCTCGTGGTGATTTGAGTTTGAGATCCCTGGTATAGAGGTAATTTGCCAGCCATGAAATTTTAAGAGTGTTACCCTTGTCCATCCATACACCTGCCAACCCTTGTGATTTGACCCTAAGTCTTTCCAAAATAACCCTTATATTACATACTTAAGGAATAGAAGTCAAAATTATGAAAATACAATCCTTGGGATAAATTCCAGATACTGGCTTGTCCATGTTTTATCCAGATTCAGGTTTCATATTAGATTCAGTGGACTTAGTCAAGAAACCAGTCTAACTTTACAAATATACCTCTGAAGCTTTAAACCGCCCATATTTTTCATGCAAAGTAACTGCATTATCAAGCTGTTGGATATATACCATTTTCTAGAAATAGCATCTAATGAACAAACAAACTTTGAAGATGAAAAAGAATAAAAAGGCTCAAACAGTCAGTACATAAATACAAAAGTAATATTCAGATTCTTTGGGTAAATAAGCAGGAAAAGCAACATTTATGTTAATTGGACATCTCGTGGCAGGAGAGATGATAGATGTTGCCAAGTGAAATTCAGAATAAACCTGAAGATTATGTCAAGTTAAGAGAAGCCTTTGAGCTCCATGGGGAACCTAAGTTTATGAAAATGTACTGGAGGTAATTAAGGTCTAAGTGTACTTTACAAACTGTACTGGAGGTAATTAAGGTCCAAGTGTACTCTACAAACTGTACTGGAGGTAATTAAGGTCCAAGTGTACTTTACAAACCATACCAGAGGTAATTAAGGTCCAAGTGTACTTTACAAACTGTACCAGAGGTAATTAAGGTCCAAGTGTACTTTACAAACTGTACTGGAGGTAATTAAGGTCTAAATGTATTTACAGACTGTAAAAGAGGTAATTAAGGTCTAAGTGTACTCTACAAACTGTACTGGAGGTAATTAAGGTCTAAGTGTACTCTACAAACTGTACTGGAGATAATTAAGGTCTAAGTGTACTCTACAAACTGTACTGGAGGTAATTAAGGTCTAAGTGTACTTTACAAACCATACCAGAGGTAATTAAGGTCCAAGTGTACTTTACAAACCATACCAGAGGTAATTAAGGTCCAAGTGTACTTTACAAACTGTACTGGAGGAAATTAAGGTCTAAGTGTATTTACAAACTGTACTGGAGGTAATTAAGGTCCAAGTGTACTTTACAAACTGTACTGGAGGTAATTAAGGTCCAAGTGTACTTTACAAACTGTACTGGAGGAAATTAAGGTCCAGGTATACTTTACAAACCGTACCAGAGGTAATTAAGGTATAAGTGTACTTTACAAACTGTAATGGAGGTAATTAAGGTCCAAGTTCACTTTAGAACTGTACTGGAGGAAATTAAGGTCTAAGTGTACTTTAGTTGAACATCATGTTTGCCTTCATTTCATCGACCTCAGATAGTCTTCTGAACTTTTTTAATTTTTTCCAAGTCAACAATAGCAGTACATGATATTGTGTTATATCTTAATGAAAAATGTTCCACCTTGCAGAAAAATATTGACTGCCTTACTGAAAAAGTCTTGTTAGTTTTATGTCTTATTTATGCATGACACCTGCTTAAGTTTTGCACTTGGATTAAGAAATTTCATTGCTAAAAAAAAGGGGAATAATATTTCACAAGGTTTAAAATTAACAGTCGGATTTATATTATATTCTCACTCATTGAATTGATCAAGGATGGGATAATCTTAATCTTCCTTTGTAATACAGGATGCTGAGATGACAAGAAATCAAGTAATTGCTCTGTAATGAGAAAAATGTCTACTATTCGCCCCCCCTTGTGTCGTCAAAACTGAGTTACTCCAGAGTAAAGATCCAGCTTCCACAGAACACAGAATGTCAGAATGAAAGAAAATTTTTGTGGATATTTTGGATTTTAATTGATTATTGGAATACTGATGCAGTTATCATTTTCATAAAGACAAAAAGTTTGAAGGGCATTTGAGGTTATGGAAACTAGAGCACTGGATCTATCTGACTTTTGAATGGTTAAAACATTTTTGATTGGTTAAAACTTGATATCATGTCATCAAAACCTTTCAGGTTATGCCTGAGAGAATGCAGCTATCATAGTCACTGGTCAAACTGGAAAGGAAAATTTTATTTTTTAACATCATAAAATTTAAAAAGTCTAAAAAACTGATTTAACCCATTCACCACACATCTGGTGGGTGGGTAGGGGAAAGATCATATTGAGAAGATTCTTTGCTGATATTTGTCAGGAGGAAAAACTAAATGCATGAGAGTTCAGGTGTTACTATGTTCAGATGAGGTATATTACTTATGAGGTGTTACATACACAGTTATAATACCTGTCAGGTGTTACATACACAGTTATAATACCTGTCAGATGTTACATACACATTTATAATACCTATGAGGTTTGACATATATGGGTATATTACTTATCAGGTGTTACATATACAGGTATATTACCTATCAGGTCTTAAATGTACAGTTATATTACCTATCAGGTGTTACATAATACAAGTACATTACCAACCTTTTTCAGAGTTGATATGTTGAAAGTGAAAAGTCTGTCTGCAGTTATAATTACTTTCATATGTAACACAAAATGTCCTGTCACAGTTTTTGCCTGTTTTGGGGGAATACCAGCCTTTCAGTTCTATCAATTCAATGAGTGTATATGTGTGTGATTTGGATTTTTAACCTAGCTTTAAAAACATTTCAGTCATATTGCTATGATGTCTGGAGTGTGGCAGTTTATAGTGATATCTAGCACTGGGGTATCATGCTGCAGAGATGTAACATGATGTCCCACCCAGTCACATTATCCTGACACCAGGCTGACCAGTCCTAACACTAACCTCTTAATGCTGAGCGCCAAGCGAGGCAGCTGTTAGTACCATTTTTGTAAGTCTTTGGTATGATTCAGCCAGGGATCGAACCCACGACCTCCCGCATCCAAGGCGGATGCTCTAACCACTAGACCACCAGGGTGGTCATCAATTCACTGACAGTTTTACAAGAAACACTGACATGTGATAGAACAAGTGTAGAATTTCCTCATTATAATGGGGGCCCTGAGTGGCTGAGTGATCTCAGCTCATCTTGCATGGGTATGTGAGAAAGCTTTCTGTGAGTCAGGGGTTTTTCCCAGGGTCTTTTCTGGTTATTCCTCCACTAAATACACTGGCCTCCATGTATTGCCAGCCTATCATGTGCTGAAAAATGGCATTAAAAGGAGAACCTCATTATAATACTGTCTTTGGAAGCCATAGATTGTACTGCCATGTAATAAGGCTGTTCACAGTCTTTGGATACCATAGATTGTACTGCCATGTAATAAGGCTGTTCACATTTCATTATCACTGACTTGGAATCAATCTCTTTGTCAAGCCAGTCTCTATGCCAGCTGGCAACACCTAGGTATATGGAACTTAAATGGAATCTGGTTAGTGGATCCATCAGTTTTGCTGCATGGACCAACCAAGCTATCTCTCCAAGCTGACAATATCAAGCAGAGAGCAAGACCACTGGAGAGTCCATATTCAAACCAATCAGTTAATATACTTAACTGGCATTTTATACTGGCAAGACAAACCATAGCACTTGCCCAGTGCAACAGCCAGCTCAAATCTGTATGCCTTATCCTTTGGGGAGATATAAAACTGTATACTACCCACCCTCATTGTATGGAATCTAGTTTTAAATCAGCCATGATGCAAATCTCTGCCAATTACAGTGTGCTCTGTTTGGTGGAACCCGGCCTAAAAAGCTATGGCTTTAGTGGATTTGGAAGATAAAAATAGTCACACTTCCATCTTCTTGTGCAGTCAGTGTAGGTGAAAAAAAATCTGACTGAAAGGCTGTCTGTTACAACTCTATGGTCACAAACCATGTAACAGAAAAAAGCAAAGCAAACAAGTTTTGTAAAACTTAACAAACAATTTAATTACTAAAGTTATAAATGAAAATGCAAAAGGAACATACAGTATTATGAAATGAATCCAAACTAATCCTTATAAAGGTCAATGAAAGTCCTAAATGAACAAAAAGTTCCTTATAAATTTCAAAACCGGAAATATACTGGTCTTCCAAGGACCATAAAAGCATTGACCAGAATTCCTTCAAATAATTTATAACAGTTGCAGAATAAAATTATAGTCCAAATAATGAGTACTTTCTATTTCTACTGAATAGTCCAAACAAGTGTTTTTCCTCTCAAATAATATCTAAGTACAGCATAAAACAATGTCTGCAGATTTAGAACAGGAACACAAGAAATGAGGATGACTCCGAAATTGGAACGAAACTGATTGCTCAGATCTCTCTTTATATACTGCACTGTCTGTTGCAACTTTATCTTGCCATAGACCCCACATGACAGACTACACTATTAATTTTGTGTCAAATTGGCCTGTTCATGTGATCTAGCCCAACCAATGGAAAGCTACAGAATTATTCTAGAAATGTCAAAACCCCATCAGCCACTGAGAAATTAAGCCATTAGTATCATTTAAGTCTTATTATTAAGATTGTTATTAATAATTGTCAACACATACATAGACATATTTATAGATCTTATGTAACTACTATGCTCTTAAGGTATTCAAGTCACATATGCAAAATTTAACTAAGGATATTTTATGCGATTTATAGACATGAATAAAAATTATACTGATTAGATAAAATCATGTACCAGGAGTCACAACAACAAAAAAACATATACATAACCACTGTCTGACAGATAAAATACATGATCCAGGCAATTCTAGGCTTTCTTTTAAGAAGCCAGCTATCGTCATCACTATTTCTATGCTGGTATTGCATACAATTACCAATGCTCAGCATTGAGTTGCTATCTTTGGACAAGCACATTACAGCATAACCATATTTGTGTGAAACATGATTGCTACCATCTCAATGCTAGATTTGAAGCTGCTAGCAATTATTTGACTGACTGGCCAAAAAAGCAGGTCATGCTCAAGTGTGGGTATCCATGGCCCACATTACCAAGGTAATTAACAGGATTGTGCATCACACAATAGCAAATGCACTAATGGGTTCAGCAAACTTGGATCTCCTGAGATGATATGCCTACCTGCTTTCATCCACCTTTAAGCCATCTCTTGCCCAGTTTCACCATGGTCAGTGGCAAATAGATAGGGGGTCCATCTCTTGGCACATTTTGCTATGGTCATTGGCAAATGAATAGGGAGCCCATCACTTAGCCCATTTTACCATGGTCAGTGGCACATTGATGCGAGCCCATCTCTTGGCCCAGTTTCACCATGGGCAGTGGCAAAGGTGGCAAGAAGACTTACATCTCCATATTAACATTCTAGGAATAAAGGTCATAGTTTGTTTGTTTGTTTGTTGTAGTGTTTAATGTCATTTTACAGCACAAGATATGATACATATGGCAGCCAGTATTAATGGTGGAGGAAGAACCTGGGAAAACCCCGGAAAGAACCACCAACCCACAAGAAGCTACTGGCAAGCTTTCTTACATACCCACATAGGCCGAACCCAAGACTTGAACCCACGCAGACAGAGGTGAGATGGCAGTGATCTGTAATGGTGAGCGCTTTAGACCACTCAGTCACTAGGAATGGTCATAGTAAATGCCTTTCATTTCTGGAAGGACCATAAAAAGATAGTCATAATTATGACAGTTCTTTGGTGTTAGCCTACCTCCTCAAATGGAAGTAGGTAGGGGGAAGTGGCAATATCACTAAATCTATGTCTTCTGGTTTGGGATTTTCTCTTATAGTGTACAGAGAAGAATAAACATGTAACAGCCCAGATCAGACATTTCATGTACAGCTGAGTATCATGACTAATTCATTCCCAAGAGGGGGCCAGACCTTTGATACAGAGTGGTATGCCTACCCAGTGAGCTTTCTTTGGATTTGTCCATGTTGGGTCCACCTGATCTGTTCTCAGTAAGATGAAATCAGAAACTGCCCACCTTCATCTCACAAGTTCAGACCCAGAGGCATGGGACATTGACATTTATGCACTGTCTATCAGTGGTTTGGGGCTATACCTTATTTTGTATGTTGAAGTTTTCCAAGAATAATTGAGATGGTCTCGATACTCAAAAGTTAAAAAAACAGAAGAAACACACTTCTTGTGGACTTCTACAAAATCCTTGCAGCTACTAAAGCATCAGTTCTTTCTTGGGACTCTTGTTTTGAATGGAATGCATCACATTTACTCTAAGTGATAAGAATCATGCCATGAGAAGATTTAGACTCCTCTGCTCCATCTTAGACTCCTATATAGTCCTTAATGTGTACCAGTCAAAAATATGTTTCAGGATTGTACAGCTGTACTTTGATTTGATTTAGGATTATAAGCTGTACTTTGATTTGATTCAGGACTGTACAGCTGTACTTTGATTCAGGATTGTACAGCTGTACTTTGATTTGATTCAGGATTGCTGAACTGTACTTTGATTTGAGTCAGGATTGTATAACTGTACTTTGATTTGAGTCAGGATTGAACAGCTGTACTTTGATTCAGGATCGTACAGCTATACTTTGATTTGAGTCAGAATTGTACAGCTGTACTTTGATTTGATTCAGGATTGTACAGCTATACTTTGATTTGAGTCAGGATTGAACAACTGTACTTTGATTTGATTCAGGATTGTTGAACTGTACTTTGATTCAGGATTGTTGAACTGTACTTTGATTTGATTCAGGATTGTACAACTGTACTTTGATTTGAACCATACCTTGGAAAACATTTTGTACATGCTTTATTCCTTTCAAGAAAAAAAAACATATTTCCTGAATGACTGCTGAAGAGGGTTACATTGACATTGATGTATAAAGTGTGATCTTCTTTTAGACACACATGTAAAAATGGGATCCTGTAGACACTCATGTGTATCCACATCTCTTATGTTGACACTGATGTTCACAGTGGGACCTTATAGACACTCATGTATATCCACATCAATTATGTTGACATTGATGTTCACAGTGGGACCTTTTAGACATGTGTATATCCACATCCCTTATGTTGACATTGATGTTCACAGTGGGACCTTTTAGACATGTGTATATCCACATCTCTTATGCTGACATTGATGTTCACAGTGGGACCTTATAGACACTCATGTATATCCACATCTCTTATGTTGACATTGATGTTCACAGTGGGACCTTATAGACATGTGTATATCCACATCTCTTATGTTGACATTGATGTTTACAGTGGGACCTTATAGACACTCATGTATATCCACATCTCTTATGTTGACATTGATGTACACAGTGGGACCTTATAGACACTCATGTATATCCACATGTCTTATGCTGACATTGATGTTCACAGTGGGACCTTTTAGACACTCATGTATATCCACATCACTTATGTTGACATTGATGTTCACAGTGGGACCCTATAAACACTCATGCATATCCACATGTCTTATGTTGACATTGATGTTCACAGTGGGACCTTTTAGACGTGTATATCCACATCTCTTATGTTGGCATTGATGTTCACAGTGGGACCCTATAAACACTCTTGCATATCCACATCTCTTATGTTGACATTGATGTACACAGTGGGACGTTATAAACACTCATGTATATCCACATCTCTTATGCTGACATTGATGTACACAGTGGGACCTTATAGACACTTGTGTATATCCACATCTCTTATGTTGACATTGATGTACACAGTGGGACCTTATAAACACTCATGTATATCCACATCTCTTATGTTGGCATTGATGTTCACAGTGGGACCTTATAGACACTCATGTATATCCACATCTCTTATGTTGACATTGATGTACACAGTGGGACGTTATAAACACTCATGTATATCCACATCTCTTATGTTGACATTGATGTACACAGTGGGACGTTATAAACACTCATGTATATCCACATCTCTTATGCTGACATTGATGTACACAGTGGGACCTTATAGACACTTGTGTATATCCACATCTCTTATGTTGACATTGATGTTCACAGTGGGACCTTATGGACACTCATGTATATCCATTTTTCTTACTGTTGCATCTGCTAAATGGTCTAAACATACACTGCCCCAGAAAATGAAAGTAAAGTAGGGAAATTTTTAATTATTTCTTAAATTTAGTCTTATAGTATTCTTAATGGAATTATTCTTAAGGTATCAACATTTACCCAAAAATTCTTGGGGTGCTTTGAAAAACTTGCATTTTGGGTTCGCACTATAATGACCATATGGGATTTGGCAGAATTTGAAAAGCACTATAATGACCATATGGGATTTGGCAGAATTTGAAAAGCATTATTTTTTTTTTACAGACAACAATACAGAAACCACCTAGAACAAAAAAGTCTCCACGCCCACAACGTCCTTCAGAGGTACATACTCCCACAGGACCCATTACAGTAGATAGTACTGTTGCATCTACATCGGCAGCCACGCCAACTGAAGAAAGTAAATACATGGAAATAGGACATGTTGATGAAAATAAGTACATGGAAATTCCAAACATTCCTGACAAGATTGACAAACATTCCCAACCACAGAAAAGCGACTTGGTCCATCAAGGTGGAGATCTAGTACATAGCAAAAAGGAACTAAAGTCATTGCCATCTAATTTCAAAAATAGAGCTCTTCCACCAACACCATGCAAGGTTGAGGGGAAAAATGAAAACAAGGGAGATAACTCAATAACTACTGTTTCTACTGAACATTTAGCTAATGAAGAACGTGATTATATAGATATGAGCCCAGTCTCATCTGCTAGCTCCACTCCTCCCATTTCAGTGCATTCCACTCCATTAACTAGTGCAAATGATGATGACTATGGTTTGCTATTTCAAAAATATAAAAGAGAAAATTCTACAAAGAGTGATTCTGCAGGCACTAAAAAGGGCCTGCTTTCTAAAGAAACTTCAGTAGAAAGTGATTATGTGTTCCCCATGGAGAAACCAAATGATCCAAATGATGGTTCTTGCTCTCCTGATCCTTTGCAAAAGGAGGTAGAAAATTTTTATGAAACCACATGGATTGTGAATATGGAAGGAAAACAGAAAAAGGAAGAAGAGGAAGACGTTACATTAAAGAAAGAATCAGATCAGGATTCTTTGCAAAAGGAGGTAGATAATCTGTATGAAACTACATGGGACATGAAGAGAGAGGAAAAACAGAAGCAGCAAGAAGAGGAAGTCAGTACACTTCAGCAAGAACTTGATTCTGATGATTCAGATACAGTTTCTGGTATGACTTTCATTGCCTAAAAGTAACCCAGTTAGACAAAAGTACATGTATATGCTTATTTTGTGAACAGTCTTGACATTTACATCTTTATGGTCAAATAACCTAAATGAAAAATTCTTTATTTTAATATTCCTTTGAAAGCAGCTACATGTAGCTACATCAGTATCAGTCCACAATATTTCAAGCTGAATAATAACTATTACATACAGAGTTTCTTGGTTTCTCTTTCCAGTTCATAGAGGAGTCTTAACATGAATAGAATGCCTTTGATTTGGAATGCTTTGCAATTTTTTGAAGGTTTCAGAAAATGTTACTTTGATTCTTACTGGATCATGCTTTTGGTTTTGACTGGTTTGACATGTGCTTTTTTGTGTGACTAAGCTGTACTTGAATATGGCGAAATTTGCATGCTGTACAAGCACAGATTTTATATCCCCTCCCCAACTCTGTAGTGGAAGTCAAACTTTCTCTGCCTGATGATGCATCATTATTTTCAGCAGAAATGAGTGCAGTAGATCTTGCCCTGATGACACATCATTATTTTCAGCAGAAATGAGTGCAGTAGATCTTGCCCTGATGGTGTATCATTATTTTCATCAGAAATGAGTGCAATAGATCTTGCCCTGATGGTGCATCATTATTTTCATCAGAAATGAGTGCAATAGATCTTGCCCTGATGGTGCATCATTATTTTCATCAGAAATGAGTGCAATAGATCTTGCCCGGATGACGCATCATTATTTTCATCAGAAATGAGTGCAGTAGATCTTGCCCTGATGTTGCATCATTATTTTCATCAGAAATGAGTGCAGTAGATCTTGCCCTGATGGTGCATCATTATTTTCAGCAGAAATGAGTGCAGTAGATCTTGTCCTGATGGTGCATCATTATTTTCAGCAGAAATGAGTGCAGTAGATCTTGCCCTGATGGTGCATCATTATTTTCATCAGAAATGAGTGCAATAGATGTTGCCCTGATGACGCATCATTATCTTCATCAGAAATGAGTGCAATAGATCTTGTCCTGATGGTGCATCATTATTTACAGCAGAAATGAGTGCAATAGATGTTGCCCTGATGACGCATCATTATTTTCATCAGAAATGAGTGCAATAGATCTTGCCCTGATGATGCATCATTATTTACAGCAGAAGTGAGTGCAATAGATCTTGCCCTGTAAAACATAAAAACCAAAAATATTTTAAATGCAGTCATCTTCTCCAATACACTATCAGTACTTCAGTCACTCGATAATAGGAGTTTGGAAAACCTGTTATTGACTAACAAGGTCATTAAAAATTGATGGCAATGTACCTCTCACAATATAATATACTGCTAGTTAGTCTGGTCATGTTTTTATTAGAGGTAATAAAACTGATTTTAAAAGGCCATGCACTGACTTTAGACCTTGCATCAAAGGGTCTTAGTAAGTAGCAGATATCTTAGAATGATGCTTTTAGTAAAAATTGGTCAGACCCTACTTAGACAAATGTCCTCCCTCCTACGGAACCACCCATAAGGAGGAAGTAATCATGGCATGAGTTAGAATTGGTCATGCTTACATAATCCACTCTATCCATCCATAAGGAGGAAGTAATCATTACATGAGTTAGAATTGGTCATGCTTACATAATCCACTCTTACATATTAAAAGGCAAAGATCCACCAGAGTTCATTTCTTACAACAAACTCTTTATATGAAGCACATTATGGTAGATTATTATGATCTCCAACAATGATCAGCACATGAAGGAGCATTTTGATCATGAACCACTTTTCATGCATAAATCATATAACGTATATAGCTATAGAGTCATTCAGTCAATTCAATAAATCAAAGTATTCATACATACAAAGTTGCCAAGTTGCTACATCTAAGGTCTGTGATGCCAAGAGGAGAATCTTTAATGATTGATGTCAATCCTGCTGCCTCTTTATGAGCACAGTGGCTGATACTATTCTTCTTTTCCTTTTTGAAGAGCTCATTTTCAGCTTTCTAGGGCTCCATAGCAGCTCTCTACAACACAATCAATTTTTCAAAAGGCATGACCTTTCTTGCAGGTTCTCACTTAGCAGACCTGATAAGGTATTTCGAGCTGTAAAAACTGATGACTCGCTCATTAATGCCTAGAGGGAATTTTTCTTTTATCTTGTGGTCTATAACTAAAGCCCCCTATGAACCTTTAGGTGATGGTTTCAAGTACCTTACCCTCAAGACTGTTTTCTTGCTTTTGTTAGTGTTCACAAGATGAAGGAGTGAGCTTCATGCCCTATCCTTTGAGCAAGGCTATATTAAGTTCAGTGGAAATTATGAGTTGGTTTCTCTCCTTTGCCAACCAGGTTTTTAAGATAACCCATCTTCCATCAGTTGCTCCACTTCCAACTGATATCCTTTGTGTCGCAGAATAGAAACCGAGTGGGATTTTGGACTAAATGAATAAGACAAACACAATGTGTGAAAGATGGAAATTTATGAAATGAATTAATAAAGAAAAATATATGATGAAAAAATACAATGATTCTCTCATGCTCTCAACATATGATTGACCCAAATCACTCTACACAACATTCACACATCGAAAATAAACCAAAAATATGAAATCAATATGAAGTACAGATCCAAGAAACCTCATGGACTGCAGATACACTTCAAACAGTATTCTACACTACAAGAGAGATTCATGCAATCTCAAATATGAACTCTGATTAAGATTCAAAATAATCTTATGAACACAAGATTCAAAATAATCTTATGAACACAACTAAGATTCAAAATAATCTTATGAACACAACTAAGATTCAAAATAATCTTATGAACACAACTAAGATTCAAAATAATGTTATGAACACAACTAAGATTCAAAATAATCTTACGAACACAACTACGATTCAAAATAATCCTATGAACACAACTAAGATTCAAAATAATCTTATGAACACAACTACGATTCAAAATAATCTTATGAACACAACTAAGATTCAAAGTAATCTTATGATTACAACTAAGATTCAAAGTAATCTTATGAACACAGCTAAGGTTCAAAATAATCTTATGAACATAAAAATGCAATTGGAACAATAATTGAACCAAACGTATGCTTCTAGACCCCTTGTACAGTCGCACGATTCCTTGGGTTGGCCCACACTCTTATTGGCTGCTTGCACCCTTTATGGATCCACCACATGTACAGTCATACGTATACACATGTACAGACAGCATACAGCACCCTTTTGAATTTGCTACATCTACGCCCGTGGCACAGACATATGTACATGCATACATATGTATTGACAGCACGCAGCCTTAAATACTCTGGAAACTCCAGACATCTCTAAACAACTTTAGACAGCTTCAGACAGCTCTATTCAGCTCTAGTCATATTCACTGTGACAGTCACAATCACAATGACAGTCATAATCACAGCGACAGTCACAATCAGCTACAATAAAACCAAATTGGTCATAATAATAGTTTCTTTAAGATCTCTAGATATATGCTAATACATTGACCTCTAATTGTGACTTCTAATTCAAAGTTCAGATCTGCGTTGTAATAAATGCATTATTATGTGATAAACATTACAAACCGAATAAGCTTTGCATATAAAGTGAAATGTAAATTTAACACTTACCCCTATGGCTGGAGAACAATGGAGAGCGTACACTCCTTGACGTGATCCAAAACGACCAGTGTCGGTTTAGAAATCGATCTTACTTAAATCCATAGGAGAGTGAGCTAAAGTCAGGGTAAAATACCTGTGCATATCATGTTATTAATGTCCCTTCGTCGCAAGTAATTTCCGGCGAGGTACATGTTAATACAGTCACTTACCTGGAAAAACACTTATTCACCCTAGATAACGTTGTACGCATCTACAACGAGAAATAGTCAAATAGTTCTAAGGCAAAACCAAGTTATTTTTTGCCTAATTCTGTGACACTTTGCTCAGTCATATCTTTATGCAGGGGATGATCAAGATAAACTTTTAGGTCCAATTAGGGCTTTAGGCTTTTACCTGGCAGCTTCTAAAGGGAGAATAAAGGGTCTGGAAACATATTGTCCTCCACCTTAAATGCTAAGCTGGTATTTCAGCTTCCACCATTTGATGGTGGATTGCATTAACTCTCCAGAGAGCGTGTTGGTCCCTTACTGAGAGGGACCTTTCATTAATGAAAGTTAAAGCCCATGATATTCAAGTCATTGCTTTTCCAACTTGTTTGTCACATTTATACTACATTCTCCTTTTACCTTCAGTTGTTGGTTCACCAAAGCAAAAATACATGTTTTCTTAGGGTCAGCTTGCAATAGCTTAAAAGGGGCACTAGTCTTTCTACTGTGAGGGTGAGTATTCCTAGTGTTCAATTTTCTTTTGCCAGTTGTGGGATCATCAGCCTCCCACCAGATTGACAGTGTCAGCTATGCAATAGCAACAGGATATGTATTACTGATATTAATATGTAGTTGGGAAGGGAGTCAGGCTAATTTTAATAATGTAATACATAACCTGTTGCTATTGCCAGATTTCTTCCTCCAGCCCTGCACTAATGTCACACAAGTTTAGGCTGCATCCTGAAGCAGAGTGAAGAACTGTGTGCATGGGCAAGATATGTGCAGGTTGGACTAGGGGCATTCTGGTATTCCAGAACTTCCATTCGCCCTTTGGGAGGTGATTTTCTCATTATACAGTTTGGGTACTTCCATCCAGAAAAGAGCCAGCTATGAAATATCAACAGAAATATATTTTATGGCAGAGCAATACAAGGAGGTTATTTAGTGCCAAGGCAATTAAAGTGCCTTGCTTGCCCAGGACACATACTTAGTGCCAAGGCAATTAAAGTACCTTGCTTGCCCAGGACACATACTTAGTGCCAAGGCAATTAAAGTGCCTTGCTTGCCCAAGACACATATTTAGTGCCAAGGCAATTAAAGTGCCTTGCTTGCCCAGGACACATATTTAGTGCCAAGGCAACTAAAGTGCCTTGCTTGCCCAGGACACATATTTAGTGCCAAGGCAATTAAAGTGCCTTGCTTGCCCAGGACACATATTTAGTGCCAAGGCAACTAAAGTGCCTTGCTTGCCCAGGACACATATTTAGTGCCAAGGCAATTAAAGTGCCTTGCTTGCCCAGGACACATCACAGTTGCTGACCTAGGCTGATTCAATGGTAGGATTCTAACCTGCAGCCTTTTGTCACAAGTTTTATATGCAAACCACCAAGCCTTAATGGCACATGTCTCCTTTTGACACTGCTTACAACATGCAGGAGGGCACATTGGACCAATTCTCTATCTCCAAGCCTACACAGGGTAGGTAATGTTGGGACCATGCAAGAAGAATGATCATGCGCTGTTGTCTGTGTGTACTTAGGAAAGACTCTAAAGCCTCAGGTTGCAGGTAATTCTTGTATAATCTCTATAAAATACATGTATGTTAAGCAATGCAACTCTTTATTAGAACTTGAAAAATCTGAATAAAATCTAGTTTATATTTTGTAAACATTCTCTCTTTTCATTCATATTGTAAACATTGTAAAAACTTACTGGGTTATTATTATTGTTATTAAGTTAAGAACTTTGGTCAGTCTGGTTCTTAAATAGAAACCTTTGAAATCATCTTTCTACTTCTGGAGAAAAAAACAAAGCTTACTTTTGGTTATGGCAGTCTTGGCTCTGCTGGTCAAAGAATAGTAAAGCTTTTGCAGTGGTTCTGCTTTATGTGTCTGGCATTGTTTAAGTTATTTGTTATTTCTACTCCTCCTATATTACCTTGAGGAAAGTCATCAAACAGACATAATTTTATCCTGAAATCTAGTTGGTCCTAAATAAAATGGCGTCTCTTGGACATTCAGTATTACTGGCACTGCAGCCTCTGGAAATTATACAGATGTGGGGTTTTTCAATGCAATACTTCTTATGACATGTAAATAAAATTAGTACTGATATAATAAGATAAGCATGGTAACCATACTGCCATCTCAAAAGTATTGTTATCACTATTGAAGAAAAATGTCTCAGATCTCACCTCTAACATGGCAACGTTACTGCCATCTCAAAAGTATTGTTAGCACTATTGAAGAAAAATGTCTCAGATCTCACCTCTAACATGGCAACCATACTGCCATCTCAAGATTATTGTTAGCACTATTGAAGAAAAATGTCTCAGATCTCACCTCTAACATGGCAACCATACTGGCCATCTCACAAGTATTGTTAGCACTAATGAAGAAAAATGTCTCAGATCTCACCTCTAACATGGCAACCATACTGGCCATCTCAAAAGTATTGTTAGCACTATTGAAGAAAGATCTCATCTCTAACATGGCAACCATACTGGCTGCCTCAAATATATCATTATCACTACTAGTGTGAATAAGTTGGAAAATCAGAACTGCTTAAACTTGGTTTCAGGTCAAGGGACACTGCTTGCCTTGTTGTATCTCATTGAGCTTATGGACATTGTAACTTGTAAATGTATAAATTATTTTTGACCAATCATGTTTTGTTTTTCAATAACCGAGATGGTAGTCACCACACTGACATTGATTTCAAGGATAGAGGTCCTGATTTGGAATTTTATCTGTGATGGCATGTGAGCATAGTAACAACGTATTCTTTGCGTGTGTGAATATGTAGAATAATGCAGTAACTTGGTTCTTTTTTTTTCAAATATTAATTATGGATTGAGCCAAGTTAAGCTTGTGGGTATATCCTGACAGTATCTGAGAATGATCCTCCAGACTTGATGTCAGGTTCTGAGTTTAAAAAATATGACAGATGACTTTTGCATTACATTTATCTCATAAAGATCTTAATTCAGTGTTTTGTTACCACATTTAGAACATTGGAGTCTCTCCAGATTTCAGTACTCAGATTACAAAGAAGAAAAGGAGAGAAGAAAGGGACTTATTGTGGATTCTGATAAATTCCTTTTGGCCAGCGAAGTGTCAGTCACTTAGAGGGACTCTTGTCTATACTTCTGCCCCAGCACTAGAATGGCAGTAATTTTATAAACTTAACTAAGATAGGTAATCATATTTCAGAATCATCATTTTTTTTATTGTCAGACTGATCCAACTGATTTAGTCAGTGAATATATTGATGCACATTGCTTGGATATTTTCATTAAAATATTTCAGAATCTGCCGGTACAGACATCAACAAAGCTGCCGAAAAACCAGATAGCTTACCCCTGAATTTAGCCAGAAGATCAATGAAAATGCAAAATATCCCTGTTACGCCAACTGGATATCATCAACCACCCACCCCAGACTTCCCACCACCATCACCTACCACAGCTATGCAGGGAATTCAACAGAAAATTCAGCAGATGGTAAGAGTACAGGATTGTTTATTCTGTTCCTGACCCTTCCAAAGAGTGAATCTCCTTAATGAATCAAATGAATAACAATACAGTGAATCTCCATAATGAATGTAATGAATAACAATACAGTGAATCTCCATAATGAATGTAATGAATAACAACACAGTGAATCTCCATAATGAATGTAATGAATAACAATACAGTGAATCTCCATAATGAATGTAATGAATAACAATACAGTGAATCCCCATAATGAATGTAATGAATAACAATACAGTGAATCTCCATAATGAATGTAATGAATAACAATACAGTGAATCTCCATAATGAATGTAATGAATAACAACACAGTGAATCTCCATAATGAATGTAATGAATAACAATACAGTGAATCTCCATAATGAATGTAATGAATAACAATACAGTGAATCTCCATAATGAATGTAATGAATAAATACAGTTAATCTCCATAATGAATGTAATGAATAACAATACAGTGGATCTCCATAATGAATGTACTGAATAACAGTACAAAGATAACTCCAATGTTTTGGTCAGAAGACATTGCTTGCATTTAAATTCAGATATAGGGTGGTGGTTTGAATGTTGGTTAAAACAATACTGCTGCTAATGTGAGCACAAATCAAGCACACACCAAGATCAGTCACTCACATGTCAAGATCATTCACTCACATGCCAAGATCAGTCACTCACATGCCAAGATCAGTCATTCACATGCCAAGATCAGTCACTCACATGCCAAGATCAGTCATTCACATGCCAAGATCAGTCACTCACATGCCAAGATCAGTCACTCACATGCCAAGATCAGTCACATGCCAAGATCAGTCACTCACATGTCAAGATCAGTCACTCACATGCCAAGATCAGTTACTCACACCAAGTGCCCAAAATTAAATGGAGCAAATGCAGCTATCAATGCCAAGCCAAGCCAAGCAGTTATTGAATCCTCTCTATAAGATCATTTACTTAACACCAAAGTACATCACCCCCTAAAACCTGCCTCATCAGAGGTTATGTATTCCAGGAATTTTAAGACATCATAATGGATTTTCACTTTGATTGAAGGTGTTTTGTTTTACATTCTCTATTAATTAAACCTTTCAGGTAAATGATGGTGTGTATTAAAGATGAAGATTATTCACAAATCATTTATCTTACTTTTTTTTGGTATTGTATAACATGTAATTTTTTAAGAAGACTTCAGCTGATGATCGGTTGAGGTGTTTAAAGTTATCAGCAGCACTAGGGACAAATATTTAACAGTGATAATACTTCTAGAACCTGCTGACTATGGTCCACTAGGTATTTTTTTTATGAAAACTCTTCAAAATACACAAACATTTAATAAACTTACATTAAATCAAAAGTTCAGTCAAAAAATATGGTGGTATAACTTTCTCACAGTGCATCACTTCTCATGACATCAGTACATTCTTACCGCTCTGGTGGCCTAATGGTTCGAGCATCCACCTCGGATGTGGGAGGTTGTGGGTTCAATCCCTGGCTGAGTCATACTGAAGACATATAAAAATGGTACTAAGAGCTGCTTCGCTTGGCGCTCTGCATTAAGAGGTTAGTGTTAGGACTGGTCGGTCTGGTGTCAGGATAATGTGACTGGGTGGGACATAATGCTATATGTCTGCGGCATGATGTCCCAGTGCTAGACATCACTATAAACTGCCACACTGCAGACATTGTAGCGATATGACTGAATATTTTTTAAAGCTATGTTAAAAATCCAAATCACACACACACTCAGTACATTCCAACAATGATAGTATTGACACCTTGGGTTAAGAGTGGTGAAATTCAAGCTATGCAGAAAACATCATTCCAGATGTAAGCTAAAAGCATCTCTTGTTCAGTGCAGTTAGCAAGCTGTGACAATCTCTGATGTGTACTGGGCCATCAGAGTGTAGAGATGATAGCTACACTGCAAGGCAGTAGATGTATACTGGGCCATCAGAGTGTAGAGATGATAGCTACACTGCAAGGCAATAGGATGTGTACTGGGCTGTCAGAGTGTAGAGATGATAGCTACACTGCAGGGCAATAGATGTGTACTGGGCCATCAGAGTGTAGAGATGATAGCTACACTGCAAGGCAGTAGGAAGTGTACTGGGCCGTCAGAGTGTAGAGATGATAGCTACACTGCAGGGCAATATGATTCAGCTTTTACTTTCTTTGCCTGTCTTGTACTCAAACAAACCCAAATGATTAGACGTGGCAGCAAACAATATTTGCAACTCATAAGGAAATAATCAGATTTAATTATCCACAGCTTAAAAAAAGCTGGACTTCTGTAATTCTGCAGTTTCTGGATTAATTGATTATTAATATGACATGTTTTTTTGTACCAGGAGACTTGATTGAAATGATGTTTACTTAGTGTTTTGTTGGTTTTGTTTAAAAATTACTGGAGTGCTGCAAGCAGTAGTTACAGTACTTTAATGTTGTTCCTTTGGATTGAAAAGCTGGATGAAATGATACATGCTTTCAGGAGGAAGTAAATTTAACAGGAGAGTTTGCTTTCTGTTGTTGTTGTTACGTCGTTTAATGCCATTTTTCAGCACAAAGTAGACTATACGTCAGTGGTCAGCATATCTGGTGGAGGAAGAACTCCAGATGACCCTAGGAAGAACTACCAACCCACAGGAACCTTCTGGCAAGCTTTTTCATATACCCACATTGGCATTTCCTGAAACTTGAACCAATGCAGACAGATGTGAGACTGTAGTGATCTATAATGGTGAGCACTTTAGACCACTCAGCCACTAGGGGCCCCTATTTGCTGCCAATAATTAGATGTATAAATGTTTACTTTTACCTATTCTGTAGGGGCCCTGAGTGGCCGAGTAGTCTAAAGCGCTCTCCGTTATGGATCACTCCATCTCACCTCTGTCTGCGCCGGTTCGAGTCTCAGAATCAGCCAATGTGGATATGTAAGAAAACTTGCCAGTAGCTTCTTGTGGGTTGGTGGTTCTTTCCAGGGGTTTCCCCTGGTTCTTCGTCCACCATTAATACTGGCCGCCATGTATAGCCTATCGTGTGCTGAAAAATGGCGTTAAACCCCACAACAGCAACAACAACAACAACAACAACCTATTCTGTATATAGATTATTTATCTAATTTTTTTTTACATTGAGTATTTATTCAGATGGATCATGAACAATTCAATTTTCTATGACAGAATTGCATAGAATAAAGTAAGTGCAGTTGTTTCGTACACATATATTTGTTTCATACAAGTATTTTGGAAAGCAGTTATGCTTGAATGAATGAAGGGTGTAAGTAGCAAAGAAAATCACATTTTTGTTGACCATTTTATTGTTCTTTTCTCTCTATCCTTACTGATCTCGCAGCACATGGATTTAGGAAGTGTGTGTAAGTGACATTAAATGGATACTATATACAATACATACAAGTGAAGTGGAACAATATAAAATTCTTTCAGTCCTTAAAAATGGTTTTTATTTTAATAAATCCAGGGGAGATTGGATGGAGAGTGGCTTTCTGCATCACTTTCATGTGGTTCATTTTTTGTTGAGTCTTTAATTCATGGTTGCGAATAATCACAGAATCCAAGAAATATTGGTAAACAATGAAAAATAGTAAAACCACACAGCTTTTTTTGTCTCCAAAAATATGGACCCATTTGTAATCAATGCCAGAATATACCAATGACCTCTTTTCACAATATACATGTACATGAATTGTTTTCTTTTCTTTTTGTTTTCTTATATCTGTACTCACACATACACTATATTTAATAGACATTGCAACTAGATCAAGAAAACATCAGTGAGTTACCTAATTAAAAATGATACATTTACTTATTAATTAACCTAATGTAATTTTTAGTCGTTTTCTCTGATGTGAAATCCAGACACTTGTCCTGTTAAATCACATTCAGTAATTTCTCAATTAACTGATCTGTTCTAGCAAGGCCAGACATTTTTCCCTGCTGACATTGACACAGGCTTTGCAGTGGTAAGAGACCGTGTAGGTCACGTTATTAGTATGAGCCTATAATCTGGTACTGGTATGACCATAGTGTATATTATAATTGATCAGCATAGAAGGTGGACAAATGCATGTTATATCCTTAATAATAATAATAATAATAATAATAATAATAATAATAATAATTAATAATAATAATGTTTACATTTGTTTTAAAATGTCTGTTTTCTTTTTCTTTTTTATGTCTTAAAGGTAGACACAATTGCCGGTATTAACAAGACATTGTGTGCACACATTCTAGATGTTTTTGGCTTTCAGTTCCATAGTATGTCAGCAGTCTGTATTTGAGACATGAGCAAATTTACATGGCTTATAACTATTGCATGGCTTAAAATTTATATCTTTAATTAAAACCCAACTTGTTGTGCAGACTTTGCAGAAACAATGTTAAAAAAATTAACGTACTGTCAGAAAATGACTTTGTTTAGGTTAAATTTTATTATCAGCAACTTGCCAGAAAAATTTAATAGAATACGACCCAGAGTCAATGTCCAAAATGACACATCTGCAAAAACAGTGTTGTTTTAGGTAGATGAAGATATATGAAACTGTTTATTTCACATCAAGCTGTACTGATTAGTTTCCGAATTGTTTTGACAAATTTTAGTGATTAAAACTTCAAAATTGCTGGACACATTTTTAGAGGAACAGATTAAATAAAAAAATAAAAAAATAATGTCACTGACTGAAAGGACACTAGTGGTCTAGTTGATTTGTGATACCAAATGATAGGCTCTACGTCTGATGTACATGTACTTGCTTTTGTTGCTGTCAAACCAGCAGCTTTCAGGATAATCAAATTAATCCATTTCACTTATAATACCTTCTTGTCCCTGCTTTTGCTTTTTGTGAAATTAGCTTGTTAATCAGGTATATGTATGTACAATTTCAGGTACACACTAGAAGGCAGTTCAGGCAAATTAGTTTATGGTCAGGTTAACTTGAAACTCTAGTTAACTCCCTTGGCTGTAAAGCCAGGTGTGCTTATGACATGGCCCAGTGCACACCATGTGTCATCTATCAACAAGTGCTTGTTACGAGTCTGAAGGCCATATTTCTGATATTATTTTGATAAAATTGTAATGTTGAATTGTATCATACAGATCTTGTACGAGTTCAGTAATGAATGAGATTTATACACATTAATGATGTGACCTTGCCACAGCTTGACTAGTCCGTGACCTATCTGGAAGCCATGTTTTTCATCCAGTTTTAATCATAGTTAGAATATGGGCTTGTATCCAGATCTTGAATAAATTTAGCAATGAGGGAGATACACAGATAATAATGAGGTGATCTTGCATCTGCTTGCCCTATCTTTTTACCAACATAGAAGCCATATTTTTTATCTGATTTTGATCAGACTTGGAAGATAGGTTTGTATCATCAAGGTCTCTGATAATATTGCATGAAGATGGCCAGGCTTGTTACCACTTTGGAGGTGTTTTTCTTATTAGATTTTGATTAAACTTGTAATGTAGGCTTATAGGAGCAAGATCTCTTATTACTTTGATAATGAACAAGAACATTGCATATTAATGAGATCATTTTGCAGATGACTGGCTGAGCTTGTTAACACTCTACAGACAGTATTTTCTGATGTAATTTTGATTAAGCTTGAAAAATACACTTGTCATCAAAGTTTTGTATTAGTATTAATGAGATTCACAGATACTAGTTGTTGATCTGACTGGATGAGCTTGTCACTACTTTAATGACTGTTTCTTATATGCCTTTTATCAAATTTCAAAACTTGGTTCATTTCATCGAGATGTCCAGTGGGTTCAATTCTTGACCCTATACTAGTTGGAAGTGAGACATAACAGTCACTTTTTAGCGGTGGCAGCAGTGTGAACAGCTTGTTCAGGTGTTAAATGTTTTCATTTTCATATATTTCTTAAACCCCTTCATAAATTATCATCATGCCTGACATCGATCAATACAAAGATTAAATAATTCATTATATAATACACTTATTTACCCCTTCATTCCTAGAAAAAGTTTTGTAGAATTGGAATGAATATGTGGGTGGAGATATGGTTTCTTAACACATTAACCCCTGGAGGCTTTTGTTGTTTCTGTCTGAAATTCAAGTAGGAAACACATTTTGAAAGCTATTTCTGTATAAATCCTAAAACAGCAATTTCCAGGTGATCTTCCAATAACATACGGCCTAGTTGTTTTAGAAACATCGTTTTTCTTTGGCTATTTGGCTTGCACATGAGCAGAAGGGTAAAAGTTGGAGTTCTTGTTTTTTGTTTGTTTGCTTAACAGATCCATTATTTTTGTATTGAGACCACTCTTTATTCCAAATGCCCATCTTATCCTACTTTTTGCAAAGGTTCATCTGTCTGTGTGCAGTTCATACAGGTCTGCCTTAGATCTGAGACCAAAAAGTCTAAAATCCGGACACAAAATCAGATTCCATCCATGGGCGAATTTTGGGTAGAAAAAAAATCAGGTCCAAAAGATTAGGTTTTTCCCTCTGTATTTTATAATGCAACTAGAAATTCCAGATTTTTTTGGTATCATTGTAGAGCTACATCTGTCTACCTTTCAACAATACCATCCACTTTAGTGTATTTTACATGACCTTGACACTACAGAGCTCGGCAGTAGGCTACTACCTCCTGCCACTTAAACTCGTCACCAGGGGTTAATGTGTTAAGCATGAAGAGGTAAATTAATCTTTTCTGCCAGTTTTTCCCTACTTTTTTAAATAGAATAGTGATATGTTATCCATATAAATAGAATAGCCCTATGTTATCCATACAAATGGAATAGCCTGAAGTTATATATACTTTTATACAACAGGGTGCCGGAAAGTCTGAATTGTGGATTAATCGTTATAAAGTTAGGACAGTTCATTCATTAACATGGTAGCTTGCCTCATCAATCTTGAGGTCAAGGTCACAATCATTGTTTGGTATGATTGGAAGTGATGTAAATGTTTGAATGAAGAGACATTCATGCTTCTCTTCATGTATTTTAATTGTAATTTACATTGGTGTCAAGAATGCATGATTTCATTTTGTATGTGTAAGTGAACAATTCTACTGCTGAAGCAGCAGCTGCCCATTTTCTTCCACCTCTGTTGTTATGTTTACCAAATTTCAAAGTGAGAAATTGATCCATTCATAAATTTAGTCAAACTGCAAACAAGAAATATCCAGATCTGCCGTAGCATAAGGCACCTGCAGATGAGGGTCTTTTTTTTGTTGTTTTTGTACTGATTATTCCTAATATACTACACAGACCCAGATCTGCCGGCACATTATGTGATGGCAGATCTGGGTCTCTGCAGTTTTTTGCAGTTGGTCTTATCTCATAAATGAGTATGTATGATAGTTATGGGATTGAATATCCCAAGTTTTAGGGATTTTTATGTCTTCCAGTGATGGAGGTTACTGTTACTCTAAAACAGGTAATCATAAAAAGATCACCTTTGTCATTCCAGTTTGTTACTAAAGCTTGATCATTGCTCTGTCGAAAGAATGGTTTAGTGCTACCTTGATCACACTTGTTAAATAGCATTATATCATCAAGGTGCTGGATGAGTTTGATTATGAGGCAGATCTATGCATGTTTGTGAGATAATCTTGTTTCTGATTGGCTAAGTTTATTACCACACTGGAGACCTAATTTCAATCAGATTTTATTCCACCCTGGTCGGTAAACTTATATTATCATAGTTATGGATGAATCTGTAATAAGTAATATCTACCCATACTAATGATATACTTCTGCATTCTGAGCTTGTTACTTCTCTAATTCATCCATATTAAGTTAGACTTGCTATATAGATATCAAGATCTTGGGTGACTCTGATTATGAGCAAGAGACTATGCAAATTAATTATGCCATTATGTTTGGAAAGCTTTTACTCTATCAGACTGTAATTAATCAGTCAAAATTACATTCCTAGAATACTACATGAGCCATTATTGAAATTGTCAGCTATTAAATTTCATGAAACAATTGAGCAATATCAGGCCCAATTGGGCCTCTTGTTTTGTTAGGATAGCTGCAACTGGCAATAAAGTAAACAAGCAAGTGAACGGTCATGCAGCTGATAATGATTATTATTTACTGGGTTCTTTTAGTAGAGATTGCTGTTTGAAAAAGTTTAGCAGAGTAGAAACACTTTGAGTTAAGACCCTGCCAGTTCATTTGTAAATCGTAACAGGGATCTGAACTAGTGTTTAACTCCATTACAGATCACTGCCATCTCACCTCTCCCTGCGTGATTTCGAGTCTCGGATTCGGCTAATGTGGGTATGTGAGAAAGCTTGCCAGTAGCTTCTCGTGGGTCGGGGTTCTTTCCGGGGTTTTCCCGGGTTCTTCCTCCACCATTAATACTGGCCGCCATGTATGGCCTATCATGTGCTGAAAAATGGTGTTAAACCCTACAACAACAACAAAAACAACAACTAGTGTTTAACTGATATCCTTTGTTGTCTTATTTATGCTCTAAATATGCAAAGAAATGAAGATGACTTTACCTTGCCTTTAATTGATATCTTACTATCATCCACTACACTCCCACCCCTTCCCCACCCTCCATTTTCCTTCCTCATATGCTTTGATATTTTGAACAAAAGATCAAATCTGATTTGGTTATTCAGATTAACACAAGATCAAGTCTGATTTTGTTATTCATTAATGCAAGATCGAGTCAGATTGTGTTATTCAGATTAACACAACACCAAGTCTGATTTTGTTATTCCAATTAACACAAGATCAAGTCTGATTTTTTTATTCAGATTAACACAAGATCAAGTCTCATATGCCTTGATATTTTTGAACAAAAGATCAAATATGATTTTGTTATTCAGATTAACACAAGATCAAAATATGAAAAATAACAATCTTAGTCAATATTAAACAGCAGGTGTATTACATAACACTGTTACAGTGTAGTAAGTGTATTACATAACACTGTTACAGTGTAGTAAGTGTATTACATAACACTGTTTCAGTGTAGTAAGTGTATTACATAACACTGTTTCAGTGTAGTAAGTGTATTACATAACACTGTTGCAGTGTAGTAAGTGTATTACACATCACTGTTTCAGTGTAGTAAGTGTATTACATAACACTGTTGCAGTGTAGTAAGTGTATTACACATCACTGTTTCAGTGTAGTAAGTGTATTACATAACACTGTTGTAGTGTAGTAAGTGTATTACATAACACTGTTACAGTGTAGTAAGTGTATTACATAACACTGTTTCAGTGTAGTAAGTGTATTACATAACACTGTTACAGTGTAGTAAGTACTTCCATTCCTAGTCTGGATGTCACCAAAAGAACTTGAATCTTGACTTAAAATATAATCTCCCAATGAGATTGGTTGAAACATAAGTCAGACTAAAGCATGACCAATCAGATATATGTTTGAATCAAGGCTGACCAATCAAGTCTAGATTTAAACTGTAAGACGTTTGATGCGATTTGGGCATCTGGTGATAGTTCCATCTGTATTATCCCTATACTTCAGGGTGTGGTAACTCAGTATACTACCGGTTATGTTACCTGTTCTTGGTGTCCATTAAAATATTCTCAGGTGTCCATGCCAGACTGAACCAAAAATAAAACTGAAATGTGTATATTTAATACATATGGTTATATAGAAATGTTTCATGAACATTCAACTTTTAGAATAAATTGACTTTTCTTTGTTCAAGGTACATACTTCTGAAGCCTTTCTCTGCTATTTTACCAAATGGCCCCCCCCATATTTTTTTCTATCAAAAGTTTTTATGTGTTTTGAAAATTTTTGTTGTTTATTTATGCTGTATACATTGTGCAAATTCTCCAGTGTCATAGACACCAAATATGGACAGTTGATTATTTACCTATTATTACATTTTGATGTAATAATATGGGGGGTTTTACATATGAAATCGGAGAAAGTACCTGGTGTAATGAGGTTGTCTTTTTGAGAAAATGTTAACTTTGATTGCCTGCACCTTTAGCACCAGTGCCTATTGCTAAATAAAATTGGATCATTCTGACATTGTCATGTCAAAAATGTACTCAGGTGTAATATTGCAGATAATAAAGATCAATAAATCTATTTCCATGTTTCAGACAGGGTTAGAATGGACCTAAAAAAAAACCCTATAAAATAACTGAAATTTTGATCTTAGAAGCTTAAAAGAAAAGCCCAACAGAACCTGGTGTAAAACTAAATTTAAAAAAAGCCTAAACATTTTAAAACATTATGAATGGCACTATCCTGACCCCCGCAAGAATGCTTTTTTAGACAGTTTTTTATCAGGCTAGGTGTTTTTTTAAACTATATGTATTAATTTTTATTTTATTTAGAAACAAATCAAAGCATACTTGATCAAATTTGTAATGAATGTTATGCTCACCATGGAGATAATCTTGTGAACTACAGTAGTTTGTGTCTTGGATCGCAAAAAGTTTTTAAAGCCTTTAAAAAACTTAAAAACACTCCAATTTTAAAATTGAGTTTATCTTCTAACCCAATTCAGATAGGAATATGATTAGCCTGGGGTGTCCTTAAATTTTTATCGTCCAATTTATTTATCAGTCACACCTGTATTGACTTTTTCACCACAAATCATCCAAAATCAAATTCTGATGGTTTGCATTGCAAGTTTTTCAGACATTCTCTAGTTTTATAATTGCCTAGTTTCATTTTAATATTATTAAAAATGGAGTGAGTTTGCAGTTAAAAGGAAAAGTTATGATAGTCTTTCATTGAATCATGCACATTCAGAATCAGATGAACATTAATTTGTTTAATTTATTTTCAGCTGCAACTTTTGTGTGCTTAAACTGTTTATAATTGGTTTCTGACCATTATCATAATCTTTTCAGTGATTTTTCATGACATTTGACTGCCTTTCTTTTAGTTGTTTGACTGTTCTTGACATGTTCCAGAACTTTTTCAATAACTATTTGTGAGTTATTTTGATGAAATTTTTAAATTGACTGTTTTTGAATGATACTTCATTTTTTCTTCAAGTTATTCATGAACTGTTCAGTAAAAATCAATTTCAAAAATGCTTGATGCTCAGTTCAGGAATAGTTCACAAAGTTCATAACTTCATAATTTCAAGAACTCCCTTTTGCAGGGATAGCAATGCTATACCATGCTAACCATGCACCAGTTGGGATGGCTTGACCTGTCTGTCCATTTGTTGGGATGGCTTGACCTGTCTGTCCACTTGTTTAATCTTAAGATGAATTTTGGGTGATATCATGTGGCGATGCATTCTTTGCAGATTTATTGCTGTTTGTTAGTTTAATATTTTCAGTGCTGTATCGTAACTATTTTGCTCAACTGATTTGCAGGGATCAAAGGAGCATTTTATGAGATACCGATAACTAAAAGATTGATATATTTCACCAAATTAGTAACCCTTTTTACCATAATTTTTTTATTTGTGGTGAGGAAAATATGATTATGGTTACCATATACAGTATGTAAATAAACAGTATAAAATGATCAAAGTTATTGAAAAAAGTTTTCTTAGTCAATATATATTACAGTAGTACTGACATGTATTAATCAGATATGTGTAATGAGAGAGATAAACTTTGATTGATTTGTTTGTAAATCCTGGTAGAATACCTAAGTCAGTCTTGGCATTTTTAAATAACGTGTAGCTGTTGCAGGAGTTATGTGTGATTGGACACTGTCAAAGATCCAGATTTGTCGCATCCATTTGATCTACTGAGGATCCATTCATAATGAGCTCAGTGATCAACAAACCATTTCAGGATGTTTTATTTGATTGCAATTTCAAGGAATACTAGTACCACTCATCTTACAGAAATTATAAAAACTGCCAATTTATTTCTGCCTGCTGTTTTAGCAGAAACAGCATTGCATTATTTCATTTTCCCACACATATGTGGTACACAAATTGTTTTCACGCCATTCAACTCATTTGTGGAGTTCAGAATGCCATCACAGCAAACCATAGTTTGGTTAATAGTGATAATATTTTACCTGCCAATTCTGAACACTGTTAAGTTACCGTGTTTACAATTTTTCTTGCTAAGATAGAGACTGCTAGATGATTCATGAAGTGACACTATTGATATTTTATTATTGCGGGAAATGGGAATGGGCTTAATTATGGATACCACCCAGTTTGCCAGAACTTTTTTTTAGGTGGGTTGGGGTCATCATGCAAGAACTGCTGATAACTATTACGGCATGATGTGAGCAGTATCTACCAAACTCTGCCAGGATGGTGTCATTAAGATAATTTGTCTAATCTCAATCAGCTATTCTGACAAATTAACTTCAGTATACAGACTTGAACAGACTGCTCCTTGAGTGCATTCATGATTCTTGAGTGCATTTGTCTCCTTGGATAGATTTGTCTAAATCCATTTATGCATTATTGGAGCTTAGACTTGTGGGTGGGGGCATGAGAAGGCTGCAGGTATTTATCCTTAATTTTCTCATGAAATTCGTTGTCATGGTCCATTGTGAAAGCAACACAAAAAGTCTATGTGGATTTGTTTGTTTCTGTGCATTTCACTCCTTTGGTAAAAGCATTATCAAATTCAGGGAATGTTCACCTTTTGTGTTACCCACCTGATTTTTTGCCAGATAGTTTACTGGGTCTTCATTTATGCACCCCCATCCACCTTGACTGACAGTGTATTGCCTATATTATACCCCTGCATTCTCAGAATTCATTGAAGTTTCCACAGTTCTGTTAGTTGTGTCAATTCCATTAACTGTAGCATGGATTTCTCCTATTCATCATTTTTCAGTTTAACATAATGCATTTGCATGCACTGAAGGGAGAAGGGATTTATAATGAAACGATAATGTTGTCTTGGACACTACAGTAGCATGGTGAACATAAGCAGCACTAAAATAAAACTGATGTCACATAGAGAACAGGAATTACTTTTGCCTTTGAAAAAGTGATCATATCTACACATGTACTGAATCTGCACTATTGACCTCAACATTTCTTTGGGAGGAAAAAGATAAAATTGCAGAAGTGTACATGATAAGAAGGCAGTGTTACTTAGCACCCTAGGTATTTTTTGTTCTCTTTACTTCCTGTAAAGTGATCTGGGTACAGGATGTCAACCACATAGCTGCTTTAGGAAGCACACATTGTACAGAAGATTTCAAGTCTGGAGTATTTTGTTTATATGTTAAAAATTTCCTGTGCATAAGTTATTGGAACAATTTGTCAATCGGATTGCAGTGTACAGTAGTGCCTTGGGTCTCTGGAAGGAGTGTTATCCTTTTGTGTGTATTACAAAAAAAGGAAGCCTTGTATGTATTTCACTTTTTACTTATATTTCCATTTGCCTGTCTTTTCTTTCCTCTGTTTTTCTTTCTCATTATCTGTCATGATCGGTCCAGACTATACTTAGAGAAGTATCAAAAGTGTAATATTTGTACATTTATTGCTCATCTGCCCATCTGGTTAAGTAAGCTTCTTGCATGGTCCAGTGTCATTTGGGCATCATCCATTATGCACTATCCATCATGCATCATCCATCATGCATTATCCATCATCCATCATGCATCATCCATCATGCATCATCCATCATCCATCATCCATCATGCATCATCCATCATGCATTATCCATCATGCATTATCCATCATGCATCATCCATCATGCATCATCTATCATCCATCATGCATCATCCATCATCCATCATGCATCATGCATTATCCATCATGCATTATCCATCATGCATCATCCATCATGCATTATCCATCATCCATCATCCATCATGCATCATCCATCATGCATCATGCATTATCCATCATGCATCTTCCATCATGCATCATCCATCATGCATCATCCATCATCCATCATGCATTATCCATCATCCATCATGCATTATCCATCATGCATCATCCATCATGCATTATCCATCATGCATCATCCATCATGCATCATGCATTATCCATCAAGCATTATCCATCATGCATCATCCATCATGCATTATCCATCATCCATCATGCATTATCCATCATGCATTATCCATCATGCATCATCCATCATGCATCATGCATTATTCATCATGCATCATCCATCATGCATCATCCATCATCCGTCATGCATTATCCATCATCCATCATGCATTATCCATCATGCATCATCCATCATGCATCATGCATTATCCATCATCCATCATGCATCATCCATCATGCATTATCCATCATCCATTATGCATTATCCATCATGCATTATCCATCATGCATCATCCATCATGCATCATCCGTCATGCATCATCCATCATCCATCATGCATCATCCATCATGCATTATCCATCCATCAACAGTTGACATTTTCAGCTCAGACGCTCCTAAAAAATCACAAGGCCTTTTTCATCATGCTTGGTAGAAAGCATCCTAGCTTCAAATTTGCAGTGATATTAGTCTGCCCTCAGATCTGTTGCTAAAAACAGAAAAACGTTGAAATGACTCCTAAAGTAACCTCCTCATTAGAATCTAATTAGTTTAGCATGTAGTTTGTACAAATGATTCTGATTCTGATTGGTTTAGCATCTAGTTTGTACAAATGATTCTGATTCATCATCCTAAAGTAACCTCCTCATTAGAATCTGATTGGTTTAGCATCTAGTTTGTACAAATGATTCTGATTCTGATTGGTTTAGCATCTAGTTTGTACAAGTGATTCTGATTCTGATTGGTTTAGCATCTAGTTTGTACAAGTGATTCTGATTCTGATTGGTTTAGCATCTAGTTTGTACAAATGATTCTGATTCATCATCCTAAAGTAACCTCCTCATTAGAATCTGATTAGCATCAAGTTTGTACAAGTGATTCTGATTCTGATTAGTTTAGCATCTAGTTTGTACAAGTGATTCTGATTCGTCATCAGATATGGCCACCATTACCAAATGTAGAAAAACCTTCAAACAACTAATTGTAAACAAATTTGACAGAAAACATCCTTGCATGAAGGGTTTTAACACTATATAGCTGTCATTACTAAAGATGGAAAGACAATTAAATGACTACCTATCAATAACCACTCAGCAGCATTGGACACAATTTGCAGAAAACATCTTTGCCTGTTGGGTTTTAACAATATATGGCTGTCTTTACTGGTACTCAGCCAGAGGTTAGTGTTAGGACTGGTAAGCCTTGGGTATCAAGATAATGTGACTGGGTGGGACATCATGATAACGTCTTCGGAAAAATACCCCAATGCTAGACATCGCTATAAGCCCTGCTACACTGCAGACATCATAGCAGTATGACTCAAATATTGTTAAAGCTACATTAAAAAGCCAAATCACACACACACACACACACACAAAAGATAGAAAGAAAATTAAAATATTACTCAAAAACCACTAAACAGAATTTGACCAAAAATTTGACAGCATCCTGGTATGAAGGGCTTTCAAATTTGTGCAAATGAAGAAGATCAGACTTCAAATGTAGCCACTATTACTGCATGGAAAAAATCTTTAAATGACAACTTTCCAAAATCCACTCATATTTACAGATTATGACTAAATTTGACAGAAAGCTTCATGTCAGGCGCTTTCCCTTCAAATGATGTTCACCATTTCTAAAAATATAAAAAGCTTTAGATTTATTCGTTTCAAAATCTGTTCAACAGAATTCAACCAAATTTGACAGAAATCATCCTGGTATCGAGGAATTTCAAACTGGCACAAATTATGCTGATCTGCTGTATGGTAGGGTCATCATTTCTAAGAACAGAGACGTGTTATGTATATTTAATTTGCATTGTTGTTTGGTTTTTTGTTACGTCAAATTGTATTTTGTAGCTGACCTTGTCCAAAATCAAGTTCTTTTTCTTTTCTACCTGACCAGAATCATTGATTTAGTTTTATAAACCTGTTTATCTCAATCAGAGTCCATGAAATGCCACGTCCTCCAGATCACCACATTCTATGATATAAATATAATTTTAGTAACAGACCTGGTCTAATTATAGCTTGGATTGTTCTAGAAATGAACTTTTGTCCTCTTCATTTGTGTTTTCATTTTTATATATAATATAATCATGTTTAGCTTGAAATTATTAATTCATGCTTTAAGATCTTGAGACATAATCATTGTTGTTTTCAGTGTTTGATTTGGGCTGAAATTATTTAATTTCTCTCTGGAAATACAAAGCGCTCTAAAATACTCTTGGAAAGAGACAATCACTTGGAATAATAGTGAATTCAGACAAGGAAACCTTGGATTTTATTACTGTGATGCAACTTGGCACATTATTACAATTCAAGTCATTAGTACAAAAGTACATTAGAGACTACAGGCCACTACAGTCACATCGATGCCTTCAGCATAGTAAATTATTTGGAATACCACTAAAGTTTATTCCAGATTTTATTCATTAGGACTTGTGTTAGTAATTATAGGATTATTTGGGATTTGATTTGCAATACCATAAGTTTGTTTTACATTTTCACTTTGTATTCTAGGGAAATAAAATTATTTGTTGAATTTTACAAAACTTGTTGGTTTTTCGCTTTTTTCTATTACTTATCTTAAGACCCTAGAGTCCAATAGAAGGCTTTTCAATATTGGACAAGTGGTGCTGGTAGGTAGGTTGTCAAATATGGATGAAGATAAAAAATATAGAAAATCATTGAAACAGCAGTTGTTTTCCTGATGTATGCAACCAACAACATTTGAAGAAATTTCTAAAGAAAGCTCATTGCTGAGTCTGATTTCTCAGTATGAGCCTCTCATTGCTGAGTCTGATTTCTCATTTTAATTAAGTCTCATTACTGAGTCTGATCTCTCATTTAAGTTAGTCTCATTGCTGAGTCTGATTTCTCATTTAAGTAAGTCTCATTGTTGAGTCTGATTTCTCAGTTTAATTAAGTCTCATTGCTGAGTCTGATTTCTCAGTTTAATTAAGTCTCATTGCTGAGTCTGATTTCTCAGTTTAAGTAAGTCTCATTTCTGAGTCTGATTTATCAATTTAATTAAGTCTCCATGCTGAGTCTGATTTCTCAATTTAATTAAGTCTCATTTCTGAGTCTGATTTCTCAGTTTAATTAAGTCTCATTGTTGAGTCTGATTTCTCATTTAAGTAATTCTCATTGCTGAGTCTGATTTCTCATTTAAGTTAGTCTCATTGCTGAGTCTGATTTCTCAGTTTAATTAAGTCTCATTGCTGAGTCTGATTTCTCAGTTTACTTAAGTCTCTATTGCTGAGTGATTTCTCAGTTTAATTAAGTCTCATTGCTGAGTCTGATTTCTCAATTTAGTTAAATCTTATTGCTGAGTCTGATTTCTCAATTTAATTAAGTCTCATTTAATATAAAGATATGTTTCAGTTATAGTCAAGTTTGAAAATCAAAATTAGTTTTGATGAATGGATATGAATGCTGGTTTTGATCTTTTGAAAATTCATTTAAATTCACTTTGGAAGCTTTTACACACTTTTGTACAGTCTGAGATTATTACCAGTACTCTAATTTACCAGCACATTCAGATCAAAGCAGGTATAGTCACATGGGAAGATCATCTCATCATTCCATTTAACCCTTTATGAGTTGACAGTTTGGAGGGTGTTGTGTCTGGTATAAAGAATAACCTGTGTCCTTAAGGTTAGATATGCCATAATTAATGGTACTTGTTCATGTTTGGGGTCTGAAAGTTTTCAGAGCAAATGGCAGGATCCAAGATTGGCAATAATTTGTTTTCATGCAGATGGTAAAATATTGGGAGATTTTATCCTGTAGAGTCCTTGTAGATAGTTCAATGACAGTCAAAAATATGAATTAGATTTTTGAAAGTCTAAACATATTAATATTAGAGGAATTTACAGTTGTATGAATTATTCAGATTCCAGAGAGGATGTCAATTGTTGCATACCCATGCTGCAACAAAAGAACAGTAGTCAGTTTCTTTTACATCTGTTAGTGACAAATATAAATAAATCTCTGCAGTTATATTTTATCACCTAGCCTATTCAGTGTGTTCAGTGGGGTTTAATGCCATTTTCAGCACATGATAGGCTATACATGGCAGCTAGTATTAATGGTGGAGGAAGAACCCAGGAAAACACCATAAAGAACTCCGACCCACGAGAAGCTACTGGCAAGCTTCTGACATGGTTGATCTCACAATTATTGTTGAGAAGTATTACGCAAAATCAAAATGATAGATCGGGGCCCCGAATGGCCGAGTGGTCTAAAGCACTCTCCGTTACGGATCACTGCCATCTCACCTCTGCCTGCATGGGTTCGAGTCTCGGATTCAGCCAATGTGGGTATGTCAGAAGCTTGCCAGTAGCTTCTCAAGGGTCGGTTGTTCTTTCTGGGCATTTCCCGGGTTCTTCCTTCACCATTAATACTGGCCACCATGTATAGCCTATCGTGTGCTGAAAAATGGCGTTAAACCCTACAACAACAACAACAACAAAACCATTGATCGAAAAGATAAAAAGAAGTGGCACTCCACCTTCCCTCCCACCTTCGGTACCCTGCCCTCAGCTTATCCAAACTGTCCTTCAAGAGTCATTCCCTCTGAAAACAGAGATCACAATTTTACAAACATAAAACCTAATTTTACTTCCCAAAGATGAAATTCCAAATGTCATCAGCATCAAATCCTAGACTGATTTCAACATGTCATTTATAGTCATACATCTTGATTAAATGCACACAAAACATAGACTTCAGGGTGTCATTTATTGTCATCCATTTTTATGCATTGCACACAAAACATAGATTTCAAAGTGTCCGTTATAATTGTACATCTTGATGCATTGCACACAAAACATAGATGTCAGCATGTCATTGATAGTCATCCATCTTCATGTATTGTACGCAAAACGTAGACTTCAAAATGTCATTGATAGTCATCAGTATGTATTGCACACAAAACAGATTTCAAAGTGTCCATTATAATTGTACGTCTTGATGCATTGTACATTAAACAGACGTCAACATGTCATTGATAGTCATCCATCTTCATGTATTGTACACAAAATGTAGACTTCAAAATGTCATTGATAGTCATCAGTATGTATTGTACACAAAACATAGACTTCAAAATGTCATTTATAGTCATCAGTATTTTTGTACACAAAACATAGACTTCAAAATGTCATTTATAGTCATCAGTTTTGTTGTACACAAAACATAGACTTCAAAATGTCATTTATAGTAATTCATTTTGATGAAGCACACACATACCATAGACTTCAACATATCATTGATAGTCTTACATCTTCATGCACTCTACACATACCATAGACTTCAACATGTCATTGATAGTCTTACATCTTCATGCACTGTACACATACCATAGACTTCAACATGTCATTGATAGTCTTACATCTTCATGCACTGTACACATACCATAGACTTCAACATGTCATTGATAGTCTTCCATCTTCATGCACTCTACACATACCATAGACTTCAACATGTCATTGGTAGTCTTACATTTTCATGTACTCTACACGTACCATAGACTTCAACATGTCATTGATAGTCTTACATCTTCATGCACTCTACACATACCATAGACTTCAACATGTCATTGATAGTCTTACATCTTCATGCACTCTACACATACCATAGACTTCAACATGTCATTGATAGTCTTACATCTTCATGCACTCCACACATACCATAGACGTCAACATGTCATTGATAGTCTTCCATCTTCATGCACTCTACACATACCATAGACTTCAACATGTCATTGGTAGTCTTACATCTTCATGCACTCTACACATACCAATGACTTCAACATGTCATTGATAGTCTTACATCTTCATGCACTCTACACATACCATAGACTTCAACATGTCATTGATAGTCTTACATTTTCATGCACTGTACACATACCATAGACTTCAACATGTCATTGATAGTCTTACATCTTCATGCACTCTACACATACCATAGACTTCAACATGTCATTGATAGTCTTACATCTTCATGCACTGTACACATACCATAGACTTCAACATGTCATTGATAGTCTTCCATCTTCATGCACTCTACACATACCATAGACTTCAACATGTCATTGATAGTCTTCCATCTTCATGCACTCTACACATACCATAGACTTCAACATGTCATTGGTAGTCTTACATCTTCATGCACTCTACACATACCAATGACTTCAACATGTCGTTGATAGTCTTACATCTTCATGCACTCTACACATACCATAGACTTCAACATGTCATTGATAGTCTTACATTTTCATGCACTGTACACATACCATAGACTTCAACATGTCATTGATAGTCTTACATCTTCATGCACTGTACACATACCATAGACTTCAACATGTCATTGATAGTCTTACATCTTCATGCACTGTACACATACCATAGACTTCAACATGTCATTGATAGTCTTCCATCTTCATGCACTCTACACATACCATAGACTTCAACATGTCATTGATAGTCTTACATCTTCATGTCTCTACACATACCATAGACTTCAACATGTCATTTATGGTAATACATTTTGATGCATTGCAGGATGAAACGAGACCAGATAAGAGAAAGTCTTGTGATATGACCACACTTACAGAAGATATTCCATGTGTACAAGGAAGGGATCCAAAGATGCAGGCTGGTACACAACAAGACTCAGAACAAACTCCAGCAAGTGATACGCAAGAAAATGACACAAAACCCCATTTCACAGAAGGTCAAATTAAATCAATTCCTGTATATTCTGATTCCAAAAAAGAAACTGTGATAAAAATAGATAGCACACAAAGCATTCCAGGTAGTTCACAAAACATTCCAAATTCTTCCCGTGAGATCCAGTCTGTGATGGAAAGTGTTCAGGGACAAGAGAAAGCAGTAATTTACCAGACTTCAGAGGGACAAGAGGAAGTGGTGATGCGGAGAAAGTCTAGTCAAGGATCTACCTCAGATGTGGATTTTGAAGTTTATGCAGGTAGGTACATTCTCCAGTACTGTTCCATCCATCTCCTGCCCCTCCCCTTTTTTATGCATATAGGTACATTCTCCAGTACTGTTCCATCCATCTCCTGCCCCTCCCCTTTTTTATGCATATAGGTACATTATCCAGTATTGTTATATAAATCTCCTGCCCCTCACCCTTTGTATGCAGGTAGGTACATTCTTCTTCACTTCTCCATCGACCTCCTGCATCCCCCCTTTCTTTGAGCACAGGTGATACATACTGTCTGTCTACAATCCGGTAATAAAAATATATTTGATACAGATTTTGTTGTGGTCTAGCTGTGATGAATTTTGGAAACAGGGACATTTATAATGACAACACCTTTCCATAGTATCAGGAACATTACATGTAACTGTAACATGGACAGACCCACCCACCCACCCACACACTATAATGTTGTAGTACTCCCTCATGATAATGTTGTCTATGGGTAACACGGTATACCACCTTACAGTAAGACTGCCTTAAAATGAAGTACATTATACATATACAGTACTCCCTTCCCTCATGATAATGTTGTCTATGGGTGACACGGTATACCACCTTACAGTAAGACTGCCTTAAAATGAAGTACATTATACATATACAGTACTCCCTTCCCTCATTATAATGTTGTCTATCAGTGACACGGTATACCACCTTATAGTAAGACTGCCTTATAATGAAGTACATGATGCATATAATTTCACTGCTACTTAATAAAATGGGATCCATGACCATACCTTTCCTATAATAAAGGGCCTTATAGTGAGGGAGTGTTGTATATATGTAGATACATACGATTGATTACATATACATTTTATTTGAGGGAAATCTTGTTATCCAGATTAAATTACCAATTTTTTTTAAAAAAAATGGACAAGTAGACTGTTCTTCCTTTTTTTTCAAATTCTGCATTTTCTCAAGTGGCTGTTGCATACACAGTTAATCTCAGAAAAAAGTTTGTAAATGTCCTTGCTCAAGCTTGTAGCATGTTAAAAAAAACCTGAATGACCATTGCAGTCATATCAGTATTAACTGTTGACTGGCATGGATTATCTCCCCTGTCTAGTAAGTTCATGGCGTGTTAACACTATATGTGCGATTGATTAAGTAACTTGTTTCATCAAATTGGTGGAGTAGACAATCAGTTGAATGAGTCAAATGGCCCTGGAACTACTTTGTAATACTGGTAATGTGGTCGTCTCTGTTTTGACATTGTGAAACATGGGAATACAGAAGAAAATCTCAGTTCTTTAAATTTTGTGTCATTATAGCAATATAGTGTTAGTACGGGGGGCGTAGTTATGTACATTTTTGTATTAATTATGTACTGACAAACTTTACAAATTTTTGATTCAAAAGTTAAAAATGTGTTGGAAGTTAAACTACCTCCATGTTTAATGATAATGATAATAATACAGTGAAATCCCTTAAAACCAAAAGCCCTTGGGACTAAATTTTATTTTTGGTTTTGAGAAGGAATGTAATTATGAGAGAACATCTGTATGTTCTGTAAGAGTGAAAAAAATGAAGAAAGCTGTTTACTTTTTTAACCTTTAATGAAAAGGTAGCAGAACAACATACATTCATTCTGAAAACTGTTTGTCAGTCTCTGTTGGTAAATATGAAAAGTGATCACACAGGCTTGGTTATTGAGTCCACACATTTTATTTATACAAAAATATATTTAATTGATCATTTATGCAAATGAATAGCAAAGATCCTGATTAGATAATAGGCAGATAAACATAATTAAGTATGGTATCTAGAACTTATTACCAATATACATTAAACACTTGTCTTTTCATTAGCTTGTATTTAGTCTTAATCTCTGTAAATGTCAAGTATTGTTTTTACTTTGTCTTCCTATGGAATATTTTCAGCTCAGTTTACTCACTGATAAGCCGACTACATTATATGTTTTATTTGCAAGCTTAAAATAATCTAACTAAGTGTATCATGTGTTTGTTTTATTTATCACATGACCACATGTAATTTCATGACTATTAATATCAGTGTTTGAGGGAATTTGGAAGTTAATTTACATTTCCAAGTTTGAAGTTGGTTTCAGTTGTATGGCTTTTTAGCTGTACTGGCAATCGGCCAGGATGGCCTGTTGTCTATCCTCCATCATCTGTCAGTTATTAAAACAATTTCATTATTGCTGCTGCTCCTAAACTACTGAGAGCATTGCCATAAAACTTGACACACACATTCATCCCAGGGTATAAAAGGCCCTAAATTAAAAGGTGCTTATCAGATAATCAGTATGGCCAACAGAGCAGCCATCTTGAAAATCTTGTTATTGCTGCTTCTCCGGAATGGATGGTCATATCAATACCAACAGGTAAGTATTGCATCATTAAAATAAGTTTTTTCCCCTCAATAAAACTGCATTTTCACTAAAAGACTTCTTACCATATATAGTCGGATCTTAATAAAAATGGTGCTGGTCTGACTTCCAATGTGGCCACCATGGCAGCCATCTTGAAAATATTTCTAAATGGTGAGGCATATTCACATGAGTTTTTCATCAGAGTACTTATTATGGTGTCTAGTTGGTCCTTAATGACATCCAAAATGGCCACCACAGTAGCCATAATGAAAATCTTGTTCTAGCTACTTCTGAATGTATGATCATATCAACATGGGGCTTTCCTTTTGAGCCTTTTTTCATGATATCTACTTGGATCTATATGAAAATGGTGCTGATTGAACTGGTAAAATATGGATGCCTCAATACTTATCTTGAAGAATTGTCATTTTTGAAATGGGGTTTTTCAGAAAGAGACTTAATATGATATCTGATTTGGCCTAATGGTGCTAATCTCACCTCAAATATGGCTGCCACAACGAACATTTTGAAAATCATGTCTATAGCTATGCTAAATGGATGGTCACATCAACATTTGGGTTTTCACCAAAAGTTTTTAAGGTGTCTAGTTTGCCCTAATGTAATGGTGCCTATCTAGTTTGCGCTAATGTAATGGTGCCTATCTTACATCCAAGTTTTTAAGGTGTCTAGTTTGCCCTAATGTAATAGTGCCTATCTTACATCCAAGTTTTTAAGGTGTCTAGTTTGCCCTAATGTAATGGTGCCTGTCTAGTTTGCCCTAATGTAATGGTGCCTATCTATTTTGCCCTAATGTAATAGTGCCTGTCTAGTTTGCCCTAATGTAATGGTGCCTATCTAGTTTTCCCTAATGCAATGGTGCCTATCTAGTTTGCCCTAATGTAATGGGGCCTATCTGGTTTGCCCTAATGTAATAGTGCCTATCTTACATCCAAGTTTTTAAGGTGTCTAGTTTGCCCTTATGTAATAGTGTCTGTCTAGTTTGCCCTAATGTAATGGTGCCTATCTAGTTTGCCCTAATGTAATGGTGTCTGTCTAGTTTGCCCCAATGTAATAGTGCCTGTCTAGTTTGCCCTAATGTAATGGTGCCTATCTAGTTTGCCCTTATGTAATGGTGCCTATCTATTTTGCCCTAATGTAATAGTGCCTGTCTAGTTTGCCCTTTATGTAATGGTGCCTATCTAGTTTGCCCTAATGTAATGGTGCCTATCTAGTTTGCCCTAATGTAATGGTGCCTATCTAGTTCGCCCTAATGTAATGGTGCCTATCTAGTTTGCCTTAATGTAATAGTGCCTATCTTACATCCAAGTTTTTAAGGTGTCTAGTTTGCCCTTATGTAATAGTGCCTGTCTAGTTTGCCCTAATGTAATGGTGCCTATCTAGTTTTCCCTAATGTAATGGTGCCTATCTAGTTTGCCCTAATGTAATGGTGCCTATCTGGTTTGCCCTAATGTAATAGTGCCTATCTTACATCCAAGTTTTTAAGGTGTCTAGTTTGCCCTAATGTAATGGTGCCTATCTAGTTTGCCCTAATGTAATGGTGTCTGTCTAGTTTGCCCCAATGTAATAGTGCCTGTCTAGTTTGCCCTAATGTAATGGTGCCTATCTAGTTTGCCCTTATGTAATGGTGCCTATCTATTTTGCCCTAATGTAATAGTGCCTGTCTAGTTTGCCCTAATGTAATGGTGCCTATCTAGTTTGCCCTAATGTAATGGTGCCTATCTAGTTTGCCCTAATGTAATGGTGCCTATCTAGTTTGCCCTAATGTAATGGTGCCTATCTAGTTTGCCTTAATGTAATAGTGCCTATCTTACATCCAAGTTTTTAAGGTGTCTAATTTGCCCTTATGTAATAGTGCCTGTCTAGTTTGCCCTAATGTAATGGTGCCTATCTAGTTTGCCCTAATGTAATGGTGTCTGTCTAGTTTGCCCTAATGTAATAGTGCCTGTCTAGTTTGCCCTAATGTAATGGTACTTATCTAGTTTGCCCTAATGTAATGGTACCTATCTAGTTTGCCCTAATGTAATGGTGCCTATCTAGTTTGCCCTAATGTAATGGTGCCTATCTTACATCCAAGTTTTTAAGGTGTCTAGTTTGTCCTAATGTAGTAGTGCCTATCTTACATCCAAGTTTTTAAGGTGTCTAGTGAAGAAAAAATATGAGGTTAAAGAAGGAAATGTTTGGGACCAAATAAAGATTTTTGATATTATGGGGATTTTTGTATCCCAAGTGTTCAATTTCAAAATATTTCACTGTGATGATAATAATTATAATTAGAGAGAGATACAAAAAATGTACTGTTAAAGCATTATATTTTGTTGTTGTATTATATATGTATAGAATAACGTGTATCTTACCACAACTTCATATCATTATATGGTATCACAGCATTAATTTTCATCTCTCTCATTGTGTGATTACAACTTCTTTGCATGGTACTAATTAGTAAAATTTCCAATAAGGGGAAGACAAAAATGTACAAATATTTTTAAAAATAAAAATGCCATAAATAAGTACACATTGTCATGAATAGATTCATTTTGCAAGTGAAAATATAAGCTAAAAATCTTGATGTCCATTTTTATGGCAGTGTCCAGATAAACTAAGGAAGAATTATATATATATAACCTGTCCATTTGACCTTTAGAATTATATAACCTGTCCAAATGACCTTTCAATGTAATGTTCATAATGATCTCATTGATTTTTTGGGGGGTGTGTGTGTTTTATGGTACAGAAACACAAGTAGGCTATTTACCTTGCCCAAGCCAACCCAGGCTGATCCAGTGGTAGGATTTGAATCCCTAACCTTTCTGTCACAAGTCTAGCGTGCTGCGTCGGTTCCCTTAATAAGGATCTGAAATACCAGGCAACTGGGTACTGATATTTATGCAAGGCATGGCAAAATGATCTTGATCATATGAAAACTATATATGGTGCACACCCATGTTTCTTAAATGGGACAGGCCCAGATAACTATCCTAATAAAAGATCAAATGGACAAGTTTTGTTGGTTGAGTTAAATTCTCTTGGCAGAAGAGGAATTTATTTTTTACAAGATGCAACATACAAGTTAGACAAGATTTTACTTTGTTAGTAGGAAGTTGGTGCAGTTTTGCTTATAATAAAAATTCATTTGAGAGCTATTGGATAAAATTCTCATTTTAGTATTGTCATTAAAACCTTAATTGAATTTGTTTTGCCTTGGTTCCTTTTGAACATAGAAAGTTTTCCTCCATAATATTGTTATCCAAAGAGTGAGACATTTCATTCTGAAGTGTTGAATGGGTTATTGTTTTTTTTATTTATCTACTATAGTAATAACATGTATATACAAACACCTTGTAAGTCAAGTGCAACTGCAAACTGCACAGACCCATATCCATGTCATATAATGTGCAGGCTTTATACACTTTGTTAGGTGTAAACATTAGACCAGAGAACATGGACACTAGTCTGATAAATCAACCCCACAAATCTGTGTTGACACTGATGGATGATATGTGGGTCTTGATGTCACCTGTTCATTAAATTGTGCAAGTTGCTGCAGGCATATCTTTCTGGAACACACCTGTGTACACTTTAGACACTTAGTGGTATTTGGTAACAGCCACATGTAGCGCAAAATTCAAAATGGCCACAGGACAGAGCAGTGCTATTCCACATGGATTCATAAGTCCCCAAACATAGGATTTACTCCAGAAATATGATATACATGTCACCAAAAGAACCCTTCAGCCAAAGGTAGCTCCACAGATTGGCTGCAGATATTTGCAGGCTTTAATAAATAGACAATATCAGCCCCTAAACTGTCATTGGTGTGGGCTGATTTATTGGCCCACATTAACACAGATGTGGTGACACATTATGTGATGGCAGATTAGGGCCTGTATTGACTTCATTTGGGCTCATGCATAAGCTAGTACATACAGTACTTTAATATTGACAGTAAAAGGAATTCTATTTTTAACAGGGTTTTTTCCAACCAATTAGTAGACTGTACAGAGACACAATAAAAAGAAGCAGAGTTTCTTTCTTTTATATCTTATTTAATCAGTCAGATAATCTTTAAACTAGTAGATTGACTTCTGAAACTTTCTGCTTTTTCTCCATTTTCTAGAGATCAAATAATTCCTTTTTTCTTTTCACTGCTAACTTAGATCAGGACGATGAAGCACATAGTAAGTCTTTAGTTTACTTCTTAACTTTTGTGCAAGTTCTTCAAGTTTATTTTGTTAATTTCAGTTTTTATTCAAATTTTTTTTATGATGACAGAGACGTTTGTATAGTTCATTGTAAATCTACTAAGACACTCCAACTCACCAAGAAACCTTTTGCTGTAAAACATTTCATGGTGGAAAGCCAAATATTTGGAGGGCATGCAATTTAACTCCAATTTCAAAATTCTTTTGTAACTTATTCTGTCTGTTCATTGATAAAAATGTGTCTTACACTTTTAAAATTGCTTACTTGTGGCCAGCTTTATAGACAGGGTTTTGAAACTAGCTGGTTTTACTTACATTTGGTATGAGGCCAGGATTGGTTATCAAAACAAAAAGGTGTGCACTTGATCAATTAGATGCCTTATCTGTTTGCACTCTAGTGACTCCTCCTTTCACATCTTAATCCTGTCTTAAAGCTGTTTAATCACAGAAGAATAAAGTTTTACAGCAAATTTGTTTTCTTTTTTTTCATGAGAAACTGTCATTAATGGAGAAAAAGAAACTTGTGTATTTGGAATTCAGTTCTTATCAGTTTTTCAAAGAAAGGTTTTAGTAAATAAAATCACAATTCCTGTCACCAGATAAGATGATATTTATTCATGTTAAAAAAAATCCTTACTGTATGACAGCCTCTCATGCAATGTGTTTGTTATGTGATGGCCTGTTGTCAGTCATCTGTTAATCAGGTGTCTGTTCATCCATCCATAAGCACAAGTTTGTTATCACTAATTCTACTAAACTACATTGAGGATTGCCACCATACTTTACATGCACATTTATCACAGGGTTTGGGTGGTCGTAGGTACAAATAGTTCCACTTAATCATAACAACTTTTGAAATTCTTGTTTTTGTTATTACTGAATAATTGGTTGAATTGACATGGGGATTTTCAGTGCAAGACTTCTTATGACATCTAATTGCTTCATAAAGACAATGGAGACCCATGAACATCCAATATGGCCATCTCAGTAACCATCTTCAAAAATTTTGCAGTTCCTTCTGAACAAAATGGTTGTATTTTTATTATGTTTCATTCAGAGACTTCATATCATATCTAGTTGGTACTAAATCAAATATAGCTGTTATGTGGTTCATCATCTAGTTGGTACTAAATCAAATATAGCTGTTATGTGGTTCATCATCTAGTTGGTACTAAATCAGATATTGCTGTTATGTGGTTCATCATCTAGTTGGTACTAAATCAGATCTTGCTGTTATGTGGTTCATGATCTAGTTGGTACTAAATCAAATATAGCTGTTATGTGGTTCATCATCTAGTTGGTACTAAATCAGATGTAGCTGTTATGTGGTTCACCATCTAGCTGGTACTAAATCAAATATAGCTGTTATGTGGTTCATCATCTAGGTGGTATTAAATCAAATATTGCTGTTATGTGGTTAAAATTTTTGTAAATAGCTTCTCCGGAATGGATGGTCATATTTACTTGGATTTCAACTGGAAGATTTCTTTCATGTCTAGATAGTCCTACAAAAAAATTGTACACCATTGTGGCCATCTTGATTTTTATGTGCTTTTTCTTCTTTCTTTCAGCATGTTGTTTTCATTAAAAGACTTCTTCTGATATCTAGTCATTTCTGAATGTTTTCGCTACACCTTCTGAATGGATGGTCTGTTGACATGGGGTTTAGGGTTTGTCAAGATGTCTTGTCATACGCTATTTCTTAATACTAAAATGGTTTCTGCATGATGCATAATTCCATTCTTGCCATCCACTAAAATTCCAATTTCCATTCTTTGTTGAATTCCTGGAAATTCTTTTATCCAGTAGAGCATTGGTTCCTTGGAAATTTGTAAATTTTTGAAGATTAAAGAATGCAAACTTACTATTCCAGACCAAGTCTTAATCATGAGTGATGCCTGTTGGAACATCAGGACTAATTAATTCAGGGTGCATGTAATTATATAGCAGTCAAGACTAATTAATTCAGGGTACATGTAATTATATAGCAGTCAGACTAATTAATTCAGGGTACATGTAATTATATAGCAGTCAGACTAATTAATTCAGGGTACATGTAATTATATAGCAGTCAGACTAATTAATTCAGGGTACATGTAATTATATAGCAGTCAAGACTAATTAATTCAGGGTACATGTAATTATATAGCAGTCAAGACTAATTAATTCAGGGTACATGTAATTATATAGCAGTCAAGACTAATTAATTCAGAGTACATGTAATTATATAGCAGTCAGACTAATTAATTCAGGGTACATGTAATTATATAGCAGTCAAGACTAATTAATTCAGGGTACATGTAATTATATAGCAGTCAAGACTAATTAATTCAGGGTACATGTAATTATATAGCTGTATTGGAGTGCTCAGCTCAGAGGTTCAGTAATTCCATTTGAAATGTGCTTATGGCAGAAGTAGCATATGCTGAAAACTTGGTTTGCATAATTTGACCACATACAAATGTCTTCATGCATTTTTAGGCAACATGTTTCCATAAAATTTGCAAATATTCTCCTTACCTAGAGCTCGGTATATATTATTATGGGCTGGGTACAGGTATATTGTTTTATCCCAGAGGGTGACAGTGATCATTCCAGATGCCTTATCCAAAACTTTGTGTATATTATTTTGAGTTGTGTACAGGTGTATTGAGTTGTTCCAGAGGGCAACAGTGTAACTGTGGTTATTCCAGCTTCCTTATCTGGAGCTCTGTGTATGTTTTTGTGGGTTTTTTAGAGGTGTATTGTTTCATCCCAGTGGGTAACAGTGACCATTCCAACTGCCTCATCCAGAGCTCTGTGTATATTATTGTAACAGGTGTGTTATTTCGTCCCAAAGGGTAACAGTGGTCATTTCAACTGTGTCAATATTGATCACCTGGTTACATGGATAAGCTAAGTACCTCACATGAAATGACTCTACTGTTAAAGATTCTGTATTCACCCATGCCGTGCACCATCAGGTCAGTGTACAGTATTGTTGGTATGAATTGGTATTGGCTACTTCCTGGCTAAAGCAGAAAGGGTTGTAGGTCATATCTGAATCGGAATGCAGAAAATGAAAGTATGATGAAAACGTTTGAAATTAAGAAAGATTTGTAATAATTTTTCTTTGCATTTTAGTAATCAGCATAAATCAAAATATAAGTAAATTTTAACAAACTGTTATCTTTGTAACCATAAATATTTTTTTGCCATTTCCATCAGTTTGTTTTGTAATGGTCTAATTGAAATTTGATCATAGTGGAGTTTTAGACAAAAATGGCATCATGTCCCACTTTAGACATTTATTCTGGAAAAGCCTAAAGTTGTATGTAAGACTGGTTCTTTGCATAGGTTTTAAAGTTCATAGAAATAAAGAAGATAAAAAGATTCTGTCAACTGCAGTCTTTTCACTACCAAAACATTTTTGTGAATTGAATTAGAAGATTGAATTTGCAGAGATATTTTTTGTGCTATATACCAATGGAGTGTAAACAAGTATATGTTCATTATTTTGTAAATATTTTATGTCGGTATTTAATTAATATGCAAAATATTAATTTGAAACAATTATGATTTTAGCTAATTTTTATTATTTGATAATCTTATGCAATACAGCATATACGGTATTGATAAATTTGCCAACATTTAGTGTTATATATATATATATGTGTGAGTGGGCTTCCACTGCTTGCAGCAGGGACACATTGACTTGGTCCCATCCATCCATCTATCCAAATATGTATGTCAATCAATCAATCAATGATTATGTCAGTATAACTGTCCATCATATAGGCTTCTTTGCATGATTGGGCAAAAATTACTGCTGCAGAGATATTTAATTTGGCATGTGTATTTGAAATCATGACCTTGTTTAAATTTTCAGGCTATTAAAGCTACTTTTTAAGTGTTTTTCTATATACATTTTGGAATTTATTTTTGGACTTGGACTTTTGTAACAAAACCCTTGTAAGCACTATTAATCAAAAACCATTCAAGCTAGGCAAATTAAATTTTGTAAGTGTGTTTGCATGCATATGTAGATGACCCGACTTTAGTTTCATAGCATTATGGCAATGTTACATAATTTTAAATGGTTTTGAACTTTGTTGGACATTAGACTGTTTGGTCTCCAGTTGGGGACTTACATATTTTACAATTACAATAATGTGGCTAAGTAATTCAGTTAAACACAGTTTTGTATTCGACAGTACATATCTGTTATGCCATATGTTATCACATGTAGTAATTTAGATTCATGATACAAGAATGTACAAACATTTATTTTATGTTAACCTGTAATTATTTGCATGCTTTAAATGTTGTGCAGAATATGTCAGGGAGATGTTTCTACAAAACCAAATAGCATAAATTTGAAAATATATGGAGAAAAAAACTAGTCAATTTGATAGCAGCAGATCAGAAAATTTAACTTCCACGTAATGGTCTCATATAGGGAAGTTGTCAATTCAAGGCATATTGGTCGCTGCAAAATGGCCTCACATGGGCAAGTTGTAAATTTATTTGATATTTGTAGTCATCAAAAGTTGTAAGTATATTGATACTCAAGGGATTTTACTTTGGGAATATATATAACAGCACATCAGCACACTCCTGGCTATTGAGTGCCAATCGTCAGATAGTCAGTTGTGCTGAAAGACTACAGAAATAAAGCTGAGGTAAAGATATAGGTTGTTTTTATGGAAAATTAATAATTGGTTGTCACTAGGATGTACCTGTGTTACAAAATTAATAGTTGGTTGTCACTAGGATATACCTGTGTTACAGAATTTGACATATTAAATAAGAGTTTGTCCGTTGTTTAGGCACCAAAAAGAAATGCACGTTTCCTCCTGTACTCGTTGTAAAATAGGAATTGAGGTAGCTACGTAGGTTGTATTTTTGTGTTTTTTTGCACATTATATAATATAAAAATATATATATATAATGTATTAAGTGTTTCAAGTACTGGACAAAAGCATTTCAGTTAGGTGTGCAAATCAGTTTTGGCAATGTTTAAAAAAATGTTTAAAATTGAAGACAAAAAATTTAACCCTGAAGAAAAAAAGTGCAAAGGTTGGCAATGAAAAACATGGATGGTCAGTCAGCTGGAAACACACATTTCTTTTATTTTGGCCTTCTCATTAATTACCATGAACCACTAATCAGTTTTTGTCTATGCAGTTAGCATTGATACTGCTTGTTTGTCCATGTTCACGTGGACTGAAAACTTTCACCTGGACATTTCTTCCTGTAAACCACTAATCAGTTAGTGTCTATGCAATTAGCATTAATACTGCTTGTTTGCCCATGTTCATGTGAACTGAAAACTTTCACCTGGACATTTCTTCCTGTAAACCACTAATCAGTTAGTGTCTATGCAGTTATCACTAATACTGCTTGTTTGTCCATGTTCACGTGGACTGAAAACTTTCACCTGGACATTTCTTCCTTTAAACCATAGGCAAATTCATGTTTTTAAAACTAATTGTTGGGGACCAGTTTTGATAAAAGTTTGACACAATATTCAGATATTTAGTTTTACATGTTTTGTACATTTTGACAAAAATCATGTTGTTACAATTAAGGAAAATGAAGTTTTATTGGCTTATTTGTATTTATATGTATTTGACCTGGTATGATTTTCAGGACACTATAGCAGTGTTTCACTACTGGATATACTTGCTTATATTTAGAGTCCAACTGTAAACAGCAAAGATCTTGATCTGCTGTTGCATAATGTGCCTGCAGATCCAGGTTTCTGTTGTTTTTTCTCCTGAGCACTCCTATTAAACTGTACAGTACCAGATCTGCTGGCACATTATGTGATGGCAGAGACTGGGTCTTTGCAGTTTGCATCTGGATTCATAAGTAAATATGTATGGTATTTTATTATTTTTTTCATAACTTTAATACATTTTTTTAAAAAGAAATCTTGTCAGCACAATTTCAACGACAACCAATTGAGACAGGCAAATCTAATTTTGTACTGTATGTACTCACTTTTAAGTTAGATCCAACTGCAAGCGACATAGACCCAGATCTGCCATCACATTATACACTGGCTGATTTGGATCTTGCACTATTTATGGTGCAATCAGTAGAAAAACCATAGATCCAGATCTTCTTGCACATAATGTGACAGTAGATGAAGGTCTCTGTTGTTTGCAGTTAAACTTATAAGCAAGTATATATGGTAGGCATGTTTGTTTGCATGTTTAAATGACTTGGATAGATTTTCATACCATTACAGCAAATTTATATATTTTCATAAATTTTCCATCTTTCTTGTTTTCTTGTGCCAGTGATGTAGAGGTTTAGGTAATGGCTTGACTGATCTGATAAGTATGATGGAATTTCACTGTTCCTCTGTAATTTGATGGTTTGCAGTTTACCAATTATCTAATTCAGAGACGACCTTCTCTAATAGTTCTGCATACCAGTCTTTAAACCAGACTTCTTAAACCAATAACCTCCTTCCATCAAATTTCAATTAAGCACCTGCTTTCAGGTGAAAAATTTAGACTTGGCAAAACAGGCGCATAGCCCTGTTTTTCTTTGTATTATATGTTCTCTAATATAAAACTCATTCTAATTGGCTTTACAGACCTATGTAAGTTTTTCAAAAATATTAAAATATTTCTTTGGAATTTCTGAAAGAAAAAAGGCATATTTTTGTTTTGCGTGTGAGATTGTCAAGATGTACTGGTCACATTGGCCATTGGTTCATCTGTCTGGCAACACGTTTTGGTTAATTATTTTTTCAAGGGTATATATATCCTGTTTTCATCATGGGATCATCATAAGACCATGCCAACAAGTACATAAAGGGGTTCATAAGACTATGCCAATAAATATATAAAGGGGATCATTGTAAGACTCTGCCAAAAAATATATGAAGGGGATCATAAGACTATGCCAACAAATAAGACTATGCCAACAAATGCATAAGGGGGATCATCATAAGACTATGCCAATAAATACATAAGGGGATAATCATAAGACTGCCAGTAAATACATAAGGGGATTGTAAGACTATGCCATCAAATACATAAGAGGGATCATAAGACTATGCCAACAAATGCAAAAGGGGATCATTATAAGACTATGCCAATAAATACATAAGGGGATCATAAGACTATGCCAATAAATACATAAGGGGATCATAAAGCTATGCCAACAAATACATAAGAGGGATCATAAGACGATGCTAACCAATACATAAGGGAGATCATAAGACTGTGCCAACAAATGCAAAAGGGAGATCATTATAAGACTATGCCAACAAATACAAAAAGGGAGATCATTATAAGACTATGCCAACAAATACAAAAAGGGAGATCATTATAGACTATGCCAACAAATACAAAAAGGAGATCATTTTAAGACTATGCCAACAAATACAAAAAGGGAGATCATTTTAAGACTATGCCAACAAATACAAAAAGGGAGATCATTATAAGACTATGCCAACAAGTACAAAAAGGGAGATCATTATAAGACTATGCCAACAAATACAGAAAGGGAGATCATTATAGACTATGCCAGCAAATACAAAAAGAGAGATCATTATAAGACTATGCCAACAAATACAAAAAGGGAGATCATTATAAGACTATGCCAACAAATACAAAAAGGGAGATCATTATAAGACTATTGCAGCAAATACATAAGGGTTAAAGGAATGTGCTGAAGATTGACAAAAAGTACTAAGATGGCAAGGTCATGGAAGTAGTTGTTTACATTGTTGGTGGGTTGTGAATGGTTCAAGCTTTTGGGTCTGGCAATACTATCTTTTATTTCAACGGATGAATTGACATCAACATAGTAAAGATGTGTACCATGAGATATAAATACCACTGCTGGTATGCAGATCAAAAGATCAATGATTGAGGTCATTGGCCTGGAAAGGCATTAAACTTCTAACCAGATTCTCCAATGCTATCCTTGGGGATGATAGATCAAGGTGTCAATAGTCAAGGTCACAAGCGAATTGTTCTTTAGTTGTCTTTTTTTTTGTAAATTGTTGAGAGCTGTGGGAAAGTTGTATATATCTTCTCTCAACATATATTGTTATCACATATTAGCAGGAGAATGGAGTGGTTAGAATGGTCGGTCAATTGTCAAGGTCACAAGAATTGTTTTGTAATGTTACTAGGTTTGTTTGGTAATGTTGCTAGGGTTGCAGTCATATTCTCTCAGGCAAAACAGTATATTGATGGATTTTTTCTTTGTTGAGAGAAAACATAAGAAATACACCAAATTAACTTTAATCTCCATTTCTGCATTTTAGATTTAATGAAGATCTTTTATTTAAAACAATTACATTTCTTTCTTGTCTGCACTTAAAAATGAAAAATAATAATAATGTATAAGACCATTTGCTGTCATTTTCAGATCTGAACATAATGCTGAGATCAAAGAAATTAAAGAACCACAACTTGCTGTTTTTCAGCACCATATTATATACAGACCTGAAACCTGATGAAAGATTGAGAATATTGCTTCCCAGACTGGTTCTGTTACTACTCTAATTTTATTAGTAATTAGGAATGACAGTACATATCCAATCTAGCTTCTGTTTGCCACAATAAACTTGCTGTTTGAGTTGCTGTGGCCATTATCACTAATTCATATTCTTAAACTGACCACCAGAGACTGGAAATTGATAGTCAAATCTCATATGGCACCTGCTGACTTTAGAAATAAATTGCTTCTGACATCATGCCAATAATGAACTTATAATGGTAGGAAACCCACAATAAACAGTGTATGATCTCCCTACTGTACTTGTTATGTGGAACAGGCATCCAAATTTGACAGGGACTGAGTGCCCCATGTTTGACCAGCAGGTTGTTAGTTTATTCACTGTACCTGAAAGACACTTTTTGCAAATATTTATTTTAAAAGTCATTGATCGTCATGATAATACTGTTGCCCTTCATGTAGATGATTTTATTACAGAACAATTACCATTCAACAAATGTCATGGGTTACTCATGGAATATAATAAAATCGTCACAATTTAAGTAACTTCTAGTCGACCTTGCAGTGAATGAAACTGTAATATGTTTTAGAAGCCAAAAACTTGTCAGGATTACAAATTGGAAATGGCTTCTATTTCTGCACCAAAGCCAAGCTACAACACATGAGCTGTGATAAATACACTTATTTTAAGATATGCCTGAAATAGAATCCTCACTTTATCTCAAGACTTTCACTATTAATTTGGGAACTTATATTTTTTTTGAGAGATGATGCCTAGACTGGCTCTCAAACTTCAGTGTAAATTGGTGTCTTCCAACCTTATTTCATGGGGCAGTTCCAGTCACTATACAACTATCAGTTATTTAAGAATTTATTTGATTGGGAAGAGGTGAACTTGCTGGTCCTGATATAGTTTGTGTGCCAAAGAATAAGATTTAGTGTGAGTGATAGTTTCAACAGCTTCCAAAGAATGAATGGTAGTCTGTTAACTTTCCTGATGACAAGGTCAAACAATCTTAGGGCATTGTTCAGCATCTGGCATGTGGTGTGTACTGCCTGTCAACAATTGCTGTTTACTCTTCTCCAAAACCACTAAATCCTTTTTAGTTAAATTTGGCAGAGAACATTGTGGTATGGAGGCCTTTCAGATTTGTACAAATGGTGCTAGTTCATGGATCAAATATGGCAGTCATTAAGGTAGAGGAACCATTAAACAACTTTTTTCTCAAAACAAAATAAAACACTAAACAGAATCAGAGCTAATTGTCCAGAAGCATCCTGGTATAAAGGTCTTTCACATTTTTACAAATGATGCCAATTTATGTTTAGATATGACTGTCAGATAGGAAAAAGCTTTGAACAACTTCTCAAAAACCACTGAAAAGAATTTGACCAAAATTTTACAGAAAGCACCTTAGCTATAAATGAGCTCAATCCTTTGTCATTAAATTTGGCCACAATACTAAAATTAGAAATGTCTTAAACTGACTTTTCAAAACTTCATTATTACTATTATTATTATTATTATTATTATTATTATTAGAAATGCCAGAATTATGCTATCTGGAAAAGTGGAGGGTCCAGATATTTGAATTAATGATAGTACCTGCTGAACATCGACTTCCAAAGAGCATGCCTTTTGGATCAGTAGGTAGTATCCTACTTCTGAGCCATGTAGAGTCAAGGTCATGTATGATGCACCGAAATGGGTGGTATTAGAGAAAAGTAGACAGTTGTAGCTCTTCAAGGGTACCAAATAATCTGGACTTTCTACTCAGATCACAAAATACAGAGGGAAAAAAGTATTTTTTGAGACCCAATGTATTTACACCCAAACTTCAGCCATTGTCAGAATCAAATTTTGTGTCCAGATTTGAGACTTTTTGGCCTCAGATCTAAGGCAGACCAGTCTGAACTGCACATAGACAGGCAAACCTATGCAAAAAAGTAGGATAAGCTTGGGATTTCAAGTAAAATATGGCCAGGACATGAAAAAATAATGGGTCCAATAAGCACACAAAAAACCTCCAACTTTACAATTATGCACATGTGTGAGCAAAATAACCAATGCAAAATGATGTTTCTAACACAGCTAGGCATCATGTTAAATTAAAATCTCTTGGAAGCAGATTTATTTGGATGTATTCAGAAACAGCCCCTCAAAATGTGATTCCTACTTGCATTTCAGGCAAAAATGTCAAACCTGTGCATGGTTTAATGAGTCGATATGTATTATATATATATGAAGCTCATTTTATCAACCGACCAATCTTCTGTGAGGCCTTAATCAATTACATTTTTGTGTGTGTGTGTGTGTGTATATATATATATATATATATATATATATATATATATATATATATATATATAAAATGCACAGTTTTTACAAGATGTCAAGATGTGTCTTAAGAAAACAAATGCTATTAAAAACCTAAATCTGGCATAGTAGTTAGTAGAGTGCTAAATCAAGAAAGTTAAATCTGTTTTTGAAAAATCTAAAATGCACCCCTTCAGACTGTGAAAGGGGGCTCTTGGTACAAAACTCTATTCACACACAGATAAGGAACAGATTAATGCTGATACAACTAGAAGACACATATAATGATTTTGATTTCAGTAGGAATTTTACAGAACGGAGCAGGAAGAAAGAGAGATGGATATTGAAGTGTTATGTAAATATTGAACTATGGCTGTTTTATTCCTCCCCATATTTTGTTGTACTCACACTTATTTTTGTGACAAGGGTGGGAAATCCTGGGGACATTTCTGAAGTTCATGTTACACTCCCAGTAAATAAAGTTTGGGGAGTATACTGGAGTCAGCATTCTTTCTGCCCAACCTTTGAATTGTGAACCTTGAACTTTTGTACATACCTTGCCATCGTCCAGTAAAAGTGGAATACATTCCTGTAGATTGTATCGACCTTCATCCTGTGAGACAGAATTATTTTAATAATTGGTATATTTTATATAAACTCAAATAAAAGCTTTATGATGTTGTACTTGACTTTTAAAGAAATATGCAATGCATACTACAAAGATAACCCTTAATGACTTTTTCTTTCATTCTTTTAAAAATTATTAACATATTTACCTTTTAGGTTTTATTATATAGGACTTTGTTTTCTTTGGAAATGTACAACTTTTATCATTACATTTTTAGAAGTTAACCTTTAGCAGGTACTATACAGCTAGTATTTGACTCATGTTGTTAATCCTATACATGCATGCATGCATACCTACCTACCTACCTACTTACCTATCTACCTACCTACGCAATGCATGCTCTTCATTGAACACATTTGAGTCTTTGTTGAGTTGAAGCTTCAGCAAATTTGGTTTCAGTCTAATAATGCTAGAGTGTTCAAGGATGGATGGACCAGCCAAAGAAAAGATAGATTAACAGAGACATTTATGTGTCCCCCAGTTTTAGTGGAAAGGGACAAAAGGTTCATTGCAATTTTTTGTACAGTTCACAATAGTCATAGAATTTAAGTCAACCTACTTAGGTGTGGGATTGAAGCAAAGATTTGAATGATAGCATGGAAATATGAGAAAGGCATCTGGACAGATGGCTTTGCTTGAGATTTCTGGACAGATTGCTTTGCTTGAGATTTCTGGACAGATGGCTTTGCTTGAGATTTTTTGACAGATGGCTTTGCTTGAGATTTCTGGACAGATGGCTTTGCTTGAGATTTTTGTTTGTTTAAAACTTTATGTAATGTCAAGTTCTGCAAACTGCTTGCACTTGCAGCTGTAATCTTAGATTTGTGGGAAACAAGAGAACCAGCAGAAAACCACCTACCTTGAATTGGCTACCCTTTCATGACAGAACTTGAGATTGAACCTGGAAATATAGAGATGTGAAGCAAGATTGCTACCACTGCCCATTTCTGTTTGTCATCAAAGAATTTCATCCTAGATTTATATGTTGAGAAAAACATGTATATAATTTGTTTATTGTGGAACAAATTTGAAGTAAATCTTTAAAAAGTACAGTATCATGCATGAATTTTTAAAGTTAATACTTTTGCATGGAAAGGAGCAGAAGGAATTTTTTTAAAGTACTCTATGACTCAAAATAATGCAGGAATTTAAAACTTGATACATCATCTATGTAGGTTAAATAAAGAACAGTTGTTGGCTTCATTGGATTGGATTCATTAGCCAATGAGTTGTTTGAGAAACTTATTCACTTAAATAAAAAGGAAAATATTTTCAGCAAGGTGATAGTTGGATTATGATTACTAACGTGCCCTGCCTTTTTAGTACATTTTTTAGCCTGGACATCTAAACACTTCATCCCTTATTTATATATATATATATATATATATATATATATATATATATATATATATATATATATATATATATATATATATACACACTCCATTCAAGCACATGGTATTTGTATTATATATACACTCCATTCAAGCACATGGTATTTGTATTTCCAACTGGAATGTGAAAGTTATGAGAATTTTACCATGTAAAATTTTCTCCAACCACTCACAGGTACAAGATAATGGCAGCTCCTTGGAAAATAATGACAATATTGTATTACACCACATAAAACTGGTGGAACAAAATGTCTGTCATTAAGAAAAAAGGATGAAAGCTGTGCTGAGTGTTAGTATAGGCCATGTAATGTTATTGATACCAAAATGAAACGATCAATAAAGTGTACAAGTGGGGCTAAAAGGGGTCACATTATGAAGGGGGCAATCGTTTGGTAATTTTTATCTCAAACAAGACTGGAATTCTTAATTTTGCCAACCACACATTCGTCTGAAGACATTAATGTTTATGATTTTCATACATCCAGTGTTTTAAGGACAATAAATGTCCTGCCTCTATGAAAGATTGTCAGTTGACCAAATGAGCTTCAACTTTAAATAAAGTCATTATTATTATAATTATTATTATTATTATTATTATTATTATTATTGTTTTTGTTGTTGTTGTTGTTGTTGTTGTTGTTGTTATTATTATTATTATTATTATTATTAATTCTCATACTGTACCGCACCATACATATAAGTGGTAAAGTGTGTGCTTGGATACATTATTTTTATAATGTACCTCACCATACACATAAGTGGTAAAGAGTGTGCTTGGATACATTATAATGTACTCTTGCCATTTTCAGAGTAAAGTTATTGATTTTAGTGTACGTAATAATTATGACAGATACTTGATTCGTATTTATTTCTAAAGATTCTTTCAATCTTAATCTTATCAGGAGTCTCAATATTAATTGCATCTACCCTCCCCCCCCCAATTTTCGTGAAAGACGAATTCAGATAGGCATCAGACATTATCTTGTGAGTTTGTTTTTAGCCCCAGGGATAAAACTTAAGAGAATTACCCCAGGGATAAAACTTGCAAACTATTTACATTCCCACCCTTTTGTCATATACCAGACATGAAATGTTGCAGTCAGATATGTAACTGACATCGACCCCTTGGTCTATCCAAACTCCTGGAAACCTGGTCATTGGATTGTAACTTGGAAACTGTACAGATCCCCACCCTCAAACCATATATACATTTACTGGGCATGAAAAAGATGCATTATGATATGCAACAGATATTGGCACATGCATTTATTTTCACCTCAGTAAGTGGCTTGGTCCACAGGCCATTACTACTATCAAGATCCAGGCACTCAATAACTCTATACTGGGACTGAAAGAGAAAACTCAGATAAAGAGAGAAAATCTTAAGAGATTTCTTGGCAGGTAATTAATATGTACCTTTTCTTCACACTGTAGGCTCTGTCTTCTTCATCAGTTTTTTTATTTAACAAATACTGACTGACTGCCATCTGTTGTACCAATGGACAAAGCCTTGATGTAAAAGCATGATGTCATCACAATATTTCCGATAATGCCCATTTAGCTAAGGAAAACATATTTAGGAATGTACAAGGATCTCTTTGTTTACTTTCCCACTATTGTATAATCTATACATTTACTTATCTTGTCTCATTTGCTCCTTATATATATATATATATATATATATATATATATATATATATATATATATATATATATATATATATATATATATATATTCTTTCTTTCTTTCTTTCTTTCTTTCTTTCTGTCATCTGCCTGTCTCTAATATGTCTGTTCATTTTGCTGTCCCCCCCAATTTCAAAGAAAAGTATGTGACAGAGTAACTGAGCTTCCTTCCATCTATTGTACTTTCCTTTCCACTCTGTAAGTTTAAAGATGTTTGAGATTAACAATTTTTCAGTCATACAGCTACAGTGTCTGCAGTATGACAGTTGATAGTGATGTCTAGCACTGGGGCATCATGCTGCAGACACATACCATGATGTCCCACCAAAAGCCAAATTTTGAGATTAAGGGATTAAACTTTGTGTGCTTTACTTGATCACCTGAAAGTATGGAGTTCCTGAATCTCTGCCCCCCCCCCCAAGACATTTTCAGAGTAAACCTCAGTTGTCACTAGGTATTGTTTATAGATTGTTTCTTTGCTGGACAATCAATATTGCTGACTAAACTTAATTCAGAGATGTCTATGTCTAGTTTGCACTTGTTTCTTTGTCATCCAATCAGCAGAGATGTCACCAGCCAAGCTTGTTTGGTTATTATTGTTCCCCAATTGTTTGAACTTTCCATAGCCACAAAACAGAAGACAAAGGATGCTTGAAAGCCTCTCTCCTGGACTTGCCAGAACCCCAGTTTAATTGAAAAAGTGCCTAAGGTTATGTACTCTAATATATCTAGAAGTTACATCAGTCCCTCACACCACATGGTTTGTACCACATTAGTGGGTGCTATCTTCAGAATCAAGCTCTCGGCTCAATATTTTATGTTTCTATCACACTTTAACATCTCTATCATGTTAAGCCATTTGAGATGAAGGGATAGAATTTGGTTGACATGTACATTTTGACATTGGGAGGCATATCTTCAAGGTTAAGGTCATGGCATAGTATTTTTTGTTTTCCATCACTTTCTTTTCCACTCTATAATATTAGAACTGTTTGAGATCAAGCAATGCAACTTGATATACCTACACGTTATTATTAACACGTGTGTTGTTTAGCACATTGGGGTCTTATCTTCAAGGTCAAGGTCGTGGTATTATTTCTTGCATTCTTCTATACAATTTATTTTCCACTATATAATTTTAGAGCCATTTGAAATGAAGGGGTGAGACTTATATAATTATATATCATGACTAAAAGATCCTATCTTCAAGGTCAAGGTCACAGGAAAATAGTTTAGGTTTCACATTTACCCTTCTGCAGTTAAACTTAACAGCTGTTTAAGATAAGTGAATGTAACTTGCTATACTTATATGTTGTCATTAGAATATGCATTCTCAAGGTCAGTGTCGCATTTCAGTATTTTAAGATTTCTTTCGTTCCTACTTTGCGTCATAAAGATGCTTGAGGCACATGGATGAACTATGCTGCTTCTAAGTGATGGAATATCATTTATCACCGTCAAGGTTTTACTTCCATGATCAAGGTCACTGATCAATCTCTTGCCATTTTCTTTATTTTAGTGCACTTTTAGATGGAGCAAAGGAACTTGATTACTTTCATTGTTTGCCCAGTAGCTCGTTCTGAAAGGCCAAAATCTGATTTTATGATTGTGAACTTTTATGACCTCACCATTCTCGGGGGTGGGGGATGGGGGGTTGTAAACTAGCTGCTTATCTGTATATTCTTGATTTTTGTTTGAATTCTTGTTAGTTTATCTATAATATTTGCCTATAAGAGAATTAATAAAAAGAAAAAAGAGGAAGAATTGAATTAACTAGGTAACTAGAGAAAAAATTATGTTTTTAAAAATGGGGCAACTTTCATAGTATACACGGTACAGAGGCTCAATTTGGTGACCAAGAAAAGCATTGCAGTAAAGTGGTTATGGACCTTTTTGCCCATGTATTGATTTACCATTAAATATCCCCTTTGTTCATTCACATCTTAATATCTGACCTGTACGTTTATTATGGTAGCTGGCTGTGTGATTCTGTCATAAACATTAATATTTTATAAGTTCTTGTGCCCTTTTTTAACCTAGTTATAGCACACACACACACACACACACACTGAAGTAATGTAAAAACTTTCTATACCCACGTAAACATTAACCTGCAAATTACTACAGTATAAACCTGTCTTGAGAGGCATATGCTATGAGAGACCACCTGTCTTGAGAGACTGGGTTCTCCATTCACTCTATTCGCTATGTTATATTACCTGTCCTGAGAGACATCATCTCTATCTATCATCTCTTCAAACCCACAAAAACCAAACATCATCATTCTATTATTTTCAAGCTCACAATATACATTTACCTGCTGATACAGTAAGTTATGAAGTAGTGCTTCTTTTTACATTGCTACAAGCTTTTAAAGATGGTATTACCTTCAAGAAAAGGAGGGACATTATTTCCAATAAATATTGCAATTCATCCAAACCAATTAATTTATTTCTTGACTGCAATTAAAAGTATTGGGTAAATATTGCTTGATACCTTGTAAGATGTAATGTAAACCCAAAAAGTGTATTGGTGTTGGTAAGAATAAGGGCCTGTAGGATGTGTATTGGTGCTGGTAAAAAAGGGCATGTAGGATGTGTATTGGGGCTGATTTAAAAAAGGGTCCTATAGGACGTGTATTGGTGCTGGTAAAAAAGGGTCCTGTAGGATGTGTATTGGTGCTGGTAAAAATAAGTCCTGTTGGATGTGTATTGGTGCTGATGAAAAAAGGTCCTGTAGGATGTGTATTGGTGCCAATAGAAAACGGCCTGTAGGATGTGTATTGGTGCTGATGAAAAAAGGGCCTGTAGGATGTATTGGTGCCAATAAAAAGAGCCTGTAGGATGTGTATTGGCGCCAGTAAAAAAAGGTCATGGAAGATATGTATTGTGCTGATGAAAAAAGGGCCTGTAGGATGTGTATTGGTGTTGGTTAAAAAAAGGGCCTGTAGGATGTGTATTGTGCTGATGATAAAAGGGCCTGTAGGAATTTTATTTGTGCCAATAAAAAAAGGTCATGTAGGTTGTATATTGGTGCTGATGAAAAAATGGGTCTGTAGGATGTGTATTGGTGCCAGTAAAAAAAAGGTCATGTAGGATGTGTATTGGTGCCAATAAAACAGGGCCTGTAGGATGTGTATTGGTGCTGATGAAAAAAAGGGCCTGTATGATGTGTATTGGTGCCAATAAAAAAGGGCCTGTAGTATGTGTATTGGTGCTGATGAAAAAAGGGCCTGTAGGAAGTGCATTGGTGCCATTAAAAAAGGGCCTTAGGATGTGTACTGGTGCTGATGAAAAAAGGGCCTGTAGGATGTGTATTGGTGCCAATAAAAAAGGTCATGCAGGATGTGTATTGATGCCAATAAAAAAGGGCCTGTAGGATATATATTGGTGCCAGTAAAAAAGAGCTTGTAGGATGTGTATTGGTGCTGATGAAAAGAGCCTGTAGGATATGTATTGGTGCCAATAAAAAGGGGCCTTTAGAATGTGTATTGGTGCCGATGAAAAAGGGCCTTTAGAATGTGTATTGGTGCTGATGAAAAAAAGGCCCAAAGGATGTGTATTGGTGCCGATAAAAAAGTGCCTATAGGATGTGTATTGGTGCTGATGAAAAAAGGTCCTGTAGGATGTGTATTGGTGCCAGTAAAAAGGGCCTGTAGTATGTGTATTGGTGCTGATGATAAAAGGGCCTGTAGGATGTGTAATGGTGCAGATAAAAAGGGCCTGTAGGATGTGTAATGGTGCCAATAAAAATGGCCTTTAGGATGTGCATTGGTGCCAATATAAAACGGGCCTGTAGGATACTAATTTATGCAGATTATCCTTTACAATGCCAAAACAAAATTGTGGGTTTCTTTCATTTTTGCATGCAGTGTCTAATGTCTTTGTAGAATTAAATGTAATTAAGCTTTAGAGGCAATCCTGTTTTTGATCAGGTAGTTACTATTCTGGCCTTATTGCAAACTTGAGATAGTGGAGCTCACATAAAGTTGTTGTTGTTTTGGGGTTTAGTGCCATTTCCCAGTACAGGATAGGCTATTCATAGCAGCCAGTATAACTGCGAGAGGAAGAACCAGTGGAAAACCCTAATGAGAACCACCAATACAAGGGAAGCAACTGGTAGCTTTCTTACATACCCACATTGGCCAAGCCCAAGACTTGAACCCACATGGATAGGTGAGATGGCAGTGATCAGTAAAGGCAAGCACTTTAGACTACTTGGTCACTTGGGGCCCCCCTCTCATAAAATATGTTCTACAGCTGATTTTTTTCTTCAGTCCTTTCGGTCTTCCGTCAGTTTTTCATATTTTTATTTGGACTGTATGAGAATAAAATGTAGATTGGACCATGTACTGTTGGCTTCATCATCATGGCAAGGTGAAAATAATAATTCTGTTTTTGTTACTGTTGTTATTACATATATTACTATTATTTTCATTTAACATATAGTCACTCAGGAAGTGTAAAACTGACACAGATTTTATGTATAATAAAATTAATAATAATAAAAATCATTAAAATAATAATCTGTATTTAATGACGATAGATGAACAGTAGGAATATTTAGTCTTGCATCATGCCCTCAGTTTATCTATTTATTTGTTGGTGTATCAAAAAATTATGTTTCAGGAAAAGAAAGTTGCATATTGATGACCAATGTCAAAAGTCGGTCCCTAGCATATTATTTAAGTCTGTTCATTGTGATTCATGGGTTAGGGTTACTTAACACACACACACACACACACACACACACACACACACACACACACACACATGTAGGTCCCTAGCATATTATTTAAGTCTGTTCATTGTGATTCATGGCTTAGGGTCACTTAACACACACACACACACATGCACACACTCACACACACGTAGGTCCCTAGCATATTATTTAAGTCTGTTCATTGTAATTCGTGGGTTAGGGTCACTTAACACACACACACACACACACACACACACACACATGTATGTCCCTAGCATATTATTTGTCTGTTCATTGTAATTCGTGGGTTAGGGTCAGTTAAAACACACACACACACACATAACGATGACCAATGTCAATAGTAGGTTACCATATAAATTGACTTTGCAATAGTATACATTTACAGAACAAGAATTGGCACTTAAATTATTGAAATTAATTTGTCTGCAAGGTGATTCATTTTGTTGGAATACTACTTATAAATGCAAAACTATCTATGTGGTATTTGTAACAGACTCACAATTTCTTGGTATTTGTTTATCCCAGAATCCCTCTTGGATACCAGTGCAAAAGAAACTTTTATTTGCCTTTTCCATAGTACACTGATCAGCTGGGTCTCTCTCATTTATCCACTTGTAGTCCTGTTTGCAGAGTTTCCCCATCATTGTAGGCTCACTCAAATAGACTGGTTGTTTGATGGAAGTCTGTATAGACAGCAGTCAGTTATTTCAAGCACTTTGACTGAGGGTTCTTTACATGTGTCATTTCATGCCAGTGTGTGTGTGTGGAATTTTTCAGCAGAATAATTTCCATAAATGAAATTGGGGGAAATTTAGAACAAGAAGGATTCTTTCAATAATCATATGTGGATTGTGGAAATGGATACACATTGGAAAGGATATGTTTTTGGATTGTGGAAGTAGATATAGTCAGTAGGAAGGATTTTTATGAATGACATAGGTTGTGTATATATACATATATGTATATGAATGGGAGGTCTGCTTTGCTTATCCTGGTTTTGTGAAGGGACATATTTGTAGTACAATTTTGGATTAGAGGGCCACTTTGATCCAGGTAAGTTTTGTGTATTACTGTTCACAACTATCCGTAGAGTACAGCCTAGAATGCAATTTATGTATGTATCTCTATGAGAATGGCCTTGTCAGAAGCCTCAGTTACAATGCCAGTGTTCCAAAGAATTTGTTATGAATAACCTTCATGCATGCAATCATTTTTTGCACACCTTTTGAGATGAAAGCAAACACTAGTGAATTTGTATCAAAGTTTAAAGAAAACTTGATAATAATTACAGCACACCTTCACTGCAAGACCCTTAATTATAACACCATTCATGTTTTTAGGTGGGTGTGGTCCTGGACCCCATTTCATTATGTCATAAATAATAATAATAATAATAATGAGGACTTTGTATAGCGCCTAATCTTTAGAAGCTCTAAGCGCTTTACAACATTAGACAACACCTATAAGATAAAAAAACATATAATGATAGATGGTTTATGATTACAAACACAAACACCATGAAATTAGAAAATATAAAAAACATGCTGAGAATATTTAAGGTAGGAAACATTATTAGGTCTTTATTTACATAATGTACTTCACTATAAACTAATATCACTATAAGAGGGTATACTGTATGGTTCCCTTGGACAGCAGTATAATGAAAGAGTATCATATCTATATATATTTTTATATATATATATATATATATATATATATATATATATATATATATATATATATATATATATATATATATTTCATTGTTAGGTGCTTTAATTATATGGCGCCCATGGACATCATTGTAAGGTGGTCTCACTATAATGCTGTATACCCATTGGACAATTTGAGGTTGGGAAGAAAAACATAACACAAATTCTTACTGATTAGCATACTAGTACTTATTTCTTCCAGAACTCTGATTACCAAAATGCTACATACCTAATAGATTTACCTCATTCTTTTTTTGTCATTACCTCATTTTATACACTTATTGATTGAGTAAAATAGAAGGGCACGTAAACTGGGAAGTCATCAGGAGTCTCTATAACACTGTCATCAGGAGTCTCTATAACACTGTTGTCAGGAGTCTATAACACTGTTGTCAGGAGTCTATAACACTGTCATCAGGAGTCTCTATAACACTGTCATCAGGGGTCTATAACACTGGCATCAGGAGTCTCTATCACACTGTCATCAGGAGTCTATAACATTGTCATCAGGAGTCTATAACACTGTCATCAGGAGTATTTAACACTGTCATCAGGAGTCTCTATCACACTGTCATCAGGGAGTCTCAATAACACTGTCTTCAGGAGTCTCTATAACACTGTCTTCAGGAGTCTCTATAACACTGGCATCAGAAGTCTATATCACATTAACATCAGGAGTCTATAACACTGTCATCAGGTTTCTCTAACACATCAGGAGTCTCTATAGGGGGTTTCACGGTTAGTATCTCCCCTTGAAAACACCAGAGGGCATATCGGTGCAACTTACTTCTGGATAGTTAAGTCAATTAAGATGGCAGATGTAGATCAAGAAAATGTGACAGACCGCTCACATTATGCAAGCAGGATCGATATCTCACTATCTTAAAAAGACATTCTATCAATATTTGATCAGTTATTTTTTACATATTTTTTTCTTCACTAACTTGCGCTGCTCCCAGCTTTCAAATAAATATTATCTGCCCATTTCAGAACTTCATTATCTTTCCATTGCTACCTTATGCTCTAGTTTGTATTATTTGATTGTGCAAAAGTGTATTGCTGTGTAAAAAGTTGTTGCAATTTATCTCGCTTGAAGAATAATGAAAATATGTTTATTTTGTACAGCTTCAATCATAGCAGTTAATGGAGGTTTGAACAACAACAAGAAAAAAATTCTAACTTCTTAAGTTTTTTATTATTGATTTAGACTGTTGCTTTTCTATTAATGTTCATTATATTTTTCATGAAATATCTTGAGTTTTTTCAAAATGCACAAATGTCAATGATGCTTGAACAGACAGGCACACATATGAGTCTCCTTGATGATTATTTTAATTTTATTTCCTTGAACGGTTGGAAATTTTAGAGTATACAGTTTGGAGAAATATCGATGTTAGACACACTATGCATGTATAATACATTTGTGGCTCTCACCTATCTGTCTGTCTGTCTATATGTATGTCTTCTTTCATCTGGTGCGTGGGTATGTATAACCTCGAATGAATATGTGTTCGCATACGTATATTACATAAACATACTTCTGGTTAAAAACGAGTATAAAATGATGCTAAGTTAGAAAGAGTGACTGATAGATAAAGATAACAAATATAAATATTTGTGAGTATCCATTTATTATTGACTTGTAGAGTATGTTCTTACAAGCAGTCTCTTTTTTAAATTATACTGTTTGTAATTTTACATCCAGTCACGTGGATCAATATTGATTTAAAAGGTGAACCAAAGTAATATGACGGAATCATGAAATAATTGGATCTTTAAAACTTACATATTTGATGCAAGGAAAGTTAAACAGAATTAAACTAATTTTAAGAAGGCTGTTCTAGATGAATTTGCTTGTGGCAATCAGAAATGTTGTCTAAAGACCCCAGCAAATTTGAAAGTTATTACGTGTCAGCATAAGCAAAGAAAAATCATGCTGAAAGTTATTGCATGTACTGTCCGATATTTGATGTTTCAAAAGTAAAAAAAAAAAGAATAAAACAACAAAATAAAACGTCATTGGGCATGTTATTTAATCTGAATATTGTACGATATTTACACCAAAATATGAATAAATATTCTGTCTGCATTAATTACACTCATTTATCATTATAATAGCTAATGCAATTATTGCTTTGTTAAGTTCCTCTGAATACATTCAAATACTGTGTTCCATTTTTTAAAAAAACAAACAAACTTTTCTGGTTTAAAATATTCAGCATTACAAATCAGGTGACACATTGAATTCGTGTTATAATTTTCTTATCGAACTTGTGTTATAACTTTATTAACTCGTGTTATAAACGAACTATTAGCTTTGCAAAATAACTGAGAAAGAAGGATATATCAACATATGAAAAATGCAAATTGTTGAGATTGTTTTCGTTAAGGTTATATAACCAAAAATCTGCAATAAATGTTTCAAGTCAGAGAGCAGAGTAAAATGTTCCTGCAAATGTATCTGAAATTATGGATAATGAATTTATATCTGGTATAGACAGTGTATTTAATTTAATTATTTTATATCATTTGAATATGGAAATTAAATATTATTTAATTATCTGATATAATGTAAGTATGGACACTGAATCTAATTATCTGATTTAATGTCTATAATTATTCTCCTAGTATGAGCAAAAGATGTTTGACATATATAATTGATTCATTGGTTTAACCATAATGATCTGTAGTACAGCTAAGATACATTCCTTTGTTGACTTTATGTTTCGCTAACAAAGTGTAGAACGGTGAACTATCCGGAACTGGAAATTTTTGGTGGGCATGCACATTGGAGCTAAGGGAGGTAATTTTAGGCACTACGATCAGTAACTCCGTTGCAACCGTGAAACCCCCTATAACACTGTCAGCAGGAACCCGCCTTCCCTCTCTGTTTTTCTGTCTCTCGCTCTGCAGTGTTTTTGTTCCCCCACCCACCCACACTTTGCCTAAGTTTGGTCCATTGTGGTCTTAATTGATCCATATTCAATAAAAAAGTTTCCTGACAATGAAGCAGGGATGTTTTGAACACGAATGTAGACTGGGCCTGATGCACTCTCAAGCGACTAATCATGTCAGTCTCTTTGCCCTGGGGATGCATCCTATATTGCTGTCTATCTGAGAATGTCTTGGACTTTACAAGTATGCGGTATATAAAAAAAATTGACTTTGTATTTCAATGATTTTGCACTTGTTTTGCTGCGTTTTTTTTGGTCTTTTTTTATTTTTGAACTTAATTTAAACTGCATGGCCAACTGATGTGTCATTAAACCCTGTTCATATGTATGTACATATGAAATACACACACACACATATGTGTACACACACACACACACACACACACACACACAGTCAGAGAGCAGTGCTAATATGGCATCTTTACAGAAAGAGTTGGTTCCTGCATGCAAAATGATGCAATCATCTAAGTACTCTAACATACTTCTCACTAGGTGTGGCATATTGTAAATGTGTCAGTTCAGTACTTTATACATGGCAAATGATAACTTCCTTCTTCCAAAATGCTAGTACACAAGTAAAGATAAACAGTCAGATGAGAATTGTAAAACAATATTCATAAATAATTAGTCTTACTTTCAATATGACTAAGAAGCACATAAGTAAGCAGGGAATTTTGGGGTGTATTTTTGTAACATTTTAATCAAAACTTAATTGTTTTTGTTTTGTTTTTTAAATCCCATTTCCTTACATTGTACAAATTTACTCAGGCTTTCAAATGATTTTCAAGAATACTGACCTATATGTTGACCATTGTTTATTATGTATAGGCAATTGTTTATCAATGATTGATCAGTGGTGCAAATTGTTGTTTCACTATTTTTTTCCTTCATATCTTGTATGAATTGTTTGTTTTGCAAGTTAAATAAAGTTATTATTATTATTATTATTATTATTATTATTATTATTATTATTATTATTAATGTTTAGATAATGCAATGTACATGGCTGACCTGCAGGGGATAATCTATTTATTATAGCAGTCAATAGACCTGGGTGAGCAGAAATGACCAGGTAAGGTCAGATGACATTTGTTAACATTGTAGGGTTGTGGCTTCTACCTTCAAACTGAATACATTTGTCAGGCAGGCTCTGTTTGTACAATGCAAGGTAATGGAATTTTTTCTTTTACTTTGATGAATTAATAATGCAGAAAAATATGTCACAAAATGTGTCAAAAACTTAAGTGATGTACTTATTAGACATATTGGTACAGTAGTAATGCTGATTTTATTGTTCTCCAATCTAAACTTTTTAAATTACTTTTTTGGTATATGCTGAACATAGGAATGCATTTATTTCTTATGTTGTTTACAGAATGGCATATTTTTAAAATGTTTCATATTGTTTATATGCTACCATTCCAATATACTACCATTGCAATATACTACCATTGCAATATACTACCATTGCAATGTACTAGCATTGCAGTATACTACCATTGCAGTATACTACCATTGCAATATACTACCATTGCAATGTACTAGCATTTGCAATGTACTAGCATTGCAATATACTAGCATTGCAATATACTACCATTGCAGTATACTACCATTGCAATATACTACCATTGCAGTATACTACCATTGCAATATACTACCATTGCAATGTACTAGCATTGCAATATACTACCATTGCAATATACTACCATTGCAATACTACCATTGCAATATACTACCATTGCAGTATACTACCATTGCAATATACTACCATTGCAATGTACTAGCATTGCAATATACTAGCATTGCAATATACTACCATTGCAATACTACCATTGCAATATACTACCATTGCAGTATACTACCATTGCAATATACTACCATTGCAATGTACTAGCATTTGCAATGTACTACCATTGCAATATACTAGCATTGCAATACTACCATTGCAATATACTACCATTGCAATATACTACCATTGTACCATTGCAATACTACCATTGCAGTATACTACCATTGCAATACTACCATTGCAGTATACTACCATTGCAATATACTACCATTGCAATACTACCATTGCAATATACTACCATTGCAATATACTACCATTGCAATATACTACCATTGCAATGTACTACCATTGCAATATACTACCATTGCAATACTACCATTGCAATATACTACCATTGCAATACTACCATTGCAATACTACCATTGCAATATACTAGCATTGCAATATACTACCATTGCAATACTACCATTGCAGTATACTACCATTGCAATACTACCATTGCAATATACTACCATTGCAATATACTACCATTGCAATACTACCATTGCAGTATACTACCATTCCAATATACTACAATTGCAATAAAAAAATGTGGATCCTCAGATTCAGATAAATCAAATTACTGTAGGTTTTATCGTTAAAAAGACATGTGCAATTTAGCATTAGGTGTCAAATTCAACAAAGAGTATGGTTTTTAACAAGACAAAGGATCACCAGAATGTGACCTTTATAGACAGTGTCTTTTTATAGACTGTGTCCTTTATAGACAGTGCCTTTTTATAGAAGATTCATGTAATTTAAGTTAGGGAAAAGGTTGATGCATGTTGTTCTTTGTGTGTTCTTTATAGACAGTGTCCTTTTATTGAGGATTTGTGTAATTGAAGTTTAGGTAAAGGTTGATGCATGTTGTTCTTTGTGTCCTTTACAGACAGTGTCCTTTTATTGAGGATTTGTGGAATTGATGTTAAGGAAAAGGGATGATGCATGTTGTTTTTTATGATGTGTCCTTTATAGACAGTGTCCTTTTATTTAGTATTTGTGTAATTGATGTTAAGGAAAAGGGATAATGCATGTTGTTTTTTATGATGTGTCCTTTATAGACAGTGTCATTTTATTTAGGATTTGTGTAATTGATGTTAAGGAAAAGGGATGATGCATGTTGTTTTTTATGATGTGTCCTTTATAGACAGTGTCATTTTATTTAGGATTTGTGTAATTGATGTTAAGGAAAAGGGATGATGCATGTTGTTTTTTATGATGTGTCCTTTATAGACAGTGTCCTTTTATTTAGGATTTGTGTAATTGATGTTAAGGAAAAGGGATGATGCATGTTGTTTTTTATGATGTGTCCTTTATCGACAGTGTCATTTTATTTAGGATTTGTGTAATTGATGTTAAGGAAAAGGGATAATGCATGTTGTTTTTTATGATGTGTCCTTTATAGACAGTGTCCTTTTATTTAGGATTTGTGTAATTGATGTTAAAGAAAAGGTTGATGCATGTGTTGTTCTTTATGATGTGTCCTTTATAGACAGTGTCCTTTTATTTAGGATTTGTGTAATTGATGTTAAGGAAAAGGGATGATGCATGTTGTTTTTTATGATGTGTCCTTTATAGACAGTGTCCTTTTATTTAGGATTTGTGTAATTGATGTTAAAGAAAAGGTTGATGCATGTGTTGTTCTTTATGATGTGTCCTTTATAGACAGTGTCATTTTATTTAGGATTTGTGTAATTGATGTTAAGGAAAAGGGATGATGCATGTTGTTTTTTATGATGTGTCCTTTATATACAGCTTTTCACCAATACAGGATTTCACTGTTGTGCATCTGTAAAACTTGATCAAGCTAAACTCAAACATAAAGTGCAGGAACCTAGGGACATTTTAATGCAGAATTTAATCTTGTTTAGACAAGAAAAGCATTGATGGTGGTGGTGGTGGTGATGATAATAGAACAACGAAAAAGATGTGAAATCAGACAAAGATGTGAAATCAGTGTCTCATCTCATCATTATAGTGTTTGTAACTTTTCAACTTAACATTGCCAGTAGGGCTTTCTGATTTAGAAGTAGTGCTGTAACTACATGTAGGTTAATATCTTACATCTATGCTCACTTATAAGATGAATCCAACTGCAAACTTCACAGACCCAGATCTGCCATCACATAATGCACCAGTCTGTGCAGTTTGTTAGGAATAATTAGTAGAACAAACAGTATAGACCCTGATCTGCAGGCACATGCTTTGGCAGATCAGGATCTTTGATGTTTGCAGTTGGACTTGACTTATAAGCGAGGACATACAGTACTAAAGTAGCTCCAAGCTGGTGTGTTACACTTTGATAAGATAAGCATGTTCTTTACACTTGCCATTAACACTAGAGCTCTTTTCATGCTGTTTTTTACACAATGCTATAAAAATGGAGTTTACTTGGTGTGTGTGTTTATTGTGTGTGCACAAAATTCTATTTATGTTTAAATAAGAGTACCCAGGCTGTTTAATGACTCTCTCATGAGTACATTAGTGATTTGTGTTTTTATCTCATGTAAGCTCAGCTTAGCACAAATTTTCTCTCGCTCTATTCCTTCAAATCAGGCATGTTTATTTGGTGATTTATGTGTTAATCAGTACAGACAGGTAACAAAGTGGAAGGACTTGAATCTAGAATTTAATAACCTCAGGATATTTGCAAGTATATGTTTTGTATACCATATGATTAGAAATTAGGAAATTAAGTCCATGGATCAACAAGGTATTTTTAAAGGACCCTAAAATCAGCACTAGATCATTAGTATAATTGATTTTTTCCCCTACTGAATTGCCACTGAATCTGTGTATTCTTGTAGCTCACCTGCCAGCTCATGGGATTTAATTTTGTAATGAAACTGTTAATAGGACACAATGGTACCTTGGAGTAGTATTCTGTTGATAGCCCTTGAAGTGCTGAGGACTCCTTACTGTTTTAGTCACTGATTCTGATAATGTACATTGAGGCATGATGTTTGAACTGTAGTAGTGATAGCAGACTACAGTATTAAGAGGGGTAGGTGTAATTCTTTTATGTTTATTGTAAGTTTCACTGTTATTTTCAAGTAACACATACAAAATTGACCAGTTCTGCAACAGTGACAGTGATTCCAAGATAAAACCCACTTGTTGCTTGGGGAGGGGGATGCTCTAAGGATCAGTTCTGATTAAAATCAAGATGTCTGACATAACAGGGAACTGATGGACAATGATTATTAAAATCAAGATGTCTGACATAACAGGGGACTGATGAACAATGATATTAAAATCAAGATGTCTGACATAACAGGGAACTGATGGACAGTGATATTAAAATCAAGATGTCAGACAACAGGGAACTGATGGACAATGATATTAAAATCAAGATGTCTGACATAACAGGGAACTGATGGACAATGATATTAAAATCAAGATGTCTGACATAACACGGGACTGATGGACAATGATATTAAAATCAAGATGTCTGACATAACAGGGAACTGATGGACAATGATATTAAAATCAAGATGTCAGACGTAACAGGAAACTGATGGACAATGATATTAAAATCAAAATGTCTGACATAACAGGAAACTGATGGACAATGATGTTAAAATCAAGATGTCAGACGTAACAGGAAACTGATGGACAATGATATTAAAATCAAGATGTCAGACAACAGGGGACTGATGGACAATGATATTAAAATCAAGATGTCAGACAACAGGGGACTGATGGACAATGATATTAAAATCAAAATGTCAGACATAACAGGGAACTGATGGACAATGATATTAAAATCAAAATGTCAGACATAACAGGGAAATGATGGACAATGATATTAAAATCAAGATGTCTGACATAACAGGGAACTGATGGACAGTGATTTGTGGCCATGTTCTGCTGACTTTTCCATTCATCAACAGAATTTCAACTTTCTCACTAAAAAAGTAGACCGGGGCCCCAAGGTGGCAGATTGGTCTAAGACGTTCCCCATTACAGATCACTGATAAAATCGTCGCTGTCCATGTGGGTTCAAATCTTGACTCTGCCAGTGCTGCCAGCACACACATGTGAAAAAGCTTTCAAGTAGATTCCCATGGGTTGATGATTCTAACTGAGAGTTCTTCCTCCACCAAATATACTGGCTTGTCATGTGCTGAAAAATGGCATGAAATCCACAAAACAAAATGTCATAAAAAGTGAACAGCTTCATTTATTTAGAAATATTGTTTCAGATGATAACTCTCCTCAACATGAAATTTTCTGCTTATTCTGAGACATTACTTGGTGAAGTGGATGGGAAATTCTAATAGCAGACTGATACATTACTTGGTGAAGTGGATGGGAAATTCTAATAGCAGACTGATACATTACTTGGTAAAGTAGATGGGAAATTCTAATAGCAGACTGATACATTACATGGTAAAGTAGATGGGAAATTCTAATAGCAGACTGATACATTACATGGTAAAGTAGATGGGAAATTCTAATAGCAGACTGATACATTACATGGTAAAGTAGATGGGAAATTCTAATAGCAGACTGATACATTACTTGGTAAAGTAGATGGGAAATTCTAATAGCAGACTGATACATTACATGGTAAAGTAGATGGGAAATTCTAATAGCAGACTGATACATTACATGGTAAAGTAGATGGGAAATTCTAATAGCAGACTGATACATTACATGGTAAAGTAGATGGGAAATTCTAATAGTCGGAGAATGATACATTACATGGTAAAGTGGATGGGAAATTCTAATAGTCAGCAGAATGATACATTACTTGGTAAAGTAGATGGGAAATTTTAATAGTCAGCAGAATGATACATTACATGGTAAAGTAGATGGGAAATTCTAATAGTCAGCAGAATGATACATTACATGGTAAAGTAGATTGGAAATTCTAATAGTCAGCAGAATGATACATTACATGGTAAAGTAGATGGGAAATTCTAATAGTCAGCAGAATGATACATTACATGGTAAAGTAGATGGGAAATTCTAATAGTCAGGAGAATATGAACCTTTACCATTGCCTGTCTGATACACAGTCCATTCTCGCTTATAAGTCGAGTCCAACAGCAGAATGCACTGATCCAGATCTGCCAATACATAATACGCTGGCAGATTGGGGTCTGTGCAGTTTGATAGGAGTAATCAGTAGAACCAACAACAAAGCCCCTCATCTGCAGGTGCATTATGCTATGGCAGATTAGGATCTTTGTTGTTTGCAATTTGAATCGACTTATAAGCAAGTACATATGGCACCTTTTATAAACAGATCTCCATTTTTTGGGATTGATGAACAGCTTTAGGTTAATAAATAGGATCAGGGTTTATTTCATTGTGGCTGAACAAGTTGGTTAAAGTCAGGACCACAGTGGATGATTCATTGATTTTATTGGGGGAAAAAATGTTAGGGCTTAATTTCTCTCTCTCTCTCACACACACACATACACATACACACACACAATTCTAGACAGTTTTCTATTACAATGCAAAAGTGAAATGTTAGAAATACAAGTATTTTGGTGCTTTTGCTAGCATTGATATTAAAACTTTTCCAGAAGGTTGAGAACTTTTATATATCATAATGCTTCTGAAATACATCAGTAATGGCTTTTTCAGTTGTACATATTTTCCACTAATTTGGCAATATTTGATTGAAATGTCCTGAAAGGCTTGTAAAACTTGAAGAATAAAATGTTGACGTATTTTCCTTGACTCTTCTCAGGTTCATAAAGAACATTTGTCTATTAAGTGACATGTATTCACTAATAATAAACTGCCAATCTATTTCTTAATTTAAGCTTGACCCTTATCTTCATTCTGTCCCAATCAGTCAACCAGATTTTGAGTGGTCAGAAGAACAAGATAATTCTCCTGTCCATGCATTATCTTCTAACACCACATTGATGTATATATTATCTTGGTAAATTCATTTCCACAACCAGAAGTGTTAAATTAATAACAGGCAGATTCACACATGTAGTTCCTGTGATGCATGTTCAATGCCTTGTATTGTATTATTCATTTGTTCTTTTATATTCTTATGTACAAATTGGAGTGCATCATGCTATGGTGTCTGCACAGCCAGCTGTATGTCTGATCTTTTGTTTTGGCTCCACCACCTACCACTAGATTTCATTAATAGCTTGCATTTGGGCAAGGAAAAAACATATCCATTTTGGGCTCAAAAGGACAAATGTAAAAATGTTTTCAGTACTAATGACTTGTATACAGGATACTTTGACCAAACTTCGTAAATGTCATGCATTTTAGACTAGACTGTAATTATGTGTAACAGCCTATCTAAGTGCTTGAATGATGGCACAGTCAATTGAATATTGACCAATCAAAAATCACATCATTTGAATATTGACCAATCAAAAATCAGATCATTTGAATATTGACCAATCAAAAATCAGACCAGCTTAGTGTTCTGATTCAAGAAACTTTTAGAAAGATCATGAAATGACAGGAAGCTGTTAAGGTTTAAAACTTGATGAAAAATTCTGCACTACAGAAATTCAAAAGGGGATATGCAGGGCATTTTATGGGTCCAATAGCATGCCCTTGCATCCTTTTCTTGATGAACTTTAGCATTACATATACCAAGAAAAAAAGATAGCACATTCAATCTAAAAATTACTTCAGTGTAAGGTGAAATGTTTAAAATAAATCATTGAATACAAATTTGAAGTATTCCTGTTATGTAATATTCCAGGGTCTGTGACATATTACTACACATGATAGACTGAAGTGGGTGGTATTAGAGAAAAGAGAGAAAGAATTATCTTTACAGTGATTGCCAAGCAAATTAGACATTTTTATTTGCATTAAAAACCATGAAGCCAAAAAGCAGAGCTTCTGTGATGAGGTTCTTTTTTAGCCAAAAATCTGATTGGTTCCAGAATAGGAGTTTTGTTCAGCATTTCTATTTTATCTTCTTTGCAATCTGAAACAAACTGGTCCAGATGGCACATGGACCAACAAGCTTTTGCAAAAGTAGGATACATTTGAGTTTTGGAGAATGGAGTGAAAACATCATGGGTCCCAGAAGCAAAATCTAAGGAACAAATTTTCACACATCTGCCCATGCTTGGGTGAAACAGCCAACCAGAAAGAACCAACTTCTTTTATGTATCAGTACAAAAGTTTATTTGAATCAGACATGCTTGGAATCAGTGAGAAATAACAAGAAAACTTTCTGTTCTACCTCCATCTCAGATGAAAATGAAAAAAAAAATATAGTTTCAGTGTGTTGTTTTCTCCTATCCAGTCTGACCTGCAAGGAGGGGGCCATTTGTTTGGCCACAGTGGTGTCCTGTACCCTGTGACCCATGAATGCCAATAATGTTTTTGATATGTTTTGGTTTCTATTATCATGGTGGTAATTTGTCACTTTTTGACAAGCCCTAATTAACAAATACTACTCCAAAGCATTGTCTACCTTTTTTTTTTTTAGTTGGTTATTTATCTAAATACTGGAGAATAATTACTTAATGCCTTTATGTTTTTAGAGATTTACAATTCATGATATTTGGAGTTTAACATAATTTTAGTACATGATAGGCCATACATTTTGGCAGATATATTGGTGGATGAAGCTCCCTGGAGGAACCACCAACGAAGAAGTATACTCGCACACACACATTGATCAGACCAAGACTCAAACCCACACTGACTGAGGTAAGATGTGAGGTTCGAGCCTTAGACCACTCACCTGGGGCCCCTATAGTTTGAGATGTGGTCAGCAGATTTCCTATTTGATTACATATGAAATGATCTGATTGCACAGGATGATGACTATGTATGTATTTGTTTGCTTGTTTCATAGTCAGATTCAGTAGGGACTTGTATGTTTGTGTGGTCTCGATTTTTAACATAGCTTTAACAATTTGAGTCATACCGCTATGATGTCTGCAGTGTGTCAGTTTATAGTGATGTCTAGATCTGGAGCATGATGCCGCAGACACATAGCATCGTGTCCCTTCCAGTGACATTATCCTGACACCAGGCCAGCCAGTCCTAACACTAACCTTAATTCTGAGCGCCAAGCAAGGCAACTGCTAGTACCATTTTTATAAGTCTGTGGCATGACTTGGCTGGGGATGGAACCCATGACCTCCCACATCTGAAGCAAATTCTCTAACCACTTAGACCACCAGAGCGGTCAGTAGGATTTGTACATGCTTCGATTGGAAACTGTCTCACCTCATACATGTTCGCTATAGCTCTCACATGAAGTTTCCTGAGCATGTGCACTATGTTGCAACTTGCTTCTTACTATCTGTGAATTGTTTGCACTCAGCAATTCTGACTGTTGAACTTCAAAATTCAGTTGCATAAATTTTACTATTAAAATCCTTTTCACACTTTCAACTAATGAAAAGATCTTGTGTCATTATAAAATATGTTATATAACAAGCAGTGATGAAAATGTCATGCTTTGAGAAATGTATTTTATCTAACCAACGACCAGCCTTCATTTTCTTACGTACTTTTACTTTTGCTCAGTTTTAACCAAAATTTAATGCAAGGTAAAAAAAAAAAACTACGCAGATGATCCCCTTAGATGTTTCGCATAATGGACAAACACTTGCATTCATTTAAATGAAAGTGGTTTCATCTTCGAAGTGTAAGCCAACTGTGTTTTGTCAACTTTGTTTTCACTCCCACTAAATCTCCAACAAGATTTGATAGGTATAAAAGTTATCTCATTGAGACATTGTGATTCTGATCCAATCTCAATGGACTAGTCTCTGCTTTCGCATGATCAAGGAAAGTAAAACAAGAAAAAGGAAAATAAGAAATTGTGAATTCCTTCAACACATTTGAAAGCAATGATTTAAACTATGTCATAAATGAAAACAACAAATATGCCAATGTGACTCCCATATTTCATTGTCACCGTGCATGAGAATGATTCCAGTGTAAATGTACTCTTTTAACAGAGCAGTCTTTTTTATGTGCTTCGTTTGCATTTAAACTTGACCAGCTCACTGGCAAAAACCAAGTGCACCTTATCTGGTTTACTCCATATTTAACACTTTCTTCCCGAGAGAAACATCACCAGCAAAGAATTCTCCACGACTTTGCAGGCAGTCCTTTATGTGGCTTTAGGTGACATGTGACCCCAGACTGAATGTCATTAAATTACTGTTTTATTTGTTGTTGTTTCCTTTATGTTATTTTTTCACCTTTTCACCTACCCACTCAGACAGTTATAAATAAATCTGTCTCTGGCTACTGACTGTTCCCAGGAAACCCAATGACTTTTTTAATCTCCTTCATGTCAATTATGGAAAGTCGAGTCCTTTTTAATGCCTTTGTAGTGATAATTGTAGCACTGGGCATTTCATTTAAACATACACTCTGACAGCATTTTGAATTGGAAATTTAATTTTTGAAAATGTTTTTTTTTTTTTATATAGCCTGTTCAGATTTGTACCTATGTTGAAATGCCTTGGGACTTTGGGGAACTTTAATAGGATTTTTTCCCAGTTTACTGATACACAGGTAAGGATTTGTTATATGCCATAGAAGATATACAGGCAGTTTGAGTGAAGTCAGTATCACATAGGCTTGCCTTGAGTACAGCAGTCTTTACATGTTTTCTTTAACTCATTCAGCCCCAATCCCACCTGTAGGCATCACGAGGTGGTACTCTACATCTGAGCTCCATAGCATTAAGGTCGTTTAAGATACACCAAAATGGATGGTATTACAAAAAAGCAGACAGATGTAGCTCTACAATGATACCAAATAATTTGGACTTTTGCTCACATTACAAAATACAGAGCGAAAAACATAATTTTTGAGACTCAGTTTTGTTCCACCAGAAATTTGCCCATTGTTGGAATTGGATTTTGTGTCCAGATTTTAGACTTTTGGGCCAGTGATCTGAGGCAGACCAGTCTGAACTGCACACAGACAGGTGAACCTTTGCAAAAAGTAGAATAAGTTGAGATTGGGAATAAGAAGTGATCAGGAGACAAAAATGATGGGTCCAATAAGTAAAAACAAAATTAAAAAAATAACTAACAGTACATAATGGCTTCCATCATATTTCGTCCATGTCAGTGGTTTTTTGTTTTTGGTAAAGCTATAATTGACAGGTGCAAAATTGAATGGTCATCCGATTTGGTACATGAAAGGTTGATTCATTAGTAATACAAGTATTTAATGTGGACCAAGGGGTGCAATGCTCAAGGTTACTGGCCAGTCTTCTTAAGGACAGTTTAAGTTTCTTAATTAGTTTTGTTGTTGTTGTTGTTGTTGTAGTTTTAATGCCATTTTTCAGCACACAATAGGCTATACATGGCGGCCAGTATTAATGGTGGAGGAAGAACCAGGAAATCCCCGGAAAGAACCACCGACCCTCAAGAAGCTACTGGCAAGCTTTCTCACATACCCACATTGGCCCAGTCCGAGACTTGAACCCATGCAGACAGAGGTGAGATGACAGTTATCCGTAACGGAGAGCGCTTTAGACCACTCGGCCACTCGGGGCCCCTAATTAGTTTTGTACAGTTGTTTTGGAATGCCATCTGGATACACCTGCTCTTCATATATGGTACAGTCGTACTTCCTTATAAGTCAGATCAAACCGCAAAATCAGATCTGCCCTCACATAATGTACCAGCAGATCTAGGTCTGTGTAGTTTGTTAGGAGTAATCAGCAGAACAAACAACATAGACTATGATCTTCTAGCACATAATGTTCTAGCAGATCTGGGTCTCTACAGTTTCTTAGGAGTAATCAATACAACAAAAATAATACCCTGCTATCTGCCAGCTGAGTATGCAATAGGTACTTAATGAAATATAGTGAATTCAGAGTTTTACTTAATGTCATAGAGATACAACAGTTCTTGTTGCAAAATAAAAATCATTGAAACAAATAGTTGTTGATAATAATTAAAATAATGTGTTTTCAGAATGGTTTGTCATATTTGTGATGTTATTACAGATTTTGGTATACATTCCTTTCATACATTCCTTTCAGAGTTTATCTAACATAAATCTGATGATTAGTGGGATGCTGATGATTCAGTATCCACACCTTCATGTATTTTCCTGAACTGGGGATGCTGATGATTCAGTATCCACACCTTCATGTATTTTCCTGAACTGGGGCTGCTGATGATTCAGTATCCACACCTTCATGTATTTTCCTGAATTGGGGATGCTGATGATTCAGTATCCACACCTTCATGTATTTTCCTGAATTGGGGATGCTGATGATTCAGTATCCACACCTTCATGTATTTTCCTGGATGCTGAGTATAGTTTATTGATCCAGAGTAGAGAGATTGGTGTAATAAGCTTGTTAGATGAGAAATGGGATTTAGAGATACCATTGATAAGGTCAATCAGTATGACTAGACTTACCAATTAGCCATGAACCATATATGCCTATTTAAAAGTTGACTGTGTCCAGCCATTGCTTGACCTCCAACTAACATTACAAGGGCAATGTAAGATGTACAGTTTTCACAATGCAGGAAAGTTTCATGAATTTTTGCAGACGACAAAACATGCAACTTGTATGGTGCCTAGTAACATCGATCCCTGATTACAAACTTTCACAACTGTTGGTCTGGGCAGATGTCACCATTTACATCATGCATTTTTAGCATGTATAACATTTGTTACCTTTTTTTATTCTAACTACTGCTTCATGACTGTAAATTGTAATGATCATCTATAATACAAATATTGACTTGTATAATTTTTGTACATTTATATTTTAAGATGTTAAGAGTGTAGATGGCATAGGATCTATAAATAGTTGTTGATATAGGTGTTTAATCTAATTAACCAGATGCTTCAGTTTATTAGCCTTATTTCATTTTTTTCCTCTACCAGAAAATTGCATGGTTATTTCATAACTAAGAGAAATTCTTGCAGACATCCTGCTTATATTCAAAATGAAGTCAAAACATAAGAATTACTTATCTAAATGGGGGTTACTTCTGAATGCATCGAAGCACGTATTGGGGGTTACTTCTGAATGCATCGAGGCACATATTGGGGGTTACTTCTGAATGCATCGAAGCACATATTGGGGGTTACTTCTGAATGCATCGAGGCACATATTGGGGGTTACTTCTGAATGCATCGAAGCACATATGGGAGGTTACTTCTGAATGCATCGAGGCACATATTGGGGGTTACTTCTGAATGCATCGAGGCACATATTGGGGGTTACTTTTGAATGCATCGAAGCACGTATTGGGGGTTACTTCTGAATGCATCGAGGCACATATTGGGGGTTACTTCTAAATGCATCGAGGCACATATTGGGAGTTACTTCTGAATGCATCGAGGTACATATTGGGGGTTACTTCTAAATGCATCGAAGCACATATTGGGGGTTACTTCTGAATGCATCGAGGCACATATTGGGGGTTACTTCTGAATGCATCGAGGCACATATTGGGGGTTACTTCTGAATGCATCGAGGCAGATATTGGGGGTTACTTCTGAATGCATCGAAGCACATATTGGGGGTTACTTCTGAATGCATCGAGGCACATATTGGGGGTTACTTCTGAATGCATCGAGGCACATATTGGGGGTTACTTCTGAATGCATCGAGGCACATATTGGGGGTTACTTCTGAATGCATCGAGGCACATATTGGGGGTTACTTCTGAATGCATCGAAGCACATATTAGGGGTTACTTCTGAATGCATCGAGGCAGATATTGGGGGTTACTTCTGAATGCATCGAGGCACATATTGGGGGTTACTTCTGAATGCATCGAAGCACATATTGGGGGTTACTTCTGAATGCATCGAAGCACATATTGGGGGTTACTTCTGAATGCATCAAAGCACATATTTGGGGTTACTTCTGAATGCATCGAAGCACATATTTGAGGTTACTTCTGAATGCATCGAAGCACATATTGGGGGTTACTTCTGAATGCATCAAAGCACATCTGTTTCCAAGAGATTTTCATTTAGCCAAATACTTAGATATATAAAATGTTTTTTATTGGATATGTAGCACGCTATGTGCAGAAGAGTGAACATTTTGATTTTTTTGGTCTCTTTTTGTTTTGTTTGTTTGTATTGGATTCAAGATTTTCATCTCTGCTTTTATCAAACTTATTCTACATTTTGGAAAAGGTTCATCTCTCCATGTGCAGTTTGGACCAGCCTGCTACAGATGTGAGGCCAAAAAAATCTAAAATCTGGATTAAAAAAACAGTAATTTTCACCACCAAAAAATTGTCTAAAAATTGGTTTCATTTGCTGTTTATTCATGCAAGCAGAAAGTTTACATTATTTGGTATTGTTGTAGAACTACATCTTTCTCCTTTTCTGCAATACCACGACTGTGTTGTATCATAATTGACATTGACATTACAGATCGCGACAGTAGGATACAACCTCATGACACGTAAACATGGGACATGGGGTTAATGATGTAACAGACTTTCTTCAAAACTTTTGCTTGAAAGATTATAAAACTTGTATGATAAATTTATGTTGACAAATATTACTTTAAGGTGACACGCTAAAGTAATTCACATTGGCCAGCATTTCTTTTTCTAATGATTGTACCACATTCCTACATTTAGTCTGGTTCATTGTCTGTGATAATGATGTAGTCATGAACCTAATAAAACATCTGTTTTATATATTCACCCTCCAAAAAGTATGTCACAGTGACCTACTTTGCTTGCTTCAATGACTACTCTGGGTTCTTTGGTCATCTAGTGGGACATCAAGGTTAAGTAAATATGACATTGAATTGTGTTCCCAGGAGAGGACAGTAATTGATAAGAGGGAGCACAATGCCATTTATGTACAATACTTTAAAATTGGTCTGTGTGATACTTGAGAAATAGACTTTGGATTGCTTAATGAATTTCATTTTTGTGTTGATGCAAATGGACAATAATTAACATACGATATGACTGTCTTGCCAAGGTATTCAATACACCAGTGTATTGGTAGTCAGAAACAAGAATGCAAATGATAAATCAGGTCTGTAAGCTTGATGGGTAATTGCTCTTTAATGTCAAATTCCATGTTTAGCCCTGGCAGATTCTCAGTTCAAACTGTGACTCAGCAAAATTTATTCAAGGTTGGAATGTTTGGAATTGCCAGATATGCTGACTTGTGAGTCCAACTGTAAACTGCACTGACTCAGATCTTCCAGCGCATTATGCCTTGCAGATCTGGGTCTGTACAGTTTGTTAGCAATGATCAGTAGAACAAACAACATAGACCCTGATCTTTAGGCTCATTAAGATACAGCATATCAGATCTTTGTTTGCAGTTTGACTTGACTTATAATCGAGTATTTACGGTACACTAGAACATTAAAGGAAGTGTGAACTTGGATTTGTTGTGCGATTAAAAATAAACAATTGGGAAAAACTGCAAATGGTTCAAAGAAGGAGAGAAAAGTTTTTATAAAAGCATAAGTTTTAGGATTTACATCATTACTAATTAAATGATTTAGAAATCAAAATTAACAGCATTACGAATTGTTTGGCTCCTGGTGTGGATTGCTCCCTATACCTTGATGGTTTCCTAATATGTTATCGATCAAAGCACATGCATACAATTAAAGACAACTACAACAAAATATAAACAAGATTCAAAATTGGGCCAATGCAAATGGTTTTAGATTCTCAAAATCAAAAACAGGATCCATGCATTTCTGTCAATTTCAAAGATATGACGATGGACCTGAATTCATTCTGGATGGAATACCAACACAAGTTGTTGAGGAAACAAACTTTTTAATTATTGTCTTTGACATAAAACTCACCTTTATTCCACACATACAGAACTTGAAAGCTAAATGGTTGAAATCTCAAGATTTCCTTAAAGTAGTAGTGCAGACTGATTGGAGTGCTGATAGAAAAGTCATCCTCAAACTTTACTAGGGTTGTTTTGTTTATGGTTCAGCCAAGAAGTCATACATTAAGTTGCTTGACCCAATTCACCATCAAGGAGTAAGACTTGCTCTGAGAGCATTTAGGACATCCCCATATAAAAGTCTTCTCTGAGCATTTAGGACATCCTCATATAAAAGTCTTCTCTGAGCATTTAGGACATTTCCATGTGAAAACCTTCCCCCTGTAGCAAATGAATTACCTTTATGACATTGCAGATAAATGCTTACTGTAAAATGTGCCCTCAAAATTAAGATCAAACCCTCTGAACCCTGCTCTTTTGGCTGTTTTCGAACCCAAAAACAAAACATTATACAAAAATAAACCAAATGTGATAACTACCCTTGGCATTAGAGTATCATCCAGCCTTGTCAATACAGAAATTTACCTTTCATAAATTCATCAGATGTCCATGTCCGAAACACCTCCCTGATTACTTAAACAGCCAAAAATACATGTACACTACATGATAGAAAAAAATCTGACACGACACAAACCCTTCCCATTCCACAGCCGAAATCGGGGCAAAAGACTTTGCCTTGATATATATCGAAAGGAAACATATCTTAAACTGCATCATCTCTGATTCACTATCAGTACTTGAATCTCTACAAAATAGAAAGATGAAAACCCATTACTAACCAATATTCTCATCAATCAGACCGAGTTGCGTACTTTGCACAATTAGTATTTTATTGGTTACCCAGCTATATTGGTATTGAAGGTAATGAAAAAGCAGATCGTGCTGCTAAAATGGCCCTATCCCTGGAACCATCTGATTTTAAAATACCATACCCTGATTTTAAACCTGGTATCAAAAAGTAATTAAGTCTTAAGTGGCAGGCATCATGGAATGATGCAGTGAATAGCAAATTGCATGCGATCAAGCCAACCCTACGAGACTGGACTCCTTCCTACAAAACCATCGATAAGGAGGAGGTAGTCAATGCAAGTATTAAAATTGGTCATACTTATATGACCCACTCCTACATTCTAAAAGGCGAAGATGCACCTGAGTGCATTTATTGCAATGAACATAATTCACTATCAAGCACTTTATGATAGATTGCTTTGATCTCCAACCTGCATGCAAACGTTACTAAAATGTTAAACACATAAAGCAACTTTTTGATACAATAAACGTCTCATGCATTTTAAAATTCCTGAAAGAAGTAAACATCTATTCTTAGGTATAACTTTTATGCTGTCACTGAGTATTTTTATGTAACCTATATACTATCATTCATACTAAGGTCCTTTTCGTCTAAATATTCATGGATACGTACGATTTACATTCACCCATTGATAGGAAGTGATATATGTTACCCACACCATCTTATCATTTTGTTTCTGTTTGATTTCATTATCTCGGGTTGACAATAAAACTTGTATCAGTTGTAAACAATCTTAGAGATTACCTTTTGTATGGTGCTTAATAGCTTTACAGTGCTGGTGTGCTGTAAAACCACAATCAATCAGTCAATCAGTTTAGAAACAAATAGATCAGTGTCTTAAACTACTTGGTAAAGTTGACAGACTAGAATGCAGCATACTGAGAATGTCAGTTGTAAAAATTACATGTTCATATGGAGTCAGAAACTGATCTTCAGACACATTTCTGAAATGTTTTGGCTTTTTTGTATGGCCAAAGCAGAGTACCAGTAAGTCCTATACATTTGTAAGATTACTTAAATTTCTGTACAATAATTTGTTTTGATTTGACAGCATTCATTGGTTTAGAGTCTTTTCTTAGTTTTTCCCCCAAAAGAAAGTAACTATAAGCTATACACAGAATGCTTTGGCATTCAGAAAAGAACCCAACACTGTCTCAATCTATAAACAGATAATAATAATTGACCACTTCGTAGGCCTAGTGGTTAGAGTGTCCGCCTCAGATGCGGGAGATCGTTTGTTTGATCCCTGGCCGAATCATACCAAAGACTTATAAAAATGGTATTTACAGCTGCCTCGCTAGGCACTCAGCATTAAGAGTTTAGTGTTGGGACTGGTTGGCCTGGTGTCAGGATAATGTGACTCAGGGTGGGACATCAAGCTACGTGTCTGTGGCATGATGCCCCAGTGCTAGACATCACTGTAAACTGTCACACTGCAGTCATTATAGCAATATGACTGAAAAATTGTTAAAGTTACATTAAAAATCCCAACTCACACACACACATATACTCCAACTATAAACCAATAATTGAATATTTTTTGCTTTATTTAAGCACAGGGGCTGAGCACAGCTACTGGATATGGCACTATAATACATGCCCCATGACCTGGCACTATTATGTGACCCAGTATTGTGACACCATTTTGTTCCAACATCTGGAATGTGGCATAATTGGACAAGCTTAGCAGGGTAAAAATAGTATGCATATTGTATTTAATCTTAGGTCAGGCCAAAGTATATTGTATTTAATTAAGTCAGGCCAGAGTTCTATTGAATCAAGTCAAGCGAGTGTATACTGTATTTAATAAAGTCAGGCCAAAGTTCTGTTGAATCAACTCAGGCCAATGTATATGCCGGGAGTCGGAGTGTATTTGTCAGGATGAAGTTTAATAGGCATCTTACACATATAGATAAGGGTTCTGCCATATTTTATTTTTTAACAATTGTATGATGCATGATCAACTACAGAAGGCATGGACCAATCAACCATTGTGAATAAAACCCTTGTTAATATTCATGTATGATGAAAATAAAGCTAAGTTCAGCAAACAAACCATGAAAGAACATAGGTCATTCATTACAGTGTAATTAAAATCAAAACTATAAAGGTACCACCACTTGGACTAACATGAAAAAGAGAGAAGACCAAAGAAACAGTGTACACATCACTGAAGAAACTTGTGTAACAAGTACTAAAACTGATTTTCGTCATATATTCATCTGCTTTATTTGTTCGCTTACTTAAATCTATGTTCTTGTCTGTGAATGTACATACAGTAACTATTAACCACACTTGTCTGTGAATGTACATACAGTAACTATTAACGACACTTGTATATTTTATATTCCGTTAATCTTAAGCTGTGTGTTCCTAAATTAGTTCATATAACATGTGCTAAATATGTTGCATTCAGTAACTGTGACATACCAATGATGATGCTCATGACTTATTATTAGTATTATTATCAGGTAACCTGGTAAGGACTTGACAACAGTGTCAGTAAAAACCAATTATGAAAAGGTAAACACAGATCAATATATTTGACATTATTTCTATTTTTCACCTCTCATCATTTTTGTAATCCAGATGCTTTATTGATGGTGGGTGGGTGAGTGAATTATTAGCTTCACCTTAATAAGAACGCAGACAAGTGCTTTAAGCATTTTGTATGTTTGCAGTATCAGGTTCTAGTCATTTCACAGTACAAGGGTTTAGACTGTTCACAATATTGGGATCCAAGCAGTGTCTCAAAATTCTTGTATGTGTGTTTATGGGCTGTTGGCAACATGAGGCTAAGGGTATATAGACGCTTACAGTTCAGACATCTAGACCAGGCATGTGCAGCATGCAGCCCCTTTTATCCACTTTACATCATAGGTGTGGCTTTAAAAATCTATCGACCGCTCCGGTGGCCTAGTGGTTAGAGCGTCCGCCTCAGATGCGGGAGGTCGTGGGTTCGATCCCCGGCTGAGTCATACCAAAGACTTACAAAAATGGTACTAACAGCTGCCTCGCTTGGCGCTCAGCATTAAGAGGTTAGTGTTAGGACTGGTCGGCCCGGTGTCAGGATAATGTGACTGGGTGGGACATCATGCTACATGTCTGCGGCATGATGCCCCAGTGCTAGACATCACTATAAACTGCCACATTGCAGACATCGTAGCGATATGACTGAAAAATTGTTAAAGCTACGTTAAAAATCAAAATCACATCACATCACACATTAAAAATCTATCACCTATCCTGTAACCAGGTGAAAATTGCACATGGCCGGTCAAGGCTATTCAGAGTGTCAAGGTCAGTAAGTTGTGGCAGTAGGGTTAACATAATGCACAGGTCAAATTACCAGAACACCAGCTTAACCATGTTTCTGAATGCAAATGAACCATATCCTTCAATAACCTTATTAGCTGACTACTAATAATACTTAATCATTTGCTCTGTGACTGTGACTGAAACACTTGGTTTGTGATACCAAACATTGTGGCTTAAAGTCATAACATAGTCTTGTCAATGTCTTACCATAAAACAGTATGTAACAGTGTTATATAAAGAATGGTACTACTACACTAAATAATCCCATGTACAAGTTCCCAGCATGTACTAGTTCCAAGCTTGCCCAAACCAACAGGATATCCTACTTCAGTTGTACATAATCCCCATGTACAAGTTCCAAGCTTGCTCAGGGCCAAAGGATAACTCAAGGCCAAAGGTTATCCTACTTCAGTTATAAATAAGCCTCATGTACAAGTTCCAAGCTTGCTCAAGGCCAAAGGTTATCCTACTTCATCTGAATAATAACTGCAGAAACAAAGAAGTAGGAGCTAAGTGCATTTCTCAAAGACAGGCAGCTGAGATGGGCTGGCTTTTGTGAGTATTGAACTCAACAATCCATGGATTATGAAACCAGTTCTATACAAACTATGCTACCATAGCTTCCAGATACATTTTAATGTAATGACTTGAATATTCAGTGAAAATGGCTTTTCCACAACATCCCCTTTTCCAAAACAGACCCAATCACACCTATAAACTTTCTTATCCTTGACAAAAATCAAGATTCTGAACCCAATAACCATTTCATTTTTTATTTAGTCTTAAGGAATTTGATTTGGTGTTTTGTGGCTCAGCAACACAGTTGTGTTATTTAGTACCAAAGCAATTATAGTTCCTTGCCAGGGACACACTACTGGCTGAACCATTAGTAGAATTTAAACCAGCACCATTTCAGTTTCAAAGCAAATATAGTTCCTTGCCAGGGACACACTGCTTGCTGAACCATTAGTACAGTTTAAACCAGCACCATTTCAGTTGCAAAGCAAATATAGTTCCTTGCCAGGGACACACACCAGCTTAGTCTAAATCCAGTGGTAGAATTCAAACCAGCACCCTTTCATTTGCAAGTCCAAAATGCTAACCACTGAGCAATCAGCCATTTTCTGCTTTGATTAGTAGTCTTTTATGACATGCAAGAGAGCACATCACACTGATTCTAAATCCCCGAACCTGTAGAATTGTCGGAATCATGGGAATATCTGTCATACAATGTAGGATGATGGAAAGAAAAACTTTGAAACAGCTCGTACCTGGCAAAATTTCTTGCAAACATTTTGTACATTTTGACTTATAAAATGCCAAAAATATGACATGATTGTTACTAAAAAAAAGTTAAACAAAATAACAGGTTATTCCTCATATAATAAGAGTGCACTTACATGACAAAATGATTTTTATCTGTGAAAATAACATAGATGTAAGAAAATGTGACAA